>OY728150.1:16352500-17799130 GCA_963277665.1 Viscum album
TTCATATTTTTTAGTAGTTAAATTACTAAATTTAAGGATTTGAACATAAAATTTTGAATTTATTTTTTATTAATGATATTTTAACATAATATTAAATTTTTTAATTTTTATAAATAATTATATTTTTAGGTGAATAGTGAAAACTATAGTTTTTAACAATAATGATTTTTTGATGACTTTATCATGGTATAAGTATGACATAAAAACATATAAAACATTATCCTCAACAAAAAACTTATTTAAGGAATAAAAGTTTTCATTTAAGAAATATTATTTGGATTTACAAAACATATGTTTAGTATATTGTAACTTATGTAATATTTTATTATAATTAAAACTATTTTTGGTATTTTCTTTTATTTAAATATTCTCATGGTGAGATTTGGTTTTATATTGCATTAAAATCCACATCACTATAATTTTTCTTATAAATAACCAATTTAATTAATGAACAAAATTGAAAATTTTATCGTATATAACAATTTTAATCGTAAAAATAAAATTATTATAAAAATAGATTTTTTTCATTACATGATATAATGATAAAATTAATTGTTCTCACATGTATAAATTTTACTTGGGATAAATTTTAATTAAACGGTAATAACCAAAATGGTAAAATTAAAAAATATAAGATTAAAACTCTTAAAACATGTTAAATACCTATGTAAAATTGTGTGTCTAAGGATATTTTGACCATAAACCTCCTCCATCTTCATTATTTACTTTTATTGGATACATTTTACCTTGAGTGGTGACTTTACCTTTTTTATAACAAATATTCCACTCCCTCCACTTATTAAAGGATCCTTCACCACCCAAATTTTCCTTACACACAAGGAAAATTATTTATACAAAAAATCTACCTAAATACCTCCCCAAAATTACTATATGCGTACTACTATTTGTTTCTTCTCAAAAGACCACACTTCATAAGATTAATCTTTTTTTGAAGGAATCTTTTAAGAAGTAACGTAAAAAATATTAATTACTCCCCGTAAATTTAATTATTTATTTAATCTTAAACCTCCTTAAGATATATTTTATCCATCAGATTATAACTAAATTAGTGTTATTAATATATTTAAATTTTATTATAACAATGAAATAATCATTAACTATCCTTTACATTTTATTTATAAAATTGAAAACAATGTTACACAAATTTGTAGGGCACTGCCTCCATGAATGGTGTGTTTGATTCTTACTTACCGCCTAGTATGGCTTTGTATAAATGGGTATTTTATAGATTATTATTATATTTATACCATTATTAATATTTTTAAAATGTAAAACAATATCTATCATCCCCATGTTCTATTGAAATGAACGCGTCACTCGTTCTTACGTGCAAACTATCACCTCAATGAAAGTAACACAATTCATTTTAATATAGTAGTTTAGTCTTTATAAAACTTTCCTAAAATTAAAATTAACACATTAAATATAAATAATTAATTTTAGTTTGATTATATAATAATGATATTGTGAAAAAAATATTCATTTTCTAAACCTTACTCACCTGTAGATTATAACATGATCTTGTCTTGGTTGGTTTAACAACCAACATGAGAAAGGATAAAAGTTTATATCATTGATGACCATGGAAACATAAATAATATTTTTTATTAATTAATGAGAATATAATGTTTGGTTTGTGGTTTTTATGGGTTATATTAATATTTATCCCATTATTTATGTACCATCCTTTTGATCGTTAAAATTTTCTGAAACAAACTGATCGTTGATTTCATCATCATGAATCATAACAAAAAAAATAATGAAATTGAATTAGAAAATTATAATTTAGAATTAAACATATATCATAATACCATTAATTATATTTTAATAATGTAATAATTATAAAATGAATAAGGATAAATGCCACCATTACAAAACTTGTGCCAAAAAACCATTGAAACTAATAGTGATGAAAATAAATTATAACTAACTAATATACATGTGAAAAATGATAAAAAAAAAATTATACAATTTAGTAGTTATGAATAAGTTTCTATAATTTGTTATTATGATATTTATTTTTTATATATGAGGTTAGAGTACATTTTACTTTACAAGATTAAAGGTAAGGGTTTTTATCTAATTTTTTTTTCTTTGAGACATCATTTTTATTATAAACCTAATTACATTTACTTGGAATGTATAATGCATATTTAAAATATTATATTGTAAATTAAATTGTAGTCTTTATATTTTAAGTTCAATTTCAATATATCTCTTTTGTGTTTTTTAACTCAAATGTTTCCTAAACTATAAAAGTTTTTAATAACTCTGTTTCATTTCTTTGAGATATAATGATTATTCTTGAATCCCATTAGTCTATGATTGATTTTTTTATCATATAATTTTATAAATCTTTATATCAAATTTAATTTCATTTGAATTATATTTATTCTTCATGAAATCCTTTTAAAATGGTTGGTACATCATTTATTTTCCTTCAATGGACATTATTCTTTATAAAAATGAAATTATATTGGGAATAATTATGATCATATTTGATGGTTATTTCTCATCCATGATCATATTTTAGCTTCCCACCAATATTTTAATTTATATTTGGAAACCCAATTATGTGTGTTCTTATTTGACCATCACATTTTCCCTTCTTTATTTCAAAATTAAGTGTTATTATCACATATTATGATGTGGGTTTTAAACAAAGGTATTTTAAAATATTAAAATGGTTTTCCTTCCATGGTCATTTATTGTATCTTCCACTATAAATATCCTTAGGATAACCTTTATGCTTTTTTGGGATCTGATATTGATTATTATTTTTAAATGTATTAGTTTCCACTTCCTCTTTTGGAAAATGACTTTTAGAAGTTACTCATACCTTCCTATTTCTTAGGCATTGTTAAAAAATGATTTATAAAAACACTTTAACCATTTCTATTCCATTATACTCTGATGTTAAAAGTTTTTTAACTCATTGGGTGTTATATTTCAAGGATTTTCATCTAAATACTCTAAAAATAGTTATGTTTTCGAGATTAAACTCATGAAAATCCATTACTTCTTTTCTCTTGCTTATTCATCCGCTCTATAAAGGAAATATTTTTAATCTGATTTGATTCCTATGTGATTAATATGTATATATTTTCATATAAGTACATTCACTTATATAATAATACATTTATCTATTTGGGAAAATTATTTACTATATTGTTTCTCTATACGGTGTTATTTTGGGAGATTCATACAAATAAATCCATCCCACTTATTAATAAGGGAAATATAGACCATCTTTATAATTGTTATATCAATGTGAATTTATAATAATTACAAAGGAATGTTTTTTATGAATTGTATTATTTATTCATTATTTCGTATGATATGTGAATTGGACTTAATTAGTGATGGGTGGGACTGAAATATCCCCTTAATACATCTGTAGGTCTCATGCGAAAAAATAGACTGAGTATTATTATATGCTTACAAATCTATTTAAAATTATTGGTTGAAGTCTTAAAAGTAAGTTGATGTCTTAGGAAAATGACTTAATGGTATGTAATATCTTGACACATGGACTTAACAAGTATAGTATTATTAATTTCATCATCATTAAATCACCTAGCAATGTCTATCTATTTATTTATATTGATAAAAATGGATTTTTTTTTCAATCACATTTGATCAGTTATAAAGAATTATTTTATTATAATTTATTTACTTCCATATTATTCATGATTTTTTTATTTTATGATATATTCTATTATGCACTTACCCATATTGAGCATTTTATATCACCCTTCACATGTTTTCATTTCACCAGTTTATAAAGACGATTATCATGTTTGATACATCTAGAAGGTATCTTGTGAAGAGAATGTATGGGAGATGTTAAATAATTATTATAGATTAAGTATTTTACTATATGGTGGAAAAATTTCCTTTAGTTGAGAAATTCATGGAATTTTTAAGTTAATTATTTTTCTTAATTCTCTAAAAATTTAAACCTAAAACGTATTTGGTATATATAATGTAACATTATCTGTGAAGGATCCTATGATTATGGATGTATAATTTCGAGATGTTTTAATTTTTATTGAATCTGATATGTAATGTATGTGTTTTTACAACTCAATTATGGGAGTATGGGTTTGGGGAAACACATTTAGTATCAATGTAGGGTTTAGATAACTTTAGTGGATAAGATATTGTTAGTTGAGGATAGTTTAAGAATTATAAATGTAATAATTGGTCAATAAACGTTTTTCAATCATAATATCAAAAGTATAGATAAAATTTTAGGATTTGTCAAGTTAATAGTGCATACTTTATATTTTTTGGGGATTATGATGGGATAACTTTATAGAAAACCATATGGATGAGTCTATATATATGAAAACATTGTAAATTTTGAAAAACTATGGAGTTTCTGATCTCCCAGTAATTGCAACCCTTTTTTAGTACTAGCATTTGGATATGGTTGTCGCATATATGAACCTAGGGGCAATCACCATGAAAAAATATATTTGAGTATGAACTCAATATTTACTCAGTTCATGATGAGTGGGACTATGTATTTACACATGGTTAGACAATCTTGGGTGGTATTCTTTGGATTATTTTCATATAGTTGACTAACCATTATTAAGGATTTAAAAATAATGGATAGAGATCCTAATATAATAATGTACAATGATAGTTTAGATTAAAATATAGAGGTTCATAAATAAAGGTATATAATAATCAATATGTGTTTTTTTTGTTTAATTGGTTATTTTAATTTTTGGAGTATATATTTAAATTATTTTCGGGATTATAATATTGTAGAAAATTTCCTTGTGATTTTGGACTGGTTTTTAAGGATTAGAATAATTAATGAACCAAACCTAAAGCAACATATGTAAAACCAAGAGTAATATAACATGAACTAAAATAGTTGTAAGGTAACATGATGGTGTTAGAACTCTGAAATGTTGAGGTTGAATTTTTCATAATACTCATATGATTCTAATTATTCATCACTCATGCTAAATTGTTTGTTTTTTCTAATGGCTAAACATAGGAGAAACCAAGTTTGTATTTGACAGGATAGAAAATGTGGTGATTTTCCTAATGAGAAATCAAATCGGATAGGAATTGGCATTGAAAATATTTTTGTGGGGTTAACCTCACTATATCACGTTAGTATTAACATATTGAGTCATGTTGAATGTCAGAACAACCCAAAGAAACGATAGATGGAGTTTCAGAGGATCTAAGTTGATGAAGATGGTGAAGGAAAGAATATTCAATTTATTAAATGTCAAAATTGCAGGATGAAGCAGAAGGTATTTACCTAAAAATAACGAGGAATTTTTTCAAGTTTGTTAATATTGGGTAGTAAGTTAATGATTGTAGAAAAGAAAAGAAAAAGGATATTGAGAACGATGTTGAAAGGAATTTGGTGAAGGAAAAGAAAATAAAGAGGTAATTCTTAACATGTAATAATTATGGGAAGAATCACATTAGGGATTTATCACTAGAGAAAAAAAAACATTTAACACATCGGTGTTTTTCATGTCGGTTCTATGTAAGAGACGTGCAATGCTGGTAAAATAGGTTTATCAAGTTGGTTATTTCGTAACTGGTGTGGTAAAGGATTTTCTATGTTGGTAATTAAATAACCGATGTTATAAACATAAATAATAGTTTATCACATCAGTTATTAAATAAATGATGTGATAAAGCTTTTAAATGATTTATTGCACCCCGTTATCTGCCATTCTATTTTCTTTGATCTCGTGACCTATGACTCGTCTCTCTAACATGAAAAACCTAGAAAGTAATCTTCAATGTTGTTCCCTCCGACCTCATTTTTCCAACATCATTCATCATCTTTATTATCACCAGAACTATCAGGTCGACTCTCAACACTCAAGTAAGCCTCACACGCCTGGATTTCATTTTTTATTATTCTCGATGCCCAAAAATTATGTTTTGAGATGTTATTTTTATATATTTTTTCTTTCTATCATGGTAAGTGTCACATTGTTCTTTTATACCATGCTAAATTTTTTTCTGGTAAAATAATCCATGGGAGTGATATCATGCAAGTTCTACGATTTTTTTTGCTACCATGTGTGTTATATCATGTGTGTGCGTGTGTGTGGGTGGTGTCTAGGTGGTGGGGTGCCTTGGGGGTGGGGGTGTCCAGGGGGTGGGGGGTTGTCCAAGGGGCTGGTGGTGTCCAAGGGGTGTCCAAGGGGGTTGGGGTTGGTGTACAGGGGGTGAGGGGGCTTTCCAAGGGGGTATGGAGTGTCTAGGGGTGGGGTGCCTTGGGGGTGGGGGTGTCCAGGGGGTGGGGGGTTGTCCAAGGGGCTGGTGGTGTCCAAGGGGTGTCCAAGGGGGTTGGGGTTGGTGTACAGGGGGTGAGGGGGCTTTCCAAGGGGGTATGGAGTGTCTAGGGGTGGGGGGTGTCCAGGGGATGAGGGGACTGTCCAAGGGGGTAGGGGTGTCTAGGGGGTGGGGGGGGGATTTCTCAGGGGGTTGGGGGGTTGTCCATGGGGGTGGGGTGTCCCGGGGGTGGGGGTGTCCAAGGGGTGTCCAAGGGGGTGGGGGTGGTGTCTAGGGGGGTGAGGGGGTTGTCCAAGGGGGTAGTGGTGTCCAGGGGGTGGGGGTGTCCAGGGGTGAGGGGGTTGTCCAAGGGGGTAGGGGGTGGTGTTTAGGGGGTGAGGGGTTGTACAATGGGAAGGGGGTGTCTAGGGTGTGGGGGCTTTCTAGGGGGTGGGGTGTCTAGTGGGTGGGGAGGATGTCTAGGTGGTTGGGGGCTGTCCATGGGCGTGCAGATGTCCATGGGAGTGGGTGGGGGTGTTAAGGGAGTGGGGGGTGTCCAGGGGGTGGGATGTCTAGGGGGTGGGGGCTCTCCAAGGGGGTGGGGGTGTCCCGGGGTGTCCAAGGGGGTGGGGTGGTGTCCAGGTGGGTGAGGGGGCTATCCAAGGGGGGTGGGGGTGTTCAGGGGGTGGGGGTGTTGTCCAGGGGGGTTGAGGGGGCTTTCCAAGGGGGTAGGGGTGTCCAGGGGTGTGGAGGTGTCCAGGGGGTGGGGCAGGGGGTTGTCCAGGGTGGGGGCTGTACAAGGTGGTGGTGGTGTCCAAGGGGGTGGGGGAGCTTTCCAAGGCGGTAGGGGGTGTCCAGGGGGTGGGGGTTTCTAGGGGTGGGGGTATTCGGGGGGTGGGGGTTGTACAGGGGGTTGGGGGCAGTCCAAGGGTGTGGGGGTGTCCAGGGGGTGGGGGTAGGGTGTCTAGGGTGGTGGGGGGACTGTCCAGGGGGCGGGGGGTGTCTCGGGGTTGTCCAAGAGGTTGGGGGTGTCTAGGGGGTGAGGGGGATGTCCAAGGGGAAGGGGTGTCTAGGGGGTGGGGGTTTCCAGGGTGTTGGGGGGGCTATCCATGGGGGTAGGGGTGTCCAGGGGTGGTGGGTGGCGTCCAGGTGGTGAGGGGGATGTCCAAGTGGATAGGGGTGTCCAGGGGTGGGGGTGGTGTCCAGGGGGTTGAGGGTGTTGTCCAATTGGGTAGGGGTGTCTAGGGAGGTTGGGGTGTCGAGGGGTTAGGGGGGCTGTCCATGGGGGTGTGGGTGTCCCGGGGGGTGGGGGTGTCCAGGGGGTGGGGGTGTCTAGGGGGTAGGGGTTAGACAGCCCCCTCACCCCCTGGACACCACCCCCTGGACACCCCCACCCCCGGGACACCCCCACCCCCACAAACACCCCCAACCCCTGGACACCCCTTACCCCCTTGGACAGCACCCTCACCCCCTGTATAGCCCCCTCATCACCTGGACACCCCCAACCCCGTGGACACCCCCTGAACACCTCCATCCCCTTGGACACCCCCCCCCCCCGCCCTGGACACCCCCACCCCCATAGAGACCCCCACCCCCTTGACATCCCCCACGCCCCTGGACACCCCCACCCGCATAGACAACCCCCCCCTGGACAGCCCCCACCCCCATTGGAATAGATTATATACTAGAGAGTGTATGCCAACAGTTCTTGAACCATTGGTATACATATATCCCAATTGTTTACATGAAACCATTGGAATAGGTTATATGTTGGGTAACATGTATACGAATAGTTCATGAACCGTTGATATATATATATATATATAGGTATATATATCCCAACAGTTTCATTGAATCCATTGGCATATATTAACTTTAGGCAGTCTATACCAACGGTTCTTCAAGAACCGTTGGTATAAGGTTATTGCAACGACCATCATGGCAACAATGTGTGGAACTGTTGGGATATTCTATCCCAAAGGTTTCAGGGGCTATCCAAATGGTTTCAATTTTTTTGGATAGGTGTAATTTTCAGTAGTGAATGTATACATATTTTAATATTTATACATCATATTTCTTATTTACGGAAGGGTGAATTTGGTATCTAGTTGCACCAGGATGTATTATTTGTGTACCTTAAGAAGAAAGATTCCAAGATGAATTTATACTATTATATCATGATCCATATGAGAGAGATGTAATCCTAATATTATTTTCATATAAATATAAATTTTTTATATCTAACTATATTATATTTTTAAAATCATTTTCATGCATATATTTTTCAAATACGCATATATTTGTTTTATATTTCAAAATTGTTTTACATTAAAATTATGATATTTCTGATATATAAATATAAATATGGATTATCTTAACAAGATGTATAATTTTGATATTTGTTATAGGTAATAATGTGTTGGATTACGACACATTAAATGAGTAATGAATATGATGAAGGTGTTGATGCTCTTTTGGGATTTTCTATAAGAAATTTATCAAGAAGCGATATTTTTTTCTCTCTATCCCTAAATGTTTGAATATGAAGAAGTTGAAAAGTAGATAGATCAAAGATCATCTGATTTGTCATGGTTTTAATCTAATTTACAACCCTTAGATTTGGCATGGTGAAACTGGAAAGAATGCCAGGTTTACTGATGATGATGATTTTCAAGATGGTAACTCTGATGGAATTGAAAAAATGATTCGTGATATTACAATAAAACAAATTGAGATAGAACCGACAGTTACATGTCTATATGGTGATGTTGAAAAACCATTATATCCTGGTGGTACGGATTTTACGGTTTTTTCGGCGGTGTTAAGATTTATTAACCTAAAGGTGAAACATGGATGGAGTGACAGAAGTTTTATAGAGCTGCTACAATTGTTGAAATACATTCTTCCAAAAGATAACGATCTTCCATATTCACATTATAAGGACAAGAAAATATTATTCCCCATGGGATTGGGATACAAGAAAATACATGCATGTCTGAATGACTATATGATATATATGAAGGAATATGAATTTATGTCAGAGTGTCCTAAATGTGGGACATCACAGTATAAGTTGAAAGAAAAATCACAGGTTGATGTAGAGATTACAGAGATCCTTACTAAGGTATTTTAGTATATTCCTATAATTAATCATTTGAAACATTTATTTTCTAATTCATATGATGCAAAAATGTTAAGATGGCATGCTGATGAGCAGATATGTGATGGTAAAATATGTCATCCAGCTGATTGTCTAAAATGGAAGAAAATTGATTAGCAGTATCCTACATTTGGAAATGAAATTAGAAATCTCATACTTGGGTTGCACACAGATAGAATGAATTCATACTGAACCCTCATTGTCACACATAGTTCATGGCCTGTTTTATTATTAATTTACAACCTCTCTCCTGAATTTTGTATAAATCACAAATATGTCATGTTGAGCATAATTATTTCTGGTCCGAAGAAACCCAGAAATTATATTGACGTTTTCTTGTCACTATTGAATGATGATTTGAAAATTGTATGGGAGGATGGTATTAGGATGTACAATTCTTATATAATGTAATATTTTCAACTACATGCAGTGTTTAGGTTCACTATAAATGACTTCCCAGTATATGGAAATTTGTCTGGATATAGTGTTAAGGGGCATAAAGCATGCCCAATTTGTGAACAACAGACTTAATATTGTCAATTGCATCATGGGAGGAAAAGAGTATACATGAGTCATCGAAAGTTTTTTCCTATGGATCACTCTTATAGAAGACTAAAAAAGGAATTCAAGGGCTCACAAAAATTTGATATTTCTCCAAAACCTTTATCCCCTTATGTGTATTTTGAGAGGGTGAAAAACCATGATGTGACATTGGAAAAGACATATAAATCTGGTAATGATGGACATATTTGGAAGAAAAGGTCAATATTTTTTTAGCTATCATATTAGAGATATCATGAAGTGAAACATAATATTTATGTCATGCATGTGGAGAAGAATATCTGTAATAGTTTGATTGGAACATTGTTAGATATTAAAGGAAATACTAAAGATGGGTTGAATGCATGACTAGACTTACTATCAATGGGAATACATTTGAAGTTAGCTCCCACTACTAATGGAAGATGAAAATATCTTCCTCCGTCTTGTATACATTAACTAAGAGGGAGAACATTAGGTTTTGTCAGTGTCTTTATGATATCAAAGTGGATCAGAGTTATTCTTCAAATGTAAAATTTTTTGTCTCTTTAAAGGATTTGATGTTGATAGGTATGAAATCTCATGATTGTAACGTCATGATGCAATAAATTCTACCAGTTACATTGCATGAAATATTTCCCATCTATTTCAGAAATACTATAATGATGTTGTATTATTTTTTCAATTCAATTTGTAATAAGGTGATTGATGTGAATGCTTTGAACATTTTGGAAAAGGATGCAATTTATATTATTTGTCAATTGGAAATTTATTTTCATCCTTTTTTAATATAATGGTGCATTTAATGGTTCATCTGGTTCGAGAAATAAAGCTTTGTGGACCTATATATCTTCGTTGGATGTATCTTTTTGAAAGTTATATGAAAATATTGAAGGGGTATGTCAAGAATACATATCGACCTGAATCCTCTATTATTGAAAAGTATATTTCTGAGGAGGTTGTGGAGTTTTGTATGAGCTACTTTGCTATGGCGGAGCACATAGGTTTGCCTCCAACTTTCCATGAACGAGTTAATAATTAGGGAAATTGGATTTGTGTCTTGAAAGTCAAATCATTGTCAGTTGAACAAATGAAGAAGGTAGAAATATACATCTTGAATACAATATCTGATGCTCAACTGTATATCACATTGCATATTAATGAGTTGAAACAATGTCATATAAAGAAGAAAGAAATGTGTATTTTGAATGAGCACAACAAAACATTTTTGTGATGGTTTAAAAATACCTTTCTTAGTAGATCAGATGTATTAGAGACATTAATATGGTTAGTGGGTGGTCCAATTTAAATGTGATAACATAGTATGGGTATGAAATTAATGGCTATACATTTCATATGAAATCTCAGGATAACAAAAGTACAGTTCAGAATAGTGGTGTATTGGTGTTTGCAGAAGCAATGCATTTTTCGAGTTCTAAAGACAAAAACCAAATTTCTGCATCAAGTGAATATAATGGAGTCATTCAAGAAATATAGGAGGTTGATTAATTTAAAATTAAAGTTCCTATTTTTAACTGCAAATGGTTTATTGGTAACAACAGTGTCAGACACAATGAAGTTGGAATGACAGTTCTTAATTTGAATAGATTGGAAGACATAACATTTTTTTTATAATGGAAACACATGAAAAACATATTTTCTATGTAGTTGATCAGTCAGATATGCAGTGGTCTACTGTTTTACAAGGGAAAAAACAACATGGTGGTGAGGATTAACATGATGAATATGTTTATTTATGTGATATCCCTACTTCCATAGAATTATTAGCAGAAAATAATGATGAGCATGTTGAAGACATGGTTTGTGCCATAAAGAATGATCATGACGAGAGAATTTAGGAAAAATATCTATTTTTACATTCATAATAATAAAGGTAATATATGTTTTTTTATTGTTTACATTTATTATTTTCATAAAATGTTAGATATTTTAATTTGGTTATTTATTAAAACACATATTAAAAAAAATAAGTAGATATTTTTTTATATTAATTTTTTTAGATAATTTTATCATGTTTACCATTATGTAACTTATATATCTATTGATTTTGTTGAATGAAAATTACATTACCTTGTTTACCATGTTTACCATGCTTACCATGTTTACCATATTTACTATAGTTTACAATATTTTACCTTTACGTAACTTATATAATTATTGATTTTTTTGAATGAAAATTACACTACTATGTTTACCATGTTTAATATCTTTACAATTGTTTAACATGCTTACCATATTTATCATGTTTACTATTACGTAACATAGTTTAGTTTTTCATTTTTTCATTACATTAGTATTGTAATATTTTAATTTGTATATTTTTTTGAACTAATGTTTTCTTTTTTGATTTTAAGGATAATGAAAGATCAATCAGTTGATCAACCACATGATTCTGGAGATGATCATCATGATCATACCACTGGGGAGGAACATTCACATGCTCCTCTTGATGTTTCCCCACCCCCTGTACACCCCCAACCCTGGACACCCCCTACCCCTTGGACAACCCCCACCCCCTGGACAGCCCCCCACCCCATAGACACCACCCCACTCCACTGGACAACCCCCCACCCCACCCCCTGGACACCCTCCCACCCCCTACAACCTTGGACACCCTCCCACCCCCTAGACACCACCCCACCCCACATTGACAGCCCCCCCACCCCCTGGACACCCCCACCCCCCAAGACACCCCCCACCCCCTGGACACCCCCACCCCCTGGACACCCCCACCACCCATGAAACCATTACTATGCTCTGCCAAAGTATGAAACAAGTAGAAACCAGACCAAAAGAATACCCAGACCAGACCAGAATCCATACTTGAAAAACATCAAAACTAGACCAAAACAAGAACGAGAGAAAAATTAAACATTCACATATATAACATTCAAAACTTAAAATTTCAACTAAAAAACCTAAAACCAACCAAAAAAAATACCAAATACACAATTATAATTACAATTTTCCAAATTATATTTTACACTACAAACAAACTCAAATACAACCAAACCTGTAAAATAATTTTTCCATTCCACTTGTAAGTATTTGACCTCTTGAGAACTATCAGTTTTAGGGTCATCAAATAGCTACAAATTAAAAGGGTATTATTTAACATGTATAACGAATCAATCAAATGAAATATTATAGAAATGTTTTTAAGGAAATATTACCAGTCAAACTTCATAAGTGTTCTGTTTGTAATTATTTCATACATAAATCTTAACATATAATATCTGCATTCAACGACGCCTTGTTGTTCATGAAAATTCTTTTTAAATGAGTGTCAATTAAAAATATCATTTTTATGTACTACATCAAAAAGTAAAAATTATAAATGGATATTTACCTTTACTTTTACATATTTGATCTTGGAACTTTTTTTCTTTGTGTTTTTTTGAAAGTACCCATACCCTGTTAGAAAATAATACGAATGAGATAAATTTAAAATTCATTATAATATAAACAACTATTAAGAAATTGTAACTTACTTTTACAACATATTCTCAAAAATTTCCCACACATCGCCATGGATAGAGCATATCTAATAAAGTGTTTTCTCCCTTCAAAAAAATACCTAATATCCAGTGATCACTCATATAAAAGAAAATTTAAGGTTAGTGGTTTTTTATGTTAAAAGATAATGAACACTTTTCTAGATATATTTTTCATACCTCTCATAAAAAGGCATTATCCAACTCTACGTGATTATATTCTTTTCAAATCATTCAGTAATATAAAGTGTTCCTTTTTCTACATCCAATGCATGTGCTTCATGGGAAATCAAATTCAGGTCCATGAATCCAAATACATCTGTCCGCTCATTCTTCTCACAGATGTTATAAAGATACCTAATGTAAAATAAAAATAACTATAAATTTTTAATAAATATATCACAGGGAAAGGTGTTTAGACTTACATGGAAAAAATATGCACCACGTTGATGCCCAACTTATCTCCAGTAACAAGCTCCATGATATCATTTTTCATAATCCCCACATTTATTTCACATCCACAAACATGAGATTCCATTGGAAACTCATAATGATCCACCAAAAAATTTTAATATATTGGCAATATATCAGGACTACAAGAATCTGTATCTGATGTCATAGCCATTTTCCTTTGTTCTTGTCTATACAATATTTCTTTAACTTTGAAGTATTCCTGTAAAAATAAATAGAAAATTATATTAGTTTTCCAATTTTAAAACAAATTTAATAAAAAATAAAATAAAATATACAACATATATACATCTATGGTAATGAGTCGTAGAATTCTAGATGGATAAACTAAAAAGTGGTCGATACTATGTCCAACTATCATCACCTCATCTGTAGGTAATGGAACTCGAGCTGATCTATATATAATATCCTTTAAAGTGACCCTATGATGCTCAACCTCTAACTGTTGATGATGAAATGTATCTCCTATACAATATACCATCCCATTTGCAACTATATGATATTGAGGACCATCAACATACAACTCACAATAATTAGGAAGCTTTGACAAAGGATTAGGATAAAAAATGGGGTCCGTAGGCTGAGATGGGGGGGTGGGAGATTCTGTTGGAGGTGGAGGATAAATAATGGGCTCTATAGGGGGAGCTGGAGGAGTGGGATCTGCAGTCTGGAATTGTTTTTTCATGTCTGAAAACATAGACTGTACTGACGCTCTAAAATTTTCCTCCATCCTCGAATTAATATTATGAACTTCACCCTCCATGGATTCTATTTTTTTGATGAACACCCTCAATGGAAAAAGTTGAAGAATTTAGCAACACTTTTCTTACCGATACACCCGTCGGATATCCTTGTAGATGACTGGGGTGTTCAGGCTTTCCCAATGCTACAGATAAAATATCTTGCCTCCCGGTGGCTATAAATACCCCATGTGAGCTCTTCCCCTCAAGAGAATCCTATATTAATTAATTGAACATTTTTTTAATGATTCAAATTATATAAAGAATATAATTAACTTAAATAAATAAAATAAATATCTTACAATCCTCTCAGCTATGATTCTTGATTCTTCTGAAAGATATTTCCCCTTTATTCCCATTTGAGATTTCTTCCATTTTTCATGTCTAGATGGAGGGGATGGAGGGGTAACCTCTCCAGAGCTTGAATACTCATCTCTCAGTTTTTGTAATTTTTCTGACATCATTTGTTCTTCAAATAATGTATACCCTTTTCAAGATAAACTACGAGGGTATACATTTTTAGATTGGATCTCCTGATGAGATTTCCTTGTTTGCTGTAAATTAAGAATAATAAATCATTTACAAAACAATAATAAAATCATTTATATAAGAAATATTATAAAATTTTACATTGACCTTACCAAAAAATGAATATTTTCTTATAATTTCAACAAATTGTCTCCTTGTGTCTTCATCTATGAAAGGATATATATGACATGGATTGTCATGATTCTTATGAAGAAAAATGAAATTAGATGTGAGTGTTGATTTCAAATCCCTCCATCTCTTAGCATCCATCGATAAACATTTCCTCTTGGCTCCTCCAGTGTCAGGAATATCAAATGTCATCTGATAAAGAAGATGAAAAACATATTATACTAGAAACATTTAAAGATAATTCAAACAATAGGAAAAGATCTTACCAAAATTGTCTCCCATAACTGAGATATTATTTCTTTGTCTACACTTCTCTAATCATCATACAAAATTCTTACTTTTATTTTACCCTGAGTTGATATAAAACTCTTAAAATATTTTGCATTTAGACCTCTAGGAATATAATTCTCATCAAACTCAACGAGTATCCTCTAGTCCTAATTACGGGAAAGTGATAATTTTGGTAAATGTGTGCAACCAAATTTACCAACTCTTGAACTCTTCTTTTTCGTAATGGGAGGACATGAGGAAGATTTGGTAACATCAAGAGGATCATGTGAATGTTCCTCCCCAGAGGTATGATCATGATTCTCATCTCCAAAATCATGTGGTAGATCAACTGATTGATCTGTCATTATCCTTTAAATAAAAAAAAAGAAAAAATTAGTTCACAAATATTCAAATTCAAATATTACAATACTAATGTAAACAAAAAATAGAAAACTGAACTAAGTTACATAATAGTAAACATGGTAAATATGATAAGCATGTTAAATAATGGTAAAGATGGAAAACATGGTAAACATGTTAGAGTAATTTTCATTCAACAAAATCAATAAATATATAAGTTAAGTAAAGTTAAAGTATGGTAATCAATGGTAAACATGGTAAATAAGGTAAATACGGTAAACATGGTAAACATGGTAAACATGGTAAACATGGTAAACATGGTAAACATGGTAAAGTAATTGTCATTTAAAAAAATAAATAGATATATAAGTTACGTAATGGTAAACATGATATACTAAAATAAACAAAATTAAAATAAATGATAATTTATACTTATTTGTTTTAATATGTGTTTTAATAAAGAAAACAATTCCAATATCACACATTTTATGAAAATAATAAATGTAAACAAGAAGTAAACATATGTTGCCTATTATATTAGGAATGTAAAAATGTATTTTATTCCCAAATTCCTTCACCAGGATCGTTCATTATGGCACAAACCATGTCTTCAACATGCTCATAATTATTTTCTACTAATATTTCCATGGAAGTAGGGATCTCACATAAATTAGCATCTTCATCAATTTGATCATCACCAACATTTTGTTTTTTCCCTTTTAAAACAACATACCACTGCATATCTGATTGATCAACTACATAAAAAACCTATTTTGCATGTGTCTCCATTATAAAAGAACCTATTGCATCTTCCAGTCTATTTAGATTAACAACTGTCATTCCAAATTCATCGCGTCTGATACTGTTGTTACCAATAAACAATTTTCAGTTAAAAACAAGAACATTGATTTTTTTTTTGTAATTAACCTCCCATATTTCTTCAATGACTTCATAATATTAATTTGATGCATAAATTGGGTTTTTTGTCTTTAGAACTCGAAAAATGCATTGCTTCTGCAAACACCAATACACTACTATTCTAAACTGCACTTCTATTGTCCTGGGATTTCGTATGAAATGTATATCCATTAATGTCATACTCGTACCATGTTATCGCATTTAAACTTTGACCACCCACTAACCATCTTAATGTCTCTGATATATCTGATCTAACAAGCAATGTCTTTTTAAACTATGGAAAAGATTTTTTGTTGTGCTCATTCAAAATCCACATTTATTTATTCTTTGGATGACATTGTTTCAACTCATTAATATGCAATGTGATATATGGTTGAGCATTAGGTATGTTATTCAAGATGTATAATTCTACCTTCTTTTGTCTGTTCACCTGACAATGATTTGAATTTCAAGCCATGAATCCCCTTTCCCTCATTATTAACTCTTTCATGGCGATATGGAGGCAAACCTATGTGCTCTGCCGTAGCCAAGTAGCTCATACAAAACTCCTCAACCTCCTCAGAAATATACTTTTCAATAATAGAGGCTTCAGGTTGATATGGATTCTTAACATACCCCTTCAATATTTTCATATACCATTCAAAAGGATACATCCAACGAAGATATACAGATCCACAAAGCATTATTTCTCAAACCAGATGAACCATTAAATGGACCATTATATAAAAAAAAGATGGAGGAAAATACATTTCCAATTAAAAAAGTATAGAAATTGCATCATTTTCCCAAATTTTCAAATCATTCACATTAATCGCCTTATTACAAATTATATTGAAAAAATAACAAAACTTCATTATAGTCTTTCTGACACAGATGAGCTATATTTCACGCAATGAAACTGGTAGAATTTGTTGCATTATGATGTGACAATCATGAGATTTCATACATATCATCATCAAATCCTTCAAAGAGACAAAAATTTTTACATTTGAAGAATAACCCTGAGTCACTTTGATATCATTAAGGCACTAAAAATTTTTATTTTTTCCATCTTGGATGATTTATGAAAAGTCGGGGGAAGAAATGTTCATCTTCCAATAGGAGTGAGAGATAACTCTAAATGCATTCCCATTGATAGTAAGTCTAATATTTCATTCAACCCATCTTTAGAATTTCCTTTAATATCTAACAATGTTCCAATCAAACTATCACAAATATTCTTCTCCAGGTACATGAAAGCAATATTATGTTTCACTTCATGATATATCCAATATGATAGCTCAAAAAATATTGACCTTTTCATACAAATATGTCTATCATTACCAGATTTATGTTTCTTTACCAATGTCACATCAAGGTTTTTCACCCTCTAAAAATACAAATCAGAGATAAAGGTTTTGGAGCAATACCAAATTCTTGTGATCCATTGAATGATATTTTTATTCTTCTATAAGTGTGATCCATAGGCAAAAACTTTTGATGACCCATGTATACAGTTTTCCTCCCATGATGCAATTGACAATATGACGTTTTTGTTCACAAATTGGACATGTTTTATTCCCCTTAAGACTATATCCAAACAAATTTCCATACACTGGGATGTCATTTTTAGTGAACATTTTCACTGCATGCAATTGAAAATATTCTATTTTATAAGAATCATACTTCTTAATACCATCCTCTCATAAAAATTTCAAATCATCATTCAATGGTGACAAGATGACATAAATATAATTTCTGGGTTGCTTCAGACCAGAGATCATTATACTCAATATGACATATTTGTGCTTCATACAAACTTCTGGAGAGAGGTTGTAATTTACCAATAAAATAGTCCATGAACTACGTGTGCTAATTAGGGTTCGGTATGGATTGATCCCATCTATGCACAACCCAAGTCTGAGATTTATAATTTCATTTCCAAATGTTGAATAATGCTCCTCAATTTTCTTCCATTGTGGAAAATCAGCTGGATGATGTATTTTTTCATCACATATCCACTCATCAGCATTCCATCTTAACCTTTTTGCACCATGTGAATTAGAAAATAATGGTTTCAAACGATGAATTATAGGAAGATACCAAAATACTTTGGTAGGGATCTTTGTAATCTCTACGTCAGCCTATTATTTTTCTTTCAACGTATACCATGATATCCCACATTTAGGAAACTCTAACAGAAATTCATATTCCTATTTATACATCATACAGTCATTCATACATGTATGTATTTTCCTATATCCTAATCCCATTGAGCATAATATTTTCTTGGGCTCATAATGTGAATCTGGAAGATTGTTGTCTTTTGGAAGAATGTCTTTCAACAATTGTAAAATCTCTATAAAACTTCTGTCACTCTATCCATGTTTTGCCTTCAGGTTAATCAATCATAACACTCCCAAAAAAACCATGAAATTCATACAACAAGGATACAATGGTTTTTCAGCATCATCATATAGACACGTAACTTTCGATTCTATCTTAATTTGTTCTGATTCAAAATCATGAATCATTTCTTCAATTCCATCGGAGTTACCATCTTGAAAATCATCATCATTAGTATATCTGACATTATATCCATTTTCACCATGAAAAATCCAAGCGAAGTAACTCATATTAAAACCATGAAAAATTAGATGATCATTGATATCTCTACTTTTCAACTTCTTCATATTCAAACCTTTCAGGCATGGATAGAAAAAATGGCGCTGCTTGGAAAATTTCATTTAGAAAATTCCAAAAATGCATCAACACCTTCCTCATATTCATTAATCATTTTATGTGACATAATCCAACTTCGACTCATTATTAACTATAACAAATATCAAAATTATACATCTTTTTAAGAGAAGGAAATTTTATATTTATATGAAAAATATCATAATTTAAATGTAAAACAATTTTGAAATGTAGAAAAAATATATGCGTATTTGAAAAAGATATGCATGAAAATGGTTTTGAAATGAAAATATAGTTAGATAAAACATTTTTATATTTATATGAAAATAATTTTAGGATTACATCTCTCTCGTATGGATCATGATATAACAGTATAAATTCTTCTTGGATCCTTTCTTCTTAAGGTGCACAAAGAATACATCTAGGTGAAAATAGATACCAAATTCACCCTTCTGTAAACAAGAAATAAGAAGTATAAATATTAAAATATGTATACATTCACCACAGACAATTAAACCTATCTCAATGATTTTAAACCATATGGATAGCCCCTGAAACCATTGGCATGGTGGTCGTTGCAATAGTCCTTACCAATGGTTCTATAGGAACCGTTGGTATAGACTTCCTGAAGTTAATATATTCCAACGTTTTGAATGAAACCATTGGGATATAAATATACCAACAATTCAAGAACCGTTGGTATACATTTTTTCCAGCATATAATCTATTCCAACAGTTTCATGGAAACCTTTGGGATATATGTAGACCAACGGTTCAAGAACCATCGGTATACACTCTCTAGTATATGGTTGTGGGGGTGTCCAGGGGGCGTCTAGGGGGTGGGGGATATCTAGGGGGTGGGGGTTGTCCATTGGGGTGGGGGTGTCGAGGGGGTGGGGGTATATAGGGGGGTGAGGGGCTGCCCAGGGGGTGAGGGGCTGCCTAGGGGGTGAGGGGGTTATCCAAGGGGGTAGGGGGTGTCCAGGGGATGGGGGTGTCCGGGGGGTGGGGGGTGTTGTCCAAGGGGTTGGGGTTGTCCATGGGGGAAGGGGGTGTCCAGGGGGTGGGGGTGTCTATGGGGTCGTGTCCAGGGGTGTGGGGGGTTGTCCAACCCCTACCCCCTTGGACAGCCACCCCCACCCCCTAGACACCCTCACCCCCTGGATAGCCCCACCCCCATGGACTGCCCCCAAACCCCCTGAACATACCCCCTCCTTCAGACCCCCACCCCTTGGACACCCCCTACCCCATGGGAAAGCCCCATCACCCTAGGTAGACCCCCACCCCTTGGACACCCCTAACCCCTTGGACATCCCCCTCACCCCTGGAAACCCCCACCCCCTTGGACACCCCTAGACACCCCACCCCTTAGACAGACCCCTAACCCCCTAGACACCCCCACCCCATGGACAACCCCCCACCCCCTAGACACCCCCACCCCCATGGACATCCCCCCAAACCCCTAGATAGTCCCCACCCTCCAGGACACCCCCAACCCCCTTGGATATCCCCCCACCCCCTGGACACCACCCCCAAACCCTTGGACACTCTTTGGACACCCCCACACCCTTGGACATCCCCCCACCCCCTAGACACCCCACCCCCTGGAGATCCCCCCGCCCCCGAGACAACCCCCACCACCTAGACACCCCCTCCCCCATGGACATCCCCCCTACCCCCAGACACCTCCCACCCCATAGAGACCCCTGACCCCATTGGAAATCCCCCCACCCCCTGGACACCACCACCCCCTTGGACATCCCCCACCCCCTGAACACCCCCCCTGGACCCCCCCCAAACACCCCCACACCCCTGGACACCCCAAACCCCCTTGAACAGCCCCTCACCCGCTGGACACCACCCCCACCCCCTGGACACCCCTACCCCCTTGGACAACCCCCTCACCCCTGGACACCCACTCCCCCTTATACACCCCGGGACACCCCCACCCCCTATGATATCCCCCCAACTCCTTGACACCCCCACCCTTGGGACATCCCCCACCCCCTAGAGATTCCCCCTCCCCCAAGACACCCCCACCCACACTGGATACCCCCTATCCCCTTGGAAAGCACCCTCACCCCTAGACATCCCCACACCCTGGACGCCCCTACCCCTTGGACAACCCCTCACCCCCTGGACACCCCCACCCACCCACCCCCTTGGACACCCCCTGGACACCCCCACCCACTTGGACAACCCCCCACCCCTATCTACCTCAAGTCCTAAGGAATGGAAAAGGGAAGGTGATATGAAGGACTGAGTCACTCCTGAATCAAACAAGTCATACACCAAAGTAGAAAACAATAAAAGGGTACCTTGAAGGATATATGGATCTCCTGGCGCTGGAAAAACTAAATCATGAAGCTGACCATGACCTATTCCACAGCCCCTTTGACCTTGATGACAACCCCACCACGGCTGCGCTCTACTCTCTCAGGACGGGGAGCATCCTGGGGTGGTCCTCCACTTTCCCCTACTGCTCTCTACTGATCCAAAGTAGTTATAACATGCTGCTGCTTCCTCGATTGTAAATGCCTCAATAGAGTTACCTATAATGGAACACCTAGTGCATGTTGAACACTATGAAAGGTCGATAACTCTCTTTTTTGATGACATAGGTATCCACAAGAAAAAAAGTTCTTGATGCCTCGGCATAGGCCTGAGAGATACCGCCCCCAGAGAAATGAGATGTTGCGGACTGGGACCTACCCTCGGCTGAACGAAAACTCTTCTTCCCGGAAAACCAGGAACCCCAGACCACAAATCTTCTTCATGACGAATCTTGACGATTGCCCACTCACGATAATCTGTTTCTGGCTAACATCCCCTCGATGACCTCTCCCCTCTCCAGCACCTCAAGATATGTCTTCAACATATACAAGGTGATCGGGATATGGATCTCTAGATGCAAATCTCTTTCTAAATGCCTCTCCATGGCCTCCTCATTTGGAAAAAAAGTTATAATCATATCATAAAATGTTCCTAAAATGGATTCCAAATTCTCACACACTGAAGCTCCCCTATCAAAGGGTAAAAATCTCATAGCGACTAGATGCCTTCACGGTCGAAGAAAGAAACTCAACTCCAAACTTGTCTCTAAACTCCTCCCACAAGATCACTAACTCCTCATGATCCCTGCGGAACATGAAAACCCACTTTCTTACTGACCCACACCACATCACCACAACCAAAGACACCCAGTTCTCCTTCCATGCATGGATCGAATTGAAGGATATCTCCAAGTTCTTCGACCAGTCTTTTGTGAATACATCTAAAATAGATCCCTCATCACCTAAACATGTATACTATATTCCCAGTCACATTATGAATACTCTCACCAAGTATTTCATACAATAGTATATAATATAATAAATCATACCAAGGGTACCCAATTACCACTTTCCCAATAGTTTTCCACTTTTCCCCAACATTTCACGTCCTAAGTATCTCTCTCCAAAAAAGCATGCCTGAAAACACCTGGGAAAAGAACTAAAACATGCACCTTGAGCAACACAACCACTATGTCCACACAACCAAGGTAACTAGGCAGTATCTAGAAGTCACCATAGTTTTCATAACGTGTATCATATGTCGGTCATTATAACTCAATCCATTACAACTCATGGACTGAGTAAGGATCCTCAAGCCATCACATTCTAAACAAGTTACACCTATAGTAGTCCATAGGAAAATATATCAAGAATATATTTTTATGTATTTCCACAATACATTAAATCCCTATATACACATATATGGGGAAAACTTACTGATGTTCCAACCAGCACAAGTAACTACCAAGAGTAGAGAGTGGGGCCAAAGGGGGTAATTATCCATCCATCCCCCCACCAGAATGTTGGGGAAAACACCCCCAAGGCTCAAAATCCATAGGGTGTTAGTTGTCCTAACTAATGTGGTGGAGTAGAATATAGAAACACAAAAAAAGTACAGAATATACTATATCTCACAATCACACGATGGGAATAACCTAGTCTTAAACTCAACTGTAGATAACATCTCTCGAACTCCGGGCTTCCACTACTAAGACTAAGTATCCTATAAGAACACAACCATTTAAAGAGCTTTATTATATTACACCATTCCCTTTTTATCAGTTTCACTTAACATTAAATTATTCATTAAACATTAATTAACCATTATTAATTCCATATTATATTTCCTTATCATCAAACCCAAAGTTCATTGTTAATTTAAATTGTAACCTCATCATTTCATCCTAGTAAGCACCAACCCCATGGGTTAACATCATTTATTGAATCATTTATGAACTAAATTATCACTTCCCCATATTCCCAAGAATTATAGAAAACATTCTAAGATACCAATCACAAGGGGCTCAACATAGTGAGTATGTAAACTACCCATCAATTCTTTTCCACCTATAGCAGGAGTAAAGACCCATCCATCCTCGATATGATAAATATGGAAAGAACGTGAAATAACATGTGAATCCTAGCCTCTTTTTGGAAGGAGGGTAGAAAGAACATATTCCTGGAGTGGTGGGGAAATTAAATCAGATAAACAACCAACAAGATTCATCAAACATTCAATCATTCATACCCATCCTGTTTCATTATCTTTAGTGTCCTCCCTGACACCCGCATGCATAGAACAATGCATCTCGCCACTCTAGGCATCAACTACTACCACAACCACTGTGCCTCCCAACCTTTACATCTCGCAACATCCATCTAGGATCATAACACGTCAAAAGAGGTAGGAAAAACAAATCAACTAGGATCTTGGCCCAAAAAAAGTCATTCTTCCTTCACAAGCAATGATCTCTCATGACTCCAAAGTAGAAGGCACTCAGCCTTACAAGAAAGAGGGTAACTCAGAACCATACAACCATTTATATTTTAATGATCAGTTGTCTCTTTAATCCATCTTGAATCAGCTGATTCATTATCAGTAGGTTCCAACTATAGAAAACCTAAATAGCAAGCTATGATAGCTATCACAAATTAATTAAACATGATTATTGCAACAATTTGATTATCATAAATTTACAATAGCAACAAACAGATTTATTTACATGCCACTTTATCATTGATAAATAATTTACAACTAATCCTAATTTTTTTTATTTACCAATTTCCATCAAGAATGACATGCTAAATAAGGAAATCATAGATATCACACTATCTATCAAAACAAGACACAACAACATACAATCAATACCAATTTATTTATCTAGTTTAAATATTTATTATGAAAATCCCATTTTGATATAGCTGGATAAAACATCCAAACTCTATAGTTGCCTGTAAAATAATAGGGAATCTATGAATCCCCTACCTCAAAAGTTTTTTGATTTTCTTTACATGGGCACAATCCACATAATGGATCGCTATTGCCTCCCCCGATGACAACTTCATCCACCCGAGGACGCTGGGGCATGACTGCACCAACCAACACCCAAGAAAACTACATTATAAACATAGAGATACCATTCCATAACATGGAAAGGATAAAACAAGAGAAGAATAATCAAATAAAACACAAGAACAAATGTAGATCATACCTTATATCGATGATGGATCAACACTTACTACTTGCACCAAAATAGGGGGTGGACATGTATCAGGAAGAAAATTCAAGGGGAAACGATCCAAGGATTAAGGTTAGATCACACCATTCATGTGGGAATAATGTCTCAGGGATCCTCACACTAAGAGAAAGGATAATGAATGATATAAGGGAAGGTTACCAACATTGAAGGATTATATCTGAGACTAACGAGATTTGAAATGGTTTAGAATTTCCATTAATAAGGATCACATTAATCCATGCATTTTGAACAAGTGAAGGCATCCTGATACATTGGATAATTAATATAGGAGATATGGGCTTTGAATTGGCCTTAAATCCCTTAAAATAAGGCTTTGAATTCATTTTTTGTCAAATAAAACGCTAAAGGGGAGAAACTGTAGGAAGCTTGAAACACTATACACCTACCGACATCTGGAAACACTCTACACCTAATGATGTCTGGAAACACTATACACATACCAAAATCTAGAAACAATATACACCTAATGAAATATTTAAATTGTATACACTTACAAATGTCTAGAAACATTGTACACCTACCGACGTTTTGAAACACTATACACCTACGGACGTCTAGAAACACTGTACACCTACTAATGTCTAGAAACATTATACACCTACCAAAATATAGAAACATTGTACACCTGTGGTCATCTAGAAACACTGTACACCTACCAATGTATCAAAACACTGTACACCTACCAATGGATGGAAACACTATACACCTACCGATGTCTGTAAACACTGTACACCTGTGGTCATCTAGAAACATTGTACACCTACCAATGTATCGAAACACTGTACACCTACCAATGGATGGAAACACTGTACACCTACCGATGTCTGTAAACACTGTACACCTACCGATGTCTGGAAACACTGTACATCTACTGACAACTGGAAACAATATACACCTACTGATGTCTGAAAAAACTGTACACCTACCGACGTCTGGAAACACTGTTCACCTACCAGCATCTAGAAACACTATACACCTTCTGATGGTTGGAAACACTGTACACCTACCGACAACTAGAAACAATCTACAAAAAATTTGAAACACTATTCACAGAAAAAGAAATTTGTCCAAGTGTTGGGGATAAGTCACCTTGACCTTCTGGAACACCTCAAACACCAAATTCCAACAAAGGGATGTACCATAGAGGTCCGAGAAACTACACATATTATTGGTTATTAATCCTTCCTTTCCATGTATATGGAGTTTGAATATGAATTAGTAGGGTGAGGATTGAAATTGGATAAGAATTAATTCTGATTCATAAATTTCTCTACAGTTGTTTAAATTAAACAATGGATTGTTCTACCAATGTTTATGATTTGGAGATGAGGAAAAGCGATACTATTTGATATCATGGAAAATTTGTTATTAATGATTTTGTTGTAGGAATTTTTGATATATTTATTTTATCAAGGAAATGTGTGAGGGAATTATAAAAAATATGGCCTTAGCGATGCTATGTTTACATTAGGTTGAAATTTAAACTGATGTTGTATTGTTTAGAAATGGTTATTTATACTATTTTGTATTTCATTTTCCAATATCATTGAGTGTTTTTTTATAGTTTTCCATCAGTTTGTATATGTTTTATTTTTTGGTACTTAGTGGTGGGTTGTTATTTAGTTGGTGACATTTTTTCTAAACAAAGTGAACTAAAATTAGGGGAAATCAGCATAACTATAGGTAAATAATCTAGCGGTGATTTACATTACTAGAAGGAAAAAATAACTAACACAACATAAAATGCTATTAAAAATTAGGGTTGGTTATTTTTAGAGGTGGTTATTAGAAACGACCTCTAAACATATTAGATATTTTTTAGAAAATAATTTAAATAAAAAATAATATGCATACAAAAAAATTTATTCATTCAATAGAATAAATCGTAAATGCATAATATACTCAGTCATACATCCAAAATCATATATATACAGTCATGCATACATAAAAATATACACACAACCTCCATTCAACACATAATCTCAGTAATCATATATTTATAATAATATATGTTCAATGTCCTCATCAACACATAACCAATATTCCTATCTCACAACCTACACTATATATATCCTTCTCTATATCTATAGTCATCATATGAGTAACCATCCACATCATGTCATCTATCGGAAAAAAGGAATCCAAAAATTAAAGTTGAACATAATAAACCATTATTAAATATAATCATTGATAATATTTTTATATTACACAAAAAACGATAAGCCATCATGACTACCTTATCAAGAGTGTTGTGGATCAAAATGGTCAACCTAATTCCTATTGTCAAAATATATCTCCTATAATAAAAAACAAAAAAAATAATAAAATAAATACAAAACATAATATAGGCAGAATATATTCATAATTTCTCACATAAAATATTTATTTTAAAAAAACAGATGAAATTTTAACCTAAAACAAATAATGTACCCTGGATAACACTTTGAAAACATAAACTTACCTATTTAAGATAAGATTAAACACATGGAACTCAAAAGGGATTGGTATATAAGAATATAATTAATTTTTAATATTATATGAGGTGTGCTTGAAATTAATAAATAATGTTTTTTAAAGACATTGATATGTATGAATTTCCTATATTTCAAAAAAAATTCAACAATGATTGTCCCGTGATTTCACATCAATATGAGGTAGTTTTCTATGGTTTTGACCATTAAACAAACATTTTAGTGTTTAAAAACATTATAAATTCTTTTATAGGAATCCCCTGAAAAAACTCGGATTGATGTGACATCATTTTCTACATTTCTAGAATAAATCTACAGTCATTTCCCTATTATTTCACTTCCCTCTGATATTGTTTGTTTCATTTTTACCCCCTAATGTATTTTTTAAAAGACTATGATATATTTGAAAACTACATATTCATTCATTCCAAACACACATCAAGTCATATGGATGTTTTCTCTACTTATACACATAAAAAATAATTCAACAACAGTTTCAGCATGATTTCACCTTATTATGAGATCATTTACTTTGGATTTGACTGTTATACGCATGTTTTAGTGTTTTAAAACACTAAAAATTTGTTTACGATCATTCCAGTCAAACCCTACTTAGATTGACATGGATTTGGTTCCAATATTTCACCAAAAAACTACATTCATTTCCCTATGATTCTACTACCCTATAATTGTTTTGGTATTGAACCCCTAATTCCCATTTTTAAAGACTTTGATATCTCCTTAAAACTTATTGTTATGTAATTACAATAACCCCCATGTATGATGGTTTTTTTATATTACACATTAAAAATTAAACCGTTTCCTTCAAATGATTATATGTTAATCAGAGTTTATTTCCTTTGGTGTTTACCATTAGACAGATGTTTTATTATTTTAAAACACTAAAAATATGTTTATGGGAATATCAGTAAAATTGTAACTCAAATAGATGTGGTTTTGGTTCCTAAATTACAAAAAAAATAGTCATTTTCTTATGATTTCATGGCCCTTTAAAGTCATTGTTTTCATTTTCACCCCCTGATGCATGTTTTTAAAAACTTTCATATCTTTTGAAAGTTGTTATTGACTCCTTTTGACCACGCTGCATGTGGGATTTATGTGTTGTATACTTGTAAACATAAAAAATAATTCAACAACAATTTCACCATGATTTCTTGTTAATATAAGTCATTTACGATTTTTTTGACTACTACACACATGTATTAGTGTTTTAAAACACAAAAAACATGTTTATAGGCATCCTTGAAAAATCATAAATTGAATTGATGTCGCTTCACTTATTACATTTCAAAAATCAATATATGGTTATTACATTATAATTTTATAGTCATTAAATTCTTTTTTCTTATTTTTTAACCATTTAAAAATTTTATATATACTTTGATATCTTTTAAAACTACTTATTGCGTCATTAAGAGTACAAAGCATATCTGATGGACATGTTTCCTACTCATACACATCAAAAATATTTAAAAGGTGTTTCCACATGATTTCACATCAATATAAGGTCATATCCAATGGTTTTTACCATTAAAAGCACATTTTAGTGTTTTAAAACACTAAAAAAGAGCTTGAAGTCATCCCAAACAAACCATAACTCGTATTGATGTAGAGAATGTTCCCAGATTTCAAAAAACGTATGGTATTTTACCTCTAATTTCACACCCATATGATGCTTTTTACTTGGTTTTGAACCACTAAAGTATGTTTTTAAATACATTGGTATCTTTTAAAATTGGTTGTTGATTCATTCTGAACACACCACATGTCATATGGACATGTTTTCTACTCATACATATAAAAAAATTCAATGATAGTTTCCTCATGATTTATCATCAGTATGATGTTGTTTCTTATGGTTTGTACTATTATACGCATGTTTTGGTGTTTTAAAACACTAAATACACATTTACAATCATCTTGGGAAAATAATAACTCTGATTCACATTGTGTAAGTTCTTAAATTTCAAAAATCAATTTTCGTCTATTATTCTAAGATTCCATAGCCCTTTAATGTTGTTTTTTTACCCCTGATTCATATCTTTATAGGCATTGATATTTTTTAAAAACTTATCATTGATTAATTCTGAGAAAAAAACTTTTCATAAATGTGTTGTCTACTCAAACATATAAAAAATAATTTGAAGGTGTTTTTCACATGATGTCATGTCAATCTGAGTTCGTTTGATATGGTTTTGACTGTTACACATAGGTTTTAATGTTTTAAAACACTAAATACATGTTTATGAACTTGCTTTGAATAATGTAACTTGGATTAATGTGATATAATTTCCTACATTTCAAATATAAATCAATGGTCATTTTTTTATGATTTTATGTCCCTCTAATATGTTTTTTTCACCTATGCTTATTTTTAAAGACTTTGATATATTTTAAAACTACTTATTAATTCATTTTGTGAATATTACATGTTATATTGACATGTTTTATACTCATAAATGTCAAAAAAATAATTCAAATATAGTTTTTTTATTATTTAATTTCAATATGAGGATTTTACCTGTGGTTTTGACCATGACACACATGTTTTATTATTTAAAATTGGTTAAACAAACATTTAAGAACATCCCAGAGAAACTGTAACTCCAATTAACATGGATTCTATTCCAATATTTGAAAATTAAATATAAGGTTTTTGTTCATATTATTTCATATCCATGTGACACAATTTTATTGGTTTTAACCCCTTGACCCATGTATTAAAATACACAGATATCTTTTAAAACTACTTATTAAGTCATTTCAAAAAAACTACATAATGGAGGGATTTTTTTCCTTTCTTGTACACATCAATGATATTTGAAAAATTATTTTTCAAGTATTAAAAATTAATTAGAGTTATCTCCATATGGTTTTTACCATTAGATGCATGTATTAGTTTTTAAAACACTCAAAACATTTTTATTGGGATCTTGAAAAAATCATAACATAGATTGACATGGAATCAGTTCTTACATTTAAAAAGTAAATATATGATCTTTGTTATATTATTTTGGATTCCTATTATATAATTTGTTTGGTTTTGACCTCTTAAAACATTTTTTAATGACTTTGTTATCTTTTAAACCTACTTATTGAGTCATTATGATCACATCGCACGTCAGATGGATGTGTTGTCTACTCATACACATCATAGAAAATTAATTAGTGGATATCCCATGATTTTATGATAAGCATAGATTGTTTATATGGTTTTGACCATCACATGAACATTTTGGATTTGAAAACACAAAAAATACATTTACATGCATCCTAATAATCAATTTGTGGCCATTTACCTATGATTTCATGGTCTTTCAATGTTTTTTACTTGTTTTTGACCCCCTGATGCATGTTTTAATGGACTTTTATTTCTTTTAAAACATATTATTAAGTCATAATAACCATATATCACGTCATATGGTCATGTTTTCTTACACATCACAAATAAATAAGACATTATTTCCCTTAACTTAACATCAATTTGGGGTAGTTTCCTATTATTTTGACCATTACATGACTTTTTTAGTGTTTTAAAACACTAAAAAGTGTTTATTGGAATCCCATTAAAACCATAACTCGAATTGACATGGTTTGGTTCCATCATTTCAAAAATAAATCTATGATTTTTTTCCTTACTATTTAATTTCCCTCCTATTCGGTTTTAATTTTTTACCCCTTGATGCACATTTTTTAAAACACTAATATCTTTTAAATTTTCATATTGACACTTAGATTTTGTTTAAAATTTAACTTAGTAAGATGACCTATAAGATAAGAAATTTCCTCAGGGGTTATTCCCATTATCCTCTAAAGGGTGAAAACTAAATCATTTTCTAACTTAGACAGCCATTAATCTGGTGTTTTCATATAAGATTCATGTTTTTCACTTTTTATTTCAACCTTGGGATTTCTATTTATGATTTCTAATCAATTGAATTTCTCAAACCCTCACTAGTTGTACTATTAAATGATGATGATGCTCTACCATAGACAGATGATGGAGTAGGCCCACAACCCATCCCCTTTACAAGCTCATGATGATGCTTCCCTAAAATTATTACAACTACATCATGATGGAAAACCTATGATGATTATGAAGGGTTTACATTTCAAGATTCTTGATTTTAAACTATTAATAAAATTATTTTAAAAATTATTTTTAAAATTATCTAAGCTTCAGAATATTATCTAATTAATAATTTTTTCATTACTATTTAATTTTATTTCATTACTATAATAACCTAATAATTAAAATTAAATTATAACAAAGTATCCTTAAACCTAATTAATTAGGGTCATTTACATGGATCAAACTACACCAATAAAGATAATTAGCACCATTTAATCCATGTATCATATGTTATTTAATTATTTTTATGGATATTTTTCTTATGTAATTTATTTTTCATCATTATGTTTTTATATTAATGAAATAACGTTAAATAGTAATGAAAAGTACTTACTCCAACTTATTTGCTAGGTTCTTTCACAAAACTATCAATAGGTTTCCTATGAACATTAACCCACATCTATGTCTGACCAAACCTGTAAACTAATTCACGAGCCTTTGAAAAAAGTATACAAGTTTGAAAAAATATCTTTAGTTATAATAAAATAATATAAATAATAATGCATAAAATACAACTAGGATTATTATTTTTTGATAAAAACTCAACGACCCAATAATATGAAGAATAAATTTTTCACGATACACATTATTTTTTTAGATAATTCCTATATAAAATAATTACATTAATAAAAATTATAATTTTATTTTTTTAGGTTCTTAAGATACTATATAATATTCAATTACCTCATGAGACACATCTTTGATAATATTGAAAAATATATTCCACTACTCTCGAGATATGCCTTCTGAGAGTATCTCATACTTTTGTTGAGAGCTCAAAGATGTGTCATTAAACTCATGCCATAATCTCCATTTAAAGTCTCTATATTTATTGTCCAAATTTCTAATGGTTCATCGGGTGTGAAATCGAGTTAGGTATATCAAAATTAAAAAATATATAGAAATAGAAAAAATATAACATATTATAAGTATATTAGTAATTTCAATCACTCCATAAAAATTAGTAATCATTTAATATTAAATTAATATTACCTTTACTTAGTTATCAAACACCTCATTTTTATAATATTTGTTAATATTCCTCTGATCATTATAATTAATGGGAAAACTCAGTGTCTCAGAAGAAAGATGCCCTAGAATATGCCCATTCATTTTGGAATCATCACTTGTAGGCACCATAAACTCATCAAATGGAATGATAATTTTTAATTCTTTATCACCACATATATTTTTTGTGTTAATATTTATATCTCTTTTGTTTTTATAATTCTATATTTGAAAATTTTGAAAAATAATTAATAAAATATATAGTTTTTTATTGTAAAATACATAGCATTAATGGTAACATGACAATATTCCTTCAGATGGAGGGGTGACGAACTTCTCCATCACTAAATGCGCGTTAAATGTTGGGCTACAAAAAAATCATAGAAATTTGATATCTCACAATAAGTATCTAGTATAGCCGAATCACTAGAATCCTCTAAAGCTGATTGTATTGGTGGTGTGATCTGAGAAGTTGAGTAGCTAGGATATCAAAAAATCAATCCCTTGGAATTTATACAATTAAAATGGTATATAATATAATCAATGTATAAAAAGAGGTTAGGTAAAATGTATTTAAAAAAATTAATAATAGAACATTTTATATATGTAAAAAACAATTTTAATTGAGAAACTATAATATTGTTTCATTACCAAATTATAAATTTAATTATCTTCATCTTCATTTTCTTCATTATTTTCAATCTCCATTATAATGAGTACTTAATTTTCACCCTCATTTTCAAGTTCTATAATTTTAATATTAGCAGTAAAAAAACTATTTAATGATTGTTGGTTGATGAGTTTTACTATAAAAGAGTACCAATTTATATTCTTTACCCTATCATACATGTTTATCTATTTTAAGTGTAAAAAACACTCCATAATTCAGGAATTTCTTCATCCACATAATAAACAATCTTTTATTTTGTATCTATTATAATTGTATCATGATCTTTATGATCACTATTTTGGATATTGGAAGAAAAGTTGACATAAGTAAAATATAACAAATCTTTTATACCCCTATCAATGTTGACCCACCTTCATTTGAATGACACAACAAAAAATTAACCATGATAGTTTAATTAGGTTATATCAACCATCTTTCCATAGTATCCCACCAAAAAAATTGTAAATAAACAACTATTTTTGAGTTTTAAAGCCTTCTTCTAGATAAATTGTACAAAACATGAATCCTTGAGTATTGTGGGCATCAAATATCATATCATTACTCAGAGGAACTTTATCCAAAAACATTAAATCATTTGATATTTCATCTTGTTTCTCAACATTAGTTATCTAGAAAAGAATATACATGGAGTTACTTTTAACAAAGAGAAAATAAATACATGTCAATAATATGAATATGAGTATATACTTACGTGATAGGTGAATCAGTTGAAAATATCCGTATTAACATATTTTTTTAATTGTAGCTCATTTCAATCTAGACCCCTTAGTCGTATCTTTATTTGAAATATCTATTCTTCATTCAAAGGATATGGAGAGAGAGACTATATAGTATCACATATCTATGCATATGTAGTACTTCCAATTCAATCGGAGTAAAATTTGACTCATTTCTAACTGATCATCTAATAGTTTGAAATACCGATGACTGGTTTTCAGAATGAGAATTAATGGATATGTCATAAACATATCCCAATTTATTGAATCTTGTATCAATAACATCCAAATTACTATAATAAAACTTAAATCCCTCTTCACCTATTTATCCTTTAATAATATGTCCTTCTGGTTGATTTTTATTCCATTTATATTGTAACGCCCCGACCCCAGTTACCCAGAGTCGGTGCATTATTGCGTAACATTGACATGATCACAAAAGATCAAGTCTCAAAAGACTGATTAGTTTAGTAGCCTTGGAAACACTAGATACATTCATAAATGTTACATTGCATCATAAAGTGAAAAACTACAATAACATAGTCTCCATAGTCCACACTCATATCCCCTTCAGACTATCCCTGCAGGTCAGTCATAAAATATTTCTTAACATCCTGGGAAAATAAAACATAGAAAGGGGTGAGCTCAGATGATCAGTAAGGATATCAATATTGCGGAAGCTTTCATAAATAAACATAAACATTTAAGGCAATGTATAACTAAAACAAAAGCCTTTTAAACTTGAACTTCAGCATAATATGGCAAAAGTAAAATGAAATAATTCCATTTACTTATTCACATGGATATTCTACTAGTCGAATAATCACATGCAATATCAATAACCACTTTTATAATGATGGAATGCATAATGCCAGACTATCAGAACCACGTAGCCAAGGCATCGTGCCAAGACTACAAATAAGATTGTTTCAAGGCCTCGTGCCAAGACACTAGTTTGTCTCATGAGACCTAACGATGCATCGAGGAGCTATAGCGGGCTCCACCCTTCACTTATTAAGTCCAATGCATTCCTCATATGAACATGTTTAAACATATCATAAACCATAACATAATCGTATCACATAAAACATGCATAAAGGAAACATAACGTTTCCACATTTCAATCACAAGATATCAATACAACACATTGATATAATAGAAACATTATCAAAACCATTTTCAATACCAAAATAAAATAAAATTAAAATATGGTATTTATTTTTCATTTAAAAAAAGTTATGGCTTGTAGAGGAAGCCGAAACTCAAATAATGGTCACAGCGGCAGAGAAGTCGTTGTCGCCGCATACGTATGACAAGAAAAACATTCCTTTTTGTCATTTAGTAAAATGCATCGTATAAAAAGATTCCTTTTGAAAAAACGTAAAAGTCAAAGGGGTTTATACACCGCATAGAAGAAATTTGTGTATAAAACAAAATATGCCTCAATGAATGGAGATTGAGACGAAGTCCCTTACAAAGATCATCTTGTAAATAAAATAGATCGCTCATGTGTATTCACTATAAGATCACATAAATAAAGTATAAATACATGATAAGATTTAAAAATTCATTTCTCACATAATCAAATAACAACATAAATATGAAAGATAAGTTCAACCCAAAGAATGGGAATTGGGTTAAGAAGTTCCCTTACCTCGTGTCTGAATTGACTCGATCGTTCTTTAACATCATGAATAATAAACTAGAGTTAATTTATAATTGATTAAGAACCTTTTTCAAGTTTATTATTCCTTTTATATTACTTATTACCAAGTTATAAACATTATGTAATTATTTAAGTTAATAACAGTCATTTTTTCGATCTTTGGTACTTGAGTCAAAAATAAACTTCTTATAATTACAAGTTGTTTATGTGGTAGAATATCCATTATCTCCAGAATTATATTAATGATGTAGATATAATATATATCATATATATCTAGTATATACATTCATCCATAATATTACGTAACATTTAGAGGTAAGAAATGAAATGCACCGTTCATGGAGACGGTAAGCCGTACGTACGCATGAACGCTACTTTCATTTATATTTCATATTTAATGGAATGAAATCATAATTATATAAAGTTATATTATAATTCCAGTATAATATCATATATAATATCATTTACTCCATCCTTTATACATCCCACATATGGAATTAACGATTCAAATCACTTTGATGGGGCAGTAGTCCGCACTTCCTAAAATGAAATTATCACATTTACCCATAATGGAAATCATAACGGTATGCCATAAATGAGAAATACAGAAGCATAAGGAAAACATAAATATAATATATATCATATATAAATATAGTGACATCTTAATGGCCACCATGAGAGGTGTTAAAAGAAGATTGAACAATCATCGTTTCGTGAGGCAGAAATTCACAAACCACAGAAACAGTATGTTTTTTAACCATTAGACGAAGGTGTGTGTAAGTGTAAATAAAATACTTCTCATAAAAACATCCTAGTATATTTAATATACTTTTTTTTGTTACAAAATAATGGAATAAAAATATTTTAAGGGGTTGGAGAAGCAAAATAAAACAAAATAATATAAGAGAAGACATTACCTTAAAATCGGGTAACTCTTTTCGATTTCAGCCAAAGGCTTCCTTGGGAAGAATTCTTCCCAAAGTGAGGCTTCTAGGAGTAAGAGAGAGAAGTTGAGAGAGTATTTGGGCAGAGTTTGTCCAAGACAAATGGCTTTGAAGGTGTGAATTAGGTGGTAGTGGTGGGGGCCTTTTATAAGAGGAGAAGAGGGGCACTCTTGGAAAGTAATGAAATGTTACATTATTATGAAGTACTTTTCAGATTTCAAAGGTCCCAAAATTATATATTTCGAGGATAAGGTGATAAGGGTTCAAAAGATACCCATACAATAGGTTTTTGACAATTTTAAGTCTTATATTTTACATTATCTTTTCATTTTATTTAAATCGTTAATTAATGAGGTAATCGCTGCATCATCATGATGTCATAAAATTTTTAATTTATTTAATGTCTAAAAATTATATAAAAAATATCATGATGTAGGAAATCTTTTTATATTTCCAATGAATGTTTATAGTCGAAAATTTAACTTATATAACCCCATGTAATAATTGTTTTAGTAAAACAACACATGTTTGTGACAATTTTATTTTTACTTTAAATAAAAAGTTATTAATGTCATTTTCTTACCCATGTGGCTCCATGGGGTCCCCAAGTTGACCCATGGATTGTCTTGGTCTTCCATGACTCATCCAATAAGGGTAGGACAAGTGTCAAGATATTTTCATATTTTTATAATATCATTTTTACCTTAAATTTCACAAATTACCTTTAATCGCGATTAATAGAACTTAAAAGTTACTATTTACCAAAAATTATTTTAATCCCATTGTACCACATTTTACTTCCTAATGACAACCACGTATGTCGGATTTTTGAAAATCAAATCACAGAAGTGGTAATGTTTCATTTACACGAAAAATTAGTTTTTAAACTACCACTTAGTGGTTTCACTATTCATCAAAAATTGAAGTTTTTCAGAAAAATACCAAAAATTCACCCTAAGCTATATTTGATATTTTGAATTCCAAAATGGTGTCTATTTTAAAAAATTAAAAACATATAAGTTGCATTAATTAATTTTATAATTAATTCCCGTTGTCAAAAACAAATAGCGTGTTTTTAAGAAACAATATCAATCAAAAGATTGACAATTGTTTATGTCCAATTTCAAAGTGAAGTTAATTATAATGACCACCATTAGATAAAATGGTAAAATTATATTCTTATTATAATTTAAAACCCTTAAATATAATAATTTATCACTATTAATTATTTTGATTAAAAAAGTTTATTTTAATTAAAATTTAGTAATTTTCACTATTCATCAAAATATAAAAGTTATCCGAAAAGTTCCAAAATTTCACCATAGGCTAAATTTGATATTCCGAATCCAAAAATGAAGTCCATTTTGAAAGATAAAATTTTTTAAATTTAAAAAGTAGGTATTACTATTCATAACAGCTACTTTGAATGGTTGTGGTGTGTGTTAGAACTTGATGTTGCGTACAACACACGCTACTGTATTATTCAAAGAGAAGCATACCATGGAAGCTTGGGGTGTTACATATATTATTTAAAATGACCTAAATACCTAAAAATATAATAATAAACATATTTTAAAATTTTTAAATATTTTTTGGATTAAGTTGAATTCATTAATGAAAATAGAAATATATATTGCATTACCTCTCAATTAGATACATCCATGGATACTGTTCTAGTCCACTAAGTTTATCTTTCTCAACCAGACAAATAGTCCAATGAATTGTGACTATGAAAATTGAATGGGGGATGTAACATATACAAATGAAAAGTGTCAAAAAATACATTCTTAAAGTTTATCAGCCTTATATGGATTTAGAATTTTTCCAAAACAAACTCTCTAAATATGGTACACAACTCAACTAGTACTTTAGTTACTTTTTCCTATAACATATTATACAATGAAAATGGAAAGAACTATTCTATTAAAATATGTGATAAATGAATTTTGAATCCACATAACATTTGATAATTCAAGTCAACGCACTATAAAATGTTACTTGAATATCCATATTGAACTTTTAATTTCCTTAAATTTTTAAATAATACATCTTTCTCATGATTTTTCATTTTGAAAATATCTAAATGATACTATAAATTCTTATTTTCCCACAAGTCACATTTTATATTCATTGATTCCAAATACTTTCAAACATTAAATTGATCCAAATATTTACCCCTATCATTAATAAATCTAAAAATTATCTTATCATAGATGTTATTATCAATATATATTATATAAATATTATTATGTATTAAATTAAACACCCAATAATTATGTTTGAAAAATATACTCATTTTCTTACACTATTTTGTTCTAATAGATTTGAATATTTTACCACATACTATTTCCCCCTTTTTTAAATTGATTACATTTTCCCAATTCTAAAATGAAATTTATTAATTGACCTATGATTTTTGAACTGGATGAAACCTTTGATTACATAATCAATTCATTATATTCATTTAATTTTGTCTTGTTTAACAAAAATTTATAATGAGTATCAATAAATCAGTGATGACACATAAAACACCCATTTCTACTATGTGGTAATTGTTGAGGTTCAAAATCAAAATTAAAAATTGGATAGTTAAAATGAGTATGAGTGTTCCAAATAGATAATTTTCTTAGTGTAGAGAACTCACTAATTATCCACATTAAATTAGATAGAATATTGAATAGTTTTCTCATTGAATCATCATATGTTTTTAGGCCATCATCCCTTAATTCCTACAATTCTATGATTAGAAGATAAATGTATAAATAAATTTCATTTACAAGAACCTTAATTCTATGAATAATAACAAAAATAAATAATGAAGTATTCTACACACACATACATGTAGGTAGATTATAGTGGATCAAAACAACTAGTAATATGTTATAATTAGTACATAAAGTACCAAAAGGGTTAAAACAATCAGAATACAATCTCAAACATGCATTCCTAGGATCCAAAGAAAAATATGGATATAATGAATCAAATAACTTCGAGGATGTTGACTCTTTTGGATGTATCATTAATCCATAAATGTTACAATCTTGAGTATGCCACTTCATCTCATATACAGTCTTAGATGAAAACAATAATCATTTCAATAATGGTCTAATATGAAAGTAAAAAAATACCTTTTTGGTAGTTTTATTCTTCTACTGCGGATTACTGGTGTTTCATTGATGTGTACCCTCATTTTTTATTATTTAATTCATTATAATTTTATGTAATCTTCTGAATTAATCAATATTTTATTATTTTATCCATTAAATGGAATGAAAGCATCTTTTTATAATCATATCCATGATTTTAGGAATTTCTCCATCTCATAGAATAATGAAAGGATCATCGCCTCCCTAAATGAATCATAAATTTACTCTAAAATCATTGATATGGATTTTTTAATACTTTTGAAGAAACTTTATATTATAAAACTTATTTATAAAAGACCACTTTGAATACTTAGAACACAATTCATATAGTTCTTATTTTTCATCTTCAACTAATATATAAAACTCATTTTCTGTCACCCAAATTCTGAGCATGATTAACTTGCTCAAGATAAACTCAAGTTTCAATTGATCTATTAAAATCTGGGAACCCATATTATGTAAATCCAATAGAGTAATTTATCAAGTTTTAAACTAAATCCCCCTTTGTTAGGTAACTTTTTGTTTCTTTGATAGGATATTCCTTGTTTTTACTTTCCTTAGAATTTGATTCTCCATGCAAAAAAAACATTCATATTAAGAAACTATCTATTTCAATATCAATTTCTCATATACTTAAATTCTATTAAATAATCACTTGAATTTATAATCAAGACACAAACATTTTATTATACCATCCACCAATCGGTTTACAATTTCATAATCTTAAAAATCTTCCAAACCCTTATCATACTGAGGTTTGCTTTGAAGTAATTTAATACAACACTTATATATATGTATTTCATTTCCACTCTTCTCCTTATACATTCAATTATAAATATATATATATTTAATCAAAAAATTACAGTCAATTGTTTAAATAACCTAACTTCTTCATTAGCTAGGGTTGGGTATTTATTCAACAAAACAAAAATTCAACATGAAAATGATTCAATCAGATATAAAAAAACATAAGCAACCTAAATTAATATTTATTACCCCTCATAATAACTAGGAAAAATATCATGGAAAAAGTAAATTGGGTGAGGAGAGGGAAAAATACTACATGGAGGTTGGTTATATGATCCCAAAAATGTCCCACTCATGCACGGATTGGAGTAGTGGAAATCGGGTTAAGTTGGGGTGGTGGGAAATTTTATGGGGAATGGGTTATGAATTTTACACTATCAAGATTGGTTGTTTATTGGAAATGTGAAAGAGGGTCCTTTGTCACTTTGAGAGGAGTTTTAGGGGGCATCACTTCTGTTGGCGTTGAGGGATGGGGTCAGGGAGAATCGTTGTGGTTGGAGGTTAGTGTCAAGTGAGGATGGTTCAAGGGGTTATGGGTAGGAGCTATGGGGGTGAACATGGGGGTGTGTGGAATGCTTAAATAGGCTTTTTAAGGATATTGTTGTGTTTTTAATAAAACTTATACTAAATCAAAAAATAATTACAAATATCTGTGATTTCACAAAACCTCTACCATATTTTAAATAATAATAAAAATATTTTAACAATATATGGTTATAAAAAATACCATTGATAAACTGTTTATAATACCACATTCTTTTTAGTGGAGTAATTTTAGTGTTATGGTTAGATGTCTCATGGAAGGTTGTTAGGAAATAGTATTAGTCAATGGTTTTGAGAAATTCAGGAGCTACATAATCATATTTTCTATTGTTCCATGATGAATTTTGATGTGTGAGGATTTGAATTGGGTAGGAAGTTATACAATTAATGGATTGAAGAGGATACTACCTCAATTTTTGATTGACCCTTTAACAGGAGGAATTATGGAGTAATGAGTGTGATTGCACTGTAATGAGTTAGAAACTCTCTATTTAAAAATAGAGATTACCAGTGAGATATATGGATTTATAGTGATTTTTATATTCATCATTTTTATATCATCATATACTAAACACCATAATAATGTCATAATTCATTGCTTTAAATAAGTATTTTCCACATTCCCATTTATTTATAATTTTTTTTAGATCTTTCACTACTTAGTTTATCCTCTTCAGGGATGAATTTAGATGAAAAAGGATAAATTATAGACATATTTGGGTGCCCTTTTAAAGAGTTTTCATTTTCTTATTCCATGAGGGTGGATCTATGTGAATCACGTTCTATTGGGAGTTATTCACAATGATGTGTTATTTTGAGAACTGAGCTTCATTATTTGATGATGTGATGATTTAGAAATTATTCTAAGGTATGAGATTCATGAACTCTCCCCCTCTCTCTCCCTATCTCTATCTCGTCACTATTAAGGTATAATTGTCATTATTTAGTTCCTTTGATTAAGAATATGTTTTTAAATTAATTATATAAATAAATTTATAATTAATGATAGATATTAATATTTCATTATATATGTTATCTCATGTTACTATTATTATGTTTTTTGTGTACTAATAATTATAGTTGATGTAGTAAAATCTATATTAATAATTATTAATGTGATGTTGATGTAAAGGGATAGTGAATTTAACATGGCTTTTATATATGATGATTAGTTATTCCCTGGATATGGAATGAAAGGATACTTTAATGGGTGGATGGTTTGGTGGTCCTCCTGGTGGTTTTTTGACTTGGTGTCCTCCCCTGCTCAGGATGCTAGTGGTTTTTCACTATTTTTTCAGTTTTATCTCCATGACAATGCTTCTTTTGGTTCTTATCTAATCTAATAAGTGTCACTGGTGGTGTGGTTTATAATGGTGTATATCTTTCAAATTTCATTCCCTTTCCTTTTTGATTATCTTTTTGGTATAATTTCTAGTTTAGTTCCAAGGTTAGTTTTTTTAGGTGGATATGTGATCTGGTAGTGTAGTGAGAACTCCCAGGGAAGAATATTTTATTATATGAAAATGTTTTATTCACGGAAATTTTTTTATCCCATGGTATTGTTTATGGATTCGGGTTTAGAGGTGATGATATAGTTGTTCATTAAGGGAGTCTTTGTTCTCCTCACTTTTTAATGTTTTGGTGAAATCGATTTAGATTTCCTATCTGGTCATGGACATCAAAGTCTACTATTAGTGAGGATCAATGTTCTTTTTCTTGGTGATGGAAGTGATTGTAAATTGTTCAATATAAATTTTTATAGTTTTAATAATTTGTTTGGTGTTCAAATATCATAGAGCCCGATATTGTTCGCATAATGGTTGAGTAGATTTTGATGTGTATGTTATTGGTGCATGGGATTCATGTAACAGTTGGTATGGGTATAAGTGTTTGTGTATTGGGGATTATCTTTTGAAATTGGTTCAGTTATCCCCTCATTGAATTGTAATTGAAAAAAAAATGAAATTATAGAGGAATTTATATTTTAAAGAAGATAATTATGAAGGGATATATGGCATGGAATTAATCGGTAAGTGTTGGAATAATTTTCCAAAATGAAAAATTGAACTATGTAATAAAATAGTAAATAGTCATAAATGGAAAATTTTATATGGTAACTTGTTAAACTAGAATTCTTCATTTGATCATGGAATTTTTATTTATACCAAAAATGAAGTTGTGGAATGGTGTCATTGCGATGATGTATATGAGAGGTTTTGGTTTAGATAACCTTTATAGGATAAGGAACATATGTTGGGATATGTGAGTCTATATATATTTATGAATAATCAGATTTGTACATAATGAATGATGCCATGAACAATAAAATTCCTCGATTACTTGACTTGGTTAAATTCAAGAACCATAATATATGAGTCTTCATGTGTAATTTATAATTAATTTAAAATAAGATCTATAGGTACTTGAACTTGTAATTATTTCTTTATTGATGATATAGATGGATCGATCTCATCATATTGGAATTTCGTTGTATAATTCAAGTGTAGAATCTCTCTATAGGTGATATACATATGCACCACAATATATGAACATAAACATAGAATCATTGGGTTCTATCATGGAAAATTCATATCTCTTGCATCATTCATGGGTTGTAGTATAATTAACTTTAATAACGATGAATTTTTATTCTTCTCTCAAGGGTTTAATAGAAGAGGAGAAGAGATCATGTGTAGATATCATAGACTCTATATAAGGTTTCATATATCTTCACTCTATCTATTTTCCACAAATAATCTCACATAGGAAATAAGTATAACAACAAATATATTAATAAATGTTTAGGTTTTCCTATTATCATATAATACCCCTTACAAATTACCTAATTATTAATGAAACACATTCCATAATAATAATATAATTATTATTCACTTGACATGTGAATAGCCTTGAATACATAAATATCATTTTTATCATTTTAAATAATAACATTAAACTCAGTCTTCTTATCCTCCTTGTAATTTTTTAAACCTTTAATAATGACTATTTATTTAATAAATAAATATCACTTCATTATTTGTTGATAAATATAATAAATATTATATTCCCCAAAACAAGTAAATAGATATATATTATTACTATTTAATTCACTTATTCTTTCTAATACTTCTGAATAAATCACGAAGATAAACCAATCCTAAATAACTATTTAACCACAAAGTAGGAATAATATTTATTCTAACATGTTTTAAAATTAAATTTAGTAAAGATTATGGATACAGTTAGTGTGTGGCCCTTTGGGCCACTTAATAGAAAAAGGAAAATCCACCTAAAGTCCCTATTTAACATCTATAGAAACTCCAAGGTACCCATATAGAAATAAGTTAATCTCGTAAAAATATACAACCTTCTATGAATTCTCACTATCTAATATATTCCATTTATTTTCAAATCTCCGATAAAGAAGGTTTCATGCTGGTGTCATCAACCTATGTGCTCGAGGTATCATTATTTCACTCTTCAGATATGAACTTTCCCATATAATACCATGTACAAGGATTTATCTAAGTAGTTATATTCCCATTAAAGGGTCAAAGATGTCAACTTAGGTAACTATATAGAATTGATAAATCCTTTTTTTTCATTATCCATTAATTCATTAGCACTCATGATGTACCCAATGTATCCTACTTCTCTGATAGAATATGTCATTACTGTTTTAATAAATAGATATAATTACATGACTTGTGATATTAATTAATGATATCCTAAATTTTTATGGAATAATACACACATTCAAAGTTTATAACATCCAATGACACATAAAATATAGATTTCCCACCAGTGGGTCTCCTTCTCAAAATCTCCTCTCAAGGGAACTGACTACAACTGCATCTGTGAAAAATTTATAATTTAAATACTATCATGAATTGGAAAAATAAAACCCAATTATTTATTTTCAATGTAATCAAAAAATATTCCATGAACCACACTATTTAGAAACCCTCTTGGGTCGGAGATGGAGATGAGAGTGATACCTGAACACCACCTCTAATAGTCAATAGCTTTTTGACTAGAAATAAAATATAGAAACACCAAAATGGGAGAAATCATCCTCATAAATCATCAAAATAAACAAAAAAACCAACAATTAATTCCATAACATAATAAATGAACCATACCATCATGCATGGAATGTGTAACACCCAAACAGGACTCAACATGACCGTGTTAGGGCAGTACATGACCTGATGCATGCCTCCTCATACGCAAGATGTTTTTATCTAGTGGAGAGGTCTTGAAAAATAAATTGAGAGAATTATTACCTTGATATTATATAACCATTAATAATATAAAAATTTAATGTTGTGATAATAAATAAAGAAATAATAAGGAAACATATGTGTAAGTTAACTATATAACATCCCATGAAATATCCAAATGAACTCATGTATGTCATACATTAGTAGTTAAAAATATTCACTATAATGTTAAATAATATAATTAAAAAAACAAATAGTTGAACCACTAATAAATGATCACAATTAATATCCTGGTATCACACCCATCCATGCCTAGATCCATTATCTCAATAGCCTAACATCAGGGCTATCCCCTTATCTACATCCCTGATAACAAAATCTGCATGTGAATTGGGGTGTCCATGTAGAGTGTGAGTATATAACCTAGTAGGATTCCACTAACACATCTTTAGAATAAGTTTTGTAGATATATGTGAGTGAATTTGTAGATATAAATAAATAAACCAATAAACATACACCCAATTAAAGACATCATGCAGTAATCAAATCACAATGAATCCTGGATATACCATATTCAACCCCATATAATAAATAATTATCATCTCATACTAAGGATCTACCAAAAGAAACATAAGAAGTGATACTAAGGAGGATGAAACATAAAAAACCACTTGCACATGTCAACCGATACCCTATCACTTAGGATAATGCCCACAATCGAGTCTTATAAGAATACCTTATCACTTAGGGTGAGGTCCCATAACCATGAACCATTCATGTTCCTTATCTTTAAAAGTGAGGTATAATATCAAGTCTCATAACAACACCATATAACACAGGGTGAGTAATAAAGGCTAACTCAAACCAATAATTTCATTTTTAACACACACCAACTCAAGTATAACCATACACTAGAACTCTACAAATCGATAGTGTACATTTGAACTATAAAAAATCGATACTCTCTAGCTTTAATCCTTCCTCTATTAATAAATAACATAGCCTAATCCTAGAACCAAATAGCATGCCTCATAATTTTCTATAAAGAGTGCAAAAAAAATCCCACCATAAATAATCTAAAAATTTGAGCAACCCAATTTCCAAGACCCAACCACACTATGGATGAACAAAACCTATATAGAACACCCATATATACTATACTTATTTTCAATTACTTAATTTAGGAACCACACAGTCCCATTGAATCTCTATGAAGAAAAATTATCAAGTAATTCATACTCCAACAAGCATGGGATCCCAAACAATCAAATAAAAAACCAAAAACGTTGTAAGGGATTCCTACCTTAGGCCTCAAGGATATAACTCACCAATTAACACCACCCAATTCAAGTAAAATAAATTTAAATTTAATTCCCCATCCCAAATTTTCCAAAAAACACCTCAGAGGAGATTCTATAAGACCTCAGGCATGCCTACCTGTACACAAGAGGCTCCCAACTAGCAATGATGGTCTAGGGGTTTAGTGGGGAGAAAATACCATCAGTAATCACAACCATGCACCAAAAAATGTAACTAGCCAAAATATCATAGTGTAAGATAAAGTAAAAATAAGGTAGTAACAAAACTCACTCATGCCATACATATAAATAAACCATATTACCAGTGTGGAAAGCCCACCAGACAATAATGGTGTGAATAGACAATAAAAAACATCCTAGAATCCCCTAGATTCTGTCTTAGTGCTACTACTGGCTCCATGCTCCAAAAATTAGATATATGTCATTGTCCCCTTTCTTTTACATGGATCATTAATCCATAAGTCATCATGGAAAATGAGATTCTTTTTTAGGGTGTAAGTAATAAAATAGGGATGGCCACCAACAATGAATCCTTAACATGAGTGCACAAGTATAAGAAGTATATGTATTGATAAATGTAAATGTGCAAGAAATAATTAACAATGCTATATTGATGACTCATGTGCAAACTAATATACCATGGGACCCATTGTTACTTAATTTGGTTCCATGCTAGAAGGATAATCTGAACTAAATTCATAATCATAGCTATCCACTAGGATAATGAATATCTCTATGTAGTTCTAGGGATGAAAAACCAAGTCAGGCCATAAAGTTGTCACATCCTACCTTCATCATTGTTCAGACACAATACCATCGTATCCCATATGTTCCAATGTTCAATACACAAGTCTATCACACCCCACTGATGTTACTTCAAGTCTGGCCTCAAATCCTTCATGCCCATTCCCTATGATTAGGTCCCTAATCATCATCATCATATATCATGTGCACATCCCATTTATGGGATATCCATACCATGATGCTCCACATGTTCTAATTAATTGTCATAATACCACAAAATGTATGAAAATAACACATAATAGGGTAGAACATATATAGTTAAAACTTGTATTATCGTCATTAGAATTAATATCCACACACAAGAACATGTGAATAACATCAAACATGGTATAATAAGATAAATAATCACACATATGGAATAGAGAACCATATATAGGTCTCACGGGCTACGCATGAACATGCATGTGATCACAATCAAACATATCCATTCAAATCTATTCCAACTTAAGAATTATATCAAGGAAAAAAAATTATACAATGCCTTAAATGGTAAGTAAATTCCATCCACATGTTTTTTTACACCAATATCAAGGTTTTCCATGAATCAATTCCAAAATCCAATTCATGCACCCTCAGATCAAACCTTTACATCAAGGGTCCCAAGAAATTTTTCCATAGCAATGTAAAAATGAGTTTTATAACTAAAATCAATCATGAATCAAGCTAAGGAATTTGATCTTCTTTAATATACCTCTTAGAATCCTCCAACATCAATCGACTTGGTTCTTATCGAAGGAGAAGGGATCATTTCTCTTAAAACAATGATAGGGAAGAGAACTAAAGATCCCCATAAATAATCCCCTAAATGAAGGAATCACCCTAGGATACTTCTCAGTGAATAATATCTTCAAATGTTTCACCTTATGTCCTTTCAAAAAAGGTCTATAACTCTTCTTGAATTAATCTCATTCTATAGATTGATCATGGGTAAGAGGTATGAATTTATTAATAGGTAAAATAATCATTTTATATCACATTAAATACCCATCATAACATCACAATCATTTTTACCTTTGAACCGGTCAAGACCCACGAAGAACGGTTGTTGTTTAAATGGTCTGAATTCCAGAATAACCATCATCGTAGCATGTGCTATGACATGGAGAATTCAAACTTGTTAGCCCAATATGCCTATCACCCATACTATGCTACCTAAACTTCAGACATTTTCAATCACCGTGTACCCCACTACAGTCATGGTGAGGTCCCTCAAACTATGGCCCACATGATCCATCCTTGAGCATCACATTTATAGCTGCCCCTTGGAATATAAATTTTCCCTTGAAAATTTTACAAAGGATATCATTAGGGACCACTATAGATTTCACAACGGTCATAGTGTATCCCATATTGAACCAAGGAATCTCCACCCCACCCCAAAAGATACATAAAATATCTCATGTCTTTACCTATACATGTAAGAACTCAGATACTCATTTAGAAAATATGGATACAAGTTTTTTAATACATGAAAAAAATTTACAAGACTTTAAAATCTCCCCCTCTTGTGATTATCATCCTCAGCAAGCATCTCTAATGATCCTTATTAAACAAGTTAGGTCTCTGAGCTCGAACATCAGACTCCCACTCCCATGTTTTCTACTAGATATATTCATTCTACCATATGACTTGAACAAGTGGCACTATCTTCCCCCTAAACACCTTATCACTCTAATATATAATCTTTATGGTGTAATATATAGAAGACACATCTTTTTATAACTCAAAGTCCTCTCAGTTGACTACATGTGAGGGATCGGGAATGTACTCTTGAATCATAAAAACATCGAACACATCCTGAATTCTTTGATAATATAAATAAAATTACATTTGTTAATACACTCCTTTGATTTGTTCATTGATCTCAAATAGTATCAAAAACCATAGTTCTATATTCCCTTACTTCTGTAAATGATGATTCCCCAACTAAGGTATCACTAATGAGAAACTCGATCTCTAACATAAAAATCCATAGTTCATCTCCTCCGGTCAAAATAAATTCACTTTCTACTCTAATTAGAAACTAAACACTTATTGATCAACTACACTCTCTCAAAGGTATCATGCACCATACTCATCCCAAAAACAATAATGTCACCCACCTCATTCCAACATAGTGATGAGTGGCATAAAAATCCATAGAGAGCCCCAAATTATGCCATTAAAATCAACGAATGGAAGATATTTTTTTTATCTAAAAAAATAAAGGATATGTGATCATCCCTTGTTCCAAAGAATTCAAGGATCTCTGATCAGAGAATATCCTCAAGGATCTGAATCATCATATCTAATTTTAAATTGATCTAAATTTGATATATTGTACTCGTTTTCAACTAAGTCCTCAAATCCTTCATCAAACCTTGAAAAAATTGTTATGTGAAACAAGTTTTCATGTCTAATATGATACTATAAGGCACTCCATAAAGTCATACAACCTCTCAGACCAAAGTTGTGACCAAATCATATACAGAGTAAGTCACTAAAATCTGAAAAAAGTGTTCCAATTTCATCATCCAATAAACCATCACCAAAATGACATCATTACTCATTGGGGGTCTTAGGCAGCACCATCACCAATTCCATCATCAAATTTTCCCACTTACATATAGTCACTGAAAGTGGTTAAAGAAAACCACTAGGACACTAACACTCAACCTTTACCCTATGACCATTAAGGCATTGAAAAACCAAATCGGTGATGTATCTCTTCGTATATGGATATAAAAAAAATTGGATGTCATGGTACATATTCGTCGACCTTGGATTCATTTTCTACTTTAAATATTTAGAATCCATCATCATGTCCACTCTTATAGAGGATATCACTACAATCTTCTAATTCACCCTGATAACATCATCATAGTCAACTAACCATCCATGGACCAATTCACTACATTAAAAATGTTCTCACATCACCACACACATGGTATCTAAGTTATATCTAGTCTTTACTCAGTCCACTAATGATGATTTGATAACCAAAGGTGCACTTATTATAACTCCATGTTCTTACAATGAATCCACAAGCCACTCCACCAGCAAAATCACTAGATTACATTCCTATTTCAAAGATTAGTCACCAATCTCTGATGTATTATGAATTTCCTACTAATGGAATTTTAGAAACAATACATTTCCTTGGATCATAGTCCATCTTGACGTCAAATGCTTAAAGATACTCCACCCAACTTCTATTTGTTAAGTTCAGATCCCATTGAGAGAAGATATATCAGAGGTTCTTATGGTATGTGTAAATAAAATAACCTCTCACCAAAGAGATAAATATTGAAAACAATTCAGGCCATGAACCAAATATTATAACTCTAAGTAAAGAATAGGGTAGTTCCTCTCGGGGGGTCATAACTTATGTGACTCATAAGCTACTAAGAGTTCCTTATACATCATCACAACTCCTACACCAACACTTGAGGCATATCAATACATTTCATATCTGATCCTATACTCTAGAATAACCAAAACATGAGTTGTTGTTAATCTCCTCTCCATCTCAAGAAAAACCTCCTTATATTGATCATTCCATTTAGACTTCACCCCCTACTTAGAAATCACCATCATTAATGCTGGAAACTGGGAGAAGTCTTGAATGAACCATCGATTGTATCCATACAACCCAAGTAAACTATTAATCTCAAAACAAAATTGAGGGATCACCCAATACATCACCACTTTAACCTTTTCTAGATCCATAGAAATTCATACCTTAGTGATCACATGTACAAGAAAATTCACCTCCAATATCCTAAAATTACACTTCAAAATCATAGAATATATCAAATGTTCTTAGAGTGTAATAAACATGGTCTCAAGGTTTTTTTCATGTAACTCAAAAGTTTAGGAATATATAAAGAAATCATCAATAAAGACCATGATGAAAGAGTCAAGATAGGGATAGAAGATCTTGTTCATTAGATCCATGAATGTTGTTAGGGAATTATTTAATACAAAATTACTAAGAAGGTTCTTATAAAATCCATATGTTCTTATGAATTTCATCAGACATATATCCTCCTCTCTAACTGATATCTAGTGGTGGCCTAAAAAAAGATCATTCTTAGAGAACCATCAGGCTCCCAAAAATATATCAAAGAGATAATTTATCCAATGTAAATTATGTTTGTTCTTCACAGTCATCTAACTCAACTTCTAATAGTCCATACAGATCCATAGACTACTGTCATCCTTCCTATTAAAAAATACTAGGTGTAACACACCAAGAATTTACAAATAGGTTTAATAAAGACTGCATGGGACACTAGGTCTCTACAAAACACCACTTTGTTATAACCTATCCAAGTAAACATAATTCTTCCACCTCTTTGATTTGAATTACTAAAGACTGACATACATGGTTGCATTCAGTAAGATATTTATAGTCTGATAAGACAATCTTAATTTTTGGCGAATAGTAACATACCCTTATGAATAGTAATGAATAGTTATGAATAGTAAATTGGCCAAAAAAAAATGAAACTTCGCCCATGAATGTATAAAAACAATTTAGACATCTTAAAAGTGAAAAAATGATCATAGTATATGTTTTGGTATTTTTGTATGTCATAAATATTTTAATTACAATTTTATGATTAATTTAATAATTTAAAATGGAAATTTATTTTCATAGAATGTAATAATAAATTGTTAATTTATTTTCTTATGGTTATAAGCTAATTTTATGGGACCTTTATTAATTTATTAATGGGTTATAAAATGAGTTATAGTTTTAAAGTTGTTTTTTTGGAATAAATTATGATTTTAATTAAAAATTAAATTACAATTATTTAGAAATTTAATTTCAAAAAATGGATTTCATTTTTTTAATTCTACAAATTGAAACAAATTTAGGGTTAATTTTTGGGATTTTTTTTGAAATACTCAAATTTTTATGAATGGTGAAATACAGTAAAATACCGTATATACAAATTATCAGTTAATTACACTATTTATGACATCATGAGTGATGTAAGGACACTTGGTTAGAACTAAAATGAACTTATCAATATTATGGGTCACAAGAAACAATACTATTGGTTTTCTTGTTGGAAATAATAAAATAATGAATAAAATATTCAAAATTCACACATCGCCTCCACTATAAAACCCCCTTACTCCCTCTTCTCCTCACTCCTATAAGCGTTGAATCTATTAAATGTTTTTCCCAAACACCCTCCCCTAGTCACACCCCACTTAAAATAATCTCTTGGTATTTCCAAAATACTAAACCCCCTTCCCTTAATGAGATTCTCAAGGAGGTGGATTCAAGAAGTAAATTAATCTTTTTCATTTCTTTAATTTTAAGTTCTCTTTTATGTGGTATGTATTTAAAGTTTACATACCATGTTATTATTTCCATTTTATAATGTTACACTACTGTTTTATGAGTCTTATATGAATGGGTAACCCCTTTCCCCTCTCTTTTAAATGCTTTCTAAAACCATATTGCATAGCCGTTATGCTGCATAATTTTCGTCTCAAAATCTCTCTCTTTTTCAAGCACTCTTATTATGTTATTATCTTTTAAGTGAGATTTTATTATGTTTGTATTTGTAATTAAATATCCACCTTAATGTATATATTATTTAATAATGATGATATACCATTTTTCTCTCATCAATATATTTTATGGATTTTTAAGTGACATCGTTTGGCTGCCAGATTTTCGTAAGGGATTTCTCAACTTTTCTTTTATTTTGAGTTCATTTATTTTTATTTACTCTCCTCATTTCTTCCAAATTTTTTGATGACTCCAGTATCTTACATGTACTGGAATATTTTCATGTTAAAGCAATAATTTTTTTTATCTCTCCTTTCCCATTATTTTATACTAAAAATGAAAACACCACCCGAGATGTGCTAATCTACCACATTCAAGGATGATGGGTTTTCAATTTCTATTATCGTTTTCAATTCGGGTCATGAAATAATTATTATGGTTGAACCAGATGATAATATGTGTATTATGTCTAATCTATTGTTCTGAAATCTTTTTTTATACATGGTTTTTATTTATAAATCAAATTGAGTTCGTTGTGTTCAAAAAACCCCAAATTAACCCAAACCGTTTTCATTAAATTATTTAAATAATGATTCATCTTAACACCAAATAAATAAATGAAATTTACAACCATTTATCCTTTTGTATGTTCAATAATAAAATAAAACTTTAATTATGGAAAAAAATCCTCATTTTACATGAATATCTGTTCATGTATATAAGTATACCGATCATGAAACAAATAGACACAAACAATGCAATTGAACCTCTTAACCCATCAAAAAGGAAATGAATTAACTTAATAATGTTATAATAAATCAATAACATGTATAATAGGGTATTTAAATCTTAATTAATGAATTTTATTTGGTTATCTAGGACACTAAGACCATGTTAAGAACACCATCGGACTTACGCTAAGGGTTCCTTCATCTCACTTCCATTTTTGTGAGATATACTGTAATCTATACTATTACTTGTGTATGGTGTATGTATATTTCCAATTTATATTTCATATCATGAATATATTTATTATAATTATATTCAATTTATCATTTGAGGATCATTAATTTTGGGGGGAAAATTCAATTGATTACATGGTTGTAAGAGTTTTTCACCCAAACCTCCATTTTCATTCGGGTTACTTTTATTGTTTAATTACCTTAATGAAATTATTATGTATTGTTATTTACTCCTTATAAATTATGTTTTAGTGTTATATATATGTTTACCAACCATAATCCTTCCTTATTCAATGGTGAGTTACATGTTTTAAAATAAACTTTCTAAATTATTTCCGAAATACAAGCCCAATTCAAGGGAATTTCTCAAATTCTTACCAGTTTTAAAGAGAACTATATGATCTATTTTAAGCCAGATTTATATTTCTAAAATCAAAAATTTTAACATGAAAAATTTATTTTGGTTAATTTTGGGTTTTATGAAAGAAAACATATCCTTGTGCTTTAAAATCTCTTTAATGAATTCCTTAAACCAAACTAAAACGTTTTAATTCTAAATCTTCTTTAAAAACACTTTTTACATGATTTCACTTCAGTGAGACAACATTTATGACTCAAATATAATTTCAATGTTAGTAACTCTTCTTTTCTGGGATATACATGTTTACAAATGTGATTTCATGAAAAATAAAAAATAACTATTCTTTCCAAAGTAAAAATGATTTTTCTCATCTCACATTAAATTTTATGAGATTTATACCATGTTAACCACTTGTTACATTCATGTGGTGTATGTAATTACCTTATGTATATAATATCTAGAGTCTCTTTATTATCATTATATTCTAAGGGATTATGATTTGAATGTTTCAAGGTGGTATGGGACACTTTGGAAGGATTAAGGATTATTTTCTTAAGAAAATTTCAATGGTAACATTGAAAAGTATCTTATCTATGTCGAAATCCATGTTGAATCTTGTACTTCATTTAGGTGTATCTGAAATGATATCATCTACCATATTTAATTGAATCGTTTACAATTACTTTTAATGTGGATGTTCTATCTTAAAACCATTCACCAATTTACTCTGAATGGTTAGTGTTAAGGCTTAATGTTCAGGGAAAGCTATTTACATTTCATATGTTAGTTTCAATATGAATGCATATGTTGTTTATATTTGTCCATGTTAATATGATGAATTAAATGGAATTAGTAAGTGTCGGGTGGGGCCCTCTATAGCCCCTCTTTGCATTGGTAGGTCTCATGAGACAAAATACAGTCTTGGAACAAGGCCTTAACAAAATGATTACTTATAGTCTTGGCACGAGGCCAGGATGGTATAGTTATGATGTCCCGAATTATGAATTCCCTCATTATGAAAATAGTATTTATGGTTCATGTGGTTATTCAACTAGTAGAATACCCATTTTTAGGGCATTATTTATTCAGCTCTTATTCCTTCCATAATGTGTTCAAGTTTTTTAAAGGCATATGTTTTTATTTATTCAACATCACAAATATTTATGTTATGATATGTTCTTCTGTATTTCATACGCTTACTGATTGTTTGATCTCACCCTTTTCTTATGTATCATTTTCTCAGTACATGAATAAGTTTCTTATAAATGATCTGTAGGGATAAATATAGAGTTGTGGATGTTCTCAATAAAACTTTTTTGTTGTTGTATTTCATCAAGTTGTAATGTTGAACCTATTTATGTATCTTGTTTTCCAAAACTACTAAACTACTCGGTCATTTAGGATTTGATTCCTTTTAATCATGGTAATGTATTAAAATAATGCACTGGATCTAGGATTGTGGGGTCAGGGTGTTACAGTTGGTATAAAATGAATTTTAGTAAAAAACTTGGAAAATAGATTTAGAAAACATAGATTAGGGAAAAAAGCCCTAAGATAGTCTATGAGGATAAACATACAAGAACATCATGGAATCTTGGTAAGGAATAGATTATGTGTATCTTACTAGAAAAAAAATCCTTGTCTGGATCCTACAAGTGGACATGGTTCTGGAACAGATGTAGCTAGGAATGAAAATTCTGACAAGGAGTTTCGGGCTTGACCTGGGGTATCCTGGTACACGATAATGAGCCTTACTGTGCACCTGGTTTGACACTCTTGGAGGATACACTTAGGATAATTCACATTTTATTTACTCACCATTATGAAGTATTTATTCCCCCAAAATAACCAAATTATATGGTTCTAGGATTAGTGATCAATAAATTTATGCTATGTGTTATACCATGTTTAGAGTCATAAATAGTTCATAATGTTACCAGGTAATATATAGAAGGAATGAGAACTTCACCAATGCATGTGTTGTGAAGAGTAAGAAGGATAGTATCTCTAATAGTCTCAAGACATCATTTCAATGTAATATTGTCTCCCAAGTATCATCATCATATGAGAAAATAATATCATGTGTTGACAAGGTATTTAAAGACTTCTCTGAGTCCTATGGATTTGAAGGGAAGCAAAAGAAGAAGAGTAAGGTAGGGAAAAACATAGATAAATGGAAGAAGGGAATGATGTATCTTCCCACATGTAATAATTGTGTATAGAAACACCTTGGTATATTCTTGAGAGGAAAAGGAGTTTGATTTAAGTGTGGTGAAAAAGGCCAGCATGCTCATAATTTCAAGATAAGGAAAGAATTTTCCTATATTCAATGCTTCAACAACAATGATATGGGACACTATGAAAATCAATGTCTCAAGAATCAATGCAATATACCCCAAATTATGATTTTGGATATTGATCAAGTTATGATGCTACCGAAGATGAAATCGAATGATTAATATCTCTAGTCAGGAATCATGCCATTTGAATATTTTATCAGTAATGTACTAGTTGTATGAATTATGGGATATATAAGGATTTTACTATAGTACTATTTCATTAAGAATTTGCGGTCATATGATGAATGGTACATAAGAAAAGTGATTTAGAAGAAAGTTTATCTTTTTAGGAAAACCATATATATGATTGAGAGGAAGACAACCCTTAATATATATATATATATATATATATATATATCTACTATTGAGATAATGACGATGCAATGATTGATTCAGATAAATACTAACTACCTTGGAACTGATTATTGACTTGTCGAGAAGTGTTTTATGCTATCATAGATGGAGTTTACAACACTTTTGGATTTAAAGATTATATCCAATAACATGTATTTTACTTAAGGAATACAGAAGAATGCATGTTTCTAATATGGTTTTTACAGTAATTCAAGTTATTACCATATTTCAAGAGGATACATGATGAAGTTATTCACATGTTTGGAATGTGAATTTTAGAGCTGCATCTTGTTGATTAAGGGATAATGATATGTTCATCATGGAAATTCAGAGACCTTCATTATAATGTCTTGAATCGTTATATTTTGTAATTTTAAGCATTTACAGAATGGTTTAAGTTGATCATTGTATGGGTGTTAAAGATTAATGTCACTACATGATGGTTTGATAATTCTTCCATGACCATGTTGTCCAATTATAATGCAATGTTTTTAGTAACTGATGCATTTTACTTTACTCTTATTAATAATATATTTTAACCATATTCTTGATGTGGGTTTCCCATAAGGGAATTTTCAAGTATCAACCATTCACTTTTGAGGTTCAATTTCTAATTTTGATGACAGAATTTTTGTAAGGAGGGGATAATGTAACACCCCAAGAATTTAAAAATAGATTTAATACTGAATTCATGAAACACTAAGTCTCTACAAAACACAACTTTGTTATAAACTAGCCTTGTAAACATAATTTTTCAACCCTTTTTATTTGAATTTCAAAAAACTGACATACATGGTTGCGTTCAGTAAGATATTTAGAGTCTGATAAGGGAACCTTAATTTTTTGGTGAATAGTAACATACCCTTATAAATTGTAACATACCCTTATAAATTGTAACATACCCTTATAAATAGTAATGAATATTAAATCATCCAAAAAATAGAAACATCACCCATGAATTTATAAAAACAATTTAGACATCTTTAATGTGAAAAACTGATCTTAGTATAAGTATTGGTATTTTTGTATGTCATAAATATTTTAATTACAATTTTATGAATAATTTAATAATTTAAAATTGAAATTTATTTTCTTAAAATGTAATCATAAATTTTTACTTTATTGTCTTATGGTTATAAGATAATTTTGTGGGACCTTGATTGATTTCTCAATATGTTATAAAATGATTTATAGTTTTAAAGTTGTTGTTTTGGAATAAATTAATATTTTATTTAAAAAATACATTTAAAATATTTAGAAAATTATTTTCAAAAAATGGATTCCATTTTTTTATTTCTACACGTTGAAAAATGGTTTGGGTGAATCTTTTGGATTTTTCTTAAATACTCAATTTTTTTATAAATAGTGAAATACATTAAAATATCATATATAAAAATTATCAGTTAAATACACTATTTATGAAATCATGAGTGATTTAAGGCCACTTGGTTTGAACTCACATGAATTTATCACTATTATGGGTCACAAGAAACAACATTGTGGGTTATCTTGATGAAAATAATCAAATAATAAATAAAATATTCAAAATTCACTCCTCTCCTCCACTATAAAACCTTCCCTCACTCATTTTATGTTTGCTGATGATGTTTTGATTTTCTTGAATGGTAGGAGATCTTCAATTTTTCATTTTATGGGAATTATGGAAACCTATGGTTTCTTAAGTGGCCAGCGTATCAATGCGAGGAAGAGCAGCGTTTTTATTTCAGCCAAATGTTCAAGAAGGAGAGCTCGGGATATTCAGAATATTCTAGGAATTCAGAGGAATAAATTTCCAATGATCTATCTGGGGGATCCTATTTCTAAGGGGCGGGTTAAAAAAGCATATTTTGAGGATATTATTAACAAAATGTTGGGAAGAATTTTAAGTTGGAAGAGCAGATTTCTTTCTTTCGGGGGTTGGATCACCTTGATTAACAGTGTGCTTTAATCAATTCCAATGCACATAATGTTTGTGATATACCCTCAAAAAGGTATTATTTATTTGATGGAAAAGATAATAAACTGCTTTCTTTGGGATTCCAACTCCATGGGAAAGGCTCATTGGGCTTCATGGAGTTGTCTAGCTAAACCAATCGAGGAGGATGGAGTTGGTCTTAGGAACATATCCCTAACTATTCAGTCCATACAGGCCCGCATGGCATGGGATTTTATGGTTGGAGATTCGCTGTGGGCCAACGTTCTTAGAAACAAATATGGATAGCATTGGGAGAGGTGGGACAAGCGGAAATTTTCTAGTCTGGTGAAGAATGTGTTGCAGCACCTGAAGATTCTTCAGGACAACTCACGTTGGGTGGTTGGGAGAGGGCAGATCAGTCAATGGCATGACAATTGGGTTGGGGAGAAGATCTTTTTTCTGGGATGTCCAGTTCCAGATATAACTATCAAAGAGGCTTCTAACTTTCCCAGATTTTTGGATTCTATTCTTAGCGCGGAGCAGAGGGCCCTTTACCGGGAGATAATGTTTAATGAGGAGGATGATCGGGTCTGTTTTACACCATCTGGTTTTGGTTTTTTCGGAGGACATGAATTCAGAACTATAATTCATCATGGAGGGGCTCACAATGAGTGCGTGGATTGGCTATGGTGCAAAGAGGCTCCTACGAAGTTTGATTTTCTGGTATGGAGAGTTCGGAATAACGCCTTGCCAACGGAGGATAATTTCCAGCAGAGAGGGATTTCCATGGCCTCGTGCTGCTATTGTTGTACTAAGCCACATGCTGAATCAGCCTACCATTTATTCATACAAAGTGAATGGACCAACTATCTATGGCTTCTTATGGGTAACTGGGGCTGTCAAAATTCTGCTTTCTCTTCCCTGCAGGAGTTTTTTGCTGGCTGGTTTATGGGTGCAGGGAGTCAAGATATGGAATTCAAGAGCCGCAACATTATTGTGCTCGCCATCTTCTGGACGCCGTGGGAGGCTCGGAACAAGGTGATAACTGAGTTGCGGCCTTCAAATACTTTCCTGAATGTTAGATTAAAGGGGCTGGTTCATGAGTTGGCTGCTATGGTGAAAGGTGGACAATAGTCGTCTTTGATTTGTAGGTTGCTGAACCGGACTCCTGACTCGACTAGTACATAGGGTAGCTGGATCTGATGGGATCCACCAAGGCTCAGATACAAGATTAATGTGGATGGCTCGTGTTCAAATGGTCAAATGCATGGGGGAGGTTTGCTGTGGGACAAGTACGGTTCTGTGTTGTTCGCCTTCAGCAGCTTCTATGGGCTGGGAAATTCGCTCAGTGCGGAACTCAAGGCTATCCAAACAGGTATCAAGCTTTGCAAAGACATCAATTTGATGTGTTGTGTGGTGGAGTCAGATTCTAAAATTGCGGTAAGAGCTATCAACGGACAGGTGGATCCTCCTTGGCATCTAATTTATTTAGTCTGTAGTTTCATATTGGAGCTCGGACAGGTTTGCTTGGTTCGGCATGTGAAAAGGGAGGCTAACTTCGCGGCGGACGCACTTTCTCGGGGAGGCAGTCCGGAGGTCCCGTTAATTGTTTTTTCTAGTTTGGGAACTTTGCCCCAGGAGTGTAATAATTTTTTGCGGGGGGATGCACTCAGGCTGCATCACTTTCGACCCCCGTGACCTGATTTACATTATGGGCAGTTGCCCAGTTTTCTAATAATAAAATAAAAAGATAATTATCGATCGATTTCTTTTATTTCAAGTTATCTTTTATGTGGTATGTATTTCAAGTTTTCATACCATGTTATTACTTACATTTAATTATATTACACTACTTATTTTTTAGTATTATATGATTGGTTGACCCATTTCCCCTCTCTTTTTAATGTTTTCTAAAACCATGTTGCATAGATGTAATGCTGCAAAATTTTCATCTCAAAATCTCTCTCTTTTTCAAGCACTCTTATTATGTTAATATCTTTTAAATTCAATTGTCTTGTGTTTGGATATGTAATTAAATATCCCCATTACTGTTTATATTATATAATAATTATGAGATACCATTTTTCTCTCATCAATATATTTTATGGATTTTTAAGTGACAATGTTAGGCTGTTGGATTTTCGTAATGGATTTCTCAACTTTTCTTTTATTTTGAGTTCCTTTACTTTTCTTTCCTCTCATACTTTATTCAAAATGTTTTTTATGAATCTATTATCTTACATGTATTGAATTTTTTTCATGATAAATAAATAATATTTCATTATCTCTTCTTTCCCATTATTTTATACTAAAAATGAAAACACCACCTAAGATGTGCTAATCTCCCACATTCAAGGATGATGGGTTTTCAATTTCTATTATCGTCTTCAATTATGTTCATGAAACCATTATTATGGTTGAAACAGGCTGTAATATATGTATTATGTCTCATATATGGTTCTGGAATATTCTTTTACCCATGGTTTTGATTTATAATGCAAAATGAGTTCGTTGTGTTCAAAAACCACAAATTATCCCAAACAGTGTTTATTAAATTATTTAAATAATGATTCATATTCACTGCAAGTATTCAAATGAAATTTACTACCATTTAACCGTATTTATGTTCAATAATAACATTTAACTTTAATTTTGGGAAACAATCCTCATTTTACATGATTCTCCGTTCATGTATATAAGTATACCGATCTTAGAAAAAATGGGCCCGAAGAATGAAATTGAACCTCTTAACCCATCAAAAAGGCCATGAATGAACTTAATAAGGTTATAATAAATCAATTACATGTATAATTGGTTCTTTAAATATTAATTAATTAATTTAATTCAGTTATCCAGGATAGTAATACCAAGTGAAGAACACCTTCAGACTTAAGGTAAGGGTTCCTTCATCTCACTTCCATTTTTGTGAGATGTTCTATAATCACTACTATTACTTGTGTATGGTGTATGTATACTTCCAATTGATGTTTCATATCATTAATCTCTTTAATTTCATGATATTAAATTTATCATTTTATGATCATTAATTTTGTGGCATATGATTCAATTGATTACAAAGTTGTAATGGGTTTTCACCCGAACCTCCATTTTCATTCGAGTTAATTTTATTGTCTAAATACCTTAATGAAATTATTATGTGTTATTATTTAGTCCTCAAAAATTATGCGTGAGTGTTCTATATATGGTTACCAAGAATAATCATTCCTTATTCTATGATGATTTACACATTTTAAAAGGAACTTTCAAAATTATTTTTGAAATACAAGCCCGATTCAAGGGAATTTTTCAAATTCATTCCTATTTTCAAGAGGACTCTATAATCTATTTTAAGCCAGATTTATCTTTCTAAAATCAAAAATTTTAACATGAAAAATATATTTTGGTTAATTTTGGGTTTTATGAAAGAAAACATGCCTTTTCACTTTAAAATCACTTTAATGGATTCCTAAAACCACACAAAAATGGTTTCTAAAGCTTCTTTAAAAACAATTTTTACATGATTTCACTTCAATAAGACAACATTTATGACTCAAAAATAATTTCAATGTTCTTACATATTCGTTTTTGGAATATAAATGTTTACAAATCTGATTTCATGAAAAATATAAAAGAACTCTTCATTCCAAAGTAAAAAAAAAGTATTTTTCTCGTCTCACTTTAACTTTTATGAGTTATACACCTTGTTCACCACTTATTACTTTCATGTAGTATATGTACTGCCCTATGGTATATAATTTCTAGAGTCTAATTATTCGCATTATATTCTATGGAATTATTATTTTAATTTTTCAAGGTGGTATGGGACACTTTGGAATGTTTAAGGATTATTTCCTTAAGAAAATTTCAATGATATAATTTAAAAGTATGTTATCTATGTCAAAAACCTTGTTAAATCTTGTAATTCATTGAGGTGTATCTTTCATGATATAATCTACCATTTTTAATTAAATGGTTTATAATTTTTTTGATTGTGGATGTTCTATCTTAAAACCATTCACCAATTTACGTTGAATGGTTAGTGTTTATGCTTAATGTTTAGGGAAATCTATTTACATTTCATTTGTTAGTTTCAATATGAATGTATATGCTGTTTATATTTATCCCTACTCATATGAGGAATTAATTTGACATAGTAATTGTTGGGTAGGGCCTCTATATCCCCTTAGTGCATCAGTATGTCTCATGTGACAAACTATGGTCTTGGCACAAGGCCGTGACAAAATGATTCTTTATGGTCATGGGATGAGGCATGGACTATATGGTTATGATGGCCTGAATTATGAATTCCCTCATTATAAAAATAGTATTTATGTTTCATGGGGTTATTCAACTAGTATAATACCCATGATTATGGCAATATTTATTCATCTTTTATTCTTGCCATAATGTGATCATGTTTTTGTTAAAGGCATGAGTTTTTATTTATTCAACATGCCTAATGTTTATGTTATGATATCTTCTATTGTATTGATTAACCTTACTGATAGTTTGACCTCACCCTTTTCTTATGTCTCATTTTCTTAGGACATGAAAAATTTAATTATGAATGACCTGTAGGGATAATCTTAGAGTTGTGAATGTTCTCAATAAAACTTTTATGTTGTTTTTTCCCTTAAAGTTGTAATGTTGAACATATTTATGTATCTGGTTTTCCAAAACTACTAAACTACTCGATCCTTTTGGATTTTATTACTTTTAATCATGCCAGTGTATTAAAATAATGTACCGGCTCTGGGCTGCTGGGGTCGGGGTGTTACACTAGGGCACCCCATAGTGGCAGGATCTGTCAAATTTAACCCTTTCTATTCATGTCCTCAAGTTCAATTTTAAGATCTCTAAAATCATATGGTACCATATGATAAGGATAAATATAAATGTATTTCACTCCTAGAACATGTTCTAACTTGAACTCTACATCTAGTTTATGTGAAATGCCTTAAAAGTCACCAGTAAATACATCCTGATAGAGTTAGCCAATTAAATGATTATAATGGGACCCTATAACTAGTTACTTTGTGAGATATAAGACTACTAAATTCACAAATATGGATCTATTCTAGATCAGATCTAGTCACAAACTACTAGAATCAACACCCACTCACAAGTTAATAATCTATTATCTATTTTATATGAAATAAATGATACCTTCCTCTGATAACAGTCAATGTGAGCAATAAATATTATCAAAAAAATCCATTAAAATAACCAAATTAAATCTATTCATATAAAATATTATAAAATATCATAAATTTATATATCTAGAAACATGTATTGGACATTCTATACATCTCAAGGTATGATCAACTTTCTTCCCTAAGGGTGTATTGAGTGAATGAAAAATAGAAGAAAGATTTATCTGTATGTTGAGACCAGTGAAAACGTGAGAATATATAATGGAAGGGGAATTAAAAATATCACAAAGAGTGGTAGAAAGAGAAGAGGAGATCATTATTATACCCAAAATAGTTGATGGTCTCTCCCCACTATCAGTTGTAACATACTTTATCACATACACACAGCATGTATCAGCTCTATGAACCTAAAACTAAGGTGATTAACACTCATCATTAAATGTTGTATGATGAGTCTAAACTAGCTACTGAGGAAACCAGAAAGATCCTTGGTCTATGGATCATACCTTTCCTAAACCCCTATGGAATCCTGACCATAAAACTCTAAAGAAAAATTTCTAGAAGTGCCCAATCATTCCATATTTTCAATGCTTTCTTTGAATTATTTTGTACAATGTGGGATAATTTTCCACCTTTCCATAGTTATTTCACTGAGGAACTACCCTAGTGGAAGCTAAAGAATATATACTCTACAAAACCTACCTTCTTCAACCCTATTATACATCTTCAGTACTCCTCTTCCTACTATCAGAAGAGACACTCATAGTTGTGGTATGAGGTCCTCTAGCCTGAAAACTAAAGGATATATGGAAACTAGTTTCTCGATCCTTCTCTACAACCTTCTCAATAGTTAAATACATGAACATAACCCTTGGTTATTTCATTAAGTCAAAAATAATAACATATCCTTTAATATCCTAGTGAGGACTGATCTTTAACTTCCTAGCCTTCTATGCCTCATTTCCATCCAATATATGGGAAAAGTGTAGTAACTTCATGAAACAAGTGAAGTACTTAGATAATTTGTAGGATCCCTACTAGATATCCATGAATTCCTGAGAGAGTCTTGCTTTACCATAAATAAAAATTACACATCAAAGAAAAGGTCTTTGAAGGTTATCCACATTATACCTTCATGTCTCCCTTACTAGTTAATAATAACCCACTACCTCCTAGTGGGTACCTAAATAATAATGGAATCCAGTTTCAATCAACTATACACTAGATTCCTACTATATAAAAGATTCCCTTAATAAAATCAATGTGTTCTGGATCAACCTGAAGTCCTTTAGTACACTGGAATGATGGAGGGTGATAAAGATTAAAGTACCATGAATAATCGACCATAGTATTGAAAATTAAATTTCTATAAAGAGGACATATGTCTAAGACTCCTAACTAAAGTGTAAATTCTTCCTAAACCACTAGAGTGGGTATTGGATTATTCTCCCATAAATATGGGGGACAAAATTGAATGTCCTCCCTTATTAGAGCATCTGGACCTGATTCTCTAGGTGGTCCCTTGAGATGATGTTAATGTGATATTGTCTAAAATGACAGTAATATACCTATAACTCTTAGAAAATTTTACTTATATAACATCCAAATAAAAAATATTCACACATGATCTATTTCAATGGAACCCTACCCTACAAGGTTATCAGTAATAAGAAAACATTACCCTCCTAGTACTACTCAAGGATCGGCCTAGTTCTTCATACCTGCATGTTATTGACGATAATATATATATTGGTATAATAAAATATATGATCATTCTTAGGTTTAACTAAATAATACCAATATAGATATATCACAATAGTATCTAAAACATATATATAACGAAACAAATAACATATATCAATGCATTTAATTAAATAACTATAATTCAACACTCAATAGATATATATATATATATATATATATGAAATATTATCTAATGCACCAAATCATGAGGAATGAACATACCCAAATACTATAAAACTAAAACAGTTATCCCAACAGTGGTAAATTGGAGCCCCATCACACATGGGTTACATAGGAACATGGAAACTCCCATACTTGAGTTATATATAGCCTATCTCTTTTCTTATATGGTCCCAAAGGGAAAAAAGGAAACCCCAAGCCTTTGATACCATTTTGTAATGCCTGAACCAGAATTGCCTAAACAACACCCGAGTGGAGGTACTAAAAGACTTCATATTCACCTCCCCATATGTAAGAGGTTGTTGAATAATGGAAATGGTCTAGAGGTTAATTGGAGAGGCTAAACCCCCATTAATCACAGACATACACCATAAAAATAAATAAAAATTAATAACCCAAAATTTCAAAGTTGGATAAAGAGTAAACATAAGGTAGTAAAAAAAATCACACATGACATACATATAAATAAACTAGGAACCCAATGTGGAAAACCAACCAATATAAAAAGGTGTAAGAGAATAATAAAGAAACATTGTTGAATACTTTAATGTTCATCCTGATACCACTACCATCTACATGATCTATATCTCAGTTATCATTCATGATCCCATTTTCCTAACCTGAATCCCTAATCATAATATCTATATGTACATCAAGATAACAATGTATGGTGTGAGTAATAAAAAATATTATGAAACTACTAATGAATCCTTAACATGAGTGCACAAGTAGAACATGTGTATGTCATGATAAATTCAATTGTGCAAGAAAGAATTAACAATTATATAACAAGACCTCATGTGATAATTAAGATACCACGGGCCTCAACCTTACCTACTTTGGCTCCATACCAGAATTATAATCTGAACAGAAGTCATAATCCTAGTTATCCAGAACACTAATGTCTATATTTGAGTAGTTACAAGGCCAACGATCCAAGTTGGTACACATGGTCATCACACCCTATCTCATCAAGAATTGATGGCAAAATATTGTTCATGACCCACTAGATGAAACCCACTAGCCAAGGGTCCCTAGAACTGAATCATTAGCAATGTAAAAATGGTTCTAGAATGATACTCAAGAAGGAATCAAGATAAAGAATTAGATCTACTCCAACAATCCTCTCAGAATCCACCAACATTTTCAAGATCCTAGTCCAGTCAAAGGAGAAGGAATCATCACTCCTTTCAAATCTATTATGGAAGGAAAAAAATATCCTCACAAACAATCCCTTGAATAAATGAATCAATCTCGTTCATTGGTTAGAGAACAATATCATCAAAGGTTTCACTTTAGGTTCGTATGAAAAAAATACTAGAACTCATATGGAATTCATCTCATTCCAAGTAATGATCAAGGGAAATATGGTCAAATATGTTAATGAGGAAATGAGTCAATTAATGTCACATTAATTACCCCTCATAACATTTTATGTGTTTCCCCTTTCATCTAGTCATAATCCTTAATGTACAGTGTCTATTTTGGATATTAAAATTAAAACTTGACTGTCATCCGGGCTCCACCCTACCACGGTGGATTCAAATGTTCTAGATGCACATGAACATCCCCCATGATGTTATGCCTAAAACTCATTAATTTTCGTTCACCACAGGCATGGTGATGTCACTCTAGTCATGTCCCCCAAGAACCATACTCGAGCACCATGGGCATAGACAAGCGTTATCCCAACCATTTACCATTTCTAATTTCATATAGGATTTCACTAGGGTCTACCACATCTTGAACCACCTTCATTGTGTAACCCATTTAAAACTAAGTAGTCTCCAAAACCCCCCAAAATCCTACATAAAAGCTAACAAGTATTTTCTCAACAATGGAACCACTTGGACACTTATATAGAAAATATAGTTGAAAAATATTACATACATAAAACATAATCTCTGAAACTTTAAAATAAACATGATAATCTATTATATTTCTTTAAAATTAGGGATTTGAGAGGATAGAGTATATATCAATGAGAAAAACCGAAGATAAAAAAATTATTGGTTAGTCAAATGAATAGATTGAGATCACTCAAGGAAAATCTTGATTCAAACACCAAATAAGTGGGATTAGGATTGGATATGATGATAGATATAATAAGAATGGGATGAATAGATCAAGGTTATTAAGGTATAAATAAAGGATTAAATGAATGGGGGAGTCCAAAATTATAAAATAATCCCTTCACTTAAATTGGGTGTTTGAACACCCCGCCAAAATTCTAATGGGGGACTGGAATCTATTTCTACCTATCCACTATCACTGGAATATATTTTTTAGGGGATGCCTAGGGACCACTACACACTACCCCTTCCCACCATAATTTTCTTTTGATTCTCCTCCCATGCCCCGATTCATGTTTGTTCTTCCTTCCCCTTGATTATGATTCCTCCATCAACCAATACATACTCCCAACCAAAATTACCAAAAAAGAATAAAAATGAAATAAATTAAGATTCAACATACCTTGAAATTTAATAGTCATTACTCAATTTATTACATTAATCCAAAACTACTAAAGAGAACCATGAGGAAAATCCTATGGTAGTAACTCCTTGAACACCATTTAACACTAAAAAGAAACATGAGATAGTAATGTCCTGTATGATCACAAACTTCACCCAACAGAAATGAAATATATATATATATATAGGGGCGTGTCTAATTATACATGGTAGGATTCTCCTCCAAAACCTCTCATATAAATATAGAAAAAGTACACTGATGTCTCAATGAACAGACATTGAAACTAACTCATTCCATGTATTAGGTCAACTATTTTCCCAAACCACACTAAGGATCACTTACCCAATATTACACACAGGTATAGTAATATAATAATCATTAAAATGTATAATTTAATGTATGATACATCCAATTATTCAAAAAATAGTCTCTCTAATTCCCCAATGTCATAACTTATAACACTTTCATCCCCTCTATATCCATATAAAAAATAACATATTAGATCATAATTGAAATTGTATAACCCCAATTGCACCTTTTCCATATCTAAAAATCTTTTCATGGTAAGGTGTGTAATCATGAAGGGAATCCTTTCATGTATGGCCTCACCATACACCCTCATCCTAACCATATTCTCAAGCAATTATATTTCCCATTGTGTTTGGTAGAGATATTGGAGGAGTGGGAGTAGTTAGCCATAAATTTCATCTATGACTAGGATAATTGAGCAAAAACCCATGACACAAAACTATATAGGGGAATCAGTCATGCTACCAAACTATATTGGGGTGAATAAGAAATATTATAAAGATAAATGAATATATAAGTACACAAAATCTTGTCCTAAGGGTCATATAATTATTTTAATTTCACTATGTGTAAAATCACACCTACTATGTATCAATATCACCACTACCTCTATCCAATTTCATCGCTACATTGTTGAAAATCATCTTCTAACCATTTCATATTTCACAATTACTTTACATTATTTAGTCATTAATCCCTATATATGTTTCATTATCAATAACATTTATTATTGTATTCAATTACCACTTTATTCACGAATCATAATAACATTTATCATATAATTACATTAATAAGGTAACATATATTTTTATAACTATTACAATTTAATTTTAGAAAAACCATTCAATATTATAATTTTATTACCACCTTAATTCATTTCCACTATATCTTACATATAACCATTACCAAGTCACATCATTTAAATTACAATTACCACTTCTTTTCACTTATGTAGAAAAAACTAATTTCATACTATTATCATATCACTTCACATTACTGTTTCTCATACCTATCAAGTTCATATTAATTTGTTTCCTTTACATCATATTAGGTTACTAAAACACAATCACTTTAATTTATAAACCACAAAAAAAATGTTCCAAATACTACAATATAAACACAATCATATCACAATATAAAAAACCACTCTATGTCATGCCCACCACCTCAAATTCATCCCCATTATCATTCAACATTAATTATATCTACAACCTCCATCTTAAAAACTCATCAATAGCCCAACCAACACCATAACAACCAACCTAATCAAAACCATTCCAATCACAATTTTTCAAGAAATATAATAAACAATAATTTAGAAATAAACTTCTATAAACTAATTTTACATTAGTAAACAATATCAATATATAATTTTCAATCTTAATACGCTCACATTCAATAAGTTAATGGATAATAATAATAATAACCTACATTATAAATTTCAATATGTCATTTTCCCCTTATCAACATTAAGTTATTATTAAATTTTAAACATGTTAAGGATAAAAACTTCTAAAAAGATCATAAAAACAAGTAAAATAATAAATATAATATGAAAAATATAAATTAAAATATAAATCATTGGAAAATAACATCCTATATTCTAATTATTTCAATTATAATTCATTGTATTTTTAGTTTAAATTCAAATATTTATCAACGACTACAAGATAATGATAAATCCACATTCACACATAATAATATAAGATATGTTTCAAATATCTTACCTCAAATTAAGCTTTGATGATAATAGAGAAAAAATAAAACAATAACAATAGTCACACCACCAAGTAATCACTATAATCATCATATAAAAATCATTCCCCTATAAAACCCTATAAAGCTAATAAAATAGAATAAACATCACTAATAAAGCCTAATAAAATTAATGTGTTGAAGAGTGGTAAATAAAAGGAATTAAAATCAAGGTAAATGGTAGTATAAGGAACCTTGAAAAAATGTTATCAAATTTTTTAAGCATGATCCTTGTATTTATAATTAATTATCCATGGTTTACCCAAGATGAACCATAAATCCCAAAGGGTTCAAATAAAATCAGATAAATTGAGAATAATTTGAGTAAATAGTTGAATTTATATTAAAAATTTATAGGTATAAGATCATGTTGTAATGGATAGGGTCACACTATAATGGTGGCCTAATCAGAGGATCGAGACCCCATATCCCCAATTATTTAGGGGTAAAAACTATTTAATTTCACAAGATTATAAGGTCATGTTTTAGTGAGGGACACTAATCAACAAATCTCAAACATCCATGAATAACAAAATTACACTTTCCTTCACCTTAAAATTGATCAACCACAAAAAACACCACATTATAGCCAACATCACCGTGATGTAATTGGTCTAAACAAAGCAGCATCAAAAAAATCATTCCCAAGATCTCCACAACATAATGCAATAATCCAAACTTCATATCAACACTACATTCCTTAAAAAACATTCTATAATCAGCGAAAGGACTAATAAACAACCATAGAAAAATATTTATGCCTCAGTGCATCCCCTTATGATATAATGACTATAATTATAGCATGACATGAACTTCAAGATGAAATTTTAGATAAACCCCCATATTTCTATTCCTAAAACTTCTTAAATATATCGAATACCAAAAATACACAATGTATAGGGACTATAGAAATATATGCCTCTTTATTAGAAACCACTCAAATGGTTCTTCTCCTTGAGAATAAAAAAAACCTAGAAGACATTAAATTAGCCACAAAACTCAAACACCCTTATGAGATACCTCTCAAAAAAGAACCAAATATCCACCAAAATCACTTTATAGAACAAAAAAAGAACAATCCTAAATAATATATGCATAAAATAAAATAACTCAATATAATGTAAAAAATAAAAGAAGCATACAAAACAATATGAGATATCGGGAATCCATATGTGGATCTTTCTCCTATATACACCCCTCTAGGCCACCATATGAAAAAAATACATGAAGGAAAATAATAACACACCCACACACCACAAACTCCTAATAGTAGTGAATCTAAATAGGTAATTTCATGAGGGTCACATTATTTTTAACATTAATCTCTTCCCAATAAAAAATAATCGAATCATCATGAATATACTGAAAAATATATGGAAAATATAAAATATTGTGGATATGATTCATCTATCGTAAAAGTTATAAATGATACACCCCTTAAATAATGTGATCTAACACTTTTAAAGGTTAAAAAATATAGGGTAAACAGTACATCCATGATTGGACATCTATATTCAATGATGAGAAGAAACATTTTGGAATGCATAATTTACGACCTTAAACTCCAGAGGTATTCTTATCTAATTATCTTAGGACTTATTGTGGTATTGGGTATCCCTTTGTTAATCCATTTTACAATGATGTGTTTTATTTGTTTTTAATAAAACATGATGGGAATATATTTTGAGATGATACTATTGGATAATAATTTATGTATCTGAGAAATTATGTTAATATACATTGAGTAAAGCTGATGAAACCTATGAATGGGAATATGGAAAAAAATTGAAGTAAATATGAGTAATTATTATTTATATATTCTAATTTAAAGAGACTAAGGTGATTTAATTAGTCATATTTAATTTAATATATTAATATATTAAAGATTGAAAATGGAAGAATTTAAATAAAAAGATATGTGAGATAGTTTAATTCTTATGGAAAATTTAATTAAGTTATTGTTTCTACTATTTAAAGTACATTGCATAAAATGATAATGAATCATTGTAAGATTTAGGATTTGCATATCTGTTTAAAAGTTTAATATATTCTTACTTATATCCCATGTGAGAAACATTTTAGAAAAAATGAGTATGGATAATATATGAGTATTTGTGCATATCAAGTAAAATATTAACACTTTTGGTCTAGATTGCATAACTCCAGAAGTGATAAAATGTTAGGTGAGATACATTCAATGGAGTATGGGTAAAACTAAAAAATTATGTATCTATGAATAAGATAAATAGTAGGTTATGAATGTAGAAGAATAATGATATATGGAGTTACGTGATCTATCTTTATGTCATCAAGATTGAAGACTTTTATAGTATATAGAAGAGTCACTTTGATGATGGTGTTTAAAGGAACTGAGATAGAGTTGATTTGAAGAAATAGGTGTTACATTAATTTATAAATAAGGAAAGAAAAATATTAGTTGATTAAGATAAAGTGAAATTTATATTCTATTCATTTATGGAAATTCAATTTCTTAAAGTATTTTATATATTATATAAGATATTTTGGATCATTATAATATGGATAAAAATTATGTGAGGCTTTCATGGAGTTATTGAAGATGATTTGAAGTGGTTGGAGATGTTGGGTAGATGTTTTGAGTTACTTTTATTGATTATGTTGTGATATATAATTCATACATATGAGTAACTCTATTTTTTCTTGGGTACATATATCCTTGTGTTATTTGAAAATTTTCAAAAATCAATGAGTAATATATCATGGAGAACTAGGAATTTACACTGAGATGCATAAGGGTGCGTTTATGGAAAATGAAAGGATATAGTTTAATAGGTAACTAATAGAGCCTAAATTTTCATTATATGTTTTATAAATTTTAATTATTTAATCACAATCATTTTTTCATATTAATTGAAATTAAAACATTTTATTATTTTAGGTATGCTTTCAACTTAATCATTAAAATGGATTAATTATGTAATTTTAAATATTTTTTATCACTTTTATATTTCAACCATATTTTTTAAAAACTAATTAAAATTTTGAAACTATTTTTTTAGTATTCCCTAGTTAGTGGTATTCATTTCACTAAATTTGAACTAGAGAATAATTTATTTATTTGAGTCCCAAATAAAGCATTCATGTTGGAAAAACTTTATGCAGATAGAATTGACCAAACTTTATAAAATTAGGTATAACTCAGGATAAAAAACTAAAAATGAGTCCATTATAGTTTTATATGAATAAAAACTTATTGGTTAATGTATCTAATAAATATCACTAAAATATTATATCATTAATATAGAGTATAGGGAACATGATAGTGATTGAAACTGGACTGTCTTTTCAAACATAAAAATTTTCCATATTAATTCAAACACTTATTCTTCTAAAAATGTCTATAAGACTTTAAATTTTTTTTATTATATAAAATATATATAATGAATAATTTATAGACTATAAAATTATGATATTCTGTGGTATTTTGGATTAATAAATCATTCAATGCCGATAGATAGATTTTGGAGGGAAAATTATCCTCACATTTTCTTTATAAATATCTACCTTAACATCCATTAAAAGTTTAGAAAGAAGAATAAAACGAGGGGATCAGATGGGTAATAGGAATTTTTATTGAGATTATTAATCCATGAAGGGATAAACTCCCTATTATTTATGTAATTATAGATCTAATTATGTTGTTCTTTTTTAGTTTTATATATTTCATTGTATCTTTTTATATTTCTCTAGAAACCGATTTCTTGAATAAAAGTGTATTTATATTTATTGAAATAATATTCCTATAAATATTCTACATTTATTTTCAATTTATGAAATAAATATAATTTTTATTGTTATTAATTTTTTTTTGTGTGGTCCCACCTTTGAGAATAGAATGTTCAATTAGTTTTGGTCACTCAATGATCATTGGAAGATAAAATCACTATCATAATGGAATAAAAACAATATATGAGCCATTAATATAGTATATAGGAATATTAGGTGTTCACTTGGAAGTAATTGAGTGGGTATTTAGGGACTCAATTATATAATAATTTTTAATTGAGGGTAAAATGAGTGTCTAAGGGTCAACACTTGTCCAGATTTTTTTCCCTTATTTTTTCCTTCCCAGTCAAGTTTTTCTCCAAAATTATAATTTTTATTTCTTACTTATATTTTATTTTAACATTGTTTAAAACCAAAAATAGCCACTTTTAATTATAACATAAAAAAAATTAACCAATGCGACTGTATAAACTTAGCCTACAACCACCTCATGAAACGACCTGGGGAACCACTGCACTGCATTTCTTAGGAAATAATTTTTTTTATTGAGGTTTCATAAAACCCTTTAATTATAATTTAATTTTATTCTAGTAGTCAAACCTAGGGCACTCACAAAAAAATAAAAATATTAATTTCATTATTCATGAAGTAAATAGACAAATTGAAATTCTTACCACTAATATAAAATAATTGAAATAATTAAAAGCATAAAGGAAGATAATGATACATAAAATATTGCATTACTCAATTTTGAAATTGAAGAAACATTTTAGTATGAATTTATGGATGAATTAAACCTTTATTTCTACATTTTACAATCAAAATAAGGCATTATAATTGACTATATTATTGATTTTAATGTTTGATATTGAAAATATTTTGATAAATGTTTCACTAAATTTGTCAAAAATGAAATTCCATTTAATATATATTAACTTTTTAAGGAAAAATATATTCCTTTGGCTAATTTTATTATTGAATATGACACAACTTGTGAATTTAAGATCTTTTAATTAAATATGGAATGATAATTTGCCACCTAAAATAGATGACTTACCTATGGATTTTCATAAAAAGATAGATCTTGAAACTGAAATTGATGAGGGAGATATATTATTTTAACCTCTATTTATTTTTCTTTATTTTGAATCTAATTTACAAAATGAAATCCCGTGTGGTGTAATTATAGATTCAGTACCATTAATGTGGGATCTAGTGAAAGAAAAGAAAAAAATGGTATATTTTGAAGATAAAATTTAGGATATAGTTGAACTGTATACCAGTAAACATAAGGATGTTGGAACCAAGATGATTTTAAAAAAACAAATCATTTTCCAAGATAAAATTGAAGATAAAAAAACAACCGTGAAATAAAATTCTAGAAACCAATGGATGTCACTTTTAAAGATCTATTGTTGGGAATCTGTAATTATATTCGATTCCATTCTCCGCTACTTCATGGGAAATAAAAATACATTGATGGTAACATGAGAGAATATATTTTTTTTATAATTTTCTAGAAGCATTATAAGTTGAATAATATTGGATAAATTTCATTTGTGTGGTTCATGAGCAGGAAGCCACACTCACCATTATACTCTATATGACATGATATCACTTTCTAACATTGGATAATATAAATTTACAACTTTCTTAGTGGTTCAAAACAAAATTATTTTCACCTATTCTCAATATTTTTATTTATTTATTTTTTAATAAAATTATGATGTTTTGTTTCATGTTTTCTTATAGGTTTCCAAGTGGTGATTGTTAAGAGGATAACTCATGGTTTTGGATACTCAACAAAAACTAGGTTATATATTTACATTCAACAATATTTTGTAATAACCAGTAATTATTGGTTCGTATTTCCAATATAAAATTTGAAACAATGAGGTAATTATACAAAATAAGAGTGGGGGGATATCCTTTGTTATAATAACTTTTTTGTGTTTTCTTTTTCAAAATATTATTTCTATATTATGTCTAATAATGTTGTTTTTATTTTCAATTTTTTATAATTTTTATTTCAGATTAATACCTTTGTAATCCTTAAATCCCATGTTATTGAGTGAATTGATTTTACCCATTAAATTGAATTTAATTGAATATAAAAATGAAATTTTTTTCAAAATAATCAAATTTTATAATTCCTTAAAACCATTAAATTTTTGAATCTCATTCCATAAATCATTGTCTATATTTTGAAATCATCTTATTGTGATGGTTTTTAACCTTATTGAAATATTATTCACTTTTACCTCACTTATTGAGTGATCCAAACACTAATTTTTTATCTATAACCTAATTTATTTATGTTAAAACTTGAGAGTTTAATGCACTATTATTGATATTATTGATCCAATGTTTGATCTTATAATTCAACCCTTTCAATAAAATAATTTATATACTATTATAACTTTATATTTTTTCTTTTTCATCCCCTAACAGTCATGGACAAACTATTAGAAAACCTCATTCTAGGAAATTTATCTCAATCCAAACCTATTATAGGATGTAAAATTCATAATCTATTTGATCTCAAATGTGGGGTATGTTTTCTTGTAGTTTTCTACATCATATGAGGCTAATTTGGAAGGAAAATCAGTGGATAAAGTGATGTTTAGAGTATATTTTTAAGTTTTTAAACTGAATCTATTAAGAATTTTTTTGGAAATATTACCATTGTTTAAAAGTTATTGAGATGATAGTTCTATGAAAAAAAAGAAAAATTAGAATCTAAAAAATAAGTATTATCATTCTAAATAATGTTTGAGAAGTCAAAAAACTATTTGAAACTCAAATAATTCCTCAGTACTTTCAAAAATAAATTCTATAGAGATTTTAAAATATCAAAAATAGAAGGAAATATATGAAATAAGCTGAGTGGATTTATTTTTCTTGATAAAATAAATAATGTTTGGACTGTTCTTAAGATACTTTCATCAAATTGGATCTAATTTTCTTCTAAGGGGATTAAAGATTAGAATATTCTATATTGAATACTCAATCATGAATTTTTTATTTTAAAAGAGACAAATGTCCCTATTCTACATCATATATTTTTCACATCTAAATCCTATTAACGCATATGAAAATGAAATTACATAAAAATACCTAAATTAGAAATTTGTTATTGAAAATCTATATATGTGTGATAAGGTAAAATTAATTTGAGGTAAGTGTTTTGTATTCTTGGGAGGATAAAAGAAGTGTAAATGAATAGTATGAATTAAATTTTTTATTTTAAATAATGGTTATTAAGGGATAATGATAATTGTTTTCTTCCTATTATTGATTTAGTTAATCTCGTGGCCTTCCATTTTGAAATTATTATTTTTTATTCTCACTTTTCTAGGGGTCCAACTATTAAGCGGGGTGGTATTTATAATATTTAAATTTTCATTACATTTTAATTGATCTTTAATAATTTAATATCAACTAGATTTTCATATTAAGTGAAATTGAATAATTTTTTTGAGGGGGTTTTTTAGCTTAATTGTTAAAATGGCTTAACTCTATAATTTTAAGTATTTTTTCACTTTTATATTATATCCATAATGTTTTATAAACTAATCCAAAATATGGAATTATTTTTTATTTTTCTATATTTAGTAGGATTCATTTTATTCAACTAGGTATGGAGCTGAATTAATCTGTATGAGGATAAAATATAAAATTCATGTTGGGAAATTTTTTAAGCAGACCAAATTTATAAACATTCATTAAATAATGTATAATTAGTTATACACAACTCTTAATGAGGTGATTATAGATGGAGATGAAATATATCTCAGTTTTTCATGTTTAAAATAAATATTACAGTAATATTTTATTATTAACAAAATTTATGGTTGTGTTAATGTAAAAGAAAATAAATATTCTTTTTAGATAGAATGTTTTACCATAGTAATTCAACCACAAATTTTTCTAAACATGATAAAAGGGATTTATTTTTTTATAGTAAATAAAAAAGTATTCAAAAACATTTCTAAATAATTAACATTTGATATTCAGAATTATTGATGGATAAAAACCTATTACAAGTTTATATAAGCATTATGGATGAAAAATACACATCACATATTCATTAAAAATACATGTATCCACTTCTATTTGAAGGTTAGAGAGCATCCTGGATGGAGGGGAATGACTATAAAAGAGGATCTTTCATGTAAATAATCTATCCATGAAGGGATAAACACCCAAGTATCTATGGAGGTTTTTATCTGAGGTTGTTTTACCATGTTTAGTTTTTTCCTTTTGATGTATCATTTTGAATTTTGTATAATCTTTGTTATTGAATCAAGATGGTGTTTTTATATCTTGAACACACTTTCTTCAAGTTGTTATATATTTTTTTCAATTTATGAAATTAAATTAATTTTTTAATGATAAAATGTCTTTTATGATATATCACCTTTGAGGATGGTAGGTTTAATTAGTTTTAGTCACTCTGAGGTCTTTGGGCAATCAAAACACATTCATAGGTGGATAAACATCCATATTTGAGGTCTCAATTTGGATTATAGGTAACTTAGTTATTCACTTGTATATCTATAAGTTAAAATTAATGGATTAAACTATATAATCATCTTAAATAAAAGATAAAGAGAGCATATAAGGGTTAACACTTGTCCATAATGGTTGTCTTTAGTCTTTCCTTCACAATAATGTTTTTCTCATAACATTTAACCTTTTTTATAACTTATATTTTCTTTAAAATTATTTGAAACAAAAAATATTTTATTTTAAATCTAACTTAAGAAAAAAAAATTAACCAAAGTGACACTTTAAATATAGACTATAAACTCCTCATTAGACAACCTTGGGACCAATAAATTTCATTTCTTAGAGGATAAGAAATTATTGAGGTTTCATGAAAAAAAATCAATATAAGTAACTTGTATTTGATGAAACATAATATCTCATGGATAATTATTATGATCTAGAATAATGTGAATTATAAAATAACTAGGATTTGTAAAAAACATGAAACTAAATAAAATTAATATAGTGATATGTAACATCAACACTGATGTCTCACAAATTACATAATATTAATCACAAAGATATATAAGAGTAATTATATGATTCCAAAGAATATGTAAGATGAATTTTATCTCATGGGGGATTAAATTTACTGATATTTAAGAGAAACATGAGGATTTGAAAGAATATGTAAGATAATTTTGTTAGATATATAATATTAAATGGTTATTCCTGGGAGATACTTGAGATTAAATGTGATGATGTTGTACTATTATTTAATTATTATATATCACGATGTTTAATAGATTAAGAACTTATTCAATATGAGACTAGTTTCGACTTTTTAAGAAGAATTTTTTTTCATGAGATGAAGCTTTACACCACACTATTATTGTTACATGTGAGCATGCATTTTTAGAGAGAAGATATGAGTTTTATGGAATTTCTAATAAACGAGTAAGTTGATACATAAAAATAATTAAAAAAATATTTAGAATATCCTTAGATAATATTGGAGGGGTATTAAGAAAAGATCACATCATCCCAAGTTTCATGGAAATATCTATTCAAATAAATGGAAAATATATGTGCAATTATTATAGATCTAATAAAAGACGAATTTGAGTAGAAGTAAAAAAGATATAAGAGATATAAATGAAGTAACCCTACTGAATAACCTGTGCATTAAGGTTTTAATAATAATGAGATTATAGGATAAGAAACAATGTTATTATTGAAAAACTATAGCATTGAACATGATGAAGAGCACAATAGAGACAGATTGACATGTATTTTTTATGGTTCACAACCCACTGGATATTAATGTACTTAAAGAAAATTTATAGAGGTTGGTGAAAGAATATTTCTACAACTAAAGAAGAAATTCTAATTTGTTTAGTTCTATATAGACTATGAATTATCCTATTGATCTTAATTCAATAGGAACCTATCATATATGGTTATAAATAAAGGACCTGGATAGTTTTATTGTCTATAAAGAACATAAAGTGGGTTCTTAATAAGCTAATTTGTCTCATGAATTGTAATCTAGTGGGTGAAATGTATAAAGAATTGGGACCAATCCCTTTCCCATGGTTGTTCTTAATAATAAAGTATTATTCATGTGTGTAGAATAACCACCAACATACACTGAGTACTACCTCACACGTTGTTAGTGAGCCTCATAAATATTCATTTTTTATGTTCTCTAGTAATTTAGTCTTTGTAACATATATGAAATCTATGTGTGACATAATAGATTGAGATTTAATCACATTAACAGGTGTATAGGTAAAAGGAAAGAGTTTTAATTTTTAAATAATCTTACACATTGATTCACCCCCCCTGTGTGGATACACCACATTTATCTACTCAGTAATCACATTCACCTTCTCTGTCATTTACTACAAAAAAAGTCCTTGAATTGCCGACTCTCCAACGTCATTCTAGAACAATAAATTTCTCAAAGGATACTCAAGTATTACTTTTAACGGATCCAAATTTTAGTTGGGAAATATCAATTTTTATTAGAAAATATGAAAATATATAGGTGTTTCACCCATAAACCCCCAAAATCTAAAACACACTCGTGAAATATTTCATCCAAGGTATAGATAGTACACCTTATTTAACCACATGTCATAATATTAAATGTAAAGTTAAGGTATAGGTGAAATTTAAAATAACATTGGAGATACCTCCAAAATCATGGGTTAAAACATGTATCATGATCAGATTGATCATCCTTAAAACCCATAAATCTACATAATCTCCTCTCTATGAGATATAAATAAAGAACCCGGCTTTACTAACTCATTATTCATTAACAAGTGTATTATCTTTGTTAAAAAATCCATGATCACCCAAGTAGCATCATATTTTCCATGATCTCTAAGAAAACTGGTAATAAAACCCATCGATATATCCTCTCACCTTGACCGTGGAACATCTAATAGATTCAACAACCCATTAGAAACATAATGTAAATCCTTCAACTTCTAAAAATATAAACAAAAAGACCCAAACTCTATTATTGTTCTCTTAATCCTTGGAAACCATAACTAAATATTCATATAATGATATACCTTAGTTATATGAGGATGCACTTATACTGATGATCTATAAAAATCAGGAATAACCAACTCATGCAAATCCAAAAGAACAGGAAACCTCTAATGAAATAACAATTGATGTTGACCATTATCTTACCATATATCAAGAGAATTACCACATATAACATGATCCCTCCAAATCTCCACCTTGGTATCTCCCAACTAAGACTCCTATAATATCTACATCATAAATGATTGTATTTCAATATGATATAGGAATACTTTATCACAAAATTTATATACAACGAGATATTAAGAGGAATTATCCTCTATAACCCTCCATGTAACGCCCCGACCCCAGTTACCCGGAGTCAGTTCATTACTTCGTAACATTGGCATGATAAAAAAAGATCAAGTCTCAAAAGACTGATTAGTTTAGAAGCCTTGGAAACACTAGATACATTCATAAATGTTACATTACATCACAAAGTGAAAAACTACAATAACATAGTCTCCATTTTCCACACTCATATCCCCTTCAGACTATCCCTACAGGTCATTCCTATAATACTTCATCACATCCTGGAAAAATTAAAACATTGAAAGGGGTGAGCTCAGATTCTCAGTAAGGATACCAATATAGCGGAAGCTTTCATCAATAAACATAAATATTTAAGGCTATGTATAACTAAAACAAAATCCTTTTAAACTTGAACTTCAACATAATATGGAAAAAGTAAAATGAGATAATGCCATTTACTTCATCACATGGATATTCTACTGGTCGAATAATCACATGCAATATCAATAACCACTTTCATAATGATGGAATGCATAATGCCAGACTATCATAACCACGTAGCCAAGGCCTCCTGCCAAGACCATAAATAATATTTTGTCAAGGCCTCGTGCCAAGACACTAGTTTGTCTCATGAGAACTGCCGATACATAGAGGAGCTATAGCGGGATCCACCCTTCACTTATTAAGTCCAATGCATTTTTCATATGAACAGGTTTAAACATATCATAAACCATAACATAATCGTATCACATAAAACATGAATAAAGGAAACATAACATTTCCACTTTTCAATCACAATATATCAGTACAACACATTGATATAATAAAAACACTTTCAAAACCATTTTCAATACCAAAATAAAAGAAAAGTAAAACATGGTATTTATATTTCTTTTTAAAAAAACGTATGGCTTGTAGAGGAAGCCGAAACTCAAATAATGGTCACGGCGGCGGAGAAGTCGTTGTCACCGCATACGTACGACAAAAAAATTCCTTTTTTTGTTTAGTAAACTCTTCGTATAAAAAGATTCCCTTTTAATAAACATAAAAGTCAAAGGGGTTTATACACCGTATAAAAGAAAGTTGTGTATAAAACAAAATATGCCTCAATGAAAGGAGATTGAGACGAAGTCCCTTACAAAGATCATTTTTAAATAAAATAGATCTATTATGTGTATTCACTATAATTACACATTATGAAAGTACAAATACAAGATAGGACATAATAATATCATGACGTAATTTTAAAGTAGGAGATTAACCCAAAGAATGGAAATTGGGTTAAGAAGTTCCCTTACCTTGCGTCCTGTCTTGACTCGACCGTTCTTTAAACTCCTGAATAATAAACTAGAGTTAACTTATAATTGATTAAGAACCTTTTTCAAGTTTTTTATTCCTTTTATATCACTTATTACCATGTTATGAACATTATGTATTTATTTAAGTTAATAACGGTCGTTTTGTAGATCTTTGGTACTTGAGTCAAAAATAAACTTCTTATAATTACAAGTTGTTCATGTGGTGAAATATCCATTATATCCAGAATTATATTCATGATATAGATATCATATATAACATATATATATAGTGTATACATACATTTATAATATTGCATAACATTTAGAGGTAAGAAATGAAATGCACCGTTCATGGTGACGGTAAGCCGTACGTACGCATGAACGCTACTTTCATTTCTATTTCGTATTTAATGGAATGAAGTTATAATTATATAAAGGTATAATATAATTCCAGTATAATATAATGTATAATACCATTTAATCCATCCTTTATACATCCCACATATGGAATTAACGATTCAAATCACTTCGTGGGGGCGGTAGTCCGCACTTCCTAAAATGAAATTATCGTGTTTACCCATAATGGAAATCATAAAGTATGACACAAATGAGAAATACAGAATCATAAGGAAAATATAAACATAATATATATATCATATATGAAAATAGTTTCATCAAAATTTCCACCATTAGAGGTGTTAAAAGAATATTGAACAATCATCGTTTCGTGAGGCAGTATTTCGCCACCCACAGAAACAGTATGTTCTTTAACCATTAGACGAAGGTGTGTGTAAGTGTAAATAAAATCCTTATCATAAAAGCATACTAGTATATTTTAAATACTGGTGTTGTTACAAAAGAAAGGAATAAAAAGAGTTTAAGGGGTTGGAGAAGCAAAATAAAACAAAACAACATTAGAGAAGACATTACCTTAAAATCCGGTAACTCTTTTTGATTTGGGCCAAAGGATTCCTTGGGAAGCGTTCTGACCAAAGTGAGTCTTATATGAGTAAGAGAGGGAAGTTTGGAGAGTATTTGGGTAGAGTTTGGCCGAGCCAAATGGCTTTGAAGGTGTGAGTAAGTTGGTAGTGGTGGGGGCCTTTTATAAGAGGAGAGAAGGGGCACTCTTGGAAAGATTGAAATGTTACTTTATTATGAAATTATTTTTCGGATTATAAAGGTCCCAAACTTATATATTTCGAGGATAAGGTGATAAGGGTTCGAGATCTACTCATCCAATAGGTTTTTGACAAGTGTATGTCTTAGATTTTACATTATCTTTTCGTTTTATTTAAATCGTTAATTAATGAGGTAATCGCTGCATCATCATGGTGTCATAAATAATTTAATTTATTTAATGTCTAAAAATTATAAAAAAATATCATGATGTAAGAAATATTTTTAGATTTCTAATGAGTATTTATAGTAAAAAATATGACTTTTATAACCCCATTTAAGAATTGTTTTATTAAAACAACTCTTGTTTGTGACATTTTTATTTTAACATTAAATAAAAAGTTTTTAATGTCATTTTCCTACCAAAGTGGCTCCATGGGGTCCCAAAGTTTACCCATGGATTGTATGGATCGGCCATGACTCATCCAATAGGGTTAGGACAAGTGTAAAGTTCATTTCATTTTATTATAACATTATCTTTACCTTAAATTACACTAATTACCTTTAATCGGGATTAATTAAACTTAAAAGTTACTATTCAACAAAAATTATTTTAATCCCATTGATCCACATTTTACTTCCTAATGAAAACCATGTATGTCGGATTTTTGAAAATCAAATCACAGAAGTGGTAATGTTTCATTTAAATGAAAAATCAGTTTTTTAACTACCACTTAGTGGTTTCACTATTCATCAAAAATTGAAGTTTTTCAGAACAATGCCAAAATTTCACCCTAAGCTATAATTGATATTCCAAATTCAAAAATGATGTATATTTTAAAAAATTCCAAACATATAAGTTTCATTAATTAATTTCATAATTAATTCCCGCTGTCACGACAAATAGCGTGTTTTTTAGAAACAATATATATCAAAAGATTGACAATTGTTTATGTCCAATTTCAAAGTGAAATTAATTCTAATGACCACCATTGGATATAATGGTAAAAATATATTCTAATTATACTTTAAAACCACTCAATAGTATAATTTATCACTATAAATTATTTTGATTAAAAAATTTGTTTTTAAGTATTTTTCACTATTCATAAAAAAATTGAAAGTTCTCAGAAAATTACAAAAAATTCAACTTAGTATAATTTCGATATTACGAATACAAAAATGAAGTCCATTTTGAAATATAAAATTTATATAATTCTAAAAAGTGGTTATTACTATTCATAATGGCTACTTTGATTAGTCGCGGTGTTTTAGAACTTGAACTTGCGTACAATGCAAGCTATTGCATTATTGAAAGAGAGGCGTATCGTGGAAGCTCAAGGTGTTACATTCTCCACTCCTTCAATAAATTTCGTCCTCGTAATTGGAAATTTTTCTTTGAAAATAAAATGTTGAAAATAGAAAATACCTTTGTGGAAAACCCACATCGGAAATAGGGTTAATAAAAATATAACATTAAAAGAAAGAAAGATAAGTACAAAGGTCACCCGAGATAGCCCATACTAGGATTCTATGAAAATATGGATATGGAAGAAAAACAAACCATCATGGTCTGATGGAGAGTTGTAGAAAACTGTATTAGGATAAAGTTAACCATAAGAAAATCACAAACTTGTGATTGGTTAAATGGTCATTGAATCCCCAGTTGGAAAAGTTAACCAGCAACGTTTTTGTTTTAAGTTACCTTTTATAAAGTTGAGGAATTTATTTAGGAGATTTACTAAGAACATAAGGAAATATACATACTTGTCATGTAGACTTTCATTCTTTAATAAATTTTTACCAAAAACCCATCTTTCACTCTAAAAGGTAATAGAACTCAAAAATATTCTATTTATCCTAATTGTATAAGGTTTCAAATATTAACACATACCATTTAGATTAGTAAAACTATTTTGTAATAACCAGGGACTTCCTGTAGGCTAGTGGTAGGTAATAAAGGCCTGTCGCACTATGATTGGGGGTTTGATTCCTGCAGCTTTGTCCGACATGAATGGTTATGCCCCACCCTGCAGGTTGTCCTTTTCCTAAAACTATAGTATTATAATATTCCAAAAATAATCTTTAAAAATGTTTTAACCTTAAAAAATACTATTCAAAGTTCAACTTAATCCATCCCAACCTTTATAGTTATCCAAAATACCTCTGTCCAAACTTTCTCTAAAAGGTCTCTTAATTCCAAAATCAATTTATCAGATTCCCCAAACAAAGTAAAGTTTCTATTATTGTCACATACTAAAAATATAATTACCTTCATCATTTTAAAACCTTACTGAAACAAAAAGTACTGCAGTACAATCCTTATATATATATCACATTATTCTAATAACAAGAATATAATCCATGAGTCCCAAAGCACCAATACATTAATTATTCCACTTCAATTGTAGTCACAACATAAGATTGGATTTGATCCCTTGGACTTTTCTGAGGAAAGTTTCCCTGATGCTTAGGACATTCATTTGCATAATGACCCATTTCTCTACAATTGTAGAATTCAACATTGATAGCCTCTTTCTTTCCCTTGCAATCATGAGCCTGGTGACCTTTTTCTCCACATTTATAACAAAATCCCATTCCTTTTAGGCAAGTACCGGGGTGATTATTCCCACAATTATTGCATAATAGAAAATCCTTATTTCCCTTTTTCCCTTTATCTATCTCTTGTTCCACCATTCTCTTCTTATCTTGCTTTACTTTTTTGTCATAAGACTTAGATAATTCCTTTTCTGTCTTGATAGAACACAAGACTATATCTTCGTACGTTGAGAAAGATTGTGATACTAATGCTCGACGGAGAAACGGTTTTAACCCATCAAAGAAATGATAGATCTTACTTCTTGGGTTACGTATATAATCTGCAGCATGCCTCGCTAACCTTGTAAAGTTGGCCTCATACTTTTGCGACATTCTCATCCTCCTTTTGTATCAGACTCAAAAATTGTCTTTCCATATCTGCTCGATGGTCATGTGGAAAGTATTTTTCTAAGAAAATATCTTTGAACTATCTCCATTCCATATTTGATACTTATTCATCTTCCTTTGTGTTTTGAATCAGCGACCACCATTGATCGGCATCTCCAGTGAGGCGGTAGACTGTCATAACAACCTTCTCCCTTTCGCTACTCCCCAAGGCATGAAATATTTTTTCTAAGGAGTTTATCCATTGCTCAGCTACTAATGGATTTGTACCCCCATTAAATGTTGGTGGTTGTTTCCTCATGAAGAGGTCTAACATTGATCCTCCACATTGCGGATCATGGTGCTCCATACGAGTAAGGTTATTATTCATAACCTGAGTGAGTTGTCCCAGTATGGTAATAAGTTGATCATCACCAGTTGTATCTTCAGATCCACAATAATTATCTTGAGTAGGAGGGAAATCCCTACACGGAGTGCGTGCGTTGATACGATTTCCATTCCTTCCACTAGGCGCCATTTCTAAACAATGGCATAAACTAGATTAGTTTATGAATCAAAATACAAAATTCCATACTTGTAAAACACTTAACACTAATTGAACTATTTATGGATATAATCCATAATCATAAAAAAAGTTTTCTTTGAGGAAGTATATACTCATAACCCTTCATAGTGGTTTGTAAAGAAAATGAGAATTATCCTAAGCATATCCCCCGAGAGTGTCGTAACCAAGAGTGAAGCAAGTCCCGTTGTCATGCACCAGTTCCTGTTCGAGTCTAGCTCAAAGTGTTGTTTTCGAGTTTTACCCCTAGGTACATCTGTGCCCGAGCCGCCTCTACCTGCTCGTATCCAGACATGGATGTTTTGCTCGGAAAACTCACAAAATCTCTATAATACCAAAATTCTAGGAAGTTCTTCTATACTAATCCTCAAAGTCAATCTTTGGGCTATGTGCTCTAATCATAGTTTATCTAAATCTAGCTTCCAACATTATTACTAAATTGCCTCTAATATCAACTGTAACACCCCAACCCCAGTTTCCCGGAGTCGGTGCATTACTTCGTAACATTGGCATGATAAAAAAATATCAAGTCTCGAAAGAATGATTAGTTTATTAGCCTTGGAAACACTAGCTACATTCATAAATGTTACATTACATCACAAAGTGAAAAACTACAATAACATAGTCTCCATTTTCCACACTCATATCCCCTTCAGACTATCCCTGCAGGTCATTCCTATAATACTTCATCACATCCTGGAAAAATTAAAACATTGAAAGGGGTGAGCTCAGATGCTCAGTAAGGATAACAATATAGCGGAAGCTTTCATCAATAAACATAAACATTTAAGGCTATGTATAACTAAAACAAAAGCCTTTTAAACTTGAACTTCAACATAATATGGCAAAAGTAAAATGAGATAATTCCACTTACTTCTTCACATGGATATTCTACTGGTCGAATAATCACATGCAATATCAATAACCACTTTCATAATGATGGAATGCATAATGCCAGACTATAATAACCACGTAGCCAAGGCCTCGTGCCAATACCACAAATAAGATTTTGTCAAGGCCTCGTGCCAAGACACTAGTTTGTCTCATGAGACCTGCCGATGCATCGAGGAGCTATAGCGGGCTCCACCCGTCACTTATTAAGTCCAATGCATTCCTTATATGAACAGGTTTAAATATATCATAAACCATAACATAATCGTATCACATAAAACATGCATAAAGGAAACATAACATTTCCACATTTCAATCACAAGATATCAATACAACACATTGATATAATAAAAACACTTTCAAAACCATTTTCAATATCAAAATAAAAGAAAAGTAAAACATGGTATTTATTTTTCTTTTAAAAAAAGGTATGGCTTGTAGAGGAAGCCAAAACTCAAATAATGGTCACGGCGGCGGAGAAGTCGTTGTCGCCGCATACGTACGACAAAAAAATTCCATTTTTTCATTTAGTAAATGCTTCGTATAAAAATATTCCTTTTGAATAAATGTAAAAGTCAAAGGGGTTTATACACCGTATAAAAGAAAGTTGTGTATAAAACCAAATATGCCTCAATGAAAGGAGATTGAGACGAATTCCCCTACAAAGATCATTTTTTAAATAAAATAGATCTATTATGTGTATTAACTACAATTAAACATTAATAAAGTACAAATACAATATAGGAAATAATAATATCATGCCGTAATTTGAAAGTAGGAGATTAACCCAAAGAATGGAAATTGGGTTAAGAAGTTCCCTTACCTTGCATCCTGTCTTGACTCGACCGTTATTTAACCTCCTGAATAATAAACTAGAGTTAATTTATAATTTCTTAAGAACCCTTTTCAAGTTTTTTATTCCTTTTATATCACTTATTACCATATTATGAACATTATGTATTTATTTAAGTTAATAACTGTCATTTTGTAGATCTTTGGTACTTGAGTCAAAAATAAACTTCTTATAATTACAAGTTGTTCATGTGGTGAAATATCCATTATATCCAGAATTATATTAATGATATAGATATCATATATAACATATATATCCAGTGTATACATGCATTTATAATATTACATAACATTTAGAGGTAAGAAATGAAATGCACCGTTCATAGAGATGGTAAGCCGTACGTACGCATGAACGCTACTTTCATTTCTATTTCGTATTTAATGGAATGAAGTTATAATTATATAAAGGTATAATATAATTCCAGTATAATATAATGTATAATACCATTTAATCCATCCTTTATACATCCCACATATGACATTAACGATTCAAATCACTTTGAGGGGGCGGTAGTCCGCACTTCCTAAAATGAAATTATTGCGTTTACCCATAATGGAAATCATAAAGTATGACACAAATGAGAAATACAGAAGCATACGGAAAACATAAACATAATATATATATCATATATGAAAATATTCTCATCAAAATGGCCACCATTAGAGGTGTTAAAAGAATATTGAACAATCATCGTTTCGTGAGGCAGTATTTCGCCACCCACAGAAACAGTATGTTCTTTAACCATTAGACGAAGGTGTGTGTAAGTGTAAATAAAATACTTATCATAAAAACATCCTAGTATATTTTAGATACTGGTGTTGTTACAAAATAAAGGAATAAAAAGAGTTTAAGGGGTTGGAGAAGCAAAATAAAACAAAACAACATTAGAGAAGACATTACCTTAAAATCAGGTAACTCTTTTTGATTTGAGCCAAAGGCTTCCTTGGGAAGAGTTCTGCCCAAAGTGAGGCTTCTAGGAGTAATAGGGGGAAGTTGGGAGATTATTTGGGCAGAGGTTGGCTGAGCCAAATGGCTTTGATGGTGTGAGTAAGGTGGTAGTGGTGGGGGCCATTTATAAGAGGAGAGAAGGGGCACTCTTGGAAAGATTGAAATGTTACTTTATTATTAAATGCTTTTTCAGATTCTAAAGGTCCCGCACTTATATATTTCGAGGATAAGGTGATAAGGGTTCTAAATCTACTCATCTAATATGTTTTTGACAAGTGTAAGTCTTATATTTTACATTATCTTTTTATTTTATTTAAATCGTTAATTAATGAGGTAATCACTACATCATCATGGTGTCATAAATAATTTTTTTATTTAATGTCTAAAAATTATAAAAAAAATATCATGATGTAGGAAATCATTTTATATTTCTAATTAATATTTATAGTAAAAAATATGAATTTTATAACCCCATTTAAGAATTGTTTTATTAAAACAACTCTTTTCTGTGACATTTTTATTTTAACATTAAATAAAAGGTTTTTAATGTCATTTTCCTACCAAAGTGGCTCCATGGGGACCCCAAGTTGACCCATGGATTGTCTTGGTCGGCCATGACTCATACAATAGTGGTAGTACAAGTGTAAAGGTCATTTCATATTATTATAACATTATCTTTACCTTAAATTACACTAATTACCTTTAATCGTGATTAATTAAACTTAAAAGTTACTATTCACAAAAAATTATTTAAATCCCATTGAACCACATTTTACTTCCTAATGACAACCATGTATGTTGGATTTTTTAAAATCAAATCACAGAAGTGGTAATGTTTCATTTAAACAAAAAATCAGTTTTTTAACTACCACTTAGTGGTTTCACTATTCATCAAAAATTGAAGTTTTTCAGAACAATTCCAAAATTTCACCCTAAGCTATAATTGATATTCTGAATTCAAAAATGATGTATATTTTAAAAAATTCCAAACATATAAGTTTCATTAATTAATTTCATAATTAATTCCCGTTGTCACAACAAATAGCGTGTTTTTTAGAAACAATATATATCAAAAGATTGACAATTGTTTATGTCCAATTTCAAAGTGAAATTAATTATAATGACCACCATTGGATATAATGGTAAAAATATATTCTAATTATACTTTAAAACCACTCAAAAGTATAATTTATCACTATAAATTATTTTGATTAAAAAAGTTGTTTTTAAGTATTTTTCACTATTCATAAAAAAATTGAAAGTTCTCAGAAAATTACAAAAAATTCAACTTAGGATAATTTCGATATTACGAATACAAAAATGAAGTACATTTTGAAATATAAAATTTCTATAATTTTAAAAAGTGGTTATTACTATTCAAAATGGCTACTTTGATTAGTCGCGGTGTTTTAGAACTCGAACTTGTGTACAATGCAAGCTATTGCATTATTGAAAGAGAGGCGTATTGTGGAGGCTCAGGGTGTTACATTCTCCCCTCCTTCAATAAATTTCGTCCTCGCAATTTGAAATTTTTCTTTGAAAATAAAAGGTTGAAAATAGAAAATACCTTTGTGGAAAACCCACATCAGAAATAGGGTTAATAAAAATATAACATTAAAAGAAAGAAAGATAAGTACAAAGGTCACCCGAGATAGCCTATACTAGGATTCTATGAAAATATGTATATGGAAGAAAAACAAACCATCAAGGTCTGATGGAGAGTTGTAGAAAACTGGATTAGGAGAAAGTTAACCATAAGAAAATCACAAACTTGTGATTGGTTAAACGGTCATTGAATCCCCAGTTGGAAAAGCTAACCAGAAACGTTTTTGTTTTAAGTTACCTTTTATAAATTTGAGGAATTTATTTAGGAGATTTACTAAGAACGTAAGGAAATATACATACTTGTCATGTAGACATTCATTCTTTAATAAATTTTTACCACAAACCCATCTTTTACTCTAAAAGGTAATAGAACTCAAAAATATTCTATTTATCCTAATTGTATAAGGTTCCAAATATTAACACATACCATTTAGATTAGTAAAACTATTTTGTAATAACCAGGGACTTCCTGTAGGCTAGTGGTAGGTAATAAAGGCCTGTCGCACTATGGTTGTGGGTTCGATTCCTGCAGCTTTTTCCGACGCGGCGGGTTATGCCCCACCCTGTAGGTTGTCCTTTGCCTAAAACTATAGTATTATAATATTCCAAAAAATAATCTTCAGAAATGTTTTAACCTTAAACAATACTATTCAAAGTTCAACTTAATCCATCCCAACCTTTATAGTTATCCAAAATACCTCTGTCCAAACTTTCTCTAAAAGGTATCTTAATTCCAAAATCAATTTATCAGATTCCCCAAACAAAGTAAAGTTTCTCTTATTGTCACATACTAAAAATATAATTACCTTCATCATATTAAAACCCTACTGAAACAACAAGTACTGCAGTACAATACTTATATATATATCACATTATTCTAATAACCAGAATATAATTCATGAGTCCAAAAGCACCAATACATTAATTATTCCGCTTCAACTATAGTCACAACATAAGATTGGCCTTGATCCCTTGGCCTTTTCTGAGGTAAGTTTCCCTGACGCTTAGAACATTCATTTTAATAATGACCCATTTCTCTACAATTGTAGCTTTCAACATTGATAGCCTCTTTCTTTCCCTTGCAATCATGAGCCTGGTGACCTTTTTCTCCACATTTATAACAAACTCCCATTTATTTTAGGCAAGTACCAGGGTGATTCTTCCCACAATTATCGCATAATGGAAAATCCTTCTTTCCCTTTTTCTCTTTATCTATCTCTTGTTCCACCGTTCCCTTCTTCTCTTTCTTTACTTTGTTGTCATAAGACTTAGATAATTCCTTTTATGTCTTGATAGAACACGAGACTATATCTTCGTACGTTGAGAAAGATTGTGATACTAATGCTCGACGGAGAAACTGTTTTAACCCATCAAAGAAACAATCGATCTCACTTCTTGGGTTACGTATATAATCTACATCATGCCTCGCTAACCTTGTAAAGTTGGCCTCATACTTTGTGACATTCTCATCCTCCTTTTGTCTCAGACTCAAAAATTGTCTTTCCATATCTTCTTGATGGTCATGTGGAAAGTATTTTTCTAAGAAAAGATCTTTGAACTCTCTCCATTCCATATTTGATACTTCTTCATCTTCCTTTGTGTTTTGAATCAGCGGCCACCATTGATCGGCATCTCCAGTGAGGCGGTAGACTGCCATGACAACCTTCTCCCTTTCACTACTCCCCAAGGCATGGAATATTTTATCTAAGGAGTTTATCCATTGCTCAGCTACTAATGGATTTGTACCCCCATTAAATGTTGGTGGTTGTTGCCTCATGAAGCGGTCTAACATTGATCCTCCACGTTGCGGATCATGGTGCTCCATACGAGTAAGGTCATTATTCCTAACCAGAGTGAGTTGTCCCAGTATGGTAATAAGATGATCATCACCAGTTGTATCTCCAGATCCACAATAATAATCTTGAGCAGGAGAGAAATTCCTACACGGAGTGCGTGCATTGATACGGTTTTCATTCCTTCCACTAGGCGCCATTTCTAAACAATGGCATAAACTAGATTATTTTATGAATCAAAATACATAATTCCATACTTGTAAGACACTTAACACTAATTGAACTATTTATGGATATAATCCATAATCATAAAAAAAAGTTTTCTTTGAGGAAGTATATATTCATAACCCTTCATAGTGGTTTGTAAAGAAAATGATAATTATCCTAAGTATATCCCCCGGGAGTGTCGTAACCAAGAGTGAAGCAAGGCCCGTTGTCGTGCACCAGTTCCCATTTGAGTCTAGCTCAAAGCGGTGTTTTCATGTTTTACCCCTAGGTACATCTGTTCGAGAGCCACCTCTACCTGCTCGTATCCAGACAGGGATGTATTGCTCGGAAAACTCACAAAAGCTCTATAATACCAAAATTCCAGGAAGTTCTTCTATACTAATCCTCAAAGTCTGTCTTTGGGCTATGTGCTCTAATCAGAGTTTATCTAAATCTAGCTTCCAAGGTTTGTACTAAACTGCCTCTGATACCAACTGTAATGCCCCGACCCCAGTTACCCGGAGTCGGTGCATTACTTCGTAACATTGGTATGATCAAGAAAGATCAAGTCTCGAAAGACTGATTAGTTTAGTAGCCTTGGAAACACTAGATACATTCATAAATGTTACATTAAATCACAAAGTAAAAAACTACAATAACATAGTCTCCATTTTCCACACTCATATCCCCTTTAGAATATCCCTGCAGGTCATTCCTATAATACTTCATCACATCCTGGAAAAATTAAAACATTGAATGGGGTGAGCTCAGATGCTCAGTAAGGATAATGATATAGCAGAAGCTTTCATCAATAAACATAAAAATTTAAGGCTATGTATAACTAAAACAAAATCCTTTTAAACTTGAACTTCAACATAATATGGCAAAAGTAAAATGAGATAATGACATTTACTTCTTCACATGGATATTATACTGGTCGAATAATCACATGCAATATCAATAACTACTTTCATAATGATGGAATGAATAATGCCAGACTATCATAACCACGTAGCCAAGGCCTCGTACCAAGACCAAAAATAATATTTTGTCAAGGCCTCATGACAAGACACTTGTTTGTCTCATGAGATCTATCGATGCATCGAGGAGCTATAACAGGCTCCACCCGTCACTTATAAAGTCCAATGCATTCCTCATATGAACAGGTTTAAACATATCATAAACCATAACATAATCGTATCACATAAAACATGCATAAAGGAAACATAAAATTTCCACATTTCAATCACAAGATATCAATACAACACATTGATATAATAAAAACACTTTCAAAACCATTTTCAATACCAAAATAAAAGAAAAGTAAAACATGGTATTTATTTTTCTTTTAAAAAAAAGGTATGGCTTGTAGAGGAATCCGAAACTCAAATAATGGTCATGGCGGCGGAGAAGTCGTTGTCACAGCATACGTATGACAAAAAAATTCCCTTTTGTCATTTATTAAACGCTTCGTATAAAAATATTCCTTTTTAATAAACGTAAAAGTCAAAGGGGTTTATACGCCGTATAAAAGAAAGTTTTGTATAAAACCAAATATGCCTCAATGAAAGGAGATTGAGACGAAGTCCCTTACAAAGATAATTTTTTAAATAAAATAGATCTATTATGTGTATTCACTATAATTACACATTAATAAAGTACAAATACAAGATAGGACATAATAATATCATGACATAATTTGAAAGTAGGAGATTAACCCAAAGAATGGAAATTGGGTTAAGAAGTTCCCTTACCTTGCGTCCTGTCTTGACTCGACCGTTCTTTAACCTACTGAATAATAAACTAGAGTAAATTTATAATTTCTTAATAACCTTTTTCAAGTTTTTTATTCCTTTTATATCACTTATTACCATGTTATGAACATTATGCATTTATTTAAGTTAATACCGGTCGTTTTGTAGATCTTTGGTACTTGAGTCAAAAATAAACTTCTTATAATTACAAGTTGTTCATGTGGTGAAATATCCATTATATCCAAAATTATATTCATGATATAGATATCATATATAACATATATTTCCAGTGTATACATACATTTATAATATTACATAACATTTAGAGGTAAGAAATGAAATGCACCGTTCATGGAGACGGTAAGCCGTACGTACGCATGAACGCTACTTTCATTTCTATTTCGTATTTAATGGAATGAAGTTATAATTATATAAAGGTATAATATAATTCCAGTATAATATAATGTATAATACCATTTAATCCATCCTTTATACATCCCACATATGGCATTAACGATTTAAATCACCTTGAGGGGGAGGTAGTCCGCACTTCCTAAAATGAAAATATCGCGTTTAACCATAATGGAAATCCTAAAGTATGCCAAAAATGAGAAATACATAAGCATAAGGAAAACATGAAAATAATATATATATATCATATATGAAAATATTATCATCAAAATGGCCACCATTAGAGGTGTTAAAAGAATATTGAACAATCATCGTTTCGTGAGGCAGTATTTTTCCACCCACAGAAACAGTATGTTATTTAACCATTAGACAAAGGTGTGTGTAAGTGTAAATCGAATCCTTATCATAAAAAAATCCTAGTATATTTTAGATACTGGTGTTTTTACAAAAGAAAGGAATAAAAATATTTTAAGGTGTTGGAGAAACAAAATAAAACAAAACAACATTAGAGAAGACATTACCTAAAAATCGGGTTACTCTTTTTGATTTGAGCCAAAGGATTCCTTGGGAAGAGTTCTACCCAAAGTGAGGATTCTAGGAGTAAGAGAGGGAAGTTGGGAGAGTATTTGGGCAGATTTTGGCCGAGCCAAATGGCTTTGATGGTGTGAGTAAGGTGGTAGTGGTGGGGGCCTTTTATAAGAGGAGAGAAGGGGCACTCTTGGAATGATTGAAATGTTACTTTATTATGAAATGCCTTTTCGGATTCTAAAGGTCCCAAACTTTTATATTTAGAGGATAAGGTGATAAGGGTTCTAAATATACTCATACAATAGGTTTTTGACCAGTGTAAGTCTTAGATGTTACATTATCTTTTCATTTTATTTAAATTGTTAATTAATGAGGTAATCGCTGCATCATCACAGTGTCATAAATAATTTAATTTATTTAATGTCTAAAAATTATAAAAAAAATATCATGATGTAAGAAATCTTTTTATATTTCTAATGAATATTTATAGTCAAAAATATGACTTGTATAACCCCATTTAAGAATTGTTTTATTAAAACAACTCTTGTTTGTGACATTTTTATTTTAACATTAAATAAAAAATTTTTAATGTCATTTTCCTACCAAAGTGGCTCCATGGGGTCCCCAAGTTGACCCATGGATTGTCTTGGTCGGCCATGAATCATCCAATAGGGGTAGGACAAGTGTAGAGGTCATTTCATATTATTATAACATTATCTTTACCTTAAATTACACTAATTACCTTTAATCGTGATTAATTAAACTTAAAAGTTACTATTCACCAAAAATTATTTTAATCCCATTGAATCACATTTTACTTCCTAATGAAAACCATGTAAGTCGGATTTTTGAAAATCAGATCACAGAAGTGGTAATGTTTCATTTAAACAAAAATTCAGTTTTTTAACTACCACTTAGTGGTTTCACTATTCATCAAAAATTGAAGTTTTTCAGAACAATGCCAAAATTTCACCCTAAGCTATAATTGATATTTTGAATTCAAAAATGATGTGTATTTTAAAAAATTCCAAACATATAAGTTGCATTAATTAATTTCATAATTAATTCCCACTGTCACAACAAATAGCGTGTTTTTTAGAAACAATATATATCAAAAGATTGACAATTGTTTATGTCCAATTTCAAAGTGAAATTAATTCTAATGACCACCATTGGATATAATGGTAAAAATATATTATAATTATACTTTAAAACCACTAAATAGTATAATTTATCACTATAAATTATTTTGATTAAAAAGTTTGTTTTTAAGTATTTTTCACTATTCATAAAAAAATTAAAAGTTCTCAGAAAATTACAAAAAATTCAACTTAGGATAATTTCGATATTACGAATACAAAAATGAAGTCCATTTTGAAATATAAAACTTCTATAATTTTAAAAAGTGGTTATTACTATTAATAATTTCTACGTTGATTAGTCGCGGTATTTTAGAACTCGAACTTGCGTACAATGCAAGCTATTGCATTATTGAAAGAGAGGCGTATCGTGGAAGCTTGGGGTGTTACACTCCATGCATCTATGGATTCAAAAAATAAACCACAACGAGACCTCTTACTTAGTATATAATCTAAAACATTTAATTTACATGGGGTATGGTACATATCAACATCATAGTCCTATAAGAACACTATTCACCACCACTAACATAAATTTTAATACCACTGAGCGAAAACATACCTTAGGTTCTTGTGATTTTTGAATAATAAATAGTATATTATGATGATTTAATTTGTCCTAAAATTTAATAAAAACACCACTTTTCTTAACTAATGATCATGTGTGAAATCTCCTAGGTGCGTAACTACTAAGGCCTATGTGATGTCATTGATATCTTCAACATAAAAACACACCACAAACCAAGATGATAAGAATCACACAGAATATAAAAATGGATACTTTGAAAAAAATAGATAACCTAATAAATGATCTACTTATAATTCAGGTTCTCAAACATAGCCTAAAATTGTTCCATCCTTCGAAAGGTTCAATCCATCATCGAAAAATATTTTAAAGGGGACACAATCTGAGAGAAATTGGACACAAAATTATTATAATAGCTAGTAAGAATAAGGATATTTAAATCCTCTAAAATATTCATTGGATTGACATAATAAAAAATAAATTAATCTTAAAATGTTCCATATCCACTCTTTGTTGAGATATAACATGACAATGAAAACTCACCTCTCATATACAGAACATGCACATGGATAGCTTCCCATATAGATGTTGTCATTGAAAAATATACAGAATAGGTTTAAAATGATCATAATGAAACTCATTATTCATTGAAAATATAATTATTTCATCAATGAATACAACCATAAGCATATCCACAAACTCAAAAAACATAGAGTCAATCACTCCCATAAAAATAGTTATGGTGTTCATTATGCTAATGGGAATTACCATGAAATAAATTTTACATAACAACATCTAAAGGAAGGATTCATGATATATTTCTCATTCACATTCATTTTATGAAACCCTAACTCTATATCTAACTACCTTAAACTAATCAACCAAATATTAAATGATCTATAGGGGATAATAATTCTTCACTATCATTTGATTCAACCAATGGTAATTGATATACAGCCACCGACTACGATTATCCTTAATTATGAAAAGCATAACATTACCCTAATGAAATACACTAGTATTAATAAAACCCTTATACAATATATTTATAATATGAATCTGTATCACCATAAACTCAAAAGTTTTCATATAATAAAAATACATCAAAATTATTGAAACATTTAGAGACAACTCTATCCGAGACTTGATATCATGTCAAGGGGGTATCATTATAACCTCTTCATAGAGTACATCATGGAACTCCTCTATGAATCTTCGGAACAATCCTACCTAAAATTTTTCCAATCCCAACACCAAGTCTTGAAAATGAGAAAACAATGGATCTATACACCTATGAACCATATGATGATCCCACTCAGTAATTAACACCACACACTCAACTTCTTCATCAAAAAATACAACCATATTTCAAAATAAATAAATGATGGACTACATTTAATGAAATTAATCCATGATAAGTATTAAATTTTATGGTTATATTTATAAATATAAGATATCTATCGATGACTGAAGTTTTCACCTCATTAACTCAAAACCCTGACACTATTCAAATAAGATACACTAACCTCTAATAAGTGTAGTTAACACCAAGGGCACTATATGTCTTTACACAATGATTCCTAGATCCTGAACCAATGTAGGTGAAATTAATGAGTGAAAATATCCATAATAAATTAAGGAATATAGTAGGGAAGATTATAATCAAATGGTACCTTGAATGGTGTTTAGTCCACCTAGAGTTGGAAACTTCATTTCTTACTTGTAACCATGCATATATCCTAGCCTCACTAACCAAGATAATGGCCACAAAAGGAACCAAACTCAACCCTATGTCCCTAAAGATATGTAATATCATGAATCTTTTCTCTACCAAACTCATATAAAAAATATTTAAAATGATACAATTTTAACATAGGTTATATAAAAATGGTATTATAAAGTATTTTTACATTGGTTATTCTATAACCAACATAAAAAATTATCAATTCATGTTTAATAAACCGGTTATGTAATGACATTTGTGAAAAAAGTTCTAAAAAATTAATATTCATCCATGAATTTTAATTTTATTTTAGTCTCCCTTGACTTCTTTCCTCAAAGTGAACCCTAACCCGTGATTATCAAAACTTCCAAAACCTGATCTACTTTATTCATCTCAACAATCACCATCATCATCCACTATCTTTATTGAACTTTATTCACATTATTCCATTACTATTTTCCATCTTCTATGTATTTTGAAGTTTATTGCCTACTTTTTATTGATTTTTCTTTATTCAAAATATTTATTTACATGGATATATTTATATATTATTATTTTTTATTTTTATTTACTAATTATTTAGTTAATTTTTTTACATATTAGAAGGAAAAAAATTATGTTTTCTATTTATGGGTGTCTCTTAAAATAAATTAGACATGTGTGTAGTTTTAAATTATTTTCTTATCTTATATGACCATATTTCATCCAAAAAAAATTCTATATTCATAATTTATTTTACATTTATCCATGGGACTATTTATAATCCATAGAGTCCATTTATAACATTAATTCATGACATACTATAACATCATTCATTTAAAAATATTGGATAAATTTTTTCTCTTAATACTTGCTTTGAGACTATAGAAACAAATATCAATCTCTTATTAAGTTGTTATTTTTGAAAAAAATAATTATGTTAGAGGTAAAATGATAATTTTTAATTGAAATTGAAATAAATTCAAAATGTGACATTATTATTGGAGGATAGTGTTTAAACTAAGGTGTACATTTGGTGTGAATTGAATTTGTATATGTTTTTGATGAAAATTTATTTCATATTTCATTTTTTATTTATATTTATTTTTAGGACAAATATTTATGTAATTATTATGTTCTCTAAGCTTCTATGGTGATGTAGAAATTAGATAAAGATTATTTATATGGGTTACTTGATGATCTATTGAGTAATTACTAATGTGAATGGAATATTTTAATGTGAGGGTAAAGGAATACATTTAATAGTTTAATGGAGGGGGTTATATATTTTCTTAAGGGAACTATTTTTACTATAAATGTTATTGGGGGTTTCAAAATTCCATTTATAAAATGAGTCCTTATTGAGGATATTCATTAAATAAATGGAATTTTATCTTATTTGTAATTAAATACATTAAGGTTATTAATTGTGTGTATGTCCAAGAACATGATAGACCATTGTTGAATTTTGTTAGGTGACTCTATACTTTGATACATGTTCATAATTATTGATAAAAATGTATTTTAATAAGAAATGGAAAATTATAGATAAAATTGATAAATTATAGTTATGATATTCAAGATTATGTTTTTTTTGGTTGGAATAATGTGAGAAAAAGTTTTCATTTATATATATAAATAAATATATTGATTTTATTTATTAAAAGAATTATTTAACTTATATGTTTGAAATATAGTTTTATAAGTGTAAAAAATAATAATTATTGTATTTACATACTAATTTTTTATATAAATTTGTACACCCGATAATATAAATTTCTAATAATTTTTTTTATAAAAAATATACTTTAACTCCTCTATGATATGATTCATTAAATTTTTTGTTCATTAATATTTTCAAATTGTTGTTTTATATAGAGTAGGGATCACAACTGTTACTATGATATTATAAACTGATAATTTATCATTATTAACAGTGATATAGAATCACATTCAAGGATTATGTTGGATCATTATGGAGATATTCCATGATTTTACATTATCAACCCAAAACAGTATTGGTATCATACCATTAAATTCTTTTAGAGATCTCTCACATGTTTTAAATGGAGTGTGTTTGAACATTATTTAGGATATGAAATTTACTTCTTAGAAAACAATGACTACAATTTCAAACACATAAATTCCTATAGAAAGATATTTAAAAATTCATCTATAACACATAATTATGTAATAGATATGTAAAATATATCTGTAAAATATTATATTAATTTCTATAACTAATTAATCATATTTTATTAAATAATTGTGCCAATTATACTAAAAATATGAAAGTATTTAATGAGTTGGAAATATATATGGTTATGGATATAAAATTTTAAATGAAATAAGTTATTGGGTTACAAAATAATATAACTTAGTGGAAATTTATATTATTATATTTACATATATTTTATGAAAATAAAAAGAATCTATTTAATGAATTAAATTATAAAAATAAAGGAAAAGTATGTTTTATTAGTTCTCAGCCTCTCTAAAACCAATGATAATACATTTACTTCTATAGAATTCTGTTTTTTATTTTATTTTTTTATTAAAAAGATTATAATTAAATAAGTATATAGTAATATTATTTTTTTAAAGGGAGAGAAACTATTTATGAGAAAACTCAAAAGGCCCTAATTTAATAAGTCTAATGTAATATTTTTGTTTTTGAAATATTTGTCTTTCCTTTATTTATGTAATATTTTTTCTATTTTTTTGAATTATTATTTATAATATTAAAATTTAATTAAACATTAAAAATATATTAACTTATATATAATACTTGAACCTTATAATAGGTGATAATGAATCATGGTTTCATTATCATACACTGAAAATGTGATGAATATGTTGCATGGTTTTATGATTTTATGAAATTTTACAACCAAAATGTACTAAATAACGATTTTTTATCCATGATGGAAATGTTTAAATATAGGAAATCTACAAATAAGGGAAATAAAAGATCATTTAATTTACAATGGTTTTAATGGAAGTTACATTCCTTAGATTTATCATGGTGCAATTGTGTAGAATTCAAGATTTAATGATGATGTAGATTTTCAAAAATTTAGTGTGGGTAACATTAAAGAAATGAATCATGATATTGAAGTGGAGGTAATTGGGAAAACATCATACATTGAACACTTATATGGTGATATTGAAAACCCACTATATCTTGGTTGTATAAAATTCAATTGTTTTTCAATAATGTCAATATTGGTGAACTTGAAATATCTAAACGGACAAAGGAAAAAGTGATTATAGAATTTTTATAGTTGATAAAATATATTGGGGAACTTGAAAACCATTAACGGATAGAGTGAAAATATTTTTATAGAATTATTATAGCTGATGAAAGATGTAATTATTATTGACAATGATCTTCCATATTCAAATTATAATGAGAAAAAAAAAATTATACCCGAGCAGATTGGGGTAAAATAAGATACATGTTATCCCCAATGACTATATGTTATATTTTAAAGAATATGAATATAATTTAGAGTTTACTAAATGTGGGGAATCACGGCATAATTTGAAATAAAAATAAATGGTTGATTTATCTATTATGATAAATACCAAGACTCTTGTTAATGAAATGAAATATCTTTAAATAATTACTCTTTGGAAATATTTATTTGAAAATCAAAATGACACAAAATAAAACATTATGTTAGAATGAATATGAGTGATTTTTTGGTGAAAAAATATATCATCTAGTTTATTGTATATAATGGAACAATATTTATCAACAATTTCCAAAATTGGAAATGAAGTTAAAAAACCTACTTGTGATGTGTATAAATATAATGAATCCATATCATATCCCTAGTAACAAATATAGTTTAAGGTTAGTTTTTTTGTAATTTACAACTTATCTCTAAAATATTATATAAAGAGGAAATATATAGTCTTGTGTTTAATTATTTCTAGACCAAAAAATACTAAAAATGGTATTTATGTTTACTTGTCCCCATTAATAGATGATTTAAAACACTTATGGTAGGAAGGTATAAAATATTATTAATATTATAAAAATGAATATTTTCACTTGCATGAAATGAATGTGTTCACTATAAATGACTTCCAAACATATGGAAATGTTTCTTGAAACAATTTTAAGGGTCACAAATCTTTTCTAATTTGTTAAAAAGGGACTTAATTTTATCAAATACAACATGGGAGAAACGAAATTTAAATGGGTTATATAAGGTTTTTTGTCTATGGGTCACTCTTATCAAAGATTAAAAAAGGTATTAAATAGATCACAAGACTGTGATATTACTCTAAATACTTTTTCATCTGATCAATATTTTTAGATGTTTAAAACGTTGATATTATATTTTAAAAATCACCAAATATTGTAATTATTTAAATATATATAAGAAACAATCAATATTTTTGAGCTTCTATATTAGGGATATCATGGGATCAAACATATCATTGTTGTGATGCATGTTCAGAATAATATATGTGATATTTTTATTAGAACATAGTTATATATTAAAAAAATAATTAGGATGGTTTTAATTCAATTTATTATTTATGGGGATTTGTTTTGAGATATCTCTCACTCCTAAATTAGAATGAATATACTCACCTCGGGCTTTTTATACATTATCATAGAGGGAGAAAATCAGTTTTTTATAGTGCATCCATGGTCTCAAAGTGTGGAATGATTATTACTAAAATGTAAAAAAATATCACTAAATGATTTGAAGTTAATAGGAATTAAATCTAAGGATTATAATATTAATATAAAACAACTCTAACGAGTTGCATTGTGTGAAATTTTAAACATCCATGTCGGATTGATTATCATCAAGATGTGTTGTTTTTTCAATTCTATCATCAATAAAGTTATGGATCTTAATTTGTTGAACAGTTTGGAGAAAAAATATATTCTATATAATTTTCAAAAAAAAATATACATTCTACAATATGTTTTTAATATCATGGTATATTTAATGTTTCATTCGGCGCAAGAAATATAATTTTTTCCTGTATATATATTTTGGATATATCCTTTTTAAAGGTATATAAATATATTGAAGTGATATGTTAAGAATACATATTTACTATAATTCACTATTATTGAGAAATATATTTATAAGGAGGTGATTTTTTTTTGTATAAACTAATTTTCTGTAGTGTATCACATCAGTTTTCCAACTTTTTATGAACATATTCGTTTTTGGGGAATGGGGGTAAATGGATTCCAAATAAAATCATTGATAAGTGAATAAATAAATAAATAAATAATATTTATACATATTAACTGATATGGATGAAACTGAACCATATATAATATCATAAATTATTGTTTTAAACAGCATTATATGAAGAAGAAATATATGTGGGTGTTAAATAAGCATAAATTTTTTCCATGGATTGAAGATATTGTGAGTAAAAAATTGCATGTGTTGTAAAAATTGAGATGGTTAGCAGGAGACCCATGTTTAAATGTGATAAAATGGTATGGGTATGAAATTAATTTCTATACATTATATACCAAATATTATGATAATAACAATGTATTTCAAAATAATAGTGTATTGGTGTTCACTAAAGCAATCAATTTTTGAGTAAAAAATACAAAAAAAAACCAATATCTATATCAAGTTAATATTACAACGTTATTGAAGAAATATGGGAAATTGATAGAATTGAATTTTGAGTCTAAGTGTTCAATTATAAACGGTTTGTTGGTAATAATGGTGTGGAATACAATGAATTCAATATGACATTATTAAATCTAAATAGATTGGAATGAATAGATGACCCTTTTATTAAAGAAACCCAAGTGAAAGAAGTTTTTCTATGTTCTTGATCCATCAAATGTCTAGTGGTATATCATTTTACAAGGAAAAATATTATTTTTGTAACATCCTAGATCAGTAATAAATAATACATTTTTCATAATTATTAATATTTGTGAATTAAATATTAATTTTACTTTAAAGGAGACGCTATGTTCGATGGCGTACTTGATACGCAACAACGGGTTTCTTTGAAATCTTACATTGCACAATAATAATATAACATTCTTATTTTAAATGGTAGTTAACACCTAGCCGTTGTATTGAAGAGAATGAATAGAACTAACGAAAATATGATTATAAATTTTTGTTAAAGTTTTTACATTTATCCAATAAAACTTAGAGGTTTAAAATGTGAATGAATCTAATTTTAAGCATAATTTACATTAGAATGTCGATTTACCACCTTTTAATGGAGAACCCTATTTAAATATATTTTTGGTCCCTTTAATACATTATTTTTGACCAAATAAAAGTTTTCTTTAGATTTGGGACATCAAAATTTACTTTGGGTAATTTTATGGTATTTTTCTGATAAAGTTCATTTTTAATGAATACTGATAAATACTGTATTTAAATTCAAAAGTGATTTTTAATCTAATTTATTTATATGGTTAGATTATCTTTTTAATTTGTTTTAAAGTGTAATTAGAATATATTTTTACCATTTAATCCAATTTTGGTCATTGAAATTAATTTCACTTTGAAATTGGACATAAACAAGTATCAATCTTTTGATAGTTATTGTTTCTTAAAAACACGCTATTTGTTTTGACAATGGAAATTAATTGTAAATTAAATAATGAAACTTATTTGTTTTGAATTTGGTAAAATTGAAATCATTTTTGAATTCGTAATATCAAATATAGATTAGGCTGAGTTTTTGTTATTTTTCTGAAAAACTTCAATTTTTGATGAATAGTGAAACCACTTAGTAGTAGTTAAAAAAACCGACTTTTTCATTCAAATGAAATTTTACCACTTCTGTGAATTGAATTTCAAAAATCCTACTTACATGGTTGTTATTATTAAGTAAAATTTAGTTCAATAAAATGAAAATAATTTTTTGGTGAATAGTAACTTTTGACTTTTATTTACCGCAGTTAAAGGTAAATAAGGTAATTCAAGTTAAAAAGGATATTATAATTATAAAAATAACCTTAAAACTTTTTCTAACCTTATTGGATGAGTTATGGCCAACCCTGGTCAGCCTCAGGTCGATTGTGGGACCCCATGGAGCTACTTATGAATGATATTGGCATTTTATATTAATTAATTTAAAGTAAAGACAAAAATGACATAAACCAAAATCTTTTAGTAAATCAATTTTTACATAGGTTTATATAAGTTATATTTTCAAATATAAATATTCTTTGGAAATATAAAAATATTTCCTACATCATTGTATTATTTTATAATTTTTAGACATCAAATAAATTAAATTATTTATGACACAAAAATGATGCATTATTTACCACATTAATAAATCATTTAAATAAATAAGATTATAAATATTAAAATAACATCCAGAACCTGTCCAATTCTTATTGGATGATTTTATTTCGACCATTAGTCATCTTATCTTTGAATTTAATTATTTTTGGATCTTTTGAAAGTGAAGATAAGTTTATAATGAAATAATGTTTTCACACTTTCATAAAGAGCCCCTCCTCTCCCTTATAAAAGGTGACCACTTATAACCAATTTCTCACACCTCTAAAGAATTTTGGCTCGTCCAAACTCTGACCAATTAATCTCCCTACATCCCTATCCTCCTTCCAGAAGCCTTAACTTAGGAAAAAGGCACTTCAAGAAGTCCATTTGGTTCAAACCAAAGGAAGTTACCCAAATTAAAGGTAACAATTTCTCTTAACTTATTTTCTTTTATTTTACTTATACAACCCCCTAAACTATTTTTATTCCTTTATTTTATAGAAACAACAGTATCCTAAATATACTAGGATTTTTTTATGATAATTATTAGAACTAAACTTACACACACCTCCATCTAATGGGTGAAGAACATACTGTTTCTGTGGATGGAAAACTAACGCCTCATGAGACGATATTTGTTCAATTATCTCCTACCAACTCTCATGGTGGCCATTAAGATGGAACTGTATTTATATATGATATATATTATGTTTATGTTTTCTTTATGCTTTTGTATTTTACATTTATATACTACCTTTATGGTTTCCATAATGGGTAAACACAATAATTTATTTGAGGAAGTGAGGACTACCGCCCCCTCTAAGTGATGTGACTAGTTAATGCCTTATGTGGTATGTATAAATAATGGAGTTAATGATATTATACTGGAATTTTAATATAACTATGTATCATTATGTTTTAATTCTATTAAAATGCAAAATATAAATGAAAGTAGCTTTCATGCGTACGTACGGCTTACCGTCTCTATGAATGATGCATTTAATTTATTACCTACAAATGTTATGTACTATTATAAATACATATATATACTGAATATATATGATATATATGATATCCAAATATTTAATATCATTCTGTATATAATGAACTTTTGACCACATGAACAACATGTAATTATAAGAAGTTCATTTTTGACTCAAGTACCAAATATCGACAAAACGAACATAATTAACTTAAATGATTACATAATGTTTATAACATGATAATAAGTGATATAAATGGAACAATAAATTTTAAAAAGGTTCTTAAGTAAGTATAAATTTACTTTAGTTTATTATTCAAGAAAATTAAAGAACGATCGAGTCAAGTCGGACACGAGGTAATGGAACTTCTTAACCCAATTTCAATTCTTTGGGTTAATCTTCTAATTTTAAATTATGTCATGATATGATTCTGTATGAAATAACGTTTGATGTCCTATATTGTATTTTTACATTACATATGTGTACCTATAGTGAATACACATAATCGATCCATTTTATTTAAAAAATGATCTTTGTAAGGGACTTCGTCTCAATATCCTTTCATTGAGGCATACTTTCATTAATACACAACATTATTTTATACAGTTTATAAACCCCTTTGACTTTGACTTTTACTCAAAAGGAATATTTTTCTACAACGCATTTTACTGAAAGACAAAAATAATGTCCTTTTTAACGTAAGCGGTGACAACAAACTTTTCCACCGCCACAAGTATTATTTGAGCTTTGGCTTCCTCAACAAGCCGTAATGTTTTTAAAAGAAAATAAATACCATACAATCTTTTACATATTTTGGTATTGAAAATGGTTTTGGTAACGTATTATTTTATGTCAATATATTTAAATGATATTTTGTGATTGAAATGTGGAAATGTTATCATTTCTTTATATTGGTTTTATGTGTTATGATTTTATAAAGGTACTTAGACATTTGACAGGTGGTTACATAATAAACCAAATGATGGGTGGTGCCATGAAAACCAGGACGGGTGGTTACGTTATAACCTCCAATGCATTGGGTATGGAATTCGGCTGTATGGCTATTCCATTTAGTAATATGTGTGGAATTCGAGCGTATGGTTATTCCATTTAAGTATGTTTATATCCCAAGTTACCTTTATATGTTATGTGTTCTTTATATGGGTTTTATGGAAATATTTTGGTTACAAAAGGGTAAGTGATGGTTTTTTATTCAGTGAAGAGTATTTACTACTTCATAAAGATGAAAAGTATTAATTATTATAAAGTATTTATGGTTTAATTGTTATTTTGAAAAACTAATAGTTTTCCTTCTTTGTGTATCCCTTATTGAGCTTTTTATGCTCTTTTAATGTTTTGAAATGTTTTTCACAGGAATTAAAGAAGAATTGGGTCAAGGATGGGATCAAGAAAAATTCATGTTATCTTAAACATGTAACTTGACATGACTCTTTTTTTCAAGATTTTTTGTTTTGTGAAAAAAATGAAAACTGAGTAGAAGTTTCTACTTTATAATTTTTGAAAAGAAATTTAATAGTTATGACCTAATTCTCTAAAAATCTAAAACTAAAACGATCCCAAATGTGAATTATTAACTTAATTCAAGATTATGTATGTTTTAAGGATGGGTTTTTATAGTTGGTATCAGAGGTCAGTTTAGAAAAATTTTGGAATTAGGTTATTGTTAAATTAACATCCATAAATTCATTTATGTTAATGATATAGCATTTACAGATTACCATGTTGCATCGCCTAAGATATTTTTGTGTTGTTAATGGGTTTTTGAAGAGGAAACAAGGATGTTGTGTTGGGAATGAATACATAGGGAAATGACCTTCCAAATCAGCATCCTAATATGGTCAAAATAAAAATTGAACAGTTTGTTGAAGTGATGACTCAGTTGACTCTGGTGATAAATAGTGGTTGTGTATATTGATTCTATTTTGGTTTATTCAAAAATTAAAGAGAAGAATGAAAGTCATTTAAGGGTTTTATTGCAAACCTTAAAAGAAAATAAACTATTTTGTAAATTCAGAAAGTGTGAGTTTTGGTTAAAACAAATTTCATTCCTTGGTCACATTGTTTCAAAAAATGGCAAAAAAGTTTATCCTTCTAAAACAAAAGTTCTTTAAGAATGGACAAGACCCACAAATATTACTGAGATCAATAGTTTTCTTGGTTTGTCAGGTTATTACCAGAGGTTTGTTGATAATTTTTCACAGTTATCTAGTCCAATGATTAAGTTAACTCAAAAAGGTGTTAAGTTCATTTGGACAAAAGATTGTAATGATTGTTTTTAGGAATTAAAAAGAATATTGGTAAATGCTCTAGTTTTGTCACTACCTTATAGAAATGGTGAGTTTGTTATTTACAGTGATGCTATGTTGAAAGGAATTGGTTGTGTTTTTATATAGAATGATCAGGTAATTACTTATGCTTCACATCAGTTGAAACCTCATGAGTTAAATTACCTTACATATGATTTGGAATTAGCTTTTGTTGTTTTTGCTTTAAAAATTTGGAGGCATCATTTGTATGGAGTAAAATGTAAAATATATACTGACCACAAAATTTTGAATTATATATTCTCTTAAAAAGAATTGAACATGAGACAGAGGATATGGATGGAATTAATCAAGGATTATGATTGCACGATCCATTACTATTTGGGAAAAGCAAATAAAGTGGCAGATTCTTTGAGTCGAAAATGGAATGCTTCATTAACTATGATACATTTGGAACGAGATCCTTTGGTTTTTAGATTTGATGAACTTTGGAATAAAAGTTTTTGGTGCAGGAAATTCTTCTGTTTTGTTTTAGGTGTCAGTGAGATCATATTTATCAGACAGAATTAAGCAAGCACATAAGGAAGACAATGAGTTACAAAAAAAGGTAGAGTTGGTTCAGAAGGGTAAGTTGATATAATTTACCATTGATAATAATTTTTTTTGAGGTTTGGGAAAAGATTATGCGTGCCTTGTGATTCAAAGTTGAAGAATGAGTTGTTATGTGAATCTCATAGTTCTCAGTTTTCAGTTCATCCTGACAGTACTAAGATGTACAAAGATATTCGGGAGTATTACTGGTGGGATGGAATGAAAAACGATATTGCTGATTTTACTGTGAAGTGTTTGACTTGTAAGCAGGAGAAATCAGAGAGGCAGTTACCAAAAGGGATGCTTCAGTCTTTACCGGTGCCGTAGTGGAAATGGAAAAATATATCCATGGATTTTGTTGTGAGATTATCGAAAGCATCTTGAGGTAACAATGCAATCTGTGTTATTGTAGATTGGTTGACTAAATCTGCTCATTTTCTTCCAATTTGAGATATTTTGTCTCTAGATCAACTTTCCCGATTGTATGTTAAAGAGATAGTCATGTTGCATGGAGTTCCCCTCTCCATTGTATCTGATCGTGATCTCATGTTTACTTTTAACTTTTGGAAAGGCCTTCAGAAGTCGTTGGGTACTAAATTAAATTTTATTATAGCTTTTTATCCTCAATCAGATGGGTAGTCAGAATGAATAATTCAAACAATGTAGTATATGATACGTGCTATTTCACTGGATTACCAGGGAAGTTGGGACCAATAACTTTCTTTGGTCTAATTTTTACATAATAACTGTTTTCATTCCAGTATACAGATGGCTCCATTTGAGGCATTATATGGAAAGTGTTGTTGAACTTCCGATTTTTGGGATGAAGTAGGTGAAAGGAAGCTGATTGTACTAGAATTGGTAGAAGAGATGTCAGGTAAAGTTCAATTGATTCAGAATAATATGAGAAAATCTCAGAGTAGGCAGAAAAGTTATGTGGATAACCGGAGAAAGATCTCTCTTTTGAGGTAAGTGATCATGTCTCTCTCAAAGTTTCTCTATAGAAAACTGTGATGCGTTTTGGTAAGAAGGGAAAGTTGAGTCTGAGGTTCATTGGTCCTTATGAAATCCTAGAGAAAGTTGGATCAATTGCTTATAGAGTGGCTTTACCTCCATGTTTTTCCCAGGTACACAATGTTTTTCATGTTTCAATGTTGAGAAAGTATTTTCCAGATCAATCTCATATTTTGAGCCTAGAGATAATTCAGTTGGAAGAGAATCTATCTTATGAGGAACAACCAGTCCAGATTCTTGATCATAGAGGGAAAGTGTTGCGGAATAAGGAAATTCACCGGGTAAAGGTTTTTTGGAAAAACTATATGGTTTAAGAGGCAACGTGGGAATATGAAAATGCTATGAGGGATAAATACCCCCACTTATTTGATAAGTGAATAAAATTGCGAGGACGCAATTCCCAAAAGGGGGGAAGGATGTAACATCCCAAATAAATAAGGAATAAGACATTTTTCATAATTATTAATATTTGTGAATTAAATATTAATTTTACTTTAAAGGGGACACTATATTCGATGGCGTACCCGATATGCAACAACGAGTTTCTTTGAAATCTTACGTTGCACAATAATAATATAATAATATTATTTTAAATGGTAGTTAACGCCTTTCCATTGTATTTGAAGGAATGAATGAACTCACTAAAATATGATTATAAATGTTTGTTAAATGTTTTTACATTTATCCAATAAAAGTTAGAGGCTTAAAATGTGAATAAATCTAATTTTAAGCATAATTTACATTAAAAGGCCGATTTACCGCCTTTTAATGGAGAACCCTATTTAAATATATTTTTGGTCAATTTAATACATTTTTTGACCAAATAAAATTTTTCTTTAGATTCGGGACATCAAAATTTACTTTGGGTAAATATTTGGTATTTTTCTGATAAAGTTCATTTTTTAAAGAATAGTTAAAAATACTGCATTTTAATTCAAAAGTATTTTTTAATATAATTTATTTATATGGTTAGATTATATTTTTTATTTGTTTTAAACTTTAATTAGAATATATTTTTACCATTTAATCCTATGTTGGTCATTATAATTAATTTCACTTTGAAATTGGACATAAACAAGTATCAATCTTTTGATAGTAATTGTTTCTTAAAAACACGCTATTTGTTTTGACAACAGAAATTAATTTTAAATTAAATAATGAAACTTATATGTTTTTAATTTAGTAAAATAAACATCATTTTTGAATTCTTAATATCAAATATAGCTAAGGCTGAGTTTTTGGTATTTTTCTGAAAAACTTCAATTTTTGATGAATAATGAAACCACTTAGTAGTAGTTAAAAAAAACTGACTTTTTCATTTAAATGAAATTTTACCACTTATGTGAATTGAATTTAGAAAATCCAACATACATGGTTTTTATTAGTAACTATAATGTGGTTCAATAAGATAAAATAATTTTTCGGTGAATAGTAAATTTTGACTTTTATTTACCGTGGTTAAAGGTAAATAAGGTAAGTCAAGTTAAAAAAGATATTATAATTATTCAAAATCAGCTTAAAACTTGTCCTAACCTTATGGGATAAGTCATGGCCGACCCTGGTCATCCTTGGGTCTATTTTGGGACCCTATGGAGCCACTTATGAATGATAATGACATTTTATATTAATTAATTTAAAGTAAAGAAAAAATGACATAAACAAAAATGTTTTAGTAAATCAATTTTTACATAAGGTTATAGAAGTTATATTTTTGACTATAAATATTATTTTGTAAATATAAATATATTTCATACATCATGGTATTTTTTATGAATTTTATACATCAAATAAATTAAATTATTTATGACACAATAATGATGCAGTATTTACCTCATTAATAAATCATTTAAATAAATAATATTATAAATTTAAAAAAAACATCCAAAATATGTCTAATTCTTATTGGATGATTTTATTTCGACTATTAGTCATCTTCTCTTTGAATTTAATTATTTTTGGACCTTTTGAAACCGGAGATAAGTTTAAAATAAAATAATGTTTTCACACTTTCCTAAAGAGCCCCTCCTCTCCCTTATAAAAGGAGAACACTTATAACCAATTCCTCACACATGTCAATCCATTTGGCTCATCCAACCTCTGCCCAATTAATCTTACTACATTCCTATACTCCTCCTAGAATCCTTACCCTAGGAAAAAGGCACTTCAAGAAGTTCTTTTGGTTCAAACCAAAGAAAGTTACCCAAATTAAAGGTAACTGTTTCTCTTAACTTATTTTCTTTTATTTTTCTTCTCTAACCCCATAAAATATTTTTATTCCTTTATTTTATAGAAACACCAGTATACTCAATATACTAGGATGTTTTGATAAGAAGGATTAGAACTACACTTACACACACCTCCATCTAATGGGTGAAGAACATACTGTTTCTGTGGATGGAAAACTAACTCCTCACGAGACGTTGATTGTTCGATTATCTCCTACCACCTATAATGGTGTCCATTAAGATGGAATTGTATTTATATATGATATATATTATGTTTATGTTTTCTTTATGCTTCTGTATTTTACATTTATAGTCTACCTTTATGGTTTCCATAATGGGTAAACACGATAATTTCATTTGAGGAAGTGCAGACTACCACCCTCTCTAAGTGATATGACTCGTTAATGACTTATATGGGACGTATAAAAGATGGATTTAATGATATTATATATGATATTATACTATAAATATAATATAACTATGTATCATTATGTTTTAATTCTATTAAAATGTGAAATAGAAATGAAAGTAGCGTTCATGTGTACGTACGGCTTACCGTCTCCATGAATGGTGCATTTCATTTCTTAACTACAAATGTTATGTACTATTATAAATAAATATATATATACTAAATATATATGATATATATTACATCAAAATCATGAATATAATTCTGGATATAATGAACTTTTGACCACATGAACAACATGAAATTATAAGAAGTTCATTTTTGACTCAAGTACCAAATATCGACAAAACATACATTGCCTGAATGGCCCGAAGGCCTTAATTTTTATTGATTTTTGATAACCCTCCTTTCAAGGGATGAGGGGGAACCCTTACAAGGCCTGTAGGATCAGAGATTACATGTCCCATAGGCTTAGGAGATTACATGACCCGAAGGTCTTAGGGAATCAACCGGACTGTCTACAAGGAACTGCCCCTCCCCAACATCTGCATCTTCATAGTAGCTCTCCACCTTTTCATGACCATCTAGCTAGGCTTCACGTGCAAGCACAGACTGGTATCGATGGCATAGCCATACCCTCTCATTATGACAATCCATTTGGCTCTGCCCTGATGAGTGCACCTTCTCTGAATCCTCTTCTAGGGCTGCTCCTTTTTGTAGTGTGTCTGGGCCTGCATTCATGTGGCCTAAAAGCCTTGGGGTGGCCCGAAGGCCTTAAGGTGGCCCAAAGGCCTTGAGAATCAACCAGGCTGAATGCCTTGGGTGGCCCGAAAGCCTTAAAGGACCCGAGGACCAAACCGGTGGCCTGAAGGCCCATATGGATGAATAGTTTCGGCTGCTATAGTACCGAATAGTGCATTCTACAGTACCTGCTACAGTACTTGGAAATATACCTCCACACGGATTTGATCTCGGGTCTCTTGGATTCACCTAGAGAGTTCTCACCAACTGGGCTGAGGCTCTTGTGCGACAAAACATACATTATTAACTTAAATGATTACATAATGTTTATAACATGGTAATAAGTGATATAAAAGGAATAATAAACTTGAAAAAGGTTCTTAAAAAAGTAGAAATTAACTTTAGTTTATTATTCAGGAAAATTAAAGAATGATCGAGTCAAGTCGGACATGAGGTAAGGGAACTTCTTAACCCAATTTCCATTCTTTGGGTTAATCTTTTACTTTTAAAATATGTCGTGATATGATTCTGTATAAAATAACATTTGATTTCCTATATTGTATTTGTACATTACATATTTTTACCTATAGTGAATACACATAATAGATCTATTTTATTTAAAAAATGCTATTTGTAAGGGACTTCATCTCAATCTCCTTTCATTGAGGAATATTTTCATTAATAACTTTCTTTTATACCGTGTATAAACCCCTTTGACATTTACTTTTATTCAAAAGGAATCTTTTTCTATGAAGCGTTTTACTAAAAAACAAAAAGAATGTTTCTTTTAACGTAAGCGGTGACAACGAAATTTTCCGCCACCGCAAGTATTATTTTATATTTGGATTCCTCAACAAGCCTTAATGTTTTTAAAAGAAAATAAATACCAGATACAATTTTACGTGTTTTGGTATTAAAAATGGTTTTTATAAAGGATTCTTTTATGTCAATATATTTAAATGATATTTTTTTATTGAAATGTTGAAATGTTATCATTCCTTTATATTGGTTTTATGTGTTATGGTTTTACAGTAGTACTTGGACATTTTATGGGTGGTTATGTGATAAAACAAATGAATGGTGGTGTTGTGAAAACCAGGATGGGTGGTTACGTTATAACCTCCAATGCATTGGGTATGTAAGCCATCCGTGTGGCTATTCCATTTAGTAATATGTGTGGAAGTCGACGGTATGGTTATTCCATTTAAGTATGTTTATGTCCCAAGTTACTTTTATATGTTATGTGTTCTTTATATGGGTTTTATGGTAATATTTTGGTTACAAAAGGGTAAGTAATGATATTTTATTCAGTGAAGAGTATTTACTACTTCATAAAGGTGAAAAGTATTACTTATGATAAAGTATTCATGGTTTACTTGTTGTTTTGAAAAACTAACAGTTTTCCTTCTTTGTGTATACCTTACTGAGCTTTTTATGCTCATCCCAAGTTTTGAAATGTTCTTCACAGGACTTAAAGAAGAATAGGGTCAAGGATGGGATCAAGGAAAATTCAGGCTTTTTTAAACATGGAACTAGACATGACTCTTTTTTTCAAGTGTTTTTGTTTTGTGAAAAAAATGGAAACTAAGTAGAAGTTTCTTCTTTGTAATTTTTGAAAAGAAATGTAATAGTTATGACCTAATTCTCTAAAATGATAAACCTGAAAATATCCTCAATGTGAATTATTAATTTAATTCAAGATTATGTATGTTTTAAGGTCAGGTCCTTATAATTTTGGTCATAAAAAATGTTACAATGATGATGAATAATGTGATATCTCTTCATTAATGGAAATATTATTATAGGATATTGATAGATACATTATAGAAATGGTTTTTCCATATGGAATGATTATGAATAAGTAATGTGGGAAAAATATATTTTAGAAATATTCTAATATTATAGGTAACATATATTTGTTTCTTTTTAACATTTTAAATTTTAAGAGATGTTAGATATATTATTTATAATTTTATTTTTTATTTAAGTCACGCATTTTAACAAATATGATTCATTATTTGATTAGTTTACTTTAATTTTGTTTTTATAGATTTTCTTTTATTCAATTTTATATGTAACTATTTAATTTTATAAAAAAATTTACTTAAGTTTTGTTTTCTTCTATCTATATCATTTGATGTCACATAAATATTTTTATATATATTTTATTATGGTTGTTAATAACTTTAATGAATATCATAAAATGTTTTTTTGTATCATTTTCAAAGTTTTATTCAATTTTTTTTTGTATTTTTTGGATTTTTATAATCTTTTATAATTTTTTTCTTACATATATATCATTTCATGTCCCATAAATGTTGTTTGTATTTTTTGAGAATTATTCCTATCTCTTCTAATGAATATGATAAAGACTTCATTTATTTTTACTTTTTTTATTTTTATCATTTTCCAATTGATATTTGAATGTATATGTAATGGTTGGATATGTATAATATTTATAGATTTTTTATTCTATATATATCTGTTGATACTCCTTTCTTCACAGAGTCTAAAGATTGGAAAAGGGGAATATCCGAGCTAAAAGTGATTCAACCTTTGGAAAAATATCAAAAATTGACAAAGGAATGAATAAGAAGAACATTGCACAAGGGTTGCACAAGTTCTATAATGGTCGCGCACGTACACTTGCGTGCCGCAATGGTCGCGCAAGTACACCTGCGCGCCGAAGTTGGTCGCGCAAGTCACTTTCGCGCCATAGGTGATAACCGCCCGGGGACTTCTCCAGCCTATAAATACCCCTGGTGGGCCCCCCATTTCGGGAGGAATTTTTTCCAGAATTCAGATTTGAGCTCCCATTTCCCTAGTCTCTTCTCAAAGCTTCTGAAACACTTCTAAGGTAATTTCTTACCTAGAACGGAAGATCTAAAGAGGGGGAGGAAGGACTAAGTGTTGAAACTTATCAACACTTGCGCGCCTGAGTGGCCAGTCCTTAAGGGAAATGGCCACACTTGTGCACCGCCTAACTCCTTCAATAGAACTTGAGCACCACTCTTCTGGAAGAACCTCAAGATGATTCTAAAGGCTTTAACCAAGATTCGCTCAAGTATTACCTTGCTGGTTAACCGTCGCGCAAGTACCCATGTGTCGCGCAGGTATACCTGCGCGACCGGGACTTGCATGCCCACGCAGTACCTGCGCGCCTGCCAGGACTTGCGCGCCCCTACCTTTTTGGGTTCCCTTCTTTCCCATTTCACCCCTCTTAAGCCATTCCACCTATTCTATTCAAGATTCAGTCATCAATACACTCTTCAAAGCCATTTATGGCACGATTTCTTGATTTGACTTCCTTAACTGAAAGAAATTCTGTGGAATATCTCTCAAAACCTAGTGATTTACATATCTTTATGTCACTAAAGATTGAGATTTCATTCATTCAACCTCATCCTTTAAAATGAGAGAACTCATTAAACTGGGCCTCCTTTTCAGGAATAAGCCCCAGTCGTAATTCTTAACCTGGGCCTCCTTTTTAGTAATAATCCCTAGTCATAATTCTTAACCTGGGACTCCTTTTCAAGAATAAGCCCCAGTCATAATTCTTAACCTGGGCCTCCTTTTCAAGAATAAGCCCCAGTCATAATATGGGCATCCTCTTCAGGAGTAAGCCCCAACCATAATTCTCTTAACCTGGGCCTCCTTTTCAGGAATAAGACTCAGTCTCAAATATGGTCATCCTCTTCAGGAGTTAGCCCCATGTCCCTTAATTTTTCATGTCTCCTAAATATGGGCCTCCTTTTCAGGAATAATCCCTAGTCTTAATTTCTCTTAACCAGTCCTAATTTACCTTTGATCTGGGATTCGTTCTCACGAGTAAAACCCAATCATAAGTCCTCTTCTAATTTGGGCCTCCTTTTCAGGAGTAAACCCCAAATTAGAGTATTTAAATCTCCATAAAGCACATATACCTTTATGGACCTTGTTCCTGGATTTCTTCCCTGAAGTAAATCCTAATCTTCATTTATATGGGCAGTCATTCATACATAAGTCCCACATTATTTCTTATTATTGAATCTTTCATGGAACAATTGTCTGATTTTTACCAATACCTCTTGTTTCTCACACCGAGCATGACTCACGCAATCTTAGAGTGTAAAAGTAATTATAACATCCTTCTTTGAGCCATCAATCATAAACATCATACTCCCTTACTCGAACTACATGGGTTTTGATTCATTTTTCTAAACAAAGGATATGTAGGTAGCCCATCTGCGGGTTCGATTCCAACTCTGAAATAATCCATGTCCTTCTGAATGACAATAAACATCAAGTGACCCACTGAGCGGCTTTAAAACCAGCATGGTCATCATAATGACCAAGAGAATTCTATATAAATGTGCCTAAGGATACCATTGACCAAGAATCTATAATAAATACATATTATTATCCATCGATGAAGAACCTCGAATACATATAAAAGATTATCTAAATTTCCTACATATTTAATCATTGATTGTCAGATCTAAAGGAAAGCTCATTTTATACGTGGTAATGTAATAAGGATTCATGAACATAACTTAAATCTATAAATAGAGTCCCGGAGTAGACAATAATTCCCCTAAAAAAGGTGTGATGAGTCCGACCTCCCATCCTCTCGACCAATGCAAATTCCTAAGCCTCATATGTCCACAAAATAATGAGCGCCTACCTTTGGAAAGTAGGTCCAAATGGATATGGAATCATTGGATGTTTTCAGTTCTACGAATAAACCCGTTAGAAACTAATTGGAATGTTTGAACCTCCCATCAGGGAGGTCATCACTAGATTCCGAGGGAAACAAAAAATGGTGAACCTAATGTGAATCCTTAACCAAGTTAAAATGATGTTTTACCTATTTGTTAGGCCCCTATTTAAAACCCAATGAGAGGGCCAGCAAAAACAATCATTGACATATGTGCTCATCCAAAAGATGTAGTGGCTAAATTTATCTTGATTACGTCTGTTATATCAAATAGGCACTCTTTTCCAAGATCTTCTGCATTTCCAGAATGGCTACTTTCAAATTCACACCTGTGAATACTACTACTGTAAATGCCACTGCTGCTACTCCTGCTGGATCGTCGTCCACTCTGAGGATGAAATCAACTACTCAGCGTCTTCAATGCTGGGTATCAAATGCGATGGTTAAGGAGTACCATCAACACGGTACCATCCCAAATCTGGAGGCTTCCCGACATGCCCTCCAAGTGAACAACTCACACCGGTCGTCTGAACAATGATGACCCGTGATCAAGAAGCTGGCAGTGCTAACCGCCGTCTCCAACCGTTTCGGGTCGTTATCCCCAGAACACAATCACCATTCACTCCCATATTCTGGGGAGGTGAATGAGTAGGTCCCTCATGGCCTTAATTCAAAGAAACAGGAGTCCTTCCTGAGGGCTCATATCAACAATCGCCGCTAGACTCGTGTGGTAGTACGCCCTCAACATGAGGAGGGTACCAACTCCAAGAATTCGACTCAGGTTCCTCGAACCCAAGCAGGCAAGACGAACCGCCAGAGGCGGAATCCGGTCAACAGCGAGCAGGTTATCATCTCTGCTATCTCCGGAGAAGTCCAACAACCTAACTTGGTGGAAAGCAACGAGCGGGCACAGACACCTGCCCATTTTAATTCCACTGTCCAGCAGAATCGTCTGGCAGCATCACGCCAATCCCGCCAGTCAATTCTAGCAGAGTACTATAGGTAGGAACTTACACCTATTTATACATCATTAACCAGTCAGCAGGATCGTCTGACTACATATGATGGAGCTCGTCAACCACGTTCGGCGAAGTGCAATCAGCAGGCACATACACCTGCTAGTATTAATAAAGCCTACCAACAGTCTCACTTGGTAGCACACGTAGAAGTCAGTCGGAAAGCTCCGGCGATAAACCGGAGGCAGACTCAACTCTCTTCCCCTACACTTGAGTACTTTCAGGATTCACTGACAGGAAAAGGAGGACAGGAGAAGGAATATACACCTACTCCAAGCACGGAATGGACGTATATCCCCGTTATGACATCTGAAGTCACCAAGCATATTCTATCAATGGTGAAAGAGCAGAAGCAAATCCCTGCTCATATTCTGGATTCTTGCCAGGATATTATAACAGCTTCAGCAGCATCTCAGGGAAAGACACTTAAATCTATCCCTACCAGTGGAGTGACACATCAACAATTCACTCCGGAACAGACACACACATCTGTTCTAGTCCAAGAGGGTTGTGGGGAACACTCCCCCATATCATACGGACAACCAAGTCAGGCACATACACCTGATTTGAGTGGAGATCGTCAGCCTAACCTGACCAACATTCCTGATCAGGCACATACACCTACTCAGAGCAGCTACTTTCATCAAAAAGTGGTTTCCAAAGCGAGTAAAAAGGCGTCTAAGAAAAAGACCCACCCATCACAGTCAGGAGATCAAGAGCCAATCTGTAACAAGGTCTTGTTCGATGCTGGAGTTCTTGAATCCCTCAGACAGTTATCTGTTGGAATTCAAGATTCTACTCCCTCATTTCCCAATAGTGGGAACATTAATTCCGAAGGTCTTAAACAGACACTTCCTCATGAAGGCTTTCTTCATGACAATTTGGTCGATCTCGAAGTTTCCCCTTCAGATGAGAGCCACAGGAACCCTCTGTGTGGTCAGAAGACCAAGGAGCAAGAGATCTCATCTTTTATTGTAACCCACCATTGTGGTCTTGTAACACCCGAGACTTTTATGAGAAATATTTTGTTTTTATGATATAAATCATCAAAGGAATATTTCACTACACACAACACTATATTGGCTTTCTTTACACACAACCGCGACCTTCCTCGATAGCTTGCATTGTATGCAATACCGAGTTTCACTAAACAACGATATGCTATAAAAATATTATTAAAACTAGTCGTTATTAATAGTAATATCCACTTTTTGAAATTTTGTAAATTTTATCTTTCAAAATGTACTTCATTTTTGGATTTGGAGTATCGAAATTATCCTAGGGTGAAATTTTGTTATTTTTCTGAAAACTTTCAATTTTTGATGAATAGTGAAAACACTGGGTTACTATTTAAAAACTGACTTTTTATTTAAATAATTATTTATTTAAATTTATTTTAGGTCAAAATTGATACATAATACCTTTATAAGTTCAAAGTAATTCATTGGAGTCATTTTATAATAATTTTAGATATATAAAAATTTTATTGAACTTTTCACCGTCTTTTACCCACCTCCTAGGAGAATTTGCAAATTTACATAAAACTTAATTTTACCGCTTCTGTGAGTGGAATTTCAAAAATCCGAGAGACACGGTTAATATCAAGGACAAAAATGTGGTTCAATGAGATGAAAATAATTTTTGGTGAATAGTAACTCTTTACTTTTTTTTACCACGGTTAAAAGTAAATAGGATAATTAAGGGTAAAAATGATATTATTATTACCCTAACACATGTACTAATTCTATTGGATAAGTGTAATTCGACCAAAAACAACCTTAGGAATAAAATATGACCATTTAGGCCCACTTGGATTAGATTAGGACATTTATTATTAATTTATTTAAAAAAGGGTTAAAATAGTTAAAATCAATGTTTAATAACTAAATCATTTTTAATATAGGGTTATAAAAACGATAAAATAGAGTATAAATATTCATTAGAAATCTAAAAATATTTCCCACATAATTGTATTTTATTTGTAATTTTTAGACATTAAATAATGTAATTTATTTATGACACAATGATGATGTAGTAATTATATTATTAATGAAATATTGACATAATTGATGTTATAATACCCAAATAAATGTAATTTGAGACTTTTTATGAATTACAATAATTTTCTATGTTAATAAGACATGTTAGTATTGATTTAAACAAATTTTTTCTAACTAATATTTCTGTTATGATTTTCACAAAAATCAATTACCAAATAGTGTCAAAATTGACATAAAATAGTTTTTTAAAACAAATATTATATTATTAATTGTTATTTTATTCCTAAAAATCTAAGGTTCGGCCAAATGACTTAGATAAGGTTATATATATTAATAATAAACAACTTGGGGTTCTTTTATCTTGTTATAGTAAGTTTATTAACCTTATAGTGTAAGAAAATAAGAAGACACAGTAAAAGTTAAATTATCTAACTTAAAGTTAAATCTAAATGATAAGGTTAAAATAGATACCTAAACTTGTCTAAATTCTATTGGATGAGAGGATTTAGACACATTCCCACCTTATATTTGAAATAAATCAATTTGGAGCTATTAAAAACTGAATATGACTTTATAATAAAATAATAATTTTAGTTTTTCCAAAGGTGACCCTCTCCTCCCTTATAAAAGGGCACCTCCTCCCTCTCTTCCTCACACCACTTTGAGCCTTAAAGCTCGGAAACACCCTACCAAATTCTCTTTTAAACTTCCCTAGAAACATCCTAGAGGTCATGGTCTTCTTAAAAGATCAATTTTAGTTCCCTAAGTGGAAGTCTCAAAGAGGCGCTTCAAAGAAGAGGTAATGTCCGTTACCGATTCTTTCAACTTTATTTCTTCTTCCATTTCTTCATCTTTAGTTGTTTTATTATGAAGTAATAACATAATTATCAATAATATACTGATATTTTATTATAAGTATGAAACAAACCTATTTCACCATCTATCCATCTTACGGAAAATGAAATCACCGCGCGTGCGTACGTACGGAATACCGTCTCCACGCCGTGGTGTAATCTATTTTCCGCCACCACCTTACTTGGATGGGTATAATAGTGTAAATAATAACTATATATGATTATTGTAAAGTGATATTGATTCTGAAATAGTATATATACACTCCAATACAATTCCACGATCATGGGAATGATATCATCGCTCGTGCGTACGTACGGAATACCGTCTCCATGATGTGATGCGACTCATTCTACATGATTTTAATTGCATAATGATTACATAAATGAATTGAGTGAATAAATATAATATGTATTACACTACTACCATTCTGTAAATGAGGTATCTATAACCTAAAAATAAGAATAAGAATTTATTCAACAAAACACGCATAAGAACAAAAAGCAATAAACACCCGAATAACAAGTAACAATGAAATATTACTAATAAGAAGCTAAGAATATGACCATATATGATATAATAGAAATAATAATGATTCTGGAATAAGTAAATAACATTATTTAAATCATTTTACAGGAGGTTCGGACACTTATGAAGCAAATTGGACCTAAGGTAAGGGAAAATCTCACAATCTCATTTTTATACGAGATTATTTATACTTCAGAATTTACTGGGGAATATTTATCATCAACATACATGTTTCCTCAATATGTAATATTATTTTCATCCACCTACAATTTTTTAAATCCAATTTTACCCTTTGGTGAGTTTTTAGTAAAAGATATGAAAGGAATCTTTTGTCGTACGAGGTACTTTTTGACTTTTTCGGCCAAAGTATGGGAAGAAGGTTTTTTTTAACTTATACGGAATGAATGGATTTTTAAAACATTATTTCCAAGAAGATTACTATAAAAGTTTTCAAGTTTATTTTTAATCAACTTCTTTTAGTTTAAAATTTTATGACATGTTAAGAAAGGAAAAATGTTTTTGAAGTAGGAAGGATATTTTCCTCAAGAATGGAGTTCAAGTGATTTATCAAAATTATTTTCCATCTAAGATAATATAGGGTTCTATTTCTATCCCTATTTTTTTGATTTGATTATGTTATGATGGAATTATTTTTATGATGTCCTTTTATCTTATATGGATTATGTTATGATTGCATGATGTTTAATATTCCCATTTTTATTACATGGGTTATGCTATGATGTATGGTTTATGATTTTGTGGCGCACATAAGAATGGTATCATTATGAGATGGGTGGGACCTATATCTTCCTCTAATGCATTGGGTAAAGATTTATATCTAATGAGATGGATATGGCTATAACGATAGGTTAAACCGGTTCAGTAAAATAGGACTGAAACGAGGAGTGAACTCGGTTCAGAAATGGACTTTGTCTGCTAATATAGTCTTGGCTATGAGTCTTGACTACTAAGAAATGATTTTCTATGATTATGTGTGTATTCCACAATGTTTCATATTTTAAGTTATGATTATTGGAATTACATTTCACTTCTATTATTTATCCCATGTAATGATCTCTTTTTCAAGATAAGATTTTCAAAATGTTATGTTCTTATAAATATGATATGTTTGATATTTCTTTTGTTTACCATTACTGAGAATTTGAGCTCACCCTTTTGTATGTTTTCTTTCCCCATGCCAGGAAGAAGGTTATTAAGTAGGATATTCCAAAAGGGACTCTAGATATGATGAAATAAATGGGAGACAATGTAGATTCTTTATGAACCATTTGTTTATGTTTCCCAGTTTCTAAAGACTCTATACCTATATGGTCCTTTCCTGGTTTTGTTATATGTTTTAATAATTGTGCTTCAATTCTGAAGTAATAACAATGTATGTAAAGTATGAGTCTCTATAGTTGGTATCAGAGGAAAGGTATAGTCAACCTTTGGAAACTAGGATGTGAAATCCTTAGTAAGAAACCTAAGGATAGCCTAGGCATAAAACACAATCTTAGTGTTTTAGAAATGGCCATGAATAACCTATGATAAGACCTTAAGTATAAAATTTTATTCTTGATTATGTGGTTTTCCTATTATAATTAGTGTTGCTCACACTATTCTTCTTGGTTTTAGTCAATGGCTGGAACCCGAAGGAACCGTGTTAATGCGGAATGTGACGGGCAATGCAATGATTGTCCCCCTGAGCAACCAAACGTTATGGGAGCTGGAATGCAAAATCTTGTAGCCATGCTCACACAACTTTCTCAAGCTATGAATCATGCAGGACTTCCAAACGAGCAAAGGAAGGAGAAACATTCTGTTGAATCCTTCATGAGGCAGCGTCCACCTTCATTCAGCGGGTCTACTGATCCATTAGTTGTTGAACAATGGATCATTACTACTGAAAAGATATTTTCAGTTCTTCAATATTCTAAACATGATAAATTCATCTTAGCAGTGTACCGTTTGGAAGGAGATGTTGATCAATGGTGGAATCTTATCAAGAATACGAGGAAAAGTGATGAAATTGAGTCCATGGAATGGGACGAGTTCATGAACTTATTTTTCAATAAGTACTTCCCTCGTATTATTCGAACAAAGTTGGAGAAGGAGTTTCTTGAACTAAAGAAAAAGGATGATGAATCTGTTGGTACCTATGAAGCAAATTTTACAAGACTTGCAAGATACGCTTCTGGTATAATTATCCAACCTGAGTGTAAGATCGATTGATTCTTTTGTGGCTTAAAACCAAGTCTTTGAAGGGCGTTAGCCATAAGGGACTTCAATAGCTATGAGGAAATTGTTCGATGTGCTCTCAAAGTTGAGATGGAGATTGGAGTAACCCATCAGTTATATGGGTTTGATAAGAAGAGGAAAATGGAATTCAAAGGAAAATCTAAAGAGCACACTGAAAAGAAGATGAGTTTTCCCTTATGCTCAAAGTGTGGAAAGAAACATGGAAGTTGTCTTAAAGGGACAAATAAATGTTTCAAATGTGGAAAGGAAGATCATCGGGCATATGAATGCCGCAACGATGGGAAGAAGATGTCTAGTGATGCAAACAAATAAAAGGCTACACAGAGTGCACCTCTTACACTTAAATGTTACAAGTTCAAGGAAATGGGGCATTATGCTAATCAATTCCCTAATCCAAGGGTTGTTGATGATGATCGACGTCAAAAAACTCTTAAGGCTAAAGACAAAGAAAAGTCACATGCAATTTCTATTAGCGATATGGAGTACGATAACGAAGTGGTGAAAGGTACACTTACCATCCACTCTAAAGTAGAAAATGTTTTATTTGATTATGGATCCAACCACTCTTTTATTTATGAAGAATTTTCTAAGGGTATCGCCATATTACCTCAACAATTAGATGTTGAGTTAGCTGTGACAACCCCTAATGGAACAACAGTCGCATCAAAAGTTTATAATTCTTCTCCGATTGAAGCTTGTGGGAAGGTGCTTCCTACAAATACTGTGATCCTTCCTATAGTGGAATTTGATGTGATTATTGGTATGGATTGGATTTCTTTATATGGACCTCATATCAATTGCCAAAGAAGGGAAGTCACCTTTCATATTCCAGATCAATCTATGATCATCTAGCGATGCAAGGATGAACATAACCTTCCAGTGTAAATTTCTTCCATCTTATGGGTCTTGATTCCACTAAATGAGGGTTATTTATCTCAAATGGTTGGAGAGAAACTCACGATTAAGAATATTCCCATTGTACGGGAGTTTGATGATGTCTTTCTAGAGTAATTATCGGGTCTTCCACCAAATCGTTAAGTCGAGTTTTCAATAGAACTCGTACCGGGTGCTTTGCCTATTTCAAAGACACCTTATAGAATGGCCCCAATTGAGTTGTAGGAATTGAAGAAGCAACTCCAAGAGAATCTTGATAAGGGATTCATATACCCTAGTGTGTCACCTTGGGGAGCACCTGTTCTGTTTGTTAAGAAGAAAGATGGATCAATGAGACTCTGCATTGATTATAGAGAACTTAACAAGATCACTATCAAGAACAAATATCCTCTCCCACACGTTGATGACTTATTTGACCAACTACACGGATCTAAATACTTTTCAAAGATTGATCTTCGTTCAGGGTATCATCAATTAAGGGTCAAAAGAGAGGATATACCAAAGACGACTTTCTGTAAAAGGTATGGACACTATGAATTTATAGTGATGCCATTTGGTCTTACTAATGCCCCTGCTATCTTCATGGATCTGATGAATAGAGTCTTTAGAGACTATCATGATCAGTTTGTGGTAGTATTTATAGACAATATTCTTATCTATTAAAATAGAAAGGAAGAACATGAAGATCACTTGAGAATTATATTGAAGACCCTGAGAAAGGATAAGCCTTATGCCAAATTTACCAAGTGTGAATTTTGGCTTCAAAAAGTTGCATTTTTGGGTCACATAATCTCAAAAGAGGGGATATCTGTGGATCCAACAAAAACAGAGGTTATCTAAAGATGGTCGAGACCAACAACAGTAACCGAGATCCGAAGTTTTCTTGGTTTGGCTGGATATTATCGAAGTTTTGTGAAAGATTTTTCATGATTATCTAATCCACTCACCAAGTTGACTCAGAAAGGAGTTAAGTTTGTTTGGATGGAGGAATGTGAAGATAATTTCAAGGAGTTAAAAATAAGGTTATCCAATGCACCTGTGCTCACACTTCCTTGTAGTGGAGAAAGGTTTGTGATCTACAGTGATGCATCCAAGAAAGGGCTAGGGGTGTGTTCTTATGCAAAATGATATGGTGATAGCTTATGCCTCACGACAGTTGAAAATCCATGAGCAAAATTACCCAACTCATGATTTGGTGTTAGCTGCAGTAATATTTGCATTAAAGATTTAGAGGCATTATCTTTATGGAGAAAGGTGTGATATTTATACTGATCATAAAAGTTTAAAGTATATTTTCACACAAAAGGAGATGAATATGCACCAAAGAAGATGGTTGGAGCTGATTAAGGATTACGACTACTCAATTCATTACCACCCTGGGAAAGCAAACAAGGTGGCACATGCATTAAGTCGACAAGACCATGCTAGATTATCCATGATGAGGATCACAAAAGATCCAATATTTATGGATTTACAAAGGATGGATCCTGGAATTATAATGGAAGGGGAAAAATCGTATCTTTCTCAAATGAATGTTCAACCATCTATACATGTGAAGATTAAAGAGGCACAGAAAGAAGATGAAGAGTTACAAAAGAAGGTGAAAATGTTCCTGAATTTAACCTTGATTGTGATGGGATAATAATGTTCAGGAATCGGGTTTGAGTTCCTCCCATCCTAGAATTAAAGAAGGAGATGGTGGATGAGGCTCATAGTTCTTCATTCTCTATTCATCCTGGAAGCACGAAGATGTACAGGGACCTGAAAGAGTACTTCTGGTGGGATGGCATGAAAAGAGATGTTTCTGAATATGTCTCTCGATGCTTCATTTGTCAGCAAGTTAAAGCTGAGAGACAGAAGTCTAAGGGGATGTTACAACCATTACCCATACCATAATGGAAATGGGAAAACATCACTATGGACTTTGTCACTGGACTTCCTAAAACATCCAAAGGCAATAATGCTATCTGGTTTATAGTTGATCGTCTTACAAAGTAGGAACACTTCATCGCTATTAGAGACGATTTCTCTCTAGATCAGCTTGCCATGATATATGTCAAAGAAGTGGTAAGATTGCATGGAGTACCAATTTCCATTATATCTAATCGGGATCTGAGATTTACCTTGAAGTTATGGCGAAGTCTTCAGCATACTCTGGATACAGAGTTGAGTTTCAGCACTGCTTATCATCCTCAGACAGACGGTCAGTCTGAGAGGACAATTCAAACTCTAGAAGATATGTTGAGAGCTTGCTCTATGTATTTCAAAGGTGGTTGGGATCAACACCTACCTTTGGTGGAATTTTATTATAAAAATAGCTTTCACTCCAGTATTCATATGTCTCCTTATGAAGCTCTCTATAGAAAGAAATGTAGGACTCCAACTTGCTGGAATGAAGTTGGGGAAAGAAAGCTATTATGACCTAATCTTGTTGATGAGATGGAAGAAAAGATCGAATCTATTCAACAACACATAAGAGCAGCTCAGAGTCAACAAAAAAGTTATGCCGACAACCGAAGAAAAGACCTAGATTTTGAAGTGGGTGATAAAGTGTTCTTACGAATATCTCCTTGGAATAGAGTAATGAGATTTGGAAAGAAGGGAAAGACGAGCCCTAGGTATATCGGTCCTTTCAAAATACTGGATCGTGTTGGAAAGGTTGCTTACCGATTGGTGCTTCTGCCGAATTTATCTCAAGTTCACGATGTGTTCCATGTATCTCTCCTGAGAAAGTACATACCTGATCCTTCACATGTACTCAGCTTAGAAGTTGTACCGCTGGAGCAAGATCTTTCTTATGAAGAACAACCGATAGATATTCTGGATCGTAGTGAAAAAGTCCTATGGAACAAGAACACTCACTTGGTGAATGTTTTATGGAGGAACCACCAATTAGAAGAAGCTACATGGGAGCTTGAGGATATGATGAGGGAGAGGTATCCTCATCTGTTTGTTACAAAGTGACGAATTTCGAGGGCGAAAGTCATTTTAAGGGGGGGGGGGTAGAATGTAACACCCGAGACTTTTATGAGAAATATTTTTTTTATGATATAAATCATCAAAGGAATCTTTAACTACACACAACACTAGCTTGACTTGATTTACACGAAACTTCGGCCTTCCTTGATAGCTTACGTTGTACGCAATACCGAGTTTCACTAAACAACGATATGCTATTAAAATATTATTAAAACTAGCTGTTATGAATAGTAATACCCACTTTTTGAAATTTTTTAAATTTTATCTTTTAAAATGGACTTCATTTTTGGATTCGGAATATCGAAATTATCCTAGGGTGAAATTTTGGTATTTTTCTGAAAAATTTCAATTTTTGATGAATAGTGAAAACACTGGGTTACTATTTAAAAACCAAATTTTTATGTAAATAATTATTTATTTAGATTTATTTTAGGTCAAAATTGATACATAATACCTTTATAAGTTTAAATTAATTCATTGGAGTCATTTTATAACAATTTTAGATATATAAAAATTTTATTGAACTTTTCACCGTCTTTTACCCACCTCCTAGGAGAATTTGAAAATTTATATAAAACATAATTTTACCACTTCTATGAGTGGAATTTCAAAAATCCGAGAGACACGGTTAATATAAAGTACTAAAATTTGGTTCAATGATATGAAAATAATTTTTGGTTAATAGTAACTTTTTACTTTTTTTTACCACATTTAAAAGTAAATAGGGTAATTAAGGGTAAAAATGATATTATTATTACCCTAAAACATGTCTTAATTCTATTGGATAAGTGTAATTCAACAAAAAACAACATGGGGAATAAAATATGACCATTTAGGCTCACTTGGATTAGATTAGGACATTTATTATTAATTTATTTAAAGAAGGGTCAAAATAGTTAAAATCAATGTTTAATAACTAAATAATTTTTAATATAGGTTTATACATAAGATAAATTAGATTATAAATATTCATTATAAAGATAAAAATATTTCCTACATAATGGTATTTTATTTGTAATTTTTAGACATTAAATAATTTAATTTATTTATGACACAATGATGATGCAGTAATTATATTATTAATGAAATATTGACATTATTGATGTTATAAATACCCAAATAAATGTAATTTGAGACTTTTTATGAATTAAAATAATTTTCTATGTTACTATGACATGTTATTATTGATTTAATGAACTGTTTTCGAACTAATATTTTTGTTATGAGTTTCACAAAAATCAATTACCAAATAGTGTCAAAATTGACATAAAATAGTTTTTTTAAAACAAATATTATATTATTAATTGTTATTTTATTTCTAAAAAACTAAGGTTTGGTAAAATGACTTAGATAAGGTTATATATATTAATAATAAACAACTTGGGGTTCGTTTGGCTTGTTATAGTAAGTTTATTAACCTTATAGTGTAAGAAAACAAGAAGACATAGTAAAAGTTAAATTATCTAACTTAAAGTTAAATCTAAATGATAAGGTTAAAATAGATACCTAAACTTTTATAAATTCTATTGGATGAGAGGATTTAGACCCATACCCACCTTATTTTAAAAATAAATCAATTTGGAGCTATTAAAAACCAAATATGAATTTATAATAAAATAATATTTTTTGTTTTTCCAAAGGTGCCCCTCTCCTCCCTTATAAAAGGGCACCTCCTCCCTCTCTTCCTCACACCACTTTGAGCCTTCAAGATCAGAAAACCCCTGCCAAATTCTCTTCTCCACTTCCCTAGAAACATCCTAGAGGTTCTGGTCTTCTTAAAAGACCAATTTTAGTTCCCTAAGAGGAGGTCTCCAAGAGGCGCTTCAAAGAAGAGGTAATGTCTGTTACCGATTCTTTCAACTTTATTTCTTCTTCCATTTCTTCTTCTTTAGTTGTTTCATTATGAAGTAATAACATAAGTATCACTCATATACTGATATTTTATTATAAGTATGAAACAACCCTATTTAACCATCTATCCATCCTACAGAAAATGAAATCACCGCGCGTGCTTACGTACATAATACCGTCTCCATGCCGTGGTGTAATCTATTTTCCACCACCACATTACTTGGATGAGTATAATGGTGTAAATAATAACTATATATGATTATTTTAAAGTTATATTGATTCTGAAATAGTATACATACACTCCAATACAATTCCACGATCATGGGAACGATATCATCGCTCGTGCGTACGTACGGAATACCGTCTCAACGATGTGATGCGGCTCGTTCTACATGATTTTCATTGCATAATGATTACATAAATGAATTTAGTGAATAAATATGATATTTATTACAATACTAACATTATTTAAATGAGGTATCTAAAACCTAAAAAGAAGAATAAGAATTTATTCGACAAAACACGCATAAGAACAAAAAGCAATAAACACCCGAATAACAAGTAACAATTAAATATTACTAATAAAAAGCTAAGAACATGACCATATATGATATCATAAAAATAATTATGATTATGGAATAAGTCAATAACATTATTTAAATCATTATAAAGGTGGTTTGGACACTTACGAAGCAAATCAGACCTAAGGTAAGGGAAAATCTCACAATCTCATTTTTATCCGAGATTGTTTATACTTCAGAATTTACTGGGGAATATTTATCATCCACATCCATGTTTCCTCAATATGTAATATTATTTCCATCCAACTACAATTTTTTAAATCAAATTTTACCCTTCGGTGAGTTTTTAGTAAAATATATGAAAGGAATCTTTTGTCGTACGAGGTACTTTTTGACTTTTCCAGCCAAAGTACGAAAAGAATGTTTTTTTAACTTATACGGCATGAATGGATTTTTAAAACATTATTTCCAAGAATATTCCTTTACAAGTTTTCAAGTTTATTTTTAATCAACTTATTTTAGTTTAAAATTGTATGAAATGTTAAGAAAGGAAAAATGTTTTTGAAGTAGAAAGGATATTTTCCTCAAGAATGGAGTTCAGGTGTTTTATCAAAATTATTTCCCATCTAAGATAATATAGGGTTCTCTTTCTATCCCTATTTTTTTGATTTGATTATGTTATGATGGAATTATTTTTATGATTTCCTTTTATCTTATATGGATTATGTTATGATGACAGGATGTTTAAGATTCCCATTTTTATTACATGGGTTATGTTATGATGTATGGTTTATGATTTTGTGGCACACATAAGAATGGTATCATTATGAGATGGGTGGGACCTATATCTCCCTCCAATGCATTGGGTAAAGATTTATATCTCGTGAGATAGACATGGATGGAATGGTAGATTAAACCGGTTAAGTAAAACAGGACTGAAATGAGGAGTGAACTTGGTTCAGAAATGGACTTTGTCCGCTAAGATAGTCTTGGATATGAGTCTTGACTACTAAGAAATAATTTTCTATGATTATGTGTGTATGCCACAAAGTTTCATGTTTTAAGTAATTATTATTGGAATTACATTTCACTTCTATGATTTATCCCATGTTATGATCTCTTTTGCAGGATAAGATTTTCAAAATGTTATGTTATTATAAATATGATATGTTTGATATTTCTTTTGTTTACCCTTAATGAGAATTTGAGATCACCCTTTTGTATATTTTCTTTCCCTAGGTCAGGAAGAAGGTTATTAAGTAGGATATGCCAAAAGGGACTCTAGATATGATGAAATAAATGGGAGATAATGTAGATGCTTTATGAACCGGTTGTTTATGTTTCCCAGTTTCTAAGGACTCTATACCTATACAGTCCTTTCCTGGTTTTGTTATATGTTTTAATAAGTGTGCTTCAATTCTGAAGTAATAATAATGTATGTAAAGTATGGGTTTCTATAGGTCCTCCCCATGATGATGAATTTCGCTGTGAAAGTCCTCTCCGCAGTAGTGATGCACATTGCCCATAAAATGCTCTAGTAGACGATGTAGTGCCGAGAAAGCCCTCTTATCTTGAGGCACTTTCAAATGCGAAACCAGTCATATCTGATGCTTCATCGCTAGCAGGTGAAATACTTTCTCAATCAGAAGATAGCCCAGGGTGTAGGTCATTCTCCGAACCACCCCTAAGTCATGCATCTTCTAGTTTTATCAATGATTTCTCTACCAATATTGTTGAATCTGATGAAGCAACAAGGAAACACCAACTCTGGTCAAATCAGGTAGAAGAATCTTCATTTAATGATAAAGACGAAATGCTGAACATGAGAAAACAACTGGCAAAAGGTGAAGTACCAGTCATGTTTTGGCCTCTGGCTGACTCTCAGTATGACATTATAAAGATGTTGACGGAATATGGAATTCATGATATTCATCTCAACATATAGAAAGCTCTTTGTCAGTTGAAGAAGAAAGTATTGTCTTATGATGAATATGAAAATCATCTTAAGATAATAGAAGGGTTACAACGTCAGATTGATTTGGAATCTCTATCAGTTTCTCGATATCTGAAGGCTGAAAAGAAGCAGAGAGCCCTTCAACGTTCATTCCTTGGTGCACTAAGAAGATTGCATCAGTTAATTTCCAATGCCCCATCTGGTATTCATGTCACAGGATGGGGTGTTCATAGAGCACTACATTTCACGGTGCTCTCCAGTCAGCAAAGCCCGCCGAAAATGGTCTCATGCAATGTTATTGCCCATGGCCAACCACAGTTAATGGGCTTTGTTTGTAATCAAAAGATTTCCCAAGAACAGGCTTCAACTAGTTCCTCTCAAAATCAAGCATACAGAGAACAAGTTGTTGAATTACTCCTGCATCAAGCAAATGATAATATTGAACAGGCCTCTCGTATAGATCAAGCACATCATCAAGTGACGGAAGTGTCGGAAATCATCTAACGGTCTTTTGAACCAAGTGATAAAAGTGGATACAGGTTAATGCATCCAGCTAATTTCCGGACTAAGGTTTGCAAGATCAAGAGATATTTTAAGAAAGTCTCAGACATAGCATGTCAAGAGACATCCCAGCTTTCCAGACTGGGGTATCTTTTAAACCAATCCTCGGAATCAACAAATAGGATTTGAGGATTTGAGCGGGAATAGAAGGAACAGCCCCAGTCCACCAGACTGTGGACTTTTTCAAATCATCAATTCCCTCCTCAAAGAAAGTCGGTCTTTTCTTGATTGGGGAAGAAGCCTCAAGAGGAACAAAGAGACAAATTATCAGGAGATTCCCTCCAAATTACGGTTCTCCAAGAAGTTCCTGAGGGATCGAATCAACAAAAGGAAATGTCTCATCAAAGACATGGAAGAAGACAATATCACATAAATGCCGATAGAAGGGATGCGATGCGTTATGCATCAATCAATGTCATAAATTTCTTTGTTGCTGATCCACCAGATGAGGCTCACTCAGGGAACTCAGATGAAGAGGTTCCTGCTCAAGAAGATGTACACACCGACACAAATGAAGAAGGTGTGCATACACAAAATCAAAGGGTTACTCAAAACCTAGGTAATCCTTCGAGTAACCCACTTCCCCCTCTCCGAAAAGGATCCAACAAAGTGAGGGGAAAGAATTAGGTTACATATAATTCCTCTGGATAAGGACAATCGCTCTCACTAGAGCAAAGGTTTGTACAACAGAAGGAAGAAATGAAGGAATTAAGGAGGTTGAATGCAGAACTACTTCAGAGTAGTATTCTTCTTAAGCATGATGGAGTCAGTCAGCCAAAGGAATTTGTTGCATCTATTGAGATGGATCAATAATATCCTCCTCTATCAGTACACCCTCGCTGTTTTAATCCTACCGGTCAAGTGCAACAACATTTTGCAGTGCTACCATCAGTTGCAGCACCAACCACTACATCTGTCCAAGCTCCAGTCATTGCACCTACCCAAGTCCAAGTTCAACCGGATGTTTCTCAAAAGTTAATAACTACTATTGAGTCATTAACAGCTCAGTTAAAATCTATGGAAGGGAAACGTGCGCAGGTTCAACAAGAAAAGAAAGTTTACCCTGAATGGGTAGATTCAATCTCTCCTCCATCCAGTTTTGGAAACCCTATATTCCCTATTTTCAATAGATCAGGAGACCCTGAACAGCATTTGATGCATTACGTGTCTTGTTGTGATCCTATGATTGGAACCCTGGAGGAACAAGAAGCAGTAAAACTCAGATGCTTCGTACGAACCTTGCAAGGACCAGCCTTTGTCTGGTATAAAAGTTTTCAATCCCTGTCAATTACTGGATGGGAAGATCTTCATCAACAATTCCTTCTTCAGTTCAGCTCAACTTTTCCAAAGAAAACAGTTTTTGATCTTACAAACTGTAAGCAACTTGAGAATGAAAGGGTTTCAAATTTCATTGCTCGCTAGAAGGGATTAACATATTCCCTATGATTAGAACTCCCTCAAGAATAATTGTTGCCAATCTGTGTGGAAAATTTGCATGACGAGTTATGCACGCCGTTGATCCCTGTGAAATACACAGGAGGGTTTCGAGACCTTACTTCAATCGCTCAGCAGATTTAAGATTCCCTTATAGAGGCTAAGGCTAAATCTCGTGTAATTCCATCCGCTCCAAGAAGGAGAATGGGTAATGAAAAAACTGCTACAGTTATGCTTAAACAAGAACATGTACCTATTTCTACTTCAAAACCATCATCTTCTTGAAGGGCTCCACCTCTTGAGCGCCAACAACAAAGGCCGTTTTGTCCAGATGATCAAATAGATCAAAGATGAAAACAATTTGAGGATCTGAAGAGCAAAACATACTCTTTATGAAATGAAAAAGTTCCTAGTTACTTCATTTCAGCTCTAGAAAATAATCGGGTTCAATTACCAAGGCCTAAGAGGTCAAACAAGGAAGGAGATGAAGACCATCCCAATTATTTCCCTTTTCATCAAATGTTGGGGCATCCCATCCAAGAGTGTTTTGTCTTCAAAGACATCCTGAAAAAGATGGTCGACTCAGGACAAGTCAAACTGAAAGGTTCTTCGTCTCAGGTAGCATGTGTTACTGCTACAGTTCCATAGGATAAAGTCGAATGGAAAGAAGTCAAAAGCAAAAAATCCACAAAAGTATGATGACTGGATGGTCAGAAAGACAATAAACCGAACTCATGCTATTTTGAGAACAAAATTAAAGAAACCGATTGTGTCTTATGCCATTAATGTTGCGGCAAAACCCTCTTCATCAGAGGGAAAGTCCTCAAAGAAACCACATGATTCAAAAAAAGAAAAAGAATCAGAAGAAGATGATTATGTTTCAAAGCCTAAGTTGTCTTTGACTCTGGAGGACTTCATTCCATCTACTTTAAAGCCACGGGCATTGCCCCACCAAACGGCACAGCCTAAACAGGCTAATCAGGCAAAGTCTTCATCAGACGAAGAGTTAATCTTCGGTTCTGTTAATATGATTCAATTAACAGATCCATATGACTGTCGCAGTTTCGATTTCGATGATCCTGAATTCCTTGTATCAAACAAGGGAATCAGAGGAAGTTCCAGAGTCTCAGGATATAGGTGAATACATGGATCTTTCAGAATCCACTACTCCAATTCTACCCCTACTAGAACTGTGTACGCAGCAGAAATTTGTGGTAGAGCCCTTTAGCAAGCTCAGCAAGAACAAGCAAGTTCTTCTACCAATAGAAAATTCAGTCCTCGCACAATTATTTTGGAATACCGGTTTAAGGTTCCATATTATTCCTCTCAGCAAGTAAATGGATCTAATCGGTCTAATATTCCAAAACCAGGAATATTGCATACTCCTATACCAATACAAAATGCATCAACTTCCAAAGCATCTGCTTCCAAGGCACCTGCTAAACCACATATTCCTATTGGTAAACATAGACCTCTGGATCAAAAGTATGATGTATTGAAACACTTGGCCCAAGTACCAGCCAAGTTATCAATTCTGGATGCTTTGAATCTGTCAAAAGATCTTCGGGAAGCACTCATCGTGGCTTTGTCAAGTCCTCAGGAGTTTGAAACTGAAATTGCTGCAGCTGAAGTCTATCACATAGAGAATAATCCTGCAGAATTCCATGCAATAATATCTTTTACTGATGAAGATGAAGATGATGTTGTGCATGGGCATATTAGACCTTTGTACTTATCTAGAAAGGTCAATTGTATAGACATCCGAAGAGATTTCATTGACAATGGTTCTGGAGTCAACCTCATGCCCATTCGTACACTTCATCGATTGGGCCTCACGGAATCTGATTTATCTCCTTCTACCATGATGTTACAAGGATATGATAAAAATGAACGAGAACCACTGGGCGAAGTTACACTCAGAACTCATTTTGGAGATCTTGTATCCAATTCAGATTTCATGGTTGTTGATCAAAACTCATCTTTCAACATCTTGCTTGGAAGACCCTGGCTACATTAGCATGTGGCTATCCCTTCATCATACCATCAATGTCTCAAATATTGTTTCGATGGGAAAGTTGGGACATTTTATGGTATAAGGCCCCGTTCAAGACATGTGAGTCTCAATACATTGAGGCATAATTCTATCACATGAAGGGAAGAGAGAAATCCACAACAAAGGAGATTACCAAAGTTAATGCTCCATATGGTTTGGAGAAGATTCCAGTAAATCCATTTACACATGTGAGTAAAAATTATGTGTTTCCTATCAGTCAAATTGACAAGATAGACCAAAATAAAAATACTCTTATGGAAAGATCCATAATGTCAATTACGGCAATCAAGCCAGACAACATGGGAGAAATTGGTAACCCACCAAGCAGTGATGAAAGCACAAATGGTGACGTCTTCATTTCATCTACTAAAATCCAACAAGTCTATACTTCACCAATTATGCTAGAAGAAGTTATAGCAACATCTGAGGTGAACAATGATGTCAATTTTCAATCCATCATCTCCTCTTTATTACCCAAAGAAGACCCTTCATCATCAATCGGGTCGGAAATGGAAGCTTCATCTTCTAGATGTGCAAATTTTGACATCTCTTCTGATCATGAAAATTCTGTTTTATCATCTACTATGCAAGTAGAAATGGAAGAAATAACACATGATAAATAAGAAGAGGAATATCTCAGAGATCCTCCTCCAACATTTGAAGAGGGTATCTCTACCACTGTGGATGAACTCAGAGAAATAAATCTGGGTACAAAATAAGATCCACGCTCCAATTTAATCAGTGCGGCCATGACTCTTGAAGAGCAAGAGATGTATATTTCTTTTCTAAAGAAAAATAGAGATATATTTTCTTGGAACTATACAGAAATTCCCGGGCTTGATCCTAATGTTTCTACTCATCATTTGGGTTTACCAGAAGAACATCGAGGATTTAAGCAAGCCGCGAGAAGAACACACCCAACTTATGCTTCCAAAATTGAGGCTGAAGTGGATAATCTTATCAAAGATAACATCATCAGAGAAGTTCAGTATCCCAAGTTGTTGGCTAATGTTGTCCCTGTAAAGAATAAGAACAAACAAATTAGAGTTTGCATCGATTTCAGAGATCTTAATCGGCATTGTCCTAAGGATGATTTCCCAGTTCTGATTACAGAACTTTTAATTGATGCAACAACTGGCTATGAAGAACTTTCTTTCATGGATGGATATTCCAGATATAATCATATCCAAATGGCCCCAGAAGACGAGGAATCCACATCCTTCAGAGCCCCTCAGGGTGTGTTTTGCTACCGGGTAATGCCCTTTGGCTTAAAGAATGCAGGTGAAACATATCAGCGTGCCATGAATCGTATCTTCAAACCCTTCTTAGGTAAGTTTGTTGAATGTTATGTAGAAAATTTGGTGGTTAAATACAAAAAATGTTCTAATCACTTGGCTGATTTGGAATTCATATTCCGCAAGCTTCGACAACATAATTTGAAGATGAACCCCTTAAAATGTGCTTTTGGGGTAACCTCAGGGAAATTTCTCGGCTTTTTTGTATGCCATCATGATATTGAAGTTGATCCTGAGAAGACTAAGTCAATCCTTGGTATGTCACCTCCTCAAAATTTGAAAGAATTAAGAGGAATTCAAGGACACTTAGCCTATATTCGGCGTTTCATCGCCAATTTGGCAGGCAAAAGTTTTCCATTTACCAAATTGATGAAGAAGGGAGTGACTTACCAGTGGACTGAAGAATGTCAAGAAGCATTCGATATTCTCAAGAAATACCTCTTGAGTCCACCGGTACTCATGACACCTATTGAAGGAAGACCACTTATCCTCTATGTGACAGCTCTAGAGAGATCATTAGGTGCCTTTCTTGCTCAAAAGAATGATGCTGGGAATGAAAATAGCCTCTATTATCTTAGTCAAACTATGATTGAAGAAGAAACCTAGTATTCAAGTATTGAGAAGTGCTGCCTGACATTAATATTTGCAGTTCAGAAATTGAGACACTACCTGCAACATCACGAGGTCCAATTGGTATCTCACAATAACCCGATCAAATTCATCCTTAGTTGTCCAATGCTTACAGGATGTTCTGGAAAGGTGGGCAGTTATTTTGCACCAATTCGACATTCAGTATGTGCCTCAAAAGGCGATAAAGGGCCAAGCTCTGGATGATTTCCTGGCTGAACAACCTTCAGTGGAAGACACATCTTCAGATATTGAACTCCCTGATGAGGAATTCTTCTCTATTCAAGAAAGTCCTCAAGCATGGGAAATGTATTTTGATGGTTCTTCTAGAAGTCCAACAGGGAGGAAAATGGAAAATCCTAAATTCAACAAAGTTGGCTTAGGAATTGTGCTCATTTCTCCAGAAATGGTAGTCTTACCTTATTCCTTCTTATTGTGGGAAGGTGGTACCAATAATGAAGCAGAATACCAAGCTATTATCATAGGCTTGGAATTAGCACTTCAAGCACAAGTGAATCACTTAAAGGTGAAAGGTGATTCAGACCTGGTAATCAAACAAGTCAATGGGTATTATGCCATCAGAAAAGAAGAATTAATCCCTTTTTATGATAACGTCAGAGAGTTAATGGAGGAATTCCCTTCAGAACTGACATTTTCTTATGTCCCAAGATCACAAAATGCTCAAGCTGATGCACTGGATAATATAGCCACAGCTCTGGCAGATCCAAATCGGGACAAGACAACCATCAGTATTGCCCACCGTCGTTCAATTTCACCTTATGTTCGAATCAGAACAGAGGAAATTAATGAAATTAGTCCCATTACAGAACCGTATGGTCATACTACAGGATGGATGTCACCTATCAGGGAATACCTTCAAAATGGAACACTTTCACCTGATAGAGCCGAGAAAGAACAAATCCGGTTACATGTGGTCAATTTTACTCTTTATGATAGCCCAGATCACCTAGAGAAAATTCTCTACAAACGTGGTTTTGATGGAGTTCTCTTTAGATGCATTGATGGTGAAGAGACAATGGCTGTCATGAAAGAAGTGCATGCAGGAGTCTGTGGTGCCCACCAGTCTGGACATAGACTGTCTGATCAAATTCGAAGGCTTGGATACTTTTTCCTTCAATTATACAAGATTGTGTTGATTTCAAAAAGAAGTGTCATTCATGCCAATTACATGCCAACTTCATTCATCAACCTCCAGAGTTGCTTCATACAGCTAAATACTCATGGCTATTTTCCACATGGGGAATGGATGTGGTGGGACCTTACCCTTCGGCTACGGCCAAGCAGTTTAAGTACATTCTTACTTCTACTGACTTATTTTCCAAATGGGAAGAGGCAATACCTCTCAAGGAAGTCAATTCTAAATGTGTTGTTAGCTTCATCAAGTATAACATCATTAACAGATTTGGTGTCCCTCATACCATATTGACGGACAATGGAACCAACTTCTGTTCATCTGAGGTGAAGAAATTGTATCAAGAATACAACATAAAATCCAACCATTCATCTCGGTATCATGCAGCGGCCAATGGCCAGATATAAGCCTTCAACAAGACTCTTTAAAATATACTGCAAAAGATGGTGGATAAAGATAAGAATTCATGGAATGATAAACTCTTTCATGCTTTATGGGCTTATCGAACTACCACCCGCACTGCAACTCGGTCAACTCCATATTCACTGGTATATGGAACGGAAGCCATTTTTCCCATTGAAGTTAAATTGCCTTCACTCAGAAAATCCATTTGTGATTAGTCATCTACAGATGAAAAATCTCAAAATCAATTGAATGAATTGAAACGGTTATATGAGAAAAGATTGTACACTTTTCACCACTTGGAAGTCTATCAAAATCGAATAACACGATATTTTAACAAAAAAGTTCGTCTTCGTTCATTCACTCAGGGAGAATTGGTATTAGTTCTCAGAACTCCAATGATACCAGGAAAGAAACCTCCCAAGATTGATCCAAAATGGGAAGGACCTTACTCAATACATAGGGTCTACTCCAATGGAGCTTATTCATTAATCTCAATGGATGGAGAACTCATCACTACTCCAACCAATTCCATATTTTTGAAGAAGTATTTTGCATAAATAAAAAATATATCATAAGTGGTCCGGTATGACCTTAAACTGCACCGCCGTCTAGCAAGACGTTAAACTTCATCATCAATGGTCCATACATATGACCTTAAACTACTTTTACTTTCGTCCCACACGATGTTAAACTGTGAAAATGTTCCCTAAGTGGTTCGGTATGACCTTAAAATGCACCACCGTCCAGCAAGACGTTAAACTTCATCATTAATGGTCCATATGTATGACCTTAAACTATTTTTACTTTCGTCCCACATGATGTTAAACTGTGAAAAAGTTCCCTAAGTGGTCCAGTATGACCTTAAACTGCACCACCGTCCAGCAAGACGTTAAACTTCATCATCAATGGTCCATACATATGACCTTAAACTATTTGTACAGTGATCCTGTCCAACATGATGTTAAACTATGAAAACATCTCTAATACCTCCAACATGACGTTAAATGGTATACTCTTTTGTCCTTACTGCATGACATTAAACTGCACAGTCATTTTTTTGTCCAACATGATATTAAACCGTATTGTCCCCATCGTCCTAACTACATGACACTAAACTGTATAGAAAGTCCTTGATAAGTCCTACATGACATTAAACTATACTTTGTCCCTACTACATGACACTAAACTGCGCAGCACCAATAGTCCTAACTACAAGACTTTAAACTACATAGTCCCTTTATATGTCCTACATGACAATAAATTGTTCATCGTTAAGGTTGTTGTTACCTCTTGTTTCTCACATCGAGTATGACTCACGTGAGCTTAGAGAAAATTTCAACCATAACACCCTCTCTAGGCCGCTAACCACACATAAGTCCCAACATCATTTTTAGGTCATTATCCCCAAGAACAACTTGATCATTAATTCATTCTTTAATTGAACTACGCGGACTTTGATCCTTGCCTTCCAGGCTGGGTACGTAGGCAACCTCCCAAGGTTCAATCCCAAAATCAATATCTTCACATCGGTTCACCTCCATCTCATACAATTTTGATTTGTGAAACCACCCCTAGAATCAATATCTTTACATTGGTTCACTTTTGTCCTTGATATACAACGTTAAACTATACAACACTTTTATCCAGTATGACAATAAACTATAACATTCTTTGATACCATCACCTGAGATGGAATCATTATTTACATTGATTTTAAATCATGTTTCATTCCAAAGACTACGTTTATACATGTCAATGCCCGAACTTTTTATCTTGGGTTAAACCATCATTTCACTAAAGTCCCTTTTCACCCTTCACATGTATGAACCAAATTTGTACAGAGGGTAGTTATAGAACTACGTGGGCTTGATTCCCATCCTTATGGGATACGTAGGAACGTTCGAGTGTCCCTCGAAGCTAGCCCCAAGTATTTTGGGCCTAACCCCAAATTTCACTTTCAGTCCCTTGGATGAAAAGTCCCCATGAAAACACACACTGTGTATTTCTTATAATGGTCTAAGCTCTATGACCCTAAACTAAGATCTCTAAACCTTTTGTCCCACATGACGTTAAACTGTAGTTTAATAACTACATATGGCTTGATTCCCATCCTTATGGGATACGTAGTGAAGTCCAACATTTCCATTCAGGACCCAGCCACAATATGATTATGGTTAGCATTGATCTGTGTATCTCTGTATACATTGGACAATAACCATCTTTATGTGTCATAATCCTAACCTTAAATATTTTCAGATCTTCATAACCCTTTTCTTAACTTCTATTCACAAAAAGGTTTGAAATTATGAGAGTTATTTTGCTTGACCATGCGGCACGTGCCCTTAGGTGGCCTTGCATAAACAGTCTACATAACGGACCTGTCATCCAAAAGATACTATTATTTGACTATGCATCCAATGTCCTTAGGTAGAACTGCATAATTCAACCCCCTAACGGGTTTGTTAAATAGTGGTAACTTCATTCTTGGGAGGAAAATCTCTTTTGTCTTTATTTGTCTTGACAATATGTAGGGATCTGTAAAAATAGCCATCCTTAAAATACATGTCCCATATCCTTTCTCATGATCTGAAAGTATACAAGTCTATGGTTTATATTCTCCTTCCCTACATTTGGGTCAGACCTTCGTAGTATTAATATTCATCCAGTTCTTCGATAATCTTGTTTGGAAATATCTTCTACATATTCAAGTACCTCTTTCCATACAAAAAACTCTATACTTTGGAAAATTTCAATCTTCATAAACTTTCACTGGCTTTTTAGCACTAGGAAAGTAAATTTCTGAGAGTTCTTTTGCCTGACTATGTAGCACGTGCCTTTAGGTGGCCTTGCATAAAAAGTCTACATAACAGACTTGTTAGCCAAAATATGCTATTTATTTAACTATGAAGCCAATGCCCGTAGGTGGCCCTGCATAATTCAACCCCCTAACGGGTTTGTTAAATAATGGTAACTTCATTCTTGGAAACTACTTCTTCTAATGCCTTTTATCTCTTTTTCATATCATTCCTCATATTCAAATATTCTTAAGTCATAGTTTACATATTTTTCCCCTCATACTTGAGTATGGTAATATGTTTTTAGATAAATTGTCAAAGAATTGAGTCAATTCTAATTCATTCAGTCAAATCTATTTCGACCTTAAACATTAGCCTCTTTATGTCTGACGTGCATGACTTTAAACTGCCCACAAAAGACAAAGGAACTCTGAATAAAAGTCAAGATCCAGCTCACTAAACATACATTTTGTATGATTTAGGTAATATTGAGCAATTAAAAGATTCAACGTTTGTAGGGTTTTTTACAATAATCCTAGTAAAAATAAAACTATGTTTTTTTCTTCTTTACCTCAGAGTCAAATCCTCTTTTCTCTCTGGATCCAAATCTGAGGGGGGACTTTTGTTGATGCTCCTTTCGTCACAGAGTCTAAATATTGGAAAAGTGGAATATTGGAGCTCAAAGTGATTCAGCCTTTGGAAAAATATAAAAAATTGACAAAGGAATGAATAATAAGAACATTGCACAAGGGTCACGCAAGTTCTAAAATTGTCATGCACGTACACTTGCGTGTCGCAATGGTCGCACAAGTACACCTGCGCGCCGCAATGGTCGCACAGGTACACATGCGTGCCGAAGTTGGTCACGCAAGTCACTTGCGCGCCCTAGGTGATAACCACCCGGGGTCTTCTCCAGCCTATAAATACCCCCAGTGGGCCCCCATTTCGGGAGGAATTTTTTCCAGAATTCAGATTTGAGCTCCCGGCGCCCTAGTCTCTTCTCAAAGCTTCAGAAACACTTCTAAGGTAATTTATTACCTAGAACAGAAGATCTAAAGAGGGGGAGGAAGACTAAGTGGTAAAACTCATCAACACTTGCACGCCTGAGTGGCCAGCCCTTAAGGGAAATGGCTACACTTGCGCGCCACCTAACTCCTTCAATAGAACTGGCGCACCACTCTTATGGAAGAACCTCAAGATGATTCCAAAGGCTTTAACCAAGAGTCGCTCAAGTATTACCCTGCTGGTTAACCGTCGCACAAGTACCCATGTGTCGCGCAGGTATACCTGCGCGACCAGGACTTACGCGCCCACGCAGTACCTGCGCACCTACCAGGACTTGTGCGCCCTTGCCTTTTTGGGTGCCCTTATTGCCCATTTCACCCCTCTTAAGCCATTCCACCTCTCCTATTCAAGATTCATTCTTCAAGACACTCTTCAAAGGCATTTATGGCATGATTTCATTATTTTACTTCCTTATTTGAAAGGAATTTTGTGGAATATCTCTCAAAACCTAGTGATTTACACATCTTTATGTCACTAAAGATTGAGATTTCATTCATTCAACCTCATCCTTTAAAATGAGAGAACTCATTAAACTAGACCTCCTTTTCAGGAATAAGCCCCAGTCATAATTCTTAACCTGGCCCTCCTTTTTAGGAATAAGCCCGAGTCATAATTATTAACCTGGGCCTCCTTTTTAGGAATAAGCCTGAGTCATAATTCTTAACCTAGGCCTCCTTTTCAGGAATAAGCCCCAGTCATAATATGGGCATCCTCTTCAGGAGTAAGCCCCAACCATAATTCTCTTAACCTGGGCCTCCTTTTCAGGAATAAGCCTCAGTCTCAAATATGGGCATCCTCTTCAGGAGTAAGCCCCAAGTCCCTTAATTTTTAAAGTCTCCTAAATATGGGCCTCCTTTTAAGGAATAAGCCCCAGTCTTAATTTCTCTTAACCAGTCCTAATTTACCTTTGATCTGGGATTCCTTCTCAAGACCCAATCATAAGTCCTCTCCTAATTTGGGCCTCCTTTTCAGGATTAAACCCCAAATTAGAGTATTCAAATCTCCATGAAGCACATATACCTTTATGGACCTTGTTCCTGGATTTCTTCCCTGAAGTAAATCCTAATCTTCATTTATTTGGGCAGTCATTCATACATAAGTCCCACATTATTTCTTATGATTGCATCTTTCATGGCACAATTGTCTTCTTTTTACTAATACCTCTTGTTTCTCACACCGAGCATGACTCACGTGAGCTTAGAGTGTAAAAGTAATTATGACATCCTTCTTTGAGCCATCAATCATAAACATCATACTCCCTTACTCAAACTACATGGGTTCTGATTCCTTTTTCTAAAAAAAGGATATGTAGGTAGCCCATCTGTGGGTTCGATCCCAACTCTGAAATAATCCATGTCCTTCTGAATGACAATAAACTTCAAGTGCCCCATTGAGTGGCTTTAAAACCAGCATGGTCATCATAATGACCAAGAGACTTCTATATAAATGTGCTGAAGGATACCATTGACCAAGAATCTATAATAAATACAGATGATTCTCCATCGATGAAAAACCTCAAATACATATAAAAGATTCTCTAAATTTCCTACATATTTAATCATTGATTTTCAGATCTAAAGGAAAGCTCATTTTATACTTGGTAATGTAATAAGGATTCACGAACATAACTTAAATCTATAAAGAGAGTCCCAGAGTAGACAATAATTCCCCTAAAAAAGGTGTGATGAGTCCCACCTCCCATCCTCTCGACCAATGAAAATTCCCAAGCCTCATCAGTCCATAAACTAATGAACGCCTACCTTTGGAAAGTAGGTCCAAATCGATGTGGAATCATTGGATGTTTCCGGTTCTACGAATAATCCCGTTAGAAACCAATTGGAATGTTTGAACCTCCCATCAAGGAGGTCATCCCCGGATTCTGAGGGAAACAATATCATTTAATGTTTCATAAATATTATTTATATTTATTAAAATTTCAGTTAACTACTTCAATGGATGTCAATAAAAAGGTATTTAGTTTTTTAGGGATTATTTTTTATTTTTTATTTAATTTTAAATTTAATAGTTATATTTTTATAATAATTTATAAATTTCTTATTAATTTTATTTTTAGGATAATATCATATCAAAAAAATGAGTCCCCTTGGTCTTTGAGGATGGAACTGACACATACTTATACAAATGAGCCTCATCATTCGTCTACATAGGAGTCTTTTACTTCCATAGGGAAAGAGAAAATTTGATGTTTTTAAACATGGTAGAAAGAATTTATCAAAATTATAATTTTTTCATATCCAAAACCAAAGGATATATATCAATTTTAATGGTAATGGTAATTTAAGGGGTCCAAATTTGAAACAATTTAGGAGTTTTGTGGAAAATAAATCTTTAGTTAAAGTAATAATTTTGATTTATTATTAGAGAATTATTGACAAGAAGACACTTTTTTATTTATAGGAGACAATTTTGGTAATATCATTTATTATAATTTTATTTATCATGATATATTTTTATTAATATTAAAACTTTTCCCTTCTAATTAGATGACTTAAAATTTACCTCACACTAAATAAGATAGGGGGAAATGTTTATCTTTCTTTCTAGGAGATGAAGGAATTTTAAATTAAACTTACCATTAGAATTAATTTTTGATGAAATTGAAAATGATAATCCATATGATATATATTATTTTTTATACGAGGATGCACATAATAATTTTATTGAAAGTAGATGAAAAAAAACATTTTTGGTAAGTGAAGTATTAGCTTTTTGACTTTTTTTGTATAAAATGTAAATATGATCACATTAATTATTAGTTTATCCTTAATTTAAATGAACTAATGAAATCTCATCATCATATCCAATAGAAAAATTCACACACTCAAACATTATATTTTAGAGGGTATCTATATTTTAAGAATAAATTATGTTTGAACATTTTGAAAATTTTAGAGTTGATCATTATGTCTCAATAGAGATTGTCCTCATCCCCCCTTAGCTAGACATAAAAAATGGAAAAGGGAATGGATGAAAAAATGTATAATATCTTATAAAATAATAAAAGTCTATAGTTAAAAAGAGTATAATTTATAAATGTTATTTTTGAACTCTTTGTATGTTAATTAACAAATAACTTTTAAGATATTATATACAGGAATCGTTTGAGGGGAAGAGCACATGGGGGAATTTTTTACCTGAGGATAAGAAAGATAGTTTTGGATACTTCATTAATAAATCCCAAACACCTAGTTATTTTATGAGGATATGAGGTAGGTGTACCAAATAAAAAATTGTTCGGTCATTCTTTAACTTCTTTAAGGAAGGATTCGTATAAAGGGAAAATATATTATTTAGAAGATAAAGTTTAGGAGATGGGTTAGATACTGGGGAAGAGTATTATAAATTTATTATAATTAATATTTTCCTACATGAATAGATATTACCCTTATACATATATCACTACCCTACCTATATCTATATATTTGACTCCTCCACCTTTACCAGAACATCTCACACTTGTAATTCCTCCTTCACAGGTTCACATCTACTATGTTATCTTTTCATTATATATATGATTTTAAATATAGTTACTTGAAACAATATTACATAAATAACTCTGAAAGAACTTTTTTGTTTTATGTTCTTGGAAACTAAGTACATAATACCATACATACAAGGTGCACAAAAGAAAACATAAACTAATTTTCAACTCTCTTGAAATGATTCTTTATTATCATATCCAAGATCACCTCACTAAATAGGATTTATTGGGTACATTAATCAAATGAAATGGATGTGAAAAAAATCTCAATATGAGGTTAAATTTAATAAACCATAATTTTATAAATGAAATTATCTTTTGATTGAGTAAATTCCATATAGTTCTAGAAAAAACATGCACTGCTTTGGTTATTTTGGATGAATTATAAAACATAGACCACCGAATTTAAAAGATAATTAATAATCTTAACCATTGATTGTATAGTAACATTATAGTGACTAATAAGATTATTATATATTAAGTGTTATGATAAATTCTAAATTTTATAGATATAAGGAGTGATGGACTCGACTAATAAGATCATTTCATATAAATCCCATTTAACAAATATTCTAAGGGAGATGGAATCACTATCCTTTTTTCCCTCGACCAATTCCAACATAAAATACAACAATTGAGTCATACTATTTATGGTATATGTTCAAGATTATAATGATCATGAAACAATCCATGTTCATTGAACCACCCCAAGAAAGCCCCGCCATCTCACACCTCACCCTTAAAGCAATAACTGGTGTAATAAGAAGTTATGTATCTAGACCCTAGTACTATGAATTTTTAAAAATTATTTTTTAGTAAAATAATAATTATACTTATCCCTTTTCATTATTATAATTCTATATGAGATGATAAAAGTGATATTTTTAATATCAAGAAACCAAAATTTAATATTTGGAAAATATATTGTTTTAATTAAAATAATATTTTTTATCAATTAAATGATTTTTAAAAAAAAATCCATTTTCATATAAGAATATTAATAAATACTTTTTATATACAAATTATAATATAAATTAATAAATTCCAACATAATCTTTATAAGGGTCAGGAAATCATTATTGTTGTAAAAGAGAGTATTTTTAAATAAGTGATAATTTTGATTCAAGAGTTTAAATTATCATATTTAAAGAATTATTTTCATAAAATAAAAAAATATTTTTAAAATTTTTACATTTAAATTATCAATGGTAAATTTTTCATAATTTTCTGAGACAGCTGATTTTTTGGGTAAAAATTAAATTCGATAAAAATATATTATATGTATTATGACATTATAATATCACAAAAGTGATGTAATAAATAGTATAAAGGTAATAAATGACCTCAAATATGTATATAATTTAAAATATTGTGTTTTTAAAGTTATTAAATTAATTTTATAAAACCTTAATAAATCCTCCAAAACCTATATTATACTTAAAGGTTTGAAAATAATTTTTTTAAAAACATGGCGCACTTCCATATCATCAAAGGTATTATTTTAATATGTTTGGTTTCTAGAAAAATATAATATTTAAAACCAATCCCCTATAGAAAAAACCATGGTGAAAAACCATGGGATGGTTTTTGGTTTTGATTATTTAATTACATAGTGTCCAAACTCCATGTTTAGAAATTAATAAACAAATACCCTCCATTTTTATATAAATAACCACCCAACATACCACTCATATTCACTTAAAATCTAATGAGAATAAATTTACTCTACCTATCCCCCTTTAAATCACTCCCAAGGTGTTCCCATGCTCTTAAGAAGCTCCTCTCAAAATTCTAGAAGTTCTCTCTCAAGGTAACGAGACTATCTCCCATCCTCTTTATTCAAGAAATTTATTTCAATTATTCATTTTTATTTAAAACTAACTATGTTGGAATATATTTTTACACATTTATTTTTATTTTTGAATTATTTTGATGTAATTATTGAAAACCTTTCACTCTTATTAAACCCTTCCATGAATCATTATATAAACTCATTATGATGTTGAAATAATCTTATGTTTTTCCATGCCCAAACCTCTATGTAGAGAATACCCATCCCAATTTACACTAAAAGGTATTCACCTAGATATAAATATACTTCATTTATTTTTTAATTCCATGTATTAAAACCACAATCTTTAATCATGTGATTAAAAGTGATGAAATACATTTTTATGTTGTGTGATCTATGTAGCACACATATACATTTACATGATGTGAATGCGATGGGTGGGCCATAATTATTTAACCCTCCAATGAATTTGGTATTAATTTTATCTCATGATATTTCATGTATGGTGCATGGGAATTTATACTAATTGGTATATATTATTTTTTATTCCTCGTTATCCTTGAATTATGCTTATGATATCATGTTTTATGTTGATTTTACATTCATATGTTTCTTTAATGTTATTGTCATATATCATGCATTAATGATCATGTTTATTATTATCACATATTTAATTTCACCTTGATATGACCCTTGATTTACATGTATTACTTCAATTATGCTATACTGATATTATTCCCTTACTATTCTTTATAGTTTACCCCATTTTTATATACGTCCCCAGGTTATCCTGTATAGTTTTAGAAGATACAAGGTATCTAAGGCCATGTTAGGGGATTTTTAAATTATATTATTGTATCCCTATTTTATGTTAATGTTTTATATATCTAATTATACAAATATACTAGTCATTTTGACCCTTTTTATTGTATTATGCGTATCTTTATTTAATAATTCATGAATTATGATTTTTGAAAATATGGGTTTTCATCATTTGTATCAGAGAAAGGTCTAGTCATTTTTGGGTATTGGGATTAGAATACATAGTGAAATCCTTATAGGTAAGAATAAACATTGGAAAAATCCTTAAATTATGGTAAGTTATAAACTACGTTTTTTCTAATAATCAAAATACATATCTGAGTATTACATGTGGATGTGGCACTGGAATAGTTTTACCAAGGGGTAATAGCCTCGAAAAGGGTGAATTGGGAATCGACTTGTTCATCACCTAGTGTAGGAAAATATTCGTGATTTCACAACTTTATTTACACTCCTAGAGGATATTATTTACTAATTCATAATCTATTTATGAGCCATTATGAAGAGAACAAAAATTGCCATAAAAGTTTATGATAGGGAATAGACCATAGATATCAAATATTGCAAACTATAAATTCATAGGTTAAGGAATTTATGTAATTTTTGCTTTATACCATCAATTTTATTAGTTTAATTATTAGGTTTTTAATCATTTTAAAATTATTATCCTTAATTTTACTTTCATTTGAGTTGATGGCTGGAAATCAGAGGAACTTAATCAATAACCAATGTGTTGGGAAATTCCCAAATGAGATGCCCGACCCAATAGGAGTATGAGTTAAGAACGTAATGATAATAATTACTCAATTAACTCATGTTATGAATAGAAACCTGAATCTTGGGGAAAATACACCCCCCTAAGAAATATAATGATTCAATTGAGACCATTATTTTATAAATGGGTCCAAGTTTTAGTAGATATTCTAATCCTTTAATCTCGAAAAAATGGATCTATTACATTAAAAATATTTTCACTATCACTCAATGTTTTGAGAAAGATAAGGTCATGATTAATGTTTATAATATGGAGGTAAGATCTGATAAAAGGTGGTCATTTATCAAAAAAAACATATCCCAATAAGGTTATTCAAGTGATTGAGTGGAAATAATTTTGAAAAAATGTTTTGGATAGATATTTTCCTCGTACTATCCTACTGAAAATGGAGGGAAATTTTCTTACACTAAAGAAAGAGGATGATTAATCCTTTGAGGAATATGATATTAACTTCAAAATACTTTCATGATATTCCTTTGGATTTATCATTGACCCCAAAAATAAAGTTTGTATCTTTTTTGGTGGGCTAACTTTGATTTTACAAATAAATTTAGAACATCAAGAATTAGATAACTATGAATAATTTTTTTTGATGTGACCTCAAAGTAAAATTGGATATCAATGAATCTCACATATCTCATGGTTATGTATATATAAAGATAATAATGTATTTTAATTCTAGTGTTTTGATGTAGAAATATCATGGAGAATGAAATTACAACATCACACTTGTTAAATGTGTCGGATAAAGAATACTAGAAATTATGTGAAGGGGATAAATTAATTATTTAAATGGGGAGAGGAAGGGAACCTAGCCTAAATATAAATATGGGAGAAAACCTTTAATTTAATGGAAGAAATTATTGTTCTAATAAACCCTCATCCTACTAACCAATGTTAAAACTATAAGGAACAAGAAAACAATGTGAATCAATGAACTAAGATAATGGTTGTTGATGATAACTCATTTTAATAACCTCAAAGGCCTACAGAGAAAGATTGATCTAATTCCATTACAACTACTAACATGGATCCCAAAAATGGTGTGTTGAATGTACTATTTTATTTCGATTCCACACATTCTTTTATACCACACAAGTTAATATAAATACTCAAACACCACCTCAAATATAGAGGTAGAGATGTTTGTAAAAATAAAAAATAGGACAATTATTGAATCACATGTATATAACTCCTCCTATATACATATTTTCATTTTTTAACTTCCCAGTGAACCTTGTGATACTCCCTTTCACATAATTCTATGCAATTCTTTGTATGGTTGGCTATCTATGTATCGAGAAAATATAAATTTATGAGAAAATGAAATCTCCCTCACTATCGAAAATCTCCCTTAGAATATATACAAGTGTAGGGAGGATGATGAAACTACTTTGGTATCATTATCCCTATCATGGATATTATTTACTTAATATAAATTGTATCTATATCAAATGATTAAGACTAAAGAAAATATCATCCTTGATGACATGCCCATTATAAGGGAAAATGCTAATGTGTTTATAAAAATATTTTATTGTCTTCCTCCAAACCAAGAGGTTGATTTCTCAATAAATATTATACCTAGATCTTCTACAATGTAAAATTATTCATATAGAATATACACTATTTAATATAAAGATATGAATAATTAGTTGCAGAAGAATATAGATAATGGGTTTATATGCCCAAGTGCTTCACCATGGGGTGTGTATGTCCACTTCTTCAAGAAGAAAGATAGGTCAATTCACCACTTCATTGATTATCATGATATCAACAAGATCATAATAAAGAGAGAGTATCCTATTTTATAGATTAATGAATTATTCGTTTAGTTCTGTAGATCCCATTACTTATATACGGTCGATATTTGGTCTGGATATTATCAAGTAAATTTGAAAGAGGGTATCCCTAAGAATACTTTTCATACATGGTGCAGAAATTACAAGTTCATAGTGATTTCATTTAGACTCACTAATGCTCTAAATATATTCATATACTAAATGAATATAGTCATTAGGGGTTAACAAGACAAATTTTTGTTAGTCTTTATAAATGATATTCATATCTACTAAGGATGAATGTGAGGAGAATTTCAAATCTATACTGAAGACCTTTCCAAATAAAAAATTACATATGAATTATAGAACATGATTTTTTTGGATGAAGAAAGTAACATTCATGGGGAATGTTATTACCAAAATAGTGATATCATTATATCCTTAAAAAAATAGGAAATTTATTGACGGACCATACCAATATTTTTGATGGAGATCTGTAGATTTGTAGGATTAGTTTGGTGCTTTCATTTATTTGTGAATAACTTCTCATGATTTTCAAGACCACTAACTAGTATGATTCATAAGGGTTAAATATATGTAAAATTATATTTGGGAATATAGTATTAGATAGGTTAATAATAGGATAATCAATTCATCTGTGCTCTCATTACCTTCTAGGGGAAAAGAATTTATGATCTATAAGGATATATCCTAGAAGGTCATGGTTTTTGTACTCATGAAATATGAAAAATTAAACTACCATGCCTATTTATAATTAATGATCCATGAGAATAACAAACCAACAGATAATATGGAATTAGTTGTAGTGATCATCATATTGAAGACTTGAAAACATTATCACTAAAGGGAGAAGTGTAACGTATATACAGATCACAAAATCCTCAAGTATATATTCACACGCAAGGATATCAGTAATCTCTAAACAATGGTGGTTTGATCTGGTCAAGTATTATGATTTTTCAATAAAATTACTATCCAGGGAAGGTGAAAAAAAGCACCATATACTAATATTATAAATGATCCTAAAACACTATCCATGATGAGGATTGAAAGGGATACAGTCTTCTTGGACATGAAAAGTATGGACATGAGAATAATAAAAGGATCTACATAATACCTTTCTCAAATTACTTCTTAAAAAAATTCATGAGAGGATAAATAAATCCTAAAAAGATGATGAGGGACTACAGAGAATGGTTGAAAATATTTTAGGGTTCAACTATGCTAAAATTGGATTATAAGTTTTTTAACTCATATATGTATCCCATTAAAACCATAATTAAAGCTGAAACTTATTGATGATGTTCGTATCTAATTATTATCTATTCATCTAGGAAACACTAATATGTATAGATATTTTCTGAAAAACTTCTACTTGGATAACATGAAGATGGAGATTGCAGAATTTGTATCTAGATTCTTGGTATTCCAACAAGTCAAGGATGAGTGATAAAAGTTTGACAGTATGATGTAACCATTATCCATAATAATATATAAATGAGAAAACATAACCATGTATTTTTTAGTACTCCCCAATAAATTTAAAGTCAATAATTCCATCTAGTTGGTATTTGATTACCTTAAAAAGTTAACACATTCCATTACTATCAAGAATTATTTCTATTTTGACCAAATCACTTAGGTATGAATAAGGGAAGTGGTAAAACTATATAGAGTACCCCTATCTATTATATCTGATGGAGATCTATGGTTTACCTTGATGTTCTATAGAATCCTTCTGTAAAAACATGATAGATATTTGAGTTTCAATATAATTTATCAACCTCATATGGATGGTTAGTCTAAGATAACCAGTCAAACACTAGAGGATATGTTAAGATCATATTAAATGGACTTCCAGTGATGTTGGATTCAACAACATCCCCTAGTGGTGTTATCATAAAAAACCAACATCTATTATAGAATTCAAATGGAACCATATGAGGCTTATATGAAAATTGGTGTCAGAATCCAACATTATAGGATGATTTTGGAGATAACTAGCTAATGGGACCTGATCTTATCCACGATATGGCAGTAAAGGCTCAAACTATTCAGTATCATTTTAAATATATGAAAAATTTGATATAAAAACATCAAATAAAATCATCAATGAGGCTTATATTTTGATTTTAGAGATATAGTGTTCTTTAATATATCACCATGGAAGAAATTCCTGAGTTTTGAGAAGAAATGAAATCTTAGTCCTTGATACACCATCCTCTTTGATATCATTGATTACATCGGAGCTATGGACTATTGAATTGAATGCATGTCTAACATATCTCAAGTACATGATGTGTTCCATAGATCCCTAATAAAGAAGTACATACCAGGACCATAAAATGAATTGAATCAATAAGTGGTACCCTTGGAGAATAATAATTCATATGAGGTGTAGCAATTGGATATATTTTAGGTTCCAGGTGAAGTGGAAGCATGCAATGCGCAATGCCCAACATTGCTTTTTCTATAATCGATGATCAGTCCCAGATCTATACGATGTTTAATCATCATGATCAATAAAATTGAATCAAATATAGATAACATTAATCACAAAAAAACAAAAGATATGAGATCAACACATATTTTTTAAAATTAATTTAATTATATTAATAATTACCTCTAAGGAATTATTTCATCATTGATGAATCTGGCTACAGATCTGCGAGGCATTGTCATTATGTTGTACAAACCAAGAGTAGATTTTCTATAGAGGTGATCCACACATGTTCCAAGAATCTCCAAACATCTCCAAAGGATTATTCGGTTGATATCACAAAATATCCTTCCACTTATGTCATCCACTTTGATCACCCCGATAATCACTTCCAATGCGTTCTACTTAACCTGGTGAAAGAGGAATGCTCACCGTTCTTGATATCATTCTTGGATAAGGGAGCTATCTAGGCTTGAGAGGATCCTCCAAGATTTGTTCTGCACAACTGAATTGGGTCTTGAGAAAATAACATAATTGGGTATTTATATAGTTAGGGTTAAAATAAAATAATTTCACAAGTTCCCTTAATTATTTATTTAATCTTAGAAAATCCCCATGTCAAATAATTATACTAATATTATTATTTCTTAATATGTTCTTAACTTGAGAATTATAATTAAATATTATTTAATAATATAATATTCAATATTATTATTTCTCACCAAACTATTAAACTTGATCCTCTATTCCTCTACAATATTTATCAGACCTTGAATAATGTCTATTTATTTATTAAATAAATATCACTATTTTATTCACAAATAAATAAATAAATATTATATTTACTAAACAAAAAATAAATATTTATATGAGATAAAGAATATATGAATAATTATTAAACCTCATATGGGATAAATATTTATTTAACTTGTTAAATAATAAATAATAATATATTATATAATTGATATTCTCAATATACTTAGTGTGTGACCCTCTAGGCCTCTTTTTTAGTGGTGTTAGGATAAGTTGCCTAAAGTCTAAGGTTAGCATCTATAAACAAACTAAGGAACCCATAGAGAAAGAAGTTAATGTCACAACGACATGTCACCTCATACAAACACTTACTATGTAATATAATCCTTTTATCACAATATCGCAAGTCGAGAAAGTTTCATGTTGGTGCCATCAACTTATATGCTCGATATCTCTTTCTTTGACTTTCCAGAAATAGAACTTTCCTATAGATCACCACAGACATTGATTTATTTAGGTTATATAATTTCTATAAAATGGCCTGAGATATCATATTTCATTAAAGAAAATAAGGTAAAAATCCTTTCTCGCATTATTCATTAATTTAATGTTACTCATGACGCAACAAACATATCCTACCTCACCATGAACATCTATTGTCATGGTTTTCATCAATGAATCTAAGTGTGCGACTCATAATACGTATTAATAATAATCTTAAACTGTAAGGAACAATACAGACGTTCGCAGATAGTAACATCCAAGGACACATATAAATGTGGATTTTCTACTGTTGGGTCTCATTCTCATAATATCCATACTGGATATTACAAAGAGAATAAACCATGAGAAGGTGCCTCAAATTTCTATGAGTCTCCACCCCTTATAAAAGGTATTATTTTTTTCCCCAAATGATATCATCCATATATAGAACATATATTTAAGAATAGTTTCATAGCACATCCAAGTTCTCAATGTAGTGAGGAACTATTATGGACTTTTAGTGTGACAACAAATCTTATGACATTATCACATACTATGTTGAAAAGAACAATCATGATGTGATAAATAATTTATTAATATTCAAAACCATGAATACAAATTTATCATTAAGTATAATAATATGGTTCAAGGGAACCAACTCCAACATATATTAGATCATAGAGACAAAGTTATATGAAACAAGACAACTCAACTGGTCAAAGTACTCTAACAGGACCACAGGTTTGGGGAAGTAACATGGGAACCAAAATAGGTAATGAAAAATAAGTACCCTAATATTTTCAAGTGTACAATATGAAATTTTAAGGATAAAATTTCTAAAGGTAAAATGAATAAAATAAACACAAATTTTATAAATGAAATTCACTTTTGGTTTATAAAATGTTTTATAGTTATAGAAAACACATATACTACTTTGATTATTTTGGGAAAATTATAAAATATATCCAATAAGATTTAAAATAAAATTTAGTATATTAAATATTGGTAATACTTATATTATATAGTGACTGATATGATTATTATATATTAAGGGTTATGATAAAGTCCAACTTTTATAGATGGAAGGAGAGATGGTTGCATCCACTAAGATCCTACCATGTGAAGCTCATTTATCGAAGCTTCGGAGAGAGTTGAAATCACGAGGATTTTCTATTGACCAAACCTAGGCTAAAATTCAATAACTAAAGTATGAAAAAAAATCCATTAATGGGAGAATTTAAATATTATCAAGATCATAGATCAAACCATGTTCTTCAAACCACATGAAGAAATCATCTTTATCACACATCTTACCCAAAGAGTGTGAACTAGTTTAATAAGGGGTTATATATCTCTAACTTATTATGAATTTTCATATTTTCATTTTATATAAAATAATAATTATATTTATACATTTACATTGTTACAATATCATATGAATTGATGAAAATTGAATCTTGATATGAAGAAACCACTGTTATATTTTGGGAAAATATTCAATTTTAATTAAAACATACTTTTTGGTAAATTTAATAATCTTGAAATAAATGATGTTTTCATATCATATTCTTATTAAATATTATTTATCGAAATATTATACTATAATTTAGATAATTTAAATGTAATAATTATAAGGTACATAAAACTAATATTTTCATAAAAAATAGTACTTTTCAATAAAGGAGAATTTTGATTTAAAACTGAAAATTATAAAATTTAGATAATTATTTTGATAAAACTAATATTATTTTTGTAATTAAAATTTCAAAATTTCCACTAGTGAATTTTTCAAAATTTTCTAAGGCATTTTAATTTTTTGGTAAAAATTAAATATGTTATAAATATACGGTATGTGTTATGACATTGTAATATCACAAAAATTGATGTAATAAACATTTAATGGAAATAAAAGAATAAAAATTTATTTCACCTTTAAAATAATGTGTTTTTTGTGTTATATGATTGATTTTATAAACCCTTAATGAATCCTTAAAAACATATATTATATTTTAATGTTTAAAAATGAATTCTTTTTAAACATGTCCCACTTTCACATCACCAAGGGTATTATTTTAATATTTTTGGTTCTTAAATTTATGAAATATTGAAGACCACTACTGTTTTTTCAAAACCATGGTAAAAAACCCTAGTAAATTTGTGCTTTTGATTGTTTTATCATATAGAGTCCAAAACATATGTTTAGAAATTAATAAATAAATTCCCTATCTTTTACTATAAATTTCCACTCTGGATCCAACTCCTCTTCACTCAAAACCCATTGAGCATGAATTTAATCTACCTATACCTATCTAAATACCTCTAAAGGTGTTATTATTATGAAAAATCACACTTTTCACATATTTCATTCACATTTTAACAGATGAATATTCATTATATAAAAAATGATCCACACCAAAATGGTATCGATCTAGAGCCATTGGAAACATGGAAACAAAAACACCTAGATCATAAGATTTATTAATCACATCCAAATTTTTTATTTATAACTATATTCCTTCTCAAACAGATCACACATTACACCTTTCTTTATAACTTTGGGAAAGTAATTACAAGAAGTGTGAGCTTAGATTCTCAGTAAGGGAAAACAAGGGATATATCAACAGAACATGATCATAAGGTTATAAGAAAAAGAGAATAATATTTGAAAACCATTACTTGTATATCATAGACAAAAAAAATTGAGTTATGGAATAATAATTAGTAGTTAATAAGATATAAATCATAAATGAATCAAATAACTTGAGCCATGAGAACATAACATTGGTATAAGACATACATTTATGGAATATAAATTTTAATATAAAATTATTTCCTTAGTAGTCAAGGCTTATTTAAAATGATATCATAGTGTAATGGGTTCACTAACCAAACCATCATAGTATTAAATTTTTACTCACAAGACTATCATAGTGAACAAAGCCATTTACTAAACTGAGTTCACTCCGCATTCTATTACTATTTATCTCAAGAGATGTTGATCTTAAAATAATGCATTAGAGGAAGATGTAGGTCCCACCAACAACATAATTAAAATCCCACACATGTGTGAAACAGTATCATAAAACATTCATCGTATTATGACCCATTAAAAGAAATTATTTTCATAAGAATTTCATCATTTCATAACCCACGGAAAAGAAATAGGTTTCATAAACATTTCAACATTTTATTAAAGCATAACCCGAGGAAGGGGAATGGTTTTCATAGACATCTTTTCATCATAAACATAAACCATCCAAATAAAGTATAAGGATGGTATAATTCGATAATATACCAAGTAAATATTATGTAACATAAAATAATGTCAACTTATATGAAAAATTATTTTTAAAGATCATATGGAACTTTTCTTGAGAAAAAAAATCTTTCCACTTTGAAAACACATATTTAAAATCTATATATTTCATCAATATTAAAGAAAAAATATTATTTTAATATAAAAATGGATACATTTAAGGTAATTTTTAAACCATTGTGTTTTCATGAAGGCAACAAATATCATTTATGTAGTACACATTAAAATAATAATTTCTTTTATATTTTTTGTAAAAAGTGAAAAGTACCTCATTCAGAAAATGAAGAAAAGATTTATTTTAAACCATTTTATAAAAAAATACAAACATGGGTGAGAATTTATTTAAATTGTAATTTTATAATAATTAAAAAAATATTTAAAACTTCTCTAGAAAATATGGACATAGAAAAAAAAATTTCTATGAAGAGATAAATAAAAGTCATTTTTTATTAAAACCTTTATTTTAGTCTCTTCATCACATAAATAGAGTGAAATTAAAATAAAATTTTATTATATATAAATAAACATAGTTGAATAAAATACAATAGTTTATTATGATATTGGTCACAATATTTCATCATTGAAAGGATAATCATAAATAGTCTTGATAAACAATGTGATTATAACATAAAAGCTTTACCACATTAGTATTGTTTGAATAGTAACCCCATGATATAAATAAACATATATGAATATTTATATCCCTTAATTGTAATGATAAAAATCATAAAATACATTCATGAGTAGTATATACAAAACACAAAAGAAACAAGTAGTGAATGTGGCATGTGTCCCATAGAAATAAAAGTGATATGAAAATCCCTTACCATTTTGGAAACTTTTGAATCGTAATACCTATTAAAGAATAACCTAAAATGAAAAATTAAATATCATGAAAAAACGAGTTTCATTATAAAAAACCAAGTTTAAGTATATGCACCTCTCAAAATAAATTATTGATGAAAATGCAATTTGTCTACTAAAAATAAAAGAGATACCAGAAATCCCATACCTCAAGTATTTACTTCCTTCTTAAGAGGTTTTACTAATCAAAGTAAGTCCTATGGAAAGTGTTTGAAGAATTAAGTAAAGTATTTTGGTATTTAAGGGTTGAACCAAAAGTATTTTGAGTGTTGATAGCAAATCATAAGGGATTTCATTTTATAAGTGGGGGAGATGACACACTTGGAATTTTTGAAAAACAAAAGTATAACCACATTTTAAATATAACACAAGGATCCAAAATGGATCATTATAGAAAAATAGATGCGTTTAGGTCATAATATTGACATAAAATAGTAATTTTAAAAGTTTTTAGTTCATTTTAACCCTTATATGTTTAGTTTAACCCCCCCCAGTAAACATGTTTTAACCTTAACCGCAGTAATATGAACTATTTTTACTATTCATTATGAGTAAAAATTAAGTAGAACTAATTATGAAATATAAAATATTTTTATTCTATGTATGAAATAGTTTTTTCTAAATCCAATTTACATAATTGGTGGAAATTAATTTAAAATAAAACATGTAGATACAGAAAATAAGTGATTTTCCAAAGAGAACATTTTCATATGTATAAAAATATTTTATATAAAAAATGAACATTGAATTTGTTACAATTATATAAATTGGATTAATCATAAAATAATTTAACTAGTTTTACTTTTAAATAAATTTAAAACAAAATAAAACTATATAAATTATTCAAAAAAATACAGTTTGCAATAAAAATCTGTCTTCTTCACTATTCACTAAAAAATTAAACATTTTATAAAAATAAAAAACATTAAATTGAATATAATTTTGGAATATTGATTTAAAAAAAAATTCATTTTTTCATATTCATATTCTAAAATTTTAAAAAAATATCTTATTATTTTTTTCAAAAAAAGAAATAAAAAACATATTTTTTAGAAAAATATATTTTGGAAGAATACAAATACTTTATTAAAAATAAGTAATTATTTATAAATATATTTTATTTTATAAAAACATTATAATTAATTTGAAAAATATTTTTATTCATATTAATACAGCCATGTTTACTGGCTAGGCTATAACGGCCATGTTTAAAAAATAATATAAATAGTATATTGGAGTTTGTTAAAACTTAGTGTTATGTGTAATGAAATATATCAAAGAAGTAAATTTATTTGAAAAAGTATATATTTTATTAAATATAGGTGTGTTTCATTCTACCCCCCTTAAAATTAATATCACCCTCAAAATTATATCACTCTAATATAAACTACTGAGGATACTTATGCCACATCATATCGTTATATTCCCACAAAGCTTCTTCCACTTTGTGATTTTTCTATAAAACTTTGGCCTCGTGAGTGGTCCTGTTTCATATAAATTTCTCTCTATGATCTAGAATCTCCACTTTTTGATCTTTATAGAAACTATCATGATCCATCAATATGAACTTGGAGTTTTTTTATATGTGAAGTATCAGGTATGTACTTTCTTAGGTGAGATACATGGAACTTATTATGGGCTTGAGAGAGGTTTTGTTGAGGTTCCAAGTGATAAGAAACAATCCCTTATTGATCATGAATCTAAAAAGGGCCCACATACCTTGGGATCATATTTCCTTTAAACTAGAATATCATAACCTTATTCCATGGATAATTTCAATGAAAAAAAATTCTCTCTAACTTTAAATTCAAAATCATATATATGATTATTAGCATAACTTTTCCATTGACTTTATATGGTCCTTATGTGTTGTTAAATTACTATAACTTTATAATATATTTCTTCTGCCATATTTGTCTCTAATAGATTTATTTTTCCAAATTCATCCCAAAAATTATCATTCTACACTTCTTTCTTTTGAGGGATTCATAAGGATCCATCTGAATGCTTGACTAAAATCAATTATTAGATAAAAATAGACTAGATGAAGGTGTTGATCCCATCCACCATTTAAATCCATAGAAAGTGATCTAATTATATCCTCTAGGGTTTTAATTATTTTACAATATTAAATATCTTTATGGAGATGATATAATGTTTGGAAAATTAACTTTATGTCAAGATAATGCTAAATAATTCACCAAAACATTGAGGTAAACCTCAGATCCTGGTAAAATACTCTATAATGTGGTACCCCATGCAAACTTACTACTTCTTCAATGCATATTATTGTAATATGATCAAGGTAAAAATACTATTTTATAGAAATTAATATTTCTGACTTCATAAGGTGATCGATTATAAACCATATATCATTATGACCTTGAGAATTTTTGGGGAATCCAATGAAACAATCCATAGTTGTGTTTTAACATTCACATTCTATTATGGGTAAGGGTTATAAAATCCCCTTATAATTTTTTCTCTAAACCTTGAAATTCTAACATAATAATAACCCAGATACAAAATTTGAAATATCTATCTTATTTTTTCCCACCAGAAATACTCTTTGAAATATCTATACATATTTTTCCTTATATAATGAATTGAAAATGAAGAACTATGAGATTCCTCTAAAAGATCCTTCTTCAATGATGGTATTAATGTGACATATACTTGGTTTTAAAAAATTATCATTACCTCATAGTCATGGTTAAACTCAGTAACATTTTCAATTTATTTTCTTATCTCTACATCTTCCATCTACAACTCTTTTACTTTCAATTAGATTTATCGTTGAACACTTATTTTTGAAAGATATAATTTTCCCCTTCCTTTATTATTTCCATATCCATCCTTTGAAAATATATAAATATTAGAGTTTTTTATCCTCATTATAGATAATATATCCTTATTATTTTGAAACAATGCATCGGCCACCTTATTGTCTTTCCCAGGGTGGTAGTGTATTGAGTAGTCTAAATATTTAATCAGATCCAACTATCTTCTCTGGCGCATGTTCAACTATTTTGGTGTGAATATATATTATAAACTTTTATGATCTATATATATATATCACATTTTTATCTATTAATATAATTCCTCTACATCATTAATGTAAAAATTATCATCGCTGAAACTTAATCATGAGTTGGGTAATTTTTCTCATGAACCTTTAATTATCATTAGGTGTAATCTATAACCATATCATTCTACATGAGAACAAATCTCAATCCCTTCTGAGATAAATCTCTATAGATTACATACCTTTCTCTACTACTAGGTAACATAATCATAAGTGTGCTGACTAAACTTCTCTTTAGTTCCTTGAAATTTTCTTATCATTCATCTATCCAAATAAACATGTATCCCTTCCTAGTTAACATAGTGAGTAGATTGGATAGAATAGAGAAATTTTCTAAAAAAACGTGAGAGTATCTTTCAAAAACAATAAATATTTATATCTCAGTTATCATGGTTGGTCTGATCTAATGTTCAATTTCCTCCTTTGATGTTTCCACCTATGCACCATATCTTAAGATTATATGACCCAAAAAATGAAAATTTATTCATACAAAATTCACAATTGGTAAATTTTTCATTTATTTTTCCTTCCTTAGGGTATTATGTATAATCCTCAAGTAATAATCATGATCTTCCTTTATCATTGAATATATAAGATGATTATCTATAAAGACTACCAAAAATGATTATGGTAATCTCTAAAGACTCTACTCATTAAACTCATGAAGACAACTAGGGAATTAGAAAGACCAAATGAAATCACTATATATCTATAATTTCCATACCTTAAACAGAATTTTCTCTTGGGTATATAATCATTCTTAACCCTCAATTGATGATATCCAAAATTAAAATCAATCTTGAAAAGGTATTGAACTCAAAACAGTTGATCAGACAAGTCATCAATATGGGGTAAAGGACATATGTTCTTGATTGTGAACTTCTTCAGTTCCATATAATCAATGAATTATCGTATCAATCAGTCTTTCTTATTAAAAAAATAAATGAAACACCCCAAGGTAAAAAACTTGGATGAATAAATACCTTTTCAAGGTTCTCTTAGAGTTTGTTCTTCAATTCCTACAACTCAATCAGGTCCATTCTATTGGGATTCTTTGAAATAGGTGTAGTACCAGGTATGAGTTCTATTAAGAACTCAATTTCACATTTCACTAGAATACTAGGAAACTCTTCTATAAATACATAAAAAAACTTCATCATAGTGAGAATATAATAAATTTTTATTTTCTACCAAACCATTTGAGATACCCATTTTGAAAATTAATCGATACTCATACAATGGATGCAATTTACATCATAATTTCATACTTATCATCAAACTAATTGATAATCATAGGTTATTTTATAAAATAAAATTGTAACTTCCATTACATGGAAATTGATGTGGGATTTATAGAGAAAGCCAATAAATCTGTAAGATAATATTAAATTCGACCAGAGGGAGAATAACAAGATTTTATGGAAGCACATTCCCACAAACTTCATCTATATAATAATCATAGAATTGAGATGTGATCATTATATCATGAGAGGTTTCACTTCTAATTCAAAATTTAATCATTTAGGTCCTAAATTAAAATTCATAAATAATTTTATTAATATACATAAATTAATCTAACTAATCAAAAATAGGGTACATCAATTTTTTAGCATAACTATTACTACATCAATTTAATAATTCTATAACTAATCCCATAATAAAACCAAAATAGTTTCCATGAAAATATGGAATATTTTATCAAATTGATTAATCATGAAAAATCATTCATAGTATTTCTAAATCATAATGCCTTATTTTCAATCCATGACACCTTTGCTTCAAACTAGGTCATTAATATTCATCATATATTTCAATCCTTCATGATGATTCATAAACTGTTTTTGAATTTCCAAATCATAACCCTATGACTATGAAACCAGGTGTGCAGTGAGGCCCGTTTTTGAGCACTAGGTGATGATTAAGTCTATGTCAATGTTACCTTTTTACATTTATTACTACTAAGTACCATAGTACCAGAGATACGTTAATTTTTAGTATCCAGATAAAGATATAATTTTATAGAAACCACTCACTCTATCCATTTCCAAAAATCCAGGAAATTTTACTATACCTCTGCTTATCCTTATACTTATATTTATACATGTCTCTAGACATAACCCTGAGGATAACACTTAGGTTTTATCATAATTATTCAAAAATGTTTAACAAAACCTTACTATGATACCAACTATATTAAACCACACTTTTCATACATAGATATCAAATCTTAATAGATGAATATTCATTACATAACAAAATGATCCATGATAGAAGTGTATAGGTCCGGTGACTTTCAAAATTTAGAAACCTAAATAACTTTTTCATAAGAGTTATATATCACATCTTTCTTAGTTATTCATACTACAACCCTTCTTATACATATCACACATGATAACTTTGTTTATAACTTGGGGGAAGAAAATATAAGAAAGGGTGATATCAAATGCCTAGTAATGGTATACAAGAAATATATCAACATCACATGATCATAGGGGTATTATAACTAGACAATAACATTTGAAAACCATGCCCTACATATAATATATCATAAAATGGAGTCATGGAACCATTATTGTAATTTCATAAGAAATGAATCATATAGGAATCAAAGAACATGATCCATGAGAAAATAATATTATCATAAGACTTTGATTTTAGGAATATACATAGAAATTGAAAATAATTTACTTAGTAGACAAGGATCATTGAAAAGGATATTATAGTGGAATGATTTCAATCCCCAAACCATCATATTTGTAAAGGTTCACTCGCAAGACTAAAAAAGTCCATTACTGAATTGTTCTCACTCCCCATTTCAGTCCAAATTATCTCCTAGGATATCAATTTTTACCCAGTACATTGGAGTGATGTATAGGTCCCAACTATCACATAATGATAATAATATGCATGTATTTCACAAGAACATAAAATATTTATCATATCAAAACCCATGAAAAGAATTGGATTTCAAAAAAAAATCATCATAGCATAACCTATATAAAAGAAACAGGTTTCATAAGAATTTCATAATTTTATCATATCACAACCCATTGAAAATAAATGTGTTTCATAAAAATATTTTCAGATTTATCATAAACCATAGTGAAAAATTATAATTATGTAATTATTGCATCATATTCCCAATAAATCATAAGTAACATTAAATGATGTCATATTATATGGAAAAGGAATTTTATATATCACTAGGAACATTTCTTGAAAAAAATAACCGTTACACTTTGAAAACACTTATTTAAAATAAGGAAAATTTAAAAATATTGATGACAAAAATTATTTGAGAATAAAATTTGAAAATTGTAAATTATTTTCCAAATAGTTTAGTGGTCATAACAACAAAAAATACAGTTTATGCCGTACATGTTAAATTAAATATTCCTTTCTCATTTTTTTGTAAAAATCCAAAAAAATAACTCTTTCATAAAATAAAAAGAAGATTCATTTTAACCCATTTTTTAAAAAATAAAAAATAAGTAAAAATGTACTTAAAAATCATTGGATAATATTAAAAACCTTCTTTGAAATGTTCTTATAAAACATGGGCATGGAAGGAAATTTATTTTTGATCGAAGAGAGAAATAAATTAATTTTTTTCATTAAATATTTTTTAGTCCCTTGATTTCATAAGGATAATAAAATGAATGGAAACATGATTCTTTATAAATAAATAGATTAGAAGAAAATACATGAGTTTATTGAAAGATTAATCAAAATATTTGATCATCATAAGTATAATCATAAAAAATCCTGATAAACAGTGAGATTGTAACAAAAATATTTATCACCTTGGAAATGTTTGAATCATATACCCCATTAAAGAAAGAAACATATAGGAATATTTATATCCCACAATTATTTTTAGATTTATCATAAAATATATTCATGGGAAATATATACACCACACAAAATTAAAGAGTAATGAATATGGAATGTGTCCCACAAAAATAAAAGTGATATTAAAATCCTTTACCACTTTGGAAAACCTTGAATCATAATACCTACTAATGAATGTCATAATATTAAACTATAAATATCATTAAAGAAATGAGATTACTTCTATAACATCACTAAGTGTAAATATATACACCACACAAAAAATAAGTGGTTAATATAGAACATGACACCCTTGAATAAAAGAGGGGATAGAAATAACTTACCTAAAATATTTACTTCCTTCATACACATTAAAACCTCCTTTCAAATAAATATAAGTAATTTTACATCTATTATAGAACCATACTCATATATCATACCATATATGATTTACTTATTATTTACTTATCATTTTCCAATGGATTGGAAGTTAATAAGGTAGATGTGATATTATAATTTAATAATTATAAATATTTCTTAAATATCATATATAATCATTAAATCTATCATTAAATCTAGACATGGAAGGCATTGATGGGAAATGAATTACATCTTTTTATGAGGTATTAGTCCTTTTTACACACGATTGACAGTTTCGTTTCCCATTTAATGGAAGAGGAAATAGATGTAAGCTATGACACTAAGATAATAACATATTATTATATGGTATATACTTATTTCATTATATCATAATAATTGAAGAAACTTTTATCGAGTTGGAAGAAAAAAATAAAATAAATATGATAGGTTAATAGTGATACCTCTCCTTTGGAAAACCTCATTAGGTTACCACCAAATGTCTTATTATGAGGTTTTAATAATTAAATTAATACCTCCATTTCATTTTGAGGTAATTATTTAAAGTATTTTGGTCAGTCATAGAAGAAAAAAAATGATTTGGGAGTGTGAATATGAGAGGAGAGGAGATGTCCTTTTATAAGTTGGGGAGAGGACACACTTGGAATCTTTGAAAATAAAATGGTAAACCTACATATTACACATGAAAAAAGGGTCCCACATTGCTCATTCTAGAACCATAGTTGAGATAAGGCTATCATATACCTATAAAATTATAATTGTAAAAGTTTTTATGTAATTTTGAACTTTATATTTTAGTTTATCCCCCCATTAAACTTGTTTTAACCTTAAATATAGTAATTGTTTTTATTTTTACTATTAATTATGATAGAAAATTAATTTTAAATATTTATATAATAAAAAATTATTATAATTAAAACATTAAATATATTTTTCAAATTTTAATTCACATAATTAGTTTAATTTAATTTTAAATAAAACCTGCAGACAAGATGAATAAGTGTTTTTTCCAAAGAGAAAAGTTTCACAAGTAAAAACATTTTATATAGAAAATAATTATTAAATTAATTAAAATGACCTAAATTGGATTGATAATAAAATTATTAGACTAATTTTACTTTTAAACCATTTTAATATATATATATATATATGTGAATGATTTAAACAAAAAGGTAGTTTTTAATAAAATATGTATTTTCACTATTCATTATAAACCCAAACATTACAAAAAAATCCTACAAATTCCACCTAAGATAATTTTTAAATTTTGATTCTTAATATGAAGTGAATTTTTAAAAAACATCTAAAATATAAAATATCAATTTTATTATTTTTTCACAATAAGAAATAAAATTCCTTATTTTGAGAAAAATGTACCTTCAGAGCATATAAAAACATTAATAAAAATAAATATATTTAAATAAATATATATTTTTTATCTGAAACCTATATAAATAATTTTCAAAATATGTTTATTCATATTCATACCATCATTTTTATCATCTGGGTTATAACGATCGTGTTTAAATAAGTATATTGTGGTTTGTTAAAACTCAATGTTGCGTGTAACACAAACTATCGAAGAAACTATTTTTTTGAAAACAAAATCAAAAACAAATTTGGTCTTAAACCCATTTTATTAATAAGGTCTCTTTATGATTTTAAAATAATCCTCTCATGGTAAGTGGATTCTATCCTCCTCTTTATTCAAGCACTTACTTTGTAGTATGCCATTTTATTTCCAATATTCTATGCAAGAATGGGTTTTTATACATACCTATTACTTTCATTATTATTTCCATGTATTGATATAACACTTTCAACTTTCATTAAACCCTTCTATGAATCATTAAGAAGAACCATTATGTAGCTTGATTTATCATGTGATTCTTCCATGCCAAAATATTTTTGTATTTAATACCCATCCTAATTTCCAGTCAAATATTTTCATCTATATATACATATCCTTCATTAATTAGGTAATTACATGTATATAACTCATACTCCTTAATAATGGGATTAAAACTAATTAAATGCATTCTTTTGTTGTAAGATATATGTGGCACAAAAAATCATGTACAATATGTGATTGTGATGGGTGGTCCTATAATTATATATCCCTCTAATTCATGGGGTATTGTGTTTATCTCATGTGATTCCATTTATGGTGAATGGGTGGTTATCCTAAGAACACTATGTAACTATTTTTTGGTGGTTATCCTTTAATTATACTCATTATTATATATTTAATGTCGTTTCTACATTCCGAGGTTTCCTTGATGTTATCATCTTGTATCATGCTTTAATGACCATGTTTATGATACTCAACCCTTTTATATCACCTTGATATTCCTCTTGACAAACATGTATTACTTTTATCATGTTATTATTTTATTATTATATTACTAGGCTTTATATCTCACCCCTTTTTTTATGTACATCCCTATGTTATCCCATGCTAATTTAAAATAACAAAGTAATCTATTGTAATTTATTGTATTTTTAAATTTTCATGGTGTATCCAAATTTAAAGTTATAGTCTGATATATCAAATTATCTAAAAACACTATTCCTTTCAATCTTTTGGGATTGTATTATGTGTATCATTATGTAATAAATAATGAATTGATATTTATAAAATAAATGGTTTGGCATATAAAAAAGTAATATAATGTGATATGTGTAAAATGAAGTGTAACATATCAAAATGTTCACCAGGGCTTAGGGAATAATGTAAGTACATGAATATAAAAAACATGATGCATAACATAAAAATGAAAAAAATAACACCACAAAGGTGTAGTAAAACATATTACTAATACTTTTGACCAATCTATCATAAATAAAATTCTGAAAAATGTTCCCAAGGAATCATAAACATTTAATCTCTATAGATTAATTATTTACCCAATTCATTAGAGTTATATCAAGTCACACCCTTCATATATAAAAAATTATGTGTTCAACATTGATCAAGATCATAAGTACATATAATTTTTAACCCACGGGTGGGGAATGTTGTTTTCATACACATATATCCCCAATAAACAATTTAAAGATAAATCTAAATGAATATATTTGAATGAAATAGGATTGGATATTCATGACATGAATATATAGCATGTAAAGTAAAGGGATGATTTCAGAATCATAATAGTTACAAAAATGGATCCTAGAATGGGTTAAATAAAAGAGAAAGAAAGTATCTCATTAATAATACCTAATATGTATAATAATGGTGGAGTTTACAATAACATAAAAAATTATAATCAAATGTCTTATAAAAATAATTACTTGAATTGAAAAATTAGAGGAATAGAACCCTTACCTGGAAGGGATTCTTATTAGAGTTATAGACAGACTCATTAAAACCTTAGAACCACCTTGTACAGGCTCTTAAGATATATTTTTAGAGAGAATTAAAACTAAATTTATTTGGAGTGGTGATTGAGGAGATAATGGTTGGGAATTAATAATTATGGAGGGGTGGTTTAAAGGGGTAAAATAATAATTATTTTTTTATTAAGGATAACCACTTTTATTTGGAATTAATTTTATAATGGCCCTAACCCTAGTTGCATAAATCTGGATCCTTACTTTATTATAATGGAATAGATAAAATTGTTTGGATCCCAAAGGACAGATCAATTTAGATATTTTCAAGAACTATATATATACAGTATACTAATTTTATATTGGAAATACAAAATAAAACACAATACATTCCCAAAATAAAATGATCAATATCATTAAAAACTCATTCAAATGATTTATCTTTATAACCTGGGGAAAGGGAACCCAAATAAGGGTGAGATAAAATGATTAGTAAGGGTTTAGTATATAATAATCTATCATAAATAAATAATCATAATAATTTTAGAAAGGTAAACAACTGAACACAAATTCCACATAAATAACTGGATAAATAATCAACAATAAGGTAAGGTAAATAACTAAAAACGCATGCAATTTAATCAATAAACTTATAATAATATGCATCCATATACAATACAATTGTGAGAATATCATGGATAATAATAAATTAATTTTTAATGAAGAAAATTCTTAATTACAGGATGTCATATATCCTAGGAACATGATACTTTTACCATCAATATCATTTAAAAGAGTGTTTAAAACATACTTTGTAAAAACCCCATTGGATTTGGCCAAATGATTTATCTCATGATACTAACAATGTATTGAGGGTATTTCTATAAATATTCCCCAACCCATTTCTATAATTTCAAAAGCATTCCTCATATACTTAATAATCAATTTAATTCATAAACAGTATGCCTTATCATAAAGTATCAGTATTGGGTAAAGGATAAGGATTTATCAATATTTCTAAAGTCCATCAAATAACTTTCAAAGTGAAAATCCCATTTAAAAATGGTATACAGTTTAGTAAACAATCATATCCATCTCATATTAATATGGATATTAAAGTGATATTTAATTTCCAATGAAAAATGATTACAATAATGTGATTATTTCAATAGAATGTTCACAATCACAAAATAATGTGGGATTTCACAATAAATTTTACTACTTGGTAATTTTAAATTAAAATATCATTGGATGAAATAATTAAAATTAAAACTAAAAATTACATGAATAATTAATTATTTGTGATATTTAATGACAAAGGTAAAGTATATATGCATTATAAAAGAAACTAGGCTCATAACAATACAATATGCCTCAATGAAATGAAATTGTGATGAAATCCCTTACCACATGATTCTTTTTAGGTGAACGTGATTTAACCTCGTCTATAGTGGATTTATACATTATATTAACTTATCCAAAAACCATATTTTTATTTATGATATCATATATTATACTGTTATAACATATCATTACCCATTCATTAATAATCTTTCATTATTTTCATTATTTCGGTTGTCAATTGCCCTTTTTCATGTGTGTTTCATCATGAAAGATCTAGTTCTTGCACATATTATATAGTTATATCATCCTAAAAATAATAATAATGGAATAATAATCATAAATATATATATATATATCAATTTTATTTTTTAAAAAAATTATGAATAATGGTTATGAAAAGTGAACTGTGTTACCATCATTGAGAGGGTATGACATACGTATCCATGAGTAACGTTTCCATATTCCAGTAATCATTATGGAAATAAGTAAGTAATATATAATATTTACATAATTATCATAATATAATATATTTCATGTTATATACTTATATATTTCATCCATGAGGTGTGGTGATAAAAAGACAGTCACATCGCTATGTGAAGGCAACAGTCCACAAGTACACGAACGATATTAAAATATATAAGTGAGTGAAATGGTCAGAAATAAATGATATATTTTCATTAAAAAATAATAAATATGTCACTAATAACATAATTATTTCATTTATATCATATATAATCATTTAAATTATTATTATCACCTTCCATGTGAAGCGTTAGTGAATGATGAATCACATCGCTTCACGGGGCGGTAGTCCACAGTACACATGAGAAACATTACTATTTCAACTACAGAATAGAAGGTAACAATATATATATATGATATAATTACTCTATAAATGTAAATAATTTATAAATATAATATATATAAATTTTATCTATCATCATATCCAACCATGAAATGTTATAATGGAAGAACGAATGACATAGATTCATGAGGCGGTAGTTCGTCGTACACACGAATGATGATTTCATAAATCATTTGATGGAAGTAGAGATGGTTGTAAGTAATTACCTTATTATAAAAAAATATATCATATTTAAGATACTTATATTATTATAATATCATGTTTTAATAAAAATGTAAGGAGGTAGAGGAAGAAATAAAATGAAAACGCTCGTTGAAGAATGTTACCACTTCATTAGGTATCCTCCTTAGGTTTTCACTAAATCTTTCCAAGGTTGGATTTATAGCCAATATAATGCTTTCATGATGATATTAGTGAAGTTTAGAGGTGATTTGGGTAGGTATTTTCTGAACCAATAAGGTTTTAAGGTTTTAAAAGAGAATATAGTGGGTGTCCTTATATATGTGGGGGAGAGGACACAGTTGGTATTTTTGAAATAAATTGGGTGCTCCCACATTTTTTATTTTTCACAAGGTTCAAAAATGGATCATCTAGAACATTAGAGATTTAATGTTTGAAACATGTCCATCAAGTAGTTTTTATATAAGTTTATAGGTCATTTTATCCTTATCTTATTTAGTTTAACCCCTAATAAACTCATCTTTACCTTAAATGCGGTAATTAATTTTTACTGCAGTCAATATTAATTTTTGTCCAAAATTAATTTGAACATACTAGAAATTGAAAATTATTCTGATTCCAAATATTTATTCCTTTTTTCTAATTCAATTAACTGAATTTTAATAATTTAATTTAAAATTAATCCTCAAACATGACGAGAAAGCGGGTTCTTAAAGGGAAAATGTTCAAAAGTTAACAAAAGTTTCTTATCAAAATTCAATTTCAAAATGGTTATAATTACATTAATTAGATTAATTGATTTTAAATTTATCTAATATTACTTTAAAATAATCTCAAAATTTATTTTCACATCATATATAATTTAAACGAAAATTTATTTTTTAATTAAAGTTCATTAATTTTCACTATTCATCAAAAAATAAAACTTCTTAGAAAAATCGTAAAAAATCACAAAAAGATAATTTTGATATTATTATTTCAAAATAGAGTATATTTTTTTAAAATAATATTCCTAGGATGGCTAAAATTTCATTTTAAATTAATTTTTCAATGAGTAACTAAATAGTGGTTTACTTAAACCTGGTGTTGTGTGAATGACAAGTTATTGATGAAATTAAATTTATTATAAAAGAAGTATATTGTAAGGTCTTGGTGTGTTACATGATTCTATACTATAAAAAAATCATAAAAATTTCATGTATATTACCTTTTAAATAGATAAGGGTAGTTCTTCTTTATAATATCTTCTAGTTCCTATGTTTCCTCCACTATTCTGTGATTTCTCTAAATTACCTTTACTGTATGAGTCATCTGATTCCCAAAAACTTGTTATATAGTATCATTACTATTGATTTGTTCTTCATAGTAAGATATATTAGGTTTTAATGGTATTTCATTAGTGATTACCATATGCATTGGTTCTGGTATGTACTTCCTTATCAATTATATGTGGAACAAAAAATGTACTTTTGAGAGATTTGAAATCATTGCCAATTGATAAGAAACAAATCCAATTATTTCAAGAATTTAAAAAGGTCCAATGTACCTAGGGATCAGTTTCCATTTCTTACTAAACCTTATAATACCTATTCAAGGAGATACCATCATAAGGTCCAATGTACCTAATACTAAATATCCTTTACCGTTATTATTATCTATTCTACATTTTCTAGGCCTATGTGTTTACTTTAACAAACATAAACCCAGAAAATTGGAGTACAATATCTATTTCCTTATTGAAGTGCACTGTGTTGCATTTGTTGTCAATGAGGTATGTAGTTGTCATGGAATGAATGGATGTCAAGGAATGTCAAGATGTGAATGACAAAGGTTGTGATGGTGATGGTGATGAATGGAGAATGGCCATGGTACTAAGATGCATGTCACTTAGGAGATTCACTAAGTGGCATAGGAGATGTGGTTGAAACATTCTCTAGTTATATCAGACGATTGTAGAACTGATCCTAATGTTTCAATACTTGTATCAAGATGATACTAAGTTACAACACTTGAACAATGAATGATGATGGAGCATCATTATATCAGACGATTGTTGAGCTGCTCTTAAAGTTCCAAGAACTTGTATCAACTGGATACAATGTCACAACAATGTTTGAAGACCATGCATTGTATTGACAATGCATGAGGAGATGAAGAAGATCCATCCACAAGTTCAAAGTGGATGAAGTGAGCGGATGGAAGAGTCCATGCACTATCACTTAGTGCATGTGAACATGAAGTTGATCCAACTTGATCTCTGATTGGGTCAATGAAGAACATTGGAGATTTTATGTGATTCAAGAGCTCGGTTGATGAAGAACCTTCGGAATTCCCTCCTAAGTTGTGAAATGTTGAAAAGTTATTAAGAACATGAGGAGGAGATGGGAAATTCCTAAGAAGAAGAAGAATTATGAAGAATATGTCTTGAAGTGGCATTTGGAATATGGGGATACTTTGTTTTTATACAAAGTCTTTATTCCTATACTTAGCAAAAATTAGGCCAGCCAAGGCCAGCCCACGGGTTCAACCCCAAGGCACTTGTGGGCCTAAGGCGCCACGCCCATGGGGGATCCCACGGTTCAAGCACAAGGCGGAAGGGGGCCGTGTATAAGCCCTCGAGGGAATGCGGTGGTGAAGCCCGCGCACCTGAGTGTGCATAGTGGGCGCTAGGAGCGCGCCCGCAAAGGCGAGAGTGGGCGCAGAGCGCGCCCGCAGGGAGAACACGGTGCGGGGCGGCACCATGGAGGGAGAGGATTCAACTGAGGGGTTGAGGCGGCGCTAGGGTGATAAAGCGCAAGAAAACCGCGAGAGGATTCGATGTGGGATGCGGAATTTTTCCGCGGGAGCGATCCTGGCCGCACGATCGATCTCGCGCCAGATCTCGGCCGCACATCTGATCCGCGGCGAGGCGATCTGATCCAGGCCGTCCGAGGTTATTTGATCGCCCGATCCAACGGCTCCCGGCTCGTCTCCTTCGTTGAGCTTAACCGAGGCTTCCCCGAAGCCACCCGCGAGCCGCCGACGAACCAGAGGCCATCCGACCAACGTATTTCGAGTTTCTGGCCACCTCCGAACAAAACGAAGGCTCCATTGAGCTCGTCTTGCCCGTACGAACACGACCATGCATAAAAATAGGCATGCATGCAATGTTTGGAAGAAATTTGCACGAGGCCGAAGCAAACCGAAGGTGCGAGGCCACGTGGAGTTTATGCTTTGCATGAATCGGTATAAACAGAGGCATGCGTACGTTTCCATGCACATGCATGAAGAGGAAATTAAAGAAGGAGAACTCGCGTGCACCGAAGAGAAAACGCAAAAATTTGGAAAGATTTTGAAGATCCGAAATCTTCGGTGATTCAAGATTTATCACGCGGATTGAACCGCCTCTCCTCTGCCTATATAAAGAGAGGCCGAGCCATCGAGGATGCTTGCTGATCCGCTGAAAAACTTGGAAGTCCCGTGAGAGCACCTTTGCCTCGTGAAGAAGAGTCTGCGCGCACAATTGTGCGGCAGTACAGCCCAGAGCTTCCCTAGCTCTGTTTGGTTCCTTTTGTGCACTCCTTGCGCAAAAGAAGAAAGGGAGTCCCCTGCGCGCCAATCCTTTGCGCAGCAGGAAGACCTCGTGGCCGCAACACCTTGCGCGCCCGAGACTTGTTCCCTCTCTGCCCGCACCCTTGCGCGGCAAGAGGAAGACCCCGTGGGTGTTGCACTTGCGCGCCCCGCGGCAAGAGGAGCTTGCGCGCCCGCGACTGACCTGCACCCAAGGCTTGCGTGGTTGTTGAAGTGAAGGAAGGTCAAGCCCCTTTCATCCTTCGGTGTGTGCTAAGTGCAAAGAATACCCGAGGCATTGTGTGTGCAAGGAGAACCCAAGACTTGGAAGTGTGTGAGCATAAGGAGGAAGACCACACTATTTGTGTGTGTGCAAAGTGGAAAAGAACACCTACGGGCCAAGTGTGTGCCAAGTGGAGAAGAGGACCCGAGGCATAGCCTTGTGTGTGCACCAAGTGAAGACCACACCTTTTGTGTGTGCAAAACAAGAAGAGGACCTACGGGTTAAGTGTGTGCAAATTAAAGAAGTGGCCGAAGGCTTTGTGTGTGCACAAGAAGTGTGTGCTCACTTAAAAGAAGAGGAGAAGACCCACACAAAGTACAACACACTTTAAGTGTGTAAGCAAATTGAATAAAGTGTGTGAAGAAGTGAGAAGCTGGTGTGTGCTTAAAGAGTTACACCCTTTGTGGGTTTATTGCACCAAGGAAGAAAGAGGGGAGTGCATGCATACATGCATGCACGTGCACACGTGAACAAAGCCAAATCTGGTTGTGTGCATTTGAGTTGTCCAAGACTTGAAGATCTTGAAGAAATTGAGAAGGCCATGCAGTCAGTGCATGAGGAAGCAGAGATGGCATGCACTCAGTACATGAAGTTGAATTGAGTGAGACTGAGCCAGACTGAAGTTAAAGAGATTGGTTGTCTGAGTTTTCAGTAGATTGAGAAGACCCTGATCAACAGAAGTGATCAGAAGCTGTGAGCAAGACCAACTGACCTTATCAGAGGCTGTTGAAGATTCTTGAAGAGAGAAGCCAGGTCATCCTTAGAAGAAGGAGATAAAGCCTGAGCTAGACGAGAAGCCCTGATCAACCACAAGTGATCAGAAGAGAAGAGCAAGGCCAGCAGTCTTTATCCCAGGCTGCTGAAGATACTTGAAGAGCTGAACAAGAAGAAGAGCTACTCGTGTGACTCGAGCAGCCAGGAGAAGACCCCTGTGAGACTCAGGGTGGAGGAAGTCTCCAGTGGGATTCTGGAGCAGGCCAGTGGGACTCTGGTAACACTGTGGGACGCAGTATAAAGACCCTCATGTGGGACTCAGGAGAGATACGGTGGGAAGCTGTATCGACCATTGTAATTCTAACAAGTTATAATGGGAGAATCCATGCTGGGAGAGCATGGCAAGGATGTAGGCCTTTGGTGCCGAACCTTGTAAATCCTTGTGTCCTGTGCCTTTTCATTACTGCATTATCCGAGAAAGGTTGAGAGACATAAGAAGAGTGGATCGAGGCCTTAACAAGCCATAGAGGTTTAATTTATTAAGAATCAATTAGTAAAAAGTTTTAAAGGATCACTGATTCACCCCCTCCCCCTCTCAGTGATTCACACTGATCTGGGCACTTCAATTGGTATCAGAGGGAAGGTTACCTCTAAAAGATCCAAGAGAGTCTTTATGAAGTGCAGATTTGAGGAAATGAAAGAACAGCCTCAAATGGAGATATCTGCCAAGACTCAGAAAAATAGAAAGAAGAAACATGCCAAGAAAATGAAGAAAGCCTGTCCTAGCTGTTATGAAGTTGGAACAATGAAAGATCTTCAAAGTGCAATCGAATATCTTCAGAAGACAGTCCCCAAGGAAGTGGCAATGTGTATAGCTACAGGCATCCTTGATCTTCAAGAAGAAAAATCACAGCTAGAAGAAGAAGCCAATGCAATGGAAGATCAATTGGCAAAAAGGGTTGGCATAACCAACACTCTCAGAAAGCTGGTGAAGGATAAAGATGAAACCGTTTCTCTTTGCAATGAAAGATATGAAGACACTGCTGAAGAATTGCAAAGAAGCCTTTCTGAGAAAGATTTCTTTAAAATAATGGTCAGAGATGTTTTCCATGCACTGGAAAAGAGGCACAAAGTGTCAATGAATGTCAGAGATGCTCAACTCGAAGAAAAAGTCAAATTGGTGAAGGAGCTGGACAATTCATTGAAAGAATTAAAGAAGGTGCATGAAGACCAGATGAAACAGCTGGAAGAGAATTGGGAAGGAAAGCTAAGAACTGTTGAGGATGAGAAGAACTCCCTCAACATGAAATACGTAGAACTGGAGGTGATATTGAAACATCTGCAATCACCCAAAGTTGAAGCCTCCCAGTCAGCTGAAAGAAGAAATGTTGCTACTCAAGTGAGCTTTGAGAAGGATGATTCTAAGAGAAAGACATCCTCTAATGAAAGGGCAACATCTTCTAAAAAGAAGGTACCATCCATACCATCTTGTACTGATGCTTCTAATTGTGTTTCCACAAAAAGTGCAGGATGGAAGAATAATTCCAAACAAATATGGATGAAGACAGTAAAGAAGCAGAGCTCTCCTAAAACAACACAGCAAGTCAAGAAAAGTACCCAACAATCAGAAAGACTGAAGAGGTCAAGATTTGTGGGTCAGTGTTGGTGTTGTAATAAGTATGGGCACTGTGCAAAGGATTGTTGGTACAATCCACTAAATGTCAAAGCACAAAGGAAGCCCATTCCAAGGGGGAGCAAGCCAGAAGGAAATAAGCAACATCCACAGGTCCAGAGACATCTGTTTACTGCTAACAGATTTGGATTGCTTGACAACATCTGGGATGGCTGCAAAAGTGGTCAAAAGAATGATACATGTCAATATCCAACTGTATCCAAAGCTGGAATGAAGAGAAGATCACTGAACCTGGCTAAAAGAGATTCCTTGGGAAGCAAGAAGAAGAAAGTGGAAGATGCTCCCAAGAAGAGTTTGAAGAATGAATAGAAGTCCTTGGAATTCAAATCCAAGAAGGGTGATGCATCCAGAAGGACCACCAAGAAGAAATGCTTCTACTGTGGAAAGAAAGGGCATATCATGGATCTTTGTAAAGAAGCCATGAAATTCAATAGAGGCAGACTGGACTCAAACAGACAATCAATCCAGAAGAAGCAGAAGGGATTGATTGAAAACAAGTTGCCTAAGAAAGGTAGCTTGACAGCATCAAAAGAACCATGTGGAACTTCCAGAACTGAGGCCACACTTTCAAGTGATTTACTAGTCATATGGCCAAATTAGTTGCAACTTGCCAAAGATCTGCAAAAAGCTGAAGATAAAGTTCTGTCAATTGCTAAGGCAAAAGGGAAGAAGAAGATTTCACACGAAGATGTTTTGAGAACCACACCAGCACAATCATCAATGAAGATCAAATGTGCAAGTGTGAAGACTGGTGAAAATGGGACATCTCGGTTGAGAGAATCTTCTCAACCTTGTTGTTCACATTGATGAACCAAGGAGGTTCCATCTTATTCCCTTATACTCTTGGTATATACATGTGCTAACATTGCAGGGAATTGAAGATGATGATAATTCTCATCTGGAGGATGGTTTGGACAGAATGGAGTGCACCCCTTGAGGGGGAGCCAATCTGAAGAAGATGGGATTCTGAGATTAATACCATCTTGAGAAAAGTAAAGGTATTCCAATCATACTTTCATCCCTTGTTTCTTAATTGAGTTTATCTTGTCAATTAAGGGGGAGTATGGATTGAAGACAAATGGATGAAAGGGGGAGCTTTATCTTTGCACTGAACTTTCTAATGAGTTTTGTGAAGCATGTGCAGGATTTATCAATTCATTGAATATCTGAAAATTTCAAACCCCTGAAGCATGATCTCACATGTACAGTGAATGATGGATAGCATTGAGTTCCTTAGTCATACCACTCTTGTTTTCTACACCGGGTTAGCCCAAGTAGACTTAGAGTTGATTTACTAAAGTTTCTTTGCTAAAGAGAACATGTGACATCATCCCTCTCTCAGTGTTTTTCAAAGAAAATACTTTTCAAAGGGAGGAAGAGATTGTTGAAAGAGAACCACACCACACCTTTGCATTTGATTTCCAATAAGGGGGAGAAAATATTGGCACACATATTGACCCATTCATATGTGCTGAAGTTGTGTATTGACAACAAATACAAAGGGGGAGATTGAAGTGAACTGTGTTGCATTTTTTGTCAATGAGGTATGTAGTTGTCATGGAATGAATGGATGTCAAGGAATGTCAAGATGTGAATGACAAAGGTTGTGATGGTGATGGTGATGAATGGAGAATGGCCATGGTACTAAGATGCATGTCACTTAGGAGATTCACTAAGTGGAATAGGAGATGTGGTTGAAACATTCTCTAGTTATATCAGACGATTGTAGAACTGATCCTAATGTTTCAATACTTGTATCAAGATGATACTAAGTTACAACACTTGAACAATGAATGATTATGGATCATCATTATATCAGATGATTGTTGAGCTGCTCTTAAAGTTCCAAGAACTTGTATCAACTGGATACAATGTCACAACAATGTTTGAAGACCATGCATTGTATTGACAATGCATGAGGAGATGAAGAAGATCCATCCACAAGTTCAAAGTGGATGAAGTGAGAGGATGGAAGAGTCCATGCACTATCACTTAGTGCATGTGAACATGAAGTTGATCCAACTTGATCTCTGATTGGGTCAATGAAGAACATTGGAGATTTTATGTGATTCAAGAGATCGGTTGATGAAGAACCTTTGGAATTCCCTCCTAAGTTGTGAAATGTTGAAAATTTATTAAGAACATGAGGAGGAGATGGTAAATTCCTAAGAAGAAGAAGAATTATGAAGAAGATGGATTGAAGTGGCATTTGGCATATGGGGATACTTTGTTTTTATACAAAGTCTTTATTCCTATACTTAGAAAAAATTAGGCCATCCAAGGCCAGCCCACGGGTTCAACCCCAAGGCACTTGTGGGCCTAAGGCGCCACGCCCATGGGGGATCCCACGGTGCAAGCACAAGGCGGCAGGGGGCCGTGTATAAGCCCCCGAGGGCACGCGGTGGTGAAGCCCGCGCACCCGAGTGTGCATAGTGGGCGCTAGGAGCGCGCCCGCAAAGGTGAGAGTGGGCGCAGAGCGCGCCCGCAGGGAGAACACAGTGCGGGGCGACACCGTGGAGGGAGAGGATTCAACTGAGGGGTTGAGGCGGCGCTAGGGTGATAAAGCGCGAGAAAACCGCGAGAGGATTCGATGTGGGATGCAGAATTTTTCCGCGGGCGTGATCCTGGCCGCACGATCGATCGCGCGCCAGATCTCGGCCGCACATCTGATCCGCGGCGAGGCGATCTGATCCAGGCCGTCCGAGGTTATTTGATCGCCCGATCCAACGGCTCCCGGCTCGTCTCCTTCGTTGAGCTTAACTGAGGCTTCCCCGAAGCCACCCGCGAGCCGCCGACGAACCAGAGGCCATCCGACCAACTTATTTCGAGTTTCCGGCCACATCCGAACAAACCGAAGGCTCCATTGAGCTCGTCTCGCCCGTACGAACACGACCATGCATAAAAATAGGCATGCATGCAATGTTTGGAAGAAATTTGCACGAGGACGAAGCAAACCGAAGGTGCGAGGACACGTGGAGTTTATGCTTTGCATGAATCGGGATAAACAGAGGCATGCGTACGTTTCCATGAACATGCATGAAGAGGAAATTAAAGAAGGAGAACTCGCGTGCACCGAAGAGAAAACGCAAAAATTTGGAAAGATTTTGAAGATCCGAAATCTTCGGTGATTCAAGATTTATCACGCGGATTGAACCGCCTCTCCTCTGCCTATATAAAGAGAGGCCGAGCCCTCGAGGATGCTTGCTGATCCGCTGAAAAACTTGGAAGTCCCGTGAGAGAACCTTTTCCTCGCGAAGAAGAGTCTGCGCGCACACTTGCGCGGCAGTACAGCCCAGAGCTTCCCTAGCTCTGTTTTGTTCCTTTTGTGCACTCCTTGCGCAAAATAAGAAAGGGAGTCCCCTGCGCGCCAATCCTTTTCGCAGCAGGAAGACCTCGTGGCCGCAACACCTTGCGCGCCCGAGGCTTGTTCCCTCTCTGCCCGCACCCTTGCACAGCAAGAGGAAGACCCCGCGGGTGTTGCACTTGCGCGCCCCGCGGTAGGAGGAGCTTGCGCGCCCGCGACTGCCCTGCACCCGAGGCTTGTGCGGTTGTTGAAGTGAAGGAAGGTCGAGCCCCTTTCATCCTTCGGTGTGTGCTAAGTGCAAAGAATACCCGAGGCACTGTGTGTGCAAGGAGAACCCAAGACTTGGCAGTGTGTGTGCATAAGGAGGAAGACCACACTATTTGTGTGTGTGCAAAGTGGACAAGAACACCTACGGGCCAAGTGTGTGCCAAGTGGAGAAGAGGACCCGAGGCATAGCCTTGTGTGTGCACCAAGTGAAGACCACACCTTTTGTGTGTGCAAAACAAGAAGAGGACCTACGGGTTAAGTGTGTGCAAATTAAAGAAGTGGCCGAAGGCTTTGTGTGTGCACAAGAAGTGTGTGCTCACTTAAAAGAAGAGGAGAAGACCCACACAAAGTACAACACACTTTAAGTGTGTAAGCAAATTGAATAAAGTGTGTGAAGAAGTGAGAAGCTGGTGTGTGCTTAAAGAGTTACACCCTTTGTGGGTTTATTGCACCAAGGAAGAAAGAGGGGAGTGCATGCATACATGCATTCACGTGCACACGTGAACAAAGCCAAATCTGGTTGTGTGCATTTGAGTTGTCCAAGACTTGAAGATCTTGAAGAAATTGAGAAGGCCATGCAGTCAGTGCATGAGGAAGCAGAGATGGCATGCACTCAGTGCATGAAGTTGAATTGAGTGAGACTGAGCCAGACTGAAGTTAAAGAGATTGGCTGTCTGAGTTTTCAGTAGATTGAGAAGACCCTGATCAACAGAAGTGATCAGAAGCTGTGAGCAAGACCAACAGACCTTATCAGAGGCTGTTGAAGATTCTTGAAGAGAGAAGCCAGGTCATCCTTAGAAGAAGGAGATAAAGCCTGAGCTAGACGAGAAGCCCTGATCAACCACAAGTGATCAGAAGAGAAGATCAAGGCCATCAATCTTTATCCCAGGCTGCTGAAGATACTTGAAGAGCTGAACAAGAAGAAGAGCTACTCGTGTGACTCGAGCAGCCAGGAGAAGACCCCTGTGAGACTCAGGGTGGAGGAAGTCTCCAGTGGGATTCTGGAGCAGGCCAGTGGGACTCTGGTAACACTGTGGGACGTAGTATAAAGAACCTCCTGTGGGACTCAGGAGAGATACGGTGGGAAGCTGTATCGACCATTGTAATTCTAACAAGTTATAATGGGAGAATCCATGCTGGGTGAGCATGGCAAGGATGTAGGCCTTTGGTGCCGAACCTTGTAAATCCTTGTATCCTGTGCCTTTTCATTACTGCATTATCCGAGAAAGGTTGAGAGACATAAGAAGAGTGGATCGAGGCCTTAACAAGCCATAGAGGTTTAATTGATTAAGAATCAATTAGTAAAAAGTTTTAAAGGATCACTGATTCACCCCCTCCCCCTCTCAGTGATTCACACTGATCTGGGCACTTCACTTATGATACTTGATACATTACCATTTGAATGTGAGAATGAAAACTATTGTAATATTAAAACAATAACAAAGGTAAATACATGTCCCACGTACCTTTAAAGTCATGTGATCATGACTGAAACATGTCTTCAATTGTTTGAATATTCCTTTCGGACTATCCATAAATTTAAGGATGGTAGGTGGTGCTTAAATGGTTCTAAATATCAAGAGCCATATTAAGGTTCTTCTATAATTTCAATGTAAAACAGGGATCAAGATCGGACACAATTGATAGAGGTTCACGATGATGTCTTATATATTCATTAATATTGAGCCTTATGATGTGCTTAAGAGGTAAATCTTCTCTTATAGAAAGTAAATGTGCAGATTTGGTTAGGCTATCAATGATAACCCATATTGAATCATTCTATCATGGATTCCATGGTAGTACTATGAAAATCACATAATAATTTCATCCCATTTTTACATATGAATAGGAAGATTCTGCATGACTCCTCTATGATGTTGTCTCACGACATCAACTTGCTTACAAACCAATAATCTAGATGCATAATTAGCAATTCCCATGTTCGTGTTACCCCACTAAAAATGTTCCCTCAAATCCCTATACATATTTTTCCTACTATGGTGTATAGGGAAATTTGAGCTCTCAGTATCATCCAATAATTCTTTTTTTGGAATAGGTGTATATAGAACACATAATCTCTTTTCAAATTTCAGAATACCGTCTTATCAATTGAATTATTCTAATTTCCCTTCATTCACAGTTTTATTTTTCTTCTAAAAGTTCTCAAATATATTTTTAGAACTTTTTATATTTTCTAATAAATATATTTTCACAATCATTTATAAAATTATTTCTGTATCCCCTTCTATGATAATTACCATATACATATTTACTATATCCATGAACATATGATCCTTCTCAATGTTCATTTCAGTAAAAATTTCATGATCATTCCTAATCATTGCATATACTGCCCTATTTTCTTTCCCTGGAAGGTAATTTATAGGTAAATCATTGTCACTGAGTAAATAAAGCTATATCCTTTGTCTCATATTGATCTCTTTCTATGAAAAATAATTATTTTAGTATTTTATGATACATGAATGTCTCACATCTTTCACCATAGAGATAATGTCTCAATAAATTTAAAGAAAATATTACTTTTTCTAACTCAAAAACATGGGTTTCATAGTTCATTTTGTGAGTCTTTAATTTTCTTTGATGTATATGTGATAAATCTATCATTGTGAATTAGGAAACAACCAATTACTTTCTCTGATGAATCAGTGTATGTAACATCCCAGGTAAATGAAGAATAATACATATTTCATATTTTTTAATATTTGTGAATTAAACATTAATTTTACTTTAAAATGGGTTTCTATGTTTGATAGCGTACCCGATACGCAACAACGGTTTTCTTTGGAATCTTACGTTGCACACTAATAAAATAATATTATTATTTTAAATGGTAGTTAACTCCTAGCTGTTGTATTGGTGGGAATGAATTAAACTAACTACAATATTATTATACATGTTTTTTAAATGTATTTACATTATCCAATAAAAAGTTAGAGGCTTAAAATGTGAATGAATCTAATTTTAAGCATAATTTACATTAAAAGGCCGATTTATCACCTTTTAATGGAGAAGCCTCTTTAAATATAGTTTTGGATACTTTAATACATTCTAATTGACCAAATAAAATCCTTCTTTATAATGGGGACATCAAATTTTAATTTGGGTAATTTTTTGGTATTTTTCTGATAAAGTTCATTTTTTTAATGAATAGTGAGAAATACTATATTTTAATTCAAAACAGCCTTTTAATATAATTTATTTATATGGTTATATTATCCTTTTAATTGGTTTTAAAGTGTAAATAGATTATATTTTTACCATTTAATCTAATTTTGGTCATTATAAGCAATTTAACATTTAAATTGTATATAATCAACTGTCAATCTTTTGATAGTTAATATTTCTTAAAAACACGCCTTTTGTTTTGACAGCGGGAATTAATTTTAAATTAATTTCTGCCACTTATGTGTTTTTAATTTGGATAAATTGATTCCATATTTGGAATCAGGAGGTTTAAATTGTGTAAATAGGTAACTTTTATTTTTAGGAATTTTAAATATTTACCTCAGTAAATATTTTATTTACCATGGTTAAAGGGGTAAATCAGGTAAAAAGGGTAAAAAAAGGTTATATTTATTTACCCTAATAGGTTTACTAATACTATTGGTTGAGTCATTTCTGACCATGAGAATCCTTGGGTTGATTTTGGGACCCCATGGAGCCACTTAAAAGTGATTATGACACTTTATTTTAATTAACTAAAAGTAAAGGCCAAAATGAAATAAACAAATATCTTTTAGTAATTTAATTTTTACATGGGGTTATATAAGTTATATTTTCGACTATAAATATTCATTGGAAAGATAAAAAGATTTCCTACATGATAGTAGTTTTTTATAATTTTTAGACATCTAATAATTAAATTGTTTATGACACAATAATGATGAAGTGTTTACCTCATTAATAAACGATTAAAATAAATAAGATTATAATGATTAAAATATTATCCAAAACATGTCCAATTATAATTGGATGATTTTATTTCAAATATGAGTCATCTTATCTTCGACCTTAATGATTTTTGGACCATTAGAAACCGAATATAATTATATAATAAAATAATGTTTTCACACTTTCCTAAAGAGATCCTCCTCTCGCTTATAAAAGGAGACCACTTCTATGCAATTACCCACACCTCTCAAGCCATTTTCTCATCCAAACTCTGCCCAATTAAGCTCCATACATCCCTATACTCCTCCTATAAGCTTTAATTTAGGCAGAAGTCATTTTAACAAGTCCTTTGGTTCAAACCAAAGACAGTTACCCAAATTAAAGGATATTAAAGAACGATCGAGTCAAGTCAGACACAAGGTAAGGGACTTCATATCAATCTCCTTTCATTGGGGCATTTTTAGTTTTATACATGACTTTATTTTATACGGTGTATAAACCCCTTTGACTTTTCATTTTATTAAAAGGGAATCTTTTTATACGAAGCGTTTTACTAAACGATAAAAAGGAATGTTTTTTTAACGTAAGCGGTGACAACGACCTTTCTGCCGCCACGAGTATTATTTGATCTTTGGCTTTATTTACAAGACAAAATGTTTTTAAAAGGAAAAATAAATATCAAATAATCTTATTTACGTATTTTGGTATTGAAAATGATTTTGGTAATGGATTTATTATTTCAATATCTTGAAATGATATTTTATTATTGCAATGTGAAAATGTTATCTTTCCTTTATGCTTATATTATATGTTATGATCATGTTATGGTTCTTGGGAATTATTTATATATACGGGTAGTTCCATGATAAACCTAGGGCGGGTGATCCCGATATAGCTCTCCAATGCATTGGGTAACGTGACGGAGGTAAACATGAATGTTTATCCTAAGAGATTTAGGTAATATACTATGATGGGTATTCCAAAGTAACTCCCTATGTAGCTGTGATAGCTAAAATATAAGTATGGTATAGATGCCACAAGTTACCTTTATGATTTATGATTTCTATGTGTCTTTCATAAATCTTATGATTTCATGAGGTAAGTAAAAGAGTTCATGTTTTGTATGTATTTATGAACAAATGTTTTCATTCACTATTTTATAACCCTTACTGAGCCTTTTATGCTCATCCTAAGTTTTGAAATGTTTTTTCACAGGAATTAAATATGAATAGGGTAAAGGATGGGATTAAGGAAAAGCCATGCTCTCTTTAACATGGAATTAGACATGACTTTTTTTCAAGAGTGTCTATTTTATGAAAAAAATGGATTCTGGGTAGAAGTGCCTACTTTGTAATATTTTGAGATGTAATAGTTATGTCCTAATTCCCTAAAACTCTAAACCTGAAAAGATCGTCAATGTGAATTATTCATTTAATTCAATATTATGTAATGTTTAAGGCTAGGTCTTTATAATGTATATCAAAAAACCATCACTTTTAAATGGTAGATTCAAAATCATATCATTGACCAATATCTTATTTCGTTAATCAAAACATTATTCACACTCCTTTCTCTAAGAAAACATAACCCCTTTATGTGTAATTTTGGTTAACAGGTAAGCTAATTGGGAATAATTCTGAATGAATCGATGATAGTAACCTACCAACCCGATGAAACTACATACCTTGATTTTATTTTTTGGTATATAATATTCTCTTACAAACTTCATCTTCACATGATCAACAGATATTCCATCTTTGGAGACAATATGGCCATGAAAAGAAACATATTTATGCCAAAAATCTCACTTACTAAATTTCCCATATAGCTCTTTCCTTATAAGAGTCTCAAGAATGACCCATAGGTGATTCTCATGGTTCTAATAGATTTTATAATACACAAAAATATCATCAATTAATACCATGAAAAATCATCAAGATATTACTTAAATACTTTGTTCATTAGATCCATAAAAATATAGGGTCTATTGTTCAATCCACATGGTTGTATGGTAAACGTTTAATGTCCATGCCTCCTTGGAAAATTTTTCTTCATAATTTCTTTATTATTTACTCACAATTTATGATACCCTAAATGATGTAAAATCTTTGAAAAATACTAGGATCAGTGAATTTGATCAAATAATTCATCAATGCAAGGAAATATGGTACTTATTCATTACCATAATACCATTAATTTCCCTATAATCAATGTACATCCTCAAGGATCCATATTTTTTCTTAATAAAGTGAATTGAGGATCCCATAGTTAAAATATAGGGAGAATAAATCCCCCATCACCTAGATCCTCTAGTTTTTTATTCAACACTACTAATTCCATTGTGTCCATTATATAGGGTTTCCTTGATATTGGTCATGCATTAAGGATTAAATCAATGGAAAACTCAACTTGACACTCTAGGGTATGTCCAATTAATTCTTTCAGATATATATCAATATATTCTTGTTCAATAGGTGCATCCTCAATTTAAATATTACCTTATCCATCCCTAGATGTTTTTATATCTTCTTACCCAAGAATATCATTTAGTAAACCTATTGGGATGGATCTTGATATGAATAAGATGATTAAGTCTCTTATCTAGAGATAAGTATCTCTATTTCTTCCTCACAAATCATTATTTCCTTCTTATTTCAATATATTTATATATAATATTTTGAAAAAATAGTTCATACCAAAGATTATATCAAATTCTTCCATATGTATGATGAAAATTTTATCAAATAAAGTGTGTTTGTGTTTCATAATGAGGAGTTCCAAATACATCCTTATTACAACGATATTTACTTAGGAGTTTTGACTCATAACTACAATCTTAAATTAAAATGGAAATGTTTAATTTTATGGAAAAACTAGTTGAAATCAATGAGTGTGAAGATCTAGAATTAAAAAAAACATAGGATAAATTTGAATATAAGATTAATGTAACTACAACCACATCATTGGGTATTTCCACCTAAATTGTAGTGATCACATAATCTTGAACTTATCTATTTGGCTTGTTCTATGGTATATTTCCATGTTTCCTAGGAAATATTTTCATAGTAACTCATCTCATTGTAGTTGAAACACTGAATAGTAGTGTTTTATTTCTTCCCCTTACATTCTTTAAACTAATGACCCTTTTCTATAAACTTATTAAAAACTCACATACACTTCAATAATTTCTTTGGGTGATTATTTCCATAGTTCACACATGGTAGAAATTTCTTCATATTTTTATTCAACATTGAATCATTCATGTATTCATGGTTTTTGGATGACCTCTTCTTCTATTGATTTCCCTTGAATATTTAAGATCTAGATAATTAATTCTCTATTTTTATGGAACATAAAATTGTTTCATTGCATGAAAAAAATTAGAGGCCAACACCCTTCTGAGAATTTTCTTAATCCTTTCAAAGAAGTGGTCAGTCCTACACTTCATGTTAAGTATATAATCTATAGCATAACTAGATAACATTGTAAAGCTAACCTCATACCCATACACACTTTATTATTCATTTTTATTTAAGATAAATAATATTATCTTCATTTTAATTTTATGATCATGAGGGAAATATTTATTAAAAAATACCTCCTTAAAATATTTCCATTCAATGAGTTCTATTTCATCTTCCTCCCTAATATTATAGATCAATGACTACCATTGATTCAAATTTCCATTGAGTTAATATAGTAGGAGTATAACTTTTTTTATTTCACCACATCCCAACACTATAAATATCTTCTCTAGAGACTTAATAAATCACTTGGATACAATCATATTATTAGTCCCACATAATGTTGGGGGATTCTATTTCCTAATTTAAACCAACAAAGGAGAATTCCTCAACAGAAAAAATTTCTCTATCTAGGAAGGGATATTTTTCATAACATTATTAATAAACCCTAATAAATCCATAATTGTTTTAGTTCTGATAATAGTTGTGTTGACAAGTTCAATACATAAATCTCTACATTATCCATGAGTATCGATACCATTCTTACTTCTAGGAAACATTTCAAAACAATATCATATATTAGATTAGATCATAAAATTATGAATTCCAAATCAAAATTTATAATTCCAAATTTGGTGTAAATATTAACATAAATTAAAAACTTATTTATTTTTAATCTCATAATCATAAAATTTGGTTTATTTATGGATATATTTTCTTTATAATCCTTCATAATGGTTTGTAAAGAAAATGGGAATACTGAGAAAATCCTCTATGAGTATCAAAATAGGTTCATATAAAGGACCATTTTCATGTTCCAAATAATTCTTGAGCCATGCTCAACATTCCTATTTCTGATTTATTACCCCTAGGTACCTCTATTCTAGAACCACGTCCACCTATATTATCCAAAAAATTGATGTATTACTAGGAAAACTAATATAATCTCTTCCTAAACAAAATGTTTCGATGTTATTTTATGATTATCCTAAAATTATACCATATGGTTATGTTCCTTAATATATGTTTCCCTTAATATAGTTCCAAAATATTATAATAAACTAACTATGATAGAAACTATAAGGACCAAGACCCCAGTGGCTCAGAGTCAGTGCCTTAATTTATTACATTGGAATATATACAATGGGTCGAATCCTAAAGGACCGATTATCTTAGCAATTTCAAAGAAAAATATAGATTTATGATACCCATTTTACATTGAGAATATAAAATAAAATATATTACATAACAAAATAAATTCTTAGCTTCCTCAAAATCTCATTCAAAGGATTCATCTTCATAACCTGGGGAAAGGGAAACAAACTAAGGGCGAGAAAGAAAATTAAATAAGAATAATGAATCAATAAGAATAATCATTATAGAAAATCAAATAACTAAACATGAATTCCACTTAAATAACTGGATAAGGAATAAATAATATGGCAAGGTAAATAGTTTAAAACTCATTACATTTAATCAAAAAACTTTGAATAAAATGTATCCAAAGATAATATCATTATGAATAAATCATAGATAATAATAATTGAATTCTAAAAGAAGAAAATTCCTAATTATTGAACATCATTTTTTCTAGGAACATATTACCTTTACTGTCAAGACATTTCACAAGATGGTTTAAAACATATTGGGTAAAAACCTATCTGATTTGGCCAACAAATTCATCTTATGAGACTAATAATGCATCGAAGGTATTTCTATAAATGTTCCCAAACCCACTTCATGAATTTCAAAATCATTCCTCATATATAAAATACTCTATTTAATTCATAAATAATGTTCCTTATCATAAATTATCTTTATTGAGTAAAGGATACAGATTTATCAATATTTCCTAAGTTAATCAAATAAATATCAAAGTTAGCACCATATGTAAAAATGGTGTACGGTTTAGGAAATAATAATATCCATAGAAAAGTATATTAATATTTAAGATAAATTTCATTCTGATGAAATATTATTACAATAATTTTATTGTTTCAATATAAAATTAACAATATCCAAAGAATGAGATATTTCTCAATAACTTTTAACACATGGTAATTTTAAAGTCAAATACTTGTGGGTGAAATAATTCAAATTGAAACCTAAAATACCATGAATAATGAATTATTCATGATATTAAATGTAAAATCTTAGATATATACACAATATAAATGAAAATATATGAAAAACATAAATATACCTCAATGAAATGTAATTGAGACGAAATCACTTACATCGCGTGTCCTTTTGTGTGAACATGCTTTAACATCTAGTATAGTGGTTTTAAAAATGTAATTAATTTTTTCCAAACCCATATTTTTATTTATGACATCATATATTATCCTTTTATAACATCTCATTACACATTCATTAATTATCATTCTTTATTTTCATGGTTTCGAGTCTTAATTGCCTTATTTCCTCATGAGTATTTAATCATGAAATATCGATATCTTGAAAATATTATATAGTTTTATCATATAGAGAATAATAATCATAAAATAATTATCATATTTATACATTAATTTTATTTTTAAAACTAATCATGAATGATGTTTATGAAAAATGAAGTATGCTACGATCATGGAGATGGTAGGTTGTACGTACGCATGAGTAACATTTCCTATTTCCAATGAACATTATAGAAAGAATTAAAGTAATAAATATTATTTATATAATGATAATTATATGATATATACCATATTATATACTTATATATATCATCCATGTGGTGAGGGGGTTAAAATAAAGCCACATCACTTTATGAAGGTAGTATTCTACACGTACACAAACATTGTTTCCATCTTTAAGTGAGTGAAAAGGTAAGAAATAAAATGATATATTATCTTTTACTAATGATAAATAAGTAATTAATTTCATAATAATTTAATTTATATCATATTTTCTCATTATATTTATTCTTATAACCTTACATGTGAATTAATAGTGAAAGATGAATCACATCACATCGTAAGGTGGTAGTCTATTGTACACACAAGTGATGTTTTCGTATCTCCTACAGAATGGAAGGTAAAAGTATATACATGATATAATAACTCCATAATAATAAATATTTTTTAAATATCACATATTTAACTTACATCCATAATCATACCCAACTATTAAAGGTTTCAATGGAAGAATGAATGACATCAGTTCACGAGGAGGTAGTCCACCATACAGATGAATGATGATTTTGTAACCCATTTGATGGAAGTGGAGATTGTTTTTGGTAATTAAATCATTAAAAAAACATATCAGTATATGTAATATATTTAGGTTATTATATATTCATGTTTTTATAATAATTTAAGGAGGTAGTTCAAGAAATAAAAAAAATACTCCTTGAAGAATGTTACATCTTCTTTGAGAATTCTATTTTGGTTCTCACTAAATCCTTTATATGTTGGATTTTTTCACAAGATAAGTCTTTTAAGATGAGGGGTGGAAGTTGGGAAGTTATTTTGGAATTTCTGGGATGAACAATTTTTTTTAAGTTGTGAATAATATAATATATTTGGTGTCCTTTTATAAGTGGGGGAGAGGATACACTTAGTATTATTTTAAAGAATTGAATGCTCCCACATTATTCATATGTAAAAAGGCCCAACATGGACTATTATCTAACTTTAGATGTGTAATGGTCTAAATATTACTATAAAATAGTTTTTAGACAATTTTATAGGTTCTCTTACCCTTATATGTTTAGTTTAATCCCCCGGTAAATGAACTTTAACCTTCATTGTGGTAATTAATTTTTATGACATTCACTATTCATTTTGGTAAAACATTATGTTCACATTATTAGAAATTATATAATTTTATAATTAATAATATGGAATCCATTTTGAAAAATTTAATTCAGATGATTGGGAAATTTTAAATTAAAATTAATCCCTCAAACATGATAAGAAACTGGGTTTTTAAAGGGAAAATGTTCAAACATTTACAAAGTTTGCATTACAAAGTTCAATATTAAAATGATTTCAATGAAACAAACTGGTTCCATTTATAAAAAATGGAAATAATTTTACTTTAAAACCGATTATAAATATATTTTTTCATTATAAATTATTGAAATTAAAATTTAGTATTCAAATAAATTCTACATTTTTTACTATTCATCAAAAAAATGAAACTTCTAAAAAAATCCCAAAAATCACCTTAAAATAATTTTGATATGATAGTTTTCAAAAATGAAGTTTATTTTTTTCAAATAAATTTTATAAAAATTTTAAAATTTCATTTTAAATTAAATGTAAAAAATGTGACTAAATATTGTCTTTCTTAAACCCAGTGTTATATGCATCACATGCAATCAATGATATTTAATTTATTATAAAATAAGTATATTGCAAAGTCTTGGTTTGTTAAAATTTAAATGAATTTGGTTGATAATTAACAACGAATTTTTTTTAATGAATTGGAATACCTTAAGCACCCATTTAAATTTTTTATCTTTAGTTATATTAAGATTTGAATTTTTTATTTTAACCTTTTAAATTATTTTACCTTTACTATAGAAACACATTTTTTTACCCTGGTAGTGTTTTTGTGACTTAAAATTAAATTTCCATTATTACCTAATTTTTACCTTATAATTGAAAATATTCAATCTATTTTACTTAATTAAAATTATAAAAATTAGAAAAAATAATTTTAATATGATACATGTACAACACATAAAAACATTTTTTAGAAAAGATAAAATCGTAGATCCAAAATTCTAAACATGTGTTTCTATATGTAACACATTATGTATTATTTTTTCCCTTAAATAAAATTTTCCTCAATAATAAGGATTATTAAATTTTAATTCATTATCATATCATGGTTATATCATAAGAGTATTTTTATTTCATAAAAAAGGAATTTGTTACTTTTTACCCCAAAAATTTAACATTTATAGAAAATTATTGTAAATTAATACAAGAATAATTTTTATATTATTATTCCAAAAAATTACATTTATTTTGTCAAAATGATTTTATAAATATGATAATTTTAAATTTTATATATAAAAATTTATTTATTAAAAAAAATTGATATCATTGTACTAAAAAACTATTTTATCATATTCATCCAATGTTTAATGTTATCTTATCTTTTATATAAATATGATACAATAAAATAATGGAAGAGTTAAAATGGTTAGAGGAATGAATTTTTTATTTATAAATAATTTTCACCTAATTATGAAATAAGGTCTAGAAATATAACCCATTATTAAAATAGTATATACCCTTAGGGTAATATGTGTTATGGTAGTAGGATGTTGGGATACATTAGACAACATTCCCAGGGTGTTTTATTTATATTATAATGAATTTATCTCACAAGAAATCCATCTCATTTATCGATTTTTTAATTTCACATTGGCTTTGGTCAAGGTAAAATCCTAGAGACTCCACCACTTTCCAAAACTATTACAAGTGAGCCACATAGGGGACATTTTTATTGTTATATTCCATGTTTTATTCCTTCTACATCATAAAACAATCCCAATGGTCACATTATAATAGCTATATAACCAAATATCATATTGAACAATGGCTATAATTCCCAATGACCATATTGAAAAATGGTATAAATTAACAATGATGGTATTAACCAATGGTATTAATGTTAAACAAAATTATTAATCTATAAATACATCACCATTATTATACTTAATTATGATTTCTACTATCTTGAACTTATCTCTCAAGAAATCCTACTAATGTCTTGATTTTTGAAGTTCATCTTGGCTTTGGTCAATGTAAAATCCTAGTGAAACCACAAGTCTCCCAATATCTGACAATTGAGCATCATTGGGGACATTTTTTTTGGTATATGACTTGTTTTATTCCTATTCATCACAAAATAATACGATTGGTCACTTTATAACAACTACATAACCAATGATCATACTGAACGATGGACATAATTCATAACGATCATATTAGAAAATGGTATTAATTATCAATGGTGATATTGACCAATGGTATTAATTTAGAATTTCCGTATTGCCCTATAAATACACCACTTTTCATGAACTTAATCATTTTCTACCTTAATTAAAAATTTCTAGCACATTCTTTAATAATTTCAATCATTTTTCTAATACTTATCTTTGTTTTTATATTCATCCTGGCAGAATAAATTTTTATGGGAGAATTCAGTCCTATAAAGTTTCCTTTAGAGTGTTCATTGTTATTTTTTTTATATTCTTGTACTTTAATTAGTTGTTATAGAAAATATTATTTCATGATGTGTAATTTTCTTATGAAATGTTACAGTATTTCTATGTGCACATAATAAAGTAGTCATTAAAAAATAAAAGTCCTCCTATTAATAATGTAAAGTAATTTTTAAGACATTACATTATCCCCCCCCCCATAAGAAACTACATCCATGAAATTTGTATACAACCTCAAAATAAATTGTGTGTTTCTCCATCACTGCTTCTTTAGGCTCCAATGTTGCATCTTTAATCTTGTGATCTCTCTATAATACTTTCCATAGACCTTAAGTTTTCTTTCAAAATAATTATTCACTTTAATCAACAATTTGGATAAAATATAATTTTATTTATTAATTAATAATTTTTTATCTACTCCTCTTACTGTTTTTGATGAAAAAATACATAATTGTTGTGAAATTAAAATGTTTTACTCTTAAATAATATTTGTGAAAAATCTATGAATTATTCTAGATTCAAGTCAATTTATTATTTTAATTATACATATTTACCTAATTATACAAATTGTATTATTTATTCTCTTTTATGGTTCCTTATTCATAATAATAAAAACAATTTAACTACATAATTGTCTAATTCGTTCATTTGAAGGGCCATGTAGACCATACAACAAGGCCTGCCGAATCTGTGATGAAAACAAGATTTTCCATGATGATTAGATTTATGGGATCAATATAGAATTTGGAACTTGATGAAAATCCATAATATTTTCTAATATATTCAAATATTTTTCTCATAAAATATATAAATCCAAAATCATCCAATTAGGGGGAAATGAATGCATTAAATTCCATCCCAAAATTCTGTCTGGGATAGGAAAACATCCCACAATTCATGAATTTTCTCCCAATATAGATATGAAATTTAGCTATAATTTTTTGGGGATAAAGTCATGAAATAGTGAAAAAATATTATATTAAGTGTTTCATATATATGGGAATCTTACTAGCATTAAAACCTATTCACATTGTTGAAAATAAAAGATTCTAGATAAAACATGACAAAAAAACATGGTTTAGGAAAATATCCATAACTTTGGTTAAAAATTCAAATGGATTCAAAATTTTTATTGATTAATTTAAATATCCATATATGTAAATTTTTAGAAGAATATATATCTAGGTTATATTGTCTAAATGGTCAAATGGTCTAACCAACTTGAGGGGCAGTTTGGGAAGGAAAATAATCCAACGCCTTGGGATATATAAACACTCCCCTATTCTTCTTACAATAGGTTGGAACTTCATAACATAAAATCAAACATTTTAATTAAAACTAAATTGAATATTTCATAATAAGACCTACCAAACTCAGGTTTATACTTGAGAAACAACTCCTACACTCTTTTTTACATGTTTTTTTGATCTTTTTTCAATTGTAATCACATATGTGTTTGAGTTGAAATTTTGTTTAAATATTAATGAAACTCTCTTAATAATATCTTATATATCATCCAAACTCTATTTTGTAATATTAACTTTTAGAAAAATTTAAATCATGTTTAAAATCATTCCATTTTTACACTTTCTCTTTCAATCCAAAGTGAAAGTTTAACTCTCTTCACCATCTATGTGTGTGTTCGGTGCACAAATCTTTTATAGTTGCATTATTTTTCTTTTATTTTTAAATCATAACAATATACATCATAAACCATATTATTAATGACATAAATTTATAATTTAATCATATATTTTAGTTAGTCATAATTTTGGGATTTCAAGTGATTGAGAGCTTTTTGTCATTAAATATTCTTTAGGTTAACATTGTGTTTGTTAATAAATAAAATGTCATGGATTAATGAAATGATTGGTTTAACATGTGAATTACATGTATTATTTGAACCATAAATACAATTACATTATCAATTATTTATTGGGATCAATACACTAGTTTTTTCAAGGATTTAATCCTCAATATTTAGGAATTTCAATCAAAATCAAATTGTGAAGGGGGTTTAAATTTAATGCAATATATTAAAATGAAAAAGTATATAAAATGATTAAATTCAGAACATGAACTCAACCCAATATTTATAATAATTTTAAGTCTAAATCCATTAATCAAAAATTATAATTAATCTCTAAAAACAATCCCCCCTTCAGAATGAAAAAACAAATACAATCGACTCTAAAAATAGTACCAACACTGAGGATTCATCTTGAGAGTCACTAGACACATTATAGAAAATCAATTCAACATTAAATGATTGATAGGTGATAATAATTCATGCCTCAAATGAAAATATTTATAGGGATGGTGTTATTAGTATTTTGTCATTTTTTATTTTTGTAAAAAGATAAAGAAAAATTTAAAAAAAATAAACCAGAAAAATATTAAAAAAAAACATGGAGAAAACTCATCCTTCATCATACTTTAAGATTTTATATGAATTCCTAATATCCCACTAAATAATCCCTAACACCTTTTTACTCTAAAATCAATATATGTAATCAAAAATTTATAAAGAACATTAGGGATAACAAAATCACTCAAGAACCATTCATTTCTCATCAAATTGATCGAGATATGTCTAATCCTAGTGAAAAAAATCTTAAAAACATATTTCCCTTGATATGAATTACAAACCCCTTGGTATTAAATATAAAAACATTGATGCATATTTACAACTAAAATTAGTTTTGATTCATCTTATATTTCATTTCCATGGGCCAGCCAGTAAGGATCCACATCTTCACATCAAAGATTTCTAAGAGGTGTGCTCAACCATGAAGCCTCAAGGGGTTTATGAAGAAAAAATCAAACTTTCGAAATTCAATTTCTCCCTATATTAATCTTTCAAATCATGGATCTATTACCTCTCTCCTATTTCCATAAACACATGGAATAACATGAAGTTACTATTCTTAGAGAAATTATTCCCATATTCTCAAACTACTTCTATCTAAAAGGAAATTAGTTTTATCCATCAATTCCCAAATTAATCACTCCATGAGTATTGGGAGAAGTTAAAAATTCTTGTATAAACTTTTCCAAACTACTAAATCCTTGACTATCTCTTGATTAAATAATCCTGTTAGTGTTTATTAACTATGGAGAGAACTCTGATCGATGTCACATGTTGTGGTTCTCTTAATGAAAAAACTCCTCCAGCTGCACGAGATCTCATAAGTATCATGAATGGAAACACATATCAATTCCATACTTGAGATAAATATCAAGTGAAACATTTACATAATAATAAATCCATATATCTTAACAAGATCAACAAGTTGATAATTGATCACAAATATCTTGTATGATAACTATTTGTGGCTGCCAAAGCCCCATCCTCTTCTTCATTACAATATCAGTTCCCCGAACCTATAAAAACCATGGAATTTACAGCTCGCCTCATCATTCAAAAAAAAAACATTTCCATAATTATAGTATGATTAATCAAATTCATCTAGTACAATGGATATCAACATATAACTTTCTTATAGGAACACCATACCTAAATAACCATGTCAGTTTGTTAGAAACTCTAACCAACCCCACCATGATCCCTTATCTTCTACTTATAAACCAAAATTTTGGTAAGGAAAACCCATATTCTTACACCCTAAATTCCCTCCTCAAAATCGAAAACAATATCAATATTTTCAAAGTGGGGGTAACTTCCAACAACTTTATCCTTTTGTTCCTTAATATCATAGGAGAAATACTTTTATTTCTCCTCCTAGCCTGCACTATCCTAACGAGTCTTCCCAATTTATAACCCAATACAATTTATTTCCCAAGAAACAAAATCATTTTAGTCCCAATGCGATACATGCGTGTGAGGACCCGGCCCCCGAGTTCCCGGAGCCGGTTCCCATGAGACATGATGTACTAAAATTATTGCATTACATTCATTTATAAATATCACATCATGTCCCACGCTACAGAGGGTCATGAGGTTCAGGTTCTGGGAAAACCAGCTGCATTCTGAAACTTCATTGAAGACACTTTTGATACCTGAAAATTTTTCATTCAAAACGTAGGGTGAGAATACGAAGGCCTAGTAAGTGGTTTTAAAATAAACCAATATAACTTTGAAAACATTCTTTAATCCGTCCATAAAACAATATTCTTAAAGAAAAACTGTAACACATGTGACATGGCATAATAAAAGTGCTTAATTAGAAACATGCTACCAAAAATTAGCATGACACACGATTCGAACATAGGCATGCTGAATAAAAGAAATTCTAAACAAGTATGTCATGATAATATGTAAGCAGAAATTAAAAAGCTAATAGTAATTAATTATCAGAGTTGTGCATAAAGGTATTAATTTCATTTTCATACATCGAATACTAAAATCCCTGAGTGTTGTACATATGTCATGCCATAAACTTTTACTTTTTTGATACTCATAATTAATGGCTCTTAAATAACATACACATAGAGAGGGATTATAATGCTGAAAATTCTGAAACATATTGTCAAGGCCTTGGCCAAGACATCTAATGACTAAGGCCTCATCCAAAATCAATATCTCTTTAACCAAATTTTCTAATAGTCGAATATTTTTCTATTTAATTAAATTTAGTAGTCATAATGAGGGAAGTGCATATACCGGACTATATCGAGGCCCATTCCAAGACCTAGGGGGATAACTGTAACTGGACCCCAACCCAGAGAGATTCTGTTACCAGAATCTAACCCGGAGAGCCTCTATAATCAGAATCTAACCTGGAGTGACTCTAATAACTGGACACCAACTCGAAGGGTCTGCTGTAACCAGACCCCAACCCAGAACATGCTTGGTCCAATGCATTCCTCATTCTTCATAAATCAAAGTGTAAATACCACTTTAATTTATTAAATAACTTATTATTACAATTACTCATATTACTTGATTTCTTATTTAAAAATATTCAAAGTTTCCTATTCCACTTGAATAATTGAATTATTATTTCATAAATTAACATGGATAATAAATTGTTTGATTATCAAATAGAATAACAATTCTACAACTCTCCCATAGTAATAAACTTTTAATGCAATAAAATACACATTCATCTTTCATGCCCTATTCATGCACAAATAAATGGAATTAGAAATGGCCTAAAACATAGTATGCTAGTTAGTATTCAATCAACATATTCTCCACGACTTGCATAAATTAGTAACATTATTTGCGCATGTGATTTTAATTTAAAACACAAAAATAATGAATGGATGAGGTTACCACATAAAATGATAATTCCCGAAATTTCAAAATCCATGCTTTATATAAATGAATAGTTATAGTTTGGAATGACCAAATTTAAACTAAAAAAGATGTCATCTATACACATGCAGGAATAATTGAGTGCCACTATAAATAAAGTGGTAAATGAAACCACTAAATCCAAATACTCATAAATCAGTAGATCACATTGAAAATGTAGCCGTTTCAGTTTATCGATGGTATTCATGGTTTATTACACTTCTTTGCACATGAGGCAATTACTGAAGAATATAAAATAATGGTTAAAGAGGGATTGAAATATAAATTTATAACAAGGCTAACATCATCTTAGGTTCATCAACTAAGATAGTTTGACATGGGACATAAAAACTAATGTTTTGCTTAATATTATAAAACCACTTGAACCCAAAACTATATTCGCATCCATGAATATATGTAATAGTTGTAAATCGTCTTTATTAGCATAAAATAATACTATATAAAATTATGTGTACATTTCCAAATATATACTAAGTGTTCATCCGATACTTTTATAATTAACAATTCATTCTAAACACACCCAAACATAATTTTTGACCTGAGTAAATGTTTACACATACAACTTTTAAGGAATATAGACTCAAACTGTGTGATAATGTTTACTAGTTTTACATGTATATATTAATATGTATAAAATTTAGATGATTATATATTTAAGGCATAAATTACATTTTCATGGGGTGTCTGTGCATAGGGTTTTTTACTACCCTATTAAACAAGATTTTGCAATTCTTAAAAACAATGGTTAACCTCAAACCAAAGATGATGTACATTTATACTGCACATATATTCATATATGAATACGCACATCTTTAAACGAACAAAAAAGACAAAAATTAATCCCCTACATAAAGTAATTCCATACATTCTAATTCTTTTCTATCTCACAATTCAAATGTCAACAAAATCGTTAATCTGGGCTTATAAATTTAATGCAATTCAAAGAGTCGTATCTTTTATACTTATATGTTTTCATATACATATTTATATATATATGTGTATACTCAAAATACTTATTGAGACAAGGATGTTTTAAATAGGTACAATAAATCCATTATAACAATAAAGTTTTTGGGGTAACATCCTTTGAATCAAGAAGTCGTATCATATATATATTGGATTAAAAGATACGGTTTTTTCACACACAAAAACAATGCATATATTTATATAAGTTCAAAAAAAATTATAAAATCCCTTTCAAACATTATTTATACTAAGTATATCTATTTTTATAGGAACATAGATGATTAGATATATAAAATCTTTTCTCCACAAGTATATACGTATATACATACTTTATATAGATTAAAACTGCAAGCAAGACAAGGGTAACCCTTACATCCGCTTGAGGAGGAAGAGGTATCAGGAGATGCTGGAACTAGGAGGAGTCACTGAGATCCGCTGAAGTCTTGGGTTCAAAGAGTTGAGAGGGTCCATTGAATGCCTCAGATGAGGTTTTATAAGTTATACCTATAATGCATGAAGAAAGGATCTGAGGCCACTTTCCTTAAAACAATACCGGTGAAAGAGACTTCTATGGAAATCGAGAGTGTGGAGGGTCCGGCGGCAGTAGGAGTGAAAAAAGTGGTGATAAAATAGGGTGTATGGATACTATTTTAGGGCACGCCGTGGGGAAGAAGACAACGATGCTGGAGAAAAAAGGGAGGAGAATGGATGGTCCAGATCGCATCTAACTTGATCTGAGGGATGGGGTACAACAGTGTTTTATAAAGGTAAGGACAACTCAGATTTAATTTGAGCCTGATCAAATGGCTCCCATAAATACAGTGATATGCCACAATTTTTGAAATCCGGACGTGGGATAGAGATTAGCGGCTCAGATCGCGCACGACGTAATCCAACGGCCAAGATCTCATCTTGCCTGAATATATGGTTCCCCCATCGAAACGGCAAGCCGATTTTTCCTCCTTTATAATCTTTGGCCTCCCGCAATGCTGGTAATAACACAACACACACTCATGAGGCCATATACATGGGCCTCCACCTCCCCCATAGGCCTCAGCCTACTCTTGCCCACGCGGCGGCGCTGCACACACACTTGCATGCGCTCCCAAGTGACCTAGGTATGCATGCTCCTGTGCACTCCTCGAGTAAACTATTCCAGATCTCAGGCTGGCCCAAGCTTGGGCTGAGGGCCAGGCTTGTCCACCTTGAGTGAGCTTCCTCCCTTGGCCTGGCCAATAAAGGGCTGGCCCTTATGGGCCCATTTTTTTTATAAAAACTTAACCTTGAAGCATGAAGTTTAAGGGAAGTAATACTATATAGAAATTTCCATTTTTAAAACATGGATTTTATTAAACATTAGAAGGTTAAAGTGCACTAGTTATATTTTGTCTTAAAAGTATTTTCTACATTTGCTTATAAATATTTAACCTTTAGCATAAAAGGTCATAAAAGGTCAAAAATTCATTGATAATTTATATTCTAGTGTCATTGTGATCAAAACATAGTTTCATTAAAAGAAACTAAACATAACTTAAAAACACTGAATGAAAATTGTTACAATTTAATTGAAACATGTTTGATTTCCTTATTCCTTTTTTGAAAACATCAAAATATTATTCAAAAAATTTCATTATACTCTTCTAATTTTCATGGTTGGGGTAGTTTTATATTTTTTTCCCAATTTATAACTTAATTACATGATGGACTAGAATATTCTTATAAGTTTTCACTTAATTGACCAACGAGGCCAATGACTATATTTATAGCCATTATAATTGCATGGTTTCCAAAGTAATGATCACATTAGTTCCCTATAAATCCAAAACTTTGGGTGTTCTAAAACTCAAGTTGATTGAAGTAAATGGTTCGTGTTATAACTTTGGTGATTAGTGTGGTTGTGGTGGCTTCGACCATTATTATGTTCGTTAGGATGGATACTAAGGACCCTTATCGTCTTCTCGGGGTTCTTGATGTTTTGAGTGGCCTTCCTATAATTTTAATAGGGTTTTTAATTGGTATCTTTGGTTATCTCAATTTCTTGTTTGATCTCAGTGTATTGTAATCACTATGGTGTTCTCATTTGAATAAATAGCCTTACATTCATTTTTTTTGTTTCACTCTATGGCATCATATTATTACTTTATAAGAAATAATTCTCGTTAAATTAATAGAAAACATAAATTATATAAATTACCATTATATGGAACGCAAGTCTTAGGGGCATTACAATGTGTCTTATTATAAGTAATCGTAGAAAAGTCTTATAAAATATCTTTCTTCCCCTTCCCTTTATAGACTCAAAAATAATGAAAACTAAATTTTTCAACTTTTATCCCACCTATTTCAAAAACAACAATCCAATTCTTACCAAATCTTATCTCAACCATTGTATAACCCTAATGTAAGGAAAATTTCAATCCGATATACAATGAAAATTTATATTCCTCAAGATAAATTCAAAAAATCCCATTTAAATGTTGATCTACAAAGATAAAAGAAAAAACCCCTAAAAATAATCTAAATCCACACCCTCACCTGTTTCTATTCCTCAAAAGAACCCAATTCCTTTTCTTAAATCTGTCCTTAATCCTAGGAAGACCTTTTGAGCTTGATTCAAAAATGATTAACATGTTTAGACATGTTGAATTAAACATTCCACTCTTAGATTCCATCTAAAAAATGATTAAGTATGAAAAGTTTCTTAAGTATTTGTGAACCCATAAGAGAGCACTTAGGACCATTGAAAATGTTTCAAACCCACAGTCCATGCCCATGAAGTAAAAAAATATAGGAACCTTTATTGTTCCATTCCAAATAGGGAGTTACAACATTGATGATTCACTAATACACCTAGTTTCCTTGATAACTTTCATTCCCAAATCTATCTTATCCAACCTTTGTCTAGGTCCTTGGAACCCAATGAGTATTTTCATCTAGTTGGAAAATCAAATCACTATCATTACTGTGGGAATAATTAAGGATTCCCTTGTCTAAGTCAATGATCTTTTCTTTCTATCTGATTTCTTTGTCTTTGACATGGAAGTTGAGACATATTATTCTTGACCACTATGGATTATTGGAAGACCATTCCACATGATATCTAGAACTAAAATTGATGTCCATGCAGGCATCATATCCAAGGAATTTGGTGACAAGATCCCCATGTTCATTATTTTTGAAGCCATGTGATACACATGAAAGTAAAAATTTTCATTCTCTATCCATAATTATAAAGAAACTTAAGAGATACAATTAAATATTTTTCCATCAAGTTCTTCTTATTATAATTATATAAGAGTTTGTTAAATTTTAATAATTATTAAAAAATTCATTAATAGACAAGATCATGTTGACCTTCCATTTATAAACTCCATAAATCTAAAGGTTCTAGAAAACTCTTTGGAATCCCATATCACCTATTATATTTATTTTCAACCTTCAAAATTAATGAGGATAATTGATTAGAATAATCTTGAAGCTCTTACCCTATTCCTAAGTTGTCTGGACCCCAAATTAAGGATGAAAATAATATGAAACATCTTCCTCCACACTTAAATTATGCATTATTTTTCCATGATAACTCTTATCCCAACATTTTCATTATTTCACTTAATGAAAAGGAGGAGTCCAAATTTGTTGAAGTGTTAGAGGAAAAATGGCCATGGGTTGTAAACTATATGACATACTAGGAATCAGCCCTTTATTTTTCATGTATCACATCCATCTAGAAAAATCTTCCAAACCAATCAAGAAACCTAAATAAAGACTCAATCCACTCATACTTGAGGTAGTTAGGGAATATATTACCATGATTCTTCCAGACGATATTATCTTCCCAATTTTATATATTGAATAGATTATTTATATTCAGGTTGTTCCTAATAAGGGTGGAATAACTGTTGGCACAAATGAATATAGAGAAGTTATCACAACTGATGTGAAAAAAATTGGGTGTGCATAAATTATAAAAAATGATTAATGAAAAATTCAAATATCTCTACCTAGTTCATTTCCTTGATCAAATACTATAAATATAAGCCTAATGGTCACAATATTTCCTTCTTGATATAAACACTAGCTACTTCCAAATCCCAATCACACCTCAGGAATAAGAAAAGGATATATTCACTTTCTTCTTTAGAACATATTCATATAGGATAATTCTTTTTTGACTTTGTAATTATACTGAAATGTTAGAAAGTTGTATGATAAGTATATTTTTAGAATTAATTCATCATTTCATAGAGGTCTTCATGAATTAATTTACTATTTATGGTGACTCATTTGAATCATGCATGTATTCACCCTCTCTGGTCCTATAAAAGTGTGTCAAATGTACGCTTATATTAAACTTTTAAAATTTTCAATTCATGGTCACTAATTGTATTATTCTAGGAAACATAATGTCTTAAGGGGTATTAAATTCAATCCTACTAAGATATATGCGATCGATTCACTTCCTGAAATCATATTAGTTCATGAAATTTGACCATTCCTTTGTCATGACGGTTTCTATCAGGGATTAATCCATAACTACAGTAGGATTTCCCTCTCACTCAATCACTACTCCAGAATGGTGTTACATTCAATTTTGATTAGGATTTCAAGAGATCCTTTATTTAACTTAATGATATTCTTACATCTTACCCAATAATCCAACCACCATATTGGTCTTTGGTGAGTCATTTCACCGAAGGTATGTTATCGGTGTCCCAAATTATATTTACCCTAACACGTATAGCACCCGTAAGGGGTCGATCCATAGGGAACTATGAGGTTATTTTATCTTGCTTAATTTAGTTTGTGTTTTTGTTTTTAGTGATGTATGCTAAATTTAGAGTCGATTTTGGTTGGTTGTTTGGGTACAAAAAAACAATTGGTTTTTAAGATTCTTTTAACAAATTAATTACTATAATGAAAGTAAAGACGATAAATTTTTTTTTTGATGCAAATGAAGAGAGAAATGTGTTGGGGTTATGGATTTGTGATAAGTTGATTATTAAATAAAATTTCTTATGAGGTTGTGTTGTTCATAAATATCCAACTCTCTGGGTTTAATGTGTAATAAAGTTTCCTTGGTCTGGTAAATATTTTATTTAGAGCTGAAGAGACCAACTCCTTGGTTTAGTAGTTACTATTTAACAGATCATTATTTGGCTTATTCCATTTTGAGTTGATGGATACTTCCAATGGTCATGGAGTTATTCATTTCTATTCTTCTTTTGAATCCCTAAAAATTCTTCCCTTGGTCTGGTACAGAATTTCCAATGATAATATGGAGTGATTTAAGAAGAATAAGAAAAGATTATTAAAACAAACACATTCATATCAACTTAATTCAAATTACAACTCAATAATTTCCACAACCCCAACACACTGGGTGTTTAGTTACACATATTGTAAATGATAAACACAAAACTATTGATACCTAATGAAATCATGCTTGGAACTTTGAAAAAGGAATGATTCTTCGGTAGACGGAATGATGGTAGTATGAAGGCAGAGCGTATTTCCTTCGGAGCTTCTACAAAATATTCCCACACACTCCTCTAACATTCACCCCTTAGTCTGGAGGCCAAGGCCTCTTTTTATAGAAAAAATAAGTACATGGTGTGTATCAAAAGTACACATCGTGTACTTTCATCAACGCATTTTTTACTTCATTTTCTCCGCTGGTAGGCAGCCTAACATGCCGTCTTTGACTTGGAACACGGCTCCGCCTAGTAGGTGAATGTACACAGTGTGTATTTCCTCTATACACGTCGTGTAGTCTCATATTTCGGCCAACAAACTCTTTTAGAAGTGTATACACAGTGTGTATTAGTGGAACATGGCGTGTCCACTTCGGCCGGCCACATGGGCCCGTAAACTCTTCTCGCCCACCAACTGCTTCTAGAATGGTACACACAACATGTATAGTATGCACACGAAATGTACCGAATTTTGGTTACTTTGGAATGTACTTGTCTTGATCATCCCGTGTCTGAACTTGAATGTACACGGCGTGTATATAAGTACACGCCGTGTAGTTGTAAAGTTTTTCTCTAATCTCTTCCATTTTGTGTATTTGGCCATAAACTTCCTAGAAATGAATAATATCACCAAAATCAAAGTATTTTATTCTCTAAGTAGTAGGTAATTACTGAAAACTTTTTCTTATTTTTCAATAGAGTAGATGAAAATGTATACACAAATTGGGTGTATCAAACTCCCCCATACTTGTCATTTTATTTCCCTTAAGAAAATCTAAACATCTAATTAGAAGAATCTATATTGTAAAAAGAAGAACTTTACTTAATCATAAATGTAAATAATAAGCGACAAGAGAAAATTTCAGAAAGAATACAAAGAAGTTTCAATCCAGGAGATATTCTAATCATGCCTCATATATAATTCAATTAACTACTTTCATCCTCTTTTAACACATGTTTCAACCTTTCAAATATAATCAAGCCACTTGATGATTTACCTCACCTAATAACTTACTCACACTCAAGATGGTTTTAATCAGATTTGTGCTCAATCAAAGATATATACACTCAATCTATAGGTTTTCAAGAAATCTAGTTCTCCACTTTAGAAAATTTGATTTACAAAAATCATGAGGGCTTTTCAATAAGGATCAGATTTTTTTGTGGCTAAAGTTTGGTAGGTAAAGATGTAAAAAATAACTTTGAGGCTTGAAAGAGGAGGCTAAATTATTTAAATAATAATGCATGATATTCAAAAATTATGCTCAATTTAAAAACGTCCTCAACAAGATTTATCAAATGATCTCATCACCACCACCTCCTATAGTAGAGTAGGATTCAAAAACCAACAAGTGTGTATAAGGACCCTTTGTTTGTAACAATTTTTTAAACAAATTAAACCTTTTAGAATATCCAAAATTAGAGGTTTGGAACCCTTTTTCACCCCAAATTATCAAGAGTATCTCCCCCATACTTAATTTCTTGACAATTCACAAATTTATACCATGTGTTGCCAATCCCTTCTTTTGAGATCAAATAAATAATCATGAAAAATCATAAAATAATTAGGGTAGGAAGGGAAATAGGCTTTGTAATATGGATTCCTACAAAGGCTATTCATGGTTTCTAGGGGATTCAAAAAGATAAAATGTAGGGTAGGCTCAAGATAAAGGGGTTAAAAAATATTATGCCTCAATCATTTTAATTTAATTCAAAAATTATTCATTTTTCGAAAAGAAAACTTGGAAATTATAGTAGTTATATATATTCTTATAATCTATCAAGAAAGAGGGTATTAGAAAGAATATTACAAAAGGGTTTATAATACCTCTCGAGAGTGGGAAAAATAAATAAACAGACAATCAGGTCATGAATTGAAAATAATTGATTAGTCTAATCGATGTAATTATCCAAGGATTTCAAGTTTTAATTTAAATTATATCAGTTATCATTTTAAAATACTTAAGAACCAAAATAAGCATGCATTTTTTAAAATATCCCACTTTCAGCTTATTATTTAAAAATATGATTAACAAAAATTGTCCTCATATATTAAAATATATCTTCTAATAATGATGTCTCCTAGAATCTGAAAAGGGAAAAGACTAAAGAGGTCGAGAGATTCCCCGCATACGTAATATCACATTTGGTCCACCAAGTCCCCAAAAAGAGGAACAAGGTAAGGTAGGTACATAATAGTGGACCAGAATGAGGGGAAGTAACGAAAGAAGTAAATCAAGAAATAAAAGAAAATGATAGAAAAAAGAATACTCTCCTCATGTCTAGGCGAAGAGAAATGGTAGGTGGTGGAAAATTGCAGCCTAAAACGGGCCATGGTACCTATGATGATGGGAGAAAGAGAACAATGCAAGCATACACAACATACACAAGCACAAGATATCACAAAAATATATACAAGGAAAAACAAGTGTCCCAAAAACCAGTCATGGGGTCGCCTCAAAAGAGGCATCATCTAGTACATAACTAGCTGGTAGAGACGGCTCAGGAGTTGTCTAAGTGGGAGGCTCAGACTCGGTATCTGGAAGGAAATCTGTAGAAGTTTTAACCATAGGTACTGGACTCGGTAAAGGAAGCTCGACACCCCCTATATTGGCAACAGTGGCGGTGGTAGCAGTAGTAGCAGTTGGGCCCACATTAGAGAGGAGAATGGAATTCGTGGCTAGTGCAGTGAAGGGTGTTGGATCAGCAGTAGAAGGTCCAGGAGATGAGGTAGAGGCAGGTGGAGGGGGTAGTGGAATACCTAGATGCTAAACAATAAGCCCCAACAGTAGCTCCGTCTGGTCCTGGTAGCTGTCGATATAAACCAAATGCTGCTCCAGCATATTGAGTTAGAGGGAAAGGGAGAGACCGACTGAGGGTGTTGGGGTAGGTGGGGATGGTGGTGGTATATAAGAAGGAAGGCTAGAAGAAGTGGGGTTAGTAGGAAGGGGGTGAGGTGGGGAAACTGGAGGGGGTGGTGAAGGATGAGCAGTGGCATCATCTGGTGGAGGAGGGTCAGTAGGTGGGTGGGGGCAAGCTTGGGAAAGGATGTAGGCACCCCCATGCTTCTGGACCAATCCCATGTGAATAAGCATGAGATTTTCCATCCATTGTGGAGAACCTAATAGGTCATGAGGTAAAGAAGGATCAAAAACCCCAAGGTGGTGGGAGAGGTAGGTGGCGTAAAACCTGCCGTTCAGGTTGCCTTGACGGCCGGTAAACATAGCATGGAAGTAGGAAGCGGCTAGGTAAGGGAGGTTTGGGTAGTCCTTCCAGATGACATAGGTAAGGAGATCCATGTCATGACAGGTCATGACCACCATATCCTCATGGCGGGGTAAAAGAATGGAATTGAAGCACCGATGGGTGAAACGAAGGATGGGGTCTATGATGAGGGTACTCTTCTGTGAGGTAGGGGTGTAGCGGTGGTCAGGCCCAATAATCTCCCGCCACATAGCCATGAGCTCAGAGCGCTCGAGCCTAGTCATGGTAGAAACAAGGGGTGGAGTGAAAGTATGGGGGTAGAAACTGTACCCTCGAACAAAATATGTCATGGTGAGGGAAAATCGTCAGTTGCCTAGCCAGAACCGAACCACAGACACCACATCACCAGGTGTCTCCCGGTACTCAGCTCCATCGAACTCGAATGAGGCCGTGAACTCCAAAAATAAATCGCGGAATATAGGAGTGCTGACTGTTCAAATAGAAAGCAGGGGAGTGTGTATAAGGAGATCCTCTAACTCTCCCTAGATACCGAGCTGATGTGGAATGGTGTTGTCGAGGTAGCGGCTGCTCAACGGAATCGTCCGACGAGAGAAGCGTCAGACCCTATCATTTGCCAAATTGGTGACCAGGAACACCTACAGGTCCCGACCCAGGTGGAGGTGTAGTAGCAGGAGCTGGCTCTGGGGGTGGATCTGTTGAAGGAGATGGAGGCCCGCTGGATGAGGCATCAATGAGGGGCCAACAGCTACTAGAGAGGGCTCAGGAAGTGCGGAAGCCAGTGGAGAAGTAGCGATGGTGCTCGGAGGCTCCAGATGAGGCGGTGAAGGACCGGATGTGCTAGTCCCATCCTTCTCTAAGGTAGTGGGTGGTGGAAGGACATCCAACGGAGTGAGCTCATAGATCGGAGCGTCAGAGTCTAGCTGCCTCGGAGGTCGGAGTCGTATCCGATGATAAATGGGCCTCTCGCCCTTAGGGGTGGAGGCATGCCACTTCCCATAGGAAGTATCTCGATCTTCCATATCCTAAAATAGAAATAACAACCAAACAAAAGAAAAAGAAAAGAAAATAAAACAAATAAAATGTGAGAAATCTGAAAAATAAAATTACACGACGTGTATATCCAGAGTACACAGCGTGTAGTACAAGCTGAGTAGCATCTCGTATTCTATAGATAAGCATGTCATGGGAGTAGAAGGTGGACTAGAATAAAATACACGGCGTGTACTACACATACATGTTGTGTTATTTACCAGAGGAACATGGTCGTGTGGGGGGCTAGACACGGGTCGGCCGAAAGAAATGGTATACACGGTGTGTACCGAACACACACGCCGTGTAGAGGAACATGGTACGTGAGGTCATGTTAAGTGCTACACATGGAGGGGTCAAAAGAAATGACAGACATGGCGTATACCGAACACACACACCGTGTCCGTGAAAATGGAGTGTGAGGTCCTATGCAAAGGGTACTCGGGCACGATGGGGGAAGGTACATGGTGTATACCAAACATACACACCATGTATATTCAAATTGAAAAGCATTTTGTGTGTGCCGTGTACAAAAGTACACGATGTGTGTTCTTCATTCTGTGTTCGTGTATCACGGATTCCGAATGGTCGGTTGATCCCGAAATCACCCTTAACATATCTAATAACTGGAAATAGAGGGTGTAGAAGGGAGTACCTTGACCGAGGATCGCAATGCAAGAATAATCAGAACCCGAAATGCCTAGAATCAACGGATTTGAGAGTAGGGTGTTCGAGTGTCATTTGGGATAAGAAATAGGAAGAGGAGGAGTGTCGTGCGACACAGAGTGAAGTTGGGTGGCTGCAGCTTATAAAGTCTAGGTACATGGCGTGTACTTCTGAACTAGACACCGTGTATCTCAAATTATATATATATATATATATAATATAAAATTATTATAGTAAACTATATAATAATTAATATTAATAGTTAAAAATAATAAAAATGGATATATATTTATATATATGTGTATATATATAAGGAATTTAAAAATAAAAATATACACATAATGTAGTGGGTAAATACACGTCATGTGTTTAAAAATTGTAAAATGAGAAGTACAACCTTTGGTCTGGTGCTTGGGGTGAAGTTCGAAACGGTGACCGGCTGCTCCGAACGGAAGCCCTCCACCACTGGACTGAAGGTTGTACTGCTGCCCATATTTATTATTTATATACAGATATTTTATACAGCCTATACTACAAAAGAAGAAGAAAATTCATGGCGTGTGGTTTTTAATTATATAAGAAGGGGATGAAGCATGGAGATTAGCCGAGTTCGAACCCGGGTCTTTTGGATCGAGGATCGAGACTTTTCCAATCTGCCAAATTCATCTGCATGAATTTATTTTATAAGGAAATGTTTTTAAATTAGTAAGGAAAAATATGCCACACACGACTTATGTCGAAAGACACATCGTGTGGTTTAATTAAAAGGGTAAATGATGGAAATGGGGTGGTTGTTAGGATTTGAACCCGGGTCTTTTGGAATCAGGTTACGATCATAGCCAACCGATTCATCCTCACCATGGGTTTTATTATAAGAAAAAATATATATTTATATATAGATATATATATGAAATTTACTACACACTCCATGTATGTAAATATAAAAATAAGGAACCTCGTGCTGAAGGTAGGTCAGGAGGATTTGAACTGGGGACAGCTCAGATAAACTCCAGTGAACTTACCATCTGCACCAGCATCATCCCTGTTTATACTTAGCTATTCTATATATTTGTAATAGTTTAGAAAATAAATGAAAAAGAAAAGTACATGCTGTTTTTATAGAGGGGACATGGCGTGTATCCTCTGGGTTGCCTCCCAAGAATCTCCTTTGTTTTAGGTCGTTGGATCGACCTACTTACCTTTGCTTACCTGAGATTTATGGTGGGCAATGTTCCCACCATGTTGTCTATGTGATGGTAAGCCTTAAACCATTGCATGTTCACTTTGAATAGTTGACCATCCTCTCCAGAAAGTTCCACTGCTCCATGATGGAATACACGTATGATGTGGAATGGTCCCGACCATCATGATTTTAACTTTCCTAGAAATAAGCGGAGACGAGAGTTAAAGAGAAGTACCTGATCACCAGGTTGGAAATATTTTCGTGAAATCATACGGTCGTGAATAGATCTCATCTTATCTTTATAAAACTTGGCGTTTTCATACGCCTCTAATCTGATTTCATCAAGTTCTGATAGTTGGAACTTTCACTTGTCTTTAGTTTCCTTTATATCCAAATTCAGGGCCTTGACGACCCAGTAGGATTTATGTTCCAATTCCACTAGAAGATGGAATGGATTTCCATAGATGAGGCGGAATGGGGACATTCCCAGTGGTGTTTTGAAAGCAGTCTGATATTCCCTCAATGCATCATCTAACTTCTTGGACCAGTCTTTCCTCGAAGTGTTTACTATTTTCTACATGATCTTCTTGAGCTCATGGTTGGAGAGCTCCCCTTGTCCACTGGACTATGGATGATATGGTGTCCCCATCTAATGTTTTACTCCATACTTCGATAGTACTCCTCTCATCAGTGAGTTGTCGAAGTGGGTCCCTCTATCACTGATCAGTACTCATAGAACTCCAAACCTGCTAAAAATATTTTTCTTTAAAAATACCATGACTACCTTGGTTGTGTCGTGTGTTGTAACAATGGCTTCCACCCACTTGGAGACATAGTCGACGCTGACTAGAATGTAAGTGTTCCCAAAAATGGGGGAAAGGGACCCATGAAATCTATTCCCCACACGTCGCAAATCTTGACCTCCAAGATTGGGTGCTGGGGCATCTCAGCTCTAAATCCCACATTACCGGTCCTCTAGCACCGATCGCAACAGGAAACAAAGGTCCAAGTATCTTTATGCATGGTGGGCTAGAAAAACCCAGACTGTAGGATCTTCGCTATCGTATGGTTAGGACCATGATGTCCTCCAACTGGTGAGGCGTGACAGAACTCCAGGACATCATGAGCTTCATTCTCTGAGATGCAACAGTGGATCACTCCATCTGTATAGGATCTAAATAGCAGAGGATCCTCCTAGAAGTACCTTTTCACATTAGAGAAATATCTCTTCCTTTGTTGGAAGGAGAGGTTAGGCTGAACGACACTTGTAACAAAAAAATTAGCTATATCAGCATACCATTGTCTAGGTATTTCGTAAAATGAAAAGAGGTTCTCATCAAGAAAATCCTCCCTGATCTCTCGATATTCCTCCTTCTCCAAATGAGGCAGCTCTAGGCGGGAGAGATGGTAAGCTACAACGTTCTCACTCCCCTTCTTATCTTAGATCTCCAGATCAAATTCTTATAAAAGGAGTACCCAGCGGATCAGTCGGGGATTTTCATCTTTCTTGTTCAGTAGTTACTTTAGTGCTGCATGCTCAGTATAAACAATAACTTTAGACAACACTAAGTAAGAACAGAACCTGTCAAATGTGAAAACAACTGCAAGAATCTTTTCTCTATGGTGGTGTAGTTGATCTGAGCCTCATTGAGCATTCTTATAGCATAATATATAGGTCATAAAATCCATTCAAGCCGTTGTCCCAAGACTACTACCATTGCATAGTCACTGGCATCGCACATCACCTCAAATTGTTCCTCCCAGCTGGGAGAAATCATCACAAGAGCTTCCACCAGACGTAGCTTCAGATTCTCAAAAGCTATGGCGCATGTCTCATCAAACTCAAATATGGAATACTTGGTTAGAATATTGGTGAGGGGATGAGCTATTTTGGAGAAGTTGCAGACAAACTATCTGTAGAAACCGACATGCCACAGGAAGCAGCAGATGGCTTTGAAAGAAGTCGGGATAGGTAGTCATGAAATGAATTATATCTTTGTTGGGTCCACCTATATCCCCTTTTTTGATATTCTATGTCCAAGGATGATGACACATTGCACCATGAAATGACACTTTTCCCAGTTCAAAACTATGATAGTGTTCTCACAACGTTTCAAAACTAGCTTCAGGTGCCGTAAACAAGTGGCGAATGATTCCCCGAAAATGGAAAAATCATCCATAAATACCTCCATAATTTGTTCCACTATATCGTGGAAAATATCCAGCATGGAGTTCTAGAAGGTGGTGGGGGCATTTCACATGACAAAAGACATCCTATGGTAATCAAATGTACCATAGGGGCAAGTGAATGTGCTCTTCTCCTGATCCTCTGAAGCAATGGAAATCTCGTTATAGCCTGAATAATCGTCGAGGAAGAAATATAAGTTGGGCCTTGCTAGTCTCTCCATCATTTGATCCATGAATGGCAGGGGGAAATGATTCTTCCTTGGGCATCGTTTAGCTTTCGGTAATCTACATAGACTTTCCAACCCGTGACAGTGCATGAAGGGATGATCTCATTCTTTTCATTTGAAATTACAGTGATACCCCCCTATTTGGGTACCACATGGAGGGGACTTACCCACTGACTATCCGATATGGGATAGATGATGTCAGAATCCAATAATTTTATCACTTCTTTTTTTACAACTTCCTTCATGGGGGGATTTAGGCGCCGTTGTGGTTCCCGCAATTTCTTGGCACCTTCTTCAAGTAGCACCTTGTGGGTGAAAATGGTAGGGATAATTCCTTTTAAATCAGCGAATGTACACCCAATAGTGTGAATCTATTGTTTCAAAACCTTTATAAGTGAATCTCCCTGCTCCTATGACAGTTCTGTGTTTAGTATGACAGGAAAAGTTTGATTGGGTCCCAAATACCTATACTTAAGAGAAGATGGAAGAGGTTTCAGTTTGAGTTCAGGTGCCTTCAAAATCGAAGGTACAAGTGGTTGCACCTTTTCCCATTCCAGACTATCAGGAATAATCGTACGTTGCCAATAGAGCCTACCCTGGCCTTCTAGGAATTTCAAGTCTTCTAGTGTTTCATCTGGAATGTCTTGAAAAATAGACGTATCTGAAAATGAACCAACCAGATTATTCCCTTTTTCACTCCAATGATCATCCATGGTGGTTATATCATAACAGTCCTCGTGCTCAGGCAATGATGCATGTTTAAAAGCCTTGAGGACATTGTAGGAGACCCTCTCGTCTCCTACCCGGAAAATAATCTCTCCTTGGTGCACGTCAATTAGTACCTTTCCAGTGGCCATGAAAGGTCTTCCAAGTATGATAGGTGCTTCTTGGTCATCCTCCATGTCGAGGATGGTGAAATCATCTAGAAGGATCAGCCAACCCACCTTGACGAGCACGTCCTCCAGTAGTCCCTTCAGATGTTTGATGGATGGATCATCAAGTTGAAGGGCTATTCAGGTAGGCTTCAAATCATGGAGCCTGAGCTTCTTGAAAACTAAAAGGGGAATGAGGTTTACGCTGGCCCCCAAGTCATAGAGGGCCTTCCCAAAATCACATGGTTCAATGGTATAAGGAATAGTGAAACCACCTGGATCGTGGAGTTTGGGAGGAATTGAGTGTTGGATTACTGTAGAACACTCCTTGGTTAGGGAAATGGTGCCCAGATCCTCCATCTTTCTTCTATTGGAGAGTATGTCCTTCATGAATTTGGAATAAGTAGGCATCTGCTTCAGTGCCTATAAAAATGGGATATTTATGTGCAACTTCATAAACACGTCCATGGATTTTCCAAACTGGTGGTCCAGATTTCTCTATTTCAATCTTTCTGGGAAGGGTACGACGAGTACAAAAAGTTTGACAACCTCCTTTCCTTTAGTTTGCAAAGCCTCCTTCTGTGGTCTTTTAGATGAGGAGGGGATATTATTGGTACTTTCTTCATCATCAGGGGGTATGGATACACCTGGCTATGATGGTTGGTTCGGTTGGAGCTCTTTACCACTCTAGAGCATGACAGCATGGGCCTCCTCCCACAGGTTTTTCTCTGTATTGCCCGGTAAATTATTGAGTTTCCTTCCTGAGAGTTGGTTCTCCAACTGTCCAATTTGGTTCTCCAGACCTTGAATTGACACCTCCTGATTTTGGAACCTGGTCTCAGCAGTATATATGAATTTGGTCATAAGATCCTCTATCCATGAGGTGTTCTCCTACTGAGGAGGTTGTTGAGCTGGTGGAGGTGGTGGCTGTCATGGTTGTTGTGGGTGAGGGTTCTGATACCCTTGTTGCTGATAAGTTCCATGTTGGGGTTGTTCTTGCCTCTGGTATTGGTTATGATAGGGAGGCTGTTTGTAGCTGACCGGACACTAGGGCAGAGCATTCTACTGTTGTTGGCCCCAGCCTATGTTTTGTTGATCATGCCATGCTGGGTTCTGGTACTGTTGGTACTGGTTGGGACCTCGGTTTTGTGCAACATAACTTACCTCACTTGTCGATGGGCCTCCAGCAGAACCCGTGCATTCTCCCATTATGTGGTTATCACCACATTCACTAAATGTCGGATGGTTTGCTGCATGTACTTGGGACATGACTTTCAGATTGATCGCATCGATCTTTTTGGACAGAATGTCCAACTGGGAAGCTATCATGGTAGTTGCATCTATGTTATGCATACCTCGTTTATGTGTTCCCCGCTCGGAATGCCACGAGAAGCTATTAGCCGACATATCTTCCAGCAGTTCGAAGAGTTCTTCGGGGGACTTCCTCATTACCATACCCTTAGCAGCAGCATCTACCACAGACTTGGTATTAGTTGTCAACCCTCCGTAGAAGGTTTGGACTTTCATCCAAAGTGGAAGTATGTGGTGTGGTCACTTGCACAATATCTCCTTGAAGTGCTCCTAGGATTTGTACAATGATTCAACATCATGCTGCTGGAAATTGTAGATCTCATTCCATAGTGTCACTGTCTTTGAGGGTGGGAAGTATTTGGATAGGAACGCCTGGGCTATCTCCTCTTAGGTGAGGATGGATCATTTCAGAAATCCTTTAATCCAATATTTCTCCTTATCCCTTTGAGAGAAGGGGACGAGGCGAAGATAAATGGAATATGTGGACACTCCGTGGTAACGAAATGTGTCGTAGACCTCCAGAAAATTGAAGATATGGGCATTGAGATCCTCACTGGGTAGGCCCCTGAATTGAACAGTGTTCTGGATTAGCTTCATGATAGTAGGATTGATCTCTAAGTGTTGGGCCTGCACCGGAGGTTGGATGATGCACGTGTTAGCTCTGTGAATTGAAGGTAGGTCGTACTCCATGAGAGCACAGCGTGGAGGTGGATGTTGAGGAAGGGGATTCGGCATGAATTTTTGGTCCTAAGGAGTGTAGAACAGCCCCTGACCTTGGTTGAAATACGACATCCTCTCTGGTTGAAATTGTTGGAGTTGTTGCGAATGCTATTCTGGAGCATGTGGAGCTTGTTGGTTCTGGTTGTCATCCGGACCTAACTGTTGTCCAACTCCTTATACAACAGCTAGGTTTCCTTCATTGTTCTGCGCCAGTGGAGTGGTTTGGTTGTGTTTGGACATGAGTGCTCATTGGCGGCTCAAAAACGTTCGTTCGATCTCTGGGTATATTGGGAAAAACCCTGACGACTCAGTGTTCATGGAACGTGCGAGGTGGTCGCTCATACACCTAAGGACCTACACAAAACAAAACAAAACACCAAGAATAAATGAAGAAAAAGGAAAAGAAACAAAAATGAGAATAGAAAATATATTTTTTGGAATTTATGATTTTTATTTTTATTAAAATTTGATACAAATTTAATTAAAACAGGAATATAATGAACTCTAGATCCCCGAAAACGGTGCCAAAATTTGGTGAGTCATTTCACCGAAGGTATGTTTTCGATGTCCCAAATTATATTTACCCTAACAAGTATAACACCAGTAAGGGGTCGATACACAGGGAAATATGAGGTTATTTTATCTTGCTTAAATTAGTTTGTATTTTTGTTTTTATTGAAGTATGCTTAATTTAGAGTCAATTTTGGTTGGTTGTTTGGGTACAAAAAGAATAATTGGTTTTTAATCTTCTTTTAACAAATTAATTACTAAAATGAAAGTAAAGATGAGAAAACTGGTTTTGATGCAAATAAAGAGAGAAATGTGTTGGGGTTATGGATTTGTGATAGGTTGATTATTAAATCAAATTTCATATGAGGTTGTGTTATTCATAAATACCCAACTCTATGGGTTTAATTTGTAATAAAGTTTCCTTGGTCTCGTAAACTTTATATTTAGAGCTGAAGAGACTAACTCCTTGGTTTGGTAGTTAGTGTTTAACAGATCTTTAATTGGATTAGTCCATTTTGAGCTGATGGATACTTCCAATGGTCATGGAGTTATTTGTCATTATTCTTCTTCTAAATCCCTAAAAATTCTGCCCTTGGTCCGATACAGAATCTCCAATGATAATATAGAGTGATTTAAGAAGAATAAGAAGAGATTATTAAAACAAACACATTCAGAGCAACTTAATTCAAATTAAAACTAAATAATTTCTATAACCCCAACACACTGAGTGTTTAGTTACACATATTGAAAATGATAAACACAAAACTATTGATACCTGATGAAATCATGCTTGGAACTTTGAAAAAGGAATGATTATTCGATAGACAGAATGATGGTAGTATGAAGGTAGAGCGTCTTTCCATCGGAGCTTCTACATAATATTACCACACACTCCTCTAAAATTCACTCCTTGGTCTGGAGGCCAAGGCCTCTTTTTATAGAAAAAATAAGTACACGGTGTGTATCAAAAGTACACATCATGTAATTTCATCAACGCGTTTTTTGCTTCATTTTCTCCGCTGGTAGGTGGCCTAACATGTCTTATTTGACTTAGAACATGGCTCCGCCTAGTAGGTTAATGTACACGGTGTGTATTTCCACCATAAACACCATATAGTCTCATATTTCGGCCACCAACCACTTCTAGAAGTGTACACACTGTGTGTATTAGTGGAACACAACGTTTCCACTTCGGCCAGCCACATGGTCGTGTAGACTATTGTCTCCCACAAACCACTTCTAGAATGGTACACATGGCATGTATAGTATGCACGTGGTGTGTACCAGCATCTGGTTACATGGGCATGTACTTGTCCTAATCATCCCGTGTCTGAACTTGAATGTACACGGCTTGTATATAAGTACACGCCATGTAGTTGTAAATTTTTTCTATGATCTCCTCTGTTTTGTGTATTTGGCCATAAAATTCCTAGAAATGAACAAGATATCCAAAATCAAAGTATTTTATTCTCTAAGAAGTAGGTAATTTCTGAAAAATTGTTCTTATTTTTCAACAGAGTATATGAAAATGTATACACAAATTGGGTGTATCAGTCATTTCCCTTAGAAATGATATTTGATGCTTCTGATAGGTCTATTGGGGTCTTTCTTAGTCAATGAAGATAAAAAATTTCCCATGTCATCTATTATTTATAAAAAACACTAGAATAAACTAAATATCATTAGTGTGACATTGAAAATGAACTTTAGCTATGGTTTTGTTTCTCGGATAATTTTTATACCTATCTCTTAGGTGCCAAAATTAGTATCATTATAGGCCATTCATATTTGATGTTCTTACTAAAGAAAATATATTCCCAATCAAGGATAATAATATAGATATCAGTGATCCAAGATTTGTACCCTAAGATAGATGATATAAAAATAAAAGAAATCCTAGTGGATGGTCACTGGGTTAGAATTTATAATTCTTCTCATTTTGAAATCATTGATCCTAAATTTCCCACTGAAAACCTCTCATATCTCACACTAAATTTACCATGGTATTCTCCAATTGTAAATTACTTGGTTAATGATTTTTTTTCCTTGAAAATATTTCAAAATAACAAATAAAACTCCAAAGTGATCCAAAATACTATTTCTGGGAAGGTAGTAAACTTTGTAAAATTGAGGCCGATATAGTGATTAGGAGATGTGTTTATAAAGATGAACATTACTCTATCTTCTAATTCTAGAACTCAATGCCTAGAGGTGTCCACCTAGGACCAAAAATTCCCTCCTAAAATTTCCATAACTTTGGATTCTTCTATCCTTCACTCTTCAAGGATTCACTTGAGTTTTTTAAAATATTTCCCCATTTCCAAATTCTTGAAATAATTTCAAAAATAAATAAAATTCCCCAAAATACCTTAATCTTCTATGAGACCTACAATGTTTGGGTCATCTATTTCATGGGACCCTTCCCCACTTCCAATGGATTATTATATTTTCTTATGGTTTTTTACAATATTTCTTAATGGGTTGAGGCCAAACCCACTAGAAAGGATGATGTACATACTGTTATTGATGACCTCAAAACCTATATATTACATCAATTTTTACCTTTTTGTGGTTTGGTAAGTGTCTTAAGAACTCATTTCTATAATAAAAACATTGAACAACTTTTGAAAAAAATGGGGTTGTAAAAAAACATCAACTTCATATCACTTCCAAAATAATTGAATGGATTAAATTTATAATATATAAGTGAAAAGGTGATTTATAAAATTGATAATCCCACAAGAAAATACTATCCTAAAAGACTTAGTGAAGTGATTTAGTATTCTTGAACTTCCTATAAAACACCCATTGGGATATTTCTTTTTAAAATAGTTTTTGGTAAAGCATGTAATTTACCAATTCAAATCCGACATATTTTTTTTGGGTTTTGAAGAGTTGTAACATTGATTGTGAAAAATCTGGCGAAGATATATTGATGCATATAACTAAACTAGAGCATATTAACCATGATTCTTGTGATAATTCAAATCACTACAAGGAAATGTCTAAGGGACACTTGTAAAAACACATCCTATGAAATTTATTTCATAATTTTGAAATGGTAATTCTCTTCAATTATACATTTTAGCACCACCAAGGTAATATTTATTCACAATGGAAAGGTCCTCTTATTGTTACTATGGTTTACCTATTTTATATTGTGGAAGTCCAATACCCCTCTTCCAAAAGGGAATTTGTGATTAATGTAAATTGGTTAAAGAATCACCATGAGATACCACACTATAGGAACCACATTGAATTCTTCTCGATTTAAAATTGTTGGAGTTGACCCACCATTGGATGGATATGGTGACCCACTAAATCCAAACTAGGGGAACTGCTGTCCCTTTAACTCCATCTCTTCTTATTCTCACCCTTTTTATCTCTCCTTGTCTTTCTATTTAGATATATTTATTCTTTCTACTCTTTTATTCTCAACATCTCTCTCATATTTTACCACATTCTTCATCCAACATTTTTTTTCCTTTTTTGTACATATGTTAAAAAAATTACTAAACTAAAAAAACTAAAAAAAAACTAAGAGCCACAATTAATCACCACCTAATTTTTAATTTTATTTTCAAACAATTTAGGGATTACAAAGGATTGTTTTACTCTCAATCATTTTTAATTTTAAATAAAAACTTTGATAAAAACATTTGTGTCAAGATAATTAAATTTCAAACTTTCAATTTTTAATTGGGAAAATTATTTTTCCCCTATAATGAGGAGAATTTTTCTTCTTTCATTCCATGGTCACCTATACCCATATTTTCATTTTTTATGTTTTCTACCCCAAATTATGAGTCTTGATTTTTTGGACCTTCAAGTTAATTACATTCATTATTGATCATTAATATAACAAAGGAATTTTATGTCCACATGTTAATAAAAATAGCCAAATACCCTCCCATTACCCTTTTATTGATCCTACTTTGGAAATATGATTCAAGGCTATAAAACCATATTTTCTTAATAAACAAATTACAAGAAAAAAATCTTTCCACACCCAACATCTACATGGATTTTCATTGCCTAATTTATTGAATATTAATTATGGTGGGAATGGGTTTCATTTTGGGCATACTTTACTTTATTTCAAATGTGTAATCATATACTTAAGTTAAAGAATTCATTTAAGTGTGGGGGATAGGTTTTCATCTAGTGATGTTTGGTAATGGATTTTTTTTATTTTGTAAAATTTTTATTAAAAAGTGTTCAAGAAAATTGAAGAAATAAAGAAAAAGAATTAAAAAATGGGTTATGTCTTTATCGGGTCAAAAATCACACTTACTCAACCTTTGATCTTATTATAAATTTCACAATTACCATTGTGAAGATATCAAACAGGGTTTAAGATATGATTATGATATTTTTCCAAGTGACACTTATGAAAAATAAAAGGAAAAAATAACTTTTATGTCATCTTTTCTTGTGTAGTTAGGAGACATTTGTGGTTTTGTATATATTTCATCTTTTCATCCTCTACCAATTTTCTCTCTACCTCTCTTTTATTTCTTGAAAATTTAATACCCTTGTAAGTATGTGCTTCATTTTCCTTCCATGTTTAATTTCAATAATTGTTCATAGATTTCTCCATTTTGGTCTTTCTACACTATTTTTATCTCTTTTAGACATTATATTAAAACTTTCTCGAAGCCACCAAAAAACCCATAATAATAAATCTTGGTTCTTATGCACTTTAGAATAGGTAATAGAAGGTAATATATCTTAAAAATCTTATGAATTTCACTTTTGGTTTGTGAATGAGTGATATTCCTTGAATAAATTTACATTGTCATGAGAGGAGTGACTTTTGAGTGCCTGTATTTTTCAATTCAAATTTTGAATATGAAAAATGAATTGCACTGAAACATGTTTTCAATAAGAAATTTTGGTGAAATTAATTATGGATGAGTAAACTAGTCTAGGCCTCCCCTGATTAGTTAAAACAAAATTTTAATATTTTCTGATGAGTGAAAATCATTATGTTATGTTATTATGTCTATTGTACATAAGGATATGAATAAGAATATGTATGGGAGGGTTGATTTTATTAGTAAATTAATAATTTTTTATCTACTCACCGTAAATATTTTCACGGAAAAGTACATAAGTAGTGTCAAATTCTCATGTTTTAATACTAAATATAATTTGTAAGCAATCTTTGAATTCTTCAAAATTTAAGTCAGTTTTGTATTTTAATAATAAATCTCACCATAATTATCCAAATCTTGTTATTATTATTTTTAGGGTTCCATATTCAAAATACTATGAATCAATCAATTTTATCATTGGATAATTCGTCCATTTGAAGGTATATATAAACCATAGAAGAAGGCCCATCGAATATGTGATGATAACTAGACCATCCATGATGATTGAGTTTCTAGTCTCAGTCCAGAAGACCAAATTTTATGAAACTATATAATATGTTCTAGGATATCCAAATAAATTTTGTTTAAATTAATTAACTCCAAAATAAACCAATAATTTCCCAATCTATGCCTGAAAATATAGCTCACAAATCTTACCAAGATTTGGAAACATCCCAAAATTCATTACTTTTATCCAAATATAGATGTATAATTGCACTGTAATATTTTAGGGAAAATTAAATATATAAACACCCAACTTTTTATTAAATAAATTGATATAAGTGAATCTTCCTGACCTAAAACCAATTCACATTTTTGGCCTTTGAAAATTTATTGATAAAACACGAACTAAAATATAGTTTTGGAATACATCCATATCATTGGAGAAAAAGGTCCAATAGATGCCAAATTTGTATGATGAACTATAGGAATCTATATATAAAATAATTAATAATATCGTATCTCAATATTCATCTTTTTAAATGGTATAATGTTTGAACCAAATTTAGGGGAAATTTTGGAAGGAATGTAGTCCACCACCTTGGGCTATAAATACAATCCCATATTCTCATTGTAATAGGTTGGCCATTGAAAACTTAGTAGGATACATTTTCATAACCAAATCTATTTCAAAGGGATAATAGAACCTTTCAAACTCAATTTTATACATGATAAACCTATCCACCCCTATTTGTTTTCATGTTCTTTTTTATCCCCTTTCAATTGTAATCCCATAAGTGCTTGAGTTATAATTTTTTTTTAAAATATTAATGAATTTATATTAATAATATATTATTATCATACACCCTCTATTATGTAATATTAATTTTATGAAAAATAAACTAAATTGGAGGAAAATCATCAACTTTTTACAGTTTCTCATTCAATCCAAAGTGTGTGTTTAACTCTCTTCACCATTCTTGTGTGTGTTCAACACAAACCTCTTTTTTAGTATCATTAATTTTCTTTTCGTTTTAATTTATTCCTATAAACATCATAAATGATATTAATAACCATCTCAATGGATAAGTAAATCATCTTTTGGGTTGAGTTATAATTTTGGGATGTCAATTCATTGAGAGATTCTTGTCATTAAATAATATTTAGGTTAACATTGTGTATGTTAAAACATAAAATTTCATGGATTAATGACGTGATTAGTTTAACATGTAGATTCTATATATTATTGGAGTTATAAAAACACATCCACATAAAGATATTGGTTAATATTATTACCTTTTTTGTGGCTTGTATTAAAGCATCAATATTTTGGAATTCCAATAAAAATAAATCTTGTTATGTGGGTTCTAATTTAATGAAATATATCATAAATCTAATGGATATAAAAAGATTAAATCTTAAATAATGAAATCACCCCAATATTTATCAAATTTTTTAATCTAAATTCATCTATTAAGCAATTTAATTATTCAATGAAAACAATCCCCCATTCAAAATAAAAACAAAAAAATAAACATTGAAAATAATACCATCACTAATGACTTGACCTGAGTGTTTCAATAAACATTATAGAAAGAATTGGAATATTGAACTATCAATAGGATAAAGTCAGTTGTGGTTTTGGTTCTTCGTTATATGAAAGGTCATATTCCAATTCAAAACCATTTATTTCAAATATATGTGATGGGTTTGATAAATAATTCCTTAGTAGAGATACATGGAATACATCATGAACATTAGAAAGATTTTATATTATAGATAGTCGATATGAAACAACACTAACACTCAAGAATCTCAATTGTCCCAGTGTACCTTGGAATCAGTTTCCTCTTCTTTTAAATTCGCATGACACCTTTCCTTGGTGATACTTTTAAGAACACCTGTTTTTTATAATAAATTATAATTCCTTCCTTCAATTGTCAACATAAATCTTCTTTTGACTCTAAGTAAAATTTATATTCCTCTAGATCACATATATTTTCTTTATAGTATCTTTAACAATTTATGGTCCCAAAACTCATCCCTATGTAAATTCATCCAAACACATTGGAATTAATCACTTATTCCCATAAATTTTTTCACATAGAGTCATTTAAATACTTGAGTAGAAACTATTATTATATTAGAACTAAAATAATGGAATATGTTGGTCCCAAATACCTTGAAAATTATGTGATAAATCCATTAACATGTCCTCTAAGTTTTGAATATTCCTCTCAAACTACCCATTAGTTTAGGGATTCTTTGTTGTTCTTCGGTTTACCCCCATATTCATATCATTTTGAATGCTCCTCTATAACAAATTAGTAACCCTAGGGTCATTGTCAAAAACAATCAATAGAGGGGTCCTATTTAGTATTGCCACTTATTAACTATACTTATAGTAAATGATCTCAAGGGATAAATCTTATAATATATCAATGAAATTGGAAGACTTTGTTAACCTATTAAGGATTACCCATAACGAATTATATTCCATAGATTTCTTAGGAAGGAACAAAAACAATTACATAGTGATGTTTCCCACATATATAAAGGTATTGGAAGTGGTTTAATAACACCCTTTTAAATTTTCCACTCTTTCATCACTTGCTAATATACCAAACATCTTTTAGTAAATTTTGTAATCTCCCTTTTCATGTTTTCCCACCAATAATTATTTCATTGATCTCTATACATTTTGGAGCTTTTGGGATGTATAGAGAATGAAAATCAATGTGATTTTTCCATTAGTTATTTCATCAACTATGAAATATATGGGATATATAATTGTGTTCCAAAACATGGTAATCCCCCTTGATCAAGAAAAAAGTTGGGAAGCTTTCCATTTTTCATTACCATTATCTTTCTTTGTATTATTGGATAATCTATTTGTAATTTATTAGGCCTCTCTAGTAATTATGGTAGTGGAATCATTTTTTATAGGATTGAGGATATCCCTTACCTTATTACTTCAATGTATTTATTTTCCAAGTAGTTGATCAAATGATACCCATCAATCCTCATCATTTCAAGAACCTTGGGGTCTTTCTTATATAGTGCATCCCTGACATTGTTATCTTTTCTTGTGGGATAATAAATAAAAAATCATATTCTTTAAGAAGATCCACCCATATCCTATGTCTATTTTTTAGTTCCTTTTGTGTGAATATATACTTCAGAGTTTTTTGGTTTGTATATACATCACCACCTCTCCCTATATAGATTATGAATCAAAGTATTTAATAATAAAAAACCACAGGAAACACCAATTCATGGGTAGGATAATTATTCTAATGAGGATTCAACTATCATGATGTATAACAAATCACTTTATCATTATATATGAGTACACATCCAAGTACATTCAAGGATATATGACTATAAAGGAAAAATCATTATACATTAGAGGGCATAGCTACCATAGGTTCACTAACCAACCTATTCTTCAACTCTTGAAAACATTCTTCATGCTCCTTTTTCTAGGTAAACATAACTCCAATTTTATTAAAAAAAATTAGTGGATTGGATATCTATGAAATTTTTTTCATAAACCTTCTATATTACCCATCTAAATTAAAAAAACTATTAATATCAGTCACTACTGTTGTATGTGGCCACATATATACTTGTTTATTCTTAGATAGATCCATATAGATTCATTTCTAAGATGCAATGTGTCCCAATAATTCAACTTTTTGAAACTAGAAATCAAATTTATTGAATTTATCAAAAATCCTCTCTTTCCTTTTTTTTGTATTATGAAACTTGTGTATTCCTAATCTTCTTCAATACTTTTATAATATACCAAAATATAAACAATAAATAACACTAAAACATTATCAAGGTATTCCCTATATATTCTATTCATCAAACCCATAAATATCATGGGGGATTAGTTATAAAAAATTAAATAAAAATTAATTCATAATTTTTATACCATGTTTGAAAGTTTTTTCTTATTGTATCTTTTTTCTTCACCCTCAATTGATGATGCCCCGATCAAAGATCAATCATAGAAAATAATTGAGCTCCATGAAGCTGGTTAAATAAATCATCACTTCTTAGAAGATGGTATTTTTTCTTTACTGTGATCCAATTAAGTTATTTTTATTAAATTTATAGTCTCATTATTCCATCCTTATTCTTCATAAACAGAATAAGAACTCACCAATGAGACACAATTAGATAGATTAAACCCTTCCCCAAAAGATATTACAGTTGAAAAATAAATTAATCTATCTCTATTAATGTCATTCTATATGGGGTATTTGATATATATTTAGATCCAGGAATGAGTTCAATGTATAATTCTATCTCTATTTCTATAGGAGTTCCTTCTAATTATTTAGAAAATAAATCAATATATTCTTAAAAATGGGTACAAATTATATATTTTGAATTTCACATTTTCCCTCTCCTTCAATAATAATTTCCCTAAAGAAGGCTATATTAGGTATATCTTAACCAAAACAACTGGGATATCTCTCCTTTGAAAATTATTTTTGGTCCCCCCTCTAATACAACTACAATTTACTTTCTTTAACAACTTATCTTGGAATTTCACTTTGAGATCTAATCCTTTCCTAATATTACGTCAAATTTCACCATTATATTGACTACTACATTTGTGATTAGATTGTTCTTACCAGATTTAATAGGGGAATCCAAATATACTCATGTATATTGAATATATCCTCCAGAATTTTTAACTTATAACTCCAGTTCTAATATCTGAATGTTTGTTTTAATTTCCGTTGTAATCTTGAAAAAAATAAATGAATGTATTGAACCATAATCAAATAGTGTACCATAAATATTTTAGTGAACTAAAAGTGTACTTATTACCACATAATTTCAAGCCTCGACTACAATCATTGTTATAGAAAAGGCATATAATTCATCCATTTTCCTCTTCTATGGTTGTTAGTGGTTTCCCTCAACAATTCATAGATTTGGGAACTGCTTGGAAATGTGAACAATCCATCCATACTTGAAGCATTGGACAACAGTATAAACCTACACCATCATTTATTTTTCATTAGCACTGGGGTGTTGAGGCTTTATATCTCTTCAATAATTTTGAGCAATGTGTCTAGCCACTCCACATTTGAATAACTTATCACTTTCTTGAAGATGATTTCCTGAGTTCCTTTTCCCAAAATTTTTATATAGGGGAAGTTGTAGTTTCTTTCCTTCCTTTTCATAGTTATGATTCTTCCAAAATTTTGAATCCATAAATATATTTTTATCATTATATCCATGAGACAGTTGTGCATATCCAAAATATATCTCCACCATAAGATCATGTCTTAATATTTTCTCATAGCTCTCAATGTCATAGTTTGTTAAAGAATTCAATAAATGAAGTCTCAACCTTCGAAATAATTGATCAGTCTTCCCATAAAAATTGATGATAAATATTGAATCATAATTTGAAATCCCTATAAAGTTCAACTCAGAAATTTCCACATATTTTCCTTCCTTTTTCATTAAATCAATGAATTCCTTTTCCATTTTTGTTCAAAGGGGGTGAGGAAATTACTTATTAAAAAAAATAAGTTTTTGAATTCTTCCCAATTCATAGCATCATTTTAATCATTGGGATTTATATTTTTTACTAAATTACACCATTGGTATAATTCATCATTTAATAAACATACTTCTAGGGTAACATTATCTTTCTCAAAATAACAGAGTATAAAAATTATCTTCTCTATAACATTAATATATTATTCAATGACCAACAAGTCAGAGGTTCCATATAAATTTGGTGGGTGTTATAGCATGAAGGATTAAATGGCTGGTTGTTCCCTCCAAGATGTAGCTTGATTCTCTATATATTTTATTTAATGATCCATAACATTAGATAAATGATTCAAAATCATCATGAAATTTTCTACTCTGGCTTTCATCATATTAGGAATGGAATCATTTCATTTCCCATTTCATCCATTGTTCATAAGGACTTCATATTTCCTTCTATTTAAAAAAAACTTAAATAATAAAATAGACCCTATTAACAATAAATTATAAATTGAAGTTTAATCCTAAATATTTTCTAATATTTATCTTCTAGTATCATATACTTTACCCCACACCCTCCTTTTCTTTACTTCTAAAATGAATATTTACTTCACCAATATATCCACTAATTATGGTTCTTAAAACTCATATGAAAACATAATAATATCCTCCATGAGTGTGAATCCAATTATATATAAAGGCCTCCATTTTTATGCACCAAGTGATAATAGAGTTAATACCCATCCACTATTTTTAGGTTTATTTACCCTAGTTACAACTGTGTCATATCCATATCCACTTATAGTATCCCAATATGGGTTTTATTTCTTGGAAACCACTCACTTTAAACATTACAAAAACTTCAGTAAGTTTTCTTATATTTAGATATATCCCTATGGTCTTAATAATGTTTTCTATTCAAAATTTTAATAAGTCACTAAACATTAATTTGTTGAAAACTATGTAATTCCAACTTTTTAAACTTGATTTTAAATATAATTCCTTGAAAAAATATTACATAAATAACTTTGAAGGACCTTTTAGGTTTATTTTATTTGAAACCAGTTATATAGTACAATACATAAAATTTACAAAAAATTAAACCTAAAATAATTTTTTATTCTCTTCAAAAACTTATTTATTATCACATCCTATATCACCTAACTATATAATATTTATTTGGGACATTTATCAAACGAAATGGGTGATCACAAAGCCTAGTACTGGATAAAAAATGTAATAGAAAATAAAATTTGGAACATGAAGCATAACATAATAATACATACATAATAACTTGGGATATAATATATGTACATGAAAATAAGAACATTAGGAATAACTTGGAAATATAGTTATAATATAAAATGATACATTCTAAAATATATCATGAAATATCATCACTATGGTGCTGTAAAACAAATTACTAAGGATTTGGAAAAATTTATCATAAAACAATTGTAAGTAATACCACCAATGTATCATGAACATTTCATCTCTAGAGATTAATTCTTTATCCAATGCATTGGAGTTCCATCTAGTTTCACTCTTCGTATTTCTAACATTATATGTGTCACATCAATCAAAGGTCATAAGTACATATCATCTTGAACCCATGGTTAGGGAATGTGGGTCTAATACATGGATGTACCCTATATATAATTTAAAGATACATCTAAATGAATTCCCTTGAATGAAAATGGGGTTGGGTGTTCATGACATGAAAATTCAGTGTGGAATATTAATGGTTGATTTCAATAGTATAACGGGTATAGAAAAGGAATCATGGAATGGGTTTAGTGAGAGAGAAAGGAATTATATCTTCTGAAAGGCATCATATATACAGTAATGGGTGTTTTTATAAACACTTGAAAACCTAATAAATTTATAATCAAAAGTATTACACAAAACATGTACTTAAATTAAAAAAAATGGAGGAATATAAATCTTACCTTGAAAGGATGATTCTTAGAGATAAAGAGAGACTCTTTAGAACCCTAGAAATAACATGGAGAGACTCTTGATAGGGATATTGAGATCAGATTCATTATCAATGGCTTTATTTAGGAGAGTGAGAAGATAATGGGTGGGTATTTTTACTTAAGGATGGGTGGTTTTAAGGGATAAAATATTTATTATTATGTTATTAAGGATAACAACATTTAGTGATATAAATTTCAAATAATTTTGTTATTAATTAATGTTGAATTTTTTTTAAGGATATAAAATAGTTCTAAACCCATTTAATATTGTGATATTTAGTTATCGTATGTCATTATATGTAAATTTTAACCTTTTACATTATTTTAACTTTACTACAGTAACTCTTTTTTTACCTTGATAACATTTGTGTGCCTAAAAAATTTACCTTATTAACAAATTGATATCTTATAATTATAAATATGGAATTATTCTTACTTGATTCAATTTATAAAAGTGGTAAAAATAATTTTAATGTAATAAGTGTATAACACATAAAAACAGTTATTTTAGAAAAGATTAAATCTTGGTTCCAAAATGATAAGAATGTGTTTCTAAATTTTACACACTATGTATTTTGTTATTCCATATATATATTTATGATTAAGATAAAGGATTAATAAATTTTAAGACATGATCATATCATGATTATATTATAAGTGTTTTGGTATTTCATAAAAATAGTATTTTGTACTGTTTACCTCAAAAATAAACTTCTCTAGAAACATACCATAGATTCATCCTAAACTAATTTTGATATTCTAGCTTAAAAAGTGGAATTAATTTGGTATAAATTATTTTATAAGTCTGATAAATTTGAATCTTAAATAAAAATACATATTTATTTAAATAAAGACTAATTTTGGTTTCATTGTATTAAAAACTATTTTATCATATTCTTCTAATGTTTGAGAGTACCTTATCCTTTATATAAAATAATAAAATAAAATAAGGGAATAGTGTAAATTAGTAGAGTTTATAATATTTCATTTCAAAATAATTTTCACATAAATACAACTCAATGGCTGGAAACATAACCCCTTATTATATTATCATGTTCCTTAAGGTTAATGTTTGTGATGAAAGTAGTCTATTGTGGTGATTCAACCAACATTTATTAGGTGGTTATTTCTTCTAGATTGAACTTCTCTCGCAAAAAATCATGAACATGTCTTAGTTGTTTAAGTTTGACTTGGATTTGGTCAAAGGAAAATCTTAGTGACGCCACCACTCTCCCAAGATTCAATAATTGATCCCCATAGGGGATGTTCTTGCTGGTAGATGCCATGTTTTCTTTATTTTTTATCATTAAATAATCCCAACTATCTCATTATAATGGCTATATAACCAATGGTAATAATTATCAATGTTCATATTTATCGATGGCCATAATTCCCCACAATTGTATTGACCAACAGTCTTAATTCCCAATGGTTATATTGGCCAATTATCTTAATGTCAAACGACCATATTTACCTATAAACATTCCACCATTATCAAAATTCATTATTCAATTCCTCACTAATTTTTTTTATTATACGTCCATTGATAATTTCTATCATTTTACCATTTCTTCTCTTTCTTTATACAATCATCATGGAGGGTGTGATCATTATGGGGGAATTCAGGCCTATAGAATTTCATTCACTGTGTGAATTATTATCCTTCTTTTATCTCTATATATTATTCTTATATTTTCAAGTAATTATTATTTAATGATATGTCATGTTCTTAATAAATGTAATAGCTTTTCTCTGTTCTCATAATGAAATAGTCATTTTCATATTGTATCATATGTGAACAAATATTATATTGGGGATAACGTAGATCGTCAGTAGATAGAGATAGATTTTTTAGGGTAACAGAATGTGATATCATAGATGCATTAGCTAGATTATCATTCCATACATATGAGGTTTCTACCACAAGACAAAGTGTCATAGGGTTTTCAGTTTGTCTATCTAGACATTTCTAACAACTTACCACTTAGATATATATATATATATATATTATATCCTTTATTTTATATTAGTGTTAAAAATTAATACTTTAATATATATATATATATATATATATATTATTGGAATACATTAAATATAAATATATTCTTTATAGAAAGAAAAAATATGTTGTGACCCTTTGGCATTGCATACTACTACTTATAAATGACATTCTATATTATCATCATATTGATTTATGATTTTGAAATTTTATGAGATGTCAATGACTGTTTATTTTCATGGGCTTGATTATAAGGTGATTATTTGTCAGATATATTTTATGGATCTCGTATCTTAAAATATGTTAGGTATCATAGTGATACATGTCTTTACCACATAAGTAGATTATTATATTTCTTCTAAATATATAAATATGATCTAACTTAATACTTATATTTTTTTTATTAGGTATCATTGTACACTTTTTATTTAGTATGATACGACATCATTTTATAGATTCATAGAGACAATTTATTTTTCCTATAATAAATATAATGAAGGATTATTAAAGAGTATTATATATTTTTAAAAGACATCATAATGATTTAATTCTATGTTGGATGCTCCCTTATATAGAAGGGTATGAAATGCATACTTTATAAAGTGTTATTCCTCTTAATTAAATAACCAACTACGTTATATTTCTGTATATCAGTTGCTATTGGATGGTGTGTGTCTTTTTCTATGTGAAAAGATAACTTACTAGATATTATCAATCTATAGTGAGGTCTGAAAAAACATTAAAGAATCATTAGAGGAATAAGTTTTCATATTTTAATAATTCTATATTATTATATCATTTAATTTAATTTTATAATTATCACATTCAAATAGGTAATGGACCCACTATAACCAGTCAATAGGTAGGAGGACAAAAAATACCAAATAGGTGTGCATAGAGTTGACTTTATTTATAGGTATTATAATTTAGTACATACTTAAAATTTTATTTTCAACTGATAACTTATTCTAAAAGATAAATTTCATAATCAATGTGGAGTAATTGAATGTGGATATTATTGTTGTTCAGAGTGAGTATCACAAGGGGTGAATTGATTACCCAATAAAAATTTATTTCAAGAACATGTTTAAATAAAATCCCCCAATTAATTAAAATAGCCTTGTTAATCAAAATAGCATATCAATATAAGTTCTGATCTTTTTAAATATTTCTCAAATATTGATTAAGTCTTAGTTAAAACAATTATGAAAAAATAATTTAACTTTTTAAATAAATTTACAAAATCAAAACCTTATATAAACATTAATTAATACTAACAATCAAAGTAGTGGTTTCTTTTATAGTTTAAAGAAGATTCAGTTTTGTATCTCATAAATAAAACAAAAAAACACAAAGAAAAATAAATTCAAGAAGTTTAGTCTCAAGATGAGACATAATTCTCTTCACTTGTAAATCACCTGATCCTAATCAAATTATTTAAAATAATTTGGGATCCACAACCTAGATCAGGTATGAAAAAACAATGTTTTCCAAGTTACACAGGACCTCTTCCACAATACCTGTGGAAATAAAATAAATACATACCACAAAAAGACCTCTTCTATAACATGTAGGAAAACAGGTGTAAAAAGAGTTGAGAAGATATTAAGTATCTTCCATTTAAAGTGTAGGAGACTGTGTGTGTGTTAAATACATATTAAAGCACACACTTATTATGAAGTAAATAAAATAAATAAAAAGAGAAAATAAGGATGTAGAAAATATTGTGTCGCTTGGTCTGATATGCACTGAATCTTGTGACCCTTTGAATGTAGCTTGAATAGGAACTTGAGTCAATTTTATGAAAACTATGGTAGAAAAAAGTGTCTTAAACTCTTTCTTGTGAATCTATAAGAAGTAGTATGGATGTTCAATGTTCTCCACTTCTTATAAAATTGTTCGCTAGTAAATATTATTCACATAGGGAACAACGATAGTCTTTTGATCTTGCATTTTTTTATCTCTATCTCTCTATGTGTTTTTTAATATATCATTTCTTAGTCCTTTTTTTGTTTACATGAGGTAATCTGGTCCTTATTTTAATATCATCATGTAGGAAGAATCATCCTAATATTCTAATCTTCATACTGGATGACTAACACACAATTTAATTCATCTTTGTAAAATATTTAAGAACAATTATTAAAATAATAAAAAGTATTGTATTTGGTAATATAGTAATTAGAAATATTTAATTCAAAATAAATAGAAATAATAGTGGTGACTCTTTTGAATGGTGAGAAAATCTCTGACAGTGATTAGGCTGGAGGTCACTTAGACTGGCTGTGGGTTAGGCTCAACGGTGAGTCATCTCGGTGGTAGGTTATTATAATGCTTAAATAAATTTTCATTCTGGTAGTAGGTTGTCTTCAATGATGACTCAGGTTTGGTACTAGGTATTCCAAACACTTATCCAAAATTGTATCCCGGTGGAAGGTCATCTTCAATCGTGACACTTCTCTGGTGGTAGGTGTTTCCCATACTTTGAGAAATTTTCAGTTCAATGGTGAGTCAACCACTAGCAGTGAGTCTTTCCCATACTTTTTCAAATATACTTTCTGATAGTGAGACATCTTAGACTATGGGTGATTCTTATACTTTGCCAAATTTTCATTTTGGCAGTGTCCTCAATGGCGAGTCATGCTTATCCAAATTTCACCAATCTTCCGTATATTGTAAAATTCTGTCATAAAACTTAAAACTAGTTAGTTTCTTAAGAAACATGATTTAGTGATCATTAAAAAAAATTCCAACAATATCCTCCTTTTTGATGATCATAAATAAAGGAATTTTATACACATGGTATAAAATATAATTAAAGGACACATTTTATTAAAACCAATTATATAGTAAATAGTATCATAGAAAAAATGGTATAAAAGGAAGGAATTAAACATATATTCCAATGAATATCATTAAGGTAGAAAGGGAATACTAATATATAAATAAATTCCATAAATTCTTGTCCCCTTTTTGGATTATCAAAAAGTTAATAGAAAATAAGAAATATAAAATGAATAACTAGAAAACTTCCATTAAGTTCATCCAAAACATGAACAAAAAAGTGTTACAGAAAGATCAAAAAAAATCCCCATCAAAGAAAAAATAGTCTAATAATCAATTCTTCTCAAGTTTGGTTAAAGGAATAAAACGTTATTTTTCATTCCCTTTTTCCAAATCAGAAGGCTCAATATCAGAACCAAAGGTATCTCAAGGGATATAAATTGGAATATTAATAAGATAAGGAGTATATTTGATGATAATTGGCCTAAGGTGATGAAATTATTCTCTAGGATATAGGATGAAAGGTTGAAAATTATTTGGAAAAAAAGAATTTGGGTATTTAGTTACAATGATCCTAAAGAAATCTAGATATGTAGATGGAGGTGTCCGATGGGAAGCAACAGGAATGACATCTTGAGCCACCATTACAGTTCTAGAAACATGTTGATTGGGTTTCATAAGATTTATGGAATCTATAATTATGTTTCAACCACTCTCCATAACACTTAATAAATCCTTATCCTCTTCCATAAACAGATTAATCACTCGAATCATAACATTTAATAGATTTACTTATTCTTTAAAAGCCTGACTGATCAAAGAGATCCACGGATTTTTAGTAAGGAACTTGAAATGAGCATTCAACTCATGCTTAGTATATTCCAAGAAAGATAATACATAATGGACTTTGTGATAGTATCTCAATCATCCTTAATTCCATTCATGTATTCTATAATAATCATATGGTAATGGTCACTGTTATGCTCAGATTTTATCAAACATTCCAGAGGAATTAATGGTATATCACATGAAGCAGAAGCAGCATGAATCTATTTTCTAAAAACTATCCTGATCATATCAACATCAACTAGTGGAGGTGCATAACTAGATAAATAATCTATAAAATTAATGTTGTCAACTCTCTCTATAAAATATTCCATGGAATCTAAAAATGAATACCTCATCTCATCCATTGTGGATCTTAAATATTTACCACATTTTCCAACCTTTGGTTCTCTATTTCTACTTCATGGATATGATGCATCATTTTTGGGTGAATTTGATGTTTCACTAAATCAGATATATTACATCGTTTTCACTTAACATTGTGACATGAGGTTCCAAATTTCTTAACAATAAACTAAAATCAGAAAGTATCCTTTCTATGAAGGATTCCAAGTCACTTCTAGTGACTACATCAATATGAATTGAAGGAATAGGAGGGGTAAGTAAGGGTGCATTAGGTGTATAATAGGTAGGAAAATCATAAGTGTACCTCTCTAATTGACCTAAATCATCAATCTGACTACTAACTATCCCTTAGGATTCCTTACCTCTTGAAGATCAGGACCACCATTCCTTAGTGGATACCCATTCTCATCTAAATCTTAGTAGTCTAGACCAAGTCTGGCATACCTAGGGAATCTTTCATATTCCTTGAGAACTAGATCCATAAATATCCCGTAAGACTTACCATAAGTCTCAATAACTAAGGGAAATGGATCTATATACTCAAAAAAAGTAGGTACAACACTCATTTTCACTTTAGATATTTTCTCAAAAACTGTTTTCTCAACAGTATCATGCTCGACCACCATCTGTTCATCAACTAAACATTCAACAATAGTCTATAAAAAAACCATATGTACATCATTTTTTTCTCATTATGAAAACCATCAACTATAGGATGAACTTGGTGACTTTTTAAACATGGGGATACCTCCCCCTCAACTGATGCTTGATTTTTATCTCTAGAAGTTCTATCAACACATTTAACCAATAATGGTCTTTCCTTAAATCTAGAGACAAATGGATAATATATAAGAGCTTGAGTCATCTCAACATCCTCAAAATTAACTAGGAAACTATGACCATCACGATCATATCCTCCATCATTGTCATATTTATCTCTATTTACATCTTCTTTATCTTTCTCATATTCTCCTCCTCCTTCTTCATATTATTCATCCTCATCACCATTTTCATTCTCCTAATTTTATTTGGAATAACTCTTAAGATATTCTTTGAAAGATATTAATGTTTCTTCTTCTTCACTACCTTATTTTAAGAGTTTTTCTCTAACAGGTAGAGTCCCTATTGGACTAGGATCCCCAAAATATATAGCAGGGGGATATTAGGTAAATTTGGGTCACCACATTCATCCCAATAAAATTAATTTTCCTTATAATTAGAAGTAGAATCTTCATCATCATAATACTCATCAACTCTTATACTAGGGTCTATGAGTTCATTTGGTCTAGATAGATGCTCAACCAGTTTTAAATCATCATTATTAATTGCATCTTCATCCACCCATTTATTATTCTAAGTATTCAAAATAATATTCAACCTTTTACAAATCCCCATTGTGATAAAAAAGCATCCAAAGTTCACTGTGGATTCTTTATCTTCATCAACTAGCCCTTTGGCCTCTAGCATATCCCAAATAAAATTTGGATAGATTAAATAATTTGATCTAGAAGAAGGATTTTACATCTCCATCATGTGAATCATTAGGTATCAAAAAAATTTGATATTCTCTCCGATTTTCATAATACATATATGATAAACATCCAAATACATCATTGTAGCAAAATCACAATTCCTTGGGAAAAGAAAAAAGTAGATAAATTTTAAGTGAAACTTGCATTCACCATCAAGTTTAGAGGAAATTAGTCTTCCAACTATACCATCACTAGTTTACTCAAACAGGGAATCCTCATAAATAAAATTATCACTATAATTAGGAATCGTTACTTGATAATAATTTTCAATATATTCATTTGGAACTCTCAAATATTTATCCCATTGCCTTGAAGAAAATACAACCTTACATCCATTAATCCTTCTTCTTACCTAATATTCTTTTTCCTCAAAATTGTACTCAATGTACTAATAAAACTTGTATATCAACTTAGTATATAAAGATCTATTGTTGTTAGGGAATCATTCCACCCATATCTGGTCCTACATAAAATTTCAGCACTGAAAACTTTCTCAAAAGAAACCACTCAGCTTGAACATATTTTTTGGGAATAATTATACGCTTAGAAATATCAGGGTTCACTATTTCAAAAACAAATTAGTGGCTCGATTAACATTTTTTCTTCTTAAAAGGACATGACTTGTATAGATAAGATTTGGAAGCTCTATTCACTCAAACCTTGATGAACGACTAGAATGGTTTGGGAGAAGTCAAAGGAAGGTTGATAGTTCAGAGAAAGGGGTAAAAACATGTCTTGAGAGATAGGCATGGGAGATTTGAGCATTGAAATTATTCAAGATTCTAATTTTATATCATTTAGGGATTTGAAAATTAAAATATGGAATAAAATTGGAATCCAATAAAGAATTAAATAAATAGTTAGTTAATATATAAAACTAAAATTGCCATAACAGCTTAAACAAAAACAGAAAAACTAATAATGGGAAACAATCCAACAGTTAGTAACTCCATCTATAGGTAAAACACAATGGTGAGAAATTTCAATGGTGATAAATTCCAATGGTGAGAAATTGCATTGGTGGTAAATTCCAATGGTTATTAATTACAATGGTGGGTAAAAATCAATAGTGGGTGAAACTAAATGGAGAGTCCCAGAAAATTAAGATTAATAAAAATTTATCATGCCTAATTGATGTTTAATATAGTTAATTCTCTTATAATTTAAAGGATTAGTGAATATATCAGCAAGATGATGTTTTGTACCATTGTATTCAAGAGTGATATCTCCTTTTTTAAATGGTCTCTCAAAAATGATGTCTTACATCAATATTTTTTTTCTAGAGTGAGATACAGATTCTTAGAAATTATTATATCAATTTTGTTGTCAAAATTTATAGGGAAATGTCAGAATTGATATCTGTATTATAGTAATGTGTGTTTCATCCACAATATTTGAGCACAAAAACTACTTGTAGCTAGATATTCAGATTTAGTAGTAGATAGTTGTTGGGTCCTGAAAATTCAGTAAAGGGAAGGAAAATACTCCAGAAAATTGGGAGAAGAAAAGATATAAATGTTGGATTGAAAAATTGAGGATAAAAGTGAATAAATCGGGTTTTGAAAATAACCCAATCCTATACGCATACTGATTAAAGGGAAAGGTTTTCGGAAGGAATAAAATGTGAACCATTAGTACATGGAAGGCCTATGACATGCTAGCCCACAAGGCATTGGCTAGCTAATGAAGCATTTCACAATGAATTTCCACCCGTGAACTAACTCCACCATGAACCATTTTTTCTGGAAGGAATCTACAAGAGATACTCCCCACACACCATCCATTTGAATAATGTGGTTTGCGGATGAGGAGAAGTTTACGGTGTACCATAGCCTCTGAAAACCCTGGTTGACTGAGACTTTTGTGGGTAAAGATATCTCTCCATGGGATTCTAGAAAAGGTGTCGTGTGTACCACAAATACAGATTACCCATAACTCTATAAAAGTAACATTAGGGGAATCAAAAAGGGGTGGAGAAATAGGAAATGGGGGAGAGAGATCTGGGATGTGAAAAAGTGGACGAAGAGCATAGAAGGTGTGGGGAAAATTTATCTTTCACCTGAAGAAGTTCGCGGATTCCATCTCACAAATAATAAAAAGTTCATATATTCCATCCCAAGAACCATATGAAGAAATAAGTTCACTTAAGATCTTCCTGAAAATCATATTTGGAAGAACCTCAACCACCAACCAGCGAACCAACAAGAAAATATAATAAAAATGGTTTGTGGATGCCCATATGCAGAAAATGGTTCTCGAAAACCCATATGTAGAAAACATTTTGTGATTTCCCATGGGAGGAAAATGGTTTTTGGATGCCCATATGAGGAAGACAGTATGTGGGGACCCCCTATGTGGAAGAGAGTTCATAAAAAAATATCCCACGTACCATCATACACAGACAACTCCTCTACGTACCATCCTAAGCAGCCATCTCGTACGCGGCAAGCTCTTACGCGGATACCCATATACATAAAATGTTTCACATACACCCATAGTTGGAAAAAAATTCATGGATTCCCATAAATGGAAGAAAGTACACCCCCCCCCCCAATGTGGAAGATAGTTCATAGCAAGCTCCCCCAAATACCATCATACGCGCTCAACTCCTCCGCATACCAACCTAAGCAGCCAGCTCCTGCGCGACAAGCTCTTACGCGGATGCCCATATGCCAAAAATAGTTCATGGATGCCCATAGGTGGAAAAGATTTCTTGGATTCCCATAGGAAGAAGACAGAACGTGCCCCCCCCACCCATGTGGAATATAGTTTGTGGCAAGATCCCCCGCGTACCATCATACGTGGCCAACTCCTCTATGTCCAATCCTAAGCAGCTAGCTCCTATGCGGAAAGCTCTTACACGGACACCCATAAGCAGAAAATGGTTTGTGGATGATAATAGGTGGAAAAAAGTTTGTGGATACCAATATGTGAAATATAGTATGCCCCATCCCCCATGTGGAAGACAGTTCGTGGAAAGATCCCTTGTGTACCATTATACGTAGCCAACTCCTCCACGTACCATCTTAAGCAGCTATCTCCTATGCTGCAAGCTATTACGTGGATTCCCATGTGCGTAAAATGGTTCGCGGACTCCCATAGGGGGAAAACGGTTTGTGGATGCCCATAAGCGGAAGAAAGTACCCCCCCCCCATGTGGAAGATAGTTCGCGAAAAGCTCCCCCACGTACCATCATACACAGCTAACACCTCTGCGTACCATCCTAAGCCGCCAGCTCCTACGTGGAAATCTCTTACACATATTCCCATTATAAATAGTAATAATTTTTCTATTAACTACTCTTCTATGCCTAAGTTAGCAGCCTAGACTAGTAATTTACTTTTGAGAAATTTATTTCCTTGGAATTTGAGTAAGTGTTTCTCTTGCATATGTAAATATTTATAAATATTTATTAAATTTCTCATTTAAAATTTCAATTTTAGTGTTTTCTTTCAATAATATAGCATCCTTCACTTTCCCTGTAGTGAGATAAGATTTAACATTGACAGATAGGGAATGTTTTTTCTTTAGAACATTGTATTTTTCATTAAGTTCATTAAAATTATCTTTAAGCATGTTACAATACTCAAAAATATATTCTTTAGATATATCATCATCATTTTGTTCACTTTTAGAGTGGTAATAATTAAGAATATATAATACAGTAGGTACCTCAGAAACATTTGTCATGAAGAACATGTTTTCTCTATTAGGATTTTATTTCTGAGTTAAGTCAGAGTCACTTGAGGTATCCTTAGAGGAACACCATATGGATTTCATAGATTTATTGTATTTTCTATCATTATCCTCAATATTATTTTTTATTTCAACATAGGAAAATAAACCCTAACATGTACCTTTCTCTTACATTCATAAAATATAATCTCATTTGAGTTTTCATATATCTTCTAGTCCTTTTTCGAAGTTCCCCTACTATCATACTTTCCTTAGTAACTTGGAGTACTGAATAATTTTCTCTTCATATATAACTATAAAAACCTTATACCCAGATGTGAAATTTCATCATCACTATCTTTTATTGATTCATCATCGTTAAAGCTTTCAAATTGTACCTTTTCTTTTTATTTTTGTTTCAATGCAGTAGACTTGAAAGCTAATGATTTTCTCCTAGGTTTATTATCTTCTTAATGATTATCCTTGAGATATTATTCATATATCATCAACTTACCAATAAATTACTTGAAAGGTAGTTTACTAATGTCATAGGATTACCTTATTGATACAGATTTCCCTCTCTGTCTCTCTAGAATACATCTCATCAGTCCCATGATTTGGACCTTTTCAAACACTGGATTTCACAAAGTAGATCATTTTATTAACTATTTCACTGAACATGATATACATATCAGAAATTAGCTCATTAGTTTCCATTTTAAAAGTATTATATTTAATAGTGTAGGGGTTCAATCTCATTTCATTAACATTAGTTTCTTCTATATGTGAAATAGATAATGTATCCCAAATTTCATAGGCAGTTTTACTAGAAAATGTCCTATTGAATTATTCATCCCCTAAATCACAATAAAGAGAATCCATATCTTTGTAATTATTATTGTAATAAATATTAGTAGTATCATCCCTAGTATTCCCAAAATACTTATGTAACTCATACTAATCCTCAATAGTAGACCAAATTTAAAAACCATGCTTTCTATATGAATTTTCGTCTTTATTTTCCACTAAGAATATTTATTTTCATTAAATAAAGGAGGTCTGTTGATAGTAAAAACTTCTTGTATATTATCCATTTAAAGAACTAAATTTATAATTAACAGAAAGTTATGAAATTTAAAACAACTAAAATCACATTTGAAAGGATTTTGTAAATCCTCAGATATTACATTTCAGTCAGAGTGAGTCTCTCAATAAGGGCATAATTTAGTACCCAATAAAAAATTCCATCAAAAACAGTTTTAAATCAAATCCTTTAGTTAATTAAAACATACTATTTTATCAAAATAGCATATCAGTATAAGTTTTTATCTTTTAAAATATTTCTCAAAGATTGATTAAGTCTCAGTTAAAACGTGAAAAACTACTTTAACTTTTGAAATTAATTTACTTAATCAAAACCTTATATAACCACTAATTAAGACTAACTATCAAAGTAGTGGTTTTTTATAGTTTAAAGAAGATTTAGTTTTAAAGCTTATAAATAAAACAAAACACACGGCAGAATAAATACAAGGGTTTCAGTCTCAAGTCAATACCTAATCCTCTCCACTTGTAAATCACACACTGCAAATAATATTATATAAAATAATCTATGATATAGAACATATATTGGGTATACAATTGAAAAACTATCCAGGTCACATAGGACCTCTTCTAAAATACATTTTGGTGGTAAAACATATATAGGCCACATAGGGACCTCTTCCACAACAAGTGAGAAAACGTGTGTAAAATTTGTTGAAAGGTATCAATTATCTACTAGTTAAAGTGTCAGACATATTTTATGTGTCTTAAATAAAGAGTAAAATACACACAACTCATAATGTAAATAAAATAGAACAAAACAAGGAAAATAAGGGTGTAAAAAACATGGTGATGCTCTGATTGATAATATCTAAATATCAGGACTCATTTAATATATATTGGATAGGACTTCGAGTTGGGTTTCTAAAAACTATTTTAGAATATAGTGTTGTAACATATTTATTGTGAGTCTATAATAAGTAGTCTTGATGGTAAATTTTCTCCACTTCACATATTTTTTTATTGGTAAATATGCTTCGTGTAAGGCACAACAATCTTCTTTTGATCTTGCAATTTTTAGTTGTATCTCTCTATTTGTATTTATGTATATCGGTTCTCTGTCCTTTTTCTTATATACATGAGGGATTTTGTTCATTATTTTATCAACAACATGTAAGAGGAACCATCCGGATATCCTGCTCCTCATACTGAACAACTAACACACACTTTAATTCATCTTTGTAAAACATTTAAGAACAATCATTAAAATAAGAAACATCATTAAATTTGATAATATATCTGTTAGAAGTATTTAATTCAAAATAAAAAAAAGTGCGGTGATGGATCTTTTGAAATGTGAGACAATTTCTACCAATAACTTAGGCTAGAGGTTACTTTGAATGATGGTGATTTTAGATCAATAATGAGTCATCTTGGTGGTAGGTTATTCTAACACTTAGCCAAATTTCTATTCTGTTGGTAGGTCATCGTCAATAGTGTCTTAGGTCTAGTGGTAGGCCTCTCTAACACTTAGCTAAAATTTCATCATGGTGAAAGGGAATATTCAATGGTGACTCTTCTTTGGTGGTAGGTGTTTCCAATAATTTCTCAAATTTTCAATTCAATGGTGATTCATCTACTCGTAGTGTGTCTTTCCCATACCTTTCCAAATTTTCATTCTATCTGACTATGGGTTATTCTAATACTTAGCCAAATTTTCATTCTGGTGATGTCCTCAATGGTGAGTCATGCTTAGCCAAAAATTTTCAATCTACCTTATATTTTAAAATTCTATCATAAAACATAAAACTCATTAATATCATAAGAAACGTGATATGGTGATCAATAAAATAAGTTTACCAACAATTATGTTTTGAGATTTATGAATGAAATCATTACAACTAGGATAATTATAAAATTTTAAATAGATACATTTTATTTTAATATTTCTTTTTATGTATCTTATAATTACATTGAGAATATATGTTGAATAATTTCTTTTAATTTATAGATTTTTTATGACCCTCGTTATAACAACTCCAAAATAGGAACTCCTAAATCATGTGCTAAAATATAATATTTACATTTCGGGCTTTGATACTGATAAACATGACCTAATTTTAACCCTTTAGGACATATAATATCAAACCAAACAATTGTATCACTTATATACCCAGGGAAATATTATATTTAGAGTTCTAAATTATTAGGAAAAACTCTTACATGGAAACTTTTATACATAGATAAAAATTTTCTAAAAATATATATCATCTCTCCCTAATTTCATCACATCTACTAGCCTTATTAAGAATGACATACTTAAATACTTTCTTCACAACCTGAGTAAAATGAAAAATAATAAGGGTGTGCTTAAACTCTCAATAAGGATAAATATAATCATTAACAATTGATATTAATTATTGAACATAAGTTGATCATATGGGTATGATCACAAGATCAATGTTTATGATCTTAACATAATATAATTCATACCCACAAAAACATAGATCTATAAATAATGCTTTAACGTAAGACATGATTCATATAAGTAAAAAATTATGAGCAATGTGAAAGAAAATCCTTGATCAAATAACCCAATAGAAACTCATAGGAATCTTATAGAAAACATGTTGGTATCCTAGAACATTATCTCCAAAGAACCCTTACAATAACCCCATAAAATTAGAAAAAAAATTAATGTTAATACTCATAATCTTTTAAGAGTGACCTGTTAACCAATGAACTCTATAATCTCTTAGTATTTAGTTATATTAAGTCTACTATATCATCATTACCCAATGCATTAGAGGGTTATAATATACCACTAGTAACATACTGGAAAAAGTTCCTTAAGGATTTGGATTCAATACTCAATATCACTTTCATAAATAATGTCTAATTACCATATCATAATAAAAACAATTATAATATTTTACTTTTCAACATAAAACAAACCATTTTTCTTTTATATTTCTATTTACTCATGTAAAAGAACCAAGTTCCATGAAAATCTATTTGAAAAAATCATAATCCATCTAGAGAATTAATTTAAATGATGTGATTACTATATATTCAAAGTTTATTATATATAACATCAATATATTTTGTAATTGATGAATATGAATATCATTAATATATCATTAAAAACATTCTTGAGGAAAATACCATTTCTTATTTGAATTTTTTTTGAAAAACTAAAAAATCACAAAATATTTTGGAAATAAATTTCTTTTAATATAGACTTTTAAAATTATAAGGGATTTACAAAATAAAATAACATTTATAATGAAGGAATAAATTTATCATGTCATAAATTTTTAAAATAAACATTCTTTTCAAACATTTTTAAAGAGAGTTAAAAAAGACCCATATGGAAATGTTAAGAAATTTCTTTTTGAAACAATTAAAATAATGTCAATGATCATGTAAAATAACTTTATAAAATCTTTTATCTTTATAGAAGAATATACTTGAAAATATTTTAGAAAACATTGATATGGGAAAGAAATATTACCAATCTAGAAGAAAATATAAGATTTGGATAAATTAAAAATAACATTCATAATGTTTCTTTAATAAATAAGGGTGGAAAGGGAAATTAAAAATGTAAAAAATATTCATAACTGTAACAGAAGAAAATATATGTGGTTTATGAAATTAATATCAAAACAATTTACCAAAGTATCCATGAACATTAACAATCCCTAAAATAAAGAAGGTTGTAACATAAATCCTTTACTACATTGGTAACTTTCAAATCGAAAGTCATTAAAAACAAGAGTATGGTATGGATCTTTAAATATAAATAATTTCATGAAGTAATATTTCAAAATTCATTCATGGTATCATAAGTAAACCATATAAGGAAATAATGGTGCATAACATTATACTTTTATCAAGAAAATGAGATTGAGATAAAGAAAAACCCTTACAATGTTCATATCATTTGATGTGATAATTAATACATGAAGTGATTATTGTTAGTTCAGGATGGTTATGAAGAAGACACAAGAGGGGGTAAATTGTGCTCTTTTAAAAAATATTAACAATATTAAAACGCCCCTCTTAAAATGAAGCGATCCTTTCCTTCTCTCTTAATTTCAATAGAAAAGTGAAAATAAATAAAGGAAAATAACACAAGTATGTATAGTGGTTCGGGACATAGAAATCCCCTCTCCCACTCCACCAACGCTCTACTCCACGAGCTTGGTGATTTTCACTAGTTGGTCCTCTTTTCACAAGACCTTCCACAACTGAGTACAAAGAGTTGATACCTTATCAGAATTTTAAAGGGAATCGAAATATCCACATATTAGCCTGAGAAGATGGCACTCCACCATGACTATGTCCAAGATGTCGATACTTAAAAGAAAATAGTTGAGATAAAGTTTGTTTTGAAATAGTTTTAGCTCATAGTTGTAGTAGAAACTAACAAATGTAGATGATCTTTAATATATCAAAACAGAAGTAGCAAAATAATCTTCAACATCTAGTAGGATTCTTCAACTTTAAATATTGTAAAATATATTACACAATGTTTCTGCATGATTTCTTTATCTTTACGCCATGAGAGAATAAGAATGTACAAAGAATATTTCTCTCTCTACAACAAAATGATAAGAAGAAGAATGAAAATATTTCATCACTTTATTCTCATCAATTTTTACACATCTCTTCTCTTCTTTATTGTGTATATTATTTTCCTACCAAAGGGAGATATATAGAGAATAAATATCCATAATTTATAGCAGCATTCATTTTCATTAAGATACCTAAAATAAATAGAGTTAATAGATTTCATAAATATCCCCAAGAATAATGTAGCATCGTTTCCTCTTTATTACAATAAAATAAATCTCTAATAAAGTCATTCAAAATAATTTTAATAACTCCTCCAATAATATCTCCATAATAATAGTGGCATTGGATAATTTAAAACTCCTATTTAAATCCATTAAAACCACTTTAAATATAGTTGAAACAATTCCTAAAAACTAGCAGCACAATTAATCATGAATATTTGAAATACAATCATTCAAAGATATTCATAACTTCCCTTGTAAATAGAAATGATTTAATCCATTCCATGTGATCCTTTGAATCGGTCATAAAATAGCATTATAAAGATATATACTTCCATCGAGATGGTTGTAGAAATCGTGGATAATATATTTAAATAAAAATCCATCATTAACCAATCAAACATTGAGTTCCTTTGTCTAATGAAAAAATACCAAATGTAGGGTTCAACTATGTAACATAGGGTTCCTTTTCATAGAATAGGGTTCCTTTGTGTAGTGTATAGTTCCTTTCAATATATTCTTCCTGAACCATACATTTATCTGTGCGTAACATAGGGATCAAAAGTAACATAGGGATGAGAATCCATATGTTCATCCTTCTTGATGTGCCCGGATCAGTGTGATCACTGAGAGGGGGAGGGGGTGAATCAGTGATCCTTTTTAACTTTTTACTAATTTATTCTTTATCAATTAAGCCTCTATGTCTTGTTAAGGTCTAGATCCACTCTTCTTGTATCTCTCAGCCTTTCCTCGAGTGATGTAGTAAATGTAAAGGCACATGACACACGGATTTACAAGGTTCAGCTCCAAAGGCCTACATCCTTGCCATGTTGGTTAAATGCCCCAACATGGTTCCTCTACTATAATTCGGTTAGTAATTACATTAGTCGATATAGAGTCACACTATATCTCTCCTGAGTCCCACAAGAGGGTCTTTATACTACATCCCACAGTGTCACCAGAGTCCCACTGGCCTGCTTTAGCTTGCACCGAAGACTTATCCTCCCTGAGTCTCACAGGGGGTCTTCTCCTGGCTCCTCGAGTCACACAAGTAGCTCTTCGTCTTTAATCTCTTCAAGAGTCTTCAACATCCTTGAGTAAGGTCTGTTGGCCTTGCTCACTTCTTAAGATCACTTGTGGTGATCATGACTCCTCTTCTTTGCTCTGGCTTTGTCTCCTTCTTCTAAGGATGATCCAACCTCTGTCTTCAAGAATCTTGATGGGGAAATATGTTCTTGCACTGAGTATGCCCACTCAATCTTCTTGGTCTTCTCAACTACTGAAAACTCAGATAAATGATGTCTTTAACTTCAGTCTGGCTTCAGTATCTTTTCAAATCAACTTCATGCACTGAGAGCATGGCATCTCTGAATCTTGATGCAATGTTTGCATGACATCTCAATCTTAATTCATGACTTACATGGAATCTCAAATATCTTTAAAAGCCTTTGTTATTGGACTTCTAAAATGCACACACACAAATTATTCTTTATTTATGTGTGCATGTGCATGCAAGAATGCATGCACTCCCCTTTTCTTCTTGGTGTGATAAAACCCCCAATGGGTTTAAACTCTTTTTTCACACACACCTTCTTCTTTTCCTTTGTTATTTCGTTCTTCAAAGTGTGCACACTCCACTTCTGCACACACTAAGGCAATGGCCTCTTCACTAGTTTAGCACACTCAAACTGTAGGGCCTTGGGCATGCACCCTTCACCCACACATGTGCTCCTTTGGGACACCTTTTCTTTTATGCACACATGGCCTTCCTTCTCTTGTACACTTAAATAATGCTTTGGCCTTCTTGTTTCTTTGCACACACACACAACCAAGGTGTGTTGTGGCCATCCTCTCCACTTTGCATACACACACAAACCAAAGTATGTTTTGTGGCCTTTCTCCTCTTCAGCACCACTTCAAAGGAGGGCACGCAAGGATGCGGCTAACTCCTGTCTTTAACCATGCAGGGTGCAGCAGATTCTACCGTGTAGGTGGTGCGGAAAATCCTTCTGCCATGCAGGTGCGGAATATCCCTCCTACCACGCAGGTGGCGCGGTGGCTTCCTCCTGCCACGCAAGTTCGCGGGCACAAAGGGCACGTGGGGTGTGGCCCCTTGCTACCGCGCAAGTGTTGCGGGCAGCGGGCGCGCAAGGTCGCACAACTCAGCTTCTTCCCTTTTGCACAAGGGGAGTGCACAGGGAGGCCTCCTCCTTACTTATTTCGCGCAAGGGTAGCACGAAAGGAACTCTCGGAGCCTCGGGTGGCTTCGGGCTGTTCTGTCGCGCAAGTGGTGCGCGGAGCTTAACTTCGTTTTGCTCAGAGCTTCCCGAATCTTCTCTCAGATGATCAGCAAAAAAAACATATCTTCTCCTCAGGCACTTTCTTTTGTAGGAAAGGTTGTTCAAGATCCATCCATGAATCGTCCGAGATTCATTCCTTTGAATAACCGAGATATTCGGTTCTTTAAAAAACATTCAACCTGCATTAAATATATTCCACATATCTCAGATGTTTCCTTTTTCCAAACATGGGATCCTTCGATCTTAGTGTGTGCATCACGTACATGCATTTAAAAATGCATGTGAAGCTTTTCCATGTACATCGAACAGGCAGTGCACCCGCGGCAACTTCGTTTTCCTCGGGCTTCTTCAAATTTCTTCATCTCGTTGCATGCATGCAACTTTTAATTCATGCATGAGTTTGTTTTGTCAAATCGATCATCATGCACATAATTTGAGCCTCTATAGTGGTCGAGAGCTCGATCAAGGTGGATCAGCTTCATCTGCAGTGAGCAGCGACGTCGGGTGGATCTCAGGTGTTCGGAGGTTGAAGACAACCTCGGTTTGTCACCTTGGCTGTTGGATCGAAGTTTAATTATCTTGGACGGTCAGGATTAAAACGTGGTGCGGCGAGATTAGATGAGCGACCGTGATTACACACAGATTAGATGGATGGCGCAGATCAGCTCCACGTCTTTAAAAACATGACCCACATCGAAACGCGCCGTGGCTTTCTCATGATTTAACAAACATCACCTCTCGTTCTCAGCTCAGATTACTCCTCTCCCCACTCCGGTGCTGCCCCGCACCGGTTCTCCTACGGGCGCACTCTAGCGCCCACTATGCTCCTCCACGGGTGCACCCTTGGCGCCCACGCTGTGCGGGCTTGACCTCTACGTGGCTCGGGCTTACACACGGCCCGACCTCCTACGAGCTGGCTCTGCCTTGGCCTCCTCATGGGAGCGATCGAACCCTTGTGGTCCCGCATCTACCTTGGGTTGAATCTTGGGTAGCTAGATCATGGGAAGGCCCCATTTTTTACATAATCTCTACTTGTATACTTGGTTAAACCAAATAGATACAAGTCTTCTTCATGACATTTTCCTCTCCTTCACTTCTCCATCTTCTTAAGAACTCCATCTATCTTCTTTAACATCTCTTTGTCTCCTTCTATTAGGAGATGGAATTCCCAAGAATCTCTCAAGTATCTTCATCAACCATTAATCATAAATCACTTTATCTTCAATGTTCTTCTTTGATCCAATCATAGATGAGGTTGGATCATCTTCAAATCCTCATGCACTAAGAGATAGTGCATGGTCTTCTTCAAACCACTTCATCCACTTAGTAGTTATGGATGGTTCATCTTAACTTCATCCACTTAGTAGGATGGATGGATATCCTTCACTTCATCCCTCATCTACTTAGTAGATATGGATGGAAATTTTTTCACTTCATCCACTTAGTGATGTGGATGGATCTCCTTTCTTCATTCCTCATCCACTTAGTGATTGTGGATGGATCACCTTTCTCTCCTCATGCATTGTGAAGACAATGCATGGACTTTTAACAATGTTGTGACATTGTATCTTCTTGATACAAGTTCTTTGAACTAAAGATGAGCTCTACAATCGTCTTATTTAGTATGGAGAATGTTTCAACCATTACCTCCTATGCCACTTAGTGATTCTCCTAAGTGACATGCTTCTTAGTACCATGGTCTGTCTCCATTCATCACCATCACCATCACTTCCTTTGTCATTCACATATTGACACTCATTGTCATCCATTCAATCCTTGACACCTTATTGACAACATCACCATCACCATCACTTCCTTTGTCATTCACATATAGACACTCCTTTTCATCCACTCAATACTTGACACCTTATTGACAACAAATGCAACACAATGCACAACAATCTCCCCCTTTGTATTTGTTTTCAATATCACTAGAGCACATATGAATGGGTCAATATGTGTGCCAATATTTTCTCCCCCCTTATTGGAAACCAAATTCAAAGGTGTGGTGTGGTTCTCTTCAAAATATTTCTTCCTCCCTTTGAATAGCATCTTCTTGAAAATTACTAAGAGAGGGATGATGTCACATGTTCACTTTAGCAAAGAGTCTTTAGTAAATCACCTCTAAGTCTACTTGGGCTAACCCGGTGTAGAAAACAAGAGTGATGTAACCAAGGAATTCAATTCTCTCCACAATTCACTATACATGTGAGATCATGCTTAGGCTTCAAGGGGTTGAAATTTTTCAGATATATCAATGAATTTCTAAATCATGCACATACTTCACCAAACACATTAGAAAGTTCAGGTGAAAAGATAAATCTCCCCCTTTCATCCATTTGTCTTCAATAAATTACTCCCCATTAATTAACATGTTAAATACAATTAAGAAACAAGGGATGAATGTGTGATTGGAATACCTTCATTTTTCACAAGATGATATGAATCTCAAAATATCATCTTCTACAGATTAGTTCCCCCTCAAGGGGTTCAATCCATTCTATCCATACCATTGTCAATTTGAGAGTGATCATCATCTTCAATTCCCTGAAATGTAAGCACATGTATATACCAGTGATTAGGGAATAAGATGGAACCTCCTTGGTTCATCAGTTTGAACAAAAAGGTTGAGAAGATTCTCTCAACTGAGATGTTCCACTTTCTCCATTCTTCACACTTGCACATTTGATCTTCAATGATGTTTGTGCTGGTGTAGATCTTAACACCTCTTCAACTTCTTTGTGTATGACTCCTCTCTTTATAAGTGACTTATGAGCACTAGAATCTCCTGGTGCAATCTTCATTCTCTTGAAGAATTCTTTTTTAGATGGAATGAGTGTCAGGAATTTATTACTAATATGACCAGCTTTATTGCACCTCACACACAAAACTTCATGTTCATGTGAAATATTTTGTTTACCTTTTTCATAATCTTTGGAATGTGCATTTTCTTCCTTTATCATTCTTTCCAAATCTTCTGGCCAGATGATTAATATGTCATTTGGAAGTGAGGCTTCAGATTTGGATGTTCCACATGGTTACTTTGATGATTTTAAGTTACATTTCTTAGGCACCTTATTTTCAATAAATCCCTTCTTCTTCTTCTGGATTGATTGTCCTGTTGAGTGTAGTTTTCTTCTATTTAGTTTCGTGGCTTGTTTACAAAGATCCATGGTATGACCTTTCTTTCCATAGTAGAAGCATTTTTTCATAGTGGTCCTTCTGGAGGAATCATCCTTCTTGGATTTGGAATCCGAGGACTTCTCTTTCTTTTTCAAAATCTTCTTGGGAGTATTTTCAACTTTCTTCTACTGGCTTCCCAAGGATACTTCTTCTTTATTAGCCAGGTTCTTTGATCTTCTCTTCTTTTCATATTTGGAAACATTTGGAGATAGGTATGTATCATTCTTGTGACCACTTGTACAGACACCCCAGATGTTATCAAACATTCCAAATATGTTTATAGTAAACATATGTTTCTGGACCTGTGTATGTTGCTTCTTCTTCTTTGGATTTATCCCCCTTGGAATGGGCTTCCTTTTTTCTTTTTCATTTAGAGTATTATACCAACAATACATTGCATAATTCCCATACCTTTTTCAACACCAACATTGACCTACAAATATTGTTTTCTTGACTTCTTCTGATTGTTGGATCTTTCTCTTGAATTGCTGTGTTGTTTCAGAAGATCTCTCTTTCTTCATCTTCTTCATCCATACTTGTTTAGAGTTATTCTTCCATCCAACACTTTTTGTGGAAACACATTTATAAGCATGAGTACAAAATGGGATGGATGGTGCCTTCTTCTTTGTATATGCTGCCCTTTCATTAGAGGATGTCCTTCTTTTGGAATCATCCTGCTCAATGCACAATTGAGTGGAAAAATTTCTACTTCCAGCTGACTGGGAGGTTTCGGCTTTGGGTAATTGCTGATTTTTCAATATCACCTCTAGTTCTAAGCATTTCATGTTTAGAGAGTTATTCTCATCCTCAAAAAATCTTAGCCTTCCTTCCCAATTCTCTTTCAGTTGTTTCATCTGGTCTTCATACACCTTCATCATTTCTTGCATTGAATTTTCAAGCTCCTTTACCTTTTTTACTTTGTCTTCTAGTTGAGCATCTTTGAAATCCATTGAAACTCTATGCCTCTTTTCTAGTGCATGGAAAACTTCTTTAAACACTATCTCAAAGAATTATTTCTCCCAAATGATTCTTTGTAATTCTTCACTAACATCTTCAATTCTTTCATTGCAAAGGGAAATTGTTTCATCCTTGGCCTTCACCAGCTTTTTGAGAGTGTTGGTTATGCCAACCCTTCTTTCCAATTGATCTTCCATAGAATTGGCTTCTTCTTCTAGTTGTAATTTTTCTTCTTGAAGATCACAGATGCTTCTAGAAATACACAATGCCACTTCCCTGGGGACTGTCTTCCGAAGATATTTGAGTGCATTTAAAAGATCATTGATTGTTCCATCATCATCAGAGCTAGAGTAGGCTTCAAAGGAATTGTCATCTATTGTGAATTTCACATTACCTTCAATAGAATATGTTTCTCTATAAGTAGAAACCTTCTCTTCATACTCTTAGCATGTTTCTTCTTTCTATTTTTCTGAGTCTTGGAAGATATCTCCATTTGAGGGTGTTTGCTCATATCCTCAAATCTACACTTCATTAAGACTCCCTTGGATATTTTAGAGGGAACCTGGATCTGATACCAATTGAAGTGCCCGGATCCGTGTGATCACTGAGAGGGGGAGGGGTGAATCAGTGATCCTTTTTAACTTTTTACTAATTGATTCTTTATCAATTAAACCTCTATGGATTTTTAAGGGCTCAATCAACTCTTATTTTATCTCTCATCCTTTCCTCGAGTGATGTAGTAAATGTAAAAGCATATGACACAAGGATTTAAAAGGTTCAGCTCCAAAGGCCTACGCCCTTGCCATGTTGGTTAAACACCCCAACATGGTTTCTCTACTATAATTCGGTTAGTAATTACAATGGTCGATACAGAGTCACACTGTATCTCTCCTGAGTCCCACAGGAGGGTCTTTATACTACATCCCACAGTGTCACCAGAGTCCCACTGGCTTGCTTCAGCTTCCACTGAAGACTTCTCCTCCCTGAGTCTCACAGGAGGTCTTCTCCTGGCTCCTCGAGTCACACGAGTAGCTCTTCTTCTTTAAGCTGTTCAAGAGTCTTCAACAACCTTGAGGAAGGTCTGTTGGACTTTCTCACTTCCTCTGATCACTTGTGGTGATCATGACTCCTCTTCTTTACTCAGGATTTGTCTCCTTCTTCTAAGGATGATCCGGCCTCTGTCTTCAAGAATCTTGGTGGGGAAATATGTTCTTGCACTGAGTATGCCCACTAAATATTCTTGGTCTTCTCAACTACTGAAAACTCAGATAAATGATGTCTTTAACTTTAGTCTGGCTTCAGTCTCTTTTCAAATCAACTTCATGCACTGAGAGCATGGCATCTCTGAATCTTCATGCAATGTTTGTATGACATCTCAATCTTCATGCATGACTTTCATGGAATCTCAAATATCTTTAAAAGCCTTTGTAATTGGACTTCTCAAATGCACACACACAAATGATTCTTTATTTACGTGTGCATGTGCATGTAAGAATGCATGCACTCCCCTTTTCTTCTTGGTGTGATAAAACCCCCAATGGGTGTAAACTCTTTTTTCACACACACCTTCTTCTTTTCCTTTGTACTTTCCTTCTTCAATGTGTGTACACTCCACTTGTTCACACACTAAGGCAATGGCCTCTTCACTAATTTAGAACACTCAAACTATAGGGCCTTGGGCATGCACCCTTCACCCACACGTGTGCTCCTTTGGGCCACCTTTTCTTTTTATGCACACACAGCCTTCCTTCTCTTGTACACTTAAATAATCCTTCGGCCTTCTTGTTTCTTTGTACACACACACAACCAAGGTGTGTTGTGGCCTTCCTCTCCACTTCGCACACACACACAAACCCAAGTATGTGTTGTGGCCTTTATCCTCTTCAGCACCACTTCAAAGGATGGCACGCAAAGATGTGGCCAACTCTTGTCTTCAACTGTGAAGGGTGCGATAGCTTCTACCGCGCAGGTGGCGCGGCAACTCCTTCTGTCGTTCAAGTGCGGCAGCTCCCTCCTACCGCGTAGGTGGTGCGGTGGATTCCTCCTATCGCGCGAGTTCGCGAGCACAAAGGGCGCGCGGGGTGCGGCCACTTGCCACCGCGCAAGTGTTGCGGGCAGCGGGCGCGCAAGGTCGTGCGGCTTAACTTCTTCCCTATTGCACAAGGGCAGTGTGCAGGGAGGCCTCCTCCTTACTTATTTCATGCAGGGGTTGCACGAAAGGAACTCTCGGAGCCTCGGGTGGCTCTGGGCTGTTCTTCCGCGCAAGTGGTGCCCGGAGCTTAACTTCGCATTGCTCAGAGATTCGCGGATCTTCTCTCAGACGATCAGAAAAAAAAAACATCTCTTCTCCTCGGGCTCTTTCTTTTATAGTCAAGGGTGTTCAAGATCTGTCCATGAATCATCCAAGATTCATTCCTTTGAATAACCGAGATATTCGATTCTTTAAAAAACATTCAACCCGCGTTAAAGATATCCCTCATATCTCAGATGTTTCCTTTTTCCAAATGTGGGATCCTTCGATCTTGGTGTGTGCATCATGTGCATGCGTTTAAAAATGCACGCGAAGCTTTTCCTTGTACATCGAACATGCAGTGCACCCTCGGAAACTTCGTTTTCATCGGGATTCTTCAAATTTCTTTATCTCGTTGCATGCATGAAAATTTTAATGCATTCATGAGTTCGGTTCGTCAAATCGATCATCATGAACTTAATTTGAGCCTCTACAGTGGTCGGGAGCTCGATCAAGGTGGATCAGCTTCATCTGCGGTGAGCAGTGACGTCGGGTGGAGCTCAGGTGTTCGGAGGTTTAAGACAACCTCGGTTTTTCACCTTGGCCGTTGGATCAACATTTAATGATCTCGGACGGTCATGATTATAACGTGGCGCGGCGAGATTAGATGAGCGGACGTGATTACACACGAATCAGATGGATGGCGCAGATCAGCTTCGTGTCTTTAAAAACTTGACCCACATCGAAAAGTGTTGTGGCTTTCTTGTAATTTAACAAACAACACCTATCGTTCTCAGCTCAGATTACTACTCGCCCCCCTCCGGTGCAGCCCCGCACCGGTTCTCCTATGGGCGCACTCTAGCGCCCACTATGCTCCTCCACGGGCGCGCCCTTGGCGCCCACGCTATGCGGGCTTGACCTCCGCGTGGCTCGGGCTTACACACGGCCCGGCCTCCTGCGGGCTGGCTCTTCCTTGGCCTCCTCATGGGCGTGGTCGAACCCTTGTGGTCCCGCATCTGCCTTGGGTTGAAGCTTTGGTAGCTAGCTCGTGGGAAGGCCCCATTTTTTACATAATCTCTACTTTTATACTTGGTTAAACTAAATAGAAACAAGTCGTCTTCATGACATTTTCCTCTCCTTCACTTCTCCATCTTCTTAAGAACTCCATCTATCTTCTTAAACATCTATTCATCTCCTCCTATTAGGAGATGGAATTCCCAAGAATCTCTCAAGTATATTCATCAACCATTAATCATAAATCACTTGATCTTCAATGTTCTTCTTTGATCAAATCATAGATGAGGTTGGATCATCTTCAAATCCTCATGCACTAAGAGATAGTGCATGGTCTTCTTCAAACCACTTCATCCACTTAGTAGCTGTGGATGGTTCATCTTAACTTCATCCACTTAGTAAGATGGATGGATATCCTTCACTTCATCCCTCATCCACTTAGTAGATATGGATGGAACTTATTCACTTCATCCACTTAGTGATGTGGATGGATCTCCTTTCTTCATTCCTTATCCACTTAGTGATTTTGGATGGATCACGTTTCTCTCCTCATGCATTGTGAAGACAATGCATGGACTTCTAACAATGTTGTGACATTTTATCTTCTTGATACAAGTTCTTTGAACTAAATATCAGCTCTACAATCGTCTGATTTAGTATGGAGAATGTTTCAACCATTACCTCTTATGCCACTTAGTGATTCTCTTAAGTGACATGCTTCTTAGTACCATGGTCAGTCTCCAGTCATCACCATCACCATCACTTCCTTTGTCATTCACATATTGACACTCCTTGTCATCCATTCAATCCTTGACACCTTATTGACAACATCACCATCACCATCACTTCCTTTGTAATTCACATATTGACACTCTTTGTCATCCACTCAATCCTTGACACCTTATTGACAACAAATGAAACACAGTGCACAACACTTCTATCATAAGGTTGATTCCAAATGTATAATTGATTAACCATTTGTTCAATCTCTGAAAATAGGGTATGAAAATTGATTCTAGACTCCAATATGTGTTTGATATTCCATACATTCATTCTTCGAATGTAGGGTTGTTGAACCATATGTTTATTGTTTGAGACATAGGGTTTAAATAAACCTTCAGAAAACTAGATCGCCTGAATTTAGATATTTCAATGATTTTTCATATCCATTTAACAACAGATTCAACCTTAATCTCACAAGACTTATTTTGAGTAAATCTAAAGATTTTTCCAATGGTTAAAGAAGAGAATCTATCTGACTTCTACAACTCCTGATATCTTCAAGAATGAGAAACTATAGGATAAAGAAAAACTGATTCTAAAACAGAAATCCATAAATTTAGATCATATATTGACCATTCAAAATACTCTTCTTAGCCTTCAAAGTAAACTGATGAAATCAAGATAAACTTATTGTCCTTCCATTTCACTAGGTTTCAAGTGATTTTGACATCTGTAGAACTTACACCAACATAAATACTATAATATTTCAAATTTATTCACTTTACGGTTGAAAAACTGCTTTAAAAACATCGGTGATTTTTTAGAGTATCAAAAAATCCTTTTCGGACTTCCACATAAACTAATGAAGTTTAGAAAAAATCATTATCTATATAATGGTATAATTCACCAGAAAATCTATTCAATATATATTGAGATACCATCCAATCTCCGAATTTACTTTAAGTTGAGAATTGCAATATTACTCAGACATCTTGTAACAACTTCGATGAATTTTTGCACCTTCAAAACTATTGAATTAGCTTTTTACATAAATATATGAAATGAAAATAATATTTGTATCTTTAAAAAGGAATAAAAACTATAAGAATATGATAATTATATCTTCTAAGATAATATAAATACTTTGACATACTAAATCTGAAACACTTAACAAATTTATTAGAAAAAAATATTAACGGGTTGAAGTATTTATCAAAACTAAATCAAAATAAGAATGAAAAGGATCCACTCAACAATCTCCCACTTTATGATAATTAAAAATCTCTAACTCACTACCAACTGTTTCTCCCCCTTTTGTAAGGATCAAAAAGATATAATCTTGAGTAAATTAAATAATACTATATAATTACCCTTTTTATAAAGAATTGGAATTTGAGATTTATGTAAAAATAAATAAATAATTAAAATAAAATTTGAAAAACTAAATTTTCTTCTTCCTTTTAAAAATATTTAAAACTTAAAAAATAAATTTTTTAACATATCTGAAATTTAAAATATAATTTTTTTAAAAAAATTACTAAATTTGAAAAAAAAATTAAGTATTTAAAATTTTAAAAATAATTCTTTAAGTATATAAAATTTGAAAAATAATTTTTTTAATTATTTAACATTTGAAAAATATTTTTTTTTATTAAAAATATTTAAAATTTTAAAATTTTAAAATAATTATAATTTGAAAAAAAAATTATTTATTTGTTAAATGTTAAAAAGATGAGTTGTTTCAAAATATGTTCTAAATACATAAATTGATATAAACACCCCTAACTTCATGATTCCTCCAAAAAGATAAAAAGAGATAATCTAGAAGCCACGAAAACATATATAAAATTATTTAAAGAATAACAAGGGTTTGCAATGAATATATTAAACAATTTAATTTATGCCATAATAATGAAACATTTAAACACATGAAAAATATTTAAAATAACTCCCCCTAAGATCAAGAATAAATATTTATGATATTCAAAAAATTAAAATAAATTATTTTCATGGAATTTATATAAAATATTTTAAAATAAATAAATAAATAAAATATTAAAAATAATAATGGATTTTCAAAGAATTTTATTAAAGGACTTCCAAAAAAAATAAATAAAATTTTACTTATGTCGTAAATGATGAAAATATTTTAATATAATAATAGAATAATGTATCACAAATAGCATGAGACTAATTTAGAACATGAAATTAATCTATATAGTTAAACATTAAACACATGATTACACACAAGATATATAAAATATTAATAAAATATTTTAAGGTCATTGATTTAGAAAATAAATCAACGAATTAATTCGTTTGATAAAATAATATTGTGAAAAGATTTAATAGTTTAGGCATAATAATAATTAAATGTATAGGAATAAAAGATAAGGCCTAAAAAATTTCTCCCATGTATAAAACAATTAGTGCATTTAAATTGAATGTTAAAATTTAAAATAAAGTACTTTTTTGATTAATCATTCCAACTCTAATGAAGCTTCTATTTAATAGAATACGAAATAAGAATATAATAAATTCCCATAATTTTCAGTCATCCACTTGATGATGTAACTATGATGTTCAGTGGAACATACCTACAAAATATCAAAAACAAGTGTCTTTTGGTACCCATATACTTTTGGGTCTTACATTGTTGTCAATTAATGATTTAGGTAACCAAATATATTTATTTTGATAAAAATGTTATAATTAAATCTTGATAATGATTTTGAATAATGAACATGCTTGAAACCATAAAAATTTAGGTTTTTAAAAATAACATTCATTATCATAATGTCCATTAATACAATAATAAAAACATTTAATAGCAGACACGGTTTTTCTATTCTAACCAAGAACAAAATAATTTTTATATAATTTTTGTTTTTCTATATTACTACCAATACTGAGTTTTCCTTTTTGAATTTTATTTTTACCATGAATTTTATTCAAATAATTATCTCCCTTAAAAATCATATTTAAATATTTCTTTAAATTATCAACTTCATCCAACAATTATTTATTTTTTGTTTCATGAAGATCATAAGAAATTTTGATTGAGTTTGATCTTAAATCATCAGTCTGTTTTGAAAATTTTCATTATCAATTGAAATAACATCATAATATTTTCTAATATTTTTATACTCTTTATTTAAAGATTTAAATTTTTTCTTGAATCATTAAACAAATATTATTAATTTCATCATAAAAAAAACTTTCTAAATTAGAAATTTCAAATTTAGAATATTGTACCTCATCATTTTGAACCATAAGACATAGATCAATGTTTTTATTTTTATACTCACCTTCTGAGTTTTCATTATATTCATCATTTGAATATTCATATTCATTATTATTATCCTTTATGAATTTCTTTACTTTTTGTTTATATTCCGCATTCCTTTGAGATTTAATCAAAGGAAATTCTGGTCTCAAATGACATTTATCTTTACACTTATTGGAGCTGAAATCTTTCTCTTTATTCAACTTTAATTTCTCTTTTATCCTTTTATATAACATTCCAAATTTTTTAAAAGATGTGGTAGCTTATCACTTGAACCAAAATGACTAGAATATGAATCAAAAAATTCATCCAACGGAACTTTGAGTGCAGTTGTTTCATTTTTTATAGAAATGTGATTTTCAACATATTCTTTGTACATCATCAAGGATCCAATCAATTCTTTAATATTTAATTATTTAACTAGTTTGGATTGTCTAATAGCAGCTAAAATTCCATTCCAATTAGAAGGTAAAACTCTAGTATGTTTAATTCTAGTTCTGGTTCTGTAATCGGAGTTCCCAAGGAAGAAACATCATTAATAGCTTCTATTAATCTTCCATTTATCTAAGTGATGTTCTCGTATTCCTTCATCCTAAATGTGTCAAATTTATTTTTTTCAATATTTTACCTTAGTTGTATAACATTTTCAGTTTATTCATATGAAACCTCAATAGTTAGTAATATCTCATAGGCAATAGAATATTGAGAAACATGGTTAAATTCATCTGGACTAAGACCATGTATAATTTCATTCAGGGATTTTGAATTAATATCATACTTAGCTTCCTTAGAAGCATCCCAATTTTCCAGTTATATAGGTATTTCATAAGTTTTAAAAATATTCATATAAAATTTCAAACCAATATTTTACAAATATAGAGTCATGCAAGCTTTCCAGCATCTATAATTATCACCATTAAAATAAGGAGCATGAGTCATCGACATACCTTCTCTGAAATTTTCCATTGATATTTTTTTCATCAGAATCATTGACTCATGGTTGTTAGAGCTAATATAAACATGTGGGGGTGAATTGGTTCCTTTTAAAAATCATAAAAATATTAAAATATCCCTCTTGAAATGAAGTGATCCTTTTTATCTTCCTTAATGTCAAGTGAGCAGCAGATATAAATAAAGGAAAAGAACACAAGGATGTATAGTGGATCGGGGAACATAGAGCCCCTAGTCCACTACACCAATGCTCTACTCCATGAGCTTGGTGATTTTCACTAGTTGGTCCTCTTATCACAAAACCGTCCAAAACTGAGTACAAGTAGTTGAAAACTTACAAGGATTTTACAGGGCCTTCTGGTTCTTTTATAGGGAACCAAAATATCCAAAACGTTATCCAAGAAGTTGAAACTCCATAACGACTATGTTCGAGCAGCTGATAATCAAAATAAAATAGATGAGGTTAAGTTTTTTGTGAAATAGGTTTGCCTCGCAGTTGTAGCATCAACTAAAAGATGTAGATAATTTTCAATATAGCAAAATAGCAGTAGAAAAAAAATTCAATCACAAAGGCTTCTTTGTCTTTAAATAGCAGCAAATATATTAAATAATGTTTTTAAAGGCTTCCTTCATCTTTACCCCATGAGAAAATATGAATGTACAAAGAAAATTTCTCTCTCTTCTTCAAAATGATAAGCAACAGAATTAAAATATTTTAGTACTTTATTTTCTTTAATGTTTTTATATCTCTGATCTTCTTCATTGTTTATATTCATTTCCTACAAAAGGTAGATATATAGATAATAAATATCATGTAGGTGTAACAACATTCATTTTCATTACGATACCTAATATAAATAGAGTTAATATCCTTCAAAAATATCCCCAAGAATAGTGTAACACTATTTCCTCTTTATTATTGTAGAATAAATCTCTAATAAATGCTTTCAAATTAATTTGAATAACTCCTCCAATAATATCATCATAATAATATTAGCATTTGACAATTTAAAACTCCAATTTAAATCCATTAAAACAACTTTAAATATAGTCTAAAACGTTCTTGAAATCTATTTTCACAATTAATCATGAATATTTGAAATCAAATCATTCAAAAAGATTCAAAACGTCCTTTATAAATAGGAATGATTTAATCCATTCCATGAGAGCGTTTGAATCAATCATAAAATAGACTTATAATGATATATACATCCAACAATACAGTTACATAAATCACAGATAATATATTTAAAAAAACATCATCATTGACCAGTCAAATGTAGGTTTCCTTCATGTAATGAAAAACTATCAAATGTATGGTTCAACTACGTAACATATGGTTTCTTCGTATAGAGTAGGGTTCGTTTGTGTAGTATAGGGTTCCTTATAACATATAGTTCATGAAACATACTATTTTATGTGTGTAACGTAGGTATCAAAAGTAACATTGGTATGGGAATCCATATATCCATCCTTCCAGCATAAGGTTGATTCTAAACGGAGCATTGATTAACCATATGTTCAATCTCTGAACGTATGATATGAATAGTGATTCTAGACTCAAACATGGGGTTGATATTGCATACGTTTATTCTTTGAATGTAGGGTTGTTGAACCAAACATTTAAAATTTCAAATGTTGGGTTTAAATAAACCTTCATAAAACTAGATAGCTTTCATTTAGATATTTCAACAATTTCTCATATCCCTTTAACATCAGATTCATCCTTAATCCCACAAGACTTATTTTTAGTAAATCTCAATATATTTCCAATGGTTTAAGAAGATAATCAATCCAACTTTTACAACTCCTGATATATTTAAAAACCAGAAATCATATGATAAGGAAAAACTACTACTAAAAAAGAAATCCACAACTTCAGAAAATTTGTTGAACATTCAAATGACTTTTTCTAGACTTTGATGTAGAATGATGAAATCAAGATAAAATTATTGGCTTTACATAACACTAGGTTTTGAGAAATTATAAAATATATAGGACATTTATAAAATTAAATATTATAGGATTTCAAATCGGTTCATTGTATAGTTGAAAAACTGCTTTAGAAACTTCGGTAAATGTTTAGAGTATCAAAAAATCATTTTCATACTTCCACATAAACTAATTATGTTTATATAAACTCATTATATATACAACGGTATAATTAACATGTGGATATATTCAAGATATCTTTAGATATAATCATAATTCTTAATTTACTTTAAGCGGAAAACTATAATATCACTTGCACATCTTGTAACAACTTCGGTGAATTTTTTCTCCATGGAAATAGTTGAATTAAATTTTGACATAAATAGATGAAATGAAAATAATATTCATCTATTTAAAATGGAATAAACCCCATTAGAATCTGATCACTATTTCTTATGATATGAAATAAATAATTTTAAATAAAAAATCTGAAACACGTAACAATTTTATTAGAAAACAAATATTGAAGGGTTGATGTAATTATCAAAACTAAATCAAAATGAAAATGATAAGGAGCCACTCAAAAATTATATGAAAATATTTAAATCCATATAAAGTAAGTTTAAATATATAATAAAACAATAAGAAAATAATATATATATCAATTTAAAAATAATAATGGCCAAACAAAGTTAATAAAGTAGAAGTATATCCCAATAAATGGAAGTTGAGTCGAAAACCCTCATACCACTTGGTAAATATCATGCAAAATCTATTTTAATGAATTAATTTTTATTAAAACGTGAAATAACATGTTTTATGAAGGATTAATGATATAAATTATATTTTTTTACACACCATATAAAATAAATTAGGTACATAACATTAAAACATGCCTCATTGATGGGAAATTGAGACGGAATATCTTACCTTCAGTCCACACATATTACATATGTCCATTAACACTTATATAATGATATTATATCAATTATTTTATTTATTGAAAAAAATTTATAGGATTAATAACTTATCCTTAAACAATTTATTTTATATTTTTTAATTATATATTTAATTACTTAATTATTTAAGTCCACGTCGGGTGTTTTGAGGATGTTTGGTTCATAACTTCAAAACTTCATTGGTTTGTTGACTAAGGTAAAATGTATATTTGTTATGAAATTTATATAATAATATTCATGAAATAAATATTATTTTTATTCATTAATTATACTTTTATAACCAACTAAGTAATGTGGTTATGAATAATGAATTTTTTAATAATCGAGGAGAAAGTAGGTCGTATGTACGTATGAGTAACATTTTTATTTTTCAAAGAACGTGATGGAAAGAAGTTAAGAATTAAATTATCATTATATAAATATAATTATATCATAAAATAATATTATGTCTTTAAATATAATTATATATACCATCCATGTGTGGTGGTGGTAAAAAATGAATTGCATCGCTTCATAGAGGTTGTAACCCACACGTAATTATGAATGACATGATCAATTTTAAATTGATGTAATTGTTAAAAAATAATTTATTAAGTATCATATAAATACATTAGATCCATAACTATAACCATCCATGATATTTTGTGATGGAAAATTAATTTAATTAATTCACGAGGTAGTAGTCCACCGTACACACGAATGATGATTTTATTTCCCATTTGAGGGAAGAAGAAGATGTATATAAGTTATTCAACTAACATAATAAAATATCGTCATATGAAATATAATGATTTTATTATTTAATCGTGGATAAAATAGTTTTTATGTAGGTCTAAGATTAAATAAAACTAAAATGATCGATTAGAAGTCATACCTCTTCTTCAGATAACCACTTTTTCTTTGGACGATAATCCCTCTAAGATTTTTATTATACCCAAACTCTGACCGCTAGGATGTGTATAGTGAATTTATTAAGGTATTTAGGAATATATTTTCTAATATAGAGTTCTAAAAATATGTTAGGATGAGAGGATAGGTGGTTCCATTTTATAAGTGAGCATAGGGGAACTCTTGGAATTACTTAAAGTATTAAATTAATATAAATTAATTTTCATTAAAAAGTGGAACCACATTGAAATATTTGAAATATAGGATTTTTATGAGTATAAATTCAATAATCCAACAAAATTTGGGAAATTTTAGGTGATTTTTTACAATTATATCTCTATTTTAACAAAACATTAACCCTTTTGAGGATAACAAAAATGTCAATGTTTTTTAGACTTTTGGGGTCAAGAATGTTACTATAAAAGGAATAGAAAACCATAAATTTACATTGATTTATATTTTAAACCATATGTCATTCACATGTACAGATATAATATTTTATTAATTTTAATTCATTTAATAAAATATTTCTTATTTTAAAATATCATTAATGTCCCTTTTGGAACGATTCATTTACTTTGACTTTAATGTTATCAAGATACCAGTGGAATTAGAATATAGAATTTCAAAATATACTTAATATTATATATATATATATCATGGGAATCTATAAATCATCCAAAAAAAATTACTCTTATAGTTATAAAAATAATTAACTTTATTTTCTACTGCTTGCAAAAACATTATATCGACGTTGGGTATAAATTTAAGGAGATTATTTCATCACTAAAAAATAAAAATAAATTATCATAATAAAAATAATTTATTATTATAAAAATAATATTTAATATTAATTTATAAATTAATTTTATCCTTATGTGAAAATATGTGATAAATTTCAAAGCAAGAGGGTGATATTTTATATTTTTTCTTTAATTACAATTATATATAAGTCATATTCAAGAAAATGGAACCAAATTCCCATAAATTTGAAACTAGGATAGGGATGTCTGAATCCCACTCTTAAAATATATTAATATAACAATAGAGTTATTTTTAGATTTTATCATATTAATTTTTACCTTAATTACATGATTTACCATTTCCCATGTTACAAATACTTACCACAGTTACGATACATAATGAAAAAAAATATAAGGGAAGTATTTGGAAATTTAGGTCCTCATGGTTTCAAATATGGAATGATTTTTTAAATATTAAATTTCTATAGGTTTTATAAATTAATTTTAGATAAAAGTGAAAAACAAGCTAAAAATCGTTTTTTAGGAGAATGCATTTTATCCCAAAAATGAACTTAATATAAAATAACGTAAAATGATAAATCATATGTTATTAACTAGATTATTTAAAATTAAATTATTATTATGTAACTTTAATATCAAAAAGTTATCTTAATTTTTTTTAATGAAAACAAATAATAGTTTTTCAAAAATCAATGTTTTCTACTATTCGATGAAAAATCAATCTTTTCAGAAAAAATCCAAAATTTCACCCTAAGATAATTTTGATATGAAAATTTTAAATATGAAATTATTTTTAAAAAGTTGAAATAATAAATTTTATAAATTTTATTTTTAAATAAAATAATATAATCTATGAAACCCTAATTTTGTTAGAAATAAAGCCTTTTTCTTTGGACTGAAACATTGACTAATATTTTTTTAATGAATATAAATATATAAAATATAATTAATGAATATTAATAGTGAATGAAATTTATATAATGTTAAAAATTCTTTGTTTGTTACATTCTTCCACATTTTATAAATTATTTCCCTGCAATTTTATCCCATGCCCCATAAAAAGGGTTTAGAACGATTTTTAAAATCAATTCCAAGGAGTGGAAGATAAAAAATACCGACATAAAATGAAAAACATATTAATATTTAAAAATACCTATGAGAAAAACCCACATTATAAAAATTTATTATAAAACATACTTTTTAAAATAGGTAAATGTAAATATAAAGTTCATCTAGAATTACACGTAACTAGGTTTCCAAATATAATCACATTAATTGGAACTCAAAATATAGACATCAAGGGAAAAAATAATTTCCAAATAATTATAGAGAGTGATAGAGAAACTTTATCACATAATATTCAATGGTCATGCGAAAGTAAATGGCCAAAAAATCATAAACAAATTGAAGTGTGGAAAATACCATAAATTCATCAAAAAATGAAGGTAACATTATAACATTTTTATTTTGAGATCATTTTCATAATTTTACTGAATTACTTTACTCTCTAAAATAATAAAATTAGGAAATATAATTACTTGATTTTATTTAAATCCATAAACATAATTTCATCCTTTAGTTTTATGTTTTAAATAGTTTCCACCATTATCTCGTCTTTTACTCCAAAATGGTGAGTTTGAGTATTTAATTCCTGAAGCACTATAATCAAATTTTAATTGACCATATGGTATATAAAAGGATAAAAAGTTATTATTTGTATATTTAATAAAAAAAAATGGTTATCACATGATAATATAATACCAAAAATGAATAAAAATTCAAATGAATAAATAATAAATTAATTTCAAAATTTCAAAAAAAAACATCCAAAGTTCAAATTAAATCATTCCATAAATAATTAACCATATATCCTAATTAACATCAATAACCTAAACATTTAATAATTTTTTAACCTAAAATTTCTCTCATAACATTCATCATAAATCTAAAAATGTAATATTATTCTTATGAAATAATCATTCATATTAAACCTAAGGGTTGCATATACCTCAACCTAATAAAATATCTCCCATAATATCATTAGCCGCCTTAAAATAATATCAACTAAAACCTAAAAAGGGGTGTATATTCCTTTCAACATATGATCAACCATAATCTTATAAACTCATGATGGTATCCATAACTCTTAAGTAAGCCTCACATGAATGAAACCACAATCTCCAAAGCTATCTAAACCCAAGAAACATTTAGGTCTAGAGATTTATAGATGTAGTGTAACACCCTTCAAAACATATAATATCAAACATTGGATAACTTAAAAACCAAAGGAACATTTAGGCCAAGAGATTTATAGATTTAGTGTAACACCCTGAGATTTTATTATATAGTTTCCTATAAATAAATTATATTTCTTTGATAGTTTACATTGCATGAAACACGGAGTTCAAACAAATTGCAGTATATTATTGAAATATTATTATTTAATGTGATGGTTATCACTTAGCTATTTGATTGTTGGGTATTAATATGAATAACTAAATTATAAATAAAATTATGGTTTAAACAAGTATAAAATTAATAAATTTGTTATTAATTTATTATGAATTAAAATAAAAAAATTCTTTTGAATGTAAAAGTGATGATTTTTTTGAAAAGATGTTTTTATATGCACAATGTGTTTTCATCTTAATGAATTAAATTAATCACTATTGGTGAATGATTTTAATAATATATATATCTATATTATTAAATAAAAAATTTATAATTCATATAATGTTTTTTCTAGGAATGGGATAAGAATAAATTCAATTTTATACTTAAGAATATATTTTTCTAAGCAACAGGTTTTTTGTATTTTGTGAACTTATTTTACAATGAATTCAACAACATAAAGAAATTAAATCCTGAATAATATATCAAATATTTTGAATTCAGATATCAAAATTTGGTAAATAGATACCTTTTATTTTTCCCTTATGAATAGTAATTTTGTAAATTTTTGTTACCTCAGCAAGGGTAAAACATGTAATATTAGGGTAAAAATTTGGGATAAGGCATTTAAATTTCTATAACACCTTCATTTATCCTATTTTATGAGTGTATTTTGAAAATTTCCATCCCTTTATTTTATATATAACGACTTGGTGCCATTTTTTTTATTATGACATTTATATTAATTTAAGAAAAGAATAGATACAATATGTCACAATATCTTTAAAATTTCTACAAAGTGATAAAAATAGAACATTTTGGTTATGAATTATTATTTGAATTATAAATTAATTTCTTTATAATATTAATTTATTTCATGTCTTTAGTGATTAAATAATTAACTTAAATGTCGATGTTATGCCAACAAAGTATTTCTTCAAATAATAGAAAAATAAAATAAATGATTTTAAAAATAAAAAACAATAAAATTAGAATGAATTATTATGTTCCATGAATTTTATAGATAAATACAAAATACTGTGAATATTTTAATAGTTTAAATTAGAATTTTTCCCCTTTCATGATGTTTCCAAAGTCAAATTATGTGAATAGTTCTAAAAATGACATTAATGGTGTTTTATATTACATATATTTTATTAAGCTATTTAAAAATCATAAAAACTTGGAAGAGGAAAAATAGGATGATATATGGTAGAAACTTTCATCCCTTGTATATTTATGATCCAATTTTCCACTCATAATTAAAATTATAATCTAATAATATTGAAAAAGTCATTACCATCGTTAAGATTAAAATTGGCAAACCAAAGGGTTAAATCAAAATATTAGGTTTAAAAAGATATCTAAAACTACAAATTTTTATTAGATGATTATATTAAGACTATATATTCCTTATATTCATATAAATATTATTTGGGAACCATTTTATATGATTTAGAAACATATTATATTTAATATTTTATATATTCGCCAAAATGTAATTAATGATATTTTTTAATAATAAAAAATTATCAAATGATTTAGATTTAAAAAATAATAATTTTGTCTGCCAAGGGAATGATATATTGTTGAAAGATCAACCATGGTTTATTTTTAGGTAATTTTATTATGGATACATTATAGAATACTAAAGTGTTGTAAACAATGATATCATAGTGATTTTAAAAAGGTTTAATGGATTTTAAACCAAAGTGATAGGGGTGGAATCATTGCCTATATTTGTCCAAATTTTATTGGATGAGAGGATTTTGAATTATCCACAACATATCTTTAAAATAAATAAATTTTTATCTACTTGAACCTTAAAATTAATTTATATTAATTTAACACTTTATATAATTCCAAAATTTTCCTTCTCTTCACTTATAAAATGTCACATATTCTACTCTCTTCCTCACATCCATTGAGTCATCTAGCTTGCCCAAACCCCAGCCAGTTATCTTCTAAACTTCCCTATCCATAATTTATAAATTGTTTTATTCATAAAATAACAATACAATGGTTATTAAGAAAGTATCTAATGGAGGTATCCCTGAGAATATGAGGCTAGAACACCTTCGAAGCAAGTCAAACTTGAGGTTATGTTATAATCTCATTATTTACTAGTATTTTTTATGATTATGTTTCCAATAATGAAATTTCATAATCTAACTCTCAATAATATCATCAATTTTATTCTCATATGGTTATTTTTATGCAATACATGTTTTTATTCCATTTTCCTCCCTTTAAGTACTCAAGAGACTGGAAGAATGCTTTTAAGGAAAAATAAACTTTATCAATATTTTCAGTCGAAAATCCATTTATTCCATGTCCATGTTTTCTAAAAATGTTTTTAAGAATGTTTTTATTTACCTATTAATGTTTAATTCCATTTTTTACACATGATTTCCTTTTTAAAAAAATTAAAAGTAATCTATTTTTTGTATAATTAATGAGGTACTTTTGACTTTTTACCAAAAATGTGAAAGGAATATTAGTTTTAATATACATAGAAGGAACAAAATTTCCCACCGTTATAAGTGTTCAATGATTTTATGCTTCCTTTAAAAGTTTCCAAGGTATTTTTCAATGAAATTTTTTCCTTAATATTTGATAAGTATTTATATTTAAAAGAACTGGTTTCAAAATGAAAAGATTATTTTCCTCAAGAAATATTCCAAAATTCTTTTAAAGGTATTTTCATCAAAGATGACATACTTTTATGTTACATATGCTTTATTAGTGATATGATCTAATGATACTAATATACACCTATCTTAGGGCATGGAAAAAAAGAAACTTTATTTTCTTAATTTAGCATAGAGGAAGATCATGGACGTCTCACTTGAGGAGCTTCACAATTGTTCACATACTTAATATAATTCACCTAAAATAATTATTTTTGTTTTATTATATTATTTTATGAAATAAATGGGAAAAATTGGGTCTTTTAAAATTTTATAATATAATAAAAATACATTAAAATAACAATTTAAACTAATACTAACATGAAATAATAAATAGAATGAAATTGGAAAGAAAGAACGTGGTTATGAGTTTGGTTTTGGGTTCCATAATTGTTCTCCTTTATTTGTTTACTTTTATTTTAATAATCTAATCATGAAATATCATGATGAATTACTATCCTTTTATTTATATATTTTGAAATCTCAAATGCCTTTAAAAAATCTAAATTCCACATCCTCTTGTAATAAATGTTGATAGCACACCTTGGTTGAGGATGTGATGTCTTCCTAGACTCGACTCTATCGAATTTCATTTCATCCATTAATTGGCTTCAATACTGTTAACGCTCCTTTTGTCACAGAATCTAAAGATCGGAAAAGGGAATATCTGAGCTCAAAGTGATTCAACCTTTGAAGAAAACATTAAAAATCGACAAAGGCATGAACAAAGGATCGACAGCAACGGCACCGCGCAAGTTTTATCACTGTCGCGCAAGTACACTTGCGCGACACCCTTGGTCGCGCAGGTGACTTGCGCGACCTAAGTGGTAATCGCCCGGTAACCGCCCGGGGTCTTCTTTTTCCTATAAATAGACCCTGTGGGCCCCCCATTTGAGAGGATCTTTTTTCAGAAACTCGGATTGAAGCTCCCGACGCCCAAGTCTCTTCTCAAAGCTTTCGGAACACTTCTAAGGTAATTTCTTACCTAGAACGGAAGATCTAAAGAGAAGAAGGAAGGCCTAAGTGTTGAAACTTATCAAACACTTGCGCGCCGACTTATTTCCTTCAATATAACTTGTGCGTCCCTTTTCTAGAAGAACCTCAAGAAAATTATAAAGGGTTTAAAAAAGAGTCGCTCAATTATTTCAAATGCTGGTTGAAAATCGCGCAAGTACACCATGTGTCGCGCAGGTATACCTACGCGACCATACTTGCGTGCCCCCGGAAGACTTGCACGCCTTGCAAGACTTGCGCGCCCCTATCTTTTTGGGTGCCCATCTTGCCCATTTTTACCCCTCTTAAGCCATCACACATTTCCTTTTCAAGATTCAGTCTTCAAGACACTCTTCAAATCCATTTATGGCATGATTTCTTGATTTGACTTCCTTATCTGAAAGGAATTCTGTGGAATCTCTCTCAAAGTCTAGTGATTTAAATATCCTTATGTCACTAAATATGGAGAGTTCATTCATTCAACCTCATCCTTTAAGATGAGAGAATCCTAACCTGGGTCTCCTTTTTAGGAATAAGACTCAGTCATAACCTGGGCCTTCTTTTTTAAGAGTAAGTCCCAGTCATAATCTTGGGCATCCTCCTCAGGAGTAAGCCCCAAACCTTAATTCCTTAACCTAGGTCTCCTTTTCAGGAATAAGACTCAGTCATAACCTTGGGTTTCCTTTTCATGAGTAAGCCCCAAGTCCCGTAACCTGGGCCTCCTTTTTAGGAGTAAGTCCCAGTCATAACCTTGGGTTTCCTTTTCAAGAGTAAGCCCCAAGTCCCCTAACCTGGGTCTCCTTTTCAGGAATAAGACTCAGTCATAACCTTGGGTTTCCTTTTCAGTAATAAGCCCCAAGTCCCCTAACCTAGGCCTCCTTTTCTAGGAATAAGTCCCAGTCATAATCTTGAGTTTCCTTTTTAGGAATAAACCTCAAGCCCCCTTAAAATTATCTTAACCAGTCATAATTTACCTTTGATTTGGGTTTCCTTTTCAGGAGTAAAACCCAATCATAAGTCCCCTCCTAACTTGGGCATCCTCCTCAGGAGTAAGCCCCAAGATTAGAGTATTCAAATCTCCATAAAGCACATATACCTTTATGGACCTTGTTCCTGGATTTTCTCCCTAAAAGTAAATCCTAAAACCTTCATCTATTTTGGGAAGTCATACATACATAAGCCCCAAACAAATTCTCATGATTGCATCTTTCATGGCACAATTGTCTAAATTTTACCAATACCTATTGTTTCTCACACCGAGCATGACTCACGTGAGCTTAGAGTGTAAAAGTAATTATGACATTCTTCTTTGAGACATCAATCATAAACATCATACTCCATTACTCGAACTACGTGGGTTCTGATTCCTTTTTCCAAAACAAAGGATACGTAGGTAGCCCATTAATGGGTTCGATCCCAACTTTGAAATAATCTCTGTCCTTCTGAATGACGATAAACTTCAAGTGCCCCACTAAGTGGCTTTAAAACTAGCATGGTCATCATAATGACCAAGAGACTTTTATATAAATGTTTTGAAGGATACCATTGACCAGGAATCTCTAAACAGATGTAGATGATTCTCTATTGATGAAGAACCTCGAATACATATAAAAGATTCTATAAATTTCTTGCATATTTAATCATTGATTGTTAAAACTAAAGGAAAGCACATTTTATACTTGGTAATGTAATAAGGATTCACGAACATAACTTAAATCTATAAAGAGAGTCCCGGAGTAGACAATAATTCCCCTCAAAAAGGTGTGATGAGTCCGACCTCCCATCCTCTCGACCAATGCAAATTCCTAAGCCTCATTAATCCACAAGCTAATGAGCGCCTGCCTTTGGAAAGTAGGTCCAAACGGATGTGGAATCATTGGATGTTTCTGGTTCTACGAACAAACCCGTTAGAAACCGATCGGAACGTTTGAATCTGCCGTCCAGGAGGTCATCCCCGGATTCCGTGACGAAACAAAAATGGTGAACCCGACGTGAATCCTTAACCAAGTTAAAGTGATATTCTTCTTATTTGTTAGGCCCCTTGGGCCAACAAAGCAATCATTGACATGTGCTCATCCAAAAGATGCAGTGGCCGGATTCATCTTGATTATGTCTGTTATATGGAACAGGCACTCTTTTCTCAAGATCTTCTGCAAAATGGCTTTCCTTAAATTCACCTCTGTGAACACTGCTACTGTGAACACCTCTATTGTGAGGTCTACTGCTGTGAAAACCAATGCTACTACTCCTGCTGGAACGTTGTCCGCTCTGAGGATGACATCACCAACTCAGCATCTTCAACGCTGGGTTTCTAATGCACTGGTTAAGGAGTATCGTCGCAACGGTACTATCCCAACTCTGGAGGCCGCTCGTCAAGCCCTCCAAGTTAACAACTCTACCTGGTCATCCGGACAACAGCGGCCAGCGATCAAGAAGCAGGCGGTGCTGACTACCGTCTCCAACCGTTTCGGGTCGTTATCCCCATAACGCAATTTCCATTCACTCCCTTACTCTGAGGAAGTGAATGAGCAGGTCCCGCAGGACCTTAATTCAAAAAGACAGGAGTCCTTCTCAAGGACTCCCACCAACAATCGCCGCCAGACTCGTGCGGTAGTGCGCCCTCAACATGATGAGGGTACCGACTCCATGCATTCAGCTCAGGTTCCTCGAACCCGAGCAGGCAAGATGAACCGCCAGAGACGGAATCCGGTTAACAATAGGCAGGTTGTCATCCCTGCCATCTCCGGAGAAGTCCACCAACCTAACTTGGTGGCAAATAATGAGCAGGCACAATCACCTGCCCGTTTTAATTCCGCTGTCCAGCAGACTCGTCTGGCAGCATCAAGCCTATCCCGCCAGGCAATTCCGGCGGAGTACCATAGGCAGGAACATACGCCTGCTTATACAACACCAGTTAGTCAGCAGGCTCGTCTGACTACATATGATGGATCTCGTCAACCGCGTTTGGCGAAGTGTAATCAGCAGACACATACACCTGCTAATACTAATCAAGCCTACCAACAGTCTCGCTTGGTAGCGCACAGAGAAGTCAGTCGGAAAGTCCCGACGACAAACAGGAAGCAGACTCAACTCTCTGCCTCTACACTTGAGTACTGTCAGGATTCACTGACAGGAAAAGGAGGACAGGAGCAGGCACGTACACCTACTCCAAGCCCAGAATGGATGTATATCCCCATTCCGGTGGCTGAAGTCACCAAACATATTTTTTTAATGGTGAAAGAGTAGAAGCAAATTCCTGCTCATATTCTGGATGCTTTCCAGGATATCATAACAGCTTCAGCATCATCACAGGGACATACACATAAATCTATCCCTAGCAATGGAGTGACACATCAACGATTCACTCCGGAATAGACACACACATCTGTTCCAGTCCAAGAGGGTTATGGGGCATACTCCCCCATATCATACGGACAACCAAGTCAGGCACATACACCTGATTTGAGTGGAGATCGTCAGCCTAACCTGACCATCTTTCCTGATCAGGCACATACACCTGCTCAGAGCAATCACTTTCGTCATCAAGTGGTTTCTAAAGCGAGTAATAAGGCATCTAAGAAAAAGATCCGCCCAGCACAGTCAGGAGATCAAAGGCCAATCTGTAACAAGGCATTACTCGATGCTGGAGTTCTTGAAGCCCTCAGACATTTATCTTTCGGAATTCAAGATTCTACTCCCTCAGTTCCCAATAACGGGAACATTAATTCTGAAGGTCTTCAACAGAAACTTCCTCATGAAGACTTGCTTCATGAAAATTTGGTCAATCTTGAAGTTTCTTCTTCAGATGAGAGCCACAAGAACCCTCTGTGTGGTCAGAAGACCAAGGAGCAAGAGATTTCATCTTTTGTTGTAACCCATCATGACGGTCCTCCTCATGGTGATGAACTTCGCTGCGAAAGTCCTCTCCGCAGTAGTGATTCACGTTGTCACGAAAATTCGTCAGAAGGCAATGTAGTGACAAGAAAGCCCTCCTATCTCGAGGCACTTGCAAACGTAAAACCATTCATGTCTGATGCTTTACTATCGGCAGGTGAAACTCTTTCTCCATCAGAAGATAGCCTGGGGTTCAGGTTATTCTCCGAACCATCCCTGGGTCATTCATCTTCCAGCATGAATAGTGATTTCTCTACCAATCTTGTTGAATCCGATGAAGTAACAAGGAAACACCAACTCTGGTCCAAACAGGTAGAAGAATCTTCATTTAATGATAAAGAGGAAATGTTGAACATGAGAAAAAAACTAGCAAAAGGTGAAGTACCAGTCATGTTTTGGCCTTTGGCTGACTCCCAGTACGACATTCCAAAGATGTTGACGGATGATGGAATCCATGATATTCGTCTCAACATATGGAAAACTCTTTGTCAATTAAAGAAGAAGGTATTATCTTATGATGAATATGAAAATCATCTTAAGATAATAGAAGGGTTACAACGTCAGATTGATTTGGCATCTCTATCAGTCTCTCGGTATCCGAAGGCTGAAAAGCAACAGAGAACCCTTCAACATTCATGCCTTGGCGCACTAAGAAGATTGTGTCAGTTAATTGCCAATGCTCCATCTGATGTTCATATCAGAGGATGGAGTGTTCACGGAGCACTACATTTCACAGTGCTTTCCAGTCAGCAAAGCCCGCCGAAAATGGTCTCATGCAATGTTATTGCCCATGGCCGGCCACAGTCAATGGGCTTTGTTCATAATCAAAAGCTTTCTCAAGAACAGGCTTCAACTAGTTCCTCTCAAAATCAAGTATATAGAGAACAAGTTGTTGAATTGCTCCTACATCAAGCAGGCGAGAATATTGCACAAGCCTCTCGTCTGGAGCAAACACGTCATCAAATGACAGAAGTTTCGGAAATCATCCAACGGTCTGTTGAACCAGGTGATAAAAGTGGATACAGGTTAATGCATCCAGCTAATTTCCGAACTAAAATTCGCAAGATCAAGAGATATTTTAAGAAGATCTCAGACATAGCATGTCAAGAGACACCCCAGTTTGCCAGACTGGGGACTTCTCTAACCCAACCCTCAGAGTCAACAAATGGGATTCGAGGAGTTGAGCGGAAGCAGCAGGAACATCCCCAGTCTACCGGACTGGGGACTTTTTCAAATCCTCAATCCCTCTCTCAGAGAAAGTCAATATTCTCTCGATTAGGGAATAAGCCTCAAGAGGAACGAAGAGCCAAGCTATCAGGAGATTCTCTCTAAGTGACGGTTCTCCAAGAAGTTCCTGAGGGATCAAGTCAACGGAATTCCATGTCTCATCATGGACATGGAAGAAGACAATATCACAGAAATGCTGATAGAAAGGATTCCATGCAATATGCATCCATTAATGTCATCAATGTCGTTGCTGCTGATTCACCAGATGAGGCTCAATCAGAGGGATCAGACGAAGAGGTTCCTGCTCAAGAAGTTGCGCACACAGACCTAAATGAAGAAGGTGTGCGCACACGTAATCAAAGGCTTACCCAAAATCTGGGTATTCCTTCAAGTAACCCACTTCCCCCTCTCCGAAAAGGATCCAATAAGGGGAAAGGAAAGAATCAGGTTACTTCTCACCCTTCCTCTGAAGGAGGTCAATCGCTCTCATTAGAGCAAAGGTTTGCACAACAGGAGGAAGAAATGAAAGAATTAAGAAGGTTGAATGCAGAACTACTTCAGAGTAGTCTTCTTCTTAAGAATGCTGAAGTCCGACAGCCGAAGGAATTTGTTGTAACTACTGAGATGGATCAAGAATATCCTCCTTTATCAGTACACCCACAGAGGTCTAATCCTACGGGTCAAACGCAACAACGGTTGGCAGCACTACCATCAGTTGCAGCACCGACCACCACGTCTGTCCAAGCTCCATTCATTGCACCTACCCAAAACCAAGTTCAACCTGACGTTTCTCAAAAGTTAATAACTACTATTGAGTCATTAACATCTCGGTTAGAAACTATGGAAGGGAAACGGGCGCAGGTTCAACCTGAAAAGAAAGTTTACCCTGAATGGGTAGATTCAATTTCTCCTCCATCCAGTTTTGGAAACCCTGTTTTCCCTACTTTCAATGGATCAGGCGACCCCGAACAACATTTGACGCATTACGTGTCTTGTTGTGATCCTATGATGGGAACTCCAGAGCAGCAAGAAGCAGTGAAACTCAGATGCTTCGTGCGAACCTTGCAAGGACCAACTTTTGTCTGGTATACAAGCTTGAAATCCCGGTCAGTCATCGTATGGGAGGATCTTCGTCAAAAATTCCTTCTTCAGTTTAGCTCAACTTTGCCAAAAACGACAGTTTTCGATCTTACAAACTGCAAGCAAAGGGAGAATGAAAGAGTTTCTGATTTCATTACTCGTTGGAAGGGATTAACGTATTCCTTGAGTTTAGCACTCCCTCAGGAGGAATTGTTGCCAATCTGTGTGGCAAATTTACGTGACGAATTACGCACACCATTGATCCTTGTGAAATACACAGGAGGGTTTCGAGACCTTACTTCAATCGCTCAACAGATTGAAGATTCCCTTATACAGGCTAAGGTTAAATATCGTATAATTCCATCAGCTCCAGGAAGAAGAATGGGTAAAGCAGAAACTACTACAGTTATGCTTAAACAAGCACCTGTACCTATTTCTAGTTCAAAACCTTCATCTTCTCGAAGGGCTCCACCTCCTGAACGCCAACAACAAAGGCTGTTTCGTCCAAATGATCAAAAAGATCAACGACGGAAAAAATTTGAGGATATGAAGAGTAAAACATACTCTTTTCGAAGTGATCAAGTTCCTGGTTACTTCATTTCAGCTCTGGAAAATAATTTGGTTCAATTACCAGTGCCCAAGAGACCAAACAAGGAAGGAGATGAAGACCGTCCCAATTATTGTCCCTTTCATCAAATGTTGGGGCATCCCATCCAGGAGTGTTTTGTCTTTAAAGACCTCCTGCAAAAGATGGTCGATTTGGGACAAGTCAAATTGAAGGGTTCTTCAGCTCATGTAGCGTGTATTACCACTATAGATCCAGAGGAAGGAGGCGAGTGGCAGGAAGTCAAAAGCAAAACTGCGAAAAAATATGATGATTGGATGGTCAGAAAGACAATCAATCGGACCCATTCCATTTTGCGAACACAATTGAAGAAGCCAATTGTGTCTCTTACAAAAGCTGCAGTAAAGCCTCCATCAAAAGACAAATCCTCAAAAGGGCAGCACAATTCAAAGAAGAAAGAGGAATCAGGAGAAGATGAGTATGTATCAAAGCCTAAATTGTCTTTGACTCTGGCAGATTTCATGCCATCTACTTCAAAGCCACGGGCACCGCCCCATCAAACGGCACAGCCTAAACATGCTAACCAGGAAGAGTCTTTATCAGACGAAGAGTTAATCTTTGGTTCTGTTAATATGATTCAATTAACAGATCCATATTCCAGTCTTGATGAGCCTGAATTCCCTGTATCAAATAAGGGAACCCAAGGAAGTTCTAGAGGTTCAGGATATAGGGGAAGACGTGGATCTTTCCGAAGCCACTACTCTAATTCTACCCCTGCTAGCACTGTATATGCAGCTGAAACTCGTGGTATAGCCCTTCAGCGAGCTCAAAAAGAACAAACAAGTTCTTCTGCCAATGGCCAACTCAGTTTTGGTACAGTTATTTTGGAAGAACGATTAAAGGTTCCATCTTATTTATCTCAGCAAGTAAATGGATCTAATCAATCTAATCTTCCAAAACCAAGGATGTTGCCAGCTTCAATACAAGATGTGTCAGCTTCCAAAGCATCTGCTTCCAAGGTACCTGCTAAACCGCATATTCCTATTGGGAAACGCAGACCTCTAGATCAAAAGTATAATATATTGAAACACTTGGCCCATTTACCATCCAAGTTATCAATTTTGGATGCTTTGAATCTGTCAAAAGATCTTCGGGAAGCACTCATCGAAGCTTTGTCAAGTCCTCAGGAGTTTGAAGCTGAAATTGCTGCAGCTAAAATCTATCACATAGAGAATAATCCTGCAGAATGCCATGCAGTGATATCTTTTACTGATAAAGATGAAGATGATGTTGTGAATGGGAACATAAAACCTTTGTACTTATCTGGAAAAGTCAATGGTATAGATGTTCGAAGAGCTTTCATTGACAATGGTTCAGGAGTCAACCTCATGCCCATTCGTACACTTCGTCGATTGGGCCTCACGGAATCTGATTTATCTCCTTCTACCATGATGTTGCAAGGATATGCTAAAAATGAACAAGAACCACTGGGAGAAGTTACACTCAGAACTCAGTTTGGAGATCTTGTTTCCAATTCGGATTTCATGATTGTTGATCAAGACTCAGCTTTCAATATCTGGCTTGGAAGACCCTGGCTACATCAGCATGCAGCTATTCCGTCATCATACCATCAATGTCTCAAATACTGTTTCAATGGTCAAGTTGGAACATTGTATGGTGATAAGGCCCCATTCAAGACATGTGAGTCTCAATACATTGAGGCGGAATTTTATCACATGAAGGGAAGAGAAAAATCTATAATGAAGGAAATTACCAAAGTTAATGCTTCATATGGTTTGGAAAAAATTCCAGTAAATCCATTTTCACATGTGAGTACAGATTATGTGTTACCTATCAGTCAAATTGAAAAAATAGGCCCAAATCAAAATACTCTTATGGAAAGATCCATAATGTCAATTACGGAAATCGAGCCAGACAACATGGGAGAAATTGGTAACTTACCAAGAAGTGATGAAAGCATAAGTGGTGACGTTTTCATTTCGTCTGCTGAAATCCAACAAGTCTATACTTCGCTAATCAGGCCAGAAGAAGTTATAGCAACACCAGAGGTGAATAATGATGTCGATTCTCAATCCATCATCTCCTCTTTATTTCCCAAAGAAGACCCTTTATCATCAATAGGGTCGGAAATGGAAGCTTCTTCTTCAAAATGTGAAAATTTTGACATCTCTTATGATCATGAGAATTTCGTTTTTTCATCTACTTTGCAAGTAGAACCGGAAGAAATAACACGTGATGAAGAGGAAGAGTAAGATCTTAGAGATGGTCCTCCAGCATTTGAAGAGGGTATCTCTACCACTGTGGATGAACTCAGAGAAATAAATCTGGGTACAGAGAAAGATCCACGCCCCACTTTAATTAGTGCGGCCATGACCCTTGAAGAGAAAGAGATGTATATTTCTTTTCTAAAGCAAAATAAAGATATTTTTCCTTGGAATTATACAGAGATTCCTGGCCTTGATCCTGATGTGGCTACTCATCATTTGGGTTTACCAAAAGAACATCAAGGATTCAAGCAAGCCGCGAGAAGAACACACCCAACCTATGCTTCCAAAATTGAGGCTGAAGTGGATAAGATTATCAAAGCTAACTTCGTCGGAGAAGTTCAATATCCCAAGTGGTTGGATAATATTGTCCCTGTAAAGAAGAAGAATGGACAAATTAGGGTTTGCATCGATTTCAGAGATCTTAATCGGTATTGTCCAAAAGATGATTTCCCAGTTCCGATTACAGAACTCTTAATTGATGCGACGGCTGGCTATGAAGTACTTTCTTTCATGGATGGATATTCTGGATATAATCAGATCCGAATGGCCCCAGAAGATGAGGAATATACAGCCTTCAGAGCTCCTCAAGGTGTGTTTTGTTACCGGGTGATGCCCTTTGGTTTAAAGAATGCAGGTGCAACATATCAATGCGCCATGCATCGTATCTTCAAACCTCTTTTATGGAAGTTTGTTGAATGCTATGTAGATGATTTGGTGGTTAAATCCAAACAACGTTTTGATCACTTGGCTGATTTGGAAGTCATATTCCACAAGCTTCGACAACATAATTTGAAGATGAACCCCTTAAAATGTGCTTTTGGGGTAACCTCAGGAAAATTCCTCGGCTTTGTTGTACGCCATCGTGGTATTGAAGTCAATCCTAAGAATTCCAAATCAATCCTTGGTATGTCACCTCCTCATAATTTGAAAGAATTAAGAGGACTTCAAGGACACTTAGCCTATATTCGGCGTTTCATCGCTAATTTGGCAGGCAAAAGTTTACCCTTTACCAAATTATTGAAGAAAGGAGTCACTTACCAGTGGACTGAAGAATGTCAAGAAGCATTTGATGTTCTCAAGAAATACCTCTTGAGTCCACCAGTACTCATGCCACCTATTGAGGGTAGACCTCTTATCCTCTATGTGACAGCTTTAGAGAAATCATTGGGTGCCTTTCTCGCTCAAAAGAATGATGTTGGGAATGAAAATAGTCTCTACTATCTCAGTAGAACTATGCTTGAAGCAGAAACCCGGTATTCAAGTATTGAAAAGCTCTTCCTAGCATTAATCTTTGCAGTTCAGAAACTGATACACTACCTGCAACATCACGAGGTCCAATTGGTATCTCGTAATAATCCGCTCAAATTCATCCTTAGTCATCCAATGCTTACAGGACGTCTGGCAAGGTTGGCGGTTATTCTACAGCAGTTCGACATTCAGTATGTGTCTCAAAAGGCAATTAAGGGCCAAGCTCTGGCTGATTTCCTGGCTGAACATCCTTCAGTGGAAGACACGTATTCAGATATCGAACTCCCTGATGAGGAAGTTTTCTCTATTCAAGAGAGTCCTCAAACATGGGAAATGTATTTTGATGGTGCTTCTAGAAGTCCAACAGGGAAGAAAATGGAAAATCCTAAATTCAACAAAGTTGGTTTAGGAATTGTGCTCATTTCTCCAGATAAGGCAGTGTTACCTTATTCCTTTTTGTTATGGGAAAGTGGTACCAATAATGAAGCTGAATACCAAGCTCTCATTACAGGCTTGGAGTTAGCACTTCAAGCACAAGTGAATCACATAAAGGTGAAAGGTGATTCAGACCTGGTAATCAAACAAGTCAATGAGGATTATGCCATCAGAAAAGAAGAATTAATCCCTTTGTATGATTACGTCAGAGAGTTAATGTCGGAATTCCCTTCAGAACCGACATTTTCTTATGTCCCAAGATCACAAAATGCTCAAGCTGATGCACTGGCTAATATAGCCACAACTTTAGCAGATCCAAATCGGGACGAGACAACCATCTGTATTGCCCACCGTCGTGCAATTTCACCTTATGTTCAAGTCAGAACAGAGGAAATTAATGAAATTAGTCCCATTCCTGAACCGTATGGTCATACTACGGGATGGATGTCACCTATCAGGGAATGCCTTCAAAATGGAACACTTCCACCTGATAGAGCCGAGAAAGAACAAATTCGGCGACGTGTGGTCAATTTTACTCTTTATGATAGCCCAAACCACCTCGAGAAAATTCTCTACAAACGTGGTTTTGATGGAGTTCTCTTAAGATGTATTGATGGTGAAGAGACAATGGCTGTCATAAAAGAAGTGCATGCAGGAGTCTGTGGTGCCCACCAGTCTGGACATAGACTATCTGATCAAATTCGAAGGCTTGGATACTTTTGGCCTTCAATGATACAAGATTGTGTTAATTTCACAAAGAAGTGTCATTCATGCCAAGTATATGCCAACTTCATTCATAAACCTCCAGAGTTGCTTCATACAGCTAAATACTCATGGCCATTTTCCACATGGGGAATGGATGTGGTGGGACCTTACCCTTCAGCTACGGCCAAGCAGTTTAAGTACATTCTTACTGCTACTGATTTCTTTTCCAAATGGGCAGAGGCAGTACCTCTCAAAGAAGTCAGTTCTAAATGCATTGTTAGCTTCATCAAGTCTAACATCATCACTAGATTTGGTGTCCCTCATACCATATTGACGGACAACGACACCAACTTCTGTTCTTCTGAGGTAAAGAAATTGTATCAAGAATACAACATTAAGTCCAACCATTCATCTCGATATCATGCAGCGGCTAATGGCCAGATAGAGGCCTTCAACAAGACTCTTTCAAATATACTGCAAAAGATGGTGGATAAAGATAAGAGGTCATGGCCAGATAAACTCTTTCATGCTTTATGGGCTTATCGGACTACCACTCGCAATGCAACGCGGTCAACTCCATATTCATTGGTATATGGAACAGAAGCAGTCTTGCCAATTGAAGTTCAATTGCCCTCACTCAGAATAGCCATTTGTGATTAGTTATCTACAGATGAGCAATCCCAAAAGCGGTTGAATGAATTGGAACAGTTAGATGAGAAAATATTGTGCACTTTGCACCACTTGGAAATCTATCAGAATCGAATAGCACGAGCTTTTAACAAAAAGGTTCGTCTTCGTTCATTCATTCAGGGAGAATTGGTATTGGTTCTCAGAGCACCAATGATACCAGGAAAGAAGCCTCCCAAGCTTGAACCAAAATGGGAAGGACCTTATTCAATACATAAGGTCTACTCCAATGGAGCATATTCTCTAATCTCAATGGATGGAGAACACATCACGACTCCAACTAATGCCAGATTTCTGAAGAAGTATTTTGTATAAACACAAAATATTGTTCCCAGATCCAAAACAATCACATTGGTTCATGTTAGTTTGTCCCTGCTATATGACATTAAACTGTGCAGCACCAATAGTCCTAACTGCAAGACTTTAAACTGCATAGTCCCTATATTATGTCCAAGATGACATTAAACTATATTAAGTCCTAGCTACATGACTTTAAACTGTACAGCAATGTTCTATCATCCAACATGATGATAAACTGTATAAATATTTTGTCTTACATGAAACTAAACTGTATTATGTTCTATCTACATGACATTAAACTATACAGAAGTCCCTATATTATGTCCGAGATGACATTAAACTATATTTTGTCCGAGATGACATTAAACTATATTGTGTCCTAGCAACATGACATTAAACTGTGTGGCACTTTCATCATCCAGCATGACGTTAAACTGTAAAAAGTCCCCAGAACTGATATCCTCATATTGGTTCACCTTAGTCCTAGCTACATGACTTTAAACTGTACAGCACCAGTTCGTCCTTGCTATATGACGTTAAACTATACAGCAATGGTCCAGTATGACTTTAAACTGCAACTTCATCCCACACGACATTAAACTGTGAAAAAGTTCCCTAAACCGTCCAGCATGACCTTAAACTGCATCATCCCTGGTCCAGCAAGACGTTAAACTGTGACGTCCTAACTACATGACGCTAAACTGTATGAAAGTCCCTCATGTCCGGAAAGACGTTAAACTATATAATCATCAAAGGTCCAGTATGACATTAAACTGCACCATTCACGGTCCATGCATATGACCTTAAACTATTCGCACTTTCGTCTGACATGACGTTAAAATGGTACACTCTTCTGTCCTTATTGCATGACATTAAACTGCACAATCCCCCTTTCGTCCAATATGACGTTAAACTATTTTATCCCCATCGTCCTAACTACATGACACTAAACTGTACAGAAAGTCCTTGATATGTCCTACATGACATTAAACTATTATTTTGTCCCTGCTACATGACACTAAACTGTGCAGCACCAATAGTCCTAACTGCAAGACTTTAAACTGCATAGTCCCTTTTTTATGTCCTACATGACATTAAATTGTGCATCGTTAAGGTTGTTATTACCTCTTGTTTCTCACACCGAGTATGACTCACGTGAGCTTAGAGCGAACATCAACCATAACACTCCCTTTGGGCCACTAACCATGTGTAAGTCCCAACAACATTTTTTATTTAGATCATTGTCCCCAAGAACAACTTTATCATTAATTCATTCTTTAATTGAACTACACGGACTTTGATCCTTGCCCTCCAGGCTGGGTATGTAGGCAACCTCCCAGGGTTCAAGCCCAAAAATAATCTCTTCACATCGGTTCACCACCATCTCATATGATGTTGATTCGTGAAACCGCCCCTAGAATCAATATTTTTTACATTGATTCACTTTCGTCCTTGTTATATGACGTTAAACTATGCAACACTTTTGTCTGGTACGACAATAAACTACAATATTCTTTGATTTCCTCATTTGAGAGAGAACTATTATTGACATTGATTTTTCAATCATGTTTTTCATTTTCAAAAGACTACATGCATACATGGTAATGCCTAAACTTTTTATCTTAGGTTAAAACCATCATTGCACTAAAGTCCCCTTTCACCCTTCACATGTACGAACCAAATTTGTACAAAGGGTAGTTCTAGAACTACGTGGACTTGATTCCCATCCTTATGGGATACGTAGGAACATTCGAGTATCCCTCGAATCCAGTCCCAAGTCTTTTGGGCCTAACCCCAAATTTCACTTTCAGTCCCTTGGCTGAAAAGTCCTCATGAAAACACACACTGTGTATTCATTATTATGGTCCGAATTCTATGACCCTAAACTAAGATTTCTCATACTTTCGTCCTGCACGATGTTAAACTGCATTTCAAGAACTACGTATGGCTTGATTCTCATTCTTATGAGATACGTAGTGAAGTCCAAATTTCAATTCAGGACCCAGCCACAACATGATTATGGTTTTCATTGACCTATGTATCTCTATATACATTGGAAAATACCCATCTTTATGTATTATAATCCTAACCTTAAATATTTTCAGATCTTCATAACCCTTTTCATGACTTCTAGTCATAAAAATTTCAAACTTCTGAGAATTCTTTTGCCTGACTATGCAGCACGTGCCTATAGGTGGCCTTGCATAAACAGTCCACATAACAGACTTGTCAGCCAAAAGATACTATTCATTTGACCATGCAGCCAATGCCCATAGGTGGCCCTGCATACTTCAACCCCCTAACGGGTTTTGTTAAATAATAGTAACTTCATTCTTGGGAAGAATGCCTCTTTTGTCCTTATTTTTCTTAAACGACAGTATGTAGGGATCCGCAAAAAAATGGCCATCCTTAACATATTTGTCCCATATCCTTTTTCATGATCTGAAAGTATTCAAGTATATGGTTTATTCTTCTTCCCTGCGTTTGGGTCAGACCTTCGTAGGAGTGATATTCATCCAGTTCTTCGATATTCTTGTTCGGAAATATCTTCTCCATATTCAAGTACCTCTTTCCATACAACAAACTCTATACTTTAGAAAATTTGAATCTCCATAAACTTTCACTGGCTTTTAGCACTAGGAAAGTAAATTTCTGGGAGTTCTTTTTCCTGACTATACAGCACGTGCCCATAGGTGGCCTTGCATAAACAGTCCACATAACAGACTTGTCAGCCAAAAGATGCTATTTATTTGACCATGCAGCCAATGCCCATAGGTGGCCCTGCATATTCCAACCCCCTAACGGGTTTTGTTAAATAATAGTAACTTCATTCTTGGAAACTACTTCTTCTAATGCCTTTTAGCTCTTTTTCATATCATTCCTCAGATTCAAATATTCTTAAGCCATAGTTTACATTTTCTCCCTCATACTTGAGTATGGTAATATGTTTTCAAATAAATTGTCAAGGAATTGAATCAATTTTAATCCATTTTTGGTCAAAGCTATTTCAACCTTAAACATTAGCCCCTTTATGTCCGGAGTGCATGAATTTAAACTGCCCACACAAAAGACAAAGGAACTCTGAATAAAAGTCAAGTTCCAGCTCACTAAATATACATTTTTTGTATGATTTAGGTAATATTGAGCAATTAAGAGATTCAAAGTTTGTAGGATTATTTGTAAATAATCCTAGTAAAAATCAAACTATGCTTACTAAGCCCATTGGCTTAAGTAAATTTGAAGCAGGTAGTGAAAAGAATGCAGGTACAAATGATTGAAGACAAAAGTGTTTTTCATTGATACACAAGAGTTAAAAGGACATCCACAGACTGGAGTCTCTTCTCTTTTTCGAGAATTACAAGAGGCTTTCAACATAACACTTCATTTGATTTACGGCATCCCGAGCTTCATTAGAAATCACCAGGAATTCATTCATTCAACTGGATACAAAAAGAGATGCAGTGATACCAGCTCTTCTTGGAACAATTGTAAAAGGATGTTCTTGAGTGCGGTTTGAGAAAATTTTCTGCTGATCAAACAGTGACTCTGTTTCTGTCCAAGAGACTTGGAAGATGGATACATGGATTTGAGAATGGAGCATTGGAAGTAAAGAGCCATTTGGAGAGAGTACTCTTTTCAGATATTGCTCTAATACCATGTTTGTCTTCTCTCCACCAACCATTAGTGGAAAACATTTCAGCCCATGGGTTTTCCATTTTCATATCTGCAAGGAAATGACATGGAGGAAGAATTTGAAAGTTCACACCATTGTTGTTACTCTTAATGCACAGCATAACCAAAATAGAGAAGTAGCAGTGCAGCTGCATCTCAGGTATATAATTTTTTGCATTTGGAACATTGACTCCTTGCAGATGACCATGACCACACAGAGACAGGTAGATGCTCTGTGGGAATTTAAGATGATATTTCTTCAAGTACTTATCCAAATATGGGAAAGTGCTGTCACATATATCATAGTAATCATGGCCAATAATGTTCATCATGTCATCAATCCGCTTTCTAGCCAGTTCATCAGCCATTCCAATTCCCTTAGGAGACATTGAATCTGCACAAAAGTTGAACAAATTTAACTCTTAAATGGGTTTATTTTTCATAAAATTTGTGAAAAGAATTCGGAAAAAATGGCCAAGGCATTAAGTCGCGCAAGTCTAAACAATGGCGCACGAGTATTTCGTGTGCCGCGCTAGTTTTTGACGCGCAAGTATAAACCGCGCAAGTACGAATACCTTTACAGGGGCGCGACAACAAGGGAACAGTGGAAAAGAGACTTGCGCGGCTTAGGTGACCTGCGCGGCGAGAGCTCGAGAAGGTATGAAGTCTGGAAATTCGGATGCTTGTACGGAGGTGAAGCCATGTATTTATAGGCCAGGAAGCCTATCTGCGCGCTGCACTCCGAGCGCTTAAGGCCTGCGCGACGCAAACTTGCGCGCCGCCCTCTGTGCACTGCAGACTTGCGCGCCTCCCTTTTCCTTTGGAGGGATTCGATTTCCTCATAGTCAAATCCTCATTTTTTTCCGGATCCAACTCTGAGGGGGGACTTTTGTTAACGCTCCTTTCGTCACAGAATCTAAAGATCGGAAAAGGGAATATCTGAGCTCAAAGTGATTCAACCTTTGAAGAAAACATCAAAAATCGACAAAGGCATGAACAAAGGATCGACAACAACGACACCACGCAAGTTTTATCACTATCGCGCAAGTACACTTGCGCGACACCCTTGGTCGTGCAGGTGACTTGCGCGACCTAAGTGGTAACCACCCGGTAACCGCCCGGGGTCTTCTTTTGCCTATAAATAGACCCTGTGGGCCCCCCATTCGAGAGGATCTTTTTTCAGAAACTCGGATTGAAGCTTCCGACGCCCAAGTCTCTTCTCAAAGCTTCCGGAACACTTCTAAGGTAATTTCTTACCTAGAACGGAAGATCTAAAGAGAAGAAGGAAGTCCTAAGTGTTGAAACTTATCAAACACTTGCGCGCCGACTTATTTCCTTCAATATAACTTGCGCGTCCCTTTTCTGGAAGAACCTCAAGAAAATTATAAAGGGTTTAAAAACGAGTCGCTCAAGTATTTCAAATGCTGGTTGAAAATCGCGCAAGTACACCATGTGTCGCGCAGGTATACCTGCGCGACCATACTTGCGCGCCCACGGAAGACTTGCGCGCCTTGAAAGACTTGCACGCCCCTATATTTTTGGGTGCCCATATTGCCCATTTTTACCCCTCTTAAGCCATCACACCTTTCCTTTTCAAGATTCAGTCTTCAAGACACTCTTCAAAGCCATTTATGGCATGATTTCTTGATTTGGCTTCCTTATCTGAAAGGAATTCTGTGGAATCTCTCTCAAAGTCTAGTGATTTAAATATCCTTATGTCACTAAATATGGAGAGTTCATTCATTCAACTTCATCCTTTAAGATGAGAGAATCCTAACCTGGGTCTCCTTTTTAGGAATAAGACTCAGTCATAACCTGGGCCTTCTTTTTTAAGAGTAAGTCTCAGTCATAATCTTGGGCATCCTCCTCAGGAGTAAGCCCCAAACCTTAATTCCTTAACCTGGGTCTCCTTTTCAGGAATAAGACTCAGTCATAACATTGGGTTTCCTTTTCAGAAGTAAGTCCCAAGTCCCCTAACCTGGGCCTCCTTTTTAGGAGTAAGTCCAAGTCATAACCTTGGGTTTCCTTTTCAGGAGTAAGCCCCAAGTCCCCTAACCTGGGTCTCCTTTTCAGGAATAAGACTCAGTCATAACCTTGGGTTTCCTTTTCAGGAATAAGCCCCAAGTCCCCTAACCTGGGCCTCCTTTTCTAGGAATAAGTCCCAGTCATAATCTTGAGTTTCCTTTTTTGGAATAAACCTCAAGCCCCCTTAAAATTCTCTTAACCAGTCATAATTTACCTTTGATTTGGGTTTCCTTTTCAGGAGTAAAACCCAATCATAAGTCCCCTCATAACTTGGGAATCCTCCTCAGGAGTAAGCCCCAAGATTAGAGTATTCAAATCTCCATAAAGCACATATACCTTTATGGACCCTGTTCCTGGATTTTCTCCCTAAAAGTAAATCCTAAAACCTTCATCTATTTTGGGCAGTCATACATACATAAGCCCCAAACAAATTCTTATGATTGCATCTTTCATGGCACAATTGTCTAAATTTTACCAATACCTCTTGTTTCTCACACCGAGCATGACTCACGTGAGCTTAGAGTGTAAAAGTAATTATGACATTCTTCTTTGAGCCATCAATCATAAAAATCATACTCCATTACTCGAACTACGTGGGTTCTGATTCCTTTTTCCAAAACAAAGGATACGTAGGTAGCCCATTAATGGGTTCGATCCCAACTTTGAAATAATCTTTGTCCTTCTGAATGACGATAAACTTCAAGTGCCCCATTGAGTGGCTTTAAAACCAGCCTGGTCATCATAATGACCAAGAGACTTTTATATAAATGTTTTGAAGGATACCATTGACCAAGAATCTCTAAACAGATATAGATGATTCTCTATTGATGAATAACCTCGAATACATATAAAAGATTCTCTAAATTTCTTGCATATTTAATCATTGATTGTTAAAACTAAAGGAAAGCAAATTTTATACTTGGTAATGTAATAAGGATTCACGAACATAACTTAAATCTATAAAGAGAGTCCCGGAGTAGACAATAATTCCCCTCAAAAAGGTGTGATGAGTCCGACCTCCCATCCTCTCGACCAATGCAAATTCCTAAGCCTCATTAATCCACAAGCTAATGAGCGCCTGCCTTTGGAAAGTAGGTCCAAACGGATGTGGAATCATTGGATGTTTCCGGTTCTACGAACAAACCCGTTAGAAACCGATTGGAACGTTTGAATCTCCCGTCCAGGAGGTCATCCCCGGATTCCGTGACGAAACAAATACATAATATGAAGAGTTAACAAAAGAAGATAGGGGAAATAAATGAAATAAAATAATAGATGTATATTTGAGTTTCATGTCATGGGTTACAATAATCATTCTTGTTCTTGCTACTCATATCTACTAGAAACATAAAATAAACCTTACATAATAATTAAATAACACCTTTACCTCCACTGATCCAATCCTCAGTCCAGACCCTCATTGACAAGGATAAGAGATAACTTTGGTGAAAATAAATAATAGAAAAATAATAAAAATAAAAAATAATATAGAGATGGCGTGATATATATAGATATAGAGAACAAAATAAAATAAAAATAGAAAATATAGTATAATAAGAATAAAAAAATAGAAAAAATAAAATTATTGGGAAAGAAATAAGAAAATTAGAATAAGAAGAAGAGTAAAAGAATAAGAATAAGGGTGGATGTGTGGAACACAATTGGTTAGAGAAAAATGAATTCATTAATTTATTTAATAAAATAAGATTACAATTTCAATTAAAATAAAATTAAAACAAAATAAATTAATAAAAAAAATAAAAATGAAAAATACATGGGCATAAGCTTAGACTCCATGTGTGGATTCCCTCTCCATGGTCATAAATTATCTTGACAGAAGAATACTCATTATCCATTTATAGAGGAGGATCTAGTTTAAATATCCCTTTAGTGGGGGAAATTTAATCTTTAAATTCAAATATCTTATTAAATTTTTGAGTCCCATGGTAAAGATTTGAAAACATCTGATAAAATCGAGTGTTTGAATTTGATCATGGACTGGAGTAGCATGGGGTACTTTGATTGTTCCATGGATGGAGTTCATGGGATTGAAATGTGGAAGAAGAGTATGGTAGTGGAGGTGAGAAGTCATACAGTCTCCTTCTTGATGGATTCACAAGTCATATGTACCCTTCGTAGTGTTTGGATGGATCTTTATGGTGATCTCTTGAGGTCTTAGTGGTCTTTCATAGAGGTCTCATGCATTGGAAGAGGGATATGTGCTTGAGTCAAGTTCCTTCAGTGGTGTCTATATTGGTCATTGGTGATACCAGTGGAAATCAGAAGCTGGGAATGAAGTTAAAGTAGTGGAGAATGGTGGATCTGGGAATCTAAGAGGAGGCCGATCAAGATCTAAGATGAACATTTGTCATGACCCGTCCCCCAGGGCCCGTGTCGTGACTACCCCAAGCCCGCCTTCCATAGGCCAGGGGCTGGCGACTAGCACCAAAGGCGTAATTACCTAAAACTGGGAAGGCATTTCCTTTATAACCTATAAACACACATAGAAGATATGAACACGAGTAAACTGTATAACCAACAAGGGAGTAAAGTATGTAAAAAGGGGCCAGAATACAAGTTCAATTGGAAAGTACAAGAAACTAAAAGTATAAGTACAACTGAGGGAAAAGGAAATAGCTACTGGGTCGTCCTCTGGGATTCCTACCTGAATGGTAGGTACAGATAGCCTCCTAAGCACTCCACGTCAGTCATTCTCCTCCGTGTACCAACTTGTCGTAAGGTCCACCTCCAGGTACCATCCAGTCCTGGTACTCTCAGACTCAGTCAGCGTTGTTTGTCGTCTGCATCCAACACAAAGAGGTGCGGTCATAGCCCGTGCAGTGGTGAGTATAACGATACTCAGTAGGGACCCCGAGACCCTCAAGGTCTCACAAAATCCAAAAATGATAAACCAAAAAGTATAAAATCAACAGATAACCATACTTATGTATATGCCCATACATATACCTAAGTTATCAAGTGATCCATCTCAATCATGAGGAAAACACAAAAGTACTAACTCAACTCAACCGGGATTTTATTCACATTATCGAAACCTTGTCTATTGGATAACTCCTCCTATATCGAGTATAGTGGGCCTACTACATCACACAGAGGCACTTCCCACTAACCTTGGACTACTGAGGTACTCCTCCTGTCGAGTACTATGGGTCTGCTACATCACACAGAGCTGCTCCCCCCCATAGCCTACAAAGGTACTCCTCCTGTCGAGTATTGTGGGTCTACCGCCCCAACCAGGCGCTCCTCTACCATGGGTCTGCTACCACAACCAGGCCCTCCCCACTGGTCTAGTCGAGTCACTCCGAGTCAAACGATCAAAATTCGTCAAGTCTCTGCCGCCACAACCAGGCGCTCCTCCATCGTGGGTTTGCCTCATATGCCCCGATAGACTCATATTAACTTTTCTTAAGTCTGAGGAACTCTCTCTACATATTAAAATAGAGAGTTTAGGAAAAATATTAATTGAAAAAATATTCTTTTGTAATTTTCTCATTCAATGGAATCAATTTCCTCCTTGGAATTTGTGTTCTTGATCAGTTTCCCCCATGAATTAGCTTCCCCGTCATAATGATAGACTTTCATCACAACTTTCTCTTCTTATGAGCACTCTAGGATAGAGGGTATCTTCTCAATAAAGTTAATTCGTTGTTTTGTGATGAGGTGATCATAAGATACAATAAGTATGGGAGTCCATTATCGCAAGAAGGATTTGACCACAACTTGTTCTTTCATAGAAAAAGGAAGGTATTCCACGTGATTCAAGTTATTATTCATAACTTGATCCAGTTGAGCTAATACTTTCATGATGTTTTGAGATATAGTTCCCATCATATTGGGAATTCAATTAGGGAAATCATCACAATTTCTATCACATTGATTATTGTCCCAGGTTCACCTAATACCACCCATTAACTAAGAAAAATAAAGTACAATTATAGAGCCTTCTATACTTATCTAGTAATCATGTAAAAAATAAACTTTCAACATAAAAGGATAAACTTTTAAATGAAAATTATATCCTAACTTGTGATGACCTAAACTTTAATCTAATTTATCCATGGTGATATAATTATCCCTATGGTTCTTACTAAAGTGTCTAGTACTAATCTACAAAAAATAACTAGACCATCTTGTGATACCAACTATAGTGAACCTTTCTTTTTACACATATTATTACATGATTTTAATGATAACTAACCATAAAATACAACCACAGATTTTAAAGTCTAGTGTCTTTATAAGATTAGGTATATAATTACAAAACATGAAACCAAAATAAAAAAATCTTTTATTTGATCTTTAAAATGAGCTCCTAACTTCTATTGAGCCCTTACATATACATAGGATAACCTAGGGAATACATGAACTAATGGATGAGCCAAAATTCCCAATAAGGGAAAGGAAACAGAGTAAAAAAGTATAACACATGGGTTAGAAGTAATAACATGATGAGATAAAAATGCATGAATAAACATAAGGAGGCATAGAATATATAACATGAGATCATGTAATCATGGAATAATAGGAAGGTTGTAACAAAAAACAACATGAAATAATCATGATTCAAGGCTAAATACTAAGACCATTTCATATGGAAGATCATGTGTCAAGGCTAAATTTCCATACCATTTCATATGGCAGACAAATTCCTATAAAGAATTTAGGTTCACTCCTTGTTCCAACATGACGTATCGTGAGACTACATATTACCCAATGAATTGGAGAAATATCTGCATTCACCCATAATAACATTTTACTACATATTTTTTCCACATGAATAATCATACATAAGTAATAAGTAGAAGGGTTCCCCATGGAAAGAAATGGGTATCGTAAACATATCATAAGTCATAAAAAATGGGTGTATCATATAGGTTTCCCTAAAATAATGGATTCAAATAATAAATGGACATTAATAATGAAAAATAAACATAAATGATTATAATCTATTTCAAACTGAAGTGAAAACACATAAAAGTATTTTTTAATAAATATTAGAAATTAGGCACTTTATTATGGATTAATGGAAAAAATTAAAGATTTTTTAATGAGGAAAATGGCATAATTATTGTATAAAACTAGAAATGAAAAAATATAATTTTTAATGATAAGATGAGTGATTATATTAAAATAATGGTAGATTATAATAGATCATGGATGGTTCTTGAAAATGGGTATGAAATTGGGAAGTTCCCTTTAATCGGGTTTGCTTATCGAGATGAATTGAGAAGGGAACCATATAAAACATTTATTTCCCCATAAAATAAAGAATTATTGTGATTGGTATATATTTTTTTAACATAAAAACATAATTTATGAGGATTAAAAATAAAAATTAATAATTACATATGGTTAAATAAAGATAAATCATAACCCGAAGGAAAAAATGACGGATCAGAGAGAATCCCTTTCCTTATATCTAAAGTTGTTCTTTACTTCATTTTAATGTCACGAATAATCAAATTAAATCCATTAATAAATGAATTCATAGCTCTTTTTAGATTTATTTTATTTATTATACTTTTATTATGTTTTTTCATGGCCTTTCTGAGGAGTTATAAGATACAATTTCATCATTTGTGAGTGTTTGTTTCCTTGGTTTTCATGATCGGCTCAATTGTATACATGTATGGAAGATCATGTAAAATGAGAATAGTTTTCCAGAATTAAAATTATATGTTATTAATGAAATTAAATAATATTAAATGGTCTTATATTTTATTTTTTCATATGTTAGGATGATTCATTAGATAAAACATTATTGATAACTGTTTAGATTATTTTAGTGTTTTTTCGATCATCACGAACTAGTTTTGTTTTATTAATTAATATTATGTGTATATAATGGTTACAGAATATTAAATAAGTTGTAAGGAATATATTATAAATTTTTTTAACTATAATAATGGATTTATGAACATACTTTAAGGTGGTAAGGTAATTTTAAAACTCATCATCCTTAAATGAGATAAATTAACACATCACGTACGATGTTTTCATTTTTAGAAAAAAATGTGAGGGGAAAAGAAATGGTGATCGGTTTTTCCATTAAAATAATAAAATTATAGTATATATAAGATACTATATTTATCATTCCACTTGGATATGGTTATTTTATGAGATAATAATAAAAGGAAAGAAATTGGAAAGAAATTAGAAGAAAAAGAAAGTGGTTTTTACCTCTTGAATTCTTCTCCTTGAGAACCTCCTTAGTGGAATTGGGTTTGGTCTTTTGTTGAGACCAAAGACTCCTAGAAATGGGGTAGAGACTTGGTAATATTATTGGGTATAATTTGGAAAAGCTTCAAGGATTTTTAGGTTTGATGAGAAGAGGTGGTGAGAGGTCGTATTTATAATGGAGGAGAGGGGTGTTTTTGATTAGTTTATTCCGTTGTTAATTATTTTGCCTCAAGAATATGAATAGTGTTGATTATTTGGACTAAATATAGTACCTCGTTAATATGAGTTTGAAAACATTGTTCTTACCTCATCCATACAACAACCATGACTCAATAATTTTTGTATTTCTGTTATACCATAAATTACTGTATTTCACTATTCACCAAAAATTCAACTATTTTAGAAAAAAAAACATCACCCAAATAATTTTTCGATGTGTAGAATTAAAAAATTGACTCAATTTTATGAAAATAATTTTCTAAATATTATAAATTTAATTTTTAATTAAAATTATCATTTATTCAAATAATAAAATTTTTAAAATTATAACGGATTTTATAACACTTTGAAAAAATAATTAAGGAATCATAAAATTATCTTATAATAATAATACAGAAAAATATTAATTTATTAATATATTTTATGAAAATATATTTTCTTTTAAATCATTATATTAATTATAAAATTGTAAATAAATATTTATGTTTCACAAAAATATCAATACTTAGTTTATCATTTTTAATACATTTATTTACTTATACCACGATATAAATATATAAAAATATTATTTATAAGATACCAAAATATTTTTTATACTTCTATAGGTGAGTTTACTATTCTATTGGTCGGAAAACTATTCCTAAGGGTCATTTTAATAATCCAAAGGTCATGTTACTATTTCGTTGGTTTAGGTTCTTTAATTTCTATAACTACTTTGTATTTGATTCATTCTTCATTTACAAAGTTTTTATTATGTTATAAAAATGATTCTATGTTGTTTATACTATATGAAATAATTATAACAAGGAAAATTCCATGGATATAATTATGGGTTGTTACACATAAAAACCATTAAAAATGAATAAGACGTTAATATGTCATAAATTATTTTATTTTATTCATTTTCTATATTTATATTTAATATATATTATTTATTATGATTTAAATTTAATATATACTAAATTTATTCATTTTTATTAATAAATTTTTCATTAATAATTTTTTTAATAATTTTTTTAATTTGTAAATTTTTAATTTTTTGTTTAATTATTACAATATATTCATTTTATATATCTATATTTAATATATACTATCTAATATTATTTATAATATATATATATATATATATATTAAATTTATTAATTTTTATTAATATTTATTTAATTAATAAAAATTTCAATATTTCTTTAATTTACTCATTTTTAATTTTTATTTGTTTTATTATTTCAATTTATTCATTTTATATTTTTATATTTAATATATATTGTAACAAAATAGGGGATTATAAAATAATTTCTTTTCATTTGGCAATTAAATAGTCAAATTATATATAAATTTATAATGAAATAAGTGGTATTTATAGAAATTAAGAAATTTATACAGATGGAATAGTAACTTGGCCTTATGAATATTAACATGACCATTAAGAATAATAATATATCAAATAAAATAGTAACCTGATCTAATATATTATAAATAAAATTTATGTATCTTATAAGTGTAATCATGATATATTTATATCCCAGAATAAGTAAATAAATGTTTTGGAAATGATAAATTAAGTGTTGGTTTTATTGTGAGTCATAAATTTTTAATTATAATTGTATAATTAATATAATTATTTAAAATAAAATATATTTTCATAAAATATATTCATAAATTATTATTATTTTTTTCTTATGATTATAATATAATTTTATGAGACTTTAATTAATTTTTCAAAGTGTTATAAAATTAGTTATGGTTTTAAAACTGGTTTTTTCGAATAAATTATGATTTTAATTAAAAATTAAATTTCTCGTATTTAAAATTTTATTTTCAAAAAAAATGATTTCATTTTTGAATTCTACGCATCAAAAAATTATTAGGATTATTTTTTGGGATTTTTTGAATTACTTGAAATTTTTGTTGAATATTGAAATACTGCAATTTATGATAAAAGCTAAAAACTAGATTTATTGAGTTATAGATGATATGAGGATGATGTTAGCATAAAATATCAAACTCTGCTTCATTATTTTAATATATTTGATGATAATTATCAAACTATTCATAGTCTTGAGACAAAATAATAAAATAATGAATATAATAATGAGAAAACACACCTCTCCTCCACTATTAATACCTCCCCTAAACACCTCTTCCCCTCACACCTCAAAACCTTTTATATTTGTTAATTTATACCCAAATCCTTTCCCAATCCTCTTCCCCAAAACCAATACGTTCTGGTCTCACCAAAAGGCCAAAACTAAGGTCATTAAGGATGTTCTCAAGGAGGATATTTCACGAGGTAAAAATCCTCTTTCATTTTCTTCTATTTTCTTTTAAAATATTTTTCTTTAATAATCTCCTCACCTCCCATTATCCAAGAGGAATGAAAACTCCAAAATCTTATATATATTGTAATTTTATCATGTTTATTTAAAAATTCATCATCATACTTCTTCTCATCTCCCTTTTATTCAAAAAATAAAAAACATCATCCATGATGTGTCAATTTACTGACAACATAGAAGATGTGTTTTCAATTTCCATTACTGCCTTAAAAGATTGGAATAAAACCATTAATATGGTTAAATCATATTTTATTATACATATTATATGTTATATTATGTTCTGTAGCCATTTTTTATACATAATATTAATTAATAAAACAAAAGTGGTTCGTAATGATCAAAATTCACAAAATAAACTAATATTCATCGCTAATTTTTTATTTAATGATTCATCCTAATAAACTAAAAAATGATATATAATACCATTTAATATTATTAATGTTTATTAATAACATTTAATTTTAATTCTAGAGTTTTTCTCTCTTCTGTCAAGAAATTTTATAATAAACCAAACATGGAAACCGTGAAATAAATGCACCCAAAATAATGAAAATAGAAATCTATTATTAATACATGGGTGGAAATATGTTATGAGAATATCATATGAGTAATTATAAATATGAATATTGTTCTTTAATATATTAATAACACTCTTTAAACCATTATATATTAGGTTTGAAATTGTTTTAAGTAAAAAGAACCCAAGGTAAGGGAATTATTAACACAATTTACATTGTTTTGGTTAACATTCTACTTCTTTAATTATGTAGTACTAAGGTTATTTGTGAAATAAATTTTGATTATATTATGTTTTATTATATTTATTTCATTATATAAACATATTTAAATCTTTTTGTCAACTCTCACATAAAATACATGATATTTCTAAGGGACCTTTCTTAAAAAACCTCTTTTAATTTCCTTTTATTTTTTAAAGGAATGATTTATATAGTGTAAGTATTTTTGTTTTATGATTAAGTTCTAGTTATTGGTAATTTTTTATGATTAGTTGTGGGACCTATATTGTCACTACCCCTCCCCCGGGGTCCGTTCCGTGACTACCCCAAGCCCGCCTTCCATAGGTCAGGGGTTGGCGACCAGCACCGGAAAGGTATATCCCTATAAGGGGAAGGCATTTCCTTCAAACATGTACAAACACACAATCCAAGAACACGACTAGAAGCAGCCATGAAGTAAAATTCTGTAGTAAAAAGTGTACTGAAAGTAAAGGGGTCAGAATACAATCCCAACTAGAAAGTAGAAGTACTACTAAAAGAGAAAATCATCTCCTAGATCGTCCACTGAGGATCCTACCTGAAGGTTAGGTACAATTCCGGATCAGTAGTCACTACAGCACGTCACATAAAATGGTCCACCTCTGATCATCGTCCAGTCCTGGATCCCCCAGCCTCGATCAACGATGTCGGTCTTCTTCACAAGACACAGCAAGGTGCGAGCGTACCCCATGCAGGGGTGACCCTAACAATACTCAGTGGGGACCCCAAGACCCCTGAAGGTCTCTTAGAGTTCTAAAAAAGGAAAACCCACAAAGAAAGACCTCAATCACTAAACACGAAGCTATCATCAACTTTACTTAGTTATATGCCCATATATATACCTAAGTTATCAAAAGATACCCATATCATCCATGAGGAAACTTACGGCTCTAAATTTTAATCCATTTTCACAACTGATCCATGAAGGAAGAATACCACAAGGTAACACCACGAAGGTAAAAGTACCACAAAGGTAACACCACGAAGGTAACACCACAAAGGTAAAAGTACCACAAAGGTAAAGACTCGGATCAAACTAGGTATATTACTAAATTATAGACGTACAAATGATTAGTCGAGAAGCTTGATCATCTTATTCTATCGAGGGGCACTAATTCTGTCCATACAGAGTCTGACCCATACTGGATCGATAGGTACTAACCCCTACTGACCCACACAGGATATGACCCACACAGGGTCAGTATGCGCTGACCCACACAGGATCGTTGAGCGCTGACCCACATAGGATCTGGCCCACATAGGATTGGTAAGTTCTGACCCACATAGGATCTCTCGGTACTAACCTCCGTGTGATCTATCTCCAACCTCCGCCTCAATGCCAGTAGCTAGATTCCCGCTCGTAATATGCTTGATTCTGGGAGGATCTGATCCTCAATCCATTGGTACATCCTCAAAGCCATGAATTTAAATGATGAATTATCCCAAAGGACTGCCATGTTGTAAGGGTACAAACGTGATAGACGGTGGGTCGATCGGACGCCCAGTCTATGAGTTATAAGCGTTTTAGTACTGAGGGCCCGATTGGATTCGGTTTTGATCCAACCCGGCCGTACTCCAACTTTATCCAAAAATAATGTTGATTTTACCAAAATGAATGTCTCTCTCCAAGGATCATATAACCGCATACGGTTTTTCAAAAAGACGTCTGATTCACATGTTATGGCCCTTTAAGAGAAACTCGGTCTGGGTGGGTCAGGGTCCGGTCCAACCTGGCCCAACCTAGCCTGCACCGACCAGTGGTCTGGGTCCAACCCAGCTGGACAGGGCCGCAGTGGGATCGTCCCATTGGGTCGTTGTCCGGTCCGGCCCGTAGGGGGGGTGCGGCCTGCTGGGCTCGCACTTGCTGGCTCGGGGGGGGGGGGGGGTAGCGCTCCCCCCATTTACTCCCGAACGGCCATGTCATTCAGGTAATCAAAGCGGCAGCACCACGTGGAACTGCCTGGTATCCATGGGACCCGCAGGGGTGGTTCCCTCCTCCACCGTCACGACTTCATGCCACGGCCAACTCCAGCGGTGTGCAACGGCGCACCGCTACACCTCTGCCTTCCGTGGACGGCCCAAGCCAGCTATCACCTTCTCCCACCGCGGCTACGACAATGACCTTCTCCACTGGCAGCGTGCGATGGCGCAACGCCATCCCTTCCATGGCCCGTTGTTGTCGGGGGCCGTCGTCACCCACCGGCACCGGTCTTCAGTGTCGTTTTGGCATTCTTCTATGGGTTATTGGGTGAGCTCCAGTGGCCCATTTTTCCATATGTGGGTACCAATGGCCTCCCTGGGATGCCATCTTTGCTGCTCGACCCTTCATTCTAGGTTCCATCCATTCCGAACAAAAAGGACCATGAAGAACGCATATATTAACAAATTAGTGGAGGGTCCAGGCCTTATTTGTTTGGCCCGTGCCCTCCCCATTAGCTTGGTTACATGATGGAAGAAATAGGATTCAACAATCTCTTGGAATTAAAACAAGATAAATCCCTAGCTTGTAAATATTTTAGAGAACATTCGTTATTTAAGGTGGGTTGGTGTTCGTCATTCCCGCAAAAAGCTTCCAATGATGCCACTCGAATGAAGATCTTCAGTTCTTGATTATGAGATTTGTTCTTCATCAAGAGCCTCAAGATCCTCCTCCTCTATTCTCCAATGGAAACAAACCCCAATCCCAAATGAAGAGTTAATATAACACTTTATTTAAGAGGTGATTCATTTATTTAGAATTAATGAATCCTATTAATTAAAGGGATTGGTGTTTACACATTTTGGGTAACTGGGCATTTAATTACCTACATTAAATGCCCGACCACCCTCTTGTGGTCCCCACCACCAAAAATGAAAAGGAGAGGTGGGAGGATATTTTTAAAATAAAATTTATTTATTATTTTATTTATTCCTCCATGAAAAACTCAAAAACCAACTTCTCATATCGACCCACTATGGTCGATGTTAAAGCTCCCTTAAGTGAATCTCAGTGCTACAAATTCAACGGTGCCCTCAGATTTTTAATCTGAGAACTGGTTCAAAAGATAGAAAATACCGCTCACGCATTTACTGAACGTATATAAAAAAAGTTCAGAAATTTATTCGGAGTACACTGGGCCTCAGAATCACACATCGTCAAATTTCACAGACTTACAATAATTCCATATAATTAAAAAAATTACATTGAAAATCTAGTTCTTTACATTCTCTCCACCTTAGGGATTTTCGTCCCTAGAAGCCAAAACATAGACTAAGGAAACATATAGGGGTACTGATCACGAATACGGGCCTCCCGATCCCATGTGCTCTCTTGGAGTTTCTCGCGCTCCTAGAGAACGCGCACTAGAGGAATTGATCATCCACGAAGGATCTACTCCTGTCGATCCTCAATATTCATTGGAAACTTTGAAAAAGTCCCCCCTTCATCAAAGTCTAACCCGCCGTGGTCGATGACGTGAGATGGGTCATGCACGTATCTCCACAGCTGGGATACGTGGAAGACGTTTTGTACCCTCTCCAACTGTGGTGGAATTGACAAGAGGTAATCCACCTCGCAAACCCTCCAAAGTATTAGAAATGGTCCAATAAACCTCGGTGAGAGCTTATCGCCTCGGTCAAATCTCAATAGTCCCCGTTGAGGGGAGACTCGCAAGAACATGTGGTCCCCCTCCTAGAAATCCCGAGGTCTCTGTATCCTATCAACATAAGAATTCTTTCTACTTTGTGTAGTCTCCATATGCTCCCGGATGATCTGCACCTTCTCAGTGGTAGCTCGTACCAACTCTTAACTCATAAGTGCTGATTCCCCTGGGTCTTTCCAGCATAGAGGTTATCTGCATGGTCAACCGTACAAAGCCTCAAATGGTGTCATACCTATGGTGGAGTGATAACTTTTGTTGTATGAGAACTCCACCAAGGTCAAGTGATCCTCCCAACTATGGAAAAAATCTAGGATGCAAGCACGAAGCATGTCCTCTAGTGTCTGAATGGTCTGCTCCATCTGACCATCTGTTTGAGGATGAAAGGCGGTTCTCAAATGTAGTTGAGTCCCGAACCCCTCCTATAAGCCCTTCCACAACCGGGATGTAAAATGTGTGTCATGGTCAGAGATGATCATTGATGTCTCCCCATGAAGTTGTACAATCTATTGTATGAAGAGGCTTCTCAAGCCCTCTACTGATCCCTGCTCTCGAATGGGTAGAAAGTAGGCCGACTTGGTGAGTCGATCAATGATCACCTAGATGGAATTGTGGCCCCAATACATACGTGGTAGTCCTGTCAGAAAATTCATGAAAATTCCATCCCACTTCCACTTCGGAACCTCTAGTGGCTGCACTAAGCCTGCTAGTACCTGATGCTTGATCTTCACTTGCTGAAAAGTGAGGCATCATAAAACAAACTCTACCACTACCTTCTTCATCCTTGGCCACCAGTGTTGACCCCGGAGGTCCTGGTACATCGTCACCACACTAGGATGTACTACTATAGGGGATTTATGGAACTCCCTCAACACCTCCTCCCGTAGCACCACTGGTACCATGGTGCATCCTCTAAAGAGGATGATGTGCTCCTCACCTTCAAAAAATCCATCCAGAGCTTATCCTGAGGATATTTGGGCATTTCAAGCCTCATAGTCAATGTCCCCAAGCTGCACCTCTCTTACTTACTAAAAGAGTGGGAGAGTGATTTTCATAGAATGGAGGTACGATGCTATATCTCTATCCACAAAGGATATCTGCAACATGGCTAGCTGCTTTGTATCTTCACTCAGCAGCTATAAACTAGACCTCCTGCTGAGTGTGTCTTCCACTATGTTCCCCTTCCTAGGAGTTTAGACTATCTCGAATTCATATTCTTAGAGGAACTCCATCCAACGCTGATGTCTTAGGTTCAGATCCTTCTCTGAGAAGATATACCTAAGACTCTTGTGATCAAATTAGACTATAAAACGTTCATCCATCAAGTAATGTTGTCACATATTCAAGGAGAAGACCACTTCTACTAACTCCAAGTCATGGGTAGCATAGTTCTTCTCATGATGTCTTAGTTTTCTTGAACCATAAGCAATCACTGCTTAATCCTACATCAATAAACATCCAATTCCAGTCCATGATTTGTTGTAGTAGACTACATACCCAACACCCTCTTCTGGTAGCCTCAATATGGGAGAACACATCAGTCTCTGCCTCATCTCCTAAAAACTCTTCTATCATATCTTCATCCATACGAAGGGTTTTACCTTCTTCATCAATACTAAAAAGGGTACCGCAACACTGGAAAAGTCATGTATGAATCTTCGTTAGTACACAACCAACCCCAAGAAACTCCTCACCTTGGTCACACTCCTGGGTGGATCCCAAGCAAGCACAACCTCTATCTTTGCTGGATCCACTGCAACTCCAGCCTCTGAGAAAATGTGTCACAGAAAGTGAACCTATCATATCCAAAATGGGAACTTCAAGAGCTTACCATAAATATGGAGCTCTCAGAGTGTATAGAGAACTATCTGCAGATGATAGGCATGTTCCTAATCCATCTCTAAGTATATCAAGATGTCATCGATTAAGACCACAACGAAGTGATTAAGGTGTGACTGGAAGATCTTGTTCATGAGTCTCATGAACACAACTAGGGTGTTGGTCACGCGGAATGGAATAACCAAGAACTCATAGTGGCCATACCAACATATAAAGGCCACCTTCTGCACATCCTCATCTCATAACTTGATCTGATGATAGCATGATCTGAGGTCTATCTTCGAAAACCATCGATCTCCCTTCAACTGATCAAATAGAACATCAATCCTCAGAAGTGGATACTTGTTCTTCACTGTCACCTAGTTCAGGTGTCGATAGTCCACACAAAGTCTCAAACTCCTATATGCCTTCTTGGCGAACAGAATTGGGGCTGACCATGGAGAAATAGTGGGCCTTATGAACCCCTTCCTCTACAAGTCCTCCAGCCATACCTGTAACTCACGAAGCTCCACGGGAGCCATATGATATGCTGGTGTAGATATCAGTTTCATCCCAAGGTACAGTTCGATGTAAAATTCTACCTCTCTGTGTAGAGGTAATCCCGGAACATCATCACGAAAGACATCGACATACTGGTCCACCACTACAGGATATCTCGGATTCTCAACATCAACTGATATGAGGGTAAGGTTAGGTAACTGATGAGTGATCGGCTACACCCTCCTCTTGGTAAGTTCATCCTGTGCTACATAGGTTACCTTCTTTCCAGTGAAGAAAAATCGTGTCCCATCCTCACAGACACACCGCACTTTGTGCATAATACATTCAATCTGATCATGGACTGTGGATAACCAATCCATACCCAAGATGACATCGTAAGGCCTCAACACCACTACTAGAAGATACTAGCCAAATCTCTCACATCCTTGAGTAATCTCACACTTCTAGAACCAATGTGTAATATTCGAATCCCCTCTTATAGGAGTCTCTAGTCGTAAGGTTGAGCCAATGACTCCATCGGAACCCCCGAGCCCCAAATGAGTGTCATGGAAATGAAAGAGTGACTGACACCTGTGTCTATAAGTACTCTAGCTAAGGTGGAGTAGACACAGATCATAACTTGAATCATCTCCAGAGCGCCACGGTCGTAGGCCTTAGCTTCTTGGAGTTGAGGTCGTCCTTGTCCACCCGCTCCATGTGGTCAGGGTGGACCGCCTGGAGGTGGTGGTGGCAGAACCTCAAATCGCCACCCACCACTTGCTACATGGCCATCTCCTCTGCCACGTCTACCACCCTGTGGAACTCCTCACTCGAACCTATACCTCTGACTCGGTGGTCCCTTGACCATATACTAGTCATCAGTATGGCGGGTCAGGCAATCGCGATCCATGTGACCTTACCCGCCACACGAGTAGCGTTGCCTGCTCCTCCTCTATCCTCTATCTCGTGATCCCCTCACCACCGACCCTATATCATAAGGTTGTCCACTAGAAGGTCTGGCCCACTTGGGCCCCTGCGTCATCCATCTACTTCTTGCTGCGAATGAATCTGCTACCTGACATCCAGTGGTGGCCCTCGTTGTTGTTTCCTGCTCATCTAGGAAGCTCTTCTCTAAAAGCACTCACTCTTGCAAACCCACCTGCGTCAAAATGTTGAACGATGTCATCAATGATATGATATCTTGTCAGAGACCCTAATAAAAGGATGATGCCCTGAAGAAAGGGTCTCATACCATGTCATTGAAGTAGAGGGAGAGATCAGTGAACCTCATCGAGTACTAGTCCATGGTTATGTTGCCCTGCTGTAAGTGCAACAGTTCCTGTATATGCACTGAGCATAGAGTTGTTGGGACAAACTCTGCATTGAAAAGTCCCTCGAAGTCTGCCCAAGTGAGGGTTACCTTGTCGTGTATCTGAAGTGTTAGACTCCCCCATCTCCCAACTTCTCCATGGAAGATACTGGAAACTAGGATCACCATTAGATCATCTGGTGTCCCAAATAAGCGAAAAACTCGAGCCATAACCTCCATCCAGTCCTCAAATGCCTGCGGATCCATCTCACCTCAAAACCTAGAAGACCACTGCTACTGAAACTCATGTAATGCACTCAGTCGGTGTGCACCCTCTACTAGTGGGGATGGTGGAAACGACTGCCCAATGGGTAGTGGTTCTACTGGTACACCAACCAAAGGTGCTAATGTAGTAAGAGGGCCTTGAACTGAAGCCTCATCACTCTATGGGCCTTTGTCGTGTACTCTCTCGAGAATCCTGGCTGATTGTCTATGTGGTGGAATCCTAAAAGAAAATAGGTGCGCCATGGTAAAAAATTTATACCTGGTGAGCTGACACAAAGAGAAAAACCTTTTCAAAAATGCACACAATCAGTGTTTTCATGCACTGAGTCGGAAATCAGAATTCAGGGTCCTGGTAAATAGATACGTCAGCCGCCACACCAACACTATATTCCCCAAACTAAAAACCACACTCATAACACTTAACACTTTTTCCACATAGAAAATATCAGAGTCTTAGTTCTTCGGTAGAACCGACTCCTTTGATACCACTTTGTCATGACCCATCCCCCGAGACCCATGTCGTGACTACCCCAAGCGCTCCTTCCATAGGCCAGGGGTTCAAGACTAGCACCGAAAAGGTATATCCCTGTAATGGGGAGGAATTGCCTTCAAACCTGTACAAACACACAATCTAGGAACACAACTAAAAGAAACCATGAAGTAAACTATTGTAGTAAAAAGTGTACTAAAAGTAAAGGGGCTGGAATACAAGCCCAAGTAGAAAGTACAAGTACAAATAAAAGAGAAAAACAGATCCTGGATCGTCCATAAAAGATCCTACCAAAAGAGTATGTACAGATCATGATCAGTACTCACTGTAGCACATCATGTCAAATGTTCCACCTCTGACCACCGTCCAGTCTTGGCTCCCTCAGCCTCAATCAATTTTGTGTGTCCTCCGCACAAGACAGAGAAAGGTGCGGGAATATCCCATGCAGTGCTGAGCATAACAATAATTAGTAGGGACCTCAAGACCCCTGAAGGTCTCCTAGAGTTCCATAAGGAAAAAACCACAAAGCAAGACCTCAATCACTAAACACGAAGTAGTCATCAACTTTACTTAGGTACATGCCCATACATATACTTAAGTTATCAGGAGATACTCATCTCATCCATGATAAAACTTAAGGTTCCATCTTTTAATCCATTTGAAAAACTGATCCACAAAGGAAGAATACCACAAGGAAAAAACCATGAAGGTAACACCAGGAAGGTAATAGTACCACAAAGGTAACACCACGAAGGTAACACCAAGAAGGTAAAAGTACCACAAAGGTAACACCACAAATGTAAAAGTACCAAAAAGGTAAATATTCATCTCACACCAGGTATATAACTTAAGTACAAAAGTACATATGATTATTTGAGAATCTAGATCATCTTATTCTTTTGAGAGGCACTATTGTTGTCCATACGGAGTCTGACCCACATAGGATCGATAGGTACTAACCCCTGCAGACCCACACAGGATATGACCCATGCATGATCAATATGCGATGACCCACACCGAATCGCTGAGATCTGACCCACATAGGATCGGTAAGTATTGACCCACAAAAGATCACTTGGTACTAACCTTTGTATGATATGTCTCCATCCTCTGCTGCACTGCCAGCCGCTGGATTCCCGCTCGTAGTACGCTTTATTCCAAGAGGATTTTCTCCTCAATCCATCAATCATACCTCAAACTCCAAAAAGATCCAAGAATAAGTATCCCAAAGGACCACCATGTCATAAGGGTACCAACGCAATAGACGATGCGTTGATCAGACACCCGGTCTGTGACTTATAATCATTTTAGTACCGAGGGCTTGGTTCGATTCGGTTTCGATCCAACCCCGCCGTACTCCAACTTTCTCCAAAATTCAAGTGGAGTTTACCAAAAGTATCATCTCTCTCTAAGGATATCATCACTGCAAACGATTCTTCAAATGGACATTCGGTTCACAAGTTATGGACCTTTAAGCAAAACTGGGTCGGGGTGGGTCTGACCTAGCCTGGGCCGACCCAACCTAGTTCGGGTTGACCCAACCTGGTCTGGGTCCAACCCAGATGGGAGGGGTCGCGGGGGGCTTGGACCACTGGGTCACAGTCCAGTCTAGCCCACATGGGTGCCCAGCCCGTGGTGGGGCACAGCCCGCTGGGCACGTGCAGCCCAGCCCACGGAGGGGTGCGGCCCGCTCGAGGTGTAGCCCGCTGGGGCTCGTTCTTGCTGGCACGAGTGGGGATGTAGCGCTCCCCCCTCCTTTACTCCCTAACGGCTATGTCATTCGGATAATAAAATAAGCGTCACCACGTGGCACCGTCTGGTCACCACGGACCCATAGGGGTTGGCCCCTCCTCCACCAGTGCTGCTTCGTGTCGCGGCCAACTCCAACGGCGCGCGACGGTGCGCCGCCCTGCCTCCGACTTCCACGGTCGTCCTGAGTCGGCTACCTCCTTCACATGTCATGGCTACGGCTGCTGACTTCTCCGCCGACGGCACGTGACAACACACTTCCATCCCTTCTGCGGCCGGGCACCGCCAGCATCAGTCGACGGTGTCGTACCGACGGTCTTCCGCGGGTCACCGGGTGAGCTCGGGTGGCCTGTTTTTTCATCTGTAGGTACCAATGTACTCCATTGGATTCCCTCTTCACTGCTCGACCCTCAATTCCAGGTTCCGTCCATTCTGAACAAAATGGAGTGCGAAGAACGCATAGATTAACAAAGTAGCATAGGGTATGGGCCTTGTTCGATTGGCACGTGCCCTCCGCGTTATCTTGATAACATGAGGGAAGAAGTAGGATTCAACAATCTCTTGGAATTAAAACAAGATAAATCCCTACCTTTTAAATCCATTAGAGAACATTCGCGACTGAAGGTGGTTCGGTGTTCTTCATTCCTATAACAAGCTTCTAACGATGCCGCTCGAACAATGATCTTTAGTTCTTAATTGTGAGATCCATTCTTTGTCAAGAGCCTCAAGATCCTCCTCCTCATTTCTCTAATGGAAACAAACACCCAACCCCAAAGGAAGATTTAATATAACTCTTTATTTTAGACGTGATTCATTTATTTAGAATTAATGAATCGTATTAATTAAAGGGATTGGTGGTTACACATTTTGTGTAACTGGGCATTTAATGCCCTGCATTAAATACCCGAACACCCTCTTTTTATCCCCACCACCAAAAATTAAAAGGATAGGTGGGAGTATATTTTTAAAATAAAATATATTTATTATTTTATTTAATCCTCCATGAAAAACACAAATACCAACTTCTCCTCTCGACCCACTGCGGTCAAGGTTAAACCTCCATTAAGAGAATCTCAGTCCTACAGATTCAATGGTGCCCTTTGATTTTTAATCTGATCACCAGTTAAAAAGATAGAAAACCACCCTCACACATTTACTAAACATACTTAAAAAAATCAGAAATTTATTCCGGGCACACCGGGCCTCGGAATCATGCGCCGTCAAATTTCTCAGACTCGCAATAATTCCATTTAATTAAAAAAATTACCTAAAAAATTTGGGTCTTTACATATATCTACCTTTAATTCATTGGGTGTGTTTATGTTGGAGGTCAACCATATGGTTACTCCAAGTGTAACTGCGATGGTTACATCATAAGGTAGCCGTGAGGGTTACATTGTATAGTAGCTGTGAGGGTTATAAATCATAAGGTAGCCATGAGTTTTAAAATATAGATTATGTAATTCACCATTTTTTTATGTTATTATTTATATTTTATATTTTTTATGGAAATATCATGTTTTCACAATGTAACTATATGATACTTATCTGGTGAGAAGTATGTCTTATGAAAATGATTTCATATGTTTATAAGTATTCATGTACTAACAGTTTTCTACTTCATTTTATATCCCTTACTGAAATTTTTGTGCTCATATAAATTTTTAAATGTTTTTCATAGAGTTTAAGGATGGGTAAGATAAAAGGATAAGCCAAGATGAATGTTTTTAATACTTTCCAGGAATAGATTTCATGTTTTTTATTAAAAACTTTTACATTATTAAAAATTGGAGTTTTTTTAGTAGTACCCAATTTATATTCATGTGGGATGATATGTATGAATTATTTAATATCTTTCTAAAAATATAAACCAAAAATATATTAGGGAATTTATAGAATTAAATTCTAAAAGAATTTACTAGATTATGTAATTTTTGAATCTGAGTCCTTATAGTTGGTATCAGATCAAGGTTTAAATAACTTTAGGGGTTAGGATGATGTTAAAAAATACCATAAATGATTTTATCTTATTTTGAAATGATATTTAATTTTAATATTACCATGTTTATTTATCTATGAAATTTATTTTCAGAATGATTTTCCACAGAATAATAGGGATGATGAAGTAGTAAGGCACTAAGAGGATGATATCTTTCTGAATCTGCAACCTAAAATGGTGGGAATTAGAAGCAAATAGTTTGTGACAGTAATGGATAAATTGATGTAGGATATAAACGGTGGTGTAATACATGCAATATAGAAACTGGACCTACCATAGAGGAACATGATTATAGTGGAACATTTTATGAGGTAACACCCTCTTACTTTCAGTGGATCTTCTTACCCAGTGGCATCTAAATGATGGATTAAATCCCTTGAAAATATATTTAATATAATGGGGTATTCAGATAATCAAAATTTTAGTCTTTAAATTTATAATTTTAAAGGTGAAGCTGGCAAGTTGTGGTCAATGGTCAATAATATCATGGATAGTGAAGAGATTGATGCCTTGGAATGGGATGAATTTTAAAATTTCCTTGAAAAATATTTTCCTATGGTTTTTCAAGTTAGGATGGAAAATAAATTACTTGAATTGAAACAAAAAGAGAATGATTCATGAGTAGTGTATGAAGAAAACTTCACCTAATTTAAAATGTAAAATCTAAATATTATTCGAGATCATAATAGAAAAATCAATAATTTTTACTTAGGATTGAATCCAATATATCGAAGGGAATTGGATTCTTGTGAATTAAAAAGTTATGAGAAACTTATATGATTTATTGAAAGGGCAGAAATAGAATTTTCTAATGATCATGTGTACTTTTAAAACAAGAAGAATAAGAGGTTCATATGGAAAGTGATGGGTAGGAATCAATTAATGAAATTAGAAAGTAAGAAAGTATAGTTTCCAGTTTGTGAAAAGTGTGGAAAAAAGCACCTTGGGGAATGTCTCAACAAAACTGAGAAGTATTTTTGATGAGGTAAGTTTGGATATATGTCTTGAGATTGTGATGAAAATGATCTTAAGATTAATTCTAATAAGAAAACTATTATATGTTTCAAATGTGGTGAGATGGTTCATTATAAAAATACCTTCCCAAAGAAATATTTTAATGATGGAAAACAACCATATTATAAAGAGAATGGTGCGGTGAGATCCATTGCAACTATATCAGAAAATATCGGTCCATCAAATTAAGTGGTATTAGGTAATTTTTTGGTTTACTCAGATTTTTCTAATATCTTATTTGATACAAGGTATATACATTCCTTTATTTAACATAAATTTTCTTGCTAATTGGAAATTTCACCTAAAGAAATGATACTGGAACTTATGGTAAAAAAACTAGGGGGAAATATTGTAGTAAAAATTAATTATAATAATCATCATGTTTTTGTCTTTATAATGAAATTAACTACAAACCTCATTGTTTTGTTCTTAGTAGATTTTGATATTATTTTGGGTAAGGATTGACTTTCAATTTATCATACTAAGATTGATTGTAGTGCTAAATAAGTTTTCTTTCAGAAAGAGCATCAGTTTGTATACAATAATGAACCCATACAATTGATTACATATCAAGAATATGTGAAACTATTAAAATATGGAAATGAAATTTATCTTCTCATATTGTTAAAAAAAGGGGAACTGTTCAGATTAATGATGTGTTAGTGGTAAATGAAGACCTAGATATTTTTCTTGATGAGTTTCTCAGTGTTATACCTGATCAGGATGTTGAATTTACTATTGAATTTGTTTCTAATGTTAACATAATTTCAAAACACCCTAATCTAATGGATCAAGTTGAACTTCTTGAATAAAAAAATTAGTTACATGATTTGCTTGATAAAGGATTCATTCATCCTAGAACTTCACCAAGGGGTGCTCCTATTTTTTAATTACCAAGAAACATGGTTCCATGAGAATTTTCATTTACTATATATCTTTGAATAACATTACTATTATGAATAAGTATCCATTTTCTCATATTGATGACTTGTTTTATTAGCTCCAGGGATATCATTATTTTTTCAATATTGGCTTGAGATCCGGGTACAATTAACTGAAGGTGAAGGAGTATGACATCGTGAAAATAGCTTTTTGTAATAGATATGAGAATTATGAGTTTGTTTTTATGACCTTTGGATTGAAAAATTTCCCTACTATATTCATGGATATTATGAATAGAATATTCTATGAATATTTGGGTAAAAAAATTATTGATGATATTTTGGACTTTTCAAAAAGTTATGAGGATCATGAAAAACATTTTAGGATTTTCATGAAAACTATCAATGAAAAAAGAAGTTACATAATTAAATTTATAAAATGTGATTTTTGGTTGAAAATATTTATTTTCTTAGGAAATCTTTAAATAAGGATGGAATAACAGTTTATACTTCTAAAACAAAAGTGGTTAGTGAATGTCCAAGACCTAAAGGTGTTACATATATTTGTAGTTTTCTTGAATTAGCAGGTTATTACTGATGGTTTGTTAAAAACTTTTCACATTTCTCTAGCCCGCTAACTAAGTTAACACAAAATGGGTTAAATTTATTTAGATAGAAGAATATGATGTTTTTTAGGAACTAAAGAAGATATTGGTGAATACTCTAGTTTTGGCCCTGCCTTTCAGAAATGGTGAATTTTTCATCTAGAATGATTCTTAATTAAAGGGACTTGATTTTTTTCTGATGTAGAATGATCAGGTAATTTATTATGCTTCAGGAAAAATGAAACCTCAAGATTTAAATTATCCCACACATGATTTTTAATTAGAAGTTGTGGTTTCCTCTTTGAAAATTTGGAGTCATCATTTATACGGATCCAAATATGAAATATATACTGACCATAAAAGTCTGAAGTATATATTCACTCAGAAGGAATTAAACATGTGGAATAAAAGATGTCTTGAACTGATAAAAGATTATGATTTAATGATCAATTATGAAATGTTTGACATCCCTATAGGTTAAATAAGAGCAACAACTACTAAAGGGGATCCCTCAACCTTTGTCAGTTCCATAATTTAAATGAGAAAATATATTTATGGACTTTTTGTTGGGACTACCAAATACTTCTCAAGGTAACAATGCAATTTAGGTTATTATTGATTAGCTGGCTAAATCTTCACATTTTCTTCCTATTTGAGATACTATGTCTTTGGATTAGCTTTCTAGACTATACCTCAAAGAGATTTTCTGGTTATATGGAGTTTCTTTATCCATTTTTTCTGACCAAGATCTGAGATTCACTTCTATATTTTGGAAAGGCATTAAGAGGTCATTGGGAACATGATTAAATTTCATCATCGCTTTTCATCCTCAATATGATAGATAGACCGAGAAAAAAATTCATACCTTGGAGGATATGATTTGAGTTTGTTCAATAGACTACTACGGGAGTAAGGATCAACATGTTTCATTAGTTGAGTTTTCTTATAATAATAGTTTTCATTCCAGAATATAGATAGAACCTTTTGAGGCATTATATGAGAATATGTGTTGAGCTTCATTATTTTGGGATGAAGTCAGGGAAAGGAAGCTTATGGGACTATAATTAGTAGAATAAATGGCTGAGAAAGTGAAAATGATCCAGCAAAATATAAGGATAGCTCAGAGCAGTAAAAAGTTATGTAAATAATAGTAGGAAAGACGTTTCTTTCAAGTTTGGTGATCATGTCTTTCTTAGAATATAACCATGGAAAAGTGTTATGTGTTTTGGTAAGAAAGTAAAGTTATATCCACAGTTCATTGGATCTTATGAAATCCTAGAAAATTTGTACCATTCACCTACCAAGTAGCTTTTCCTCGATGTTTATCTTAGGTACACAATTTTTTTCATGTTTCGATGTTTAGAAATTATGTGGCAGATTTATCTCATGTTTTGAGCCTAGAAGTAGTTCAACTGGAAGAGAGCCTTTATTATGAAGAGAAACTGATTCAGATTCTTGATATGTGAGAGAAAGTATTGTGGAATAAGGTAATTTACCAGCTTAAGGTTTTATGGAGAAACCACTTGGTTGAAAAAGCAATATGGGAATCTAAAAATGTTATGAGGGAAAGGTTCCCTCACTTATTTAATAAGTAAATAAAAATTGTGAGGATGTAATTTCAAGATGGTGGGGAGAATCTAATAACCCAGTTAATTATAAACTAATTTATTTTCATTCTAAATTAAATGGTCAAATTCTTTATAAATGTATGATGAAATAAGTAGTATTTGTAAAAATTACGGAATCTATACCAATGGAATAGTAACATAACCTTAGGAACAGTAACTTGACCATTAGGAATAGTAATATTTCTAATAGAATAGTAACCTAGCCAAAGAGATTATAAATAAAATTTATGTATCTAATAAGTGTGGTAATGATATATTTATATCAAGGAATAAGTAAATAAATGTTTTGGAAATAATAAATTAAGTGTTGGTTTTTTGTGAGCCATAAATATTTAATTACAATTTTATAATTAATATAATGATTTAAAAGAAAATATATTTTTTTGGAATATATTTATAAATTATTATTTGTTTGTCTTATTATTGTAATATAATTTTATGAGACTTTATTTAATTTTTCAAAGTGCTATAAAATCACTTATGTTTTTAAAACTAGTATTTTTTTAACAAATTATGATTTTAATTAAAAATTAAATTTATCATATTTAGAAAAATATTTTCAAATAATTGAGTTCATTTTCTAATTCTACACATCTAAAAATGGTTTGGGTGAATTTTTGGGATTTTTTTGAAATACTTAAATGTTTTTGAATAGTGAAAAATGGTAATTTACGATATAAGCTAAATATATGATTTATTAAGTCCTAGATGATTTAAGGATGATGTAATCACAAAATCAAGAACTAAAATTCTTCTTTTTAATATTTGTTATTATAATTCTCAAACTATTCATAATCTTGGGACAAAACAGTACACTAATGAATATAATAATAAGAACTCCACTATAAATACCTACCCTCTCCACCTCTTCCCATCACACCTCAAATAGTTTTATCTTTCTTAATTTATGCCCAAATCCCTTCCAAAGACTCTTCCCCATGTCCACAATGTACTGGTATCACCGAAATACTAAAAACAAGGGTCTTAATGAGGTTCTCAAGGAGGACAATTCAAGAGGTAAATATCCTCTTCAATTTTCTTTTATTTTTTTCTAATTATTTTTATTTTCTTATACTCTCTTAACCTACCCTTATCCAAGGGTAATTAAAACTATATCATATTATATATAATTTAATTTTATCATTTTTATGGAAAAATTAATCTTAATACTTCTTCTCATCTCCCTTTTATTATAAAAATAAAAAACATCGTCCGTGACGTGTCGATTTACCAACATCATGGACGATGTGTTTTCAGTTTTCATTATTTCTTTCAAGGATGGTCATAAAAAAATTAATATGTTTAAATCATACAGTATCATACATATTATATGTTAAATCATTTTTTGGAACCAATTTTTATACATAATATTAATTAATAAAACAAAAGTGGTTCGTAAGGATTAAAATTCACCAAAATAAATTAATGTTCATCACTAATGTTTTATCTAATGATTAATCCTCATATCATAAAACAAAAATGATATATAATTCCATGAAATACTCTGTAAGTTAATTAATAACATTTAATTTAAATTCTAGATTTTCCCCCCTTCCATCAATAAAATCCATAATAAACCAACCATGGAAACCATGAAATAAATGCATATGAAACATTGAAAATAACGAAATATTATTAATAAATGGGTGGAGATATGTTATAATAATATCATATAATTAATTATAAATATTAATATGGTTGTTTAATATATTAATAACACTTTTTAAACCATTATACATGAGGTTTTGACATGTTTGAAGTAATATGAACCCAATGTAAGGGAATTTTTAACCCAATTTCCATTATTTGGGTTAACCTTATACTTCATAAATTATGTGGTACTAAGATTATTTGTGAAACTAATTTTGATTATATTATTTTTATTTTGTGTAATTACAACTTATAAACAAAGTCTATTCTTTTTATCAAATATCGCTTCAAATATATGATATTTGTATGAGACTTTTCTTTAAAAATGCCCTTTTAATTTCCTTTCTTTTTTTAAAAGGAATGATTTATAAGATGTAATTTTTTTAGTTTTATGATTATGTTCTGATTCTTGGGAATTGTTAATGATGAATTTTGGGACCTATATCTCCCTCCAATTTATTGGGTATTTTTATGTTGGATTTTGGATGTATGGTTACCCCAAGTGTAACTGTAATGGTTACATCATAAGGTAGTTGTGAGGGTTACATCGTAAGGTAGTTGTGAGGGTTAAAAATCATATGGTATCCATGAGGGTTAAAATATTAAGTAATTAATTCCCCAATTTAACTTTATAGTATTATTTATGTTTTATATGTTTTATATAAATCTCTTGATTCCAAAAATTAACTATATGATACTTATCGGCTGAGAAGTATGTCTTTTGAAAATGATTTCATATGTTTATAAGTATTCATGTACTAATGGTTTCTCTCCTTATTTTTATATCACTTATTGACATTTTTGTGCCAATTCCAATTTTTAAAATGTTTTTATAGAGTTTAAGGATTGGTAATAGAAAAGGAGAATCCTATATGAATGTTGTGAAGACATTTCATGAATAGATTTTATGTTTTTTATTAAAAACCTTTGTATTATAAAAAATTCATATTTTTTTGTAGTACCCACTTTGTATGTGTGTGGGTTGATATGTATGAATTATTTCTTAACTTTCTAAAAATCTAAACCAAAAATATCTTGGGGAATGTAAATAAATGAATTCTAAAAAAATTTACTAGATTATGTAATGTTTAATATCAGGTCCTTATATGTACTATTTATTCATATTTATAATTTACATATATATATATTAAATTTATTAATAATTATTTAATTATTAAAATTTTTATTATTTTATAAATTTTTTCATTTTTAAATTTTTATTTGTTTAATAATTATAGATTTTGAATATTTTTAATACAATTTTTATTGGTTTATTTTTAGTGGTGTATAAGAAAAATGGGGTCCATGGATCACATGGGGTGGATAGGGCTATGTATAAGCCCGTATGGTGAGAATGTGGGTTGGGTTGTGAACCTGAATCATGTGTATGCAAGTGGGATAAATGCTATGGGAAGTATAGGGTGGGTCAAGGCCCGTGAGGACCCAAGCATGCCGGAACGGGCTGATATAGGTTTGTGTGGAGGGTGTATGTGAGATCTCATCCCCATATTAGGATTATTTCCTTGAGTTGTGGCAGAATAGTATATAAACAAGCAGTCGAACATCCGCTATTTCGATGTGGGTCTCGTACGCATGATCAGGACCTTTAACAAGCTAGAAAATGCACTGATGAGTTACTTATATTCTGTCAACTTTGTGTTCATTACCCAATACATTGGAGGGTTGTAAGGGACCCACCCGTTAACATATTAGATAAATTACCTAAATAATTTGGGTTCGATACCCAATCATAATTTTATTAATAATTTCCAATTACCATATCATGAGAAAAACAATTAAAAGCCTTCAATTTTCTATATAAAAATATCCATTGTTCTTTCATATCTTTATTTACCCATGGATATGAAACAAGTTCTATGAAAATATATTTGAAACAATTATAATCCATCCAAAGAAATAATTATGATGGTATCATTACAATATATCCTCATTGAATCATAAGTAACATCAGGGGTTTTTGTCTTTAGTGAATAAAAATACCATTAAAAGATCATTAAAAACATCCGTGAGGAAAATAACCTTTTCATTTTTAAAATCACTTTTTAAAAACTAAAAATTCACAAAATATTGTGAATATAATTTTTTTAAAATATAATTGGAATCTTGTAAAGGAAAATTCAAATAAAATAATGATCAAAATGGTGGTAAAATCCATTCATGTCGTAAATATTAAAGATAAACATTCTTTTTAAACTTTTTTAAAGAGATTCAAAAGTGAATCATATAAAAAACGTTAAGAAATTTTAATTTAAAACCTTTTAAAATAAGTTCAAAGCTCATGGAAAATGACTTTATAAAAATGTTTATTTTTATAGAATAATATTCTTGAAAACATTTTATAATACATGTATATGGGGTAGAAAGATTCTCAATCTAAAAGAAAATGCAAGATTGGTATCACTTACTAATAAATTTATTTATATTTATTTAATCAATAAACGTGGAAATTTAAAATAAATATGGAAATCAAATTTATAACTAGAGGAGAAGAAATGATACTTTTTTAATATATTAATATCATTCAAATTCCCTAAAGGATCCTTTAATATAAAAAATATTTAAAATATAGGTGATTGTAACATAAAGCATTTTTCTACTTTGGTTACTTTAAAATCAAAATTCATTAAAAATAATAGGATAATATGGATTTATAAATACCATGAATTTCATGAAGTAACATGTCAAAATTAATTCATGGGGTAGTAAGTAAACCATATAAGGAAATCATGGCACAAGACATGAAACGTGTCTCAAGAAAATATGGTTGGGATAAAGAAAACCCCTTGCAATGTTCATATCAATTGAAGGGATAATTAATTTATGAAGTGATTATAATAAAATATGTAAATATATATAAAACAAGTGTAAATATAGAATAAAAATCATTTAGATATCAATTCACACATAATCATGGAATAACAAAATCAATGAAGTGGAATTATAATAATGAATGGGAATTGAGTTATGAAACTCCTTACCACTAGGTAACATTCATATAAAATTTCTTTAAATAAATTAATTTAAATAAAAAAATAAAATAAAATTAATTTTTATGTTTTCATAATATAAATTATTAAAGGGTAATTATATACATCATATAAAATAAAATAGGTGCATAACATTAAAACAATACGCCATAAAGATATATTGAGATTAAATCCCTTACCTTGAGTCTAGACTTGCTATGTATGTCCTTCAAAACATGTATAATAAAGTTATATCAATTATTATACATTTAAGAACCTTTTACAAGATTAATAAATTATCCTTAAACCATTTGTTTTGAAATGAACCATCTCGTGTCAGCTAGACAAGCCACCAAATAGGGTCGGTCACAAGGTGATGTGCAAAGAAACAACACAAGTCTCACATATAACCAAATTATGAATAGAGTAAAAAAGAGGAATAATAAAACATATCCATGTGAAATAAAAATCCCAGACAAAATGGATAATCCAAAATGTAAATAAATAAAATCCATAAGTTGAAACTCATTGTGACCGTCTTTCACCACTGAACCATAACACTAAGAAAGTGATTACACTAAAGAGATGTCGATGAACTATATGATGCACTTCCATTTACCTGTGTCTTGAAAAAACACCTCTATAAATTATTAAAGTAAAAAAGTATGGTGTGATCCAAAATCCAAGTATTATTTCACCAAGTAATCTATAAAAAAGTCTAACATCAGGAAAATGTTAGCTCTAGTTTTAAAACAAATATAGTTTATAAATCATTTTCATAAGAAATTTTTTTATAAAATGACATTTTTTATTAAAATTTATTAATAATACAATCAGGGAATATGAAAAGTATATATAATAAAGCATGATAAAATATGAAAATCCATCCACTTATTTATAACATCCTAGTATTTCCAAGTTTTATTTTTATTATATAAATGTTTTATTAAATTGATTAATTTATAATTAAGAAAAGTAATGAAATTTTTTTATATGATTTTCTCTAAAAAAAACAATTGAAATTGAGTGTTTCTAATTAATTTGGTTATATGTTAATTATGATACCTATAATTAGTTATACTTATAATTTATAGTTTTCAAAACTATTCTAAAGACAAATATGGGTTTTCTTTGTTTAAAATAATATATAAGGATAAATATGTTTATTTAATTATTTTTTTAAAATAGAATTTATTTTTGTCCAAAAGTTTATTTAATAGAATATTTTAATGATAATAATATTAATTAAGGGAAATACGTTTTAGAAAATTATTATTATTACTCTTAAAAAATATATTTTATAAAAATATGAAAATATATTATGTTTTTTTATAAATATTATAAATTAATATTTTATTATCAAAAAATAAACATTATATATATAGGATAAAAATGTTTGATTTGGATCATTAATATTATTAAATAAAGAATTTATATATTTTTTTGTTAAAAAAAGAAACTTGATGTGTGTAAAACAAATTGAATAACGCTAAACCACATAATAAAAAATAGAGAAAAAAGACAAAACATGAAAGGTTAATTTGATAATATAATATTATTATAATAAAATAAAATATAATAATATACTATTGGCTTTACAAACACAAAAGAAAAAACGTGAGAAGATAAAACATTTAAAAAAACATTATATTAATGATTAAAAGTATTATATATAATATATTATTATAATAATGAGTGGTTAGATAAGAAAAAACAATGGAACAAAATGTGAGGTAAAAACAATGGATAATGATAAAAATATTAAAATGTCGAATGTTTGTTTAAAAAAATGAATAAACAATTATATTAAACAAAAATAGATTTAAATTTTTATCATCTCTTTTGTTTAACCACTTTCTTCCACTAGTAGAACCACATCATTCCCTGATCAAACCCCCACTACCTAAATTAAACGCTAAATTATTTTCATCTGTCTAATCTAGCCCTACCTAATCCTATTCGTCCACTCCTCTTAAAACCTATCAACCCAGTCGTGCCTCCCTTGGCCATCTGATCAATCCCAGTGCCACATCTTAGTTATCCCCCTCTTTAACTAATCATACCCCATCCCCAAAATTCTAGGGTTAATTTTAGACCATCTAATTTAGCCCCATTCCATCAGAGTCGTCTCTCTCTCATCCTCATTGGAATCGTTCCTTAAACCAAGTTTTGTCGCACACCTGCTCATGTCTCGCCATTAAGTCTAAGTTGCAGGGCCTTTTCCCTTGCATCTCCTCTATTTTTATCCTTGTCGACCGCGACCCCATCTCAAATCGACTTCTTGAAATAATTTGATATATAGTATTGATTTTATCATAAATCTTTCCTGTGTTGTGGTTTTTCTTCACCATTATCCTCATATTCCACCAGAAGGAACCATAATATATTTATTTTATTGATCAACCCAATTTATTATTATTCTACGCTAATTGTGGGTTTTGTTTTGTTTTGATTTGGTCAGATTAAGATTTCAAATATCATCTTTTCTTATTGAGTTGTGAAAGATAATATATCAATATATATATATACCCATATTTTCACACCCAAGGATCCATTTTCTCTTCCCTCAAGTTCCCCATTTCAAGCTGCTTGAATTTACGAAGTCTTACTCCTTTGTTTGATTCAAACTATGGTAAGGGTTTTAAATATTTTTGATCAAATATACTAATTTTCCAATACATACATACATATATATAATAATATATGAATCTATATCTAACTATATAAATATTTTTAGATGTTATAAGATAAGGGTATGTCTTAAATTTTATTTTTAAACCTATATTTGTTAAGGGTTTTTTTTTGTTTTGTGTTTGAAATTGTGAGACTTATATATGTACCTATGCGTATGTACAAATATATATATATATATATATAACTTGTTTGGTTTAATAATTTTTTATGAAATATCTTTGTTTTAAATTCATGTTTTAAGGGATTCGATTTGTTTATATTTGATTCCATCAATACTTATATACAAAATTATTTGTATGCCCAATTGTAAATATATTTACCTATTTCACTTAATATTAGTTGATGATAAATATTTTTTAGTTTTATTGATGAATCAAACATTTTATGTACTATGAAACTATAAGGGATAAAATTATTTATTTATTAAGTTATACAATTTATACAATTTATGCTTTATTCTTAAGGGTGTATATATTTGTGTGTGTATATATATATTTATATCTATCCAACTAAGTATAATATTTTTAAAAAAAAGTAATGTATGAGTGTATGTTTATTTTTTTCAAATTTAAATTTAATTTGGAATAATGGTATATTAATTATATGTATGATTCTAAACCCATTATTCCAAATATAAACATGTTTTTAACAATTTTTATGTTTTAAACTTGATTTCATATTAAACCTACCAAAGTATATTCTCATTTATCGAAGTTTTTCTAAAAAATGAATTTATTTCGTAGTGATGAGTACTGTAAATTCAATGTCATATGTATACATATATATATATATGTATGAAATGTTTATTTTCATGTATATATATATATGATAAGGGTTTTTAATTAAGTTGTTATTTCTAAGACCTATGGTTTGTAAGGGATAAACTATTTTCAATCTAAATAATTTTATACATACATATATATATTATTTATGTATATATATGTATACATGATAAACCTTGAAAATAATATTTTTAAATAAAAATAAAGTTTTCCTATGTGAATATAATCTCTGATTTTTAATAGAAAATAATAACAAAACCCTGTTTTGTTATTGTGTGACTTAATATTTTAAAATGGTTTATTATTTCGATGTCATAGTTATTATTTCATGTATATACATATGTGTATATATTTTAATTTATTAAAAAAATTTAATATTTTATTTCCAAATCTGTATAAAAAGTTAGAATTTATTCTTATTATTTTATGTTTATGATTAGGTGTAACCGTTGTATTTAAATGATAATATTTTTCATTTTATGGGATAAGTCTAAACAAGTTATTATTTTATGTGTGAAACTATATTTTCACATCATGGTATGTCATGCATAGTTATTTATGGCCAACGTCTAATTTATAAATGACATACCATGAATATTAGAGAGCATGTACATATTTATTTAAATATCATGTCTATTTGTGCATTTCAAATAAAGAAGGTTATTCACATGGAATATGTGTGTGTTGGTTATGTTTAATATCATTTATTTGAGGAATGAATTGGACTTGTTATGTGATGGGTGGGGCCCACTATATCCCCCCGATGTATCGGTAGGTATCCTGAGAAAAAATAGATATGGGCTTGGCTGAGGCCTTTCCCATTTTCAGATATGGTTGTGGCTAAGTCCTTAAACATTTTCAGATGTCTTAACCGAGGCATCAAAGGTATTTTTCGAAGCATCGGTAGGTATCATGAAAAAAAACATATATGAACTTGCCTGAGGCCTTTCCCATTTTCAAATATGGTTTTGGCCGAGGCCTAAATCATTTTTTTAGTTATATTAGATGAGGCCTTGACGATATGGTTCAGATGTCCAGAATTATGCATTCCCTCATTATGAGATTATTATTTTACCTTCCATGTGATTATTCAAATAATATAATTTACATGGATAAGAATAATTTTATAATTAAAATTTAAATATTTTAGTTTATCAGGTGCACATGGTATAATGTTTTATATTTATGCATATAATAATATATAAATTCATTTTGTTTTCAATCTATAAACAGAGGTTATAAACTCATCTATCATTTCATGGTTTGAATTTATGTGTTAAATGATAATTGATACCATTTTATGTGAAAATTATAAACAAGTATTATTTCATGTGTAAATATATATCTCCACCTCTAACATGTCATACATAATTAAGTATGGTCATTATCTAACTTGTAAGTGTAATTCCATGCATTTTTGTTCAAGTGCATTCATATTATATAATGCATTTTATTTTCATTTTTTAAATAAGAATAGAAATTCTTGAGCATGGGATTTACCTAAAAAATGATTTTTAGTAACTCTTGAAAAATGATGATGACATGCTATGAGAAATGTTATTTTCTTTTAAAGAAAATGATTTAATTGTGTATATTTATTTCAAATAAATGTTTTGAAAAGAATTTATTAATTGTTTTTAAAACCCCTTACTGAGCATTTTAAATTCTCAACCTACATTTTTAATTTCTTTTTACAGGTTGAATAGATTTGTCCGTGATGTTATTACTTTGTGGAGGAAGCTCTTTGAAGTTTATTTTTTTCTTTTTTTAGGAAATGTAATAGTTGTATCTAATTCTCCAAAACCTAGCCCAGTAAAGATCCTCGTGTATGAAATGTGTTTTTTAATTTTTTCAGTTCCTTTTCTAAAAAAATACACAACATATTTTATCACCGGCTCCATAAAACAGGGCTCGAGGCCTTATATGATACACCATAAGATAAACAAGTGAGAAACGAACCATGAAATATACTTTCATGTGTCAGACCATGAATAAATGAAAAAGAAAAATATTGGGTTCTAACCTATAGGAATATGTAATAAAACATAAAAGGAATCCTAATCTAGGAATCATGTGGATCAAACTAATATCAAGTATTATAATTATGTTGATACCAAAACATCTAGTAGTGTTACACACGCTAAAGTGAAATGTATATTTCCCAACACACCCAAGGTCTAAAATGTTCCATGCTTGCCAAAAACCATTTGAAAACATTAATTACTATTTATAAATAATTTTCACTATGAATAATTACCAATTCCATGATGTAAAATCCATTTTAGAATTCAAACCCTCCATTAAGGTATTTCACAAAACCCATAGTGTGTACTAAGCCCTTTTTAAAGAAATTACCTCTTAAAACCATATATCTCATGAAGAAAATCCACCTCGATATAACATATAACATTTGTAAAAATTAACCAACGAATTTAATAAGATATTTACATTATTAAACAATTAGAACCTTTTATAGAGACATATGTCTCAAGAATGGATAGGGATCACCAAGAATCGATCTCCTAAATATAGGGTTGGATGCTGACCAAAAGGGGACTTAAGGTCCTTCAAAGAGATCTCTTGGTGACCTAAGTTTCAAGTGAACGAGGAGGAATTAATACTGTATTCAATAGGATTTGAATATTTATAGGAATTATAGAAGTTAGAAGACTACAGTTCAGCCTCCTGGACCACACCATAGACCCACCTGACCACGCCATAGATTCTTAATCCATACCTCAATCACCCTCGGTCAACTGCCCCCAAAAACAATGGTGCAGACCACACCCAGATCATATTCTCCTTGGGAACGGATACAACCTAACTGAATACACCACAATTTAGAACCAAACCACATGTGAAGTGTGATATGGTGCACCCTAGCTCCACACCTCAAGGGTACGAGATTTGGTATAACTGACCAAATCTCACCCCTTGGACACTATGCCAAAACCTCCCGCTTCATGTCCTAGCTTCTGAAAACACTATATTAAATCTTAAATAAATTGTGAAATGATTACAAAATTGGAATTATAACCAAAATTCCTCTATAGGGAACTATGCTACAACCATCTATTTCATGCCACAGCGAGCCCACTTCACACCGTAGTTGATTCCCTCCACAGTGCAGCCCCATGTAAATTTCTAGGGAAGTTACACATTACCTCAAAAATTCCCAAAAATTAAATTAATAAATATCAACCCTTAAAATATATTATAACCAAAACCTATAGGTACTCACATATTTTATTTATTTAATTACATTTTTAATTACTTAATCAATTAATTCCACATCGGGTGTTTTGAAGTTGTTCAGTTCATAACTTCAAAATGACTTTAGTATATTTATTGTGGTTAAAGGGATATTTATTCCATAATATATAGAATAATAATCCTAAAATAATTATCATTTTTACACATTAATTATACTTTTATAATCAACTATTTAATATTATTAGGAAAAATAAATTACATTACAATCATTGAGACGGTAAGTCATACGTATATATGAGTAATGTTTCCATTTTCCAAAGAACATGAGGGAAAGAAGGTTGATATTATTTTTTATTTCCAGAATGATGAATATATCCAAAATATAAAATTTTATATTTGTTTACACTTACATATACCATCCCTTTTATTTGGTGATAAAAAAATAATCACATCACTTCATGAAGGTTGTAATCCACATGTACGCACGAACGACGTTATCATTTTTCAATGGATAAAATGGTAAAAAATAGAAGATAAATTATATTTAAATAATGATAACAGTTTCATAAATATAATACATTTATATTAAGTCAATATTTATAACCATTCATAAGATTTTGTGTTGGAAAATTAATTATATCAATTTGCTAGGAGGTAGTCTATCGTACACAAGAATGATGGTTTAACTTTTTATTTGATGACAGAAAGAGATGGATATAGATTATTTGATTAATATAATAACATATAAATATATGTAAGATATTTATGTAATTATTTCATCATAGGTAAAATACTTTTAAAGATTTATAAGAAGAAATAAAAATAAAATATTTGGTTAGAAGCTATACCTATTCTTCAGACAACTTCCTTTGTTTTACAGATCAATCCCTATAAGGTTGGTATTTTACCCAAAATAATACCAATATGATGTGGATAGAGTCATTAATAAGATATTTGGGTAGGTATTGACTGCTATAGAGTTTCCAAAAATGTGTGCAGAATATAGGAGAGGATTTTCCCTTTTATAAGTAAAGAGCGGGGGACTCTTGCAATAAATTAAATTATTAAATTAATATAAATTAATTTTCATTTAAAAATGGCTTAAAATTGATATATTTAAAATATAGGATGTTAATTAGTATAAATAATCTCATATAATAAAATTTGGATAATTTTAGGTGATTTTTTCATCATTATATTTTTATTTTAAACTCTCTTTATCTATTTTAATTATTACCGAAATATCAAAGTTTTTTATTCTTTAAGGGTCAAATAAAGATACTATAAAATTAAAGGTCATACATAAATGGTATATTGTGGATATTTCCACCCATATCCCATTAAATTTTCGAAATATTGTATTTTTATTAATTCTAAATCATTTATTAAAATATTGTTACTTGTAAAATGTCATTACTTTCAGTTTTGAAACTATTCATTTACTTTGAATTTAAAGTTATCAAGATAACAATGGAATTAAAATATAAAATTTAAATAAATAATAAATTATATATATTTATCTATAATTTTTTTTAACAATTTAACTCACCCTCAAAAAAATAGTTTTAAAGTTTTTAAAATCATTTACTTGATTTTTCTACTACTTGCACAAGAACTGTGTTAGTGTTGCATGAAGATTTAATGAAATTATTTCATAAATAAAAAATAAATATAAATTAAAATCATAAAAATAGTTGAATTATTAAAAAAATAAACTTTAATATTCATCAAAAACTTATTTTTATCTCTATGAGAACATATAGTATAAATTTAAAAGTAAGAGAGTGGCATTTTGTACTTATCTTTACTTAAAATAATATGTCTTTTTCAAAGAAAAATATCACAAAATTTTCATATATTATAATATTGGATTACAATGGGAAAAATCACTCACAAAATAGATTAAAATAATGTTTTAGGGTTATTTTTTGTCTTTATAATATTATTTGTAACCTTAATTACATGATTAACCCTTGCGGAGGTGAAAAATATTTATCATAGTTATTATTCAAAATGATCAAATAAATAAATGGGATATATTTACAAAATTTGGACCCCCTAATTCCAAATATAAAATCTATTTTTCAAGATTAAATTTATAAATTTTTTATAAATTAATTTTAGATAAAAATACAACATGAAATGAAAAACATTTTTCTTAGAAAAATGCATTTTAAGCCAAAAAAAAGTTATACTAGAATCATGTGTAATGGAAAATCACATGTAATTACATAGATTATTTATAATTAAACTATAATTTTATTAATTTAATAAAAAAATCCTAATTGTAATTTACTTTGTTTAATGAAAGGAAATGATAGTTTTATAATTATCGATAATTTTCACTATTCACTTAAAAATCAATCTTTCCATAACAACTCATTTCACCCTAAGATGATTTTGATATGATGAATTAAAAAAGGATATCAATTTTTTAAAATTAAAAATTTAAATTATATAAATTATTTTTTAAATAAAAATATATAATTTATAAAAACCCAATCTGGAAAGAAATATAGATTTTTCTTTTTGACAAAAAAGTAATTAATATTATTTTAATGAATATAAATATATAAAACATAATTCAATATATATATATATAAGGAATAAAACTAATTTAATGTTAATAATACTTGGGTTGTTAAACTAGTTCTTATAATAGAAATGATCAAAATCATTTATGTGAAGTTATTTTATAGGTTTAATTAAATTTTAGTTTATCTATATTTTTAATATATATTTTTATGTTTAGATTTCAAATTTAAAATTTATTATAATTTGAAAAGGGTAAATGTGTAAATATTTTTTATATAATTGTTCTATGATTTCATTTTCTACTGGTTTTTTAGTTTTTTCCTTTTGGTTTTTGATTTATTACATGTTGGGTAAACTATATTTCTAAATAATTGTTATTAAAAAATATTTTTTTACATATGTTATAAAATAACAGATATATAAGCATTTTTTTCATCATTTATTCAAGATAACTTATTTAAAAACATGATTTACATCCCTTATTTTGAAAAATAGTGAAAAGGTTGACCGAATTTACGTTTTTTGATGGATTTCGATAGAAGTTTAAAAGTAACCAATGTGAAAGATTGTTTTTAAAGTCATTTAAAATAACTAATGTAATAGGATTTTTAACAAAATTTCTTACAATGACTTGTGATAGCTTTATATTCTCTCTACTTACCAAAATCTTACTAAACCTTCTATTTCAACAGATAAGGCCTCGAAAAAAAATATTACAAAGGTCACACTTGAAGAGGCCTTTTGGCTCTATGTTGACTACAAAGTAAGGACAAGCACTAAATCTCTCAATTCTAATAACCACTATAAAAAATGAAATCCACTTTGTAGTTATCGATAGAGGCTCAAGAACTACTAGCTCTCAAGAGTAAATAAAGAGGCTCAGAATAACTCCTTGTTAACTAAAACTTCAACTACCCTGATATTTTAGGACTTCCATCTATAAATTTTCTTATTGGGATGTTTCAATGAATCCCTTGTCAAGATAAACCAGTTTGTTCCAATATCATCTCTATGAACTCTTCCTTATAAATCACCTTGAGACATGTCATCAACTTAAATTGGGTTACCTAGAATTGGATCTCTAGGTGTAATGCCTATTTAAATTGTCATTCCCAAGATTCATTTTTAGGAATAAAAGTGGTAGTATGAGAAAAAAGATCCTTGAAGTGAATTTCAAACTCCCATTTTCTAGATCTCTCCTACCAACGAGAAATAAAATAATGTTCTCAAACCACCTTCAATGTTGAACAGATAAATTCTACCAAAAAGTAATCAAATAACTTATCTCATGATTCCTTTGAATCATATAAATAGTAATGGAACAATGATCATCTTCACACAATAAACTAACAGATAATATAATCTAATGCTTCTTCCTAGAAATAATTTTTCAGAAATAGATCTCCAGCTCCTACAATCACCTCTATTTATCTTTATTGAAAATAGACTCATCATACTTATATAATATTGGATATTTAAGCTCATGCAACATCTTCCTCCAAGAATTGTATTCATCAATACCAACTTTGTGATGATCTATTATAGCACCATGTTGTACCTCATCATCCTATACATCATGAGGAAACTAAACATAATCCATATCTATATAGATAACAAGGAATCATAATACAAGAGATATAGAATTTAATAAGATAATTTATTTTAATTCATTTTTACTTTCCCATCACCTTTACAAATTCAATCCCATGTGAAAAAAAATCATGATGCATGAACCACACCCAGGTCTTTACCCAGTATGTAGCATAACCTTACCAAGCATGTTTAGTAATCTTAAGGTCCTTGCATTAAATCACAAGGGGGATCTAATCACATGTTTCCTTTTTGAGTCTTCTTTACCCACATATCATGTTAATCTTGACTAACATTGTTTCCCTAAAAAACAAGCAATAATTACCAGTTCCTAACTACAAATTTTATCTTATCTCTCAACCTAAAGCTTGGAAACCACTTTTCAACAACCCACCGCCTACTATAACCCCTATTGGAAGAGAAGGGAAGATGGAAGTGACCCCTAGAACCCACCTATGATAGGGTATGGTTTGGAGAGTAGAATTGAGGGTATAGAAACCCACAAATGGGAGGTATTCACCTCATTAATCTCAGTAATAAAGAAAACTGCACCAATAAACTCCATAACATAACAAATAATTCACCTCAACATTCATGAAATTTCATATAGAAAAAAAAACTCTAACATAAAATCATGAAGTAACTATTAAGATAATAACTCCATGAACACCAGCTAACACCAACAAACACCATTAGCTAGTATTTTCTACTATATTCACCAAACATTTCCTACATATATAAAAATAATATATATATATATATGGGTGAGAATAAAAGTATGTTATGTTGTATCCTCCCCAAAACATCTTGTGAAAATATGGAAGAAGTATACCAATACCTTAGTGAATAAACAGAAAACCCAACTTGTTACCTATACAAGGTCAACTAATTTCAAAAACATCACTGAGGCACACTCACCTAATATTGCAAAAAAGTATGGTAATATAATAATCAGTAGAATATATAAGTGAAAGATCCCTTCATCCACTTCCCCACTGAACTAGTAACCCTCATGCTCTAATGGATTGTATCCTAATGCTCTCATACCTTCCATACTTATATAATCGCATAACCACATATCACATCATAACCGCAACCATGTAACTAATATAACAACACTAAAAAATACCTAAATAATTTCATAGTAAGGTACATGATCATGAAGGATATTAGTCAGGTGTCCTCATATTTCCATGTACACCCTCACAATGTACCCACATCATAACCATATACCTGTTGGAGTTGGTGGTCTAGAAACAACTACTTTGTACTTTATTCATTAAATAAAAGCCTTATCACATCTTGATTGTTCTTCTACATGACATGTCATGTGATAATGTCCCAAGGACAACTATTTCATTAAAGGGCCGTAGCGGATCCCTGCTATGAAGAGAACTCGGAAGTGCCATAACACTGTTCTTGAATGTATATTCTATGGCCGGATGATATTATTTAAGGGACACAAATAATACAGGTTATTAGGGGTGAGGACTCATAAAACTTTGAGGCACCTTCTCATGGTGTATGCCCTTGGTAATATCCAGGAGGATATTATGAGAACGAGACCCGCCAGTAGGAAATCCACATTTCATAGTGTCATTGGATGTTCATATCTGCGGACGTGTGTATTGGTCCTTAGACTTTAAGATTATTATTAATGGGTATTAAAACTCGCGCACTTAGATGTATTGATGAAAAATGTGATGACACACTGTTCTCAGCGAGGTAGGATACGTTGGGTGCGTCACGAGTAATACCGCATTAATAGATAATGCGAGAAAGTATTTGTCCCTTTCGTTCCATAACGGAAGTAGATATCTCAGGCCCTTTGATGGAATTGATATAGCCTAAATAAATCCATGGCCATGGTAAGGTATGAGCAAGTTCAATTCCGGGAAGTCAAAGAAAGAATAATCAAGCACATGGGTTGATGGAACTAGCATGCAACCCTCTTGATTGGAGATATCGAGACAAATGGATTATATTACATGGTAAGAGTTCGTAGGATGTGACACGTCATTGTAAAATTAACTTATTTCTCTATGGGTGTCTTGGCGTGTTTCTAGACGCTAACCTTGGACTTTAGGCAGGCTCAGCCTAATGCCACTGAGAAAGAGGCCTAGAGGGTCTCACACTAAGTGTGTCCATGTATCTCAGTTAAATATTAATTTAACAAGTTAAATAAATATTATTCCCGACTGTGGTTTAATAATTATTTAAGGATGTCTGATCGCATTTATTTTTACACTAGTTATTCGAGAGAATATATTGTGGACAAAATAATATATTTATTAGCGAGTAATGCAGTTACATTTATTTAAGAAATAAATAGTCATTACTCAAGGTCTAATAAATGTGGTGGAGAAAAATGGAAAATAAAAGTACACGTCGTGTATATTAAATATACATGTCGTGTAGTTTTATGGAAAACAAGTACACGCCGTGTATTAATTATTGCACGCCGTGTAGTTTTTCCAGTTGGGATTTTGAGGATTTAATATTGTTTTATTAAATGATATTTATTATAATCAGTGTGCGTGCATGTCATGGAATTAATAATTCGACATGGGGGTTTTCAATAAGAGTTAATGAAATAAATAAAATGTGTAACGCGTTTATTTATTGTCATAACTCTGTTAACCTCAAACCCGATTATAAATATCCTCGCAACCCTAAAATTTTAAAGAGCCATTGTTGTGCACAACGGATTTGTAAATACTCTCAAGCCAAGAAAGAATTCCCTTTCCACCAAGAACGCCCTCAAGTTACGAGAGCAAGATCCTCCACCGGATCAAGGCGGTCGAAGGCGGACATCGCAAGAGAATGTTCTTCCGTGCTAGCACCCGGAGATCCCTTCAGCGACGTCTGGAGATACATGACACACGTGTGGATCACCGCTAGAGGAATCCTACACTTGGATTCTACGATGCAACGACGGATCACCGAATCGTGACTGGACACATCAACGAAGAAAGAATTCCAACGAGGTAATTCTTATGCATTAATTAAATTAATTATAATCAACATATGATGATCCCCCTCAAGGGTTCCTGGACTCCTCTTTTCTTTTCATTATTCATTCTATTCCGAAGATTAGGCATTTTATATCATGATGGATCTCGGATTGAACGTTGTTTAACATTAAAATTAAAGGTGGGCAAACCCACCAACGCGCTTCTGCTGTGCCCGAAACCTACAAGTGGTATCAGAGTGGTAATATTGTTGATTATAATTATTTAGTTTTTCGTTGGTAATTTACGCATTTAATAATTTAGTTATTTAAATTCAAGTTTAATCATTCTGGAAATCTGAATATCGAGATCTATTCCTTCTCCCTCGTTTCTCGTTCACCTCACAGAAACGATTTTTTCTTTTAATTTTTATTAAAATAAAATAGAGGAACTCATCCGGAGGTTCCAAACGTTTCTGGCCGTATAACACCAGAATACACGGCGTGTATTCGGAAGTACATGTCGTGTAGTCTAGGTTCAATGCATTGACTGATCCGCCAAATCAGGCTATGTATTGGATTATTTCTAAGAATTTAAGACATCGTGTGTTGACCAGAAACAGGTGGCACACGGTTTCCGGAATACACGTCATGTGGTCCAATGAACACGGCGTGTAGTCCCTTCGGGTTAGGGTTGGATCGTGTAATCTGTACACTGCATGCCCGGTTGGAAACTGTGTAACGCGGAAACTACACGGCGTGTGTCCCACTGTACACGCCGTGTACTCTGAAAATTTCCGAAGTACATTAACACTCCCTGTCCCCGGGCGTGTACTTCAGATGGAGGGTGAATAAAAGTACACGCCGTGTAGTCGGAACTACACGTCGTGTACTCACCCAAATTACAAAGATTTATTAAAATTTGTTATTATATTATACAAACCCTTGAGACGTGTACCATGGTGCAGGCGTAAAGCTGAGGCACAGCACATGATAGGTGTTTTATATATATGTGTTTAATTTAACATCTGCGTAATAAATTGGAATTCACCGAGTTGCCTCCAAGGTACAAGTTATGTACAATGATAATTTTAAATGAATTTATTTGTTTAAAATTATGATGGATGAGAATCTCAAGGAAATTCAGAAAAGGGATTTAAGATAAAAGGATTGATTAATTAAAGATAATTAATTGATTCGAGCGTGATTTATTATAAGGCCCCAGCCTTAAAACTTAGTTAATCTTGAGTTATTACAAGATTACACATTGAAGATCTTTTCAGGTTTAGAGTTTTAGAGAATTAGATCATAAAACTTGCATTACATTCCACATTTAAACAAAGTGGTTACATAAAACATAGTATTCATTTTTCCCATCAACGGAAACATATTTAAAATAAAACATGGATACTTTCTTGAAACTTCCTTGACGCTATCATCATATCATGTACCCTTCCCTTGACCTGTGAAAAACATTTCAAAAACTTGGGATGAGCATAAAAAGCTCAGTAAGGGATATAAAAATATGGAAAGGAAACATGAGTACATGTATACATAAGAATGAAATCATACATTACCCATAAAACATAAGCACTTTAACATACCTCATAAAATCATGAATAAATCATAGAAACCATAAGATATAAAGGTAACTTGAGGCATTCATAACATTCTTACATAGGGAGTAACCCTCTTGGTTACGTTTGGAATACCCATCACAGTATATTCCCTAAATATCTTCGGAGAAACCTTAACATTTAACCCCTTCACGTTACCCAATGCATTGGAGAGCTATATCAGGCTCACCCACCCATAGTTTATCACGGAACCACCCGTCTTCATAATAATTCCCAAGAACCATAACATAATCGTATCACATAAAACATGCATAAAGGAAACATAACATTTCCACTTTTCAATCACAAGATATCAATACAACACATTGATATAACAACATTATGAAAACCATTTTCAATACCAAAATAAAAAAAAAGTAAAACATGGTATTTATTTTTCTTTTAAAAAAAGGTGTGGCTTGTAGAGGAAGCTGAAACTCTAATAATGGTCACGACGGTGGAGAAGTCGTTGTCACCGCATACGTACGACAAAAACATTCCCTATTGTCATTTATTAAAACGCTTTGTATAAAAAAGATTCCTTTCGGATAAACGTAAAAGTCAAAGGGGTTTATACACCGTATAAAAGAAGGTTGTGTATAAAACAAATATGCCTCAATGAAAGGAAATTGAGACAAAGTCCCATACAAAGAGGGTATCCTTGGATTAAGGATAAATCAATTAAATAATTATGTGTGACAAACTAATACACCAAATATAAGTGGATATTAAGTGTAAAACAATCAGAGGTTATTCACACATATTCATAGAACGAAATATTCAAGGAGTACAATCTTATACCAAAGAATCAAAATTGGGTTAAGAAGTTCCCTTGCAAAAATTTGACAGCCTAACGGCGTCACTACAAAATTCAGAAAATGAGTTGATGAGAGATAAAAAGGGTATCTCATCACTTGGACATAAAATTTAAATCACTAAGGATATAGAAGAACATGTCCAAACATAATTTTATTTGAATTAAAAGACATAACAAAAGAAGTCTTTTAAAAAGAGGAGGGTGAAAGGTTCCCGTACCGACATGGGTAACTTTCGAAACATACACCCAGTGAAAGAAGGACAATACAACATTGATGTAAATACTCATAAATGAAAGTATATTACACAATGAGTAAAATAATGGTCAGTAAATACTCCACTCAAAGGAAATTGTGCCAAATGTAGCATAAATCTCACGGGAATAAAAGTGAGATGAAAAATCCCTTACGAAAACTCGGCAGCCTAACAGCGCCACTTAAAACTTCCAAAAATGGATTGATGAGATCAAATAGGGTATCTCATCATATTAAAATAAAATATAAAGAGGAATATAAAATAACATCCCCCATCATAACAAATAGGAGCTTAAAAGAAGTGACATAAAGGATAATACTTAAAAAGAAAGAGAGAGGTTAGATCTCTTACGAAAATTCGGCAGCCTAACGGTGCCACTCAAAACTTCCAAAATGGAATGATGAGAGAGAATAGGGTATCTCATCATATGAACATAAAAATTACAGTAAGAGTAATATAAAATAGCATCCCAATCACAAGAAATATGATCTTAAAAGGAATGACATAAAAGAGTGTACTTAAAAAGAAAGAGATGAGTAGGATCCCTTACCTCAGGTCCAACTTGACTCGATCGTTTTTTAACGTCCTGAATAATAAACTTGAGTTAATTTATACTTTATTAAGAACCTTTTTCAAGTTTATTATTCCTTTTATATCACTTATTTCCATGTTATAAACATTATGTAATCATTTAAGTTAATACTGTTTATTTTGTCGATATTTGTTTCTTAAGTCGAAAGTGGACTTCTTACAATTACATGGTGTTCGTGTGGTCAAAGGTTCATTATATCCAGAATGATATTCATGATTTTGATATCATATATATCATATATATCCTGAATATTCATGTATTTATAATATTACATAATCATTTAGAGGTAAGAAATGAAATGCACCGTTCATGGAGATGGTAAGCCGTACGTACGCATGAACGCTACTTTCATTTCTATGTCATATTAATGGAATGAAAACTAAATGAGAGGTATGTATATTTTAATTACATAATTATATTCATAATTTATATGTAACATAAATCATATATAATAACTTTAAATACATCCTTTATACATCCCACATATGTCATTGACGAATCAAATCACTTTGATGGGGTGGTAGTCCGCACTTCCTAAAATGAAATTATCGTGTTTACCCACAATGGAAACCATAATGGTATGCCACAAAAGAAAAATACAGAAGCTTAAGTAAAACATAAACATACTATATATCATATATAAATATAGTGTCATCTTAATGTCCACCTTTGAAGGTGTTAGAAGAATGTTGAACAATCATCGTTTCGTGAGGCAGAAATTCGCCATCCACAGAAACAGTATGTTCTTTAACCATTAGATGTAGGTGGGTGTAATTTTATCTCAAATAATTCTTATACAAACATCCTAGTATATTTAAGATACTGTATTTGTTACAAAATAAATGAATAAAAAGAGTTTATGGGGTTGGAGAATCAAAATAAAACCAAAGGACACAAGTGAAGACATTACCTTAAAATCAGGTAACTCCCTTTGGTTTGAGCTCAAAGGCTTCCTTGGGAAGACTTCTGCCCAAAGTGAGGCTTCTAGGAGTAATATAGAGATGTGGAGAGGCAAAATGAGCAGGGGTTGGCCGAGCCAAAGGCTTTAGAGGTGTGGGTAAGGTGGTAGAGGTGGGGGCCTTTTATAAGAGGAGAGGAGGGGCACTCTTGTAAAGTTACAAAATGTTACTTTATTTTCAAATGAGTTTCGGATTTTAAAGGTCCCACATTGTTGTATTTCTAGGATAAGGTGGTAAGGGTTCTAAATATACTCATCCAATAGGTTTTTTACAAGTGTAAGTTATAGTTTTAACATTATCTTTTCATTTTATTTAAATCCTTTATTAATGAGGTAATCGCTGCATCATCATGATGTCATAAATAATTTAATTTATTTAATGTCTAAAAATTATAAAAAAAATATCATGATGTAGGAAATATTTTTATATTTCTAATGAATATTTATAGTCAAAAATATTACTTTTATAACCCCATTTAAAATTTTTTTTAGTGAAACATCTCATGCTTGTGACATTTTTATTTTAACTTTAAATAAAAAGTTATTTATGTCATTTTCCAACCAAAGTGGCTCCATGGGGTCCCCAAGTTGACCCATGGATTGTCTTGGTCGGACATGACACATCCAATGATGGTAGGACATTTTTCTAGGTCATTTCACATTATTAAAACATTATTTTTACCTTAAATTACACTAATTACCTCTAATCGCGATTAAAAACTTAATAAGTTACTATTCACCAAAAAATTATTCTAATCCCATTGAACCACATTTTACTTCCTAATGAAAACCATGTATGTCATATTTTTTAAATTCAAAACACAGAGGTGGAAAAGTTTCATTTAAACAAAAAATCAGTTTCTTTAACTACCACTTAGTGGTTTCACTATTCATCAAAAATTGAAGTTTTTCAGAAAAATATCAAAAATTCACCCTAAGCTATATTTGATATTACGAATTCAGAAATGAAGTCTATTTTAAAAAATTAAAAACATATAAGTTTCATTAATTAATTTAATAATTAATTCCCATTGTCAAAACAAATAGCGTGTTTTTAAGAAACAATAAGTATCAAAAGATCGACTCTTTCAAGATGAAATTAATTCCAATGACCACTATTGGATTAAATGGTAAAAATATATTCTAATTGAACTTTAAAACCAATTCAAAAGATAATCTAATAATATAAATAAATTAGATTAAAAAGAGGTTTTGAATTAAAATACAACATTTTTCACTGTTCATTAAAAAATGAACTTTATCGGAAAAATACCAAAAATTTACACAATGTAATTTCTGATGTCCCGATTCTAAAGAAGAATTTTATTTTGTCAAATATAACACATAAAATTTTCAAAAAGTGTATTTAAAATAGGTTTTCCATCAAAAGGAGGTTAATCGACCTTTTAAAGTATATTAGAATGTTTATGCTTAAAAATTGGATTCATTCACATTTTTAATCCTCTAACATTTATTGTAAAAAGTAAAAATATTTGACAATAATATATAATCATTTTGTAGTTAGTTCTGTTCATTCCCGCCATTACAATGACTAGGCGTTAACTACCATTTAAAATAATATTATTTTATTATTAGAGTGCAATGTAAGATTCCCAAGAAACTTGTTGGTGCGTATTGGGTAAGCCATCGAGCATAGCGTTCTCTTTAAATTAATATTTACATTTTATTCACAAATAGGGATAAATATAAAAATTTCATATTCTTTATTTACCTGGGGTGTTACATTCTTCCCCCCTTTTTGGAATTGCGTCCTCGCAATTTCAAAATTGGGCTCGAAAACATCCTTGAAAGTCCCACATCGGAACAAGAGTCGGTAAAAAAGTCACTTTAAAAGAATGGGAGAGAAGTACAGTTGTCACCCGAGTTAACCCATACTAGGATTCCAAGTATGAAAATATGGATATGGAGGAGAAAACAAAGGGTCATGTTCTGATGGATAGTGATAGTAAACATGTCTAGGAGAAAGTTAACCATAAGAAAATCGCAAACTTGTGATGGGTTAAACGGTATTGGATTCCCCAGTAGGAAAATTTAATGGACAACATTTTTTTTCAGTTAATTTTCATTGAGGAATTTATTTTTGAGATTAACTAAAACATAAGGAAACATACTTACTTGTCATGTTGACTTTCAAATTTTACTGGATTTCTTACACGAACTCATATTTTCTCCAAAAGATGAGTATTTAGGATGACTTATTTACATTAAGAGAGCTATAATCAACTTCTAGAGAATCACCTAACCCAAAAAAGAGAACTATATACTTCCCATGTCTTTAGACTTTAACCAAAACCAAAACCAAAAAGGTTAGTACTAGATCAGATAATCCAAAAAAGGATAACCCTTTATAAAAAGAAAATCTATTCTTAATCTCCAAATTTGTCCAACAAAACCCAAAGTTCAACGAGGACCATTTGATAAACAATTTGTCCATAAAATTCTTCAAAGTAAACCAAAATAAGATTGAAACCCAAATATTTGAAGGATTTAGTCACATAGTCTTCCAAGGTACAAATTAACTTTTATCTCCAAATAACATCAGTTGCTCTTAAATTCTCATATTGAAAAATAATTAACCTAATCACATATCCTCGATGATAGGTTAATCATTTCCATAGATAACCCAAAATAAACTTACTCTTGATTCCTAAAATAATATAACTAAAAAGAATTAGTCAAACTAACCAGGTACTTCATGTAGTCCAGTGGTAGGCAATAAATACCAGTCACACTTTGGTTGTGGGTTCGATTCCCGCAGCTTTGTCCGACGCGATGGGTTGTCACACAGTCTATGTGTTGTCCTTTTTCCAAAACAATATAATTATTAAAACATTCCCCAAAACGAGATAAAATCTTCAAAAATGATCATAACATATTTTAACCTGAAGTTTATCTCATGCCTTTCATTTCCCATCATAACATATAATAACCCATAATTACCTCAAAAGTAAGGATCATATAAACTCTAATGGTTACCTTTATAATTATTACCTGAACTTCCACATCGATTTGTCATCTCGTACATGATGCATTATAGATCATACCAAGGTTCAAGTGGTTGATCATGACTCCTTGATAGTTGGTTTAGAACAACCATGAGTTTCCTCATTGAATCCCCCATTTTATCTAGTATGTTAATCAAAGAACCACCACAGTTTCCTTCAAACCTTTTGTCTCTTTGGTGCCTGCTAGATCCATCCATTCACTAAAAACAGAAATTTCAGTGTGAGTATATCAACAAAACCATCATGTACTAATGAGGAAGGTAAACACTAAGATATACTTACTCATTCACTTTATCTAAAACTAGGACTCTTTCTGAAATCCTAACCATTATGGTAATGTCACTTGTGCTTAGAGAATACCCTAACCTCTAAAGTTATCTAAACTGACCTATGATACCAACTATATGGCCCCAGCCTTAAACCTTACTTAATCTTGAGTTATTACAAGATTACACATTGAGGATATTTTCAGGTTTAGATTTTTAGAGAATTAGATCATAAAACTTGGATTACATTCCACATTTAAAAAAAGTGGTTACATAAAAGTTAGTATTCATTTTTCCCATCAACGGAAACATATTTAAAATAAAACATGGATTATTTCTTGACACTTACTTGACACTATCATCATATCATGTACCCTTCCCTTGACCTGTGAAAAACATTTCAAAAACTTGGGATGAGCATAAAAAGCTCAGTAAGGGATATAAAAATATGGAAAGGAAACATTAGTACATGTATACATAAGAATGAAATCATACATTACCCATAAAACATAAGCACTTTAACATACCTCATAAAATCATGAATAAATCAAAGAAATCATAAGACATAAATGTAACTTGAGGCATTCATAACATTCTTATGTAGGGAGTAACCCTCTTGGTTACGTTTGGAATACCCATCACAGTATATTCCCTAAATCTCTTCGGATAAACCTTAACGTTTAACCCATTCGCATTACCCAATGTAATGGAGAGCTATATCGGGCTCACCCACCCTTAGTTTATCATAGAACCACCCGTCTTCATAATAATTCCCAAGAACCATAACATAATCGTATCACATAAAACATGCATAAAGGAAACATAACATTTCCACTTTTCAATCACAAGATATCAATACAACACATTGATATAAAAACATTATGAAAACCATTTTCAATACCAAAATAAAAGAAAATTAAAACATGGTATTTATTTTTCTTTTAAAAAAAAGGTATGGCTTGTAGAGGAAGCCGAAACTCAAATAATGGTCACAGCGGCGGAGAAGTCGTTGTCGCCGCATAGGTACCACAAAAACATTCCCTTTTGTCATTTAGTAAAACGCTTTGTATAAAAAATATTCCTTTCAGATAAATGTAAAATTCAATGGGTTTTATACACCGTATAAAAGAATGTTGTGTATAAAACAAAATATGCCTCAATGAAAGGAGATTGAGACGAAGTCCCATAAAAAGACGATATCCTTGGATTAAGGATAAATCAATTAAATAATTATGTGTGAAAAACTAATACACCAAATATAAGTGGATATTAAGTGTAAAACAATCAGAGGTTATTCACACATATTCATAGAACGACATATTCAAGGATTAAAAGCTTATCCCAAAGAATCAAAATTGGGTTAAGAAGTTCCCTTGCAAAAATTTGACAGCCTAACGGCGTCACTACAAAATTTAGGAAATGAGTTGATGAGAGATAAAAAGGGTATCTCATCACTTGGAAATAAAATTTAAATCACTAAGTATATAGAATAACATATCACAACATAATGTTATTTGAATTAAAAGACATAACAAAAGAAGTCTTTTAAAAAGAGGAGGGTGAAAGGTTCCCCTACCGACATGGGTAACTTTCGAAACATACACCCCGTGAAAGAAGGACAATACAACATTGATTTAAATACTCATAAATGAAATTATATTACACAATGAGTAAAATAATGGTCAGTACATACACCAATCAAAGGAAATTGTGTCAAATGTAGCATAAATCTCACGAGAATAAAAGTGAGATGAAAAATCCCTTACGAAAACTCGGAAGCCTAACGGCGCCACTTAAAACTTCCAAAAATGGATTGATGAGATCAAATAGGGTCTCTCATCATATTATAATAAAATAGAAAGAGTAATATAAAATAACATCCCCCATCATAACAAAGAGGAGCTTAAAAGAAGTGGCATAAAGGAGAGTACTTAAAAAGAAAGAGAAAGGTTAGATCTCTTACGAAAATTCGGCAGCCTAATAGCGCCACTCAAAACTTCCAAAATGGATTGATGAGAGATAATATGGTCTCTCATCATATGAACATAAAAATTACATTAAGAGTAATATAAAAGAACAACCCAATCACAAGAAAGATGAGCTTAAAAGGAATGACATAAAAGAGTGTACTTAAAAAGAAAGAGAGGAGTAGGATCCCTTACCTCGGGTCCGACTTGACTCGATCGTTCTTTAACGTCCTGAATAATAAACTTGAGTTAATTTCTACTTTATTAAGAACCTTTTTCAAGTTAATTATTACTTTTATATCACTTATTTCTATGTTATAAACATTATGTAATCATTTAAGTTAATAATGTTTGTTTTGTCGATATTTGGTTCTTAAGTCGAAAGTGGACTTCTTACAATTACATGTTGTTCGTGTGGTCAAAGGTTTATTATATCCAGAATGATATTCATGATTTGGATATCATATATATCATATATATCCATAATATACATGTATTTATAATATTACATAATCATTTATAGGTAAGAAATGAAATGCATCGTTCATGGAGACGGTAAGTCGTACGTACGCATGAACGCTACTTTCATTTCTATGTCATATTAATGGAATTAAAACTAAATGTGAGGTATGTATATTTTAATTCCAGAATTATATTCATCATTTATATTTAACATAAATAATATATAATAACTTTAAATACATCCTTTATACATCCCACATATGGAATTGACGAATCAAATCACTTTGAGGGGGCGGTAGTCCGCACTTCCTAAAATTAAATTATCGTGTTTACCCACAATAGAAACCATAAAGGTATGCCACAAAAGAAAAATACACAAGCTTAAGTAAAACATAAACATATTATATATCATATATAAATATAGTGTCATCTTAATGGCCACCTTTGAAGGTGTTAGAAGAATGTTGAACAATCATCGTTTCGTGATGCAGAAATTCGCCATCCACAGAAACAGTATGTTCTTTAACCATTAGATGTAGGTGTGTGTAAGTGTAGCTCAAATACTTATTATAACAACATCCTAGTATATTTTAGATACTGGATTTGTTACAAAATAAATTAATAAAAAGAGTTTAGGGGGTTAGAGAAGCAAAATAAAACCAAAGGACACAAGTGAAGACATTACCTTAAAATCAAGTAACTCCCTTTGGTTTGAGATCAAAGGCTTCCTTGGGAAGACCTCTGCCCAAAGTGAGGCTTCTAGGAGTAAGAGAGGGATGTGGAGAGGCAAAATTAGCAGGGTTTGGCCGAGCCAAAGGCTTGAGAGGTGTGGGTAAGTTGGTAGAGGTGGGGGCCTTTTATAAGAGGAGAGGAGGGGCACTCTTGTAAAGTTACAAAATGTTACTTTATTTTCAAATGAGTTTCGGATTTTAAAGGTCCCACATTGATGTTTTTCTAGGATAAGGTGGTAAGGGTTCTAAATATACTCATACAATAGGTTTTTGACAAGTGTAAGTTATAGTTTTAACATTATCTTTTCATTTTATTTAAATCCTTTATTAATGAGGTAATCGCTGCATCATCATGATGTCATAAATAATTTAATTTATTTAATGTCTAAAAATTATAAAAAAAATATCATGATGTAGGAAAGCTTTTTATATTTATAATGAATATTTATAGTAAAAAATATGACTTTTATAACCCCATTTAAAAATTGTTTTAGTGAAACATCTCATGCTTGTGACATTTTTATTTTAACTTTAAATAAAAAGTTATTTATGTCATTTTCCAACCAAAGTGGCTCCATGGGGTCCCCAAGTTGACCCATGGATTTTATTGGCCGGCCATGACACATCCAATGAGGGTAGGACATGTGTCTAGGTCATTTCACATTATTAAAACATTATTTTTACCTTAAATTACACTAATTACCTCTAATCGCGATTAAAAACTTAATAAGTTACTATTCACCAAAAAATTATTCTAATCCCATTGACCCACATTTTACTTCCAAATTAAAACCATGTATGTCGGATTTTTGAAATTCAAAACACAGAGGTGGCAAAGTTTCATTTAAACGAAAAATCAGTTTCTTTAACCACCCCTTAGTGGTTTCACTATTCATCAAAAATTGAAGTTTTTCAGAAAAATACCAAAAATTAACCCTAAGATATATTTGATATTACGAATTCAAAAATGAAGTATATTTTACAAAATTAAAAACATATAAGTTTCATTAATTAATTTAATAATTAATTCCCGCTGTCAAAACAAATAGCGTGTTTTTAAGAAACAATAAGTATCAAAAGATTGACTCTAGTTTAAGTCCAATTTCAAGATGAAATTAATTCCAACGACCAATATTGGATTAAATGGTAAAAATATATTCTAATTGAACTTTAAAACCAATTCAAAAGATAATCTAATCATATAAATAAATTAGATTAAAAAGAGGTTTTGAATTAAAATACAACATTTTTCACTGTTCATTAAAAAATGAACTTTATCGGAAAAATACCAAAAATTTACACAATGTAATTTTTGATGTCCCGATTCTAAAGAAGAATTTTATTTTGTCAAATATAACACATAAAATTTTCAAAAAGTGGATTTAAAAGAGGTTCGCCATCAAAAGGCGGTTAATCGACCTTTTAAAGAATATTAGAATGTTTATGCTTAAAAATTGGATTCATTCACATTTTTAATCCTCTAACATTTATTATAAAAAGTAAAAATATATGACAATCATATATAATCATTTTGTAGTTAGTTTTGTTCATTCCCGTCATTACAATGACTAGGCGTTAACTACCATTTAAAATAATATTATTTTATTATTAGAGTGCAACGTAGGATTCCCAAGAAACTTGTTGTTGCGTATTGGGTAAGCCATCGAGCATAGCATTCCCTTTAAATTAATATTGACATTTTATTCACAAATAGGGATAAATATAAAAATTTCATATTCTTTATTTACCTGGGGTGTTACATTTATCTTAAACAAGAATGATTAAAAATTTAATGCTAGTTTTATTTATGCGTAAATATCGTTGCATGTATGGATGATCATGAGCTAGACCGAGACCTTTGTATGTGAATAGTTTCTTTTAATTTATTTATTTAAATTAAATTTTTTGGCCTGCGAGCCATCTCCTCATTAATATGTAGGGCCTGCGCGCCCAAGGATTCTTTTATGTAAAAACCCCTTTTACCCCTCACCTGCGTGTGAGATAAATGCATATGTAATGGATGGAGCTCCCAAGCTAGTGGAGGCGGCTCAAGTCAGGAGCCAAGGTGAAACCAATCCAAGGAGATACAAAGGTGGACAAGTGGAAAGCTTTAAACAGGAACCCGAAAGGTTCAAGGTGTTTCTCCACTAGGTCTTGGGTTAGTTTATCAACCTCTAGATAAAATAACCTATAGAAAAGCTCATGATAATGCCATTTATTTTATTTCTATCAGTTGCATGGTTTATTTATTGTGGGTGTGTTGTCACGATCACACAATTAATGAATTAAACGAGCAAGCAAGATGGAACTAAAATAAAACTGGCTTATACGTAAATATTATCTTAGACATGGTTAATCACTTAAGTATATCCCACTTAATATTAACAAGCATGTAATCAAAGATAAAATGGAAATTTATGTATAAAGATAAAATCCCTCAAAATAAATATTAAGTCGGCATAGCCTTCCATAATCTTGGTTAGAATCGAACCATAGTTCAAAGTGCTTGACCAACCCTAGTTGGGGTGCTTTCAATTATCGGGGAATTCTAATTCAAGGTTATGGGTTGAATTGACTTGGTTCGCATCAAGGGTTGACTACCACAGCAGGACTTGGTGTGACCAAGAGGCAAATGTTGAGGAAATCCAAAATAAAAGGATTTTAGGATTGGGGAGTCCACTCAGCGGATTAAGGAGCTGCGAGTTAATGCAGTTGGCATTTGGAATGCCTACCTAAAACCCTTCAAGTTGCTTGACCAACCATATTTGGGGTAATGCGAAGGGCAATATGGATCCTTGCCACTAGAATATTCAGGAAACAGAATGTTCCGAAGTCAATGGTGAGGGCTATTGGATTTCAATAAAATAGTGGGAGACTAATAAGTATTAATTTATTTATTTCTCTCAAATTTTGTAATAAAGTACTAAACCTGTAACATCCAAAGTAAGTAATGAATAATAGATATTTTTATCTATGCCTATTAATGAATTAGATAGTGTTTTATAGGCTTAAAATGAAAATAAATCCAATCTTAAGCATGGAATACACTAATATTTTTAAAAGATTGTTTTACTGCCTTTTAATGACAAACCATTTTTAAATCTATCTTTTGACAATTTTATAATCTATGTTTGTCAAAATAAACTTATTCTTTATGATTGGGACATCAAAATTTACTTTGTGTGAATTTTTGGTATTTTTCCGATAAAGTTCATTTTTTAATGAATAGTGAAAATGTTGTATTTTAATTCAAAACCTCTATTTAATCTAATTTATTTATATGATTAAATTATATTTTGAATTGGTTTTGAAGTGAAATTAGAATATATTTTTACCATTTAATCCAATTTTGGTCATTGGAATCAATTTCACTTTGAAATTGGACTTAAACTGGTGTCAATCTTTTGATACTTATTGTTTCATAAAAACACGCTATTTGTCATGACAGCGGGAATTAATTATTAAATTAATTAATGTAACTTTTATGATTTGAATTTTGTAAAATAGACATCATTTTTGAATTCAGAATATCAAATATAGCTTAGGGTGGAGTTTTGGTATTTTTCTGAAAAACTTCAATTTTTGATGAATAGTGAAACCACTAAGTGGTAGTTAAAGAAACTGATTTTTCGTTTAAATGAAACTTTGCCACTTCTGTGATTTGATTTTCAAAAATCCAACATACATGGTTGTTATTAAGAAGTAAAATGTCGTTCAATGAGATTAAAATAATTTTTTTGTGAATAGTAACTTTTAAGTTCTTAATCGCGATTAGAGGTAATTAGTGTAGTTTAAGGTAAAAATAATGTTTTAATAATATGAGATGAGCTTGACACATGTCCTACCCTCATTGGATGTGTCATGGCCGACCAAGACAATCCATGGGTCAACTTGGGGATCCCATGGAGCCACTTTGGTTGGGAAATGACATAAATAACTTTTTATTTAATGTTAAAGTAAAAATAACACAAACATGAGATGTTTTAATAAAACAATTTTTACATGGGGTTATACAAGTCAGATTTTTTATTATAAATAGTAATTGTAAATATAAAAAGATTTCCTACATCATAGTATTTTTTTATAATTTTTAGACTTTAAATAAATTAAATTATTTATGACATCATGATGATGCAGCGATTACCTCATTAATAAAGGATTTAAATAAAATGAAATGATAATGTAAAATCTATGACCTACACATGTCCAAAACCTATTGGATGGGTGTATTTCTAACCCTTATCACCTTACCCTCGAATTATATCAATGTGGGACCTTTTGAATCCGAAACGCATTTTAAAATAAAGTAACATTTCTTTACTTTCCAAGAGTGCCCCTCCTCTCCTCTTATAAAAGGCCCCCACCTCTACCTCCTTACCCACAATTCCAAAGCCTTTTGCTCGGACAACCCCTACCCATTTTGTCTCTCCACATCCCTCTCTTACTCTTTGAAGCCTCACTTTGGGCAGAAGTCTTCCCAAGAAAGCCTTTGAGCTCAAACCAAAAAGAGTTACCCGATTTTAAGGTAATGTCTTCACTTGAGTCCTTTTGTTTTATTTTCCTTCTCCAACCCCATAAACTCTTTTTATTCATTTCTTTTGTAACAAATCCAGTATATTAAATATACTAGGATGTTGTTATAATAAGTATTCGAGCTACACCTACACACACCTACATCTAATTGTTAAAGAACATACTGTTTCCGTGGATGGAGAATTTCTGCCTCCCGAAACGATGATTGTTCAACATTCTTTTAACACCTTAAAAGGTGGCCTTTAAGATGACACTATATTTATATATGATATATAATATGTTTATGTTTTCCTTAAGATTCTGTATTTTTCATTTTGGGCATACCTTTATGGTTTCCATTATGGGTAAACACGATATCTTCATTTAAGGAAGTGCGGACTACCGCCCCCTCAAAGTGATTTGATTCGTTAATACCATATGTGGGACGTATAAGGGATGGAGTTATGATATTATATATGATATTACACTGGAATTATAATATACCTTTATATCATTATGATTCCATTCCATAAAATACTAAATATAAATGAAAGTAGCGTTTGTGCGTACGTACGACTTACCGTCTCCATGAATGGTGCATTTCATTTCTTACCTATAAATGATTATGTAATATTATAAATGCATGTATATACTGGATATATATGATATATATGATATATACATCATGATTATAATTATGGATATAATGAATACATGAACAACTTGTAATTATAAAGGGTTTATTTTTTACTCAAGTACCTATGATCGTTAAAACGGCCGTTATTAACTTAAATAATTACATAGTGTTCATGACATGGAAATAAGTGATATAAAAGGAATAATGAACTTTAAAAAGGTTCTTAAACAATTATAAATTAACTCAAGTTTATTATTCAGGAGATTAAAGAACGACCGAGTCAAGTCGGACCCGAGGTATGGGACTTCGTCTCAATCTCCTTTCATTGAGGCATATTTTGTTTTATACACAACCTTCTTTTATATGGTGTATAAACCCCTTTGACTTTTACATTTATCCAAAAGGAATCTCTTTTATACGAAGCGTTTTACTAAACGACAAAAGAGAATTTTTTTGTCGTACGTATGCGGCGACAACGACTTCTCCGCCGCAGTGACCATTATTTGAGTTTCGGCTTCCTCTACAAGCCATACCTTTTTTTAAAAAAAGAAAAATAAATACCATGTTTTAATTTTCTTTTATTTTGGAATTGAAAATGGTTTTCATAATGTTTTTATATCAATGTGTTGTATTGATATCTTTTTATTGAAAGGTGGAAATGTTATGTTTCCTTTATGCATGTTTTATGTGATACGATTATGTTGAGGTTCTTGGGAATTATTATGAAGACGGGTGGTTCCGTGATAAAATAATGGCGGGTGAGCCCGATATAGCTCTCCAATGCATTGGGTAACGCGAAGGAGTGAAACGTTAAGGTTTCTCCGAAGAGATTTAGGGAATATACTGTGATGGGTATTCCAAACGTAACCAAGAGGGTTACTCCCTACGTAAGAATGTTATGAATGCCTCAAGTTACCTTTATGTCTTATGATTTCTATGATTTATTCATGATTTGATGAGGTATGTTAAAGTGATTATGTTTTATGGGTAAAGTATGATTTCATTCTTATGTATATATGAACTTATGTTTCCTTTCCATATTTTTATAACCCATACTGAGATTTTTATGCTCATCCCAAGTTTTTTTGAAATTTTTTTCACAGGTCAAGGGAAAGGTACATGATATGATGATAGTGTCAAGGAAGTGTCAAGAATGAATCCATGTCTTATTTTAAATATGTTTCCATTTATGGGAAAAATGAATACTATCTTTATGTAACCACTTTGTTTATATATGGAATGTAATGCAAGTTTTATGTTCTAATTCTCTAAAACTCTAAACCTGAAAAGATCCTCAATGTGTAATCTTGTAATAACTCAAGATTAAGTAATGTTTAAGGCTGGGGCATTATAAAACCTTTGCTCATCTTAATTTGTAGAAATGGAAAGAAAATGACTTCAAACATATCATTCCGCACCATACTCGAAAAAGAAAACCTTCTCACCGGAACCAATTTCCAAGAGTGGCAGAGGCGTTTACGCATCGTCCTTTGCCACTAAAGGAAATTATATGTGCTGGAAGAGCCTATTCCAGTTGTGCCTGGGAAAGAGGCTAGTGATGAGGAATTATCTCTCTACATGAAACTCATGGATGATGCCACATATGTCCTGTTTTTCATGATATCGGTCATGTCTAATGAGCTCTTGAAGCAACATGAAAACATGGACGTGTATAGCATGATGTCTCACCTTAAAGATCTCTACCAAGAGAAGGCGAGACAAGAGAGGTATGAGATCTCCAATGCTTTGTTTACCACGAAGCATGGAGAGTCTGCGCCAGCTGGGCCTCATGTAGCCAAGCTTATTGGCTACATTGAACGCTTGGACATCTTAGGGATTAAATTCTCGGATGAGTTGCGTACAGATCTCATCCTATCATCACTGCCCAAGACCTTCTCTATCTTTATTGTCAACTATAACATGAGAGGCAATGAGAAGAGTCTATCAGAGCTTCTGACCTTGATTCGCCAGGTAGATAAGGATATGGGGCATGACAAACCCGCAGTCGTTATAGTGAACAAGAAATGGAAGGACAAGGCAAAGGGGCCAAAGAATTACAAACGGTCTGAAGCCCCCGAGCACCGTCCCTCCAAGAAGGGGAAGATCCAAAGGTAGGGCAAGGAACGGGAATCAGTGTGTTTTGCATGTGGCAAGCAGGGCCACTGGAAGAGGAAATGCACCCAGAAGTGTGGGGATGCTAAAGGTGCATTTGTTATTGAGTGCAATCTTTCTATTTATACACATTGGGTATTAGATACAGCTTGTGGGACTCACATATGTATTCAAATGCAGGAACCAAGTAGATTTAGAAAGATCGCCAGAGGAGAGGTGGATCTTCGATCTGCCAATGGCGCAAGGCTAGCTGCGTTGGTTATTGGCGACTACCACCTCTCATTTCTGAATGGGATGATTTTGGTTTTATATAACTGTTATTATGTGCCTAGTGTTACCAATAACATAATTTCTGTATCTTGTTTGGATATGGATGGATTTGTTTTCAAATTTGGAAATAAGGGTTGTCTCTTTTATAAGAACAACATATGTTATGGTATGTCACACTTAAATAATGGTTTGTATGTATTGAATTACGAAAACCAAGTGTTGGCAATCGATAACGAAACAAACTCTCATGACTCATACATCACCCAATTATGGAATCACCGCCTTGGTCATGTAAACAATAAGCATTTGACAAAGCTATGCCAAGATGGATATTTAGACTCTACTGAGCTAAAACCACTTGATAGATGTCACGATTTTTTACAAGGAAAAATGACCAAGCCACCTTTTGGTGGACAAGGTGAAAGGGTCACAGAGCTTCTAGGATTGGTACACACGGATGTGTATGGACCATTTCCAGTAGAAGCTAGAGGTGGATATTCTTACTTCATTACTTTTACTGATGATTTGAGTAGATATGGCTATGTCTAATTAATGAGGTATAAGTCAGAGTCCTTAGAGAAATTTAAGGAATTCAAGAATGAAGTAGATAATCAGCTTGGTAAGAAGATAAAGAATCTTCGATCGGATCGAGGTGGAGAATATCTGAACCAAGAGTTCATCGATCTTCTACGGGAGTTTGGGATTCTATCTCAGCTCACTCCTCCTTATACACCACAGTAGAATGGTGTTAGTGAAAGGAGGAACCACACCTTGTTGGACATAGTGAGGTCGATGATGAGTCATGCAGATCTTCCATTATCCTTTTGGGGGATATGCATTACAAACTGCAACATACACATTAAACCGAGTACCAACTAAGGCGGCAAATGGAATTCCATCCGAGTTATGGAAAGGAAGGAAACCCACTTTGTCGCACACACGTGTATGGGGATGTGAGGCGTTTGTTAAGGCCTTATCAGGCAAAAAACTAGCACCCCAGGGCACGAAGTGTATCTTTATAGGATATCCCAAGGAAACGAAAGGATATTACCTATATAACCCTCAAGACAAGAAAGTGATTTTCGCCAGACAAGTCGTCTTTCTTGAGAGGGAGAACATCCTCAAGAAGGATAGTGGGAGCAAGATTGACTTCGACGAAGTTGATGATCAAGATACACAGGAGTTGGTACAGGAACAATTTCCACAGGTCCCCGTGGAAGAGATTCCAGAAACACAAGTACTGCATAGAAGCTCAAGAGAGGTAAGGGAACCAGAGAGATTTGGTTTCCTAGTCACCGAGGATGGTGAATCATTATTGTTGGATAATTATGAACCTCTCTCCTACAAGGAAGCATTATAAAGCTCATAAGCTGCAAGATGGCTAGAAGCTATGAATTCTGAGATGGATTCCATGTATCAGAACCATGTTTGGGTTCTGGTCGATGAGCCAGTTGATGTAAAGCCTGTTGGATGCAAATGGGTATTCAAAAGAAAGCTGGACATGGAAGGTCAATTTAGCACCTATAAAGCAAGTCTAGTAGCTAAAGGATTCAGACAACATCAAGGAATTGACTATGATGAAACCTTCTCACCAGTTGTCATGTTTAAATCCATAAGAATCATACTTTCCATAGCAGCTTACCATGACTACGAGATTTGGCAGATGGATGTCAAAAAAACATTCCTTAATGGGAACCTTCTGGAAGATGTCTATATGACACAACCAGAATGGTTTGTGACACCAGGTGAAGCCAAACGGGTTTGCAAGTTGCAGAAATTCATTTATGGATTGAAGCAAGCATCCAGGTCATGGAACATTCGATTTGATGAAGCCATAAAGGAATTTGGTTTCATTAAGAACGAATGTGAGCCATGTGTTTATAAGAGGTTTCATGGGAATGCAGTCTTCATCCTAGTGGTATATGTTGATGAAATATTTCTTATTGGAAATGACGTACCAGCCTTACAGTCAGTTAAGGACTGGTTGAACAAGTGTTTCTCCATGAAGGACTTAGGAGAATCAGACTACATTCTAGGGATCAAGATCATTCGTGACAGATCCAAGAGGCTGCTTGGACTAAGTCAGGGTACATACATTGACCAGATACTAAATAGATTTAGTATGGAAAAAATCCAAGAGGGGATTGGTTCCAGTGTCACATGGCTTACATATTTCTAAGAAAATGTGTCCCCAGACACAACAGGAGAAAGATAGGATGAGTAAGATCCCATACGCTTCAGCTATAGGATCCATCATGTATGCCATGTTATGTACCAGGCTTGATGTTGCCTATACACTAAGCATGGTAGGAAGATATCAAACAGATCCAGGAGAATAACATTGGACTTCTGTTAAGACTATCCTTAAGTATTTGAGAAGAACTAAGGATATGTTCTTGGTGTATGGAGGAGACGAGGAGCTTGTCATCAGAGGGTATGCTGATGCTGGTTTTCAAACAGATCAGAATGATCTGAAGTCGCAATCTGGATATGTTTTCTGTCTCAATGGAGGAGTTGTGAGCTGGAAGAGTTCAAAGCAGCCAGTTGTCGCCGATTCTATAGTAGAGTCCGAGTATATAGCGACTTCTTATACAGCCAAAGAGGTCGTCTGGATTCGGAACTTTGTCCAGAATCTTGATGTGGTTCCTAGCAGTAAAGATCCCATTAAATTGCATTGTGATAATACTACAGTGGTGGCTCTTGAAAAAGAACCAAGGTCACATCAACGGACAAAGCACATACTCTGGAAGTATCACCTCTTGAGGGATTTCTATCAAAGGGGTGAAGTTGTAGTGAGCAGAGTGTCCATGGAAGAGAATGTGGTGGACCCCATGACTAAAGGCATATCTCAGTAGAAGCATGAATATGATGTGAGAGCTAGCGGGTTAAAGGTTGTTAGCAGTTGGCTCTAGTCCAAGTGGGAGTCTGTTGGAGTTGGTGGTCTAGAACCAACTACGTTGTAATTTATTTGTTAAATAAAATCCTTATCACATCTTGATTGTTCTTCTGCATGACATGTCATGTGATAATGTCCTAAGGATAGTTGTTGCATTAAAGGGTCATAGCGGATCCCTACTATGATGAGAACTCGGAAGGGCCATAACACTGTTCTTAAATGTATGTTCTATGGCCGAATGATATTATTTGACGGACACAAATATTACAGGTCATTAGGGGTGAGGACTCATAAAACTTTGAGGCACCTTATCATGGTGTGCGCCCATGGTAATATCCAGGAGGATATTATGAGAACGAGACCCGCCAGTAGGAAATCCACATTTCATAGTGTCATTGGATGTTCCTATCTGCGGTGTGTATTGGTCCTTAGACTTTAAGATTATTATTAATGGGTATTACAACTCGCGCACTTAGATGTATTGACAGAAACTGTGATGACACACTATTCGCAGTGAGGTAGGATATGTTTGGTGTGTCATGAGTAATACCGCATTAATAGATAATGCGAGAAAGGATTTTCCCTTCTGTTCCATAACGGAAGTAGATATCTCAGGCCCTTTGATGGAATTGATATAGCCTAAATAAATCCATGGCCATGGTAAGGTATGGGCAAGTTCAATTCCAGGAAGTCAAAGAAAGAATAATCAAGCACATGGGTTGATGGCACTAGCATGCAACCCGCTTGATTGGAGATATCGAGACAAAGGGATTATATTACATGGTACGCTTTTGTAGGAGGTGACATGTCATTGTGGCGTTAACTTCTTTCTCTATGGGTGCCTTGGCATGTTGCTAGACGCTAACCTTGGACTTTAGGCAGGCTCAGCCTAATGCCACTGAGAAAGAGGCCTAGAGGGTCGCACACTAAGTGTGTCCATGTATCTCAGTTAAATATTAATCTAACAAGTTAAATAAATATTATTCTCGACTGTGGTTTAATAATTATTTAAGGATGTCTGATCACATTTATTTTGACACTAGTTATTCGAGAGAATATATTGTGGATGAAATAATATATTTATTAGCGAGTAATGCAGTTACATTTATTTAAGAAATAAATAGTCATTACTCAAGGTCTAATAAATGTGGTGGAGAAAAATGGAAAATAAAAGTACACGCCGTGTATATTAAATATTCACGCCGTTTAGTTTTATGGAAAACAAGTACACGCCATGTATTAATTATTACATGCCGTGTAGTTTTTCCAGTTGGGATTTTGAGGATTTAATATTGTTTTATTAAATGATATTTATTATAATCAGCGTGGGCGCATGTCAAGGAATTAATAATTCGACATGGGGGTTTTCAATTAGAGTTAATGAAATAAATAAAACGCATAACGCGTTTATTTATTGTCATAACTCTGTTAACCTCAAACCCGATTATAAATATCATCACAACCCCAACATTTTAAAGATCCATTGTTGTGCACAACGGATTTGGAAGTACTCTCAAGCCAAGAGAGAATTCCCTTTCCACCAAGAACACCCTCAAGTTACGAGAGCAAAATCCTCCACCGGATTAAGGCGGTCGAAGGTGGACATTGCAAGCGAATGTTCTTCCACGCTAGCACCCGGAGATCCCTTCGACGACATCCAGAGATACGTGACACACGTGTGGATCACCGCTAGAGGAATCCTACACTTGGATTCTACGACGCAATGACGGATCACTGAATCGTGACCGGACACATCAATGAAGAAACAATTCCAATGAGGTAATTCTTATGCATTAATTAAATTAATTATAATCAACATATGATGATCCTCCTCAAGGGTTTCGGGACTCTTCTTTTCTTTTCTTTCTTCTTTCTATTCCGAAGATTCGGCATTTTATATCGTGACAGATCTTGGATTGAATTTTGTTTAACGTTAAAATTAAAGTTGGGCAAACCCACCAACGCGCTTCCGCTGCGCCCAAAACCTACAATACCCAATCCATCACAACATGTACTTCCACTATAAGAAAAAGTGAATTTAGAAATGGTTTTCAAAAGCTACAATAATTTTATTTTTATTTTTTATCAATTATTTTAGAAAACCATTTCTAAATCCTTTATGGTTTTTAGTACATTGTCGCCATTTAATTGTGATTTGGCTAAAATTGATGCTAAATATGAAATATTATTTTACTTTTTAAAAATTAGTTATTTAATTTTAGTGGAGGTTTTTAAAAACCCATCATTAATCATGTTAGTTTTTAATAAATTGTCTTCATTTAGCAACAATTAAATTAAAATTGTTATTATATATGAAATTATATTTTTTAATTATTTCTTTAATTTTAGTGGTGGTTTTTTCAAAACAATCACTAATTGTTTTCATTTTTTAACACATCGTCATGAGATTCATGATAGTTAATAATAAATATTTAATATTTATTAATTATTTATTATTTAATAATTATTATTTAAAATTTATAATAATTTATTATTTATTATTTCAAATTTTAATTAATTATTATGTGTTTATAATTATTTGTTAGTGATTATTTAAATACAAAATTAATTATTAATTAGTAAATACTAATTATTAATTACTTATATATATACATATAAACACATATACATGAGTACATACATACATATATATATATATGAATACATACATACATACAACCATACATACATATATACATACATATATTAAAATCATTGGTAAAACTTTCTCACATAACATCCAAGAGAAGTTAAAAAAATCAAACTTCAGCTTCAAATGACCATAACTTTTGATCCATGTGTTCATTTGTTCTATGTGACCAATCAAATCGAAACTTATAAAAAGAACTATGCTCATATTGGAAAATAATTTTTAATAATTATAAATAAAAAAAATTAATCTTCTAAAAGAAGTTGAAAATTGGACACCATCTTTAAACAATAATAAATTTTGATTTGGGTGTCTATTTAGGCTCTATACCCTGTCAAAAAAGTATTTTAACAAGCACTATATCATTTGGTATCGGGGCACCTTATTCCCCATTTTTTATTGGTCAAAATAGGCCTTAAAGGCCGCAAAACTGATTTTTATGTTAAGGTACCATAATTTTAGATCTTTGGATGGTATTTCTACTTCATTTATGAGGTACTTCTTTTCCTTTTTGGGTGGTCTATGGTTTTATTCCCTAGTTATATATATATAAATATATATATATCTAATTTAATTATATTTATGTATATTTATTTTTATTTATATATAATTATAGATAATTATATGTATTTATGTATATTTTTTGTATATTTATAAATATTTATATGTATTTATATTTATATGTATTTATATTTATATGTATTTATATTAACATATATTTATTTATATTATATAGGTATATATATTTATTTATTTATGTGTGTGTGTGTTTATGTATATATATGTGTGTTTATATATGTTTAGGTATATTTATATGTGTTCATATATTTATATATATTTATGTGTTTATGTATATTTATATTTATATATTTATATATGTATTAATATATATTTATGTAAATTTATTTAAATTTATATATATTTATTTATATTATGTGGGTATATATATATCTATATGTATATGTATATTTATATGTGTTTATATATATATATACAATCAAATTTAATTATATTTATGTATTTATGTATATTTATGTATGTTTATTTATATGTATATATATACACATATTTATATCTATTTATGTATATTTATATATAGTTATACGTATTTATATATATTTATATATATTTATATATATTATGTTGGTGTGAGTATATATATACATATATTTAAATGTGTTTATATATATTTACATATATATAATTATATTAAATTATGTGTGTGTGTATTTATATAAATTTATATATATGTATATATATTTAATTGAGATTTATTTATATTTTTATATATTTATAAATTTATATATAATTATTTTTATATAAATTAATATGAAATTATATTTTTACATGTATGTATGTATTTATAAATTATGAATAAATATATGTATGCATATGTATTTATATGTATTGATCTATATATATATATATTAAAGTCTATTTGACCATCACATGAAGAGCTTACCGGAGTGGTAAAGGATTTTATTAGTAACCAATAGACAACAAGTTCAAATTCCAACCTACGCATATATATGCTTAATTTTTGGAGGAAGGGTCCCATGAATAAATAAATAAATATAAAAAACATCATTAAATAATTCACAGTAGTTTTTGAAAAGCATTGTGAAATGATTCACGACACCATTATACACAATGATTTTGAAAAACCATCCTAAATAATTTCACGGTGGTTTAAACCATCACTAAATGAAAAATAAACTACCACTAAATGGCATTTCCAGTGTAGTGTGCTTTGGGAAAAGAGAGTGAAGAAGGGGGGGTGGTCATCCAACCATTTCCTCTATAACCTAGAAGTTGGGGAAAATACCCAGAATCCAAAATCACATATGTGAATTGGTCACATTACTTGACTTGGGTAGGGATGTGTGATAAATAACTGAAAATACTAGGAATATTTAAATACACACAATACCATCTGAAGGGTCTTTTACCATTAAATAAGATATTAAGACTCGAACCACACCTATCACTAACATATCTAACAAATTTTTCCATAACACTACAACAAAGTTTCTTTATTCTATTTCATATTTCACAATTACATCACATTATTTAGTTATCAACCACTATATATGTTTCATTATGGTAAGATCCTAGACATTTATGGAGCTATCTCGGGAAAAAAATTAGGTATTTTTTGGCTGTTTTTAAGTACCTTCAATTGGAGTTATGACTTAGGGTGTCTTTGGGTGGAGTTTTAAGAGAAATTTAAGAAAAAGGGGTAGTGCATGGTTGGCGCTTGGTTAGAGAAAACCATGAGAGAAAACCCAGGTAACTGTATGACCCTAGACAATGAGGTTCGCATGATTGGGGCATGGTTTACCTAACCATGCACCCCTGTCCAGAAAATCATGTGCACGGTTTCTTTTCACTCGGAAATTAGTTTTAAAATACCATGAACCCCCGAAACACCTCCTATTAAACCTTGTCTTGGGAATAGATGTTTTTTGATGATTTTAGATATTTTTAGAGGTGTTCCAAGGCTGTTTGATCTTCATTTTTAAACATTCAAATCCCGAATCAAAAGTATGCTCTTCTCCTAATAAGTAGATCTCATCCAGATTCTTATCTCGTTCATTCATCTCTCTTTCCTTGATCTTTTGGTGGAATTTGTCCTCTTTTTCTTTAGATATAAACCTAATTAGTCAGATCTAGATATATGATTGTAGATCAAGATCTAGATTGATAATATCTTAACATCCTTGATCCTGATTTAGGGATTTGGATCTACAACTCAGATCTACATCGTTGTGCTACTCATATTTTTTGGATTTTTTTTAACGAACATCCATCAAAAAATTGAGGTAGGTAGTCTAAAATATAATTCACATAGTCATATATTTGATGAATTTATGCAAAATTTTATAATTGTTATCATTCTTTAGAAATTTAATTCATAAATTGGGTTAATTAGGTTGACCAATGGATTTATCGAAGCATTGTTGAATTAAAAGATTAATTAAGGAAATGACCATGAGATTAATGGAAATTCCTATTAGAGAATTAATTTGGGGGAAATTTATGGTGATATTTAGGGGTTTTAATCTAGATAATTAATAAGAAGATTAATTATCAAAATTTGAATTAGCTAGATTGAGATAATTAATCATGAATTAATTATATTCCTTGATATTATAATTTAGATAATTAATTATGGAATTAATTATGAAGATTTGAGATTTAGAATGAGATAATTAATTATGAAAAATTAATTATGGTATATAAATTTTGTTATTGATTAATTAATTGATTGATTAATTAATGGGATTGGCGTACATAATTAATTAGTGATTTAATTAAGGACATTGATGTATTTAACTAATTATTGAATTGGTAATAGAATTGAGGTGGATAATTAATTATGAATTAATTATGTGTGAAAGAATGGAAAAATGGTCATTATAAATTGAGGAGAATAAATAGTAACATGGTAATTGTACTTGTGATTAAAGGAATGGGAACATGGTCATTCAAATGAGAAGTATAAATGGCAACATGGTCATTTTAATTATGAGTTAAATAATGGGAACATGGTAATTATATTGAGAAGTAATAATGGTAACATGGTCATCTTACTTATGAATTTGTTATTGGTAAATTTGGCATTTATGTGTGAATATAAAGAATAGTAATAAAGGAACTCTAAGATATGACCTCACATGATAATAATTTGAACTCCGACATGAGTTGAATCATGTACTGAGATATTATATCACCGTTGAATAATTCAAGATCCAACACGAGTCGAAGCAGATATTAAGATGTAATATTACCTAGGGAACACTTCAAGCTCTGACAAAAGCTGAAGCTAGTATAGAGGTACGGATATCCCCGGGAACCCTGGAGTTAATATGATTAAATAAATAATAAATGATAATGTGATTACAATTTATTTATGCATTGTCTTCTTTTCATTATAGAACTTCTTACACTATCGTTTGAATGGAATTATTTTAGACACCATTGGTGGTGGCCTACTGAGTTTTACTCACACCCTACTCGGGATGCCTAATCGATACCCGAATAAACTTTACTGTTATAGGATAGGTTAAGGTAATGGGCCCTATATTAGATTGTTTATTGGGTTTGGAGCTTGGATGACATAACTAGATGTGGTTTGGGACCCGATTGGGAGTTGTTAGTGTCTTTACTTTCAGTTTCAATTTAGAAAATTTGGAACTTACTTTGAAATATCATGTTTCTATTTTCATTGAGTATTGTATTCCTAGTTTGTTTATCTTGTAACATTGGTACAGTAATGATTATATATCCTTCTTCAATTTCTTATGTAATTCCATTGGTGTTTTACTCTAATAAAAGTGGTTATAGTGTCCCCATGACTGACTTACTATAAGGACCCAACCTTAAATATTTCATAATCTTGAATTAAATTAATAATTCACATTAAGGATATTTTTAGGTTTAGAGTTTTAGAGAGTTATTTCATAACATAAATATAACAACTTGAATATTACATATAGACACATCTACCCAGTTTCCATTTTTTTCATAAAATAAAAACTCTTTAAAAAAAAGAGCCATGTCTAGATTCATGTTTTAGACATCATGAATTTTCCTTGATCCCATCCTTGACCCTATTCCACATTATATCTTGTGAAAAACATTTCAAAAACTTGATATGATCATAAAAGTCTCAGTAATAGATATACAAAGAAGGAAAGATGTTAGTTTTTCAAAATAACAAGTAAACCATGAATACTTTATCATAAGTAACACTTTTCAACATTAAGAAGTAGTAAATACTCTTCATTGAATAAAAGATCAATAATTACTATTTTTTAAGAAAAATATTACCATAAAACCCATATAAAGAAAACATAACATATAAAGGTCACTTGGGACATAAACATACTTAAATGGAATAACCATACGGTCGACTTCCACACATATCACTAAATAGAATAGCCATACGGCTGACTTCCATACCCAATGCATTGGAGGTTATAATGTAAACACCCATCCTGGTTTATCACATAACCACCCGTAATTTTCTTTATCACGTAACCACCCGTCAAATGTCCAAGTACCATTATAAAACCATAACACATAAAATATTGAAAATATAAACATTTCACTAATAACATTTAATTTTTAATCACAAAAAATCATTTCAAGATATTGAAATAATAAATCCTTTTCAAAAACTATTTTCAATACCAAAGCACCCAAAAATAGAATAAGGTGTTTCTTTTCCTTTTTAAAAAACATTAAGGCTAATAGAGGAAGCCAAATAATGATTACGGTGGCGGAGAGGTCATTGTCACCACAAATGTTAAAAACATTCCTTTTGTCATTTAGTAAAACGCTTTGTATAAAAAATATTCCCTTTGAATGAAAGTAAAAGTCAAAGGTGTTTATACAGCATATAAAGGAAAGTCATGTATTAAAACAAAATATGCCTCAATGAAATTAGATTGAGACGAAGTTCCTTACCTCATGTCTGACTTGACCCGTTCGTTCTTTAATTTCCTAAATAATAATCTAAAGTTAATTTCTAATTTCATTAGATCCTTTTTCAAGTTTATTAATCCTTTTATATCAATTATTACCATGTTATAAACATTATTTAATCATTTAAGTTATTAATGGTTGTTTTTTCAATATTTGGTACTTGAGTCAAAAATGAACACCTTATATTTACAAGTTGTCCATGTGGTCAATAGTCCATTATATCCAAAATGATATTCATTATTTAGATAACATATATATCATATATATCCATTATACATATATATATATATATATATATATATTTATAACAGTACATATCATTTGGAGGTAAGAAATGAAATGCACCGTTCAGGGAGACGGTAACTCGTACGTATGCATGAACGTTACTTTTATTTCTATTTATTATTTTAATGGAATTAAAACATAATGATACATAGGTATATTATAATTCCAGTATAATATCATATATAAAATCATTAACTCTATCCTTTATATGTCCCGCGTATGGCATGAATGAGTTATATCATTTTGATGGGGCGGTAGTCTGCACTTCCTCAAATGAAATTATCGCGTTTACCCTAATGGATACCATAAAGGTTTCTATAAAGGAAAAATACAGAATCATAAAGAAAACATAAAAATAATATATATAATATATAAATATAGTGTCATCTTAATGGCCACCATGATAGGCAGTAGGAGATAATCGAACAATCATCGTTTCGTGAGGCGTTAGTTTGTCATCCACAAAAACAGTATGTTCTTCACCTATTATATGGAGGTGTGTGTATGTGTAGTTAGAATACTTCTCATAAAAACATCCTAGTATATTGAGGATACTGGTGTTTTTATAAAAGAAAGTAATAAAAAGATTTTAGGGTTTGGATAAGTAAAATAAAAGAAAAGAAGTTAAGAGAAATTGTTACCTTTAATTTGGGTAACTCCCTTTGGTATGAACCAAAAGGGTTTCTTGAAGTGCCTTATTCCTAAGGTAAAGATTCTAGGATGAGGAGAGGGATGTAGGGATCTTAATTTGGTAGAGGCTGGACAAGCCAAGTGGCTTGAGAGGTGTGAGGAATGGGTTAGAAGTGGTATCCTTTTATAAGGGGGGAGGGGCTCTTTAGGAAAGATTGAAACAATTATTTTAATATAAACTTATATTCGGTTTCAAAAGATCCAAAAATCATTAAGTCAAAGATAAGATGACTCATGGTATAATAAAATCATTCAATCAGAATTGGACAGGTTTTGGATATTATTTTAATAATTATAATCTTATTTATTTAAATCATTTATTAATGAGGTAAATACCGCATCATTATTATGTCATAAATAATTTAATTTATTTGATGTATAAAAATTATTAAAAAACATTATGATGTAGGAAATATATTTATATTTTCAATGAATATTTATAGTAAAAAATATAACTTATATAACACCATGTAAAAATTGATTTACTAAAATATTTTTGTTTATGTCATTTTTTTCTTTACTTTAAATTAATTAATATAATGTGTCATTATCACACTTAAGTGGCTCCATGGGGTCCCAAAATCGACACAAGGATGATCATGGTTGGAAATTACTAATCCAATAAGGTTAGGACAAGTGTTAAGGTAATTTTGTATTATTATAAAAAAACTTTTACCTTCATATTTACCTTTAACCACGGTAAATAAAAGTCAAAATTTACTATTCACCAAAAATTATTTTCATCTTATTGAACCAAATTTTACTTACTAATAACAACCATGTATGTCATATTTTTTAAATTTAGTTCATAGAAGCAGTAAAATTTCATTTAAATTAAAAATTCAGTTTTTTTAACTACTACTAAGTGGTTTCACTATTCATCAAAAATTGATGTTTTTCATAAAAAACCAAAAAATAATCCTAAGATATATTTGATATTATGAATTCAAAAATGATTCCTATTTTATAAAATTCAAAAAATATAATTTGGATTAATTAATTTAAAATTAAATCTCGTTGTTAAAACAAAAAACGTGTTTTTAAGAAATAATAACTATTAAAAGATTGACAGTTGATTATGTACAATTTCAAAGTGAAATTGCTTCCAATGACAAAAATTGGATTAAATGGTAAAAATATAATCTAATTACACTTGAAAACCAATTAAAAAGATAATTTAACCATATAAATTAATTATATTAAAAGCACTTTTGAATTAAAATACATTATTTTCACTATTCATTAAAAATGAACTTTATCAGAAAAATACCAAAAATTTACCGAAAGTAAATTTTTATGTCCCGAATCTAAGGAAGAATTTTATTTGGTAAAGTAGAATGTATTGAAGTGACCAAAACTATATTTAAAGATGGTTCTCCATTAAAAGGCGGTAAATTGACCTTTTAATGTAAATTATGCTTAAAATTAAATTCATTCACATTTTAAGCCTCTAACTTTTATTGGATATATGTAAATACATTTAAAAAACATGTATAATCATATTGTAGTTAGTTTTATTCATTCCCACTAGTACAATGGCTAGGAGTTAACTACCATTTAAAATAATAGTATTATATTATTAGTGTGCAACGTAAGATTTCAAAGAAACCCGCTATTGCGTATCAGGTACGCTATCAAACATAGCAACCTCTTTAAAGTAAAATTAATATTTAATTCATAAATTTAATAAATATGAAATATTTATTATTTATTTATTTACCTTGGATGTTACATCTTTCCCCCCTTTTAGAAATTTCTTCCTAGAAATTTTATTCACTTATCAAATAAATGGGGGTATTTGTCCCTCATAGCATTTTCAGATTCCCACGTTGCCTCTTCAACTATATGGTTTTTCTATAAAACCTTTACCTGGTGAATTACTTTATTCCACAACACTTTCTCTCTTTGTTTAAGAATCTAGATTGGTTTTTCCTCATAAGAGAGATTCTCTTCAAACTAAAATACATATGGACTCAAAACATGAGATGGATCAGGCATATACTTTCTCAACATTGAAACATGAAAAACATTGTATACATGGGAAAAACATGGAGTTAAATCCACTCTGTAAGCAACTGATCCATCTTTCTCTAGGATTTCATAAGGTCCAATGAACCTCAAACTCAACTTTCCCTTCTTACCAAAACGCATCACACTTTTCCATGGAGAAACTTTGAGAAAGACATGATCACCTACCTCAAAAGAGAGATCCTTCCTCCGGTTATCCGCATAACTTTTCTGCCTACTCTGAGCTCTTCTCATGTTCTTCTAAATCAACTGAACTTTTTCTTCCATCTTTTATACCAATTCTGGTCCCATCAGCTTCCTTTTACCTACTTCATACCAAAAATATGGAGTTTGAAAATGCATTCCATATAATGCCTCAAATGGAGCCATCTGTATACTGGAATGAAAACTGTTATTATAAGAAAATTCAACCAAAGAAAGATGTTGGTCCCAAATTCCCTGATAATACATTGAGCAAGCACGTAACATACCCTACATAGTCTGAATTGTTCGTTCTGACTTCCCATCTGATTGAGGATGAAAAGTTGTACTAAAATTTAATTCAGTACCCAACAACTTCTGAAAGACTTTCCAAAAGTTATAAGTAAACCTGGGATCACGATCAGACAAAATGGAGAGGGGAACACCATGCAACCTTACTATCTATTTAACATACAACTGAGATAGTTGATCTAGAGACAAATTATCTTTAAAAGGAAGGAAATGAGCAGATTTAGTCAACCGGTCTACAATAACCCAGATTGCATTGTTACCTCGAGATGATTTCAGTAATCCCACAACGAAGTCCTTGGATATATTTTTCCATTTCCACTATGGAACCGGTAAAGACTGAAGCATCCCTTTCGGTAACTGCCACTCTTCTTTAACCTATTGACAAGTCAAACACTTCATAGTAAAATCAGCAATATCTCTTTTCATTCCATCCCATCATTAATACTCCCGAAGATCTCTATACATCTTAGTAATACCAGGATGAACTGAAAATGGGGAACTATGAGCTTCACATAAGAACTCATTCTTCAACTTTGAATCATAAGGAACGCATAATATTTTCCCAAACCTCAAAACAAATTCATTATCAACATTAAATTCAGGCAAGTTACCCTTCTGAACCAACTCTACCTTTTTCTGTAACTCACTGTCTTCCTTCTGTGCTTGCATAATTCTGTCTGATAGAGATGATCTCACTAACACATAATACAAAAAAAAAATTTCCTACACCAACAACTTCTATACCAAATTTCATCAAATCATAAACCAAAGGATCTCATTCCAAATGTAACATGGTTAATGTAGCATAACTTTTACGACTCAAAGAATCAACCACTTTATTTGGTTTTCCCGGATGGTAATGGATCATGTAATCATAATCCTTGATTAATTCCAGCCATCTCCTCTGTCTCATGTTCAATTCTTTCTGAGTGAATATATACTTTAAACTTTTGTGGTCAGTATATATTTCACATTTTACTCCATACAAATGATGCCTCCAAATTTTTAAAGCAAAAAACAACAATAGCTATTTCAAAATCATGTGTAGGGTAATTTAACTCATGTGGTTTCAACTGACGTGAAGCATAAGAAATTAACTGATCATTATGCATTAGGACACAACCAAGTACTTTCAATGAAGAATCACTATAGATAAAAAATTCACCATCTCTAGAAGGCAGTGCCAAAACTGTAGCATTCACCAATCTTCTTTTCAATTCCTAAAAACAATCATCACAATCTTTTGTCCAAATGAACTTAACACCTTTTCGAGTTAACTTATTCATTGGACTAGATAACCGTGAAAAATTCTCAACGAACCTTCCGTAATAACCTACCAAACCAAGAAAAATATGTATCTCGATTATATTTGTGGGTATTTTCCATTCTTCAACAACTTTTGTTTTAGTAGGATCAACAGTTATGCCTTTTTTTGAAACAATGTGACCAAGTAATGAAATTTTTTGTAACCAAAACTCACACTTTCTGAATTTCCCAAACAATTTATTTTATTTTAAGGTTTTCAAGAAAACCCTTAAATGACTGTCATGCTCCTATTTACTTTTATAATAAACCAAAATATCACCAATAAACACAACCACCATTTATCACCTGAATCAACTGAGCCATCACTACATTAAACTATTCAATTCTGATTCTGACTATCTCAGGATGCTGATTTGGAAGGTCATTTCCTCTTTATGACTTCCCATCACAACGTCCATGTTTCCTCAATGAAAAACCATTCTCAACACAGAAATACCTTAGGTGAAGCAACATGGTAATCTGTAAATGATATAGGATTTCTATATTAACATAAATTACTTTCTGGATATTAATTTAACAATACCCTAACTCCTAAAGTTATCTAAACTGACCTCTGATACCAACTATAAGGAATCGACCTTAAACATTTCATAATCTTGAATTAAATTAAGAATTCACATTGAGGATAATTTTAGGTTTAGAGTTTTATAGAGTTAGGTCATAATATATACGTAACAACTTGAATATTACATGTAGACACGTCTACCCAGTTTCCATTTTTTTCATAAAATAAAAACTCTTCGAAAAAGAGAGTAATGTATAGTTCAATGTTTTAAACATCAGTAATTTTCCTTGATCCCATCCTTGACCCTATTCCACTTTATATCTGGTGAAAAACATTTCAAAAACATGATATGGGCATAAAAATCTCAGTAATGGATACAAAAATAAGGAAAACTGTTAGTTTTTTAAAACAACAAGTAAACCATTAATACTTTATCATAAGTAATACTTTTCAACTTTAAGAAGTAGTAAATACTCTTCATTGAATAAAAGATCAATACTTACTATTTTGTAATCAAAATATTACCATAAAACCCATATAAATAACACATAACATATAAAGGTAACTTGGGACATAAACATACTTAAATAGAATAACCATACGGTCGACTTCCACACATATCACTAAATAGAATAGCCATACGGCCAAATTCCATACCCAATGAATTGGAGGTTATAATGTAACCACCTATCTTGGTTTATCATGGCAGCACCCATCATTTTATTTATCATGTAACCACCCGTCAAATGTCCAAGTACCATTATAAAATCATAACACATAAAATATTGAAAATATAAACATTTCACTAATAACATTTAATCTGAAATCACAAAAAAATAATTTCAAGATATTGAAATAATAAATCCTTTTCAAAAACCATTTTCAATACCAAAACACCCAAAAATAGAATAAGTTATTTCTTTTCTGTTTAAAAAAACATTAAGGCTTGTAGAGGAAGCCAAATAACGATTACCGCGACGGAGAGGTTATTATCGCCAAAAACATTAAAAACATTCCTTTTGTCGTTTAGTAAAATGCTTCATAAATGAATGTAAAATTAAAATGTGTTTATACAGCGTATAAAGGAAATCCGTGTATTAAAACAAAATATGCCTCAATGAAAGGAGATTGAGATGAAGTCCCTTACCTCGTGTCCGACTTGACCCGTTCATTCTTTAATTTCCTAAATAACAAACTAAAGTTAATTTCTAATTTCTAAAGAACCTTTTTCATGTTTATTAATCATTTTATATCAATTATTACCATGTTATAAACATTATGTAATCATTTAAGTTAATAATGGTCGTTTTGTCGATATTTGGTACTTGAGTCAAAAATGAACACCTTATATTTACAAGTTGTCCATGTGATCAATAGTCCATTATATCCATAATGATATTCATTATTTAGATATCATATATATCATATATACCAAGTATATATATATATATTTATTACAGTACATATCATTTGGAGGTAAGAAATGAAATGCACCGTTCAGGGAGACGGTAACCCGTACGTACGCATGAACGTTACTTTTATTTCTATTTCTTATTTTAATGGAATTAAAACATAATGATACATAGGTATATTATAATTCAAGTATAATATCATATATAAAATCATTAAATCTATCCTTTATATGTCCCATGTATGGAATTAACGAGTCATATCACTTTGAGGAGGCGGTAGTCTACACTTCCTCAAATGAAATTATCGCGTTTACCCTAATGGATACCATAAAGGTATGCTATAAAGGAAAAATACAGAACCATAAAGAAAACATAAACATAATATATATAATATATAAATATAGTGTCATCTTAATGGAGACCATGATAGGCGGTGGGAGATAATCGAACAATCATCGTTTTGTGAGGCGTTAGTTTTCCATCCACAGAAACAGTATGTTCTTCACCCATTAGATGGAGGTGTGTGTAAGTGTAGTTAGAATCCTTCTCATAACAACATCCTAGTAAATTGAGGATACTGGTGTTGTTATAAAATAAAGTAATAAAAAGATTTTATGGGTTGGAGAAGTAAAATAAAAGGAAAGAAGTTAAGAGAAACGGTTACCGTTAATTTGGGTAACTCCCTTTGGTATGAACCAAAAGGGTTTATTGAAGTGCCTTCTTCCTGAGGTAAGGATTCTAAGAGGAGGAGAGGGATGTAGGGAGATTAATTTGGCAGAGTATGGACAAGCCAAGGGGATTGAGAGGTGTGAGTAATGGGTTAGAAGTGGTGTCCTTTTATAAGGGGGAGGAGGGGCCCTTTAGGAAATATTGAAACAATTATTTTAATATAAACTTGTCTTCGGTTTCAAAAGATCCAAAAATAATTAAAGTCAAATATAAGATGACTCATGGTCAAAATAAAATCATTAAATCAGAATTGGATAGGTTTTGGATATTATTTTAATATTTATAATCTTATTTATTTAAATCATTTATTAATGAGGTAAATACTGCATCATTATTGTGTCATAAATAATTTAATTTATTTTATGTCTAAAAATTATTAAAAAATATTATGATCTAGGAAATATTTTTATATTTCCAATGAATCTTAATAGTCAAAAGGATGACTTATATAACACCTTTTAAAAATTGACTTACTAAAAGATTTTTTTTATGTTATTTTTTTTCTTTACTTTAAATTAATTAATATAATTTTTCATTATCACACTTAAGTCGATCCATAGGGTCCCAAAATCGACCCAAGGATTCTCATGGTTGGAAATTACTAATCCAATAAGGTTAGGACAAGTGTTAAGGTAATTTTTTATTATTATAAAATTCTTTTTACCTTGAATTACCCTATTTACCTTTAACCGCGGTAAATAAAAGTCAAAAGTTACTATTCACCAAAAAATATTTTCATCTTATTGAACCATATTTTACTTATTAATAACAACCATGTATGTCTGATTTTTTAAATTTAGTTCACAGAAGCGGTAAAATTTCATTTAAATGAAAAAAGCAGTTTTTTTAACTACTACTAAGTGGTTTCACTATTCAACAAAAATTGAAGTTTTTCAGAAAAATACCAAAAATTCAGACTATGATATGTTTGATAATACAAATTAAAAAATTATGCATATTTTATCAAATTAAAAACATAGAAGTTGGATTAATTAATTTAAAATTAAATCCCGTTGTTAAAATAAAAAGCATGTTTTTAAGAAATAATAACTATCAAAAGATTGACAGTTGATTATGTCCAATTTCAAATTGAAATTGCTTCCAATGACAAAAATTGGATTAAATGGTGAAAATATAATCTAATTACACTTTAAAACCAATTAAAAAGATAATCTAACCATATAAATAAATTATATTAAAATAAGTTTTGAATTAAAATACATTATTTTCACTATTCATTAAAAATGAACTTTATCAGAAAAATACCAAAAAATTACCCAAAGTAAATTTTTATGTCTCGAATCTAAAAAAGAATTTTATTTGTTCAAATAGAATGTATTAAAGTGACCAAAACTTTATTTAAAGAGGGTTCACCATTAAAAGGTAGTAAATCGACCTTTTAATGTAAATTATGCTTAAAATTAGATTCATTCCCATTTTAAGACTCTAACTTTTATTGGATAAACGTAAATACATTAAACAAACATGTATAATCATATTGTAGTTAGTTTTGTTCATTCCCTCCAATACAACGGTTATAATTTAACTACCATTTAAAATAATAATATTATATTATTAATATGCAACGTAAGATTTCAAAGAAACTCGTTGTTGCGTATCGGGTATGCTATCAAACATAGCAACACCTTTAAAGTAAAATTAATATTTAATTCAAAAATATTAATAAATATAAAATATGTATTATTTCTTTATTTTCCTGGGATGTTACACTTACCATACCCTCGCTACTAGTCGTCAGCCTCTAGAATATGGGGAGGCATGCCTGAGGTCATGTGACCAATCGGCTCGGGGCACCATCAGGTGGCTCCCGGGTCGGGACGTTACAAAGTGGTAGCAGAGCTTCAGTTTTCTCTCTTCTTCTTTTGTCTTACTATTTGGGAAAAGGTAGAATAAGAGACTAGTAGGAGTTGGGGCTTGGTAATGGGATCGTTCATGGGAGTTGCAAACCCATGTATGAGGCAAAACCTGAGTAGTTGGGGTGGGATTGTTCTTATTGATGTTTTCTGTTACAATTGAATATTATTTCACCTTGGGTGATGCACTTGTGGTGTGTTGTGATTATTGTTTCTCAAAAAAAATTATTATAGATTTGTAGAATTGAATGGCATGAGTGTTTACTCTATATGCATCATTCTAGGAACTTAGGGTTATTGTGACATGCATCATTTTATACACACATAGGAAAACGGGTTATGGGTAACTTGTTGAACTTGAACTTTTTTCCTTATTTTTGAGATTAAAATGAAAAATAGTGCTTAACATGAATTGAAAAAGGTTGTCAAAATGATGTTAAATGAGAATAATTGGGTGTCTAAATGAGAAACTGGATTATGATAGTGTGTTTACCCTTGTTACCCAAAACCTAGGAGTATGATGGTTAATGGTAGTGATGGTGCCTCAGTTTTGACCGTGTGGTGAGACTTGGGTAAAAAACATGTTGTGACCTACTGTAATTATTCCTATTATGTATATGTTTTAAGTTTGTGTTATGATACTTAAGATTTGTGTTTGTAATTGTAGAGAATATGCCTCCATGACGCTTGTTGAGGGGATGACTGAGGGGTATGGCTAGGAAGGGTCTTCCTGTCTAGGAACTTGAGGAACTGATGGTGCGAAATGAAGATGAAGGGGAATAGTTCTAGGATAACTTTTCTATTTTCTTGAAATTCATAGAAAGAGACCAAGGGATGGTTGTGAAAATGATGTTTGAGTTGACAAGGGAGTTTCAGTCGCAGCACACTCTGACTTTTACTAGAGAGGGTGGACTTGAGGGAGATGAAATATGGGTTGAGTCTATTGAGAAAATACTTGACCATTTGGATACTCTATCTGAGATGAGGGTCAATATGGTTGCTTATATGCTACGAGGATTACCGAAGCACTGGTGGGACATTCAAGCATGAATTGGAAAAATTAATAGTATGTTATGGAATGAATTCTTGGAGAGGTTCTTGGAGAACTTATGTCGAGAGATGTTGAGATAAGGGAAATCTAAAGAGTTAATGCATATGACTCAAGGGAGAATTTCCATGATGGATTATGTTAAAAACTACATAGATATGCAATTCTTTTCTCTAGCGCTAGCAGGAGATGATGCAACTATAGCGAGATGTTTTTAGGGCATATTTAAGTGCAAGATTAAGTCCCAATAAAATATTTTCTAATTAAAAAGGTTTTTTGAAGTTGTATATCATTTTCTCAAAGATCAAGGTAATATGTGGGAGTTTTCCATTACTGAACAGGTAGTTGTTATAGTATAATTTGGAGGTGTGTCTTCTGAGAGCAGGAAGCGTCGTTATGAAAACTGTAGTCGGGGAAGTGGGAAGCAGATTACACAGAAAAGAGGGTCGGTTGGATAGTAATTTTCCAGTTGATCTTTTATCAGTGTGGTAGGTCAGAAAACTATCATCGAAATTATCCCCGAGCACCAGTAGAGTGTCAGTTCTACAGTAAGATATGATACCTATAGAATTTCTGCAGGTCGCAGTGACAGATTGGTGCTGAGGGAGCATCTGGTTAAAGTCAGAGTGTTGGAAGGGGGACTTCTACACCATATCGGTCTGGTAGATGGACTTCTACTGGATGAGTCGATAGAGCTAGTGGATGTGGTATTACATGTATAGATCACCCTTATTAGCATAGTGGTGCTACTCAGGGGAGTCAGACAACATCATAACAAAGAGGGGTAGGACAGTTATATGCAGTGTAGCCTACACTTGTGAAGAATGAGGCAGGGCTATCGATAGTGAGAGGTACTAGTCTAGTAGATTCTACTTTATCTAGTTCCTTATTTGATATGGGTGCCTCTCATTCCATTATATCTGCAAAACATGTTAATGGATTGATCATGGAGGTGGAGCTTGAGATCAGAGTAATAACTATCAATACACCATTAAGAATTTGGTCTAGAGATATCTGTCTATACAAGGTATGTTCACTAGAGATTGGGGAATATTATTTTCTATAGGATCAATATATTCCTAATATAACAGGCTTCGACCTAATTAAGGTAATTGACCTACTATTCGCATAACGATATCACATTGATTGTTACCATATGAGAGTGACCTTTGTGTCTCCTAAGGGTGACCCATACATTCACCATGGAGAGTAGGATATCTAGGCAGATATAGTAGGTACAATTACTACGAAAATAGAAGATCTCATAGACCAAGTTGCTAGTATAAAACTAGATGATGGTGGTTTTAAGCAATATGTCCTTCCACCGGTAGTAGAACTGTTTCGGGAGGCCTTTCCTGAAGACCTCATAGGTCTAGCACCTAAGAGAGATTTTGAATTCACTATTGAGCTCATGTTGGGGGCTGAGCCAGTATCTATTCCACTATACAGAATGGATCCAACTAATCTTCAAGATCTCAAGAATCAGTTGGTGGAGTTAGAGGATAATATATTTATCCATCCAAGTATGTGGCCTTAGAGATCGCATGTATTGTTCGCAAAGAAGTCCGATGGGAGTTTATGTTTGAGTGTAGATTAATGGATGTTGAAAAAATGACTGTTAAGAACCAATATCCTCTTACAGGAATTGATTATCTATTTGACCAGTTTAAGTGATCTTTTGTGTTCTCAAAGATCAATTTAATATCGGGGTATCATCAGTTGAGAGTTTGGACTTCTGATATACCGAGGACTACTTTCAGGAGAAGGTATGTCCCATATGAGTTTGTTGTAATTCCGTTTGGGTTCAAAGACACACTAACAATGTTTATGGATTTTATGAACAAGGTATTTCATCTATATCTGGATCAGTTTTTTGTGGTTTTTGTGGAAGAAATCTTGGTGTACTCCAACACTCATGACAGTCATTCCCAACATCTTGACATAGTCTTGATTACACTAAGAGAGCATCATATATATTAAAAGTTACTAAGTGTCAGTTTTGGATTGATCAGGTACACTTCTTGGGACAAATAATCTCATAGGAAGGTGTGTCAATGGAACCAGAGAAGGTTTAGGCAGTGGTTTCTTGGGAGTACCCCATGAATGTTTTCGATATCTGAATCATTCTAGGATTGGGTGGATATTACAAGAGATTCATCCAAGACTTTTCTCATTTGGCAGTGCTACTTTTGGACTTAACCAAGATGGGGATTAAGTTTGAGTGGAAAAAATCATGTGAGAATTATTTTCATAAATTGAAGAAGCATTTGACAACAACACTGTTTTGATTCTACCATATTCAGGTGAGGAATACATGTTTTATTATGATGCTTCTAGAATCAGACTCACAGTTGTATTGATGCATGGTGATCGAGTTGTGGCATATGGGTCTTGGAAGTTGAGACTACATGAACAAAATTACCCTACGCATGACATCAAGTTGGAAGTAGTAGTTTATGCTCTTAAGTGTTGGCACACTACCTTTTGGGAGAATGGTTTATAGTTTATACATATCATAAGAGCATGAAGTATATCTTTTCATAGCGTGATTTGAATCTTTGGCAGCATAGATAGGTAGATTACATGCATTAATTTTATTTTGAACTGTCATATACACCCAGGAAAAGAAATAGTGTGGTTTATTCCTTGAGTAGGAAAACTCATACTCAGATGGTTCGAGAGTCGAGTGTAGAGGGGAAGATGATGACTTTGCTGGATGAAATTCATGTGGTGGTTTAGAAGAGTTGGGAGAAGATGAATCTAGTTTCAATTAAAGTTAAGTCTATGCTTTTGGTATGGATAAAGGATATAAAATATAAGGATTTGAAGTTCTTATACTTGAGGGAAATATTTGATGATGGGGAGACACCTTTGGATTGGTTGATAGATGAGGATGAGATCATTTATGTAAAAAATTGATTTGTTGTACCTACGAGAATATGATAGGAGATCATGAAAGAATTTCATGACTCAAAGTGAGAGGTGAATCCAGGTGTGACCAAAATATACCATGACCTATGAGGACAGTTTTGGTGGCCAGGCATGAAAAAAGAGATAGCATGGTTTATGAAAAGATGCCTCACCTGTCAGCAGGTGAAGGCAGAGCATCAATGACTTGGAGTTTTACTGCAGCCATTGCCTATTCCAGAATGGAAGTGGGATGATGTGATAATGGATTTTTTGGTGGATACTCTAAATATTCTTAGGAAGAATGATTCTATTTGGGTCATTATGGATCGACTGAAAAAGGTAGTGCATTTCTTGCCTATACGGTAAACCTTTACAGTAGATCAGTTGGGAGAACTATAGGTTCAGGAGATAGTTCATCTACATGGGGTTCCATAGACTATATTTTCAGATCATGATTCATGATTTACTTCATTATTCTATTTGGTATTGCAAAAATCCTTTGGTACACAGGTTTTATTGAGTACAGCTTTCCACCCACAAAAAGATTGGTAGTTGGAGCATACTATACAGGTGCTTGAGGATATATTCATGGAATCTGTGCTTTAATTCGATGGGTCTTGGGAGAATCACTTGAATTTAGTGTATTTTTCCTATAAAAAAAAGTTATCAAGAAACTATACAGATGACTCCATATGAGTATCTTTATGGTAGGCCATGTAGATCACTGAAATTTAGGATGGAAGCAGGTGATAATCGATAGTTTGTGTGTTATGGAAACATGGACGTGTGAAAGAGGAAACATGGGAAAGGTAAGAAGACATGAGGGCTCAATGGCCCAATCTTTTTGTCTTGGAATCTTATAAAATCTTGGAAGAACATCTTGAGGATGATCTTTTATAAGGTGGTAAAATTGTAATATCCTGACCTTTTCTGGAGTTATCTCGGGGGAAATGTTTAGGTACTTTTTTTTGCTTTTAATTACCTTCGATTGGAGTTATGACTTGGGGTGCGTTTGGGTCAAGTTTTAAGGGAAATTTAAGAAAACGGGTTTGTGCATGGTTGGGACATGGTTAGAGAAAATAGTGTGCCCAAACCCGGGTAATCGTGCGACCCTAGATAGTGAGAGTCGTATGGTTGGAAAAAGGTTTACCTAACCGTGCGACCCTACCCAGAAAACCATGAATGTGGTTTCCTTTCACACTAAAATTAGTTTTAAATCCCCCTAACCCCCCAAAACACCTCTTATTCGACCTTGGCTGGATATTAGACATTTTTGGACAGTTTCATATATTTTCAAAGGGGTTTCAAGGTTTTCTTACCTATGTTCATCAAAATTCATAGCCTAAATCAAATATATTACCTTCCCCTAGTAAGTGGATCTCATCCCAATGACTATATCGTTCATTCTTCTCTCCTTACATGATATTTTGGTGGAATTTATCCTCTGTTTATTTAGATCAAAACCTAATTGATGATATCTAGATCTAGTTTTATAGATCTAGATCTATATTACAATATCTCGACATCCTTGATCTTGATTTAGGTATTTAGATCTGTAACTCAAATCTACGTTGTTGTGCTACTCAGATTGTGGGGATTTCCATTGAACGAACATCAATCAAAGAATTGAGGTAGTTGGTCTAAAATATAATTTTCATAGTCATTAATTTTATTCATGTATGAAATATTGTAGGATTTATATCATTAGTTAGTAGTTCAATTAATAAATTGGGTTAATTAGGTTGACCAATTGATTTATCAAAACATTTTTGAATTAAATAATTAATTGAAGAATTGACCATAAGATAAAGGGGAGGTCCTATTGAAGAATTAATTTGGGGAAAATTTATGATGAAAGTTAGGGGTTGTAATCTAGATAATTAATCATAGGATTAATTCTGAGAAATTGAATTGGATAGATTGAGATAATTAATCATTAATTAATTATGTTCCTTGATATTATAATCTAGATAACTAATTATGGAATTAATTATGAAGATTTGAGACTTAGAATGAGATAATTAATTATGGAAAATTAATTACGGGATATAAATTGTGTTGTTGATTAATTAATTGAAGAATTAATTAATGGTATTAGTGTAATTAATTAATTTAGGAGTTAATTATAGATATTGATGTATTTAACTAATTGTCAAATTGCTAATGGAATTGAGGTGGATGATTAGATATAAATTAAGTATGCATGAAATAATGGGAACATGGTCATTCTAAATTGAAGAGTATAAATGGAAACATGGTCATTATACTTGTGATTAAAGGAATGAGAACATTTTCATTAAAATGAGAAGTATAAATGGTAACATGGTCATTGTACTTATGAGTTAAAGAATGGGAACATGGACATTATATTGAGAAGTAAGAATGGTAACATGGTCATATTACTTATGAATCTTTTATTGGTAACTTGGGAATTTATGTGTGAATTTAAATAATGGTAATAAAGGCACTATGAGATATGGCCTCACATGATAATAAATTGAACTCCGACATTATTCCAATCAGGTACTGAGATATCATATCACCTTTGAATACTTTGAGATCTAGAACGAGTCAAAGAAGGTATGAAGATATGATATTACCTAGGGAACACTTCAAAATCCATCATGAGCCATAGCTAGTATAGAGGTACGGGTATCCCTAGGAACCCTGGAGTTAATATGATTAAATAAAGAATAAATGATAATATGATAACTATTTATTTATGAATTTTATTATATTATTTATAGAACTAATTACACTATATTTTGACTAGAATTTTTTAAGACACCTTTGGTGGTAGCCTACTGAGTTGTACTCACACCCTACTCAGGCTACCTGATCGATACCTGAATAGACATTACTATTGTAGGAAAGGTTAAGGGCTTGGGCCCTATGTTAAATTTCTGATTGGGGTTAGAGCTTTGATGAGGGAACTAGACGTGATTTAAGACATTCTTGGGAGTTTTTAGTGTATATACTTTCAATTTCACTTTAGACACTTTAGTACTTAGTTTAGCATAGCTTGTTTCCCTTTCAGTTGAGTATTGTATTTTTGGTTTTGGTTATCTTGTGGAATTCATACTTTTAGGATTATATATGCTTCCAAAAATTTATTATGTAATTATTCTGTTGTTTTGATATGATAAAATAGGGTATATTCTCCCCATGACTGACTTACCAGACCCTCACTACTAGATGAAAGCCTCTAGCATACGGGGAGGCACACCTGAGGTCATGTGACTGACCGGCTAGCGGCACCGTCGGGTGGCTACCAGATCGGGACATTACAATTATTAGTCATATTTCTTATTAAATTAAATTCACATGGTCTTCATTAATAAAATTAACATTTATCATCTCAATAAATTAACAAAGACACTCATATTTTTCTGATAAATGGGGGTGATGGTGAAATGCGGAGGGAGCAACGATGGAAATTCTTCAAAGATTTTATCTCTTGTCCTCGATTCTTTATTATTTCAACAGCTATGGATTTGGAAGCTTTTATCTAGGTGAATAAAAAGGGACGGATAAAATATAGGATATATTTTGGGAAATTTCTCTCATTTACAAAAGTATTGAACAAGATGGTGACACATGGGGGGGGATGGTCTACTCCGACCACATCTGAGTCCCAAATCTTGAAATCTATGGATAGTAAGTTCTTGATACTTCCAAATCAATATGATCTTAAGGAAAGACTTTATTTTTGTAAGTTCTCCCTAATTGGTAGAATAATTCTTGTAAAGGGTGATAAAAACCTAAATTTAGAAGAGTTATCACTAAATTTATTAGCATTGAGGGTTTCAAGAATTGCATGATCATACCCCTTGGGAGGGGGTAATTTCATTTAATTTTTTAATAATAGTTCTAGTGATCTTAGGCTTGGGCCTATTTATTCTATAAACTAAATTTTGGTATCTTCAGGATTTCATAATGGAAACTTAGTTTTCATCCCCATCACCAAAAACACATCAATTCCCAAATATGGGTAAGGTTTTATAGCCTATGGTGGGTCTTCTGATACCCGTATATTTTAAAATACATCACCTCATAGATTGGAACCTCCCTAAAAATAGATAAAAATACAATCTAAGGGAAGTTAGGATACTATTCAAGGGTCATAGTGCATGTGAACTTCTTTAATCCTATTCTATATAGTTCTACTTTAATTATTAATGGTGATAGAATTGAAATCAAGTTTGAATATGAATTCTTTCATGATTTTTTCAAACTCTACAATTGATTTGGTCATAAGACTTATAATTGTAGGGAAATATAGAATACATATTGTATGAAGCCTACCATCTCCATGGAATATAAAAAGGGTGAGACTGAATCATCTTCAAAGCATCAAGGGAACTTGATTAAGGACTCAAAGTCCCAGGAAGGTCAAAAAGACCCACCAAGGGTGGTTTCCAGAAGGTAGGACCCTTCAGGTCTTGTCCGAGAGAGTATTTTAAAGTTGGGGAGGTCCCTAAAGTCCTAAAACCATTTGTAAAGGTTGAAATAGAAAAAATTGGTACTCTATTTTTAGTGTAAAATAGGGTAGTAGGTACCAATAGGTTATCCTCTATACACACCCTTATGCAGGGGCAATGTGTAAATTCCACTAGAATGGATCATGATAAAAGTTATTCAGAAAATGATTCATCTAACCATAAGTAGAAGAATATATCTTATGCTTTTTATTGATAGATCTAGGTTTATGTTTCTAATAATTATGATCAGCATGATGTAGCTAGCTCTGAACTTCTGGATTCTGACATGGAATTTTAGGATCTGTATGAATCCAACTTGTAATTTAATCAAAGGAAACTTTTGACTGCTTTATTTGATTATAAAGAGAATAAAAAACTTGTTTTTAATTATTATTTACAAGATAAACCAACTAAAGGTTCTATTATAATCTATGGGAATTTGTATTTTCAATGGAATTTAGTTACCTATGTTGTTAGGACCTCAAATTCTTTTGAAATGTTGGATACAAAAAGTGTTTGTTTGGTGACTACCATATAGGTTGAAGATGAGGGATTTCCTTTCCCCTTATTTTTATGAAACCATTAATTTTATATTTGATATCTTTAGAATAGCTACAGATGAGGAATGTGATGAAGTAAGGAACAAAAACGTCAACCTCTAACGATTAGAGGATCTTGAGATAGAATGGCTGCCACAGGATCTCAGTGTGGAATTATCTAACTATTTTGATTCACAATATGAATTTATTTATGAAAAACTTGATTCTGATTTCTTTTCATATAAATATGTTCTTGTAGTCTTGAAATTTATAGTTTCAAATACTAAAGAGAACATTATCTCTATCCTGAATTTGTACATTCAAGGACTGACATTGAAGCAAGGTGCTCAACACATTTTGGAGAATAGTTTCGATCTATATTCCTATGATGATCAGGAATCTTGATAGATTTACAACTCATGGATAAGATTTTGTTATCCATATAGTAGAGCAAAACCCAAGAACACGGGATGTAGAGGAAAGAGTAGGAAATTAAACCTTGACTTTGTACTCAAACCCACCACTTACCTAATACTAATTTTACATTCTATTAACAGGGGCTATGAGACTCAACCTATTTTTAAAAAATATACTCATACTTTCCAACCTTCATGGTTTCATATTAGCGTAAACATTCAATATTATAATTAATTTACTAAATTAATCCAAAACCACTATGAATTACACATAACCATTACCTCATCACATAATTTACATTTCAATAGTCACTTCTTTTCCTTTATGTTTAACAAATAAATTGATACTTACATATTATCTTTTCACATTATCACATCTCATCCCTATCAATTATTATTAATTCATTACCATTCAATAATCCCAAGTTACTAAGACACAAAAACTTTTACTTCCAAATAATGACACAAATATAATATATCCACCTACCATAGAATCATTTCCATCATTGCACAATAGAAAAAACCACTCTATTTTAGGCTCACTGTCTCAATAGTATCCCCATCACTATTAAACATTAACCACATCAAACACCACCACCATAATAACTCACCAATTCTTTAACCTCCACCATAAAAATTAACCATACTAGATCCATTCAAATCAAAAATGGATAAATATAATAAAACATATAGTAGTAATAAACATCTATAAACTAATTTTTCAGTAGAAAACAACATATATCTATCATATTCAATCATAATATATTCATATTTAACAAATTCAAATATAAATAATAACAACCATAAATTCCATATTTCAACATATCATTTTTTTCTTTACCATATTTAACTTATTATTCAATTACGAAAATATAAAGAAAACAACATCAAATAAGATCACTATAGATTGTAAATCAAATAATATAAGTAATAATATATAATAAATAGTAAGAAGAACATAAATCATGGGTGAAAAACATCCCCTATTCTGACTTTCAATTTTGGTTTATTGTCATTTTAGTTCAATTATATTTATTTATCTAATGAGAAAACTCTTGACAATTTCACATTCACACATAATAATAGAAGATAGGTTTTAAATCACCCACCTCAAATGAATCTTTAATAGTCATAACAAAGGGATTAAAATAATAATGACAAATAAACCACCAAGGATTCTATATTTTCAACCTATAAACAACATATATGTGTCAAACCCCAACCAAGAACCAAACAAACCAAAGAAACCCCACTTTCATAGAATAAATGAAGTAAAGAGTGTAAGATGGGTGAATAAAGGGAAATAGAATTAAGGGAAAATAGTAGATAAAGTACCTTGTATTGAATAGAATCTACTTCAAAAAGTGAAATCCTTGGATCCACAAGGAATTTATCAAGGAGTTCCCAAAATTAACCACATAGTACAAAGGGTTCAAATAATATCATTATAATTCATGGGAATATTTTTAGACACTCATATTTTTATTTAAAACCTAGAGGCATATGATCATGGATTAATAGATAGGGTTAGACCATAATGGTGGTCCTATTCAAGAATCATAGTGGATTCACCTTAATTATTGAGGGGTAAAAACTATTTAAATTTGAAATAAAAAAGAAGTTCATGATGCACCAGGTGACACTACACTGTAATTCTAAAACCTTTGGGAATCTTGGTGAGAAACTTATCCTTGACCTCAAACATGGTTGACCCAAAATAGACACCAAAATGTAGTGCACATCACAATGACACAACTAATCTAAATATATAGACGCTGGAAAATTATGACCAACACCTCCACATCACAACTCAACACTTCATGCCATAGTATAAATCTTATCCATAACCATAAGAATGATAAATAATCACAACATAATCCATTGACTATATATAGAATCCCACCTTTTTCACACATGATTATTACATCACCTTTAAGATAAATAATATAATATAAATACATTCTAGAATTTAAATGTTGATAATATTTTGAAAACTAGTTTCATGCATCATAAGTATATAATAAAACATAAGGATTATTTAAATTATTATTCATAGTCCTCCAAAAAGTTCTCATGTTCTCTTTAGTACATGTATTCACCTGAGGCTATACATCAAATAAAGGAGTTGTTTAAAATCCCTATAAGGGGAGTAATAACATAGAATAACTAAGAGTCATGAATCAATAGTATATGGGTGATTATAATAATTATCATCATTATGGTGACCCTAACCTTTTAAACATATAATTTCATGATTTTAAGTATAATTAACCCTAGAATTACTATCCAAGGATCGTAAATTATAGTGTCTTTATAATGTTAGGTACATAATTAAATATCATGAAAAATGTATTTTAGATAATCTTCATAATTATCTCATAACTTCCATTGAGATCTAATAACTATATAGGATAACCAAGGGAATACATGAACAAAAGCGATGAGCTAAAAAGCCCGGTAAGGAAATAAGCATAGGAATAAAATATAGAACATGGGTTAGAAAGAATAACATGATGACATAAAAGGCATGGAACTTGAATAAACATAAGTAATAATAAAATTTATAACATCGTAAAATATAATATTGGCATTGTAGGAATATGTAAACAACATATAACATGACATAAATATGAGCCAAGGCTGACTTCCATGACATGGTGGATAAAGTCTCATAAAGGAATCAAGTTCACTCTCTGTCCCAACATATCATCTCATGAGACTAAACATTAACCAATTTATTGGAACTTTATCTGGGAACACCCATCATAACATTTTCATGAAATTTTTTTCCACATGAATAATAAATATATGGGTTACCCATGGAATGAAAAGGGTATCATAATTATATCACAAGGAATAAAAAATGATAATATCATAAATTTTCCAAGAAAGAATGGATTCAAAACATACATAGAGATTCAAAATAGAAAATAGGAATGGATCCTGATAATTTATGTCCAAATTTAAGTGGAAACATGCAAAATGAGTGTTTAAGAAACTTTAGAAATGAAACATTTTAGTGCGGTTTAAATAAAATATTAAAGAGAATTTAAATCAGAAAAGGAATATTTTTTTCCTAAAACCAAAAATGAAAAAGGTAGTTTTTAATGATAAAATGAGTGATTTTATAAAAAATTATGGTGTCTTAAAACATATTATTGGGTGTACTTGGAAGTGGGTAGGAAATCAGAAAGTTTCCTTGATTAGAGCTTGCTTATCGGGAAGAATTGAAAATGGGAACCTTTCTAAAACACATATTACCCCATAAAAGAGGGATGATCTAATATGGATACATGAATTTGGAACATATAAACAGAATATAGAATAATTATAAAAAATAATCATTACATTGGGGTAAATATAGAGAAAGAGTAACCTGAAGGAAAAATGAAGGTTCGGGTAGAATCCCTTACCTTATGCCTGAAACGGTTCTGCACTTGATCTTAATGTAATAAATAAAAAAATAGATTCATTAATTCATAATTCCCAAACCATTTAAACATTTAATTGTTTTATTATAAATTTTTTCAGTTCATTTATGTTATTTTTGATGATTTATAGTGTTCAATTTCATTGTTGGGGAGTGCTTGTTTTCTTAGTTTTCAAGATCGGTTCGCTTATATAAGAGTATGGAGGTTCATGTAAAATGGGAATAGAAATCCAGAATTTAAATTATAATTTATTAATTAACATAAATAATTTTAAATGATCTTATAAATAACTTTTTTTATATTTTATGAGGAAGAATCATTATATAAAAATTTAGTGATAATAGTTTGGATTATCTTGGGAGGTTTTTTCTCGCAACGAACTTGCTTGGTTTTATTATTTTAGATCATGTGTATATAAGGATTACAGAACATATAATAGGATATAACACATATTTAATAATTTATTTTAACCATAAAAAGGATTTTATAACCATACATGAAGTAATTAATAGAAAATAAAAATTTGTTGTCCTTGAAGGCGATAAATGAACAGCTCATGAACGATGTTTTCATTTCTATAATAAAAGTGAGGGATAATGTTTTGATGATGGATTATTCAATAATAATAATAAAATAATAGTATATGAAAGGAAATAGAGTTATCATACCATTTTTATGAGGGTAAGTGAGGATATAATAAGAAAAAAAATAAAAATAGATTAAAAGAAAAGGAAAAAAGGAATTTACCTCTTGAATTTCTCCTCCTTGACAACCTCCTTAGGGAAACCGTTTGGGTCTTTTTATGAGACCAAGACCTCTTGGAAAAGGGGTATGGGATTGGGAAGAGTATTGGGCAGAATTTATACAAGGATCAAATCTTGTAAGGTGTGAAGATAATAAGTGGTGAGGGGTGTTATTTATAGTGGAGGAGAGGGGTGTCTTCTCATTATTTTACTCATTAGTTTATTATTTTGCCTCTTTACTATGAATACTTTGATAAGTATCAAAAAAATATAAAAAAATTAAGTATAGTTATATATTTTGGGCTTACATCAGCCATAATTCATCCATGACTCCATAATTCATGTATTTAGCTTAAACCGTAAATTATAATATTTTACTATTCACCAAAAAATCAAGTATTTTAGAAAAATATAAAAAATTCACCATAACCATTTTTTGAAATGTATAATTGAAAAATGGACTCCATTTTTTGAAAATAATTTTATAAATATGAGAAATTTAATTTTTAATTAAAATCATTATTTACTTGGAAAATATAGATTTTAAAATTATAACTATTTTTGTGACACTGTGAAAAAATAAATAAGGTATCATAAAATTATCTTAAAATCACAAGACAAAAAAATATTAATTTATGAATACATTTTATGAAAATAAATTTTCTTTTAAATCGTTATATTAATTATAAAATTGTAATTAAATATTTATAACCTACAAAAATACCAACACTTAATTAATAATTTTCAAAAAAATTACTTTTAATATGATATAATTATATCATACTTTCATTTATAGGATTCCTAAGTTTTATTTATAATTTCATGGGGATGTTACTATTTTATTGGCTATTTTAATATTCATAAGGGTCATATTACTAATCCTAAGTTCAAGTTACTATTTCATCAGCAATGGTTTCTTAACTTATAGAAATACCTCTTATTTTATTCATTATTCAATTATAATGTTTGTATTGTGTTATTAATGTGATTTTATGTGATTATACTATATGACATAATTATAAGAAGGGAATTTTTATTGATAAAATTTTGGTTCGTTATATTCTTCCCCACTTATGAAATTTCACCCTCAAAATTTTATTTTACATTTTAAGTAGAAAACAGGTGTGGGTAATTCTACTTCATTGCTTACTTGGGTTCCCTTGTTTCCTCTTCATACTTATGGTTCTGCCATATCACTTTGACCATGTGAGTATTCTTGTGGTGTAGAACTTTATCTCTATGGTTCGAGATCTTCACTATATGCTCCTCATATAATAGATCATTTCCAACAGTACCACCCCTGAACTAAGTACATATCAAGGATCACGTATGTACTTTCTCAAGAGGGATATGTGGAATACATCATGTACTTGAGACATGATAAGTGGAAGTGCTAGTCGATTAGACATGACTCCGACACGATCAAGGTTCTCAAAGGGGCTGATATACCTGGAACTTATCTTTCCTTTCTACCCAAATCTCATGATCCTCTTCCATGTATATATGTGGAGTAATATAATGTCTCCAAACTTAAACTCAAGGTCTCATCGATGATTGTCCACATAACTCTTTTTTTGACTTTGGGATGATTTGATGTATTTCTGAATGGTTTTCACCTTCTCCACTAATTCTTCAACCATTTCAGGTCCTATCAGTATATGTTCACTAACCACATCCCAACATGCCATTTTTCTACATCTTTTCCCATATAATTATTTATATGGATCCATTTGGATGCTCGAGTCGAAACTATTATTATAAGAGTGCTCAACCAGAGGAAGATTTTGGTCCCATCCTCCTTTAAAGTCCAAAAAACACACTCTCAACATGTCTTATAGTGTCTGAATAGTCCTCTCAGCTTTTCCATTGGTTTAAGGATTATAGGTCATTCTGATGTTCAGCTCAGTTCTTAGATCATGGTGGATACTTTTCCAGAACTTTGAGGTGAATCTTGGATCTCAATCAGATACAATCTATATCGATACTCTGTATATCTTTACCAATTCTATGATATATATCCATACAAGATGATCATGTGATAAATCCTATCAAATTTTGATAAAGTGATCTATCTTTCTAAGACGATCCACAACAACCCATATAGCATTGTTTCCACTAGATGTATTTGGAAGTCCAGTGATAAAGTCTATGGTGATGTTTTCCCACTTACATGTTTGTATGGGTAATGGTTACATCATCCCCTTATACTTTTTACCTTTTATCCTTCACCTGCTGACATACCAGGAACTTTTATGTATATTCAGTGATCATATTTTTCATATTCTCCCACCAAAAGTTAACTTGAATAGCTCTATACATCTTTTTTCTACCTGTATGAATAAACAATGTTGAGCTATGTGCACAATTCTGAAGCTCCTTATTTATTTCTGGATCATAAGGTACACATAGTCATGTCCCCAATCTTATAACTCATTTCTTATCAATTTTAATCTATTAGGATTTAACCTTTCTCATAGCTTCCACCTTCTTCTGTATTTCCAAATCTTTTCTTTGAGCATCCTTTATTTTCTCCACAATGTATGGTTAAGAAATAAATTGAGAAAGTATTGATGATGTTCCTTACTTAAGGATTCTCATGTTCATCCTTTGTAGGTCTAATAATATTGGATCCTTCTCAAATCTAATCATTGATAAAGATTCATGATCATTTCTACTTAGGGAATCCTCTACCTTATTTTCCTTACCAAGATGGTAGTGGATTGTGTAGTTATAATCCTTGATGAGCTCTAACCATATTCATTGGCACATATTAAGATATTTCTATGTGAATATATATTTTAGACTCTTGTGATAAGTATATATCTCACACTTCTCCCCATGGAGATAATGCCACCATATTTTCAATGCAAAGATCATAGCTACCAATTCTAAATCATGTGTGGGATAGTTTTGCTCGTGGATTTTCAACTGTCATGATGTGTAAGCTATCACTTTATCATTTATAATCATCACACAACTTATTACATTCTTTGAATCATCAGTGTACACTAAAAAGAGTCCCCCACTTGTTGGTGGTGTGAGGAATAGTGCAGTGATAAGCCTCTTTTTCAACTCTTTAAAGAAGTCTTCACATTCACTGGTCTAGAAAAACTTTTCTCCCTTATGAGTCGGCTTGGTTAGTGGGTTCAAAAATCATGATAAGTACTTCAATAATAACTAGTAACACCCAGCAAGAACAAGGTAACTATAGATCTCCATCACAGACATTGTCCTGGGACACTCTTTGATTGCCTTTGTCTTGGAAGGGTCTATAGATATCCCTTTGTTGGTGATTACATGCCCCAATAATTATACTTACTCTATCCTTAACTCATAATTACTATACATTTCATAAATTTTCTCCCATCACAAATTCTTTAGCATAGTATTCAAATGCTCATCATGCTCATCCTTTCTCTTGGAGTATATCAGAATGTCATCGATAAAGACAATGACAAATTTGTTGGGGTAATATCTATGAACTCTATTCATTAAGTCCATGAAAATTTATAGAGAATTAGTGAGTACTAAGGGGATCACTATGAAATCATAGTTTCCATACCTCTTTTTAAAGGTAGTATTCAGAATATCTTCCTTTATCACCTTTAATTGCTGATATCCCAATCAAAGGTCCACCTTAGGGAAATAACTGGACCCACATAGTTGATTAAACAATTGATTTATACATGGTAGGAGATACTTGTTATTTATCATTCTTTTTTTATCTCATGATAAAAAATGTAGAGGCGCATTGATCCATCCTTTTTCTTGACAAATAGGAAAATCTCACCCCATGGTGAAGCACTTGAACGTATAAAACCCTGATCCAGATTCTCTTGTAACTACTTTTTTAGTTCTTCTATCTCAACGATTGCCATTATATATAGTGTCTTAGATATAGGCATAGAACCAAGAATAATTTCAACTGGGAACTAAATCTCTCAATCAAGAGGAATACCATAAAAATCTTTGGGGAACACATTGGTGTAGTCCCTCATAATGGGCATGTATTCGATCATGATTTTCTTTGATATCTCAAGCATTTTAACAAGATAAGATTTCTCATAAGGCAACATTATCCACGATTTACATGATGATTCTGAAGGATATTCATCTTCCTACTTACACTGGAAAAGAATAGGAGGATACTTCAGGAAGTGAAGATTGATCTCCCTTTCCTGATAGTTAATGTTGGATTTATATAAATATAGCTAATCCATTAAAAATATATCATCAAAATCTACAAAAAGGATTGTTTTTTTTGTTAGGTTCAGTCCATATACATTAATTGGGGAGGATTTATAAACTTTAGATATAGTAATTTTCCCCATTTTTTGTTCTCACAGATAACTCAACCACCAAATATTTAGGTGGTGATTGAATTTTTCTACTAAACTTGTAAGATATGAAAGAATTCAAAGAACCATAATCAAATAGTACGTTTTATATTCTTGAATGAATAACCAGTGTACCTTTCACCACATCATTGTCGGGATCCACCTCAGCGTTAGTATAAGAACCCAGATCTTCTTTTTAGGTATTTTTTTCCTTTTTCTGGAGTTTTTGAGAAAAGAGGAATTTCTGGAAATTTTCAAAGTACACGTCGTGTACTTCGTTGCCGCAGGAGGCCGTGTGTTGGCCGTGTCATGGAAACACACACGGTCATGTGGGGTGATGTGGATGCCACCTAAACCAGAGTATGAAAAAGGAAAGTACACACCATGTACTTCAAAATTACACGCCGTGTATTTTCTATTTTTTCATTAAACACACCAGGGTCGTGTCTGACAGAAAGAAAACCCTACTTCTAGGTTCTGTTTGTCTGAGAGCATCGAGCAGCCGTGGATCTTCGACGAGCCCCTGAGCGAGTGTTCTTCCTCCAAATCGAACTCTTTCGGTTGCATTGGAATCCCATCAGTTAGTTCTCTCTTCTCCCAGAACATCATTCCTTGATTTCTCCTCTTTTGTGAGTTATTGTGGGTTGAAAGTTTTATGCGTTTTCATAGATATATGGCATTATAAGGTGATTCAATCCTCTTGGTTCAAGTATATTGATCTCCCAATGCCTAGGTAGGTGGTTTGTGCCTTTCTATAGAAAGTCTTTCAGTTTTATGTGAAAGTTTTCCCAATACCCATGAACTGGGTATTGCGTGTTTACCGTTTTAGCCCTATTGTTTGCCTGATTTTCTTGTATGCCTGAGTAGAGGTTATTGTTTGTGAATAGGGTAATTTTTATGCTTTGGATGTATTTCCCATGCATGTTTCTCCTATATTGGACTTTGTGTCTAGTTCTCCTGTTAGGATGCTATTTACTTTCCCATGCCTAGTATTATAGGATGGTGTGACTGTTTCTCTGATATGCTGTTGTGTTTTAGAATGCTATCCAAATAGTTATTGAGGTTTACTTTGGCTGTTATGCAATTCTATACTTGCTGATTTTACATAGGGTTGTGAAGTGTAGTATATCATAAGGAGAATGGACGTAAGAGCTTCTCTAGAGTGTCTTTTATAATTTACGATGCAAGACCATAGGGGGAATTGATGTTGAGTGCTTCCTCAGAGAGTCTGTAGTTCCTTGATGCGGGCCACAAAGGGAATGTGACGTAAGTGTTTCTCTTGAGCTCTTTTAGTACTGATACGAGACTATAGGGGGAATTGACGGTGAGTGTTTCCTCATAGAGTCTATACTTTATCTGAACCAGAGGGGTGAGACTGTGTGTGTATCCCAGAGGGTTGCTTGTATCTATTAGGTAGGAACATAGGGGATAGGCTGTGAGTACTTCCTAGAGGGTTACCTGTTGTGTTTATATTCTTTTATTAGTCGTTGCTTGATATTTGGACTGTGGATTGGTTACTACTAAGTACTTTCCTGTTTACTCATTTCTGTACTTTCACCTGCCATATATTCACTGATTGTTAGGCATAGATCTTGTGGTGATTGCCTTCTAGGATTCCTCTCACACCCTATTCGGTCCATGCTTTTGGGCCCAAATAGATTATATTGTTACAGGTATAGACAAGGACAAGCGTCATTCTACTTCAGGTACTTGATTGTTGTGGAGCTGGAGAGCATGGGACCAAGCAATAGATTGAGATGCTGAGGAGTTTGTCTGCTTTCTATTTAACTTTGGTTTATCACTGTTGTATTCTAGCATTGTGACTTTTTGGATGTTTTCCTAGACATATGTATCATGCATCACTTTATATATGTGCTCCAGTTGTTTATTATTTCAGTCTTCCACTGTTTACTGTTATTGGATATTACTGCTTCCTCTATTGTATATTTGTTTCTCTTCTACTGTGTTACTCTTATAATGAGGGAATAGTTTCCCCACTATCACACCCAAGGCCCTCACTGCTAGTCGGCAGCCTCTGGAGTTTGGGGAAATGCGCTTGAGGCTACGTGATCAACCGGGTATGGGGCGCCTATGGATGGCTTCCGAAACAGGGATGTTACAAAGTGGTATCAGAGGAATTATTTTCTATTGACTTACTATTTGGGGCCTTTATCCAGGGATAAGATGAAATAGGTACTTGTTAATAATATGTACTCAGGAGTAGCTAACCCATGTACAAGTAAAATCCAATCTACCTCGTTTATTGCAATTTTTCTGGTTTTCAAATTTACAGTTGATTTGATTTCACTGTTGGGTGATTGACATGTTTTGTGTTGTTATCGTTGATGTTATTGAGGTTCTATTTCTGTCAAAACCTGATGAGATGAGGGTATTCCATCTCATGCATCATATATGCACTTTCTAGAAATCACATGTCATGTATTCTTTCCATGCTATCTAGGGTGCATTAGCAATTTCATGTTGTTGTGATAGATGTTTTGTAGAATATGCATGTTGTTGTGATAGATACCATGATAAAAATATCTGATTCTTGTTAGAGCATTGATTTTGTAAGGTTTTTCCTTAATGAATGCCAAACTTTGGTTCTTGAGGTGTTATGGACCCTAATGGATCGGAAATTGGTGGATAATTGACTTGTTTACCTTGTTTGTAACATGTATAAGATGAAAAAATTTGATTTTCGAGGAGTATGGGCCCTCACAGATCCAAATTTGGCACCTTCAGTGTTCGTTTCAGTGTTTTCTGGGCTCCGGAGTAGTTTCTGAGGCTTACTGTCTGGAAAAACCTAGAATACATGCCATGTAGTTTTGACTACATGCCATGTATTCTTATGTTCGGGAAGAAACTATTTTTCATAAGTACACGTCGTGTACTTTATGTATACGTCGTGTAGTCTCTAATCATGTCACAGGCCGTGTGGGCAGAGACACGGGATGGGGAATTTCTTACAAGAACACGTCGTGTACGAGTTGGACACGCCATGTAGTGTAATCTTAGGAACCCGGTCGTGTAGCTAACAACATGGGTCGGTGGAGTCTCTTCTTATACACGTTCTGTCAGGTTTGAACATGTCGTGTAGTCTGACCCAGGTACCCGGTCGTGTCACTAACAACACGGGTTGGTGTTATCATTTCACGTACACACTATGTCCTCTTTGAACACGTCGTGTAGTGTGAGCCGTGTGTCAGGTTGTGTCACTAACAACACGGGCCAGGTGAAGCTTGTCTAGTACACGCTGTGTCTACCCAAGAACACGTCGTGTAGTCTTATCTTATAAAAGCTGTCTGTCTTAACTGTGTAGAAGGACTCAGGCAGGGAAGCAGGAATCAAGTACACGCCATGTGTTAGGACAACACGTTGTGTGTTCGTAGTGTTACACGACTAGTTTAGGCAGTATTACACACCAATGAAAATGACTTAAGGGAACACGTTGTGTAGTCTTTATACACACTGTCTAGTCTTGTTTTGTAAAACATGAATTCTTTCCTTCTCCTGTTCCCTTCTTACACTTCTAGTTTTTAGTCCTTGATAATATTGATCTAAGGTGTCTGTTTGACCTTACAGAGTCATGCCACCGAGATGTCCTCCAATTTTTTTCCAGTTACAGGGCCGTGATCAGACGCTGGGTATGGTTGATTAGGGGCTTCCTACAGATCCTCCTGTTATGCCAGTCTTGGCACCAACAGTTATACCTGTTACTGGTACTGATGCACAGTTTAGGGAAGGCTTCATGTGGATGATGCAGACCTTCCAGGGAGCTCTGCCTCCTGCCCCGTCGATGGAAGATTTGACGCGGGTTTTCCAGCAGCAGCAGCATCCCACTTTCTCATGGGAAAGAGGGCCTTAGGATGTAGAGTCACGGCTAGAAGCCATGCTAATGATCTTTGAGCATCTGGAGACACCTCCAGAGAGGAGGGTGAATCTTTCCACTTACATTCTATGAGATTCTGCCAAGAGGTGGTGGGATGTGATCTCATAGGTGGGGCATCAGTAGGTAATGGCATGGGAGGAGTTCTAGCGCATCTTCTACGACTAATTCTATCTGGATACCCTGAGGGCGGACCGAGCCAGGAATTTCATGAGTCTAGAGTAGGGTACTCTTTCTGTTATGGATTAATCCTCTCTCTTCACCGATATTCAGTGTTTCACACCCTTCCTAGGAGGAGATGGGTTATTCCTAGCAAGGAAGTTAGAGGATGGCCTTAGACAGGACATCTGTTCCCTGGTGAATATCTTCAGGTTGACTTCCATCACTTCTATTGTCAAACAGACACTGATCGTGGAGCGCAATCTAAGTGATTCTGGAGTTATGCGCCAGGGTGGCTCGGCATCTGGAGTTAGCATCCCTCCTACTGATTGCAGGAAGTACCGCAGGGATTCTTCACACAGTGATCCTAGAAGGTGAGACACATCTTTTGGTAGCCAGGTGGTATGATACCAGTGCGGGAAGAGTGGGCATACGAGGCTGCAGTTCCAGAAAGACCTAGTGGAGTTCCAATCTTGCAGCAAGATGGGTCACCTTCATCGCTTCTGCCAGATATTCTCACCAGCAGCTGGTGACAGGGGTTCTTCTATAACTCTGCATTCGGGAGCAGCACCACCAGTTTCTCACCAGTCTGGGAACTAGAGTTCTTCCGGCTGTTCAGGTCGAGTTGGTGGTCTTGGTCATGGTGTTTAGTCACCATTCTTTCAGCGACAATAGAGTGGATTAGCTCAGAGTGGTCCGGCAGGGTCACAGGGCCATGGAGTAGGCCAAAACTTTGTAGTGGAGCAGACCCAGCTGGAGAAAGATCCCGGACCTTCTACAGTTTGAGGTAAGATCCTAGTTGCGTCAGTTTTATCTTCATCTCTTTTCAATACAGGGTCTTCCCATATATTTATATATGTTGCTGTCGTGGAGAGCCTTGGGCTCTGTATCTTCTCTTCTGCTGATATCTTGATGCTAGACACTTCGTTGGGGACTATAACGGCTAATGTATGTCAGTGCAAGTAGTTCCCTCTAGATGTTGGTGGGTGTCACTTCTTATGGGATCTCTATGTCCTAGAGATGATAGGCTATGATGTCATTCTCAGAATGGACTTTTCAGTTCCCTTCCAGGCATTCGTAGACTATTATCACCCCAGGGGGAGTTTCATATCACCATAGGGTGGATCCTTTCTTCACAATGGCGAGTGGGATGTCCAGGCGAGCAGAGCGGGTCCAGAACATCATGGGTTAGGAGGAGTTACAGCTCAGATTTCTAGTCTATATCTGGATGATCAGGGGACTTCATAGTTGGACTTCCCCCCAGTGGTGGATCATTTCAGATATGTCTTTCTAGATGACTTTTCAGGTTTTCCTCTATAGATTGAGGTAGACTTTTTGATTGATCTTGTGTTAGGAGCAGCACCGGTGTCCATTCCTCCTTATAGGATGTCTACACCTAAGTTGCAGGAGCTCAAGAAGCAGTTGGAGGAGTTTCAGGCAAAGGGTTTCATTCGACACAGTACTTCTCCATGGGGTTCACCTATTCTGTTTTTAAAGAAGGTAGACAGTACCCTCAGGTTTTGTGTGGATTATTAGAAGTTGAACCAGTTGACGGTCAAGAACCTATATCCCTTACCTAGGATTGATGATCTCTTTGATCAACTTCGAGGAGCCCGGGTGTTCTTGAAGATTGACTTGACATCCTTTTATCATTATTTTCACGTTATACCATCAGATATACCTCTTACAGCCTTCCAGAGTAGGTATGGTCTATACGAGTATATGGTTATGTTGTTCGGTCTCACGAACGTGCCTACAGTTTTCATGGCACTGATGAACCGAGTGTTCCATCCATACTTGTATTCCTTCATGGTTGTTTTCGTGGATGATATCTTGGTGTACTCTCACACTCAACACAAACATTCCACACATCTAGCGATCATTTTGAGTACACTAAGAGAACATCAGTTATATGCAAATCTCTCAAAATGTCACTTTTGGATGGATCAGATTCACTTTTTATGTCATGTTACCTCAGAAACCGGAGTATCAGTCGACCTAGAGAATGTGAGAGCAATAGTTTCCTGGGAGCAGCCGAATAACGTCTTTAAGGCACGGAGTTTTCTAGGGCTGGATGGATACTACAGATGTTTCATTTAGGACTTTTCACACTTAGAATCGTCGTTGATGGGTCTGACTCATAAGGGTGTGAAGTTCTTGTGGTTATATTCTTGTGAGTCAGACTTTCAGGAGCTGAAAGGAAGGTTTACTTCAGCACCGATACTGGTCTTTCCAGATCCAGTCAAGGGCTACATTGTCTATTGTGATGCATTAGGTATCATGCTGGGAGTTATGCTTATACAAGGATATGGAGTAATTGCATACGAGGCTCGGTAGTTGAGGCCACATGAGAGGAATTACCCGACACATGATCTTGAGTTGGAATCTATTGTTCATGCCTTGCGTTGTTGAAGACATTATATTTTGGGCGATAATTTTGTGGTTTCCACCAACCACAAAAGTATCAATGCATCTTCACTCAGTGTGATCTGAATTTGAGACAGTGAAGGTGGGTTGAGTACCTTCAGTCCTTTGACTTTGAGCATGCCTACACGCCGGGGAAAGGCAACAGAGTGGCTGATGCATTGAGTAGGAGGACTTAGATACAGGAAGTTCAAGAGGATAGAAGTGAGTGAATCCTTATGGATCTATTCTCTGAGATGCATCTGGAGGTGCATGACAGACAGGGGCAGACATTTCTATCTTCTGTGGCTGCTACCTATACTCTTCTTGATCGAGTATGATTGAAGTATCTAGCAGATTCTGAAGGCCTAGTCTTACGGGAGAGTGTTTCAGGAGAGGACCTTATTTCTGGGTAGACCATAGGCAAGGATGAGATATTGCGTTTCCACGGACGCGTATGGGTACCAGCAGATATACGCAAGGATCTGATGCGGGATTTTCATTCCTCAGTTTGGGCAGTTCATCCTGGTGTCACCAAGATGTATCGTGATCTACATCATCAGTATTGGGGGCTAGGTATGAAGAGGGATGTTTCTGGTTTCATCACGAGGTGTTCCACTTGTTAGTAGGTGAAAGCGGAGCATCATCGGCCAGCAGTGCTTTTACAGCAATTACCCATTCCCGAGTGGAAGTGGAACGACGTCACAATGGATTTCGTGATAGGGTTATCGAGGTCTCCTAGAGGGAATGATGCAGTATGGGTTTTCATTGATAGGCTTACGAAGGTCTCTCACTTCTTATCGATCAAGGAGACCTTCAGTGTTGATGAGATGGGAAAGTTGTACATCTGTGAGATTGTTCGTCTTCATGGAGTTCCACACTCCATCGTTTCAAATAGGGATGCTCGTTTTACTTATCGGGTTTGGCAGAGGATTCAAAAGTCTTTGGGTACGTAGGTACTTTTGAGTACAACTTACCACCCCCAAACAGATGGCTAGTACGAGAGTATGATTCAGGTGCTGGAGGACATGCTCTGAGCATGCATCTTGGATTTTTGAGGTTTTTGGGAGAAAAATATACCTCTTGTGGAGTTTTCCTATAACAATAATTTTCAAGCAACTATGCAGATGGCACCTTATGAGGATTTGTATGGTAGGCTATGCCGATCACCATTATGTTGGTTGGAGGCAGGAGAGGCATCTTTGCTGGGACCTCGTCTTGCTCAGGAGACCACAGAGCAGATAGAGTTTATTTATAAGAGGATGGCTACTACACAGTCTCGTCAGAAGTCTTATGTTGGTCGGTGGAGACGACCTCTGGAGTTCGAAGTCGAGGATTAGGTTTTTATATATGTCACACTAAGGTTGGGACACAAGAGGATTAGAAGGCAGGGTAAGCTTTTGCTGAGGTACGTTGGGCCATTTGAGGTGTTGGAGAGAGCTGGGCTGGTTGCCTATCGGTTGCAGTTACCTCAGTGGTATCGGGCTATGCATGACGTTTTCCACTTTTCTCAGCTCCGGCGTTTCTTTTCAGACCCGTCTCATGCTTTCCAACCTAAGGAAGTCAACTTGGATGTGGATGCATCTTTAGAAGAGAATCCTATCTGGATTTTTTATCGCAGTATAAAGGTTCTCTGTGGCTGGTTTGTTCCTCTGGTATGGGTGTTATGGTAGTACGAGCAAGTACAGGATGAGACTTGGGAGTGGGAGGCATTTTTACGATAGCAGTGGCTAGAGTTGTCCGGGGTTTCTTCTTCTACGCTGCGCTTGGGAAATTTGGTGACGAATTTCTTTAAGGGGGGAGTTTGTAAGAACCCGTATCTTCTTTTCAGGTACGTTTTTCCTTTTTTTGGAGTTTTTGAGAAAAGAGGAGTTTCTATAAATTTTTCAAGTACACGTCGTGTACTTTATGAGTACACACTGTGTACTTCGTTGCCATAGGAGCTCGTGTGCTGGCTGTGTCATGGAAACACACACGGTCATGTGGGTTGACGTGGGGGGCACATAAAGCAGAGTAGGTAAAAGGAAAGTACACGTCGTGTACTTAAAAAGTACATTCTGTGTATTTTTTTCATTAAACGCATCGGGGTCGTGTCTGATGGACAGAACACCCTACTTCTAGGTTTCATTTGTCTGAGAGCGTCGAGCAGCCATGGATCTTCGACGATCCCCCAAGAGAGCATCCATCCTCTAAATAGAACTCTGTTGGGTGCATTAGAATCGTATCAGTGAGTTCTCTCTTCTCCTAGAACCCCATTCCTTGATTTCTCCTCTTTCGTGAGTTATCGTGGGTTGAACGTTCTATGCGTTTTCATAGATCTACAGAGTTATAAGGTGATTCAAGACTCGTGGTTCAATTATATTGATCTCCCAATGTCGAGTTAGGTTGTTTGTGCCTTTCTATAGAAAGTCTTTGAGTTTTATGTGAAAATTTTCCCAATACCCATGAACAGTGTATTGTGTGTTTACCGCTTTAACTATATTGTTTTCCTTATTTGTTTGTATGCCTAAGTAGAGGTTATTGTTTGTGAATAGGGTAATTTGATGTGCTTTGGATGTATTTCCCATGAATTTTTTTCCTATATTGACCTTTGGGTCTAGTTCTCCTGTTAGGATGTTGTTTACTTTCCCATCCCTAGTATTGTATCATGGTGTGATTGTTTCTATGATATGTTGTTATGTTGTAGAATGTTACCCAAGTATTTCTTGAGGTTTACTTTGGCCGTTACACAATGCTATACTTTCTAATTTTACATAGGGCTGTGAGAACCTAGTGTAGTAGACCATAGGGAGAATGGACGTAAGAGCTTCTCCATAGTTTCTTTTATAATTTATGATGCAAGACCACAGGGGGAATTGACATTGAGTTCTTCCTTAGAGATTCTGTAGTTCCTCGACGTGGGACAAATAGGGGATGTGATGTAAGTTCTTCCCTAGAGCACCTTTAGTACCGATACAAGACTGTAGGGGGAATTGACAGTGAGTGCTTCCTCAGTGAGTCTATACTTTATCTAAACCATAGGGGTGAGACTGTGTGTGCTTCCTAGAGGGTTGCTTGTATCTGTTAGGTAGGACCAGAGGGGATAGGCTGTGAGTACTTCCCATAGGGTTACCTGTTGTGTTTATCTGCTTTGATTAGCGGTTTCTTAATATTTAGATTGTGGATTGGTTACTGCTGAGTAACTTCTTGTTTGCTGCTTTCTATACTTTCACCTGCCATATATTCACTGATTCTTAGGCAAATATCTTGTGGTGGTTGCCTACTGGGATTTGTCTCACACCCTGTTTGGGCCATGATTTTAGTCCCAAAAAGATTATATTGTTGCAGGTATAGACAAGGGAATTTTCCCTTCTACTTTAGGTACTTGATTTTTGTGGAGCTGGAGAGCATGGGACCAAGCTATAGCTTGCGATGCTGAGGAGTTTATCTTCTTTATTTTTCACTTTGGTTTAGCACTATTCTATTCCAGCATTGTGACTTATTTGGTTTTTTTCCTAGACATATGTATCATGCATCACTTTATATATGTGCTCCAGTTTATTATTTCAGTCTTCCATTTTTTACTATTGTTGGATATTACTGCTTCCGCTATTGTATATTTTTTTCTCTTCTGTTGTGTTACTCTTATAATGAGGGAATAGTTTTCCCACTCTCACACCCAAGGCCCTCACCACTAGTCGGTAGCCTCTAGTATTCGGGGAAATGCGCTTGAGGCCATGTGACCAACTGGGTACGGGGCGCCTCTGGGTGGCTTCCGGAATCAGGACGTTACAATTATTTTTAGCATATGACCTTCCTTGATTCCTTGTAGGTTGTTATTTTGGATTTCCTCCAACAAACCTTGTCTTAGGGAAATGGTTTTTATAATATACATGTTAATTGTAGTTTAAACACTGCAATACAGGCTGAGTGTTGATTAGAACCTTCCTTTATTCTTTTTTATTAGTGGTATTCTTCATATCCCTTCTGCAGTTATTAGCCATATTCCATTTTCTTCCAAATTTAAAGCATCTCTTGTTTCACTTTAGGAAGTTTCAAGGATGCTTTTTCCCACACTTTTGACACATGGGATGTAGGGTCTTCTTTCCATAATGAGATTTATCTCCAATATTAAACTCCATTTTCCTTTTTTATCACTGGGCCAATGAGAGCACTGAGATTCTTTGATATCCATTTCAACCTTGAGAGAAAAATAGGAAATCTTCTCATAACTGTCAAAGTCTCGAATCACAAACTCTTTTCATAGACTCGTCTTTAGTCTGCTAAATAATCCATCCATATTTTATTCGGTGTTCATGACATCCATAGGCATATCTTGCAGGACTTATGCATTTTTTCTTATTTACCCTAATAGAATCGTATTCCTTTTTCTTCATTCTTAGGAAATCGCTTTACATATTGAGATGGAGGGTTTGAAGAATATATTTATTAAAAAACATTTTCTTGAAATCTTCCCATTCCATGGATTCATTTTCCTTTTGATACTTTTTTTTCTTGATTAGTGTCCACCACTAATCAGGTTCCCCTTCAAAATGATAGAATGAGAGCACAACATTCTCTTATTCTTAGCACTGGAGGAAAGATAATATTTTCTAAATATATTTAATCCATTGTTCTATGAGGAGGGGATCAAAAGATCCACTAAGAATGGGAGGCCTTTGCCGCATGAAATGTTTTAAGACAACTTGGTATTTATTTGGAGAAGAAGGGTGTTCCACATGATTCAATTGATTATTCATAACTTTATCCATTTTATCAAATACTATCATAAATGTTTGAGCATCTATTCCCATCATATTTGTCCTATCATTAGGTAAATCATCACATTTCCTATCAAATTATTTTTAGGCATGGGTTCATATATTTCCAACCATTAATTAAGAAAAATAAATTACAATTATGGATTCTTGAATACTTAGCTAATAATAATATAAATAGAAAATATTAAACATATAAGGATAAAATTTTAAATGAAAAGTATATCATAACTTTTGATTCTCTATGTTTTAATCTAGGTTATGCAGGATCTATTTCCGAAAATATATTCTTATGGGTTGTTTTTTATATAAATAATGGTTCATAATTATCTTATGAATTTACCCTGAGTTAGGCCTATAACACCTTTTCAAAGTTGTTACTCCTAGGTACATTTGTCCCAAAACCATGTCCACTTGTAGTATCCAGATAGGGATATATTTTATTAATAGACCATTTACTCTATACAAGATAAAATTTATGGATTTTTTCTTATACTTAATCTTATCCTTAAGGATTATTTTAGAGTTTTCTATTTATAATCCCAAAAATAACTAAACTTGTCCTCTGATACCAACTATAGAGACCCTAACCTTTTACTTTTATCATTACATTATTTTAAGCATAATTAACCAAAAAATTACAAGTCATGGATTGTAAACTCTAGTCTCTTCAGAAGATTAGGTACATAATTAAAAATCATGAAAATATATATTATTTAATCTCTATAATGATATCCTAACTTCCATTGATATCCTATAAATACATAAGATAACCTGGGGAATACAAGAACAGAAGGTATAAGCTAAAAATCCCAGTAAGGAAATAAGCATAGAAAATAAAACATAGCTCATGGGTTAGAAATCATCACTTGATAACATAAAAGGCATGTAACTTGAATAAACATGAGTAATAATAGAATTTATAACATGTTAACACAAAATAATGTCATCTTTGTAATGTGTAAACAACAAATAACATGACATAAACATGAGTCGATGCTAACTGCCAAGACACGGTGGAAAAAGTCCCATAAAGGAATCAGGTTCACTCCCTATCACAATATGACGTCTCGTGAGACTAAACATTACCCAATGCATTATAAAACTATCTAGGAACAACCATCATAATATTTTCATGAATATTTATTCCATATGAATAATAAACATAAGGGTTTCCCATGGAAAGAAATGGGTATCATAATCATGTCACAAGGCATAACAAATGTGCATATCATAAATGTTTCCATGAAATAATGGATTCAAAACATACATGGAAATTCATAAGGGAAAATAGGAATAGATCATGATAATTTATGTCCAAATCTAAGTTGAAATATTTAAAATTAGTGTTTAAGAAAATTTAGAAACGAAACATTTTAGTGTAGTTTAAGGAAAATTTTAAAGATAATTTAAATTAGAAAAGGAATATTTTTTTTCATAAAACCATAAATGGAAAAGGTAGTTTTTCATGATAAACATATTGATTTTAGAAAAAATAATGGTGTCTTAGATTATGTGGTGCAGTTAGAAGTGGGTAATAAATTAGGAAGTTCCCTTGAATTGATCTTGCTTATCGGGAGGAATTGAAAAGGGAACATTTCAAAAACATACATTACCCCATCAAAGAGGGATGATATGATATTGATAAATGATTTTGGAACATATATATAGAATATATAAGAATTATAAAAAAAATAAATTATCATTACATTGGGTTAAATAGATGTAAATAGTAACCTAAAGGCAAAAATGGACGTTCAGGTAGAATCCCTTACCTCATGTATGAAATGGTTTTTCACTTTATCTTAATGTTTTGATTAATAAAATTTGATTAATTAATTAATAATTTCAGAAACATTTAAAGATTTAATTATTTTATTATAATTTTATTAAGTTTATTTATGTCCTTTTTGATGATTATAGTGTTCAATTTTATCATTTGAGAGTTCTTGTTTTCTTAGTTTTCATGATCATTTCGCTTATATAAGAGTGTGGAGATTCATGTAAAATAGAAATAGAATATAGAAATGAATTTATAAGTTATTAATGAACATAAATAATATTAAATTATCTTATAAATCATTTAGTTATATGTTATGAGTACGAATCATTAGATAAAAATTTAGTGATAATCGTTTGGATTATCTTGGGCAGTTTTTGCTCACAATGAGATTTTTCTATTTAATTATTTAACATAATGTGTATATTATTATTCCAGAACATAAAATAAGATATAATACATATATAATAATATTTTTAAACCATAAAAATGGTTTTATGACTAGTATTGAAGGAATTAATGGAAAATAAAAATTTATCATCCTTCAAGGTGATAAATTAACACCTCATGAACGACATTTTCCTTTCAAGAATAAAAGGGAGAGGAGAATGGGTTTGATGATGGTTATTACATTATCATAATCAAATTATAGTATATTTCAGGTAGTATAGTTATCATACCATTTGGATTAGGGTATGTGAGGATATAATTAGAATAGAACTTGAAAAGAAATTAAAAGAAAAGGAAAGAATAATTTACCTCTTGATTTTTTCCTCCTTGAAAACCTCCTTAGGGGAAAGTGAAGTGCACTGTGTTGCATTTGTTGTCAATAAGGTATGTTGTTGATCAGAAGATGTCAAAGAATGAATGGATGTCAAGGAGAGTCAATATGTGAATGACAAAGGATGTGATGATGTTGGTGAGGAAAGGAGAATGGCCATGGTACTAAGATGCATGTCACTTAGTAGATTCACTAAGTGACATAGGATGTTGTGGTTGAAACATTCTCTATGAACATCTGACGATTGTTGAGCTGATCTTTAAAGGTCATAGAACTTGTATCCTGATGTTACAAAGTCACAACATGATTATAAGACCATGTATTGTATTGACAATGCATGAGGAGAAGCAAGAGATCCATCCACAACTTCTAAGTGGATGATGTGGATTAATGAAGCCCATGTACTAACTCTTAGTGCATGTGAATCAGAAGAAGATCCAATTGATCTCTGATTAGATCAATGAAGAATGTTGAAGAACATGTGTGATTTATGAGATTCAGTTGAAGTCCCTCCTAAGTATTGAACACATATGGAAGAGGAGATGAAGAAGATTAAGACGAAACCTTTTGAATTCCATATCCTAAGTGAAGATCATATGAGGAGAAGTAATGGAATTATTAAGAAGAAGATGAGAATAAATGAAGAGGAAGATGGCTTAAGTGGCATTTGGCATATTTCACTTGGGAGTACTTTGTACTTTGTTCTGTCCCTTTGCCAAAAAATATGGCCAGCCAAGGCACTTTGAGGGTTCAACCCCAAGGCATGGGCACTAGGGCACCACGCCCGGGGGAACCCGTGGGGCGAGCCAGGGCGGCAGGGCGCACACCTAGGACACCGCATGGGCGCCTGGGGCACGCCCAGAGGAGCGCGGCAGGGGCCGTGTGTAAGCCCCTGAGGACACGCGGTGATGAAACCCGCGCGCCCGAGGTGCATAGTGGGCGCTAGGAGCGCGCCCGCAGGGAGCAGAGAGTGGGCGCAGAGCGCGCCCGCAGGGAGAACACGGTGAGGGGAGGCACCGTGGAGGTTGGAAGTTCAATTGCGGGGTTGAGGCAGCGCTAGGGTGATAAACCGCGGAAAAACCGCGCGCCGATTCGATGTGGGACGCGGAAATTTCACCCGGGACATATCTGAGCCGTCCGTCTCATCGCGCGCTGGATCGCAGCCGCTCATCTCATCTGTCGCGCGCCGCGATTTAATCCGGTCGTCCGATGTATCTCAAATGCTTGATCCGACGGCTCCCGGCTCGTCTCCTTCGTCGAGCCACCCCGAAGCCACCCGCGAGCTCCGTTCGAACCAGGAGCATCCCAAGAGATGTTTTCGAGCTCCCGGCCACCGCTGATCGAAGTAAAGCCTCCATGGTGATCGTCTGGCCAAGACGAACCGATCCATGCTTTAAAATACACGTGCATGCAACAAATGAGGGAATTCGATGAAGGCCGAAGGCAAACGAAGTGCCGAGGCCTCGGTGTATTCGTGCTTTGTGTGGATTGTTTTTAAATGATGGTATGCATGCATTGGCATGCTCATGCACGTAGAGGAATGAAAAATAAATGAACCCGCATGGAAACAGAGAGAAGAAAAGAAGATTTCAAAGAATCTTGAAGATCCGAAATCTTCGAGAGATCAAAGATTTATCGCACGCGGATGATCCGAGACGTCTCTGCCTATAAAAAGAGAGGTGAGGCTCTCATTGTGCTTGCTGAAGTTTTCTTGAAAATCAGAAGACCCGTGAGTGCCTGTGCCTCGCGAAGTAGAAGCCCCGCGCAAAGAACTTGCGCGGCTGAAGGTTCCGGAGCCACCCGAGGCTTCGAAGGTCCCCTGCGCGCATTATTTGTGCGACAGGAAGAGCTCTCCCTGCCCGCATACTTGCGCGGCAGGAGTAGCTTGCGCGCCCAAGGTGTCCTCACCCTTGTGGCTTGCGCGCCTCGTGGTGTTGCATCCTGCACACCCGAGTGTTTGTGCACCCCGCGACATTTGCACCTTGCACCCGAGGAGATCACACCTTGCGCGCTCTGTTTGAGGCAGAAGGTGTTGGGTGTTCAAAGGAGAAGGCCGAGTATTTTGTGTGCAAGAAAAAAGAAAGGGCCGTGGCAGTGTGTGTGCAAGTGGGTGAAGTAAAGACCACACATTTGTGTGTGTGTGGTAAGTGGAGAAGGAAGACCCTACGGGTTATTTGCATTCAAGAGAACCCAAGGCCGTAGCCTTTGTGTGTGCAATGAAGGAAGAAGGCTGAGGATACCTTGGGTGTGTGCAAAGAAGAATAAAAGAATAAATCTTGTGTGCAAAGGAAGTGAAAGGCCATAGCCTTGTGTGGGTGAAGTGAAGACCACACCTCATTTGAGTGTGTGTGTGTGAAAATTGAAGAGGAACACCCTACGGCCATTTAAGGGTGTGCAACAAGAAGTGTGAAGGCCAAGCTCAAGTGTGTTCCAAAGTGAAGAAGTTTTGTGTGCAAAGAGACAAGAAGGCCGAACCTAGGTGTGTGCACTAAGAAGTGTGTATACACTTAGAAGAAGAAAAGGGAGGACATCCACACAAAGAAGAACACACATTTATGTGTGTAGACAAATTGCATAAAGTGTGTGAAGTCTGAGAAGTAGGTGTGTGCTGAAAAGAATTACACCCTCTAAGGGTTTACTGCACAAAGAAGAGAAGAAGGGGAGTGCATGCATGCATGCATGCAAGTGCACACGTGAACAGTGCTAAATCAGTTGTGTGCATTTGAGTTGACCAAGACTTAAAGTTCTTGAAGAATATTTTGAGAAGGCCATGCAATCACTGCATGAAGAGACAGAGTTGCCATGCACTCAGTGCATGAAGTTGAAGTGATGTGAGACTGAGCCAGACTGAAGTGAAAGATATTGTTTGTCTGAGTTTGCAGTAGATTGAGAAGAGCCTGATCAAGAGAAGTGATCAGAAGTTGCTGAGCAAGACCAACAGACCTTATCAAAGGCAGTTGAAGATTCTTGAAGAGAGAAGTCAGGTCATCCTTAGAAGAAGGAGATAAAGCCTGAGCAAGACGAGAAGACCTGATCAACTCAAGTGATCAGAGGTACAGAGCAAGGCCAGCAGTCTTTATCCCAGACTGCTGAGGATACTTGAAGAACTTAAAGTGAAGAAGAGCTACTCGTGCGACTCGAGGAGCCAAGAGAAGACCCTGTGGGACTCAGGGAGAAGAAGTCTTCAGTGGGATTCTGGAGCAGGCCAGTGGGACTCTGGTAACACTGTGTGAAGCAGTATAAAGACCCTCCTGTGGGACTCAGGAGAGATACGGTGGGAAGCTGTATCGACCATTGTAATTCTAACAAGTTATAATGGGAGAATCCATGCTGGGAGAGCATGGCAAGGATTTAGGCCTTTGGTGCCGAACCTTGTAAATCCTTGTGTCCAGTGCCTTTACATTTACTGCATCATTCGTGGAAAGGTGAGAGATACAAGAAGAGTGGATCGAGGATTTAACCAGCCATAGAGGTTTAATTGATAAAGAATCAATTAGTAAAAAGTTTTAAGGGATCACTGATTCACCCCCTCCCCCTCTCAGTGATTCACACTGATCTGGGCACTTCAATTGGTATCAGAGGGAGGTTGCCTCTAAAAGATCCAAGGGAGTCTTTATGAAGTGCATATTTGAGGAAATGAGCAACCAGCCTCAAATGGAGATATCTGCCAAGACTCAGAAAAATAGAAAGAAGAAACAGGCCAAGAAGATGAAGAAAGCCTGTCCTAGCTGTGATGAAGTTGGAACAATAAAAGATCTTCAAAGTGCAATCGAATATCTTCAGAAGACTGTCCCCATGGAAGTGGCAAATTGTATAGCTACAGGCATCCATGATCTTCAAGAAGAAAAATCACAGTTAGAAGAAGAAGCCAATGCTATAGAAGATCAGCTGGCTAAAAGGGTTGGCATAACCAACACTCTCAGAAAGCTGGTAAATGCCAAAGATGAAACAGTATCTCTTTGCAATGAAAGATATGAAGACACTGCTGAAGAATTGCAAAGAAGCCTTTCTGAGAAAGAATTCTTTATGTTAATAGTCAAAGATGTTGTCCATGCACTGGAAAAGAGGCACAAAGTGTCAATGAATGTCAGAGATGCTCAACTCGAAGAAAAAGTCAAATTGGTGAAGGAGCTGGACAATTCATTTCAAGAATTAAAGAAGGTGCATGAAGACCAGATAAAGCAGCTGGAAGAAAAATTGGAAGGAAGGCTAAGAACTATTGAGGATGAGAATAACTCCCTCAATATGAAATGCTTAGAACAGGAGGTGATATTGAAAAATCAGCAATCACCCAAAGCCAAAGCCTCCCAGTCAGCTGAAAGGAGAAATGTTGCTACTCAAGTATGCTTTGAGAAGGATGATTCTAAAAGAAAGACATCCTCTAATGAAAGAGCAACATCTTCTAAAAAGAAGGTACCATCCATACCATCTTGTAATGATGCTTCTAATTGTGTTTCCACAAAAGGTGCAGGATGGAAGAATAATTCCAAACAAATATGGATGAAGACAGTAAAGAAGCAGAGCTCTCCTGAAACAGCACAACAGGTCAAGAAAAGTACCCTACAATCAGAAGGACTGAAGAGGTCAAGATTCGTGGGACAATGCTGGTGTTGTAACAAGTATGGGAATTGTGCAAAGGATTGTTGGTACAATCCACTGAATGCCAAAGCACAAAGGAAGCCCATGCCAAGGGGTAGAAAGCCAGAAGGAAAGAAGCAGCATCCACAGGTCCAGAGACATCTGTTTACTGCAAATAGATTTGGATTACTTGACAACATCTGGGATGATTGCAAAAGTAGTCAAAAAGATACATGTCAATCTCCAACTGTATCCAGAGCTCAAAAGAAGAAAAGATTACAGAACCTGGCTCAGAAAGAATCCTTGGGAAGCAAGAAGAAAGTTGAAGATGATCCCAAGAAGGTTTTGAAAAAGGAAAAGAAGTCCTTGAAGTCTAAATCCAAGAAGGGTGATGCATCCAGAAGGACCACCAAGAAATGCTTCTACTGTGGAAAGAAAGGACATATCATGGATCTTTGTAAAGAAGCCATGAAATTCAATAGAGGCAGACTGGACTCAAACAGACAATCAATCAAAAAGAAGAAGAAGGGATTGATTGAAAACAAGTTGCCTAAGAAAGGTAGCTTGACAGCATCTAAGGAACCATGTGGAACTTCCAGAACTGGGGCCACTCTTCCAAGTGACTTACTTGTCATATGGCCAAATCAGTTGCAACTGGCCAGAGAACTACAAAGAGTTGAAGATGAAGCTCTGGAAATTGCTAAAGCAAAAGGGAAAAAGAAGGTTTCACATGAAGATGTTTTGAGAACCACACCAGCACAATCATCAATGAAGATCAAATGTGCAAGTGTGAAGACTAGTGAAAATGGGACATCTCGGTTGAGAGAATCTTCTCAACCTTGTTGTTCACATTGATGAACCAAGGAGGTTCCATCTTATTCCCTTATACTCTTGGTATATACATGTGCTAACATTGCAGGGAATTGAAGATGATGATCATTCTCATCTGGAGGATGGTTTGGACAGAACGGAGTGCACCCCTTGAGGGGGAGCCAATCTGGAGAAGATGGTATTCTAAGATTTAATACCATCTTGAGAAAAGATGAAGGATTCAGCAATTCATTGAATATCTGAAAAAATTCAACCCCTAAGCATGATCTCACGTGTTTATAGTGAATGTGGACAGCATTTAGTTCCTTGGTTATATCACTCTTGTTTTCTACACTGGGTTAGCCCAAGTAGACTTAGAGTTGATTTACTAAAGGTTCTTTGCTAAGAAGAACATGTGGCATCATCCCTCTCTTAGTAATTTTCAAGAAGATGCTTTTCAAAGGGAGGAAGAGATTTTTGAAACAGAACCACACCACACCTTTGCATTTGGTTGCCAATAAGGGGGAGAAATATTGGCACACATATTGACCCATTCATATGTGCTTTAGTGTATTGCCAACAAATACAAAGGGGGAGATTGAAGTGCACTGTGTTGCATTTGTTGTCAATAAGGTATGTTGTTGATTAGAAGATGTCAAAGAATGAATGGATGTCAAGGAGAGTCAATATGTGAATGACAAAGGATGTGATGATGTTGGTGAGGAAAGGAGAATGGCCATGGTACTAAGATGCATGTCACTTAGTAGATTCACTAAGTGACATAGGATTTTGTGGTTGAAACATTCTCTATGAACATCTGACGATTGTTGAGCTGATCTTTAAAGTTCATAGAACTTGTATCCTGATGTTACAAAGTCACAACATGATTAGAAGACCATGTATTGTATTGACAATGCATGAGGAGAAGCAAGAGATCCATCCACAACTTCTAAGTGGATGATGTGGATTAATGAAGACCATGTACTAACTCTTAGTGCATGTGAATCAGAAGAAGATCCAATTGATATCTGATTAGATCAATGAAGAATGTTGAAGAACATGTGTGATTTATGAGATTCAGTTGAAGTCCCTCCTAAGTATTGAACACATATGGAAGAGGAGATGAAGAAGATTAAGACGAAACCTTTTGAATTCCATATCCTAAGTGAAGATCATATGAGGAGAAGTAATGGAATTCTTAAGAAGAAGATGAGAATAAATGAAGAGGAAGATGGCTTAAGTGGCATTTGGCATATTTCACTTGGGAGTACTTTGTACTTTGTTCTGTCCCTTTGCCAAAAAATATGGCCAGCCAAGGCACCTTGAGGGTTCAACCCCAAGGCATGGGCACTAGGGCACCACGCCCGGGGGAACCCGTGGGGCGAGCCAGGGTGGCAGGGCGCACACCTAGGACACCGCATGGGCGCCTGGGGCACGCCCGGAGGAGCGCGGCAGGGGCCGTGTGTAAGCCCCCGAGGACACGCGGTGATGAAACCCGCGCGCCCGAGGTGCATAGTGGGCGCTAGGAGCGCGCCCGCAGGGAGCAGAGATTGGGCGCAGAGCGCGCCCGCAGGGAGAACACGGTGCGGGGCGGCACCGTGGAGGTTAGAAGTTCAATTGCGGGGTTGAGGCAGCGCTAGGGTGATAAACCGCGGAAAAACCGCGCGCCGATTCGATGTGGGACGCAGAAATTTCACCCGGGACAGATCTGAGCCGTCCGTCTCATCGCGCGCTGGATCGCAGCCGCTCATCTCATCTGCCGCGCGCCGCGATTTAATCCGGCCATCCGATGTATCTCAAATGCTTGATCCGACGGCTCCCGGCTCGTCTCCTTCGTCGAGCCACCCCGAAGCCACCCGCGAGCTCCGTTCGAACCAGGAGCATCCCAAGAGATGTTTTCGAGCTCCCGGCCACTGCTGATCGAAGTAAAGCCTCCATGGTGATCGTCTGGCCAAGACGAACCGATCCATGCTTTAAAATACACGTGCATGCAACAAATTAGGGAATTCGATGAAGGCCGAAGGCAAACGAAGTGCCGAGGCCTCGGTGTATTCGTGCTTTGCGTGGATTGTTTTTAAACGATGGTATGCATGCATTGGCATGCGCATGCACGTAGAGGAATGAAAAATAAATGAACCCGCGTGGAAACAGAGAGAAGAAAAGAAGATTTCAAAGAATCTTGAAGATCCGAAATCTTCGGGAGATCAAAGATTTATCGCACGCGGATGATCCGAGACGTCTCTGCCTATAAAAAGAGAGGTGAGGCTCTCATTGTGCTTGCTGAAGTTTTCTTGAAAATCAGAAGACCCGTGAGTGCCTGTGCCTCGCGAAGTAGAAGCCCTGCGCAAAGAACTTGCGCGGCTGAAGGTTCCGGAGCCACCCGAGGCTTCGAAGGTCCCCTGCGCGCATTATTTGTGCGACAGGAAGAGCTCTCCCTGCCCGCATACTTGCGCGGCAGGAGTAGCTTGCGCGCCCAAGGTGTCCTCACCCTTGTGGCTTGCGCGCCTCGTGGTGTTGCATCCTGCACACCCGAGTGCTTGTGCACCCCGCGGCATTTGCACCTTGCACCCGAGGAGATCACACCTTGCGCGCTCTGTTTGAGGCAGAAGGTGTTGTGTGTTCAAAGGAGAAGGCCGAGTATTTTGTGTGCAAGAAAAAAGAAAGGGTCGTGGCAGTGTGTGTGCAAGTGGGTGAAGTAAAGACCACACATTTGTGTGTGTGTGGTAAGTGGATAAGGAAGACCCTACGGGTTATTTGCATTCAAGAGAACCCAAGGCCGTAGCCTTTGTGTGTGCAATGAAGGAAGAAGGCCGAGGATACCTTGGGTGTGTGCAAAGAAGAATAAAAGAATAAATCTTGTGTGCAAAGGAAGTGAAAGGTCGTAGCCTTGTGTGGGTGAAGTGAAGACCACACCTCATTTGAGTGTGTGTGTGTGAAAATTGAAGAGGAACACCCTACGGCCATTTAAGGGTGTGCAACAAGAAGTGTGAAGGCCAAGCTCAAGTGTGTGCCAAAGTGAAGAAGTTTTGTGTGCAAAGAGACAAGAAGGCCGAACCTAGGTGTGTGCACTAAGAAGTGTGTATACACTTAGAAGAAGAAAAGGGAGGACATCCACACAAAGAAGAACACACATTTATGTGTGTAGACAAATTGCATAAAGTGTGTGAAGTCTGAGAAGTAGGTGTGTGCTGAAAAGAATTACACCCTCTAAGGGTTTACTGCACAAAGAAGAGAAGAAGGGGAGTGCATGCATGCATGCATGCAAGTGCACACGTGAACAGTGCTAAATCAGTTGTGTGCATTTGAGTTGACCAAGACTGAAAGTTCTTGAAGAATATTTTGAGAAGGCCATGCAATCACTGCATGAAGAGACAGAGTTGCCATGCACTCAGTGCATGAAGTTGAAGTGATGTGAGACTGAGCCAGACTGAAGTGAAAGATATTGTTTGTCTGAGTTTGCAGTAGATTGAGAAGAGCCTGATCAAGAGAAGTGATCAGAAGTTGCTGAGCAAGACCAACAGATCTTATCAAAGGCTGTTGAAGATTCTTGAAGAGAGAAGCCAGGTCATCCTTAGAAGAAGGAGATAAAGCCTGAGCAAGACGAGAAGACCTGATCAACTCAAGTGATCAGAGGTACAGAGCAAGGCCAGCAGTCTTTATCCCAGACTGTTGAGGATACTTGAAGAACTTAAAGTGAAGAAGAGCTACTCGTGTGACTCGAGGAGCCAAGAGAAGACCTTGTGGGACTCAGGGAGAAGAAGTCTTCAGTGGGATTCTGGAGAAGGCCAGTGGGACTCTGGTAACACTGTGTGAAGCAGTATAAAGACCCTCCTGTGGGACTCAGGAGAGATACGGTGGGAAGCTGTATCGACCATTGTAATTCTAACAAGTTATAATGGGAGAATCCATGCTGGGAGAGCATGGAAAGGATGTAGGCCTTTGGTGCCGAACCTTGTAAATCCTTGTGTCCAGTGCCTTTACATTTACTGCATAATTCGTGGAAAGGTGAGAGATACAAGAAGAGTGGATCGAGGCTTTAACCAGCCATAGAGGTTTAATTGATAAAGAATCAATTAGTAAAAAGTTTTAAGGGATCACTGATTCACCCCCTCCCCCTCTCAGTGATTCACACTGATCTGGACACTTCAGAAAGGTTTTGGTATTTTGATGAGACAAAGATCTCCTGGATGTGGGGGGGTATTTGGAAGAGTATTGGGAAGAATTTTGACAAGGATCAAATCTTGGAAGGTGTGAGAAGAAGAGGTGGTGAGGGGTGATAGTTATAGTGGAGGAGAGGGGTGTTGTCTCATTATTTACATCATCAGTTTATTATTTTTCATATAGACTGCGAATTATTTGAGATTTATCACCAAAAATATTAAAAAATGAAGTATAGTTTGATATTTTGTCCTTACATTATCCATATATCATATATGACTCCATAATTAAATTATTTATCTTAAACCGTTGTTGGACCCTTTGTGAGATAATTGTTTTAATAATCACAACTCATGATAATTTACAAATCCTAATAATTCACATATTATGTTTTAAGTTATAAAAAAGTTAATTAGGTCAATGGATATTTATAACTGAAAAAATTATTTCATATTATAAAATACATTTCAATAATTCAATATTATATTATGGATATTTGTGTTTTAATGTATATTTACATGTAATTATGAACTTTACTTGATCTCGTATTGTTATATATAAGACAGACACTTTGTATGTTTCTTCAAAGTCCCTAACATTGATAGTTCAAAGGAGTCACTATAGGCTGACTTACCATGAGGACTCATCGATCAAAGAACTCACTGATCAAATAACTCACCGATCGAAGAACTCACCGATTGAAGAACACATCAATGCAAGACTCACTGATAGAACAAACGACACACTAATAATCAAGTCACTGATGATCGGTCACACTGATAGTTCAAGTGACTCACCAATGGAAGACTCACTGATGGAAAATGCACCATAAGGTTAAAGGACCTACCGATGGACGATTCACCGATGGGCGACACACTGATAGTTAAAAATGAGTCACCGATGAGGACTCATCAATGCCCAGACAGATCGATAGAATAAACGCCTCATAGATTCTTAGAGTCACCAATAATGATGGAAAGGACTCACCGATACAGAGAGTCACCAATGATTATAGACCGATGCTAACAGACTGATGCCAATGACTCGCCGATACTTATGACTCACCAATCATCATAAAAACTGTTTTTAATTTATTAATTCAAAATTATATCTAATGGTCATATTTAGAAAAATTAATGTTTCTGACATTATTTAATGTTTTCTGTAGGATATTCAGGAGACAGTATGAGGTACATGCGTGTGGGGAGATCTTCATGTCAATTGGACCTCTAAGTATAAAATAATTACAAGATGGATCGTTAAACACATGAGGAAAGTGTAGAAGTGTAGAAAGAAATGAAGAACTGCAAACTCCTACAACTCTCAAGCTTACTTCGAAATCCCTTGAACTCAAAGGAAGAACATACGGGGAGATTAACAATACAAGATAAACTTGTTGAGCTATCCTGAACATCCTAACAACAAGAAGCTAAACACTTCACACTCTTATAAGCCAGAACAAAGAGACTGTGATACTCTGTTTTGGAGTCAACTTCCTGAAGAGGACTCAAACTTCATTTCCACTACATAAACAGAGTCCAAAGATTCACTGCATACCAAACAGAGCCTTCAAAACCTTTCTCTATATCTTTATCTCTATTGTGTTTATTTTTTTACATTTTTGAGAAGTGTGTGTATCTGTCAGTTACACACACTGACTACCGTGCATAACTGGAGGATACTTGATATCCTTAATCTCACACTCTATTTATCCCCTTTTATCCCATGTAGAAATTTGGAAGAGGTTAAGTGTGACCTTTTTATTGTTTTTTCCACAAATAAATGTGGTATAGGTCAAGTGTGACCTGGATAGCCTTGTGTTCTATTTGAACCCTGATCCAGGGTGTGGATCAAACTGTTTATTATTTGAAACAGATTGGTGGTAGGTGATCACCAAGTGGAAAGGACTAAGTCTCATCTTGAGACTGAACCTATTATTTATATCCACTAAGTTTTTTACCTTTTAGTTTTTACTCGGTGTTTATTACATTTTTCATAAAACTAAAATTGAACTTTCAAAATTAGTTTAACAAGTGTTTATAATTATTTTGAACCTATAGGTTAGTTTCAAAAGTTGTACTAATCTTTAGATTAGTGTAGCTGAGAACTAATCAATTTGTTGAGAAATTAATTAAAAATTCATGAATCTTGTAAATTCACTAAAAATGACTTAGTTTATATTTTAAATTGGGGTAAATTTTCAAAGAACCAATTTTAATATAACTTTTTATAGATACTCAATTCACCACCACCCCCCCCCCCCTCTTGAGTACTCTACTCCGACCAACATTTAGTATTAGTGGGAAATGAATATTTTTTCAGTTTTCAAAGATTTTAAAACTTTTTCAACTGTGATTGTTGTTTTATTTCAAAGATATGAAAATTTATGTTATTTCTAAATTTTTATCTCTTTGAAATATTTTCACAACATATATTATTGAAAATAGATTATAAGGAGATGCTACAAATAGACTGCCTTTTTTTAATGAAACAAATTATTCCCACTGGAATTTTAAAATTAAAATACATTTAGAAATCATGGGATTTGAAATTTGGACTACTATTGAAAGTAAATATGAAATCCCTGAGACTACTAGAAACACTTGGGATGAACCTACCAAGATTGTCTATAACAATAACTGTAAATAAATGAAAGATTTATACTATGCACTAGGATATGAAGAGTTTAATCACATTTCTTCTTGTAAAACTACCCATGAGATTTGGGAAAGTTTTTATATTTACCATGATGGAACATCTAATGTGAAAGAGAAGAGATTAAATATTTATACTATTAAATATGATAATCTTAAGATAAAGCCTAATGATCTTATTTCTGACATATATCTCAGGTTTAATGAAATAGTGAATACTATGATCTCTCTAGGAAGAGATGTTAATGAGAAAGAACAAATCATGATGATGATCAGTTGCTTACCTGATAGATGGAGAGGAACTTCTGTCACTATTAGAGAATCACGTGACATCAGCAAATTAATTGTCAAAGAACTTATTTTAAAACTGATGATGTATGAAGAAGAGATGAAATTCAACAAAGAAGAGGAGGATGAACCTAAAATAAAATCTGTAGCCTTCAAGACTACCACTTCTAAGAGTAAAGACATAAAGAATGTTCAATCTGCTGTTGTGAGCACAAGTGGTGAAGAATCACCTTCAGACAGTGATAAGGAAATGTCCCAACTGGCTAGGTGATTCAGAAATGTTTATAGAAAGAAAAATTTATTCAAGAGACCAAACTTTAAAGAAAAATATGACAATAGGGGTAATTGGAAAAATGATAGAAAGAAGCCTGATAAATTAGAAGAGATAGTTTTATATGAATGAAAAATAATTAGTAATGTCAAAGTCGATTGTCCTAAATTAATGTATAAAAAGAAGTATAAAAATAAGGATAAGAAATATAAAAAAGAAATGAAGGCCACATAGAGTGCATCTGAGGAAATCTCCAGTGAATCTTCTTCTTCTCAAAATGAGAAAGAAGATATGGAAAACATGTGCTTTATGACAAATACCTCAGAGGTAATCTTAAACTCTCATGTAATTAATAAATATTATTTTAGAGATGAATATGAATATGAAAATATTACAAATAATTAATTTTTTGAATATTGAAATATGCTAGAAAAAACTTGTAATGAACTAAAAGATAAGTATAAACCACTAAAGAAATAGGTTGCACTCTCTAAAAATATTAAATCTTAACTTACTGTTGAGAGAGAGAAAAATGATCAACTACTAAAGGAAAATAATGATCTAAAGTTATCTAATGAGAAATTGAAGAAGGATTTGGAGAAGTTTACCAGTGAAAAAAATACTCTTACTCAACTTCTTGGTAAACAGATAGATCTTAAGTACACTTTTGGTATTTGATATCATCTTGGACAAAGAAATTTACCAAAAACACGTTTTATGACTAAATCTAAAAAATATGCTTCTTTTCCCAAAAATCATGATTTTATTGAAAGTTCCAGTTCTACAAAATCTTTTATTGCATCAAGTTTTTTTGTACTAGATAAATTTTATTTCTCAAATACTTTATATTATACATATAGGAAACCCATAAGACAAATGTGGGTTCCTAATGCTTTTATTACTAATGTTTCTAGACCCAGAAAAATATGGGTACCAAAATCTTTTCTTGGATAAACTATTTTGTAGGTAAACTGCCGAAAGAGTTTTAGTAGAAATATTTGGTACTTAGATAGTGTCTGTTCAAGACACATGATAGGGGACTACTCAATCTTCAATAATCTCATCAAGATTGACGGAGGACATGTCACATTTGGTGATAATGGTAAAGGAAAACTCATTGTCCTAGGCCAGATTAGCAACCCTAAATCTATTTCAATTTCAAACGTACTTTATGTTAATGGATTAAAGTATAACTTTCTTAGTATATACCAACTATTTGATGATGTATTTAATGAAAAATTCAAAAATTATGCATCCCATGTTTTTTATGCCAAGAATAATTTAGTTTTTACTGCTCTTAGAAATGATAATGTATATGTTGTAAACTTAGACACACTAGCATCACAGAATGTTTCTAGTCTAAGTGCCTTTCCCAAAGAGTATTGGCCCTGGTATAGAATACTATGACATTGTAATGTACACTCCCTTAAAAAATTAACTAGAAAAGGATTAGTTAAAGATATACCCAAACTAGAGTTTCTAGACAATAGAGTGTGCAATCCTTGTCAGAATGGAAAGCAACACAAAATATCTTTCAAACCAAAGAAAGAAGTTACAAATTATCAAACTCTCGAGTTAGTTCACATGGACTTGTTTAGACCTTCTAGAGTTTCAATTATTAATGGTAAGAACTATGTTTATGTTCTTTTATATGACTTCTATAGGTATACTTGGACCCTTTTCTTAGCTCACAAAAGTGAAGCTTGCTCTCATTTTACCATGTATGCTAGGACTGTAGAAAACCTCGGTGGACTTAAAATTAAATCCTTAAGAAGTGAACATGGATGTGAGTTTGAAGATAAAGACTTTGAATCTTTTTTCTCACAAAATGGCTATAGGCATAACTTTTCTTCCCCTAGGAAAACTCAACAGAATGGTGTAGTAGAAAGAAGAAATAGAACCTTATAGGAAATTGCCCAAACTATGCTTAATGAATATGACCTACCAATTTATTTTTGGGCTAAAGCTATTAATACATACTTTTATATAATAAATATAACCTTAATCATACTTATCCTTAAGAAAGCTCTTTTTGATTTTTGGAATAATAGGAAACCCAAGGTAAATTATTTTAAAGTGTTTGGATAAAATGTTTATATTATTAAAACTAATGATAATATAGATCATTTTTCCTCTAAAAGTGATGAACGAATATTCCTTGGATATTAAACATCAATAAAATATTATATAGTCTTTAATAAGAAAACCAAATGTGTGGAAGAATCTGTACATGTGAAGTTTGATGAAACAGATCCACAAGAACCTATTCCTTCACTAGGAGATCTTGAGGAGGATATGTCAAATCTAGACATTAATTTTACACCATTAGATCATCCTAAAATAGAATTTTTTAAAGCTTATAGTTCTGAAAATTCCATAGAATATATCCATAACAAACTAGGACTAAGTGGTGAACCTGAAATAAGTATCCCTACTTTTACTAGACCAAATTTAACCCTTAAAACCCATCCCTTAGATGATGTAGTTGGATATTTAGATATAAGAACACAAACTAGAGATTCTTTGAGAAATCAGGTTGAACATCTAACATTCTTATCACAACTTAAACCTAAAAATATCAACGATGCAATCAGTGATGAATTTTGGGTGATAGCTATGCAAGAAGAGATTAATCAGTTTGATAGAAAGAAAGTCTAGAATCTTGTTGATAGACCAAAATATACCTTGACCATAGTAACTAAATGGGTGTTTTGGAATAAAGTAGATGAATATGGAAATATAATTAGAAACAAATCTATATTGATTGCACAAGTCTATAATCAGGAAGAAGTAATTGATTATGAGGAGATTTTTTTACTAGTATCTAGGCTTGAATCCATTAGAATCCTACTTGCCTATACAGAACAATTGGATTTAAAACTTTATCAAATGGATGTCAAAAGTTAATTCTTAAATGGTTATATAATTGAGGATTTTTTTGTTGAATAACCCCCAGGTTTTACAAATCCACATTTTCCAAGTCAATTTTTCAAATTATCTAAAGCCTTGTATGGTTTGAAACAAGATCCAAGAGCTTGGTATGATAGGTTGATTAACTTTCTTATTTCTAAAGGTTTTACAAAAGGAGTTGAAAATACTACTTTGTTTATAAAAATAATTTCTACATAAGTTTTAATAGCTCAAATATATATATATGATATTATTTTTGGACCTTCTAAAAAATCTTTGTGTAATAACTTTTCCAAAATGATGCAAAGTGAGTTTGAAATGAGTTTGATGGGTGAACTTAAATATTTTCTTGGTTTTCAAATATTTCAAAACAAATAAGGTATTATTATAAATCAAAGTAAGTATAATAAAGATATTTTGAAAATATAAGGCTTTGATAGCATTAAGAGTAGTGAAACCCCTATGAGTTCTACATGTAAGTTAGATCTTGATGAAAATGGGAAATCCGTTGATCAAACTTCTTATAGAGGAATGATTGGGAGTTTACTTTACTTAAATTCTTGTAGGCCAGATATCATATTTAGTGTGTTTATGTGTTCAAGATTTCAAGAAAACCTAAAATAGTCTCATTTAAATGTTGTTAAATGAGTTTTCAAATGCCTCAAATATACAACTAATTTTGGATTATTCTACCTGTGAGGACAACCATTTGATTTTGTCAGTTATTCTAATGATGAATTTGGTGGATGTAAATTAGATAGAAATAGAACCTCTGGAACATGTTAGTCTTTAATTTTTTGGTGTAGTAAAAAGAAAAATTTGGTTGCATTATCTATTGCTGAAGCAGATTACATTGCTGCCGGTAGTTTTTGTGCACACATTTTGTGGATGAAACACACTTTATTAGACTGTGGATTTCATTTTATACACATCCCCATAAATTGTGACAATATAAGTGCTATTAAAATTTCTAATAATCCAATTTCTCATTCTAGAACAAAACATATTGATGTAGGACATCACTTTTTGAGAGATCACTATCAAAAAGGTGATATAACTCTTGAGTTTATTGGGACTAAACATTAACTTGATGACATATTTACTAAACCCTTAAACTCTGAGAGAATGAGCTATATTATACATTAACTAGGAATGATAAATCTATTAATACTATATGATCTTATCCCCTTAGAAAATTCTTTTTTTTTGTGAAACCAATCAGTGAAATTGATCAGTGAAGTCGGTCAGTGAAACCGATCAGTGAAACTGATCTGTTGAAACCAATAAAGTGAAACCAATCAGTGAAACTGACTAGTAAAACCGATCAGTGAAACCAATCACTGAAATTGATCAGTGGAATCGACCAGTGAAACCGATCAGTGAAAGAAATCAGGTGAAACCAATTATTGAAACTGATCAGATTAGTCTGTTCAGGTGAAACCGATACCGATGCCTTTAGGGAATTTTGAATAAATTTGTTTATCTATGTTATTTTAAGAAAAATGACACAATTTCATTCTTTTTATTTTACTATTACTCTATTTTATGTTTTTGAAAAGTAAAATCCCTAAATGATAAAATTAATTCAATCCACACTTCGACCTTTCACTGCCCTCACTCAACCTTTCAAACCTTAGACCTTCTGACTCCCTATTTAGAACCCAAACCTTTAGAATGGCTATAACGAAGCAATAAATGGAAGGACCAAGTGAATCAACAGTGGAAAAGTTTCAGAAAGAATATTCGAGTAGTGCAAAAAGTTCTGTGAAGCCAGGATTGGGAAGTCATGTGGTAACTGCTGAGAAGGAAGTGTAAGCCAAGTGGCTGTTGTAGAGAAAATCTCTCTTACTAAGAGTATTGCAATCCCAATGGTGGATCAGTTGGTTTTCAAATAATGAAATTTTGTTCTATCCCCATCTGGTACATGAGTTCTATCTTAAATAGAAAGTATATTTGGAAGGATCTGAGGAGGCTAGGTTGAAGTCATTGGTGAAGGGAAAAGGAAATTAATTTTCTTCAAAGGAGTGGGCCGATTTTTTGGAGATGCCTCATGAGGGAATGTATGCTAATTACTAGGGTAACATTCCTCTAACCTTGTATTTTTTCTCTTATGAGAATGCTTTGAATGATTTGACTGGAAATGAGGAGTCATGAAGAGCTACTGCCATTGAGTTAGATGGAGATGCAAGATTACTTTTCAAGTTCATTTAACACCAAATCTTCCTAAGGAAGGGAGATTTTGTAGTTGTGATGTATCAGGATGTTTACCTGATTTATTTGATGAATAATGGGGTGAAAGTGAATTTATGTAGGTACCTCATAGTACACATTTCTAATATGATCTAACCATCCAAGAAGGAAACTTGTTTATACTACCCTAGGATTATCTCTTCAGTGTTAAAGAGGTTAGGATTTGTAGAGGATGGTGATGAGGTAATCATTGCATGTAGTGGATTCTGCTTATAAAATAAAATATTCAAGAGGATGAAGATATTTTTGGAACCCATGGAGGATAATATGGGTAGTAGATGAGGAGAAATTATATGAGTATTACAATCCCATTGATCATCCTACCATACTAAGGGAACAAGTTGATCCAATTCTTAAATCTAGTGAGGAGGCTATTTATTCTGATGAGGAAGTCAAGCCTGAGATGCCAAGAGAAGAGGGGTCTCCTATATATGATAATAGTGACCCAAATAAAGCTGAAATCCCTAAATACATGTCATATGGACCTACCATTCCACCTTTGGAATAACCTTCTTGAGAAGCTTTATTGGGTGATGAAGATGAAGAAGATACTTATGTCTCTTAATTGGAAGGATATGAAAGAAAAACTGATGGTGATGATGAGGATGAGTATGGTAATGATGAGGATGATAAATATGAGCATGTTAGTGACTCACTAAAATCCCGACAAGATGGAGCTAGTTCTGTTGAGGAATCCATGCATAGAGAAGATACTGAGGATGATGGGAAGAGTGATGCGGATCCTATTAGATAGGATGTTGATAGATATGGTGATGGAGATACTGGCAATGAGGAAAGGCATGGCCACCCTTATGTTGATGATCAATGAATCATTCAAGGGATTAATAAAATTATGGAAGGAAGTCAAGAGGAATAGGATGAAGCTCATAAAGCACCTATTCCTCAGATTGAGGAAGATCCTCATGTTGCTATAATGGATGGAGTTCAAGAAGAACCTGAAGTTCATATAGTACTTGTGCCTCAGAATGTTTCTTTAGCTAGAGAAGAGGAATAAGATGATGATGAAGCTGAGGATGAGGGGGAGCCTCAAGGAATAAGAGTAAGGATTGACACAGTGGATCCTAGAGATTGTACCTATTCTGGTGAGTGAAATATAAATCCAGGTTATATCTTATTTGGGTTGGATTATGAATCAGATGAGGATATGGTTTCTCCTCCTTCTCCACAAACTACTGTGGAACCATTTTCTCTAACTTCTCCTATAGTACCTAATGTTGATGATCTAGTCTTAGAGATAGTGCCTAGTGACTATGTCACTGAGGATGATCTAGAACAATTCAAATTTGATATATGTGAGTCAGTGAGAGACTCTATTGAATTCAGAAATGAAGCTTCTACTTCCATGGGAATTTTAGAGGCAGATGTTGCTAAGATTGCAAGAATGGTCATTTAGAAGATTCATCCTAACCTAATAACTATATCTAAGACCATCATTAAAAACAATACAATGCTAAGAGAATAAGAAAAGAGGATGAGTGATGAGTTGGTATCTCTAACCACTTATTTAAAGACCACACTTGGTGGTGTTATGGAGGTTCTTAGGAACCTGGTTACACATCTGATGAGTGTATATTTGAAGAAGTTGAAAGAGGATCTTGGGAAAATGATCTCTGGTGCATCTAATTCTAAAATTACTAGACCTACAGCTGATATGAAGTCCTTCAGGATTGTGGTAAGAGAATATCTCAAGGGTATTCAGAGTGATTCTGATAAGGAGACTCTTCCTAAAGTTCACATAAACACCAATCTTGTTTATAAAATGGTGAGATATTTCCAATGAATCATTTTCTTCTCATAATGAGATAAGAGAAAAAGTGGATAAGTATTTTTCTAAAAAACTATACCAAGAATGATCTGAACAACAACTTCAATTACTTGGTTGAGAATCTTAAGATACTACCTATGATTGAGGCCTTTAAGAGTAAAGTGGGTCAGTTGAGGGAGTCTACATCCACCTTGGAAAATTTCATAGAGAACAAGGAATATTTTGAGAAGTAAATGAAATATGGAGGTGAAATAATCAATGATTTTGTCAAGATTCTGAATTCATACGTGCATGTGCAAGCTGAAGCAATAGTGGTCCCAGCAGCTACTTCCATCACACCTAGTTATATACCTCCAACTCAGATGGAAATATCTCAGGCCTTATCTCATATCAGGCCAGTGATCATCGAGAAACCTCAAAGTCATGTTCTGTCATAGAGGAGACCAAGACGTGCTGATAATGTTCCTACCATTCTTGCTTTCCAGGTGTTTTCATTCAACCAGCCCTTCCTACAGCACCAACACCACTCCCTGAACCTCCTATTAATGCTTCCAAAAAAAGGGAAATCTCTTAAAAATCCCAATCCTTTACTGTGTATTATTTCTTTGATAGGTATTTGTACTTTGTACTTTTATTTTCATGATTGTACTCTTTGTAATTTAATGAATTTCACTTTTTCCTTCACTATGTTTCTAGTTTTCTTTGGGTTATTTTTCTTTATTATTTTTCTTTTAACCTTTTTATATTCCCAAAAGGGGGAGAAATCCTTAAATGGAATCAACTCTTAACTTAAGGGTGATAATGGATGGAATAAATTCTTAATCTCAAGGGGAGAACTCTGGCCTAGAAAAGATGGCATATAATCAACAGAATCGATATATCTATCCTATCATACAATAATTGAGGGGGATATTAAAAGGAAAGACCATATAGTTATATTGTGAATTCACACTCACTATTTGGTATACTAAGTCAAGTAATTTATATTCCTTAACATGTTTTATAACTCAATAATTCCATGATTTTTTATTATAAAAAATGGGATGATTGTTGGAACCTTTGTGAGATAGTTGTTTTAATAATCACAACTCATGCCAATTTACAAATCCTGATAATTCACATATTATGTTTTAAGTTATAAAAAATGGTAATCATGTCAATGGATATTTATAACTAAATAAATTATGTCCTATTATATAATAAATTTCAATAAGTCAATATGTTATTATGGATATTTGTGTTTTAATGTATATTTACATGTAATTATGAACTCCACTTGATCTGATATTGTTATGTATAAGACAGACACTTTGTAAGTTTCTTCAAAGTCCCTAACTCCGATAGTTCAAAAGAGTCCCTATTGGATAACTTACCACTGGGGACTCACCGATCGATGAACTCACTGATCTAAGAACTCACCAATAGAAGAACTCACTGATCAAAGAACACACTGATGCAGGACTCACCGATAGAACAAATGACACACCGATAGTCAAGTCACTGATGATCGGTCACACTGATAGTTCGCGTGACTCACTAATGGATGACTCACCGATGGGATATGAACCATTAGTTCAAAGGACCTACCGATGGAAGATTCATCGATGGGTGACACACTAATAGGTCAAAATGAGTCCCCGATGACGACTCACGGATGCCCAGACAGACTGATAGAATAAACGACTCACTGATTCCTAGAGTCACCGATACCAGTGGAAAGGACTCACCGATATAGAGATTCATCGATGCTGATAGACTGATGTTGAAAGACCGATGCCAATGACTCCCCTATACTTATGACTCACTGATAGTAATAAAAACTATTTTTAATTTATTAATTAAAATTTATATCTAAAGGTCATATTTAGACAAATTAATGTTTCTGAATTTATTTAATGTTGTCTGTAGGATATTTAGGAGATAGTACGAGGTGCATGTACATGGGGAGATCTTCGTGTCAACTAGACCTCAAAGTATAAAATAATTACAAGTTGGATCATTAAACAGATGAGGAAAGTGTAGAAATGTAGCATGAAAAGAAGAACTGTAAACTCTTGAAACTCTCGAGTTTACTTCAAAATCCTAAGAACTCAATGGAAGAACATACAAGGATATCAAAAATACAAGATAAACTTACTGAGCTGACCTGAACATCTTAATAAAAAGAAGCTGAAAATTTCACACTCCTAGAAGCCGGACCACAAAGACTACGATACTCTGTTTTGGAGTCAACTTCTAGAAGAGGAATCAAATTTCATTTCCACTACATCAATTCCAAAGCTACACTGCATAACACACAGAGCCTTCCAAACCTTTTTCTACATCTTTATCTTTGTTGTGTATATTTATTTACATTTTTGAGTAGTGTGTGTATCTGTCATTTACACACACACTGACTCTTGTGCATAACTTTAGGATACTTGATATCCTCAACCTCACACCCTATTTATCCTTTTGTATCCCACATATAATAGTAGAAGAGGTCAAGTGTGACCTGTTTGTTGTTTTTCCCATGAATAACTATGGTAGTGGCCAAGTGTGACCTAGAAAGCCTTGTGTGTTTTTGTGAACCCCGATGTAGGGTTTGGATCAAACTATTTATTATATTAAACTACCTGGTGGTAGGTGATCACCAAGTGAAGAGGACTAAGTCTTAGCTTGAGACTGAACCTCATGTTTATATCTGCTGTGTTTTTTTACCTTTTTGTTTTTACTCTGTGTTTATTAAATTTTTCATAAAACTAAAATTTAACTTTGATAGTTAGTTTAGCAAGTGTTTATAATTTTTTTGAACCATTAGTTTAGATTCAAAAGTTATATTAATCTTTAGATTAGTATAGCTAAGAACTAATCAATGTGTTGAATAATTAATTGAACATTCAGTACTCTTGTAAATTCACTACAAACTGACTTAGTTTATATTTTAAATTGGGGGAAATTTTCAAAGAAAAAGTTTTAATATAAATTTTTATAGATACTAATTTCACCCCCCCCCCCTCTTGAGTACTCTACTCCGACCAACAACCGTAATTTACTGTATTTTACTATTCACCAAAAAGTCAAGTATTTTAGAAAATTCACAAAAATTCATCCAAACCATTTTTCAACATATATAATTCAAAAATTAACTCAATTTTATGAAAATAATTTTCTAAATATAATAAATTTAATTTTTATTTAAAATCATTATTTACTTGGAAAATATAGATTTTAAAATTATAAATGATTTTGTAACACTTCGAAAAACTAAATAAAGTCTCATAAAATTATCTTGAAATCAAAAGAAAAAATATATTGATTTATTAATTCATTTTATGAAAATAAATTTTATTTTAAATAATTATATTAATTATAAAATTGTAATTAAATATTTATAACATACAATAATACCAACACTTAATTAATAATTTTCAAAACATTTATTTACTTATAATATGATATAATTATATCATACTTTCATTTATAGGATGAATAAATTGTATTTATACATTCACTGGTGATGTTACTATTCTATTGGTCAATTTCTGTTAATAAGGGTCATAAAAATATTCCTAAGTTCAAGTTATTATTTCATCAGTAAAGGTTCCTTAGCTTCTATAAATACCTCTTATTTTATTCAATATTCATTTAAAATGTTTGTATTGTGTTATTAATGTGATTTATTAGGATTATACTATATGACATAATTATAAGAAGTTAATTTTCATTGATAAAATTTTGGGTCGTTACAATCAAATCATAAGCACAGGATCATCGTAATACACATGAGGGAATAATTTGAAAAAGGAATGGAATGTGAAATATACATAATAATGAAACATCATAACATAGTGTTCAAATACAACACATAAAGTTTGAATAAATCTCGCATCATGTTCATGCATAACATATGTGCATAAATCATAACATAAAATTTGTGAAAAAATCTAGCATTATGTCCATGCATAATGCACATAAATTCATGAGATATATCATATTTCCCAATTCATTAAAGTGATATATAATTTTTTTATCACCTATCACATCATAAGATTAACATAATAATCTAATAAAAACATAAAAGGATTATACATATCAATGATAGACATGTAATAAACCCATCAAAAGAGAATGGGTTTCATAACAGTTTCATGAATCATATTTCAATGAATAACTTTGAGGTTCCAAATATAAGAAGGTAAAAACATAGTTTGGGACATAAAATGATATTTATAAAAGATCATAGCTCATGGGAATAATAATAAAAATTTTAAAATGAATCAGTGAGATGTTTAGGAAAATAAGACCCTTTTTAAATCATTATAGGTAACTTTGAAATCGTCTCTATGAAGTAGAATAATGTATTCCCCTAAGAAAAAAAGAATGGAAATAATAGTGAAATAGATTGTTTTAAGGAATTTGAGAAGATTCCATATTGAAGATAAAGAGAAAGAAGTGATAAAACCAAAAACAAAGAGTTGGATCCAAGATTCCCCTTACCATAGGTCCCATGTAATTTCATCACTTGTTTGCCTCATGTATAATTCACTTGTGTTTATTAAAAAAAGAAACCAAAAGTAAATTATGTTCTTTTTTAATCTTGATAAATTATATTAATTTCATTTTATTTTTTAATTCCCTTTGTTAAAGGTTAAATTTTTTGATATTGTATTTTCTTCAAAATATCTCTTCTTTATTCAATTTAATGATTTTGTTTTATTTTTATTTTTACATTAATAAGATTGAATCTAGAATATCAAAAATAAATATTATTATACATTTATATTTTATAAATAATTTAATATAAACATATATAAAGGTGGTGAACATGTTGTCGTGACACGAAAAAATTGATTATGTTTTCAATGATGAGTTATAGTCTACGGTAGACCCTAGGTCATCTCTCAAGGAGCATTGGGGGTTTAAAGTGTCTTTTTTTAATAAAAAACACTAAAATAGGGGGTGGTTTTGAAAATAGTTTTAAAAATAAAACGACTTAATTAAAGAGTTTAATAGTTGAAAAAGGAAGGTGGTGTTTTTAGAATTATGAGATAAGGAGTTCATTTCAAGTTCACTACACATCTTTCATAGTTCATTGTTCTAAATATTTCATAGGGTTTAATGGAATTTATTGGTTGAGGGTTTTCAGGATCTTGATTCCCCTCTTGCATCTTAAAACGATGCACAAATAACCACCCCTTGACACCAAAATCATGTTGTCAAGGTTTTGATCTCAATAATAGATAAGGGGATAACAAAGCATACTGAAATATTATGTATCTGTGAGAGAAAGAGTATTATTATCTTATACAATTGGAAAAACCCAATATTCCTACTTAAATGTCAACCTAATAGGTATTTAAATGAAAAATGTTTCACTTAATTAAACCAAATAAATTAATTTAGAGGAGAATCATGCTAGGATAAAACATAAGTGAAATAATTCACACACAAATTACACAAAACTAGTAGGATAACAAGTGTTAGAACTCCCTATGAGGATAGGGGTCTCTATAAATTCTTATATGATGAGAGGAATAATTTGGGTCTCTAAAATTGGTGATATTTTCTCTTATTTCTAACTTACTAATGGGGTTCCCAAGGTATCATTTTATAGGAAAACTGGAATGTGGTTTTGAGCCCCTAAATTTAGAGAAACCACTTGTAAAATGATTTTTTCTGGGTGTAAATAATTATATATCTTTGGAGAAAACTTTAAACTTGTTACCCAACCTATTTACTATCTTCACCAAATATTTGGAATCATTTGGAGGCATACCGCTCCAAATATAGATAAAACACAGAACACCACATTTGACTTTGTTCATATTCAATTCCCTAGACAGAGAAGTTCATATGGGCTCCTTAATGGACGATTTGGGATTGTATTTCTTCACAAGAGTTGTATCCCAATAAATTTTGGATCATACCATAAAATCTCATCCCAATTGGATGCACTATTTAAATGAAGTGTCTGGTTGAGTCCACTAGTGTTCTTGGAATCATGCAGAGTTTGGCCTATTTTTCTTCAACTTAATCATAAGCCTTCCAAATCACCTCCACATTCAATGAAAACATCCAAAAAAGTGAAATTACACTTTTTAATAGTGATTAAAACAATATAATGGAATAAAACATGAATTTAAATTCATTTTTTAATTTTTAATTTATAATACAAAATCAGTTTAACATAGTCGTATAAGAGTGGAAATGAATAGTGAATTGCTATATGATCACACCCACACACCTAAAAATTTTCACTCATAGGAAAAGTCACATTTACAAAACTGATGCATGGAGATATTCCAAAATTAATGAATATTTAACTTAAATTAAAATTTAATCCATTATTGCAATGTGATAAAATCAAAAAATCACATCAATGAGTAATTCTTAGTGTTCATGGAAAAATGTCTCTCATAAATTGTATCAGAATGAAATTCAAGGAGGAGGGTGGGGGGTGTCCAGGGTCTAGGAATGAGGGGGGTTTTCCTAGGTACAGGAAGGAGGGGGGTTGTCCTGGGTGGACCTCAAAACACCAAATGGGGTTCCACTCTATAGTTCTGAGAATATATTATCCAAAGCTACAAAGATTCCACCTGTAAACATGAAAACTTTAAATCAGTGCCTACTATAATTTCATGACATTTAAGGGATATGTGTTTTGTGAAAAGCCTCTAAATTACAGTGATGTTCGTGAATGATGGATTTTTTACCCAAATGTGTATGGAATTCAGTAACGAGGATGATTTCTTCCATTTAACCAATGATATACTGTACGTTTAGGATGAATTCTTGCATTTAACTAGTGTTCTAGTTTATTTTTAGGTGAGGTGAGTTAGAAACCATGTTAGTCATGTCATTATAACATGGGTTCTTCCATTTAACCACGTAGTCTTGAATTTCATGGATGAAAGTGTTTTGACTAAGCTAATTACTACCTACTCTATAGTATGGCCAAAACATCATTTGGGAATACCCATGAAACAAATCCATGTGTAAATGGGACGTTTTCAGCACCCCATTTGGCCAAACATACTTTTCACCATAAGGTATTGGCCATGTATATTTACATGGCTAACCAAGTCATGTACTATGTGTACATTCCCATGTGCATTCACAGGACACTAGATTATCATAGACATCGTGCCAACTGTTATACACACCATGTGAACCCTTACACCATATCATCATTATTACAACCATTAATAACAACTTATTAAACAACATCACTTGTCAAAGATAATAAAATTGAACATAAATCAATAATAATATTGGATAATCAAGTAAAATAAATTCATACTATCTTACATCCTAAATGACCACCCACAACCATGATTAATGACCACAAAGCTCCCCTTTCGTCCAAATAAAAAGTGAAAACAAAAACACATAGTTGCAGAAAAAAACTTCATTTTTGTGAAGAATAATAATCCCATGGTCCTCCTAATATTTGAACCACGCAGTCATGATTTTCGAGATGAACTTGTATCCATGAAACCATATGAGAAACACGATTCAATAAATGTGTTTTTTTTATTTTCCCAAGAATTTTGAGGAACCCCAAATTAGTGAAAATGATCATTGTGTTTTAAAAAGGTGATTGAATAAATCATTTATGATGTTGAAGGAAGAATGATTAATGGTTATATTAGGAAAACTAATATTCATTAATATTTCAAATTTGACATTCTTTGAATTAGTTTCATGAAGAAGGAAGAAGTGCTACATGGGAAAAGTAGAGGTCCCACCAAGAGTTCCCTTTGTAGATATTTTATTTATAAAGAAAATTGGATTGTACAGTTAAGTATTTCTTATTTATTCTGTGAAGAATAATTAGGGACCACATACTATTTTTCAAAGTTCAAGAAGATACTCCATATGTTCTATTGTGCGAAGGATAAGTGAACAGTGTGTCATTTTATATATATATAGATTTTAATAAAAACATGATTCATACTTGTTATGTAATACACATAGTGTACAAAAATTAAGATGAATAAGATCTTCATGTTTGACATGATCTTAATGAAGGGAGTGATTTTTATGAAATACTATGAATAAATATTAAAAACAATTTCTTATGAGTTCATATACATGAAGATGTAATATTTGAAGCATTGAGATTAAAAATACTATGAATCTTTAAAATTAGAACACAAGAAAGAGAAAACATTCCCTTATAAATGTATATGTGTAATGAAAACATTAATTGGACAATGTGTACACCGATGTAGTGATTTGAGTACACAATTCGTGGATTTAGTGATTTGAGTACACAATTTGTGGAGTAGTGAATCATAAAATTTTCCAAAAACCCTAGAAATAGGGAATAACGATATCCTTGAGAATAGAAGGATATCCTTGAGAAGAGGTGGAAGGATATCCTTGAGAAGAGGTGGAAGTAGTCTAACCTGGCAGTTGATCCGATAGAAGAGGTGCACCTGTGCTGGGGCTTCTCAAGGGCTTCTGGGAGTCAGGAATCGCTTCTAGGAGAGCTGTGCAATGCTTCTGGAATCGGGGGGGGGGGGGGGTCGCCTTCCTTAGTTGAATTTGGGGAATCTTTTTTCCAACAGTTATTAAAAACTGTTGGAAAATCACTGTTTTCCCAACTTTTTCATCAAAACATTGGGAAAACTCCCTTGAAATCCATCTTTATTAATGGTTTATGCAAACCATTGGTAAATATCACTTATACCAACAGTTCTTTTTAACCATTGGTATACAAGTGTTGGGAAAAGTATGATTTCCAGTAGTTCATCCAGCTCCTGGAGGAAGCTTCACATCCAAACTGCTTCTTTAGCTACCTCAGAAGATGTGATATACTTGGACTCTACTATAGAATCTGCGACCACACTCTACTTTGAGATCTACCAACTCACTGCACCTCCATTCAAAGTGAAGATGTATCCTATTTACGAATTCAGGTCATCTTGATCAGTCTGGAAACTAGCATTTGCATATCTTCTGATGACTAGTTCCTTATCTCTACTATAAACCAATAATATATCCTTAGTACGCCACATATAATTTAGGATAGTCTTGACTGCCATCCAATGGCAGTCACCTGAGTCATCTTGATATCTGGCTACCACAATCAATGCATATACAAAATCCAGCCTAGTACATAGCATGTCATACATTACTAACCCAATCTCTAATGCGTATGGAGTACTTGCCATTATTTTTCTTTCATCATGTGTCTGAGGACACATTTTCTTGGGAAGATGAATGCCATGTGATGTTGGAAACAATCCCCTCTTGGATTTTTCCATACTGAATATCTTAAATATCTTATCAATGTATGTACTTTGACTTAGGCCCAAAAATATCTTAGATTTATCATGATGGATCTTGATCCCAAGAATATATGATTCCTCGCCCAAGTCCTTCATGGATAAGCATTAATTCAACCGTGCCTTAACATACTGTAAGACTGGTATCTCATTTCCAATAAGTAATATGTCATCAACATATACTATTAGGAAAATGATTTCACTCCCACTAAACTGTTTGTAGACACAAGGCTCACATTCTTTCTTGATAAAACCAAATTTCATTATGGATTCATCAAAACTAATGTTCCATGACCTGGATTCTTCCTTTAATCCATAAATGGATTTTTGCAACTTGCATACCTTATTGGAATCTTTTGGAGTCATAAACCCTTCAGGTTGTGTCATTTACACATCTTCCTGAATTTTCCTATTAAGGAAGGATGTTTTGACATCCATTTTCCTAATCTCATAGTCATGGTAATCGGCAATGGCCAATAGAATTCTGATGGATTTCATTATTGAAACTGGTGAAAAGGTTTCTTCGTAGTTAATGTCTTGACACTGTTTGAACCCTTTTGCAACCAGTCGTGCCTTATAGGTGCTGACTTGTCCTTCCATGTCCAATTTCTTCTTGAATACCCATTTTCAACCCATAGGCTTCACATCAACTGGAGGATCTACCAAAATCCAAACTTGGTTTTGGTACATGGAATCCATTTCAGAATTCATTTCTTCTTTCCACTTGGAAACATCTGTACCACTTACTACTTCCTTGTAGGTTAGAGGGTCATTATTATCAACTAATAATGAGTCACCATCCTCGATAACTAGAAAATTATACTGTTCTAGTTCTCTAACCTCTCTTGTACTCCTACATAGCTCTTGTGTCTCTAGAACAGTTCTTTCTTCCATGGGGCTTTGTGCAATCTGTTCTTGTACCAAATCTTGTATACCTTGAGCCTCAACTTCATCGAAGTCTATCTCTCTCCCACTATCTCTTTTGGATATGTGCTCCCTCTCAAGGAATATGGCATGTATTTCCACTATAACCTTTTTCTGAGGGGTTTTATAAGTAATATCCCCTTGTTTCTTTGGGTATCCTATAAAGTTACACTTTGTGCCTCATGGTGCAAGTTTGTTACCTGAAGAGGCCTTAACAAACGCATAACTTCCCCACACATGTAAATTCGATAATATGGATTTATTTCCACTCTAGAACTCATATGTAATACCATTTATTGATTTACTTGGTACTTGGTTTAGTATGTGCATCATTGTTTGTAACACATATCCCTAAAAGGATAATGGAATACTTTCATGACTCATCATTGATTTCACCATGTTCAAGAGGGCGTGGTTCCTCCATTCACTCACACCATTCAATTGGGGTGTGTATGGAAGAGTGAGTTGGGATAGGATTCCAAACTTCCTTAAGTAATTAATGAAGTCTTGATTAAGATATTCTCCACCTCAGTCTAAGCGGAGTTTCTTAATCTTCTTACAAAGTTGGTTCTCAACTTCATTCTTGTATTCTTTAAACTTATCAAAAGAATCTGACTTATACCTCATTAAGTAGATATATCCATATCTACTAAAATAATCAGTAAAAGTTATGAAGTATGAGTACTTTCCCATTTCTTCAACTGTAAATTGTCTACACACATCGATATGAACCACTTCAAGAAGTTCTTTAGCCCTTTCACCTTTCCCATTAAATGGGGCTTTGGTCATTTTTCCTTGTAAACATGCATAACATACACCAAATTGTTTTACATAGAAATAATCTAAATATCCATATTGTGAAGCATTTCTTGTTTACATGACCAAGCCGATGATTCAAAATTTGGATGTGGTATGATTCATGTGAAGTATCATTGTTATCTATTTCCATTACTTGGTTTGTGTAATTCAACACTTAAATACCGCTATATAAATGTTCCCTACTAATACAAATGATATCTTTGTAAAAGAAAAAACATTCATTTCCAAACTTGAAAAAAAATCCATCTGTATCTAATCTGGATACATAAATAATGTTTTTAGTAACAGACGAAACATAATAACAACCCTTTAACACTAATATCATCCCAGTTGGCAACGTGAGGTGGTAGTCCCCGACAGCTACAGCATCAAGTCTGGATTCATTTTATACTCGTAGATCTACCTCCCCTTGGTCAATATTCTTGAATATACTTGGATCTTATATTTGGATACATAAACGAGCACCACTATCTATATCTAATACCCAATTTGTAGAAATAGATATATTTCATTCGATAAAAAATGCACCTGAATCTTCCCCTTGCTTCTTAGGTTGGGTGCAATTCTTCTTCCAATGGCCCTTCTTGCCACATGCGAAACAAAAAACCTCTTATTCCCTTGCCTCCCCTTGGATCTTCCTTTTCTTGGAAGGTTGTGAAGAAGCTTTGGTCTTAAATCTCTTTGCCTTCCTTTTTCTCTTATTCATTATAAGGATAGAAGGATTTTCACGCTTCATATCTTTTTTCACTTTTCGAATGAGGTTAAGAAGATTAGATAGAGACTTCTCAATGTTGTTCATATTGAAATTGACAACAAAGTTAGAGAATCTCTAAGGGAGTGATGTGATAATGAGATTGGTGCCAAGTTATTCAGGGAGTATAAACCCTAGAACATCTAAGCACTCAATGTAGCTAATGATCTTGACTACATGAGGCCTAGCTAGGGCACATTCTCTAAGAAAACTCTGAAAGAGTTCCTTAGATATCTGAAACCTTTCCTATCTTTATCTCTCCAAGTAAAGACCACGGAGGTGCTCGAGCATTCTATAGGAATCTATGTTTTGATGGGACTTCATGATCTCACTAGACATTGATGATAACATCAAACATTGAACATCGACCGTGCCATTCATATGTTTCTCATAGACCAGGAAATCCTCATCACTCACCTCTTTGATCGATGGATCAAGTAATGCTGACTCTAGCACGTAATATTTCCATTCATGGAATAGGATAACCCGAAGGCGTCTAAACTATTCCTAGAAGTTACTACCGGTGATGATGTAGTATTTATCTAGAGTTGAACGCAGTGATAGTTTGGTTGATAAGCTTGTCATTTTTATTCTATAATTAAAATATCATATCATTAGTACTTTATTGATTACAATTTATAAGAAATAATAAATTTTTATTAAGTCTCCCACTATTTTTCAAGTCCCAATGGCCCTCACCATTGAACTCAGAATGTCCAGTTGCCATGACATTCTAGTGGCAAGAATCCATATTCCCCTTCGCATAACCCCAACAAGGGTTGGTCAAGATATTGGAAGGTATTTAGGTAGGAAGGTCTTTACCAACTGCGGGCTTACAGCTCCTTGATCTGTGGAGTGGACTACCCAATCCTGAAATCATGACTTTTGAATTTCCTCAACTCTTGCCTCCAATATTACACCAAGTCTAGAAAGGGATACTACTATTGATGTAATATGGTTAAGTCAACCTGAAAACTTTCATAAGGGATTCCTGTATAAAATTAAGTGTCCCAACAAGGGTTGTTCAAACACATAGTTTTATTGAGTTTTCCCTTAATCAAGTAACGGAAGGTTTCGCCTGACTTAATATTTTATTTGAGGGATTTTTATCTATTATGCATGAATTTATTATTATCATTATCACATGCTTGTTAATATTAAGTGGAACTTACTTAAGTGATTAACCATGTATTAATAATATTTATGCATAAGTCTAGTTTATTTTAGTTCCATCTTGCATGCTTTTTTAATTCATTAATTATGTGATCATGACAACACATCCCTAATGATAAACCATGAAACTAACAGAAATAAAATAAAGGTCGTGATAATGAGATTTTCTAATTGTTAGTTTATCTAGAGGTAGATAAACTAACCCTGAAATAGGGGAGAAACATCTTGAACCTTTTAGGTTCATGTTTACAACTTTCCACTTGTCCACCTCTGTATCTCTTGGGATTGGTTTCGTCTCAGCTCCAGCTTAAACCACCTCCACTAGCTTGGGAGTTCCATCTATTATATATTCCTTTTTTTAACTCACATGAAGTTGAGGGGTAAAAGGGGTTTTACATAAATGAAACCTTGGGAACTCAGGCCCTACATATTAATGAGTAGAAGGCTCGTAGGCCAAAAAAATTAATTTAAATAAATTAAAAGAAACAATCTACATACAAAGGTCTTGGTCTAGATCATGATCATCCATAAAATCAAAAATATTTACACATAAATAAAAATAGAAATAAATTATTTAATCTTTTTTATTTAAGATAAATCATGCTCGAATCAATTAATTATTATCTTTAATTAATCGATCCTTTTATCTTAAACCATTTTATGAATTTCTTTGAGATTATCATCCGTAATAATTTTAACAAATAAATTCATTTAAAATTATCTTTGTACATAACTTGTATTTGGAGGCAACCCAGTGAATTCCTATTCATAAAATCCTAATGAGTAGAAATGAACATTACGCAGATATTAAATTAAACACACATATATATAACACCTATCACATGTTGTGCCTTAGCTTTACGCCCACACTATGGTACACATCTCAAGGGTTTGTATAATATAATAATAAATTTTAATAAATCTGCATAATTTGGATGATACACGGCGTGTAGTTCCAATTACATATCATGTACTATTTTTCACCATCTATCCAAAGTATACGCCCGTGGAAATGGTGTGTGATTTTACTTCGGAAATCTTTGAAGTACACGGCATGTCTAGTGGGCCACACGTCGTGTAGTTACTTATTACACGGTCTCCAGCCAGGCAAGCCATGTATGGGGTACACGGTCCAACCCTAACCCAAAGGGGCTACATGTCATTTCTAGTTGTCCACATGGCGTGGAATCCGAAAACTATATGCCACATCTTCCTGGTCAACACACTGAGTCATTAAGACTTAGACAAACTATAATGACATGGCTTGGTTTGGCAGACCAGACCCGGTGCATTGAACCTTGGATACATAGCATGAAATGCCTAATACAGGTCGTGTGTTCTAGTGTTGTACAACCTAGAACCTTTGGAACCTTTAGATGAGATCCTATATTTTATTTTAATCAAAATTAAAAGAAAAGATTGTTTCTATAAGGTGAATGAGAAACGAAAGAGGTGGAAAAGATCTTGAGATACAGATTTACATAACGATTAACTTGAATTGAAACAACTAAATTATTAAATGCTTAAATCATCAATGAAATATTTAAATAATTATAAACTATGATGTAACTGCTCTGATACCACTTGAAGGTTCTGGGTGCAGTGGAAGTGTGGTTGGGACGGTACTCGGCTTAAATTTTTACCATGATCAATGATTATTCCGTGATCAATATGAAGATGAATTCCAGTCTCCACAGAATAGAATCAAAGATTTAGATAAAGAAGGAAGAGGCTCGAAACCTTTAGAGAGGATCTTGCACATCATGTTTATAATTAATTTAATTAATTTCATAAAGTAAAGAATACCTGGATCTTTGGTATTTTCTTCATTGATGATGTTTATCATTCATAATGACCCTTTTTGATTATCTCATTGCACGTGTGAGGATCCAAACTAGAATGCCTCTAGCAGTGATACACACATGCTCTAATGGCCTCTGATTGACAACACTAGTTCTCCGGGTGCAATCACAGTGAAGCGAGTGTCTTATGTCGATCGTTCTTGATTGCTTGTTCTTCGTCCTTGAAGGATGTCTCTCGTTCTTGAGAGGGGCAGGAAGAGTATTAGAGAGAAAAAAATTTAGCTCAATGATTATCAATTCACCAAGCGTGTGGTGTGTTCATCATGGAACAAAATACATACTTGTCCATTTATATTCATGGAACTTGTGTTACAATATTTAATTCCATAACAACAATTAAATATATTTATGAACTTAGAGAAAACCCATGCTCATAATAATATTACCGCGTCATTATTTATGGGGTGATAACTTGCACAAAATAGAAGTATGAATAAAATTCCATGTCACAAAATAATATCAGCATCATTATTATTTTAACTTGTACCAACTAACAATTATTTACCGTCTTGCAAATAATTATTTTACTACCAGACTGTCTTGGTCCGCTCGAACTCCACTTCCATTTATTGAACACACGAATAAAAAAATAAATAATTTATTCTCTTAAATAAATATTTTATTTACAATATAGTAAATAAATATTTATTAAATGTTCAATAAAATAAATAAATATATTTATCTTAATTTATGTGATCATCTTAAATTAAATAAAATTATCCCACAGTCTTGAGAATAATATTTATCTCATTATTTAAATTCAAATAGAATTTAACCAAGACCACCAAAAACACTTAGGGTGTGACCCTCTAGGATTCTTTCTCATTGGTATTAGGCGTGCTTGCCTAAAGTCCAAGAGTACTATCAAGAAAGGGTCAAGTCACCCAAGAGAAAGAACATAAAGTCAAAAAAATGACATTCATGTAAAAATGCTCACTGTGTAATATAATCCCTTTGTCTCAATATCTCATCAAGCATGTGTCATGATAGTGTCATCAACCTTTATGCTTGATACATAGTTCTTTGACTACCTGAAATAAACACGTCGTTACACCATGGCCATGGAATTTCACACGAAGGTTCTATTTCAATCAAAGGGCCGACATATCAACTTCCATAAATGGAAGGGACAAATCCTTCCTCAACTTATCCATTAATATCATTTCACTCGTGATGCACCCAACATACCCTACTTCATTACAACAGTATGCATGACAGTTTTCATCAATAAATCAAAGTACACGAGTCATGACACATATTAATGATAATATTAAAGTCTAAGGATCATTACACATGCTCGTAGATAGAAATATCTGATGACACCAAAACATGCGGAATTCCTACTTACGGGTTTGTTCTCATAATATATTATCTTGGATATTACCAAGTGAGAACTTCATGATAGGAATTCTCATCTACATACGAGTACTTTCACCTGATGGTCTTCATGCTATGTGTCCCTTCATAGTATGTCATCCAACCGTAGAACTATATTTAAGAATATTGTTATAGAATTTCAAGGTTCTCAATATAGCGGGGAACTTCCATGACCTTATCAACGCAACAAATACTCTAGGACATTATTACATCATAGTAATGCATAATAATGAACAATATGTAATAAGATGTTTAATATTTAAATACATTAAATATCCATGTTATTAAAGTACAACTAGTTGGTTATAGGACACCAACTCTTACAGAAAACAGATTTGGGTTTTTTTTGTAATTTAATAAAATGATCCATACACTATTTGTGACATTTAAAGATCATCCACACCTCAATCTGACATACAGTGTGATCAGTATGACTCCAAGTGTCTGTTATCAGTTTAAAATTGACATTTTAATACAAAAAAGTGTCACTCACTGAAAATAGAGTAAAAATTCTCATATTGTCTTGATAATTTGATACAATGATTCATAATTTATTTATGATGTGTATGAATAAGTTTCATTTCAAACATACACACGATGAAACCTGTATGGATCAAAGTGCATGTTTCCAGTTTAAAATGACATTTTTGTAAAAAACACACATGGAATACTCAAAACCAAGGAAACACATTGTGATTGTTTTAATACTTTAGTAAAATGATACAAATTAATTTGGTATGTGTAGGGATCAATCTCACTTCAATGTAATTCATAGTGTGATCGGTATGACTCTAAGTGCGTCTTTTTATTCAAAATTGACATTAATTTTAGTGAAAAAAACCACTGACATACTTAAAACCGAGGAAACACATTCTGATTTTTTTTATACTTTAGGAAAATTATCCATGAGTCATTTATGATGTGTAGGGACCATCCACGCCTAAATTTAATGCACGGTGTTTCCATTACGAAAGTTCGTATTTTTATTCAAAATTGACATTAATGTCAATGAAAAAAATAATTGACATACTCAAAACTAAGGAAACACTTTTTTTATTATTTTGATATATTATAAAAATGATTCATGATTCATTTAGGATATGTAATGATTAGTTGAGAATCAATTTAATGCAAAGTGTGACCGGTATGACTCTAAGTGCATCTTTTTATTCAAAATTGACATTAATTTTAGTAAAAAAACTGACATACTAAAAATTAAGAAAACATATTTGGATTGTTTTGGTACTTTATAAAAATGATACATAAATCATTTTGGATGTTTAGGGATCATTAAAACCTCAATATTATATATTGTGTGACCGGTATGACTCCAAGTTCATCTTTTTATTCAAAATTGACATTAATTTTAGTGAAAAAACAATTAACATATTTAAACTGATAAAACTCATTCAGATTATTTTGGTAATTTAAGAAAATGATCCATACATAATTTTTGACATGTAGGGATCATCCTCACCTAAATCTAATGCATGATGTAACCGGTATGACTCCTGGTGTTTGTTATCAGTTTAAAATTGATATTTAATTAAAAAAAGTGTCACTCACAGAAAACTAAGAAAATGAGCTTGGATTATCTTGATAATTGGTTACAATGATTCTTAATTCATTTTTGACATGTATGAATCTGTCTGAGGTCAAAACTACACATGATACCACTTGTATGGCTCAAATTGCATGTTTCCATTTTAAAATGACATTTTAGTAAAAACACACGTGGCATACTCAAAATTGAGAAAACACATTTAGGTTGTTTTATTACTTTAGGAAAATGATCCATGAGTTATTTAGGATGTGTAGGGATTAGTCGTGCCTCAATATAATGCATGGTGTGACTATTATGACTCCAATTGCATCTTTTTATTCAAAATTAACATTGATTTTAGTGAAAAAAACAAGTAACATACTCAAAACCAATCAAATGCATTCAAATTGTTTTGGTACTTTAAGAAAATTATCCGTATGTCATTTTTGATGTGTAGGTATTAGTCATACCTCAATCTGATGCATGTTGTGACTAGCATGACTCCATGTGCACCTTTTTATTCAAAATTTACATTAATTTTAGTAAAAAAACAAGTACCATACTCTATAATATTTTTTTATTTTTCTTTTATTTTTGTCATAAATTTTATTTCATTTAAATTAATAATTTTATCATATTTTTGTAATTTATGTTGCTATTTCTAGTGATGCGGTGTGTGTTTTTAGTACATGGAACCTGTTTCTGATGATTTGGTGTGTTGAAACATCACAATGCAGTTTTAACCTTTATCAATTCTACTAAATACATTGATAAAATTATGATTTATTAGTTCTTTTAAATTACCTTATAAAGCTACCATTTATTATCACTTATACAGGTGTTGATAAAGTCTATCTTTATCAGTGCTTTTAAATTCATTGATAAATCATTATTTTATTAGCACAAATAAAAGCACTAATAAAAACCCCATTTATATGTGCTTTTGAAAGTGTTGATAAAATCCATGGACTTTTAACCGTGCTGAGGTAGTCATATCTTTTCTAGCATTGATAAAGGTTGATTCTAGCACTGTTAAAGGCATGTTTTTTAGTATTTTTTATCACTACATGTGTTCCAAAGGTAGGGGTCATCCCAAATGTACCAACATGAATCATTTTTTGGATGATTGGATTGGTTTTGTTTAAATCAGTAGGAATGCAAGAAAATACTAAATAATTTATAATTTCATCATACCAAGTAATAGCATCTTGCACTCTGTATAATTTCTCATCATGAAACATGTCATTTGTTGGAATACAATGGGATGAGTCAATGTATGAGTATGGTAGGATCCTACTGATATGGTCAGCCACCACATTCTATTATCCTTTTTTATCCCTAATTTCTAGATTAAATTCTTTAAGGAGGATCATCAATTGATTGAGACATGGTTTGGATTCTAGTTTCTTAGGAAGATACCAGAGGACTTCATGGTCTGAGAACACAAGGACTTTATAACCTAAAAGGTATGACCAAAATTTATCCAAATAAAACACAATGCAAAGGAATTATTTTTTAGTTGTGGTATGTTTTTTTTTTGAAGGTTCCAGTGTGCATGAGGCATAGGTAATGACATATAGAGATTGATCAACCCATTATGATTAGACTGCCCCAACTACATAGTTAGAGGCTTCTCATATGAGTTCAAATGGTAAAAAACATTGAGGTGGTTGGATTATCAAGGGTTTTGTGAGACTCCATTTCAATTTTTCAAAAGCATCTTCACATTATTTATTAAAAATAAATTATTTTTCTTTTTGTAGTAATCAAGAGAGGGGGACTGAAATCTTACTAAATTCACGAATGAAATGAAGATAAAATATAGCATGAAAGACCAAACATCCTGTACATTTTTAGCTAATGGTAGGGGATAAATGACGTCAAATTTTGATTTATCCACTTGAATATCATCCCCATAATTTACATGTCTAAGAACTATACCTTTTCACACCATGAAATTTCATTTCTCATAATTTAATACGAGATTCTTTTCAATATAGTGATGTAGGACATAACCAAGATAACTCAAACATTCATCAAAATAGGATCCATATATAGTGAAATCATCCATGAATACTACCCTAAAATCTTATAGGTAATACGAAAAAATACTAACCATCATCGCTAGAAAGTTCCCAGAGCATTGCATAGACCAAATGGAATCCTCCTATATGAAAATGTGCCAAAGGGGAAAGTGAAGGTGATCTTTTCATGATCTTCGAGGGAAAAATGGATCTGAAAGTATCCATAACACCCATAAATAAATCATTAATGGGTCTTCCCCACTAGCCTCTCTAGAATTTGTTCAATGAATGTTAATAAGAAATAGTCAATCCTTGTGTGTCAATATAGTCGGCAATAGTCTATACAGACACACCAACTATTCTGCACCTAGGTTGGAACCAATTCCTTATTCTCATTTTTAATTACAGTAAGACCAGTTTTCTAAAGAACCACTTGCACTAGACTAACCCATTGTCTATCAGAGATGGGGTAAATGATTCCAATAGCTAATAATTGTGTTACCTCCTTTTTAACAACATCTAGGAGGTTTGGGTTCAGTCGACATTGGGTCTGCCTCACTAGTTTAGCCTCATCATTTAACAATATATGATGTGTGAAAATTGATGGTCTAATACAAAAAATGTCAGCAAATGTCCATCCCAGAGATTGTTTATAATCCCTCAAAATTTAAAGTAGTAGTATTTTATGATATGGGGTGACTGGACTAGCAATGATAATAGGAAACTTGTTTCCATTCTCAAGATATGAATATTTCAAATTTTTAGGCAGTTGTTTCAGTTCCAATTCAAGGGTATTTTGTATTGATGAGATTGAATGTGAAAATGAGAGGTCACTAATCTTATCTAAATGCTCAGTGGTAACATCCCCAGATGAGGAATGATCTTTTACAAGGTTAGTAGTATTATCAATGGTCATGGGATCCTTAGTGCTCAAGAAATAATAAATTAAATAATATACATGACAGTTTTCTAGACCACTAGAAATTTCAATGCATGATTTATTTTCTATCATTTATACCAATGAAGAATACTCATAAATTGAATCAGGGGATAGAAAAGAAGTTTTTGTGGAGGAAGGGAGTACATCAATTAAATTAACAGAGAGGGAGAATGTTCTTCTGAGGGGTGCTTCATGGAATCAATGATATGGAAGTGAATAATGTCACCACCAAAATCCATAGAAAATATACCACTAAGGTCATTAATTATTATTTTGGAAATTTTTAGGGATGGTCTTCCCAATATAATTGTGGTATGTCCGTTCATCCTATCATCTTCCATTTTCAGTACATAAAAGTCAATCAGAAAAATTAAAATTTTCACCCTCATAAGAAAATCATCTAACACACCAGGGAGGTGTACAGTACTCTAGTTTTATAGTTGCACAAAAATTCCAGTGGGCTTTATTTCCCTAACTTGTAATGAAGAGTAAATTGAGTAAGGCATTACATTTATTAAATCACCCAAATCAATCATAACTTTGGAAAAGGAATACTCCCCTATGGTGCACAGAATAGAGAATGTTTTGTGATAATTTCATTTGGTGGGAAGTTATGGCTCTATCAATGCAGAGACATCCGTACCCAAGATCACCTTTTCATCACCATGAAGTCTCCTTCAGTTTGTACATGTCTCCTTGAGAAACTTTGGGTATCATGGAATTTTATTCATGACATCAATCAATAGGATGTTAACCTAAACTGTTTTGAATGTTACCAATATTTATTTATAAATTTTAGATTATTTTTGTTTCCTTAGTTGGGTGGCCATTTTGGGGAATGGAAGAGTATTGTCTGGGCTTGGAGGATCATCGGCAGACACACTCTTTCCTTTAGTGGGATTTTTCTCATGAAAAATATTATTATTTTTTGGGTCATTTGACATGGTTGGAATGGAATTTTCCTTAGGAGGGGATGAAACTATTGGAGGGTTCATTTGGATTTTAAGTTTAGTTCCACTCCAAATGGTGATGGAAATTACATTTCCCTTATCCCTAGGGTTGACTAGTGGTTGAGAGGGTAGTTTACCCGACCCATGACTTTGGATTTCCACCACTGAGTTGACTAGTTGTCCTAATTGTTTTTTTAGGTATTGTATGGATTCTTGGGTGGTTTGTTGTAATTTGATATTATGGGCATCCATTTGTTTCATCATGTATTCTAAGCTAGGATCTTATTTTGGAAGGGTTTGTTGGAAAGTTCATTGTTGTGGTTGAGGATTTTTAGGTGGTGGTGGTGTATGAATACTCTACCCTGGTTGGTTCCATGGTTATTGAGTTTGGTTTTAATACCCCTTGATTAGAGTATTGGTTTTATTTACACTCATATTTGGATAGATTTAATGGTTATTGTCTAATGGTTTGGTTATAGGGTGGTCTTGAAATATTTCCTCACAACTCTCAGAAGTTTCTCTCAATTTATGGCATTGGTCAGAATAATGGGTGTCAGCTGAAAAAATACCACAATGGATGGGAGGAGGAGATTGGGATTTTCTTGGGGAATGAGCAAGTTTTCGAAGAAGGGTACTTACCTCTTAAAACTTCATGTCCACCTTCTTCTCAAACTCAGAAATTTTCAGGTCATGGACACCTTGAATGGGTACACTAGACCTTAAACCAAATTTTTGAGTGTTCTAAGACATATTCTCAAAGAGGTTCTTTGAAACAATTGGGGTTTTATCAACTATTTCACCATCTTCAGCAATATCAATCATGTTTCTATCAATAGGAATTAAACCATCATAAAAATATTGTATTAAAATTTGATGACTTATTTGGTGGGGTGGGAAACTTAAACAAAGACTTTTAAATATTTCTTGGTATTCATAAAGTGTTTCCCCATGAGATTGTATTATCTCAAAAATTTCTTTCCTTATCATTTCAGTTTGAGAGGTTGGGAAATATTTATCATGAAAAGGTAATTTCATGTCTGTCCAACCTCTAATAGGGGAATTAACATAATAAATCCAATATTTTTCAGTTTCTTCTAATGAAAAAGTGAATTCCCTGAGATTTACTTGTTTTCAAATACATTATAAAATTTTAATATATAACACACAATATGAAATTATTTTAAATTATTATGTGTTTTTTCTCTAACAAGTCCATGAAATCTTGTAAATAAGTGAATTAGACCAGATTTTAGTTCAAAGTTAGGTGCTTCGACTTGAATTTGAATATAAGTGGGTTGGATATCAACATCGGGTGAGGTTGGTTCTTTTAGTGTTCTGTTATTTTTAGACATGTTATACACATTATATTTTGTTTATATTTTGTTTCTAGAAGAATTTGGGTTTATAAAAGTCTCAAGTTGTGGTGGTTCCTCCTTCAAAGGGTTTTCCTGAGTGTCTCAGTGTCACTAACGTAGGATACTCTCCAGTTAGAGTTATAAAGGAGGTAAATATCCTAGAGTATAATGTTTCATGCATAAAAACTAAAAAGTAAATAAATTATAAGACAAAAATATATGCAAAGGTAGAAGATAAAACAAATAAATATTCACAAAAAATTCAAATATCTTATAAAAAACATACACTAAAAACCAAAGCACTCCCTGAAAATAGTGCCACAATTTGAATAATGTTTTATTACACGTCAAATTTATTATGTTTTTAATGATGATTTCTAGTCTAGGGAAGACCCTAGGTCGTATCTCAATGAGCATTGTGTAAGGTTTGGTGTCCTGAGAACCAACTATTTTGTACTTTGATTACATGAATGTTCACTTATTATATATTGTTCATTGTTCTGCATAACTATAATATAATAATGTCTCGGAATATTTGTTGCATTGATAAGGTCATGGAAGATTCCCTATATGATGAGAACCTTGAAATGCTATAACAATATTCTTAAATAAAGTTCTACGGTTGGATGACATACTATGATAGGACACATAGTATACAGACCATCATGTGCGAGTACTCGTAAGAAGACGAGACTCTCTCTCATGGATTTCGCACTTGGTAATCTCAAAGATGGTAGATTATGAGAACATACCCTCCAATAGAAATTCTACATGTCTTGTTGTCATCTAACATTGCTATCTACAAGCGTGTGTAATGGTCCTTAGACTGGAAGATTATCATTAACTCATGTCATGACTCGCGCACTTAGATTTACTGACAAAAACCGTCACGCAGACAGTTAGAGGGAAGTAGGGTACGTTGGGTGCATCACGAATGACAAGTTGTTAATGGATAAGTCGAGGAAGGATTTTTCCATTCCATTTATGGAACTTGATATCTCGGACCTTTGATTGAAATAGAACTGTCGCATTAAATTCCATGGCCATGGTGTGAATGATGAGTTTATTTCAGATATTCAAAGAACGACAGATCAAACATATAGGTTTATGACACTGCCATGAAACCTGCTTGATGACATATTGAGACAAAGGGATTAAATTACACAGTAAGAATTCGTATGAGGTGATACGTCAATGCGTCATCAACTTCTTTCTCTTGGGTGCCTTGACATGTTGCTAGACATTAATCTTGGACTTTAGGAAAGCTCTCTTAATGCCAACGAGAAAGAGGCCTAGAGGGTCACACACTAAGTGTATTCAAGTATCTCAAGTAGAAAAAAGATTATTCTCGTATGTGGTTTAATAATTATTCAAGGAAGCCTAAATCGTTTTAATGATGGAGGAAGAAGGAAATGAAAAACAAGATATACATGTCATGTATTAAAGATTACACACCGTGTAGTTTTTCATGGAAAACAAGTACACGGCGTGTATTAATAATTACATGCCATATAGTTTTCTTTATGGAAAGGAAATGAATAAATGAAAACAAGATATACACACCGTGTACATTGAATTTACACGCCGTGTAGTTTTCAATGAAAAACAAGTACACGCCGTGTAGTTTTTCCAGTCGGGATTTTGAGGATATAATATTGTTTTAAATGATATTTATTATAATCAGCGTGGGCGCATGTCAAGGAATTAATTATTCGACATGGGGGTTTTAAATAAGAGTCAATGAAATAAATAAAACGCGTAACACGTTTATTTATTTTCATAACTCTACAACCTCAAACCTGATTATAAATATCCTCACAACCCCAACCCTTTTCCTACCCTATGTGAGACACAACAATTCTGGAGAATTCTTTCAAGGCCAAAAGAACCTCTTCCTCCAAGAACGCTCTCAAGACCGAGAGAGATCCTCTTACATCGGATCAAGACGATCTAAGGTGGACAATGCAAGCAAAGTCTTCTCAATGCTAGCACTCGGAGAATCTTTTGGCGACATCCAGAGATACGAGGTACATGTGTGGATCACCGCTAGAGGGAGTCTACACTTGGCTTCTGTGACACAATGATGGATCACATCGACAACGTGATCAAGAACATCAACGAATAAAGAACACCCAAAAGGTGTTTCTTTATAATTAATTAAATTAATTATAATCAACCTGTAACGATCCTTGTTTGTGGTTCCAGGAAAAACCTTCTTCTTTGTCGTTTTCTGTGATTCGATCCATGGAGACTGGCATTTATCATCGTATTGATCCCGAATTGATCATTGATAATGAAAAAAATCAAAGTGGGAACATCCACCCATGCGCTTCCGCTGTGCTCGGAACCTTCAAATGGTATCAAAGGGAGGTTACAACATTGATTATAGTTATTTAATTTTTGTTGATAATTTATGAATTTATATTTGATTCAATTCAAAATAAATCATTCTATAAATCTGAATAAATGAGATATGTTCTTCCTCCTTCGTTTCTCGATTCATATCATAGAAACGGCCTTTTAATTTTAATTTTGATTAAAATAAAAACAAGGAACTCATCCGGAGGAGCCACTCTTTCTATCTGTACAACATGGGATTACACAGCGTGTACTTAAAACTACACGTCGTGTACTTAGGTTCAACGAACCGGCACTGGTTCGCCAAACCACACCGTGTGAATTGATTATGCCTAAGTTTTAATCATGCCGTGTTGACCAAAATTGAACGGTGCATGGAAATCAAAATACATGACGTGTATGTTGGAGCAACATGCCATGTAGTCCGTTCCGGCCCAGGAGAAACCATGTACAAAGATAAGCTGCGTACCGCGTACATGGGATCACCAGGCCGATTACCGCGTAACAAGGAAGTACACGCCGTGTATGATTCATCTACACGTTGTGTACTCCAAAATTTCCAAAGTACATAAAACACACCAAAGCCCCGGCGTGTACTTTGGATAAAGGGTGAAAAGAAAAATACACGCCGTGTAATTATAAACTACACGCCGTGTACTTTCCAGAAATGGAATTTCACTAGGTTTCCTTCAATGTACAAAGACCCGTATAAGGAATATGGATGAGAAGAATCTCAAGGAAATTTAGAAAGGAATTTAAGTTAATAATTGATTAATTATAAGATCATAATTAATTGAATTCGAGCGCGTCTTAACTTAAATAAAAGAAAGATTAAAAGAATTTGAATTCTAAATATGCGTAAATGTCGTTGCATACTATGGATGATCATGAGCTAGACCAAAGACCCTTTGTATGTGTATGGTTTCATTTAAATTTATTTAATTTAAATTTGTTGGCCTGCAATCCTTCTTCTAATAAAATGTAGGGTCTGCATGCCCATGGTTTCTTTAATGTAAACCCATGTAATGGAGGATCTCCCAAGCCAGAGGAGACGATTCAAATCCCGAAGCCAAGTCGAAACCGACGCAAGAAGATACAAAGGTGGACAGGTGGGAGCTGAAAAACACAAACCAACAGGTTCAAGGTGTTTTCCCTAAGTCAGGGTTAGCTTATCAAAACCGCTAGATAAGCTAACCAATAGAAGATCATGATCATGCCATCTTATTTTATTTCTATTTGATTGCATGGTTTATTTATTATGTATGTTTTGTCATAATCACATAATTAATAAAATGAACAAGAATGCAAAGATGGAATAAAATAAAAACCGGACTATGCGTAACCATTATCAGAACATGGTTAATCACTTAAGCAAGAATCACTTAATATTAACAAGCATGTGATAATGAAAAACTACGCATAAAGACTAAAATCCCTCAATACCATATTAAGTCAGAGCATGCCTTCCGTTACCCGATTAAGGGAAAGACTCATTAAAACTATGTGTTTGACCAACCCTTGTTGGGAAACTTACTTTTATAAAGGAAGCCCTTATAAAAGGTTTAGGGTTGACTTAACCATATTACATCAAGATAAGTAGCCTTTTCTAGACTTGATGTAATATTGGAGGAAAGAGTTGAGGAAATCCAAGTCAGGATTTCAGGATTGGGGAGTCCACTCAACAGATAAAGGAACTGTAAGCTCATAGTTGGCAAAGAGCTTCCTACCTAAATACCTTCAAATATCTTGACCAACCCTTTTTGGGGTTATGTGAAGGGAAATATGGATCCTTGCCACTAGAATGTCAAAGAAACTGGACATTACGAGTTCAATGGTGAGGGCCATTGGGACTTGATAAAATAGTGGGAGAATTAATTAAATAATTCATTATTTCTCATAAATTGTAATCAAGAAAGTACTAATAAATCTACTCTTTTAAATTTTAGAATCAAGATGAAAAACTCATCAACCACATTTTCTCTGCGATAAATACTGGATAAAGACAATATCCTCACCGATAGTAATTTTCAAGAATGGTTTAGGAGCCTTCAGGTTATTCTATGCCATGAACGAAAGTTTTATGTGCTGGAGTCCTCACTTCCTGATTCTCCTACCCCAGGGGCGAGTGATGAAGATTTCCTGGTCTATGATCAACATTTGAACGATGCTCTCGATGTTCAATGTTTGATGCTATCATCGATGTCTAGTGAGCTCATGAAGTCTCATGAAGACATGGATGCCTATAGAATGCTCGAGCACCTCCGTGATCTATACCAGGAGAGAGCAAGACAGGGAAGGTTTTAGATCTCCAAGGCTCTATTTCAGAGCAAGCTTGGAGAGGGTGCCCCAGCTGGGCCTCATGTATTCAATCTCATTGGCTACATTGAGCGCTTGGAGGTTCTAGGGTTTAAACTCCCCAAAGAACTGGGCACCGATCTCATTCTTGCATCACTCCCCCAGAGCTTCTCGAACTTTGTTGTTAATTTCACCATGAACAACATTGAGAAGTCTCTATCTGATCTTCTTATCCATATTCGCCAAGTAGATAATGACATGAAGTGTGAAAAGCCTTATGTCCTTATGGTGAATAAAATGAAAGGGAAGGCGAAGAGCTTTAAGCCCAAAGCTTCTTCAAGGCCTTCCAAGAAAAGGAATATCAAAGGGGAGGCAAAGGAACAGGATGTTGTTTGTTTTTCATGTGGCAAGAAGGGCCACTGGAAGAAAAACTGCACACAGCCAAGGAAGCAAGGGGAAGCTTCAGGTGCGTTTGTTATCGAATGCAATATATCTGTTTCTACTAATTGGGTATTAGATACTGCTTATGGTTCTCACATATGTATCCAAATACAGGAACCAAGTAGATTCAAAAAGATTGATTGAGGTGAGGTGGATCTACGAGCAGCCAACGGATCCAGACTCACTTCTGTAGCTGTCGGAGACTACCACCTCACATTTCCTACTAGGATGGTCTTGGTGTTGAAAGGTTGTTATTATGTGCCTTCTATTACTAAAAACGTTACTTCAATATCCAGATTAGATACTGATGGATTCATATTCAAGTTTGGAAATGAATGTTGCTACTTTTATAAAGATAGCATTTGTTTTGGTAGGGAACATTTATATAACGTCCTTTATGTGTTAGACTACACAAACCAAGTAATGGAAATCGATAACAAAGTTAATTCACATGACTCATACCACACCCAACTTTGGCATCATCAGCTAGGTCATGTCAATGAGAAACATTTGACAAAATTACATCAATATGGGTATTTAGATTCTTTCGAACTAAAACCACTTGGTGTATTTCATGCGTGTCTACAAGGCAAAATGACCAAAGCCCCATTTAGTGGGAAATGTGAAAGAGCTAAAGAGCTTCTAGAATTAGTTCACACAGATGTGTGTGGATCATTTCCAGTTGAAGCAAGGGTTGGGTTCTCATACTTCATAACTTTTACTGATGATTCTAGTAGATATGGATATATCTACTTAATGAGGTATAAGTCAGATTCTTTTGATCGGTTCAAATAATACAAGAATGAAGTTGAGAACCAGCTTGGTAAGAAGATTAAGAAACTATGCTCAGACAGAGGAGGAGAATATCTTAATCAGGACTTCATTGATTTCTTATGGGAGTTTGGGATTCTATCTCAACTCACTCATCCTTACACACTATAATGGAATGGGGTAAGCGAAAGGAGGAACCGTACCATGTTGGACATGGTGAGATCAATAATGAGTAATGCGAGTATTCCATTATCCTTTTAGGGATATGCATTACAAACAGCAGCGCACATACTAAACCAAGTACCAACTAAATTGATAAATGGTATTCCATACGAGTTATGGAGTGGAAGCAAAGCCATGTTATCGAATTTACATGTGTGGGGTAGCGAAGCATTTGTTAAGGCCTCTCTAGGTAACAAACTTGTACCCCGAGGCACAAAGTGTGTCTTTATAGAATATCCCAAGGAAACAAGGGGATATTACCTATACAACCCCTCAGACAAAAAGGTTATAGTGGAAAGACATGCCATATTCCTTGAGAGGGAGCACATCTCCAAAAGAGATAGTGGGAGCGATATAGACTTCGATGAAATCGAGGCTCAAGATACACATGAGTTGGTACAAGAATAGATTCTACAAAGCCCCGTGGAAGAACAATCTGTTCCAGAGACACAAGAACTACGTAGGATCACGAGAGAGGTGAGAGAACCAGAACGATATGGTTTTCTTGTCATCGAGGATGGTGACTTGTTATTGGTTGACAATGATGATCCTCTTACCTACAAGGAAGCATTTGAAGGCATAGACATTTCTAAGTGGCAAGAAGCCATGAATTCTGAAATGGATTCCATATACCAAAACCAAGTCTAGATTTTGGTAGATCCTCCAGTTGATGTAAAGCCTATTGGTAATAAATGGGTATTCAAGAAGAAACTGGACATGGAGGGGAAAGTCAGCACCTACAAGGCACGATTGGTTGCAAAAGGTTTTAGAAAGCATCAAGGAATTGACTATGATGAAACCTTTTCACCGGTTGCGATGCTGAAATCCATCAAAATCCTATCGGCCATTGCTGCTTACCATGACTATGAAATTTGGAAAATGGATGTCAAAACAGATTTCCTTAACGGGAACCTCCAGGAAGATGTCTATATGACACAACCTGAAGGGTTTGTGACTCCAAAGGATGCCAAAAAGGTATGCAAGTTGTAGAAATCCATTTACGAATTAAAGCAAGCATCAAGATCATGGAACATTCATTTTGATGAAGCTGTAATGGAATTTGGCTTTGTTAAGAATGAATGTGAGCCTTGTGTCTACAAGAGGTTTAGTGGGAGTGAAGTTTTTTTCTTAATAGTATATATTGATGACATATTACTAATTGGGAATGAAGTACCTGTCTTACAGTTAGTTAAGGCATGGTTGCATAAATGCTTCTCCATGAAATACTTGGGTGAGGCAGCATATATTCTTGGGATCAAGATCCATCATGATAGATCCAAGAGATTGTTGGGCCTGAGTCAAAGTACATACATTGACAAGATGATGAAGAGATTCAGTATGGAAAAATCCAAGAGGGGATTGTTTCCAGTGTTACATGGAATTCATCTTTCCAAGAAAATGTGTCCTTAGACACATGAGGAAAGAAAGAGAATGGCAAGGATCCCTTACGCATCTGCGATTGGGTCAGTCATTTATGTTATGATATGTACGAGTCTAGATGTTGCTTATGCATTAAGTGTGGTAGGAAGATATCAAGATGATCCAGGAGACAACCATTGGATGGCAATCAAGACTATCCTTAAGTATCTGAGGCATACTAAGGATATGTTTCTGGTTTATGGAGGAGATGAGGAACTAGTCATAAGAGAACATGTAGATGCTAGTTTCCAGACTGATCAAGATGACATGAAGTCGCAGACTGGATACATCTTCAGTTTGAATGGAGGTGCAGTGAGCTGGAAGAGCTCAAAGCAAAGTGTGGTGGTAGATTCTACAGCAGATTCTGAGTATATCGCAGCTTCTGAGGCATCTAAAGAAGTAGTATGGATGCGAATCTTCGTCCAAGAGATGGATGTAGTACCGAGCAGTAAATATCCTATCACACTCTATTGTGATAATACAGCACCGGTGGCACTTGAAAAAGATCCAAGGTCAAATCAGCGAAAAAAGCACATACTTCGGAAGTATCATCTCTTGAGGGATTTTTCTCAGAGAGTTAAAGTTTAAGTGAGCAGTATTTCCACGGAAGAAAACGTGGTGGACCCCTTGACTAAAGCCTTGACTTAGTAGAAACATGATTATCATGTGAGGTATAGAAGACTAAAAGTCGTAGGCAGTTGGCTCTATTCCAAGTGGGAGTTTGTAAGGGTTGGTTTCCTGAGAACCAATTGTTTTGTAATTTGATTACATGAATGTTCACTTATTATATATTGTTCATTGTTCTGCATAACTATAATATAATAATGTCCCGGAATATTTGTTGCATTGATAAGGTCATGGCAGATCCCCGCTATGATGAGAACCTTGAAATGCTATAACGATATTCTTAAATAAAGTTCTACGGTTGGATGACATATTATGATAGTACACATAGTATACAGACCATCATGTGTGAGTACTCATAAGAAGATGAGACTCTCTCTCATGGAGTTCACACTTGGTAATCTCCAAGATGGGAGATTATGAGAAAATACCCGCCAATAGCAATTATGCATGTCTTGGTGTCATCGGACATTGCTATCTACGAGCGTGTGTAATGGTACTTAGACTGGAAGATTATCATTAACTCATGTCATGACTCGCACACTTAGATTTACTAACGAAAACCGTCACGCAGACATTTGGCGGGAAGTACGGTACGTTGGGTGCGTCATGAGTGACATGTTATTAATGGATAAGTCGAGGAAGGATTTGTCCCTTCCATTTATGGAAGTTGATATCTCGGCCCTTTGATTGAAATAGAACTGTCCCATTAAATTCCATGAACATGGTGTGACCGACGAGTTTATTTCAGGTAGTCAAAGAATGACGGATCAAGCATATAGGTTTATGACACTGCCATAAAACCTTCTTAATGAGATATCGAGACAAAGGGATTAAATTACACAGTAAGCGTTCGTTTGAGTTGATACGTCAATGCGTCGTCAACTTCTTTCTCTTGGGTTCATTGACCCATTGCTATACAGTAATCTTGGACATTAGGCAAGCTCGCCTAATGCCAATGAGAAAGAGGCCTAGAGGGTCACACACTAAGTGTATTCAAGTATCTCAAGTATAATAAATATTATTCCCGTCCGTGGTTTAATAATTATTAAAGTAAGGCTAAATCGTTTTAATGATGTAGGAAGAAGGAAATGAAAAACAAGATATACACGTCGTGTATTAAAGATTACACGCAGTGTAGTTTTTCATGGAAAACAAGTACATGTCGTGTATTAATAATTACATTCCATGTAGTTTTCTTTATGGAAAGGAAAAGAATAAATGAAAACAAGATATACACGTCGTGTACATTGAATGTACACGCTGTGTAGTTTTCAATGAAAAACAAGTACACACCGTGTATTTATTAATACATGTTGTGTAGTTTTTCCAGTCGGTATTTTAAGGATATAATATTGTTTTAAATGATATTTATTATAATCAGCGTGGGCGCATGTCAAGGAATTAATTATTTGACATGGGGGTTTTAAAAAAGAGTCAATGAAATAAATAAAATGCGTAACGCGTTTATTTATTTTCATAACGCTACAACCTCAAACCTAATTATAAATATCCTCACAACCCCAACTCTTTTCCTACCCCGTGTGAGACACAAAAATTCTGGAGAATTCTTTCAAGGCCGAAAGAACCTCTTCCTCTAAGAACGCTCTCAAGACCGAGATAGATCTTCTTCCATCAGATCAAGACGATCTAAGGCGGACAACGCAAGCAAAGGCTTCTCCACTCTATCACCTGGAGAATCTTTTGGCGACGTCTAGAGATACGAGGTACACGTGTGGATCACCGCTAGAGGGAGTCTACACTTGGCTTCTGCGACGCAATGATGGATCACATCGACAACGTGATCAAGAACATCAACGAAGAAAGAACACCCAAAAGTTTTTTCTTTATAATTAATTAAATTAATTATAATCAACCTGTAATGATCCTTGTTTGTGGTTCCGGGACAAACCTTCTTCTTTGTCTTTTTCTTTGATTTGATCCGTGGAGACTAGCGTTTATCGTCGTATTGATCCCGGATTGATCATTTCTAATGACAAAAAGCCAAGTGGGAACATCCATCCACGCGCTTCCGTGGTGCCCAGAACCTTCATATTGGGGGTTTAAAGTATGTATTTTTAATAAAATTGACTAAAATAGGGGTGGTTTTAAAAACAGTTTTGAAAATAAAATGACTTAATTAAAGAGTTTAATAATTGAAAAATAATGGTGGTGTTTTTATAATTATGCTAGAAGGAGTTCATTTCAAGTTCACTACGCATATTGTAAGGTTCATTGTTTTGAAATTTTCACATGGTTTAAGGAAATTATTTGGTTGAGGTTTTTCGAGATCTTGATTCCCCTCTTGCCTCATAAAACGATTCAAAAAAGAACCAACCCTTGACACAAAAATATTTTTTTCTAGGTTTTGATCTCAATAATATATAAAGGGCTAAGAAATAATACTAAAATATTATGTATGTGAGAGAGAAAGAGAATTATTTTCTTGTACAATCATAACAACCCAAGATTCCCACTTAAATCTCAAACCAATCGGTATTGAAATTAAAAATGTTTCACTTAATTAAACTAAAGTAATGAATTCATAGGTGAATAATGTTAGGATAAAACATTATAGAAATAATGAACACTAAAATTACAAAAAACCAATAGAATAAAAAGTTCTCAAACTCTCTTCGAAGTACGTGTATCTCCCTCGAAAATATTTCCCACCATTTAGCTCGCCATCAAGAGGGGGAGGAGGCTCGGGTGGAACTTAACCTTTATCCATGATCCCCCTTTAAGGATAGGGGCCACCATAACTTCTTAGATGAGGAGAGGAATCATTTGGGTCTCCAAAATGGAATATATTTTCTCCTGGTTCTAACTTAAAAATGGGGTTCACAATGTATACTTTTATAGGCAATGTGGAAGATGGTTTTGAGCCCCCAGATTTTGAGAAACCACTTGGGAAATGGTTTTTGGTGGGTATAAAGCCTTATCTAGATTTATATAAAACTTCAAACCTATTACCCACATATTAAATATCTTCACCAATTATTTAGCATCATTTTGAGGCAGACAGCTCGAGAGATGGACAAAGTATAGAACACTACATTTGACTTTGTGTAGATTTGATTCCATGGATAGAGCAGTTTGGATAGGATCATTAATGGACAATTTTGGATTGGGTTTCTTCATAAGAGTTATATTACAATAAATTTTGGATCATACCACAAAATTAAATCCCAATTGGATTCATGGTTTAGTTTAAGTATCTTGTTGAGTCCACTGATGTGCTTGGAATCATGCATAGTTTTGCCCATTTTTCTTCAACTTAATCCTAGGCTCTCCAAATCACCTTTACCTTCAATGAAAACATCCAAAAAATTGAAATTATCCTTTTTAATAGTTATTAACACAAAATAATGTAATCAAAAATAATTTTCAATTCATTATTAACTTTTTAATTTATGATACAAAATTAGTTTAACATAGTTGTATAAGTGTAAAAATGAATAGTGAATTACTATGTGATCACACCCACACACCTAAACATTTTCACTTCTGGGAAAAGTCACATTTTAAAAAATTATGCATAGAGATATTTCCAAATTCATGAATATTTAACATTAAATGAAAATTTAATCCATGATATCAATTTCATAAAATCAAAAATCACACCAAGGAGTTATTTTCAGTGTTCATGAAAAAATGTGTCTCATAAATTGTATCATAATGAAATTCAAGGAGATAAATGATACCAATTTGAGAAAATAATTCAAAAATCAACAATTTCACTAAAAATTCACGTGTATGTGTGTAAAAACCATTCCATTCTATTCTTTCCACTTTCTATCCAATAAATATAAGTTATTTTAAAAAAAATATTCTTAAATGATTTTATCCACCCAACATGCCCTAAATCCTTGGAAATTATATTTCAAGACCCAGTCACTCAATAATTCCTAGAAGCCAAACCTTAATCATCCAACCTATATATCCCCATATGTTTTACATTTCATCACTCCCCTACATTATTATTATTTTTTTTGTTTTTTTTCATAAGTTGAACTGGGAAAAAATCTCACACTCATCACACAACCCTTGTTTGATCTCCTCACAACACTAATTGTAATAGTTATTACAAGATAAAATATTGAAAAAGAATGGTTTTTGACCTTCCCAGGACATAGCCCATATTTTTGTGTTTTTTAGGATTTTTTGTTTGTTTTGTTTTGTTTTTTGTTTTTTGTTTTTTTATTTTGTTTTTTGTTTTTTGTTGATAGTGTACAAAAGTCAGATAACAGGTACACACACATAGGTTAATTTGGTATAGTAATGAAAAAGATCAGATAAGGAATGAATTTATGGAAAAATAATTTTGGTATTCTGATAAATATTAACCTAAATTAAATGTAACTTCTATTGAGTAAGAAAAATTCCCACTTCATGCTTGGGTAAAAAAAGTGTGGATAAATTAAGTGGTAAAATATTACCATAAATTACTCACGCAAAAGGGTATCATTCTTCCCAATGGTTTCAAAGTCATAAAACCATCCATATCATCGAAAAACAACCAATTTACTTGAAACAATCACACCCCAATCTTAAATTCATGCTAAAACACGCATTTCATCATTAAATTTTAAAAAAAATGTTAAAACAATATGAAATGGAGAAATTTCTCATTTATTTTCAATAACTTCCATGATTAAGTGTACATAATGTTCCATGATTAATTAGGAATCAAAAAATAATATTCCAGCATAAAAGTAAAGGGTAAAAAGGGAGAGTAGTGACAATACTATTCAATAAGAGAAAAAGAGAAAAAAATAAGAAAGATGATGAAAATTCTTAAATAAAGCAAGAATGTACCCATCCCCCCACACATATATTTTACAGTGTCTCCACTATAATAAAATAGAATGTGGTAAGAAAGGATAAAACTGGGTGGATATAATTCATAGGTTTCTTCTTGAACATGGAGTTCCTCTATCGGGGACTCCAAAATGGCTTCATGAAAGTGATTCTGTCACTTCCCATTAACAGTGAAGGTTTGTTTTTTTATTCATTTTTAACCTAAAAAACATCAAATAGATAAACATTAGGAATAATGTATGGGACCAACTAGTGGTAATGAAGATTACCTAGATGAAAATTTAGCTCTGTATTTAAATGGAGGACCTTCTGCCTAATATGGAATTAATGATGAAGGATGATGCGGTTGTGGGAAGCCTTTGTTCTCTCCTTATAAATTCTAGAGTTCTAATATGAATCTCTTATCATTTCCTCCATATTGGTAATTTATATCTTCTTTTTATCACCTACATCATAATGATTATAATTTCATTGTTTAATGTCCCAATTGTCTCAGTTCTCTATCTCAATAGAGAGGTGACAACTCTTTCCGAAAACAAACTGATAAGGTGACATTCCGATGGGAGTCTTGAAAGTTGTTTGTTAAGATCATAATGAGTCATTAATTCTAAGACTCCAATATTTTATATTTGGTTGGACTTTTTTTCAAGAATCAATTTTACCTCTCTATTTGACACCTCATATTGACCATTGGTTTGTGGGTGATATGCAGTAGACACTCTATGCCTATCCTCATACCTTCCCAAAAGTGATTGCATTGTTTAGTTATAGAAATGATAACCTCGGTCACTGATGTTGAACCTTTGTAATCCAAACCTATATAAAATTTGGGTTATCAAAAATTCCATAACTATCTTAGAATAATATGTTCTCATGGCTCATGGATCAACCCATTTTGAAACATAGTGAACTACCAGAAGGATATACAAGTTGCTAAAGGAATTATGAAATTAACACATAAAGTCAATTCCCTAATTATCAAAAAAAAGGAAAGAAAAAGGGTTATTGGAGAATTTAATTTCTTTTAGATACATTTCAAATTCTTTAACAATGAGGAAAATATTTATATTAATCATGGGAATATTGAAATAGTGTCAGCCAAAAGATACCAAAATTGAGGACCTTGTGAGAAATATGTTGGGGACCAAAGTAGCCCCCACAAGAAAGAGTGTGGAAGAAACTAAGGACAGATAAAAACTTGCTATCATGAATACAATGCATGAGTACTTGATCAATACATGAGCACCAAAGGTATGGGTCATCCCAAATGTACCTACGGGACTCATGTTTTAGATGATTGTCTTGGTTTTTGTTGAAATTAGAAGGAATGAAATATGCTGCCAAATAATTTATAATTTCAGCATACCAAGGAATAGAATCTTTCACTTGGTACAATTTCTCATCAGGAAACATGTAATTTATTAGAATACAGGGGAATGGGTCAATGCTCGAGTATGGGAGGATCCTATTGATATGGTCAGCCACTACATTCTTTGCACCTTTTTTATCCCAAATTTCTAGATTTAATTCTTGAAGGAGGAGTATCCAATGAATGATACATGGTTTGGATTCCAGTTTCTTAGGAAGATACCTGAGGATTTCATGGTCTAAGAACATAAATAATTTTAACCCTAAAAGGAATGACCTAAATTTTTTCAAGGAAAACACAATGTAAAGGAATTATTTTTTATTTGTGGTGTAATTTTATTGGGAATCATCTAGTGTCTGTGAGTCATAGGCAATGACGTGTGGATCTTGATCAACCTATTGTGATAAGACTGCCCCAACTGCGTAGTTAGTGGCTTCACACATGAGCTCAAATGGTAAATCCCACCTAGGTGGTTGGATTATTGGGGGTTTTCTGAGACTACATTTCAATTTTTCAAAATCTTCCTCACATTCTTTATCAAAAACAAATTCAATTTCTTTTTTAGTAATCAGAATATGGGGGGTTCAATCTTACTAAAGTCATGAATGAAACGATGGTAAAATCCAACATGACCTAAGAAAGGCCACATGTACTGTACATTTCTGGGGAATGGTAGGTAATAAATGACATTAACTTTTGATTTCTCCACTTTGATACCATCACTGGAAATGACATGTCCAAGAACTATACATTTTCATGCCATGAAATTTCATTTCTCATAATTTAATAGGAGACTATTTTCAATATAGTGATGTAGGATAGAACCAAGACTATTAAAAAAACTCATCAAAATAGGATCCTTAAATATTGAAATCATCCATGAAAACTTCCATGAAATCCTCTAGGTAATCCAAAAAAATATTAACCATGCATCGTTGGAAAGTACTTGGAGCATTGCACGTACCAAATAGTATCCTTCTATATCAAAATGTGCCAAAGGGGAAAGTGAAGGTTGTATTTTTTTGATCCTTGGGGGTAATATGGATCTGAAAGTATCCAAAATACCCATCAAGAAAATATTAATGGGAATTCCTCGCTAGCCTCTCTAGCATCTGGTCAATGAATATTAATGTGAAATGGTCATTCCTAGTGTGTCGGTTTAGTATGCGATGGTATATATAGACATGTCTACTATTCTATACCCAGGTTGGAACCAATTCATTATTCTCATTTTTAATTATAGTAAGACCCAATTTTTTTATGATCCACTTGCACTGGACTAACCCATTAGTTGTTAGAGATGGGGTAAATGATTCCAATAGCAAATAATTTTTTTACCTCGTTTTTAACAACATCTGGAAGGTTTTGGTTCAGTCATCCTTGTTCCTACCACACTAGTTTAGCCTCATAATTTACCAGTATATGATGTGAGAAATTTGATGGGATAATACTAGGAATGTTAGAAAGTGTTCATACCAAATATTTTTTATACTCCCTAAAAATTTCTGTTAGTCATAATTCATGATCTCAAGGTAGTGAACTAGCAATGATGACTAGATTCTTGTTTCTATTTTCAAGATATGAATAATTCAAATTCTTAGGTAGTGGTTTCAGTTATAATTCTGTGGTATTTTGGATTAATGGGAGTGAATGTGAAAGTGATAGGTCACTGATCTCATGTAACTTCTCAATGGTAACATCCTTATATAAGGAATGACCTTTTACAAGCTTAGCAGTATTATTGATGGTCATGGTATCCTCAGTTCACAAGAAATTATCAATTAAAAACATGAATGATAGTTTTCTAGACCACTACAACATTCAATGCATGATTAATTTCCTCGTATGTCTAACAATGATGAAAACTAAAAAAGGGGATCAGGAGAGTGAAAAGAAGTTTCTTTGGAGTAAGGGAGTACATCAATAAAATTAAAGGAATGTTCTTTTGAGGGGTGATTCATGAAATCAAGGATGTTAAAGTGGAAAATGTCACCACAAAACTCTATAGAAAATGTACCATTATAGAAATTAATTATGGTTTTTGTATTTTTCATAAATTTTATCCCCAATATAATTGGGTCATGTCTATTCATACTATCATCTTCTATTTTAAGAACATAAAATTCATCAGGAATAATTAAATTTTTCTCCCTCACAAGAATATCCTCTAACTCACCAGCAGGTTGTGTAGTACTCTAGTAAACTAGTTTCACAACAATTCCAATGGGATTTAGTTCCCCAACCTTTAATTAAAAGTAAATATACTGAGACATTACATTTATAGAAGCACCCAAATCAATCATATCATTGGAAAAAGAATACTCTCCTATGGTGAATGGAATTGAGAATGTTCTATGATCATTGCATTTGGTGGGGATTGATGGCTCTATCAATGATGATATGTTATTCCTCATTCTCACCTTTCCATCACCTTAAATTCTCCTTTTTTGTGTACACATATCCTTGAGAAACTTTGTGTATCGTGGAATTTTCATTATGGAATCAAACAATGGGATATTTACCTGCACTTTTATGAAAGATTCCAATATTTAATTATTGAGCTCATTTTATTTTTGTTTCATTATTTGGGTGTTTATTTTGGGGAAATGTAAGAGGAATGGTTGGGATAGAAGTATCATTTATAGAAACTCTCTTTCCATTGGTGGTATTTTTATAAAGACAATTATTTTTCTTTTTTGGGTCATTTAAGATGGTTGGAATATAAGTTTCCTCAAGAGGGGATGACTGACTATATTGGAGGGTTCATTTTTATTTTAATTTGAGTTCTAATCCAAAGGGTTATGGCACTGAAATTTCCCTTATCCATAGGGTTGACTATTGGTTGGGAGGGTAGTTTACCCGACCCATTACATTGGATTTCCCCCCCCACCAAGTTGGCTAGTTATCCTAATTGGGTTTTTAGGTCGTGTATGTAAGCTTGGGTGGTTTATTGGAATTGGAGACTATTGGTATTCATTTTATTCATAATGTATTCTAAGCTAGGCTCGGGTTTGGGGGGTTGTTTGAAAGTTCTTTGTAGTGGTTGAGGATTTATGGGTGGTTATGGTGGATGACTACTCTACCCTGCTTAGTTCCATGATCATTGAGGTTGGTTTGAATACCCCCCTTGACTATAGATTTGGTTTTCTTTCCACCCAGGGTTGGATGGATTTTATGGTTCTTTTCTAATGGGTTGGTTGTAGGGGCAGTCTAGAAATATTGTCTCATAACTCTCAAAATTTTCTCCTATTTGAGTTCATTGGTCAGAATAATGGGTGTCAGTGGAACAAAAACCACAATGGATGGTAGGAGGATATAGGGATTTCCCTTGTTAATGAGCAATTTTTTGAAGAAGGTTACTTACCTATTCAAACTTCATGTCCACCTTCTTTTAAAACTTATAATTTTTCACCTCATGGACACCTTGAATAGGTACACTATACCTTGAACTAAATTCTTGAGTGTTTTTTTTCATGTTCTCAATGATATTCCTTGCATAAATTAGAGTTTTCTCAACTATTTCACCACATAAAATAACATCAATCATGTTTCTATCAATAATAATTAAACCTTCATAAAAATATTTTATTAAAATTTGATGACTTATTTAGTGGTGTGGGAAACTAAAACAAATCCTTTTAATTATTTCATGGTATTCATGAAGTGTTTCCACTTGATATTTTATTATCCAAAAAAATTATTTCCTTATTATTTCAGTTACAGAGGATGGGAAATATGTTTCAATAAAAAGTCATTTCATGTCTATCCAACCTCTAATGGAAGAATTAACATAATGAAACCAAAATTTTATAGTGTCTTCTAATGAAAAAGAGAATACCCTAGTCTTTACTTGTTATTAATATACATTATCATCTTTTAATGTAGAACACACAATATGAAATTCTTTTAAATGCTTATGTGGGTCTTCCCCAACAAGTACATGAAATATTGACATTAAGTGAATTACACCAGATTTTAGTTAAAAGTTGGGTGCTTCACCTTGCATTTGAATATAAGTGGATTGGATATCAACATCAGGAAAGTTAGTTGTTTTAGTGTTTTATTATTTGAACCCGTGTTATACATGTTATGTTCAGTTTCTATTTTGGTTCCAAATGAAGATGGGTTTAGAAAAGTCTCAAGTTGTGGTGTGTCCCCCTTTAAAGGGTTGTCCTGAGTGTCTCGATGTCACTGACATAGAATCCTCTCTCATTCGAGTTTGAATAGAGGTAAATCTCCCAAAATATAATTCTTTATTCATAGAATATATATATAAGAAATAAATAATAAGACAAAAATATATTCAAATGTATAAGATAAAACAAATAATTATTCACAAAATTTTCAAAAAAACTTATAAAAAACACACACTAAAAACCAAATCACTCCCCGGAAATGACGCCAAAATTTGATCACATTATTGTGACGTGTCAGATTGATTTTTTTACTGATGATTTATAGTCTATGGAAAACCCTATTTTATCTCTCAAGGAGAATTGGGTGTTTAAAGTATGTATTTTTAATAAAATGAACTAAAATAGGGGTGGTTTTAAGAACAGTTTCAAAAATATAATTACTTAATTAAAGAGTTAAATAGTTGAAAAGGGAAGGTGGTGTTTTTAAAATTATTATATAAGGAGGAAATTTCAATTTCACTACACATCTTGTATAGTTCACTGTTCTAAAAAAATCACATGGTTTAATGGAATTCTATGGTTGAGGGTTTTCGAGATCTTGATTCCACTCTTGCCTCTTAAAATGATGCACAAAGAACCACCACTTGACACAAAAAACATGTTGTAAATGTTTTGGTATCAAGTATAGAAAAAGGGAAAAAAATCATACTGAAATATTGTGTATGTGTGAGAGAAAGAGGATTCTTTTCTTGTCTAATCAGAACAACCCAAGGTTCCCACTTAAATCTCAACCCAATTTCTATTGAAGTGAAAGATGTTTCACAAAATTAAACCAAATAAATGAATTCAAAGGAGAATCATGTTATGATACAACATAAGTGAAATAATTCACAAAAAAATTACACAAAACTAGTAAAATAAAAAGTTTTGGAACTCCCTCCCAAGTATGTGTAACTCCCTCAAAATGATCGTCCACTGTTTAACTCTCTAACAAGTAGATAAGGAGGCTTGGGAAGAACTTCTCCTTCATCCCTGATCCCCCTATGAGAATAGGGGCCTCTAGAAATTCATAAATGAGGAGAGTAATCATTTGGGTCTCCAAAATGTCAGAGCTTTTCTTCTGAATTTAACTTACAAATGGGGTTCCCAAGGTATCATTTTATAGGAAAAGTGCAAGGTGATTTTGATCCCCTAGATTTCAAGAAACCACATAGACAATGGTATTTGGTTGGTATGCAACCTTATCTCACTTATAAAAAACTTAAAACTTTTTAACCCACATATTCAATATATTCACTGAAATTTTGTCATCATTTGGAGGCATATATCTCAAGATATGGATGAAATACAGAACACCACTTTTAAATTTGTGCAGATTCGATTTCCTAGATAGATCTGTTTGTATGGGCTTATAAATGGAAGATTTGGGCTTGGGTTTCTTCATAAAATTATTATACCACTATATTTTGGATCATCTCACAAAATATAAGACCAATTGGATTCACAGTTTAGTTAAACTATCTGGTTAAGTCCACTGGTGTGCTTGGAATTATGCACAGTTTTGCCATTTTTCTTCAACATCATCCTAGGCCCTCCAAATCACCTCCACCTTCAATAAAAACATCCCAAAAAAGTGAAATTATACTTTTTAATGGTGATTAATATAAAATAATGGAATCAAATATGAAGTCAGATTCATTATTAAATTTGTAATTTAGGATACAAAATCAGCTTAACATAGTGGTATAAGGGTAGAAATGAATAGTGAATCTCTACACAATCAGGCGGTGATACATTAAGAGTTGTAAACGTCATTATAGGTAGTTAATTGTCCGTTAACAGGACATTTTCACAAGAGGGGGTGAGAGATGTTTAATAAATAAATATGATGTAAATACACTTATTACAGTAGTTTAATAACATTAACATAAATATATTCTTCTTTTTAATTAATTTTTATGCAGTTTGACATAGAATATAATAGATTTATTTTGGAAGAGAAGAGGAAAAAGAAAAAGAAAAAATGAAATAATACTACCTCCTTCTTTGTGTTGTTATATTTATATGTCCCTTAATTCCTTGAAATATTGTATTTAAATGACTATATAAGGTATCTAAGTATTCTAAGGGGATTAAGAGTGGAAATTTGGGTAGTTTATTATCTTTTATAAGTGCAAAAGAAGTCTTTTTTAAGGGGAGGGAGAGAGTGTATTTATACTTGAGGGGGGTATTTTTGAATTGAAATATTGAATAGAATATAATTTCTAAGGTAAACTTTGTAATAGTGATATTTTAAACAATATTTGTCATGAACCGTCCTCGGGGCCCATGCCGTGACTACCCCAAGCCTGCCTCCCATAGGCCAGGGGCTGGCGACTAGCACCAAGGCATAAATCTCGACAAAAAAAGGGGAAGTCATTGCCTTTGTAAAGTAAACAAATACCATAGAGTAAGCAAGCAGAAGTAAACACTAAGTAAAATTGGGTATAATAGTAAGTGCGGGAAAGTAAGTGGGCCAGAATACAAACCCAAATTGAAAGTAAAGTACAACTGGAAAGAAAGTATATCAACTGAAAAGTAAAGCCGCAACGCTGAGCTATCCACTAGAAGTCCCACCTAAAGGGTGGGTACAGACAGTCTCCACAGCTCTACGGGTCCAGCCATCCGCTCCGTGTAAGTCCCGCCCAGTGGTCCACCTCCAGGTACTGACTCGCTCCACAAGCCTCAGCCACGATCAACATTGTCTGTCATCTGCATCCAACACAACGTAGTGCATGCATAGCCCATGCAGGGGTGAGTATACGCTACTCAGTAGGGACCCCGAGACCCCCGAAGGTCTCCCAGAATCCACAAAGGAAAGATACAATCACCAAGTAACATCTGACACTACTTAGGTATATACCCATACATATACCTAAGTCATCAATTCTAGTTCGGCTCCAAAATCTGAGCCCATGTACAACCCAGTCCACACAGAAAAAACATAACCCATTCCACATAGGAATTCGCAACCCAATCCACACAGGAAAGCACAACGTAATCCACACATGATATCAATTCAATCTTATCAAAGATAAGATTGAAAGTCAAGACTCAGCTCACACAGGTATACTTCTTCGTAAGATGATAGAGATGATCAGATGTAGCCATTGATGCATCTAATTCATCGGACCCACACAGGATCGATAGGTACTAACCCCCGCAATGACCCACACAGGATCGATAGGTACTAACCCCCGCAATGACCCATACAGATCCGACCCACACAGGATCCGTATGCACTGGCCCACACATGACCGTTGAGCGCTGACCCACACAGGATCTGACCCACACAGGATCGGTAGCACTGATCCACTCAAGATCGCTGAGTGATGTAGTCGTCGTTGTTGAACCCACGGACGATTTTTGTACAGTCGTCATCATCATCGCAGTCGCAGCCAGCTCTAGGGTTTCCGCACACAGCAAACTCGTTTCGAGAGGGTCCGCTCCACGAGTCTAGGGGCTGATACATCAACTGACATGAAGTTCAGAGTTGATGTATCCCAAAGTTCCGTATCATCAAAAGGAACTCAATGTGACAGACAGCGCGTCAATCAGACGCCCGGTCTGGGAGTTATTGGCTTTTTCGTTCTGGGGGCCCAGTTGGTTTTTAAGTCAAAACCAACCCGACTGCACTCCAACTGTGTCCAAACCATGAGCGGAGTAATCTAAAAGGTTTTTCTCACTAAGAGAAATCCAACAAAGTCGGCGGCACGTCAATCGGGCGTCCGTAGCTTAAGTTATAAGTGTTCCCGCTCCGAGGGATCGGTTGGTTTTGTGTTCGAACCAACCTGGTCGAATCCAAAGTTCTACAAAACCTTGATTGTAATATACCAAAACGACCATCTCTATTCAATTATCGTATCGCAACTGACGGTGCATCAATCGGATGTCCGTAGCCCAAGTTATGGGCGTTTGAACGGTTATGTCCGAAAATGGGGGTTTTGGGCCCGGACCGACCCGGCCCGAGACCCCCTGGGTCGGCCCGAACCGGGTTGACCCGACCCGGGTCCAGGTCCGGCCCATTTGGGCACGGCCCGACCCAGCTGGCGCGGCCCGGCCAAGCCTGCGCGGCCCAACCTGGCTTGGCGCGCTCGGGTGGCCCGCGTGGCCAGCTCGGCCGGTGCCGAGCTGGGCGGAACAGGGGGGGCGCGCAGCCCCCCTGATTGGAAAACAGTGCCCCCCCATGTGGGGGCCGCTCTCCTTCGAACCGGGGGTTATGAACCCCCGGTCTCCCCCTGAAACGACCGGCCCGGTCCGACCGGCCGGTTGCTGCCGTCGCGGGATCGTCGCGGTCCCACCCTCCTGCTCCGGCGGTCGGCGGTTCCGGCGGCCGGCGGTTCTGGCCGCCGCTCCCCGCACCACCGCGGCCATAGGCCGCAGCCTTGTCCGATCGGCGCCACGCGACGGCGCCGCGCCCCTCTATCACAGCCCCGCTCTGGCCGCGGCCTCTTCGAGGTTCTCTGGCACGGCGCGACGGCGCTGCGGCTTTGTTCGACTTCAACGGCGTCGCGCTTCTCCACCCATTCTTCATTATTTTCGCGCGGTGCAACGGTACCGCGCTGCCTTGCTCGTGCCGCAACAAAAATCAAGCATCAAGGGGAGAGTAGAGTCGGCCGTGTTCGTGCGGTCTGACCTCCTCCCGTTATTGTGATAACAGGCGGCTCAATTAGGAAACGATGAACGACGACGAAAGTATTCATGAAGAAGAAATTAATCCCCTACCTCGAGGTTCCATTGAACAAAGGTTCGTCACGGGGAAGAATGTCGTGGAAAACGGCGTCACGGGAAAAGGTTCCGTGAGCGTCGTTGGCGTCGCGGTGAGGAGAATCGTCGGCATCGTGGTACACGGCGTCGCGTCTTCGATCTCCGAGGATTCGGCGTGCTTTGTCGTCCTTCGTCGGAGGCCGGCGTTCTTCGTCGGCGATGGTGCGTTCTCCGCATTCTTCAAGGAGGAATAATGTTCTTCAAAAGTTAGAGCGATCCTCTCCAAATCCTCCTCGCACAACGAAACTCCAACTTAATGAAATAAGACTTTGTCTTATTTAATTAACACACAATCCAACTTAAAATTTCAAATTCAAACATTCCAATTTAATTCACTTAACTTGTCAAAATTTATTGAAGTGATAAGTTGGAAAAATTAAATGGGGGGGGGTTGAGGAGTTAGGAATGTGAGGGGTTGGGCTCGTGTGGGGCCCACCCCACCTTTATCCTCTCATGGTTTGTTAACAACTTGTGGGTCCCACCCCCAACTCCCTTACTTAGGATATAACTACCTAGAGAAAAATAAATAAAATTGTGATATAATTTTTTTTATTCCTCACTAAAACCAAAATTTTTAACAACTCATCCCGAGCAAACGCACCTTCAGAAAAGGTGCTCCTAAGAAATTACCGGCTTTGTGATTCCATCGGTGCCCTCAGAATTCGATTCCGAGCACCGGTTCAAAAGTGAGAAAAACCCGCTCGTTCGTTCATTGAACGTACCTGAGCTAAACTTTGGAAAATGATTTTGGGCACACCAGGCCTTTGAATCAGGTGCCATCAGAAACTGCATTCTTGTAAAATCCCAAAGAAAATTAAGAAAAAAAAATCCTTGAAATTTACGGGTCTTTACATTACTCCTACCTCAAGGCTTTACGTCCCCGTAAAGATACATCATAAACTAGGGAAACAAATGTGGGTATTGTGCATGCATCTGAGCTTCCCACTCCCAAGTGCTCTCATGGAGGTTCCTGTGCTGCCACCTGATGCGCACTAGAGGAATCGACCGTCCATGTAGGACCCGCTCCTGTCGATCCTCAATCTCCACTGGGACCTCCGCAAAAGTCGCCCCATCAACAATGTCTAGCTCCCCATGGTCGATGATATGCGTTGGGTCTTGCACGTATCTCCTCAGCTGAGATACATGAAAGACGTCGTGCACCTGGTGCAACTGGGGTGGTAGAGCCATGCGATAAGAAACCTCGCCAATCCTACTGAGGACCTGGAATGGTCTGATGAAGTGCGGAGACAACTTGCTGCCTCGGCCAAATATCCGTAATCCACGTCGAGGTGAGACCCGGAAGAAGATGTGGTCGCCATCCTCGAACTCTATTGGCCTCTGCCTCCTGTCATCATAAGACTTCTGCCGGCTCTGAGCTATCCTAATCCGCTCCTGGATGACCTGGACCTTCTCCATCCTGGCCTGGACCATCTCCGATCCCACAAGTGCTGACTCCCCAGGGTCTTTCCAACACAGATGTGATCTGCAAGTCCGGTCGTAAAATGCCTCATATGGTGCCATCCCGATGGTGGATTGGTAGCTGTTGTTGTACAAGAACTCCACCAAGGGTAGATGATCCTCCCAGCTGTGACCAAAGTTGAGGACACATGCACGGAGCATGTCCTCAAGAGTCTGAATGGTCCTCTCCGTCTGACCATCCTTCTGAGGGTGAAAGGTGGTTCTCAGACGTAGCTGCATCCCGAATGCCTCCTGCAACCCCTTCCAAAGCTGGGAAGTAAAGAGACCATCTCTATCAGAGATGATAGATGATGGAAAATAATGAAGCCGTACTATCTCCTGAACGTAGAGGCGTCCCAAGCTCTCTACTGATCCCTGCTCTCTGATGGGTAAGAAGTGGGCCGACTTGATGAGTTGGTCGACAATCACCCAAATGGAGTCGTGACCTCTGGAAGTGCGTGGAAGTCTAGTCACGAAATCCATAGATATCCCGTCCCACTTCCACTCTGAGACCTACAAGGTATGTACCAAGCCTGCTAGTACCTGGTGCTCTGCCTTAACCTGCTGGCAGGTGAGGCATCGAGAAATGAACTCTTCCATAGCCTTCTTCATACCTGGCCACCAGTGCTGTCGTCTGAGATCCTGGTACATCTTCACCACTCCTGGATGTACCGCTAAAGGGGAAGTGTGAAACTCTCTCAGTACCTCCTCCTGTAAAGCAACTGGTACCATGGTACGTCCTCTGAACAGGACAATGTGATCTCCTCCTACAGAGAATTCATCAGGTGCCTATCCTGAGGATATCTACGCACGCCGCGTCTCACAATCAGCGTCCCCACACTGTGCCTCTCTGACCCGCTGCAGTAGTGGAGGAGTGACTGTGAGTGACTGAAGAAAGGTTTCTCCATCTCTATCCATGAAGGATATCTGCAAAGCGGTTAGCTGCTCCGTCGCCTCGCCGAGTAGCTGAATGCCCGTCCTCCTGCTAAGAGCATCAGCTACTACGTTCCCCTTCACAGGAGTATAGACTATCCCAAAGTCATAGTCCTGGATTAACTCGATCCATCAACGTTGTCTCAGATTCAGTTCCTTCTGCGAGAAGATGTACCTGAGACACTGGTGGTCAGAGTAGACTGTAAAGCGCTCGCTCATAAGATAATGTCACCACATCTTCAGAGCGAATATCACGGCTGCTAACTCCAGGTCATGGGTAGCGTAGTTCTGCTCATGCTGCCTCAACTGACGTGATCCATAAGCGATCACGGCCCTCTCCTGCATCATTACACATCCGAGTCCGGTCCCTGATGCATCTCAGTAGACTGTGTACCCTACTCCCTCCACCGATAGTCTCAAGATAGGTGCGCTTGTCAATCTCTGTCTCAGCTCCTGGAAGCTCTGCTGACATCTGTCTGACCACACGAAGGGTTGCCCCTTCTTCCTTAATGTTCTGCAAAGCTGCAAAGATTTCTCCTTTTCTGAAAAGAGAAATCTGGTCTCATCCCCTGGATGAACCAAGTTCCTTGCCTAATACAGTCAATCCCGTCATGATCAGTTAATTCTTGTCATGGATGACGTCGTAAGGCCTCGATGCTGCTACCAAGATATCCAACCGTTACTCTCACCTCCAAGGGTTGAGTCACACTGTCAGCATCAGTGTGTGGTCACTCGATCTCCTCTAGTAGGAATCTCATATGTGAGGGTCAAGTCAACAGTTTTTTTTAACCAGAACCTCTTAGTATTAACATATAAAAGAAAAGAAAGAAAACGTCACTATTTCAAGTGTCTTTTATTACTTCAAATAAAAGTACAAGGACACAAACCAACACAAACAAAGAAGCTAGAGGAATTATGGGAAAATGCCTCTATGCCTGGAGCTATTCCCTCACTTTTCCACCCGCTACCAGAGCTTCATGATCATAAGATTCAGCTGCCTGAAGCTGTGCTCTCCCCTGTGGTCGGGGTGGACCTCCTGGTGGTGGTGGTGGTAGAGCCTCAAAACGCCGTCCACCACCTGCCGCTCGACCATCTCCTTGGCCTCGTCCGCCTACTCCCTGAGGACCACCACGGTTGAACCTCTTCCTCTTCCTAGGTGGTCCCTCAACCGTCTGTTACCCCTCTGCATGGCGGGTCTGGTAGTCACGAGCCATGTGGCCCTGCCCGATGCATGCATATCATTGTCTGCCACTCGTAAGAATAGTTCTTCTACGTGTGCCCTGTACATCCGAGCCAGTATCATGTGGTCATCCGCCTGATGGCCTAGTCCTCTTGGACCTCTGCGACATCTGTCTACTGCCGGCTGCAGAAGACTCCGCCATGTGCCGCCCTACGGTAGGTCTCGCTGCTGGTGTAGGCTCAGCAACAAAGCTCTCAATGAGAAGGGCTCGCTCCAGTACTCCTACCTGTGTCGGAATGTTGAGGGAGATCAGTGATGCCCTGATCTCATGCCACAATCCCTGCTCGATGGTCCGGGCCTGGAAGAATGGGTCCCATACCATGTCTGTGGAATAGCGCGAGAGGTCTGTAAATCTCGCAGAGTACTGGGTGACCGTCATGTTGCCATGCCGTAGCTGTAGAAGCTCCTAGATGTGCACCGTACGGAGGGTGGCTGGGACGAACTCCGAGCGGAAGAATCTCTCAAAGTCCGTACAGATAAGAGATGCCTCGTTGTGCACCTGGAGCATCAAGCTCCACTATCTGCCTACTGCCGCGTGCAGGAGGCTCGCTGCGAGGATCACCATGTGGTCAGATGGTGTCCCCACTAACCTGAAACTCGCACAACCGCCTCCAGCCAATCCTTGGCTGACTGAGAGTCTGTATCCCTGCGGAACCTAGGCGGTCTTTGACGCTGGAACTCGTGCAGTTCACTAAGGCGACATGCACTCTCAGTGGCTGGGGCTGGTGGCATCGGTGGCTCGGCGGGTAGTGATATCGTCGATGCCTCTGCAGTAATAGGGCCCTGCACCGAGGCCCCGTCGCTCGGTGGGTTGCAGTCTCACACGAAGCTCAGAACCCTAGTTGGCTGCCGTCGTGGGGCCATCCTGAAAAGAGACAGCTGCGCCCCGGTCAAACAGTATACCTGATGAGATGACACAAAGTAATCACAAAGAAAACTTTTGAAACACACATGCAATCAATGTTTTCGTGCATTGAGTCGGAAATTGGAAGTCAGGGTCCTGGTGTACGGATACGTCGGCTGCCGCACCAACACTGGACTCCCTGGACTGATATCCACACTCAATACTCTTAACACTATTGTTTCACATAGAAAAAGATCAGAGTCCTGAGTTCTGCGGTAGAACCAAACTCCTCTGATACCAATTTGTCACGAACCGTCCTTGGGGCTCATGCCGTGACTACCCAAACACCGCCTCCCATAGGTCAGGGGCTGGCGACTAGCACCAAGGCGTAAATCCATACAAAAAAGGGGAAGGCATTGCCTTTGTAAAGTAAAAAAACACCACAGAGTAAGCAAACAGAAGTAAACACCAAGTAAAACTGGGTACAATAGTAAGTGCGGGAAAGTAAGTGGGCCAGAATACAAACCCAAACTGAAAGTAAAGTACAACTAGAAAGAAAGTACAACAACTGAAAAGTAAAGTCGCAACGCCAAGCCGTCCACTGGAAGTCCCACCTGAAGGGTGGGTACAGATAGTCTCCACAGCTCTACGGGTCCAGCCGTCCGCTCCGTGTACATCCGGCCCATTGGTCCATCTCCAGGTACCAAATTGCTCCACAAGCCTCAACCACGATCAGCGCTGTCTGTCATCTGCATCCAACACAACGTAGTGCGGGCATAGCCCGTGCAGGGGTGAGTATACGGTACTCAGTAGGGACCCCGAGACCCCCGAAAGTCTCCCAGAATCCACAAAGGATAATCCACAAAGGAAAGATACAATCACCAAGTAACATCCGACACTACTTAGGTATATGCCCGTACATATACCTAAGTCATAAATTCCAGTTCGGCTCCAACATCTGAGCCCATGTACAACCCAGTCCACACAGGGAAAACATAACCCATTCCACAGAGGAATTCGCAACCCAATCCACACAGGAAATCACAACGTAATCCACACAGGATATCAAGTCAATCTTATCGAAGATAAGATTGAAAGTCAAGACTCAGCTCACACAGGTATACTTCTTCGTAAGATGATAGAGATGATCAGATGTAGCCACTGATTCATCTAATTCGTCGGACCCACACAAGATCGATAGGTACTAACCCCCGCAATGACCCACACAGGATCGATAGGTACTAACCCCCGCAATGAACCACACAGGATCTGACCCACACAGGATCGGTAACACTTATCCACTCAGGATCGGTAGCACTTATCCACTCAGGATTGCTGAGTGTTGTAGTCATCGCTGTCGAACCCATGGAGGATTTCTGTACAGTTGTCATCGTCGTCGTAGTCGCAGCCAGCTCTAGGGTTTCCGCACATAGCAAGCTCGTTTCGGGAGGATCCGCTCCACGAGCCGAGGGGCTAATACATCAACTAACACTAAGTCCGGAGTTGATGTATCCCAAAGTTTTGTATCGTCAAAAGGAACTCAACGTGACAGACGGCGTGTCAATCGGATGCCCGGTCTGAGAATTATTGGCTTTTTTGTTCCGGGGGGCCCGGTTGGTTTTTAAGTCAAAACCAACCTGACCGCACTCCAACTGTGTCCAAACCTCGAGCGGAGTAAACCAAAAGGTCTGTCTCACTAAGAGGAATCCAACAAAGTCGACAGTACGTCAATCGGACGTCTGGAGCTTAAGTTATAAGCGTTTCTGCTCCGAGGTCCCGATTGGTTTCGTGTTCGAACCAACCCGGCCAAACCCAAAGTTCTTCTAAACCCTGATTGTAATATACTGAATCGACCGTCTCGATCCAAGGATCACATCTCAACTGACATTACGTAAATCGGAGGTCTGTAGCACATGTTATGGGCGTCTGAACGGTTCTGCCCGAAAATAGGGGTTTTGGGCCCGGACCGACCCGGCCCGAGACCCCCTGGGTCGGCCCGAACCAGCTCGACCCCGACCCGGGTTCGGGTCCGGCCCATTTGGGCGCGGCCTGGCCTAGCGCGCTCGGGTGGCCCGTGTGTCCAGCTCGGCCGGTGTCGAGCTGGGCGGAACAGGGGGGGTTGCCCCCCTGATTGGCAACCCGCGGCCCCCCCACATGGGGGCTGCTCTCCTTCCAGATGGGGGTTATGAACCCCTGGTCTCCCCCTGAAACGGTCGGCCTGGTCCGGCCAGCTGGTTGCTGCCGCCACGAGACCACCGCGGTCCAGCCCTCCTGCTCCGGCGGCCGGTGGTTCCGGCCGCCGCTCCCCGCACCACTGCAGCCATAGGTTGCGGCCTTGTCTGATCGGCGCCACGCGACGGCGCCGCGCCCCTCTGTAGAGGCCCTGCTTCGGTTGCGGCCTCTTCGAGGTTCTCCGGCGCGGTACGATGGCGTCGCGGATTTGTTCGACTTCAACGGCATTGCGCGATGGCGCCGTGCTTCTCCGCCCATTCTTCATTATTTTTGCGCGGTGCAACGGCACTGCACTGCCTTGCTCGTGCCGCAACAAAAATCAAGCATCAAGGGGGGAGGAGAGTCGCCCGTGTTCGTGCGGTCCGACCTCCTCCCGTTATTGCGATAACAGGCGGCTCAATTAGGAGACGATGAACGACGACAAAAGTATTCACGAAGAAGAAATTAATCCCCTACCTCGAGGTGTCGTTGAACAAAGGTTCATCACGGGGAAGAACGTCGCGGACAATGGCATCGTGGGACAAGGTTTCATGAGCGTGGTTGGCGTCACAGTGAGGAGAATCGTTGGCGTCGCGGTACACGGCTTCGCGTCGTCGATCTCCGAGGATTCGGCGTGCTCCATCGTCCTTCATCGGAGCCTGACGTGCTTCGTCGGCGATGGTGCATTCTTCGCGTTCTTCAAGGAGGAATAATGTTCTTCAAGAGTTAGAGCAATCCTCTCCAAATCCTCCTCGCACAATGAAACTCCAACTTAATGAAATAATACTTTGTCTTATTTAATTAACACAAAAGCCAACTTCAAATTTGAAATTCAAACATTCCAATTTAATTCACTTAAGTTGTCAAAATTTATTGAAGTGATAAGTTGGCAAAATTAAATGGGGTGGGGGGGTTGAGGAGTTAGGAATGTGAGGGGTTGGGCTCGTGTGGGGCCCACCCCACCTTTATCCTCTCATGGTTGGTTAAAAACTTGTGGGTCCCACCCCCAACTTCCTTACTTAGGATATAACTACCTAGAGAAAAATAAATAAAATTGTGATATAATTTTATTTATTCCTCACTAAAACCACAATTTTTAACAACTCATCTCGATCAATCGCACCTTCAGAAAAGGTGCTCCTAATCAATTACCGGCGCTGCGATTCCATAGGTGCCCTCGGAATTTGATTCCGAGCACCAGTTCAAAATTAAGAAAAACCCGCTCGTTCGTTCACTGAACGTACCTGAGCTAAACTTTGGAAAATGATTTCGGGCACACCGGGACTCGGAATCAGGTGCTTTCAGAAACTGCGTTCTTGTAAAATCCCAAAGAAAATTAAGAAAAAATTTCCCTTGAAATTTACAGGTCTTTACAATATTAATTATTTTTTATTATAATAGATATGTTTTTAGGACTTTAAAACCCTTTATGAACCAAATTAATTAGTTTGTTAAGATGGGAAGTGGAAAAATTAAAAATTATTTTTTCAATAGAATACTTAAAACTTTAGATGTTGGAAAATAATTTTTATTATTGGAATTTTTAATTTCATGAATTATTTAACTTATAAAACATGTTTTTGAGTGATTCTAAAATTATTTTAATTTATTAGGTCATTATTACATATTTAATGGTGTAATTAATACATATGAGTTACTTAAAATATGTAACTTTACTATTCACCTAAAATTTGAATTTTTTTAGAAAATTACCAAAAGATAACCCTTAGAAAACTTTTATGTGATAATTCTAAAAATAAAATTAATTTTATCAAAATAATTTTCTAATATAGGTAATTTAAATTATTTACATACAAAATATAGTTTTGAAAAAATATGTTAAAATAGAATTTATCAAAATATGTACTTATACTTTCTTTGAGTTTCTTATCTAAATTATTATTTTATGGTATCATAATATTTATATTTACTTATTTTTTATAGAAAATATTATTTATTTTAAATTTTACTATTTTGATGTCAAATTATTATTCCAATAGTCTGGTTTCTATTCCTAACAGTCAATTTACTAATCCTAATGGCCAGGTTGTTATTCCAATAGACATATCACTATTCGAAATGACATATTACCTCTCATAAATACTGTAACACCCCGACCCCAGTTACCCAGAGTCAGTGCATTATTGCGTAACATTGGCATGATCACAAAAGATCAAGTCTCGAAAGACCGATTAGTTTAGTAGGCTTGGAAACACTAGATATATTCATAAGTCTTACATTACATCATAAGGTAAAACAAAACTACAACAACATCTTGTCTTCATATCCCCTCATACTATCACTGCAGGTCATTTATAAAATACTTCTTCGCATCCTGGAAAAATTAAAACATAGAAAGGGGTGAGCTCAGATGCTCAGTAAAGATAACAATATAGCGGAAGCTTTTATCAAAAAACATTAACATTTAAGGCAATGTATAACTAAAACAAAATCCTTTTAAACCTAAACTTCAGCATAATATGGAAAAAAATAAAATGAAATAATTCCATTTACTTATTCACATAGATATTCTACTAGTCGAATAATCACATGAAATATCAATAACCACTTTCATAATGATGGAATTCATAATTCCAGAATATCATAACCACTTACCCAAGGCCTCGTGCCAAGACTACAAATAAGATTTTGTCAAGGCATCATGCCAAGACACTAGTTTGTCTCATGAGACCTACTAATGAATCTAGGAGCTATAGTGGGCTCCACCCGTCACTTATTAAGTCCAATTCATTCCTCATATGAACAGTTTTAAACATATCATAAACCATAACATAATCGTATCACATAAAACATGCATAAAGGAAACATAACATTTCCACATTTCAATAAAAAGATATCAATGCAACACATTGATATAATAAAAACATTATCAAAACCATTTTCAATACCAAAATAAAATAAAATTAACACTTGGTATTTATTTTTCATTTAAAAAAAGTTGTGTCTTGTAGAGGAAGCCGAAACTCAAATAATGGTCACGGCGGCCGAGAAGTCGTTGTCGCCGCATATGTATGACAAGAAAAACATTCCTTTTTTGTTTAGTAAAACGCATCATATAAAAATATTCCTTTTGAATAAACGTGAAAGTCAAAGGGGTTTATACACCGTATAGAAGAAATTTGTGTATAAAACAAAATATGCCTCAATGAATGAAGATTGAGACGAAGTCCCTTACAAAGATCATCTTGTAAATAAAATAGATCACTCATGTGTATTCACTATAAGATCACATAAAGAAAGTATAAATACATGATAATATATAAAAATTCATTTCTCACATAATCAAATAACAACATAAATAAGAAAGATAATTTCAACCCAAAGAATGGAAATTGGGTTAAGAAGTTCCCTTACCTCGTGTCCGACTTGACTCGATCTTTCTTTAACCTCCTGAATAATAAACTAGAGTTAATTTATAATTGATTAAGAAACTTTTTCAAGTTAATTATTCCTTTTATATCACTTATTACAATGTTATGAACATTATGTAATTATTTAAGTTAATAACGGTCATTTTGTTGATCTTTGGTACTTGAGTCAAAAATAAACTTCTTATAATTACAAGTTGTTTATGTGGTAGAATATCCATTATATCCAGAATTATATTAATGATGTAGATATCATATATATAATATATATCAAGTATATACATTCATTGATAATATTACATAACATTTAGAGGTAAGAAATGAAATACACCGTTCATGGAGACGGTAAGCCGTACGTACGCATAAACGCTAACTTCATTTATATTTTGTATTTAATGGAATGAAATAATAATGATATAAAGTTATATTATAATTCCAGTATAATATCATATATAATATCATTTACTCCATCCTTTATACATCCCACATATGGCATTAACGATTCAAATCACTTTGAGGGGGTGGTAGTCCGCACTTCCTAAAATGAAATTATCGCGTTTACCCTTAATGGAAATCATAATGGTATGACATAAATGAGAAATAAAAAATCATAATGAAAACATAAAAATAATATATATCATATATAAATATAGTTACATCTCAATGGCCACCATGAGAGGTGTTAAAAGAAGATTGAACAATCATCGTTTTGTGAGGCAAAAATTCTCCAACCACAGAAATAGTATGTTCTTTAATCATTAGATGAAGGTGTGTGTAAGTGTAAATAAAATACTTCTCATAACAACATCATATTATATTTAATATACTGTTGTTGTTACAAAATAATGGAATAAAAAGAGTTTAAGGGGTTGGAGAAGCAAAATAATACAAAATAACATAAGAGAAGACATTACCTTAAAATCGGGTAACTCTTTTTTGATTTGAGCCAAAGGCTTCCTTGGGAAGAATTATGCCAAAATTGAGGCTTCTAGGAGTAATATATGGAAGTTGAGAGAGTATTTGGGCAGAGTTTGGCCAAGCCAAATGTCTTGAAGGTGTGAATAAGGTGGTAGTGGTGGGGGCCTTTTATAAGAGGAGAGGAGGGGCACTCTTGGAAAGATTGAAATGTTACTTTATTATGAAATGCTTTTAGAATTATAAAGGTCCAACAATGATATAATTAGAGTATAAGGTGATAAGAGTTCGAAATAAACCCATCCAATAGGTTTTTGACAAGTTTAAGTCTTAGATTTTTCATTATCTTTTCATTTTATTTAAATCGTTAATTAATGAGGTAATCGCTGCATCATCATGGTGTCATAAAAAATTTAATTTATTTAATGTATAAAAAATATAAAAAATTATCATGATGTAGGAAATATTTTTATCTTTTTAATGAATATTTATAGTCTAAAAGTTAACTTATATAACTCCATGTAATAATATTTTTGGTAAAACAACACATGTTTGTGACAATTTTATTTTTACTTTAAATAAAAAGTTATTAATGTCATTTTCTTACCCAAGTGGCTCCATGGGGTCCCCAAGTTGACCCATGGATTTTATTGGTCACCATGACTCATCCAATAAGGGTAGGACAAGTGTCAAGATATTTTCATATTTTTATAATATCATTTTTACCTTAAATTTCACTAATTACCTTTAATCGTGATTAATAGAACTTAAAAGTTACTATTCACCAAAAAATATTTTAATCCCATTGTACCACATTTTACTTCCTAATGGAAACCATGTATGTAAGATTTTTGAAAATCAAATCACAGAAGTGGTAATGTTTCATTTACATGAAAAATTAGTTTTTAAACTACCACTTAGTAGTTTCACTATTCATCAAAAATTGAAGTTTTTCAGAAAAATACCAAAAATTCACCCTAAGCTATAATTGATATTCTGAATTCAAAAATAGTTTCTATTTTACAAAATTCCTAACATATAAGTTTCATTAATTAATTTTATAATTAATTCCCGTTGTCAAAACAGATAGCGTGTTTTTAAGAAACAATATCAATCAAAAGATTGACAATTGTTTATGTCCAATTTCAAAGTGAAGTTAATTATAATGGCCACCATTTGATAAAATGGTAAAATTATATTATAATTATAATTTAAAACCACTCAATATAATAATTTATCACTATTAATTTTTTTGATTAAAAAAGTTGATTTTAATTAAAATTTAGTAATTTTCACTATTCATCAAAATATAAAAGTTATCTGAAAAGTTCCAAAATTTCACCCTAGGCTAAATTCGATATTCCGAATCCAAAAATGAAGTCCATTTTGAAAGATAAAAATTTTTAAATTTCAAAAAGTAGGTATTACTATTCATAACGGCTACTTTGAATGGTTGTGGTGTGTGTTAGAACTCAATGTTGCGTACAACACACGCTACTATATTATTCAAAGAGAAGCGTACCATGGAAGCTTGGGGTGTTACATTATCCCCTCCTTCAAATAATTTCGTCCTCGAAATTTCATATAATATCACTGTATAAAAAGACTCGGGTTATTCTTCATCATAAGTTCCTCGGGTTCCCACGTTTCCTCCTCCATCTTATGGTTTCTCCATAGAACTTTTACCAAACGATTCGTTCGGTTTCTCAGCACGTCTTCTCTTGTATCAAGAATCCTGACGGGCTCTTCTCAATAAGACAGATCGGGTTCCAGTTCTAATTCCTTATAGGTGAGTACATGTGTTGGGTCAGGCATGTATTTTCTCAACAGTGATACGTGGAATACATCGTGAACTTTGGAGAGACTTGGCGGCATTTCCAAACGGTAAGTTACAGCCCCAATTCGTTCTAGAATTTCAAAGGGTCTGATGTACCTGGGACTCAATTTACCCTTCTTACCAAAACGTATAACTCCCTTCCATGGAGATACCTTCAAGAAAACATGATCTCCTACCTGAAATTCCAACTCCTTCATTCGGTTGTCAGCATAGCTCTTCTGCCTACTTTGAGCTGCTTTGATGTGGTTTTGGATTAACTTCACCTTTTCCATCGTTTCCTCCACCAGTTCTGGGCTTACAAATTTTCTTTCACTAATTTCATCCCAACAGGTTGGTGTGCGACATCTCTTTCCGTATAACGCTTCATATGGTGCCATCCAAATACTTGAATGGAAGCTATTGTTATAGGAAAATTCTACCATAGGTAAATATTGATCTCACATACCCTGAAAGTCAGGTGAGCATGATCTCAAAATGTCTTCTAAGGTTTGAATAGTTCATTCTAATTGTCCATTTGTTTGAGGGTGGTAAGCAGTTCTCAAATGAAGTTCAGTATCCAAGAACTTCTTAAGACTTTTCCAGAATCTTGATGTAAAACAGGGATCACGATCCGAGAAAATCGACAGGGGTACTCCATGAAGTCTCACAACTTCATTAATATATAGTCTTCCTAGACGTTCAAGTGGTAGATCTTCTCTTATAGCAAGAAAATGTGCTCTAATCAGAGTTTATCTAAATATTGCTTCCAAGGTTAGTACTAAACTTCCTCTGATACCAATTGTAACGCCCCGGCCCCAGTTACCCAGAGTCGGTGCATTATTGTGTAACATTGGCATGATCACAAAAGATCAAGTCTCGAAAGACTGATTATTTTAGTATCCTTATAAACACTAGATATATTCATAAGTCTTACATTACATCATAAGGTAAAACAAAACTACAATAACATCTTGTATTCATATCCCCTCATACTATCACTGCAGGTCATTTATAAAATACTTCTTCACATCCTGAAAAAATTAAAACATAGAAAGGGGTGAGCTCAGATGCTCAGTAAGGATAACAATATAGCGGAAGCTTTTATAAATAAACATTAACATTTAAGGAAATGTATAACTAAAAAAAATCCTTTTAAACATGAACTTCATCATAATATGGCAAAAATAAAATGAAATAATGCCATTTAATTATTCACATGGATATTCTACTAGTCGAATAATCACATGCAATATCAATAACCACTTTCATAATGATGGAATGCATAATGCCATAATATCATAACCACGTAGCCAAGGCCTCATGCCAAGACTACAAATAAGATTTTGTCAAGGCCTCGTGCCAAGACACTAGTTTGTCTCATGAGACCTACCGATGCATCGAGGAGCTATAGCGGGCTCCACCCGTCACTTATTAAGTCCAATGCATTCCTCATATGAACAGGTTTAAACATATCATAAACCATAACATAATCTTATCACATAAAACATGCATAAAGGAAACATAACATTTCCACATTTCAATCACAAGATATAAATACAACACATTGATATAATAAAAACATTATCAAAACCATTTTCAATACCAAAATAAAAGAAAATTAAAACTTGGTATTTATTTTTCATTTAAAAAAAGTTATGGCTTGTAGAGGAAGCCGAAACTCAAATAATGGTCACGGCGGCGGAGAAGTCGTTGTCGCCGCATACGTATGAGAAGAAAAACATTCCTTTTTCCATTTAGTAAAACACATCGTATAAAAATCTTCCTTTTGAATAAACATAAAAGTAAAAGGGGTTTATACACTGTATAGAAGAAATTTGTGTATAAAACAAAATATGCCTCAATGAATGGAGATTAAGACGAAGTCCCTTAAAAATATCATCTTGTAAATAAAATAGATCGCTCATGTGTATTAACTATAAGATCACATAAATAAAGTATAAATACATGATAAGCTATAAAAAATCATTTCTCACATAATCAAATAACAACATAAATAATAAAGATAAGTTCAATCCAAAGAATCGGAATTGGGTTAAGAAGTTCCCTTACCTCGTGTCTGACTTGACTCGATCATTCTTTAACCTCCTGAATAATAAAATAGAGTTAATTTATAATTGATTAAGAACCTTTTTCAAGTTCATTATTCCTTTTATATCACTTATTACCATGTTATGAACATTATGTAATTATTTAAGTTAATAACGGCCGTTTTGTCGATCTTTGGTACTTGTGTCAAAAATAAACTTCTTATAATTACAAGTTGTTTATGTGGTAGAATATCAATTATCTCCAGAATTATATTCATGATTTAGATATTATATATATAATATATATCCAGTATATACATTCATTCATAATATTATGTAACATTTAGAGGTAAGAAATGAAATGCACCGTTCATGGAGACGGTAAGTCGTACGTACGCATGAACGCTACTTTCATTTATATTTCGTATTTAATGGAATGAAATCATAATGATATAAAGGTATATTATAATTCCAGTATAATATCATATATAATATCATTTAATCCATCCTTTATACATCCCACATATGGCATTAACGATTCAAATCACTTTGAGGGGGCGGTAGTCCGCACTTCCTAAAATGAAATTATCGCGTTTACCCATAATGGAAATCTTAAAGGTATGCCATAAATGATAAATACAGAAGCATAAGGAAAACATAAACATTATATATAAAATATATAAATATAGTTACATCTTAATGGCCACCATGAGAGCTGTTAAAAGAAGATTGAACAATCATCGTTTCGTGAGGCAGAAATTATCCAACCATAGAAACAGTATGTTCTTTAACCATTAGATGAAGGTGTGTGTAAGTTTAAATCAAATACTTCTCATAACAACATCCTAGTATATTTAAGATACTGTTTTTGTTACAAAATAATTTAATAAAAAGATTTTAAGGGGTTGGAGAAGAAAAATAAAAAAAATAACATAAGAGAAGACATTACCTTAAAATCGGGTAACTCTTTTTTGATTTGATCCAAAGGATTCCTTGGGAAGAATTCTGCCCAAAGTGAGGCTTCTATGAGTAATAGAGGGAAGTTTAGAGAGTATTTGGGTAGAGGTTGGCCGAGAAAAATGTCTTGAAGGTGTGAATAAGGTTGTAGTGGTGGGGGCCTTTTATAAGAGGAGAGGAGGGGCACTCTTGGAAAGATTGAAATGTTACTTTATTATGAAATGATTTTCGGATTGTAAAGGTCCCAAAATGATATAATTAGAGGATAAGGTGATGAGGGTTCAAAATCCACCCATATAATAGGTTTTTGACAAGTATAATTCTTAGATTGTTCATTATCTTGTTATTTTATTTAAATCGTTAATTAATGTGTTAATCGCTGCATCATCATGGTGTCATAAAAAATTTAATTTATTTAATGTCTAAAAATTATAAAAAAATTATCATGATGTATGAAATCTTTTTATCTTTCCAATTAATATTTATAGTCGAAAAATTAACTTATATAACCCCATGTAATAATTTTTTTAGTAAAACAACACATGTTTGTGACAATTTTATTTTTACTTTAAATAAAAAGTTATTAATGTCATTTTCTTACCCAAGTGGCTCCATGGGGTCCCCAAGTTGACCCATGGATTTTCTTGGTCGTCTATGACTCATCCAATAAGGGTAGGAAAAGTGTCAATATATTTTTATATTTGTATAATATCATTTTTACCTTAAATTTCACTAATTACCTTTAATCGCGATTAATAGAACTTAAAAGTTACTATTCACCAAAAATTATTTTAATCCCATTGTACCACATTTTACTTCCTAATGGCAACCATGTATTTTGTATTTTTGAAAATCAAATCACATAAGTGGTAATGTTTCATTTACACGAAAAATTATTTTTTAAACTACCACTTAGTGGTATCACTATTCATCAAAAATTGATGTTTTTCAGAAAAAAATCAAAAATTCACCCTAAGCTATAATTGATATTATGAATTAAAAAATGGTGTCTATTTTAAAAAATTCCAAACATATAAGTTGAATTAATTAATTTTATAATTAATTCTTTTTGTCAAAATAAATAGCGTGTTTTTAAGAAACAATATCAATCAAAAGATTGACAATTGTTTATGTCCAATTTCAAAGTGATGTTAATTATAATGACCACCATTGGATAAAAGGGTAAAATTATATTCTAATTATAATTTAAAACCACTCAATATAATAATTTATCACTATTAATTATTTTTATTAAAAAAGTTTATTTTAATTAAAATTTAGTAATTTTCACTATTCATCAAAATATAAAAGTTATCCGAAAAGTTCCAAAATTTCACCCTAGGCTAAATTTGATATTCTAAATCCAAAAATTAATTCCATTTTGAAAGATAAATTTTTCTAAATTTCAAAAATTAGGTATTACTATTCATAACGGCTACTTTTAATGGTTGTGGTGTGTGTTAGAACTCGATGTTGCGTACAACACACGCTACTGTATTATTCAAAGAAAAGCGTACCGTGGAAGCTTGGGGTGTTACAAATACCCCCTAATTCATTTGTTCATCATTCACCTTAATTCCACTAAAGATTCTATATTATTCATTTCTAATATTTCCATTGTATTAATAATGTTTTGTATCTTTTTATAGTATTATTTACAAGTGTGATAATTCTAGGAGATCAACATGATCCACATTTTCCAGATCTACAGGTATTATTTTTTTAATTACCCCATTATATTAGTATCTAATTTCATGGATCTATTTATTCTATAAATTCAATGTTCCACATTAGTGAAATAAATTTTTGTTGTATTTTATTATATGTTTCATGTTTTTATATTATACAATGTACCAAATGAGGATAAAAATTATTTATTCAGAAATAAAATTCAATATATATATATATATAATCTTAGGTTGTTACATTCTTCCCCTCCCCTTTAGAAATTACAAAATTTAAATTTCAACTCATATCCTTGGTTGAGAATAGGTGGGGGTATTTATCTTACATTACCTCCTCAGGTTCCCATATTGCTTCTTTATACTTTTTATTAGGCTAAATCACATTAACAAGATGTGCCAACTTATTGCGTATAAATTTGTATCTATGGTCTAAAATTTTAATTGGATGCTCTTTATAAGAGTTTTCATGATCCATCTGTACTGCCTATAAATTTAGTACTTGTGATGAATTAGGTATTTACTTCATCAAGATATATATATATATATATATATATAACACATTAGGAACTTGTGTCATGTTTCGTGTATGCTCTAGTTGACAGGTCACAACTCATATGAGATCATATATCTCAAAGGGTTCAATGTAAGTAAGGCTGAGATTTCCATTATTTATAAACCGCATGAATCTCTTGTATGGTGATATTCGAAGGAAATATTTGTCTCAAATATCAAACTCTAAGTCCCTTAAGTGATTTTCATCGTGCCTATTTTGTTCACTCCGAGTATATTTAATGTGTTGTTGAATGGGTTGAACAAACTCTGTCATTTCTTGTACAATATCAATTCTATATAGATATTTTCCACCAATTTCATTCCAACTTATAGGATTTATACATCGCTTTCCATATAGATCTTCATATGGAGAAATTTTAATACTCAAGTTGAATATGTTGTTATATGAGAACTCAACCAATGATCGATTTTGATCCCATCCCCCTTAAAATTTTATTTATAAAACTTTCAACATGTACTCAAGTGTTTGAATTGTTCTTTCAGATTGGCCATCGGTTTTGGGGTGATAATACCTATTGAAGTTCAATTCAGTATTCAGATCATGTTAAAGAGTTTTATAGATTTTAGAAGTTAAACATGGATCATGAATAGAAATGGTTGAAATTGGTTCCCCATGAAACATTAGTAAATCCTTTATGTATGTATTGTAAAGATGGTAAATTGAGAAATATTCTTTAATAGTGATGAAGTGTTTAGTCTTTTTGAGTTGATCCACTATAACCCATATCTCATTGCTTCCTTTGGATGTCTTTAGAAAACTAGTGAAAAAGTCCATGGTGATATTCTTTCATTTCCATATGGGTATGGGTAATGGTTTCATTATCCCCTTGGAACTTTATCCCTCAACATCAACTTTCTAATAGACTAAGTACTTTGATATGTACTCAGAAATCTCATTCTTCATTTTTATCACCAGAATTTCTCTAAAAAACTAGGGTATATCTTGGTACTTCTAAGAAGGATGGAGAAATACTAGATACAATCTTTATCTAGTAACTTTTTTTTATCACCAGTGATGACATCGCATGAATTCTAATTTCAAACTGATTAACACTATCTTTTTTATGATGAATATATAAAACTTATCTCTTTTTGAAGTTATTAACTTATTTTAAAGCTCCAAATCATCCTTTTGTGAATCCTGGGTATTCTCTTAGACATATGGTTAGGAAATCACTTGGGAAAGGTAGGATGTATTCCCAAAAAATATAATTTCCAAATATATCATTCACATATCCATGATGATATGATCTTTCTCAATCAGCTCCATGGATAGCGTAGTAGGTTCTTTTCTACTAAGAGTATAATCCACCTTATTCTCCTTTTGATGATGGTAATGAATAGAGTATTCATAGTCCTTGATTAAATATAACCATATTCATTGATGTATATTGATCTATTTTGTGTGAATATTACAATGAGATTAAATTTTATAAATGAAATTCCCTTTTTAAATGATAAAATGCATCATTAATAAATGAAGTTGTATAAAATACATGCAATACATTGGTTATTTTGGTCCATTATAAATAATATCCTAATGGATTTAAATTACAATTAAGCATCATAACTGTTGATAGTATAGCCTTTATACAGTGATCATAAGATTAGTATATATTATGGGTTATGATAAAGTCTAATTTACATATATGGAAGAATTGATAGCCTCAATCTATGGGAATATAACCTATGAAGTCCATTTATTGGAGATTCCAAGGGAGATAGCATCACTGATCTTTTCTCGGATTCAACTTTTCCTTAAAGTCCCAAACCTCCACTGAGGAGCCCCTTCTCTCCCTCTCTCCCTCCAGGAGTTCTCAGTGGTGTCTTATCTCTATGGGAAATCTCTAATAGCTCGGTTTAGCTGAAAACTTTCTTATCTCGATAGGTTTTCCTATTTCGTAAATGATTCTTGGACCATGCAAGATCGTGTCATCGTCGGGCTCCTAGACCCTCAGAACTTCCTTCTGCAATTATCCAATGATGATGATCTCACCGTTGTTTTGTCCAAAGGTCTTCATTCCTGCAAAGAGCACCACTTCTTTATTCTGTGATGAAGCTAATAATTCTATTGGAAGAGGGATTCCCCCTCCATAGTGAACTGGGTAAGCTTCCTCGGACTTCCCCTGCCCTTTAAAAATCAAGCTATTCTTCAATTGTTAAAAAATATGGTCGTAAGGTTTTTGGCTTTCGATGAGTGTTCAAGAACGTATTTATATCCAATAGCATCTTGGATTTTCATGGAAGTTAACATCTTTATCCCCCATATTGAAGAAGTCTGGATTGAGGTTGAAGATGATCTTTGCTGCCTCCAACCAGTTGTTTTTTAGAACTGGTATAATTTATGTGCTTCGTGTTGTTTCCTAGGTCATCTTCAATGGGAATTCTATCCATCGCTTTGTAAATCTTCACATTTTATTGATTGCGAAAGGGTCCCCGTATGCTTGTCTATGGCTATTGTTGTGCCTCTAGATATAGGGTCATGCAATGAGGCCCCTAAATCTTAGGGTAAGGATTCGCTTCCTTTTACAGAGATTACTTTGGGTTCAGGGCACGGTTTTTCTTCAGGTGCGGGGAAGGGCACAAAGCCTAAGGTCCCAAAGCCGAGGGTTGCAGAGGTCTTTTCTTATTTAAGGAATGATCTGGTTGTTCCCCCCTTGTCAAGCAGTGTAGGGTAGGATACGAAGGTCTGTGAGATCTAGAATTTTCCCTCCACTTCAAATGTTGCTGGGGACCATGCGGTGATTGAGAATACTTCTAGGCCTATAAGCTATTAACCGAAGGTTGCAATTTGTAATGAGGAGTTTGTGGAAGTTCATGGTGGTGCTAAGGACAAGTCAGTATCTTAGACAGTTAAATATTTTGCTTCCTCTGAGGTTGACTTTAGCATAGAGGTTGAGCCATCTGGAATTCCACTGGAGGGGAAGTCTTTTTTGCATGCTGCTACAGAATCACAATGAGGACAAGGGAGGATGGATGAGATAAGATTCTTGGGGCCCTTGGACCCAAAAACTCTCATTCCTAATTCCACATCCCTTCATAAGGCTGAGAGTGAGGGGATGAAGAATTCCTTGGAGATTAAATCAGGAAAGGTGAAGTTTTCGTGCAGGCAGAGGCCCCTCAAAGAAGGCCCGATGGTTGACCTGAAAGTTATATCCAACTCTCAATAGATAGTTTGGACTGAATTCAAGGGAAATAACCTCACATCCCAAGAAGGAAGAAAGGGAAAAAGGAAATAGTGACTCAAGGAAATGTATTTTGGTCAAGGGTAAAAACCAATGGGATGAAAATATTATTCTCACTTGCCTAAACCAATGGAAACTAGGTCAGCCAAGAAGAGTGAAACAAAGGAAATAAAATCCCTACAAAATGGGGAAAGTGGATAACTTAGAAGGAAAACAAGACTAATGGAAGAAGAGGAAGGGGATTGTTTTAAGCTCATACTCCACTCTAAGGAAGAAATGAATGAAAAAGTTTTCAGTACCAACACCTCTAATGAGGATATTAAAAGAATATATGAAAGAACATTGAAAATTGATTCCACCAAGGAGAAAGAATAATGGATAGATAAGAAAGACCAAATCATGGCCCGAGGCTTCAACCATTGAAAAATAAACTCAGAGGAATTCATTAAGACTATGGACAGAATAGTTACTCACCTTGAAGAACTCATCAATGAGGATTCATATACCTCGGTTAGTACTCTACATGGGGAATTATATAGAGTGTCTGAATCAAATAATCTTAGTCTTGTGTTTAATCATTTTGTCAGCTCTTTCTGTACGTAGTGGTATTTTTTTTGGCGAACTATGGTTTCCCACTTGTCCTTAAAGTGTCTTAATAAAATATTTATATTTGGATGGAATAAGTTTAATAAAAATTTTATTTTGATATGATAAAAGAAAAATTTTATTTTTAAAATATATAGTTTCAATTAAAACACACTTTTTGATGAATTCAACACCTTTTTAAATAAATTACATTTTAGGTAAATATGATTATTAAATATTATTTATTAAATATAAATTATAATTAATTTTATGATGTTAAATGTAATTTTTATTAAGTTTAGAGAAACTGTTATTGTAAAAACCCAATATTTTTTTAAAAAAATGGTGATTTTGATTTAAAATTGTAAATTATAATATTTATATAATTATTTTCATAAAATAAATATTATTTTTTAAATCAATGTGTTGAAATTATTCAATAGTTATTTTTTCATAATTTTCTGAGACAGCTGAATTTTTGGGTAAAAATTAAATACGATATAAATATATGATATGTATTGTGACATCATAATTTCCCAAAAGTGGTGTAATATATGACATAAAATGTATCCACGATTACAAATTTGTTTACCCTTTAAAATAATGTGTTTAAAACATTATTTAATTAATTTAATAAAGTTATAATTAATCCCCTAAAACCAATATTATATTTTAAGGTTTTAAAAGAAATTATTTATAAACATAACTCGCTTCCATAACAAAAAGGGTGTTATTTTAAGGAGATTGGTTATTATACTTATAAAATAATTAAAACCACTCTTATAGCATAAACCATAGGAAAAAACATTGTAATTTTTTTGGTTTTGATTGATTTATCATATAGAGTCTAAAACCTATGTTTAGAAATTAATAAATAATTCTCATCGGTTTTTATATATAAACCCACCCAACCTCCCATTCCTCTTAACTCAAAAACCATTTTACAATAAATTTACTCTAACCTTCCTTATCAATATCCCTCACAATGTTCCCCCAAGATCTTAAGAACCTCCTCCCAAGCTTTAAGAAGTGCCATATCAAGGTAAGAGAACCTCTCCTTCCCTCTTTATCCAAGAACCTTATTTATATTATGCCTTTGATTTCTAATTTTTTATGTTGGTATATTTTTTAACACATCCCCCTTACTATCACTGTGATATAAAAGTCATTATAGGCCCCTTTAACTCTCATTTCACCCTTTTATGAATCCTAATGTACCCCTTTTATGATCCCAACATTTATGATGTGATTTTCTATGATAAACCTTTATATAATGAATAATCATCTTCATTTTAACTCAAGGGTATTTTCCTAGTTGTAACTATCCATCATTTATTGTATATTTACATGTATGTAACATACACTTCTTAATCGTGGGTTAAAAATTGTTGAAATAAATCCTAATGTTGTATAATCTATGTTCCATAATTATACATGTATATGATATGAAAGTGACAGGTGGGCCTAGAATTATATAGGCCTCTAATGAATTGGGTAATGTTTTTATCTCATGATATGTCATGTATGGTGCATAGGTGGTTCTCCTAAGAATTTTATGTTATGTTTTATTGGTGGTTAGCCTTGACTTATGTTTATGATGTTATGTTTTAGGTTGTTTCCATATTCATATGTTTTCTTTAAGTTATCATGTTATACCATGCTTTATTGTTCAAGATTATAATTTTCACCATTTTTTTGTTACCTTGATATGCCTCTTGCCTCACATGTATTAATTTACCTTAGGTTATTCTTTGTTTATTTTCTAGGTAGTTTTATATCTCACCCCAATCTTATGTATGTCCTCAGGTTATCTGATACAGTTTTAGAAGATCCAAGGAATATAAGTGCATGTTTCATACTTTTTAAATAATTATTTTATAACTATATTCCAAGTTAATGTTCTCTGTACCTAATTTCCAAAATACAATAGACATCACAATATTATAGAGTTTTATTAGGTGTATCTTTATATAATAAATAATGAATTTAAGTTTATTAAAATATGGGTTGTCATAGTTGTCATTGGAGGAAAAGTATAGTTATTTGTTAGGATTAGGATTAGAAAAATACAGTGAAAGAATTTGGGATAAGTCTAAACATAGGAAAACATACCTAACTTTTGGTAAAGTATAGTGTAAGTGTTTTCCAAGAAAATACATCTCATTATGAATAAAATAAGTGGTTGTGACTCTAGAACAAATGTACATAGGGTTAATAACCTCGAAAAGGATGCATTGAGATTGACATGATCGTCACCTGGTACACAAAAAAGGTTCTTATTTCACACATGGTTTGACGCTTTTAGGGGATATACTTTGGTAAATTCCAAATATTCTTATAAACCATTATGAAAGGAATTAAAATTACTATAACATTTTTTTAGAAAATAGATCGTGGATAAGTTAGATTTAAACCTATAAATTAAATTGTTAAAAAATAAATATCATTTATGAGTTATCCCATTAATTTTCATGGTTTCTTGTTTATGTAATAGTTAAAAAAATTTCAACCTAAATTTTCCCTTTATTTTTAATTAATGGCCAGAAATAAGAGAAATTGTTTCAATAACCAATGTGAGGAGAAATGTTATTGTTGCCCAAATGAGATTCCTATCTTGATGGGAGTAGGAATATTGAAATTGTTTACAATACTTTCCGGATTGAATCAGGTTTTAAATAGAAACTTGAATCAGGATAAATTCAAAAATCCTCCTAAAAAGGTCAAGTTTCAATGAAGATCTTTGTGTGACAAATTCATCCAAATTTCTATAGATGTTCTGATCCCTTAATCATGGATAAATAAATCAAATTCAATAAAAAGATATTCTCTATCCTTCAACACTCTTAGAAATAGATGTTCATTCTAGATATTTATAATGTAGTGGGATAATTTTATCAATGATGGATGTTGGTCAAAAATAAAAAGCCTAAGGAGGAGATCGAAGTGATAGAGTTGAAGGAATTCTAGAAAATATTTTTTGATATATATTTTCCTCACACCCTCTGACTGAAAATTGAGAGGGACTTTACTCGACTCAAGAAAAAGGATGATGAATCCATTGGGTTTATGGGGAAAACATCATAAGACTTTCACTATACACCTTCTGCATTTTTATTACCCCTAAAAGTAAGGTTATCCACTTTTTCGGTGGTCAAAAGCATAATCTATGAAATGAATTGGCTATTTGTGACTTTGATAGATATAATGAAATTATCCTATATGCCCTCAACTTCAAAATAGAGATCATATAATCTCAAGGGTCTCTTGGGAATGGAGAAAATAAGCAGATAATGGATTTTAATTCTAGTTTTGTGGTGGGAAAATATCATGGGGGTAATAAAGTACATTATTACACTTATAAAAAGTGAGGGAAGAAGTATCCCAAAAATTGTATAAAGGGGAAAACAAAATAATTTAGCTGCACAAATGTTATAGAATGAAGGAATTATCTAATAAAGCCTTATAATATCATCCAATGTTTCAATTATAAGAAACAGAGACATGATTCGAATCAAATGCCTAATAAAATGGTTTTCAGTGATAACTGACAACAAAAACCTCCAAGGCCTCGAGAGAAAGGGTGATCATATTCCATCATAACTACTGAGGTGGATCCTAATAATGAATTGGTGATAGGTACGCTATTTATTTATTCAAGGATAGAAAATATACTATTGGATTTAGGTTCTTCCCATTCTTTCGTATCATGGAATTTTAGTATAACTATTGAAACCCCACCCCAAAATATGGAAGTAGAGTTATCAGTGAAGATGGAAAATGGGTCAATTATTGCATCCCAAACATATAAATGATCCCCTATCCAAATTTTTGGGATCAATTTACTAGAAAAACTTATGATACTCCCCTTAGTGAAATTCGATGCTATTATGAGAATAGATTGTCTTTCCTTGTATAAATCCAACATAAATTTCTGAGAGAAGGAAATCATCCTCTGTATAAAAAATTTACCTCTGATTCTATATAAGTGTAAGGAGAAGGATAAATATTCTATGGTACCAGCATATCAAGCATGGATATTATTTCCTTTCAGATAAGTGTATCTATCTCATATTATTAAGAATAAATAAAAGATCATCCTTAATGACATGCCCATTATAAGGGACTTCACTTATGTGTTTCAGAAGAATTATTTGGTATTACTTCTATCTATGAGGTTGAGTTATCAATAAATATCATACTTAGAAATTTTATAATATTTAAGACTCAATATAGAATGTATATTGTTGAACATGAAGAGATGAAGAAACAATTACAAGAGAATTTTGATAAAGGGGTTATATTCCCAAGTGCTTCACCATGGGGTTCACCAGTCCACTTCATCAATAATAAGTATGGGTTAATGTGTCTCTACATTGATTATTGTGATCTCAAAAAGATTTTGATAAAGAAAAAGTATCCACTTTCTCGGATTGATGACTTGTTCAATCATCTATGTAGTGCTCAGTACTTCTCTAAGGTGGATCATTTAATGGGATATTATCAAGTAAATGTGAAAAAGGAGGATATATCCAAGAGGTATTTTCATATAAGTAAATGGAACTATGGGTTTATAGTGATTCCATTTGGACTCAATAATGCTTTAGTAATCTTCATGGACTTAATTAATAGAGTATTTAGTGATTACCTCAACAAATTTATGGTAATATTTATAGATTATATTATTATCTTCTCCAAAAGAAAGGAGGAACATTGGGACTGTCTAAATACTATATTGAGGGCCTCATGAAAGAAAACTTTATTTTTAAATTATAGTAAATTTGTGATTTTGATGGAGAAAGTAACTTTCCTAGGGTATGTTATCACCAAAAAGGGATATCTATGTATCCTTTAAAAAAGTATGCAATAGAAGGATATCCTAGAACAACATATGTGATGGAAATATGTAGTTTCCTTTTATTAGCTGGGTATTATCATCGATTTTTTAGAAACTTCTCATGATCTTTGTAACACCCCAACCCTAGAAGCCTGGAGCTGGTGTATTATTTTAATACATTGGCATGATTAAAAGGAATAAAATCCTAAAGTACCAAGTAGTTTAGTAGTTTTGAAAAACTAGATACATACATAGTTTCAACATTACAACTTGAAAAGATATACAAAATATAAGTTTTATTGGGAACATCCACAACTCTATGTTTATCCATGCATTCCATTCATAATAAACTTCTTCATGTCCTAAGAAAATGAAACATAAGAAATAGGTGAGCTCAGATTCTCATTAAGGGTAATAAATACAGAGAAAGATATTATAAACATAAAAATTAAGCATCTGGAATAATTAAAAACACATGCCTTTAAAAATAAACTTGAACATAATATGGTAGGAATATGAGATAATTAAATATTTCCATAATAAAACATAATCATGGGTATTATGATAGTCAAAAAACCACATGAACTTTCAATTACTAGTTTCATAATGAGAGAATGAAAAATTCAGGACAACATAACCATATCGTCAAGGCCTCATGCCAAGACTATAAATATCCATTTTGTCAAGGCCTCATGCCAAGACCATAGTTTGTCTCATGATACCTATCAATGCACCGAGGGGCTATAGAGGGCCCCACCCAATGCATACTAATTCCAATTAATTCCTCTTATGAACATGAATAAACATAAGCAACATATACATTCATATTGAAACTAACATATGAAATGAAAATAACTTTCCCCATACATTAAACATAAACACTAACCATTCGAAGTAAATTCGTGAATGGTATCAAGATAGAACATCCACATTCAAACTAATCAGAAACCCTTAAACAACATATTTTAGATTATATAATAAGATTTAAACCTCAATGAAATACAAGATTCCTCAAAGGATTTTTGACATAAATAAAGATACTTTTATGTGAGACCATTGAGAAATTCTTGAGGAAATAATGCTTAAACATTCCAAAGTGTCTCATACCACCTTGAACTATTCAAATCATAATCCATTAGAATATAATGAGAATAATGATACTCTTGATATTATATACCAATGGGTGGTACATACACCACATTCAAGTAGTAAGTGTTGAACAAGGTATATATCTTATAAAAGTTAATGTGAGGTAAGAAAAATCTATTTTACTTTGGAAATAATATCTCTTTTGGAAAATCATTTGTATTTTTCATAAATATGGTTTTAAAGACTTATATACTAGAAAAGAAAATTTAATTACATTGAGATTACATTTGAGGCATAAATTATGTCCCATTTAAGTGAAATCATGTAAAAATTATTTTTAAAGAAGCTTTAGAATTAAAACATTTTAGTGTGGTTTAAGGAATTCATTAAGAAAATTTTAAAGTGAAAAGTCATGTTTTCTATCATGAAACTAGAAATGAACCAAAATATATTTTCATGTTAAAATGTGTGATTTTATAAATATAAATCTGGATTAAAACAGATTATAGAGTGAACTTAAAAATAGGTAAGAATTCGAGAAGTTTCTTGAATTGGAATTTCATTTCGGAAGAATTTTTGAAAGATTATTTTAAAACATTTAACTTACCATAAAATAAAGAAGGATTATGATTGGTAAACATATAACTATTATTCAAACATAATTTATAAGGAGTAAATAATAATAAAAAATAATTTAATTTAGGTTAGTAGAGAATAAGAGCAACCTGAATGAAAATGGAGGTTCTGGTAGAAAATACTTACAAATTTGTAATCAATTCAATCGTATGCCCAAAAATTAATAATCATCAAATGATACAATGAATATCATGAAAATAAAGATATTATTGATATGAAATATCAATGGTCAGTATGAATACACCATACACAAGTAATAGTAGTGAATACGGAATATCTCACAAAAATTGAAGTGAGATGAAGAAACCCTTACAAACATTTCAGCATGGTAACAGGTGTTCTTGTGAGGGATTAATGAGAGGTAAAGAGGTATCTCATCATTTATATATCATAAGGGAAGTATTGGGGAGGTGATAAAACATACCCCATCATTATGAATTAAAAATAAAAGGACACAACATAGGGTGGATTCTTGAATAAAATTGAGAGAGAGGATCCCTTGACTTAAATTAAAGGGTGTTATTCATTTGATATTAGTGACATGAATAACCAAATTAGGTTCATTAATTAATAATTTCACAACACTTTATACATTTATTTGGTTTATTATGACTTTATTAAGTTCATTCATGGCCTTTTAGATAGGTTAAGTCCATCACCATAATCCCTTCTTCCTAACTCGGGTTCTTCGATTCCTTTTGCTTCATCCCTCTGGTTCATCCTCCTTTATCTATGGTTTGGTCTATTTCCCCCTCCTACACTTCTCTTCCAGTCTGTCTTGACACACTCGACCCAATATTGGTTAGGTTTGTTGGTTTCTCAGATAGTTTTGGGATTACGGTGATGGGAGCAATGGTAACACGGACATTCCCGTTCAGTGGTTTCTTTCCTTGTTTTCTCTCATTCCAAGTATCATTTCTTTCTGGTTTGTTCTTAGGGTTTTTTCCCTGTTTCCTCCTTCCTCATTTTTGTTTCTTAGTTTTTCATCCCCATTTCCCCCTTCCTTGTTCTTTGATGGTTGTTCTATAATGTTTCTTTCATCTGAGGATCCTAGTTAAGGTCTCTGTTCGCTTCCTCTCTACTCTTTTCAATTGATCCTTTTCTTCTGGACTCCATCTTGGTCTAGTTCTAAGGCTCTCAGGGTGGCTTGGGAGGTGTTGATCAAGTGTCAAAGGTTTTCCAGGAGACTCGCCTTTGTTTTTTTTCATCTTTGTGGTGATGATGATGTGATGATAAGGACAGATATGTGTCGAAGGAATTATTTCATCTAGTGGTTCATGGTGGATCGTCGTTCATAGAGAGGGTTTTGAGTGGTAGTAATGGCTTTATGTGTGGTGATGATGATGGTGTTCCATCAGTTTGGAACTTTTTGGTCATGGTGTTCAGTGATGTTTTTGGCTGGGTTCTTATCATGTTTGATGATTTTGTGTGGCTATTGTTGGATCTAACTTACTTCAAGTTTCATCAATGACGATGTTTCTGGTTTCTTTCGACTGTGTTCTTCATTATGGGGCTGTTTTCGAGGCAACAATGATGTGAGGTTGGTGCTGAGGTGATAGGTTGGTCGACCAGATGTTTCACAAAACCCAAGGAGTTGACAGTGGGTGTTGGGCTCGATGCTGGGTGTTTTACTCCGCAATTTATAATTTGAATTTGAAATGTTGGGTTGGTTTTTTCATCTTTCTATACTTGAATATTTTTTTCACAAATAGATCTATTTTAGGGTTCCCATTTATCCCTTAAAAATGTATTATTATAAAATAAAAAAATAGACTTGGAGGAGTGCTCATTTTCATAATATTCATGATCATCTCACTTATAAAAGAGTATGGTAGTTCATGTAAGATGGGAGCTGAAGTCTAGAATTGATTTTATATTTTATTAATAAAAAATTGGAATATTACATGGTTATAAAATTCATTTGGTTATTTGGAGTGAAAGTGAATCATTATATAAAACTTTAATGATAAACACTTGGATTAATTTGGTGATTTTTCTCACAATTACCTTGTTTTGTATTATTATTTTACAGCATGAGGGAATAAGGATTCTAGAACATTAAATAAGATAAAATACATATATAATATTCTGGTTCAATCATAAAAATAGTTTCATGACCAGAGATGAAGAAGGTAAATCAAATTAAAAGCATCATTATCCTTGAATGTGATAAATCAACACATTTCGGATGATGTTTCATTTTTCACATAAATGAGGAGGAAATGAGAGATGAAGAAGAATTGTCCCATTAGAATAAAAACATTATGCATGTATGGTTCTAGATTTTTCAGACCATTTGGATGAGTATAGGTTAGAAAATAAAATATAACAAAGGAACATGAAAATGAAAGAAAAGAAAATAGGAATTTTACAGCTTGAATTAACCTTCCTTGAGAGCCTCTTAAGGGAAGAGGATTTGGTATTTTTATGAGACCAAGGGATTTTGGTAATGGGGGATGAGCTTGGGATGGTATTTGGATAGAATTTGGAGAAGGCACAAGTCATGAGAGTAGTTAAGAGAAGAGGGAGTGAGGGGGGTTATAGTGGAGGAGAGGGGTTATTTGTTAATATCTTATTCATTATTTTATTATTTTCATCAAGAAAACCAATAGTGTTGATTATTGTGACCAATAATAGTAATATGTTCATGTGGGTTCGAAAAAAGTGGTCTTTAATCATCCTTACAATTCCTATGATTCAATAAATCATGTATTAAGCATTTATTGTAAATTATCATATTTTACTATTCACTAAAAATTCAAGTATTTTAGAAAAATACCAAAACTTCACCCTAACCATTTTTAATTTTTATAATCCAAAAATGAATTCCATTTTTCAAAAATAATTTTTTAAATATGATTAATTTAATTTTTAATGAAAATCATAATTTACTTGATAAATACAGTTTTAAAACATTTATTTACTTATTCCAAAACCTAGGTACATCATACTTTCAATTAAATACTATATATATAATATCATAGGTGATGTTACTATTCATAAGGGTATGTCATTACTAATAAGGGTAACATTACTATTCATTAGGGTATGTTACTATTTAGCAAAAATTATGTTGGTTATATCAAACTCTAAATAACTTACTGATCACAACTGTGTATGTCAGATTTTCGAAATTCAAAACATAGGGGTGGTAAAATTATTTTTACTGGCTAATTTAAAACATAGTGATGATTTTTTGACACTAAGTGTTTAATCCATTCTATATAAAATCTATTTGTAAATTCTTGTGGTGTTACATTCTCCCCTCCTTACAAAAAATTCGTCCTTGAAATTTGAAATTGAACTTCGAATGTTAATGGTTGATACTTGAAAATTACCTTGTGGGAATCCCACATCAGGAATATAATTAAAATATACTCTTAATAAGAGGAAAGGTAAATTCATAGGTTACTACAAAATGACATATTCTAATTGGACAACATGGTCATGGAAGAATAATCAAACCATCATGTAGTGACATTAAACTCAAAAACCTCATACAACGATAAACTTAAACCATTTCAAAAATGGTTTAACTTTCCAAAAGATCATGATCCAATACTTTAGAATAATTATCATATCCATACTTGCTAGATCCATGTACATGGTGTCCTTATAAATCCTCATTTTTTTAGAACTCCATTATTTATCCTACTCAATGCATCTGCTACCTTGTTTTCCATTAATCAAAATTAAGCAGCCCTAAATTTTCACATTCCAAACATGTGAATATCTTCATCATGTGTCCTCTTAAAATATCATAATAACTAAAATTACTATAAAACCACATGTTATTGGATATATTCCTTATATCTAAAAATGTTGTAAACTCCATCAATGATAGCATAGAACACTTGTTGACAAGTCAGAAATCAGTTTTGAGGTAGTCAGTACTTATCCAAAGGAATCATTTATTCATCATTATCTTCAGCATTAGAAATATATTATTTTTTTTCCTTCCTTTAATCATGAATTTTCCAGAAATTTTAAATTTCCACTGAATATATTTTCTTAGTACCATTAAACTTATGGTTTCAAATCATTTATGAAAAAGTATTGTCGTACAATCCTCATATATTCCATAATTCTTATAACCAATACATTGCGGAAAAAAATATTCAAATGACATGATTCTTGAGTAGGCATATTAATCATTCTACTTCATTTTTGGTAGTATAATAACTTGATCATTATCCAGAATCGTTATTTGGGGTATATTCCTTTAACGCTTCGGACATTGATTCGCATAGTATCACATCTCCTTGTAGTTGAAGCATTGTACATTGGAAATGTTTTTCTTACCCTTGCAATCATGAACTTAGTGTCCTTTTTCTACACACTTATAACAAACACCCATTCCCTTCAATAATTTACTAGGGTAATTCTTTCCACAGTTATCACATGCTGGAAAACTCTTCTTTCCCTTCTTCCCTTTATCTATATTTTTCACTACCATCCTCTTCTTCTTTTTCTTCCCTTTAAATCCATAGGACTCGTAGAATTATATACATACCTTATTAAAACATGATACTATTTCCTCATATGATGAGAACACATGAGAGACTATCTTCCTTTGAAATGATGGCTTAAGACCATTAGATATATGATACTTCTTACTATTATCATCATGTGCATTGGTGATGTTCTCATTCCTTCTACTAGGCTCCATTTCTAATCAATTCCATATGCTATATTAGCTCATAAAATTATGAACTTTCTATAAATATAAACGTTGTATAGAACATATAATAAATTTATGCATTGTAAATCCTAGAACCATATACATTGGTTACTTTGGAAGAATAAATCCTTCATAATGGTATGTAAGAATAGAAAAATATGAATTATCCTAAGAATATCCCCTGAGAGTGTCAAACTAAGTGTGAAATAAGGATCGTTGTCATATACCGGGTTACCCCAGGTCATGCCCGAAACACCTTGTTGGAGTTGTTAATCCTAATTACATCTATGCCAGAACCACGTCCACTTATAGTATCCATACAGAGATTTATTTTCTAGGAATATCCAAATAATCTATTCCTTACCAAAATTATAGGATGTTCTTGTATGTGTATCTTCAAGTCTATCTTAGGGTTTTGTTCACTAATCTAGTTTTTCTATATGTAGTTTCCAAGTTTTCTACTAAACTTACTCTGATACCAACTATAATGCCCCAACCCTAGAAGCCTAGAGCTTGTGCGTTATTATAATACATTTGCATGATTACAAGGAATCAAATATTGAAGGACCGAGTAGTTTAGTAGTTTTGGAAAACCAGATACATATATAGTTTCAACATTACAACTTCAAAATAAATACAACATATATGTTTTATTGGGAACATCCACAACTCTAAGTTTATCTTTATAGGTCATTCATAATAAACTTCTTCATGTCTAGAGAAAATGAAACATAAGAAAGGGGTGAGCTCATAAGTAACACCCCAAGATTTTTCCAATAAATTTAATATTGAATGTATGAAACACTGAGTCTATAAAAAACACTAATTTGTTATAACCTAGCTAGTAAACATAATTTTACCACTTCTATGATTTGAATTTCAAAAATATGACATACACAATTGTGATCAGTAAGTTATTTATAGTCTGATATGACCAACTTAATTTTTTGGGAATAGTAACATACCCTTATGAATTGTAATGTTACCCTTATGAATATTGACATACACTTATGAATTGTAACTTCACCTATGATAGTATATATGTAGTATTTAAATGAAAGTATGATGTACCTATGTTATGGAATAAGTAAATAAATGTTTTAAAAACTTTATTTTACAAGTAAATTATGATTTTAATTAAAAATTAAATTAATAATAATTAGAAAATTATTTTTGAAAAATGGACTTCATTTTTGGATTCTACATGTTGAAAAATGGTTAGGGTGAATTTTTGGTATTTTTCTGAAATACTTGAATTTTTGTGAATAGTAAAACATGATAATTTACAATAAATGATAAATAATTGATTTATTGAGTCATTTATGATGTTCTACTGATGTAAGAACCAATGGTTCAAACTCACATGAATATATTACTATTTTTGGTCATGGAATAATCACTATTTCTTGTCTTATGGAAAAACAATAAACTAATGAATAAAATATTAAGAAAACCCTCCTCCCCTCCGCTATAATTACCACCTCTTCCACCCTCTTCTCTTAAATCCTCTCAAGCCTTTTTCCTTCTCAAAATTCTGCCCAAATATCCTTCCAATTTCCTCCCCCATGACCAGTAGCCCTTTTTCACATAAAAAGACCAAATCCTCTTCTCGTAAGAGGCTCTCCAGGAAGGTTAATTCAAGAGGTAAAATCCTCTTTTATTTTCTTTCATTTTCATGTTCATTTGTTCTCTTTTCTTTCCTAACATCTCCTCATACAAATGGTATGAAAAGTACAGTACCATACATGTATTGTAATGTTGTTATGATGATGGGATTATTCATATTCATCTCTCATTTCCCTCTCATTTTTCTAAAAATGAAACATCGTCTGAGATGTGTTGATTTATCACATTCAAGGACGATGATGCTTTAAATTTGATTTAACTTCTTCAACTATGGTCATGAAACCATTTTAATGGTTGAAACAGACTATTATATATGTATTTTATCTTATGTAATGTTCTGTAATCCATATTCACTAATGATGTAAAATAATAATAAAAAACAAGGTAATTGTGAGAAAAATCACCAAATTAATCCAAGCGTTTATCATTAATGTTTTATATAATGATACACCTTCACTCCAAATAACCAAATGAATTTTATAACCATTTAATATTATGAATGTTAATTAATAAAATATAAAATCAATTCTGGACTTCAACTCTCATCTTACATGAACTACCATACTCTTTTATAAGTGATTCGATCATGAATATTATGAAAATGAACACTCATGAACAATGAAATTGAATCCTTTAACCCATGTAAAAGGCAATGAATGAACTTAAAAGAGTCATAATAAACAAAATAAATTTATAAATGGTTCTTTAATTTTTAATTAATGAACCTAATTTGGTTATTCAGGTCATTAAGATCAAGCGAAGAACACCCTCAGTTTAAGGTAAGGGATCCTCTCCCTCACTTTTATTCAAGAACCCCCCCTATATTGTGCCCTCTTATTTTTAATTCATAATGATGGGGTATGTTTTTTTTCCTCCCCCATAATTTCATTATGATATATAAATTATTGGATACCCATTTACCTCTCATTAATCCCTCACAAGAACATGCATTACCATGTTGAAATGATTATTAAGGGCTTCCTCATCTCACTTCCATTTTTGTGAGATTTTCCTTATTCACAACTATTACTTGTTTATGGTGTATGTATACTATAAATTGATGTATAATATCATGAATATATTTATTTTAATTGTATTAAATGTATAATTTTATGATTATTAATTTTGGATAACACGAACCGATTGATTACAACATGGTAAGGGATTTCTACCCAAACCTCCATTTTCATTCCAGTTACTCTTATTCTCTACTTACCTCAATGAAATTATTATTTATTCTTATGTACTCCACATAAATTATGTTTTAATATTATATATGTGTTTAGAAACTAGAATAATTCTTTATTTTAATGGTATTTACATTTTTTAAAAGGATCATTCAAAATTTTATCCCGATAAAAACACGACTTAAGGGAACTTCTCGAATTCTTACCCATTTTCAGGTGCACACCAGAATCTGTTTTAAGCCTCCATTATTTGTATAAAACCACTAATTTTATCATGAAAAATTATCTTGGAGAATTTATGGATTTAAGATAACCAATATGCATTTCCACTTTAAAATTCTCTTTAATACTTTCCTTAAAATGCTCTAAAATTTTTATTTCAAAAGATTCTTAAGAACTTGTTTTACATGATTTCACTTTAGTGGGATATCATTTAATCCTCAAATATAATTTCAATGTCTTGGAATTTTATTTTCTGGGACATGCATGTTTAAAATCTGATTTCTTGTCAAAAATAAATGATTTTCCAAAAGAAATATTCTTTCAAAAGAAAAAAAATATTTTTCTCATCTCGCTTTAACTTCTATGAGGTATATTCCATATTCCCCACTTATTACATGCATGTGGTGTATGTACTAACCTTTGTTATATCATATCAATATTCTCCTTATTCTCATGATATTATAAGGTACTGTTATTTGAATGTTTCAAGGTGGTATGGGACACTTTGGAATGTTTAAGGGTTATTTCCTCAAGAATTTATCAATGGTCTCTTTTAAAAATATATTCACCTATGTCAACATCCTTTGTTGAATATTGTACTTAATTGAGGTTTATCTATTATGATATCATCTACAATGTGTCTTTGAAGGGTTTTTTATTAGTTTTACTATGGATGTACTATCTTGATACCATTCACCATATTATTCTGAATGGTTAGTGTTTATGTTCAATGATTCGGGAAAGTTATTTACATTTCATATGTCAGTTTCAATATGAATGTATATGTTGATTATTTTCACCCATTTCATATGAGGAATGAATTTTATTTATTATGTGATGGGTGGGTTCCTCCATAGCCCCTCGATGCATTGGTAGGTCTCAATAGACAAATAGATATGGACTTGGTCGAACCCTCGCCCATTTTTAGATATGGTTTTGGATGAGGTCGTAATCATTTTTATATGTATTGGTCGAGGCCTTGATGGTATGTTTTAGATTGTTCAGAATATGTATTTCCCTCTTTATGAAACTAGTAATTGAAATTTCATGTGGTTATTCAACTAGTAGAATATCCATGATTATCATGTAAATATTTACTCATCTCATATTCTTTCCATATTATGTTCAAGTTTATTTTTACAGGCATGTGTTTTTAGTTATTCACAATGCCTAATGTCTATGTTTATGATATCTTCCTCTGTATTTCTTAACCTTAATAAGAATTTTATCTCACCCCTTTATTATGTTTTATCTTTCCAGGTTATGATAATGATTATACTATGAATGAATTGTAGGGTTAATCTATGAGATTATAGGCTTTTCTGTTGAAGTTGTTTTGTTTTTTTAGTTATGATTTATAATTTTGAACTCTTGTATGTATATTGTTTCCAAAACTAATAAATTGATCAGTCTTTTAGGATGTTTATTCCTTGTATCTATGTCAATGTAACAAAATAAGTCACTGACTTTGAGATTCTAGGTTTGGGGGGTTACAGTTGGTATAAAAGGGAGGTTAGTAGAAAACCTAGAAACTAGATATAGAAAAAGTAGATTAGTGAACAAAACCTTAAGATAGACTTTGGGGATAATAATACTTGGAAATACTAGAATTTTTTTAAGGAATATATTATGTGTTTTATCAATAAAATACATCATTTTCTATATACGAACAAGTAGAGGTGTCTTTGGAATAGATGTATCTAGGGGTAAAACCATAAGACACCTATTTAAGATAGACTCAAACGGGAACTGGTGAACTACAACAGGCCTTGCTGCACTCTTGGTTCGAAACTCCTAGGGGATATTATTTGGTAAATTAATAAGATTATTATAAACCATTATGAAGGATTTGTGCCCCCAAAGTAACCAAAGTATATGGTTCTAGTATTTATGATGCATAAATTTATTTTATGTGTTATACCATGTTTAGAGATATATAGAGTTCATAATTTTAGCTAAATTATTATATGGAATTTATTGGAAATGTAACCTAGCGGAAATAATGAGAACTTCACCAATGCACATGATGCAAAGAGTAAGAAGGATCGTATCTCTAATGGTCTTGAGCCATCATTTTAAAGGAATATAGTCTCCCAAGTATCCTCATCATATGAAGAAATAGTATCATGAGTTAACAAGGCATGTAAGGAATTTTATGAGTCTTATGTATTTGAAGGTAATAAAATGAAGAATAGGATGGTAGAGAAAAACATGGATAAAGGGAAGATGGGAAAGAGACATGTGATAACTGTGAAAAGAATCACCCTAGTAAATTCATGAAGGGAATGGGTGTTTGTTATAAGTGTGGAGAAAAATGAAACTGATTTTGTTATCATAAGGGAAAGAAAAAGGTTTCCAATGTACAATGCTTTAACTACAAGGATATGGGACACTATTTGAATCAATGTCCCAAGCATTAAAGGAATATGCCTTAAATGATGTTACTGGAGAATGATCAAGTCATCATATTGTCACAGATAAATTGGAATGATTAATATGCCTCTTCAAGAATAATCTCATTTTAATATTTTATTAACAATGCACTGGATATAAGAATTATGTAATATATGAGGATTTTACTATAGTACTTTTTCTTTAAGGATTTGAGGTTGTATGATTAATGATACTAAGGAAAACTGACTTAGTAGCAGGTCAAAATTTTGGAAAATATATGGTCGAGGGATAGAAAACCCTTATTATTTTAATAATAATGAGATTTAAATTTTGGAATAAAGAGATGATATATATGGATAAATTAAATTGGATAGTACTAACTATTATGGGAATGATTCTAAATTATTGGATCCTGATCTTTTGGAATGTTAAACCATTTATGAAATGGTTTAAATTGATCATTGTATGAGGTTTTAGATGTTAATGAAACCACATGGTGAAACATATGCTAATAGATAAAGTATAGGTAGTTCAAGGAACAATCAAAGGATAAGATCATGTTTTTGAAATATAAATGTATATTTTTACACTTATAGAGTGTAATAATCCCTTAACTTTATGAAAAGAGTCTAAAATGTGGTTTTGTTATCATAATATTTGATAATGTTAATGAAATTTTTAATAACTGTAGTTTATGGTTTTATGGTAATAAACTTTTATCTAAACCTATTTTCTATCACTATAAATTCATAGTTTGGTTTTTCTTCTATTCCCAAGTTTTCAATTCCAATCAATGTCACTCTATTCGAAAGAATAATTTATTCATTTATTTATTTATTTATTTATTTATTATTATTATTTGTAACCACCCATTTTCCTTTAACCTTTTAAAGGAGGATATTCTATTAAACCTATTTCTGATATGGGTTTTCACAAGGAAATTTTCAAGTAACAACCAATAACTTTCAAAGGAAATATCAAATTTTGGGGAAAAATTTTTTGTAAGGAGGGGATAATGTAACACACCAAGATTTTGCAAATAAATTTAATATTGAGTTCATGAAACACTGAGTATCTAAAAACACCACTTTTTATAACCTTTCTAGTTAACATAATTTTACCTCCCTTATGATTTGAATTTCAAAAATCTGACGTACACGATTGCGATCAGTAAGTTATTCAGAGTCTGATATGGCCAACTTAATTTTTGGTGAATAGTAACATACCCTTATGAATATTAATGTTACCCTTATGAGTAGTGACATACCCTTATGAATATCAACCTCACCTATGATAGTATATATATAGGATTTAAGTGAAATTATGATGTACCTATGTTTTGGAATAAGTAAATAAATGTTTTAAAAACTATATTTCACAAGTAAATTATAATTTTAATTAAAAAATAAATTAATAATATTTAGAAAATTATTTTTGAAAAATGGACTTCATTTATGGATTCTACACATCAAAACATTGTTAGGGTTAATTTTTGAGATTTTTCTGAAATGCTTGAATTTTTTGTGAATAGTAAAATACAATAATTTACAATAAATGCTAAATAATTGATTTATTGAGTCATTGATGATGTTATGCTTATGTAAGAACCAATGGTTCTAACTCACATGCACATATTACTATTTTTTTTCATGGAATCAACACTATTTCTTGTCTTATGGAAAAATAATAAACTAATAATTAAAATATTAAGAAAACCCTCCTCCCCTCCACTATAAATATCACCTCTTCCACCCTATTCTCTTTGCTCTTCTAAAGACTTGCGACTTATCCAAATTCATCCCAAATATCTTACCAAGATCCTCCCCAATGACCAGAATCCCTTGGTCTCATAAAAAGACTAAATCCTCTTCCCTTGAGAGGCTCTCAAGGAAGGTTAATTCAAGAGGTAAAATTTCTCTTTTATTTTCTTTCATTTTCATGTTCCTTTATTCTCATTTCATTTCTAACATCTCCTCATCCAAATGGTATGAAAACTCCAGTACCAAAAATGTACTGGAATGTTTTTATGTTTATGGTATAATTCATCTTCATCTCTCATTTCCCCCTCATTTATGCTAAAAATGAAACATCGTCCAAGATGTGTTGATTTATCACATTCAAGGATGATGATGCTTTTAATTTGATTTGACTTCTTCAAATCTGGTCATGAAACCATTTGTATGGTGAAACCAGACTATTATATATTTATTTTATCTTATTTAATGTTTTGTAATCCATATGTATTTATGATGTAAAATAACAATACAAAACAAGGTAATTGTGAGAAAAATCGCCAAATTAATCCAAGCGTTTATCATTAATGTTTTATATAATGATTCACCTTCACTCCAAATAACCAAATTAATTTTATGACCATTTAATATTATTAATTTTAATTAATAACATATAAAATAAATTTTGTACTTAAACTCCCATATTACATGAACTACCATACTCTTTTATAAGTGAGTTGATCATGAATATTATGAAAACGTGAACTCGCAAACAAGGAAATTGAATCCTTTAACCCATCTAAATAGGCCATGAATGAAATTAATAAATTCATAATAAACAAAATAAATTTATAAAGGGTCCTTTAATTATTAATTAATGAACCTAATTTGGTTATTCATTTCATTAAGATCATGTGAAGAACACCCTCGTATTTAAGGTAAGGGATCCTCTCTCTCACTTTTATTCAAGAATCCCCCCTATGTTGTGTTCTTTTATTTTTAATTCCTAAAGATAGGGTATGTTTTTGGACCACCCCCATACTTTACTTATGATATATAAATTTTTTTATACCCCTTTAATTATCATTAATCCCTCACAAGGACACTCATTACCATGACGAAATGATTGTAAGGGGTTTCCTCGTCTCACTTCCATTTTTTGTGAGATTTTTCTTATTCACTAATATTAATTGTGTATGGTGTATGAATACTAACCATTGATGTATCCTATAATTAATATATTTATTTTAATGGTATTAAATTTATTAGTTGATGATTATTAATTTTGGGGCATACGAACCGATTGATTACAACGTTGTACGGGATTTCTACCCGAACCTCTATTTTCATTCGGATTAATCTTATTATCTGCTTACCTCAATGAAATTATTATTTATTCTTATTTAATCCACATAAATTATGTTTTAATGTTCTATATATGTTTACCAACCAGAATCCTTCTTTATTTTATGGGTATTTACATGTTTTAAAAGGATCTTTCAAAATTTTATCCTGATAAACAAACCCGATTCAAGGGAACTTCTTGAGTTATTACCCATTTTTAGGTGCACACTAGAATCTGTTTTAATCCACAATTATTTTTATAAAACAACTCATTTTATAATGAAAATTTATCTTGAATAATTTCTGGATTTAAGATAACAAACATGCCTTTCCACTTTAAAATTCTCTTTAGTACTTTCCTTAAAATACTCTAAAATGTCTTATTTCTAAAGATTCTTAAGAACTATTTTTTCATGATTTCACTTAAGTGGGACATAATTTATGCCTAAAATATAATTTCAATATCTAGGAATTTTATGGTATACACATTTTTAAAATCTTATTTCATGGCTAATAAAAATGATTTTCCAAAAGAACTCTTCTATCAAAAGTAAAAAAGGATTTTTCTCATCTCGCTTTAACTTTTATGAGGTATATGTCATGTTCGTCACTTATTCCATGAATGTGGTGTATGTAATGACCTTTGGTATATCATATCAAGAGTCTCCTTATTCTCATGATATTCTAATGGAATATGATTTAAATGTTTCAAGGTGGTATGGGACACTCTGGAATGTTTAAGGATTATTTCCTCAAGAATTTACCAATGGTCTCTTTTAAAAATATCTTCACCTATGTCAAAATCCTTTGTTGAATATTGTACTTAATTGAGATTTATCTATTATGATATCATCTAAAATATTATTTTTAAGGGTTTTTTATTTTTCTAACTATGGATGTACTATCTTGATACCATTCACCATATTATTCTTAATGGTTATTGTTTATGTTCAATGATTAGGGAAATTTATTTACATTTCATATATCAGTTTCAATATGAATTTATATGTTTATTATGTTCACCTCTTTCATATTAGTAATGCATTGGACTTAGTATGTGATGGGTGGGGCCCGCTATAGCCCCTCGATGTATCGGTAGGTCTCATGAGACAAATAGATATGGACTTGGTCGAGGCCTTTCCCATTTTTAGATATGGTTTTGGCCGATTCATTAATCATTTTTGTATGTCTTGGCCGAGGACTTGACATTATGTTTTATATTTTCCAGCATATTCATTTCCATCTTTATGAAACTAGTAATTGAAATTTCATGTGGTTATTTGACTAGTAGAATACTCGAGATTATTATGGAAATATTTACTCATCTCATATTATTTTCATATTATGTTCAAGTTTATTTTTAAAGGCATGGGTTTTTAGTTATTCAACATGCCTAAAATTTATGTTTATGATATCTTTTGTTGTATTTCTTACCCTTAATGAGAATTTGATCTCACCCTTTTTTTATGTTTTATCCTTCCAGGTTAGAAGGATGATTATACTATGAATGAATTGCATGGTTAATCTAAGAGATTATGGTATTTTATATTGAATTTATTATGTTTTTTTAGTTTCAAGTTGTAATTTTGAACTCTTTTATGTATATTGTTTCCAAAACTACTAAACTGATCGGTCCTTCAGGATGCATATTCTTTGTATCTATGTCAATGTAATAAAATAAGGCACTGACTCCAAGCTTCTAGGGTTGGGGCGTTACATCAGATTCTCAACAAGGGTAAGCAATACAGTGGAGGATATCATAAACATAAACATTAAGCATGTTGAATAATTAAAAACATGTGCCTTTAAAGATAAACTTGAACATAATATGGAAGGAATATGAGCTGAGTAAATAATTCCATAATAAAACATAATCATGGGTATTATACTAGTAAAATACCATATGAAATTTCAATTACTAGTTTCATAATGAGGTAATGCATAATGTGTGACATCATAACCATACTGTCAAGGCCTCGTTCCAAGACCATAAATATCCATTTTGTCAAGGCATCGTGCCAAGAACATAGTTTGTCTTATAAGACCTACTGATGCACTGAGGTGCTATAGCAGGCCCCACATGACACTTACTATGTCTAATGAATTCCTCTTATGAATGATTATAAACATAAACAACATATACATTCATGTTGAAACTCACATATGAAATGTAAATAACTTTCCCCACCCATTAAACATAAACACTAACCATTCGAAGTAATTTGGTGAATGGTATTAAGATAAAACATCCACATTGAAGCTAATCAGAAACCCTTGAATAAAATATTGTATATGATATCATAATAGATAAACCTCAATTAATTACAATATTGAACAAATTATATTGACATAGGTGAAGATATATTTAAAAGAGACCATTGGTAAATTCTTGATGAAATAATCCTTAAACATTCCAAAGTGTCCCATACCACCTTGAAAAATTCAAATCATAATCCCATAGAATATAATAATAATAAATAGAATCTTGATATGATATACCATGTAGTATTACATACACCAAATGAAATAAATAAGTGGTTAACAAGGCATATATCTCATAATAGTTAAAGTGAGGTGAGAAAAATCTATTTTACTTCGGAAAGAAGAGTTCTTTTGAAAAATCATTTATATTTGTCATAAATCTGGTTTTAAACATGTATATCCCAGAAAAGAAAAGGGAAGTACATTGATATTACATTTGAGCCATAAATGATGTCCCAATGAAGTGAAAACTAATAAAAAGTGTTTTTAAAGAATCTTTAGAATTAAAGTATTTTAGTGTTGTTTAAGGAATTCATTAAAGATATTTTAAAGTGCAATGGAATGTTTTCTTTAATAAAACCATAAATAAACCAAAATAGATTTTAATGTTAAAATTTTTGATTTTAGAAAGATAAATATGGCTTAAAAATATTATATAGTGAAATTCAAAATATGTAAGAATTCAAGAAGTTCCTTGGATCGGGCTTGCATTTTGAAATAATTTTTAAAATATTATTTTAAAACATTTAACTCCCCATAGAATAAAGAAGTATTATGATTTGTAAAAATATATAGAACATTAACACATAATTTATTATGAGTACATAAGAATAAAAAATAATTTCATTTAGGTGAGTATAGAATAAGAGCAACCTGAATGAAAATAGAGGTTCGGGTAGAAAATACTTACAACTTTGTAATCAAATGAATCGTATGCCCCAAAATCAATAATCATCAAATGATACATTTAATATCATGAAAATAAATAGATTTGTGATATTAAATATCAATTTCCAGTATTCATATACCAAACACAATTAATAGTAGTGAATACAGAATATCTCACAAAATGGAAGTGAGATGAAGAAGCCCTTACAAACATTTTGGCATAGTAATGGGTGTTCTTATGAGGGCTTAATGAGAGGTAAACGGGTATACCATAATTTATATATCATAATTCAAGTATGTGTGATTTGTGAAAACATAACCCATAATTATTAATTAAAAATAAAAGGACACAACATAGGGGGGTCTTGAATAAAAGTGTGAGAGAGGATCCCTTACCATAAATCCAAGGGTGTTCTTCGCTTGATCTTAATGACCTGAATAACCAAATTATATTCATTAATTAAAAATTACAGAACCCTTTATATATTTATTTATTTTATTATGACTTTATTAAGTTCATTAATGGCCTTTTATATGGTTTAATGGATTCAATTTCATTGTTCGTGAGTGCCTATTTTTATAATATTCATGATTTTCTTACTTATAAAAGAGTATGGTAGTTCATGTAAGATGGGATTTGAAGTCCAGAATTAATTTTATATGTTATTAATTAACATTCATAATAATAATTGCTATAAAATTATTTTTTTTATTTGTAGTGAAGGTGAATTATTGTACAAAACATTAATGATAAAGGCTTTGATTAATTGGGTGATTTTTCTCACAATTACCTTGTTTTGTATTATTATTTTACATCATGAGTGCATAAGGATCCCAGAACATTACATAAGATAAAATACATATATAATAGACTGTTTCAACCATAAAAATTGTTTCATGACCATATTTTATGGAGGTAAATCAAATTTAAATCATCATTGTCCATGAATGTGATAAATCAACACATCTCGGGCGATGTTTCATTTTTAGCATAAATAAGGAGGAAGGGGGAGATGAAGATGAATTATCCCATTATTATAAAAAAATTCAATTACAAGTATGGTACTAGATTTTTCATGCCATTTTTATGAGGATAGGTTAGGAAAGAAAAGAGAACAAAGGAACATGAAAATGAAATAAAAGAAAAGAGGAATTTTACCTCTTGAATTAACCTTCCTTGAGAGCCTCTTAAGGGAAGATGATTTGGTATTTTTATGAGAAAAAGGGATACTGGTCATGGGGGAGGATATTGGGAGTATATTTGGGTATAATTTTGAGAAGGAAATCGGCTTGATAGTAGTGAAGAGAAGAGGGAGTGAGGGGGGGTTATAGTGGAGGAGAGGGGTGATTTGTGAATATCTTATTCATTATTTTATTATTTCCCTCAAGACAACAAATAGTTTTAATTATTTCGACCAAGAATAGTAATATGTGTATGTTATTTAGAACCAAGTGGTCTTACATCATCCTTAAATCACCTATTACTCAATAAATCATGTATTTAGCATTTATTGTAAATTATCGTATTTTACTATTCACCAAAAATTCAAGTATTTCAGAAAAATACCAAAAATTTACCCTAACTATTTTTCAATGTGTAGAATCAAAAAATTATTTCCATTTTTCAAAAATAATTTTCTAAATATTATTAATTTAATTTTTAATTAAAATCATAATTTACTTAACAAATACAGTTTTTAAAACATTTATTTACTTATTCCAAAACATAGGTACAACATACTTTCACTTAAATCATATATATATATATAATATCATAGGTGTTTTTACTATCCATAAGGGTATGTCTCTATTCATAAGGGTAACGTTACTATTTATAAGGGTATGTTACTATTCACCAAAAATTAAGTTGGTCATATCAGACTCTAAATAACTTACTGATCGCAACAGTGTATGTCAAATTTTTGAAATTTAAATCATAGGGGTGGTAAAATTATATTTACTAGCTATGTTATAACAAATTGGTTTTTTGTAGATACTTGGTGTTTCATTAATTCTATATTAAATATATTTTTAAATTCTTGGGGAGTTACAATCTTCAATCCCACTAACCAAGCTTATATAGAAGAGATTCTAGTTTTTTTGGATTGATGAATATGGAGAAATATTTAAAGAGATAAAGAAGAGGCGAATCACTGCACCAATGATCACATTACCCACTAGTGGGGAAGGATTTTTTATCTATAGTGATACATCCAAAAGGGTATTGGGTTGTGTACTCATTAAATATAAAAAAGTGATATCATATACCTCAATCCAGTTAAATATACATTAAATGTACTACCCAATACAAGATCTAGAATTGGAAGTAGTGATCTTCACATTGAATATTTAGTGAAATTATCTATTTAGAAAAATGTGTGACATATATATGGATCATAAAAGCCTCGATTATATATTCACACAAAATGATATTAATATGAACCAATGAAGGAGGTTATAAATGATCAATGATTAGGATTTTTTAATCCATTACAATCTTGGGAAGGAAAACAAAGTGGTAGATGCTCTGAGTAAAAAGGATCTAGAAACCCTATACATGATGGGGATTAAAATGGATCCAATATTTTTTAACATTAAAATGATGGATATAATAATAATAAAAGTATATTTATCTTACCTTTCTTAAATAGATGCTCAAAAATCTATTCTTGAAAGGATCAAGAAGGCCCATAGAGATGATGTTTTGTTACATAAGAAGGTAGTGTATATTTCTTAGTTAAACTTTGCTAAAGATTGAGTTATAATGTTTGGAACCTGGATATGTGTCCCATAAAAACTAGAATATAAGAGGGAAGTTCTGGATGATTTGAATAGATCATCCTTTTCTATTCATCTAGGAAGCACAAAAATGTATAAAAATTTAAAGAAAAACTTATGGTGGGATAATATGAAGTGGGATTTTGTGGAGTATTTATCTATAATAATGGTATGAAAATAAGTCAGGAGTAATTAAATAATTCTAAGGGTATGATGCAACCATTTCCCATACCAATATTCAAATTGGAAAACATATCCATGGATTATATCATAGAAATCCCTAGAACACCTAAAGAAAATAATTCCATTTGGTTTGAAGTCAAAAACCTTACCAAGTTAGTGAATTTAATTTCTATTAAAGAATATTTGTCTCTTGACCAACTCGCCAAGATATGCATAAGGTAAGTAGTAAGTATTAATGGAGATCCACTCTCTATTATATCTAATTGATATCATAGGTTTACCTTGATGTTTTGGAGAATCCTTTAGTAAACATTGGATACAAAACTAAGCTTCAGCACTTATTATCACCCCAAGATATATGTTCATTCTAAAAGAACTATTAATACTCTTGAAGATATATTGAGATAATTTTTAATGGAATTACAAGGATGTTGGGACCAACACCTTCTCCTATTATATTTCTCATATAATAATAGTCTACATTATAGAATTCAAATGAAACCTTATAAGGATCTATATAGGAAGAGGTGTCTGGCATTGACATGTTGGGATGAAGTTGGAGAGTGGAAGATAATGAGACCTGATATTATCCAAGAGATGATGGAGAAGGATCAAACCATTCAGCATCATATAAAATCTATACAAAGTCGATAGAAAATATATGCATACAATTGTCGATGAGGCCTAGAGTTTGAAGTCAAAGATAAAGTGTTCCTTCGTATATCACCGTGGAAGAAATTCATGAGGTTTTGGGAGATGAGAATGCTTAGTCCTAGAAACATTGGTCCATTTGAGATCCTTGATCACATCAGAGCAGTGCCTTATTGACCAGCACTCCCACCTAACCTATCTCAAGTACATGATGTCTTCTATATATCCCTTTTGAGGAAGTACCTACCAGACCCCTCACATTTAATGAATTCAGAGGTGGTGACATTGGAAAATGATCTTTCATATAAGGAGCAGCTATTGAAGATCTTAGATCATAGAGATAATGTTATATGAAATAAGAAAACTAACATGATAAAATTGTTGTGGCAGAACCACATGTTTGAGGAAGCACCATGGGAACCAAAGGATATAATGAAACAAAAGTTCCCTCATCCATTTTAGTATGTTAAATGAGAATTTCTAGGGTCAAATTTCTAAATGGTGATTATTGTAAAGACCCAAAATTTTATAAATGAAATTCTCTTTTAAAATTAAAGAATGCCTTATTAATAAATGAAGTTATAAAAAATGAATACACTACTTTGGTTATTTTGTACCGTTATAATTTATATATTATTGGATTTAAATGACAAGTAAGCATCATAACCATTGATAGTATATCTGTTATAGAGTGATCATATGATTGGAATATATTAAGGGTCATGAAAAATTCTAATTAACACATATGGAAGAAGCAATGGCCTCAAATAGTAAGATCATACCCTCTGAAGACTATTTATTAGAGCTTCGAAGTGAGATAGCATAATTGGGCTTTTTCATTAACCAATATCAATCCAAGATTAAACAAATAAAGCATGATCAAAACCATTTATGGGATAAGTTCAATCTCATCTTGATCATGACCCAAACCATGTTAGTCGAACCACCCTAAGAAAATCTCACCATCACACACATTACCCTAATAGAATTCAGTGGTGCAATAAAGGTATATGTATCTAGATCCAAATAGTATGAATTTTTATATTTTTTTAAGAAAATCGTGATTATATTTATATTTTATTACATTATAATGATTAAATAATAAGTTTGATAAAAATTAGATTTTGAGATGATGAAACACAAATTATATTTTTCAAATATATAGTTTCAATCGAGACTCTTTAATGAATTCAATTTTTTTGGAAATAATTATATTTTAATAAAATATTATTATTAAATAATAGTAATTATATATAAATGATAATATAATTTTATTAAGTCAAATGTAATTTTTATAAGTTTCAAAAAAACTATTATTGTCCAAAAAAAAGTAATATTTTTCAATAAATTTTGATTTTGATATAAATGTTTAGATTCTCATATTTAGAGAGTTATTTTTATGAAATAAATAATATTTTTGAAATCAACACATCAACATTATCCAATGGTGAATTTTTCATAATTTTCCGAGACATTCGAATTTTTGTGTAAAAAATAAATACGGTGAAAATATATGATATGTATTAGGACATCATAATGATCAAAAAGTGATTTAATATATTCTATAAAAGGTATTAATTACCAAATTATGAAAATAATCATTTTATTTACAAAATATTTCAAAATAAAAGTTGAAAAATTCACCTTCATTATCACTTATAATAGAAATAATTAAATAGACTTTTTTATTTTTCACCAACTTAAAAAAATATTGATAAATTTTCACTTTTATTATACATAAATTAATTCTAGATAAACATAATATAAATCACAAAAAAACCAAAAAACATATTTATTTCCTCCTAAACTAAAAATATGCATAATACTAAATAATTATAAATGAGTCAGTTCAAATGGTCTTGTAGTTTTAACTTGATTAATATATTTAAAACTAATTCTATACTATTTATATTTTAAATAATAATCACAAGTAAAAACATTACTAATTTTCAAATCGGGTAGCTGCTTCACATGTCTTTTCTTTTATAGTTTTTGTAACTGTCAAAAAATCACATGTCCAAGCCACCAATGTCCTAAGATATCATATATTTCTATTGCATTAATACACTAAAAATCTTGGTTAGTTAATTCAAAAAAATCAATATAATAAATATTATCTTTCCTACTAGCATAAAATAAAACATTTCCATTTTTTAAAATAATAACAATTATTATCTTTAAATTTAACACTCATTCTATCATCACATTATTGTAAAATACTAATCAAGTTTGTAACGCCTTGAAGTTATAAAATAATAAAATTTTATTTGATATAGTATATTACAAGAAACACTGATTTTATCTTTCATTACATGAAAAAACAAGTTTTTTTTAAATCTTGCATTACACATAAGGATGAGTTTTACCAAACAAAAATATACTATTAATATTATTGTTGAATATGACAATTCTCGTATAGTCATTGGAATTTTGGGTATGAATAGGATTAACTAACTTATTAAAATATATATATTACACATTTTTATTATTTATATATTTATTATCAATAAAATAATAATCCTTTAAATGAAAAAGAAATTTTTCCTGAAGAACTGTATTTTTTCTAAAAGATGGATTAATCGAGTTTTGTGCACATGATTTATAATTAATTTTTACCACTTTTAGAAAAATTATTTGAAAAAATAAATTTACTTTTTAAAATATAAATACCAACATTATCTTATGGTTAATTGTTTGTATTTTTCTAAAATGTTTCATTTTTCGATGAATAGTGAAAAATATTGAATTTTAAATGAAAACTTCGTTTTCATTTAAATCATTTATAATGTTAATTTATATATGTAATTGGTTTAAAATTGAAATTAGTTCAATATTATATCAATTAATCTAATTTAGGTCATTTTAATCATTTTCATTTTTAATTTAGATATAAAAACTTTGTAAATTTTTTACTATTTTCTCTTTAAAAACTATCTTTCTCATCGCATCTATGGGGTTAATTTTAAATTAAAATTCTCCAATTTTGTGAATTTAATTTGTAAAAATGGATTCCATATTTATAATCATCATAATTTATAATTTTTAATAAGTTCATCTTAATTTTTTACCAAATTGAATAGTGAAATGGTAAAAATTAATTATCATGGTTAAGGTAAAAAATGGATTTACCGAGGGTTAAACAAAGATGATTCGGGTTAAAATGACCCACCAACTTTTAAAAAACCCCTTTTCTAGAAATATTTTAATCTTATCCATTATATTTTCAATAAAGTCCCATTTTTAGGCTTGTGACACGATAAAAACATGGGTATGATTGAATCTTTTCAAAATTTTAAAAGTGTGCCACTCACCTCACTTATAAAAGGTCACCCATTATCCTCTCTTCTTGGAAACTTAAAACCATTTTTTCCCATTACCTACACAAATAAATTCCAAAATTTTCTCCCCTAACCTATTAATATTTATTTATTTCATAAATCCATCCTAGTAAATCTTTGGTGCAAACCTAAGGAGGATACCCAAAGAATAAGTAACATTATTCAACGAGCATTTTGATTTTATTTATTTATCCACCTCTATAAATTATTATTAAATAATAATGATATAAAAACCTCAATATCATACATAAATTGTGATAGTTTTATAATAATTTCATCACCTAAATCCATCTCCACTTCCATCAAATGGGTTATGAAATCAGTGTTCGTTTGTACGACGAACTACCGCCTCATGACCCGATGTCATTTGTTCTTCCATTACCACCATTCAAGGTTGTATATGATTATTTATATAAAGTATATATATGGTATTTATAACATATTTATACATATGGATTCATTATATCATATATATATTTATTACCTTCCATTCCTTAGGAGATGCATTAATATTTCTTATATGTATGGTGGACTACAGCCTCGCGAAGAGATGTGATTCTTCTTTCACTAAAGCTTCACATGGAAGGTGATAAGGATAAAGTTAATGATTATATATAATATACATGACGTAATTATAATATTAATTAAAATTTTAAAATTCTGGAAAGGTAATACATATCATTTTTTTTCTTACCTTTCCACTCACTTAAAGATGATAACATCATTCGTGTACATGTAGACTACCACCTTCATGAAGTGATGTGACTCTATTTTCATCACCACACCACATTTATGATATATATAATATATAATATGGTGTATATTATATTATTATCATTATATAAAGGTTATATATTTCTTTCCTTCTTTCTATAATGATCATTGAAAAATGAAAATGTTACTCATGCTTACGTACGACCTACCGTCTCCATGTTCGTAACATACTTCATTTCTCAAAACCATATTTCATGGTTTGTATTAAAAGTATAATTTATGTATAAATATGATAATTATTTCAAGAGTATTATTTTTTATATGATTAGACTATTTAATATTTTCAAGAACTGGATCTTTAATGACAAAAAACACATGAGAAAACAAAGTAATTAATACTCGAAACAATGAAAATAATGAAATATTATTAATGAACGGGTGATAGGATGTTATAAAATAATCATATATGATATTATAAATATTACTATGGTTCTTTTTTAAGTTAATAACATGTTTAAAACCACTATAAAATAGGTTAAATAACATTCAATCAAAAGGAAGCATGAGGTAATGGATTTCTTAACTCAGTTTATGTTCATCGGATTAAACTTCTACTTCATTAACTATGTCATTCTAAGATTATGTGTATAATGACTTTTTATTACCTTATGTTTTATTTTGACTTGTTTTATTTGGATTTATATTTGAAACATTTTTTCGCAGTTCCTTGGAACATGTGTTCTAGTTTAATAATCATTGCTTCCAAGTGGTTTCTATTTGATTTATTCATAGAACTAGAAATATCCAATAGTTCTTTATCCGGAAAAGGGACCTTCTTTCCAAGGGAAGGAATTCATTAAATTTTAACTTTACGATTATTAATAACATTCATTGGTCGATAGGATGGGAGGTCGGACTCATCACACTCTTTTGGGGGAATTATTGTCTACTTTGGGGCTCTCTTTATAAATTTAAGATATTTTAATGAATCCTTATTAATTCAAAAAGTATAACATAGGTTTCCCTTCGAATTTTCAATCACTTATTAACATGTGTGAAATTTATAATCATCCGTATATATTCTAGGTTCTTCATAATTGGAGATATCCATATGTATTCGAGGTTATCCATCAATGGTATCCTCTCATATAATATTTAGCAAATCTTTTAATCATTGATATAATGATATTGGTTTTTAAGACACTCAGTGGGGCACTTTGTAATTTATTTTTGTCCAGGGAGATGAAGGTTTGTTTTGATATTTGGATCGTACCCATAAAATAGTCTACCTACATATCCTTGTGAAACGAATCAGAACCCTCGTAGCTCGGTGCTGTTTAATGGGACACATAATACCTTTTAAGGATGTGTGATAAGGACCTAAATGTACAATTTAATGTCATGTGGTAAGTACATATAAGATAAAGGTGATTAGTAAAAGTTTGGTGTGGGACTTATGCAGATCCAGCCCAAGTAACTTAGAAAAAATATGGGTTTCCAAGTAAGATTATACCATGTTGGGAATATGGCCCAGGAAGAACATAGTTGACTTGAAGTGTTGGGTTTGAACCTCAAGGAGGCTTCTTACATATCCCATGTGGATGGGAATCAAATCCCATGTAGTTTGATAAGTTTCATAGGAGAGTATAGTCCTTTGAGATAAATGAGTTTGTGCTTAATTCCTGAAAAGGTTTCCTTGGTGATTTGGGGGTTTAATTTGGGGATTATTCCTATGGAGGATTCCCAGATTAATGGAATTAAGTTTGGATTCCTAAAGAGGATATCTAGTGATCTTGGGCCCTGATAAGGCTTCCTACGTATCCCAATTATGGTGGGAATCAGATTTCTTATAGTTCATTCACCATGGGTGTTTGTGAAAATGTTTTAATCTTCTTGAATCTTTAAGCCCGCATGATTCATGCTCGGTGTGAGAAATAAGAGGATGTGAAAGATTCAAAAAACTCACCCATACATTTCCTCCTCCGCTGGGGGAAGAGGGCGTGCCTACAGTGGGTGAGCGTGAGGTGACCGGGGTGAGGTGATGAGCCTTACCACTATTCACTTTACATTGGACAAGGGTCCAATGTAAGGAATAAGTGAAAGTGAAGGATTTAGAGAGGAGCAAGACTGTGACCTCCTACTTGAAAGTTTAGTGGCTTACACCAGGATGGCTTCCCTAGTGGATCTGGGTAGGGTAGGGAGACTTCTCATTTTCTTATATGGAAAAGCAAGTGTGAACTGTACCTTCCCTACCAGAGACCTAAGGTTCTGGGTCTTAGAGACGAAAAGGGGAGGACAGAACTCAAACCCTAATCCTCCAAACTGGGAACTTCCCAACATTGTTCCTGGGAGAAAGGTCCATGTGACTGCGTATATACAAACCCACAGACACTCCATGAATCCAAACCCCATTGTGAAGCAAATGTGGGAAACCTCTAACTGTGGATATAAAAATCCAAATAGGAAACACACTGATGTTCCTTTCCCAAAGGTTTGATAAGTCATGAGGTTTTTGTGGTGGTATCAATAGAATCCCTTTCAAATAAGGGAGATAATAAAGAATAAACCTTTCCATGAATGGATTTGAAGAGGTCTTAATGGCTTGTAGACTGAAGAGAGTAGGTGAATCAAATAAGGGAGCCCAAGTAGGTACTAGCATGAAAGTATGGGTGTGTAAGTAGGATTGGGAGACCTGATGTTCACATAAGTGACAAACAACCTGGATTTTAACACTTGGGTGAGACTTGGCTCAAACCTTCAGGAGTATTCATAGGTAATCACAGAAGTGGGGCACTCAAGTTCCTGTGAGAGGAATAGGTGGAGTGCAACTGTTTCTGATTCAGGGATGTTGGGTGCTTTAGGCGCACAAGTCTTATGGATTTCAAACACTAAAATGACTTAATTCCAATGATCCTTCTTCAAATCCTCTGCTCTAGGTGTTAAAGAACTACCTTGAAAGTTTCAGAAGACTTAGGAAAAGCACTAGGGAGACCAGAGCAGCAATTAGACTTCAGGGAAATTCATCCATACAAATGAAGGGCCCAAGGGTCTCTTTATAGGAAAAAATAGGGCCCTGGGTGAAAAAGAGATTGTGCATGCAAGTGGATCGCACGCCAAATTGTGGCGTGCAAGTACCTTGTGCACCGATGGTATTTTGGATAGCCTAAGGCGATCCAATGTTCAAGCCTTTGTAAATTTTGATTTTCTTCATGTGTTTTCTCCTCTTTTTTCTAAGGTGTTTCCATTTGTCATTTTTTAGACATAATGACAAAATGGAGTGTCAAGAAAAGTCCCACCTCATAATTGGATCTAGAATGAAGAGGATCCTATACTAAGGTAAATTAATGGATAAGAAAAAAGAGGGTATTATGGTGCGCAAGTTGCAGCGTGCAAGGTAAATAATCACACAAGTTGTATCGCTCAAGATTCTGGTGAGAAAGGTAACTCACATCGCTTATATATATCAGCTTACCTTCTGTGAAAATTGTCCTAACTTCGGGAAATCTAGCTCTAAGTGTACAAGTTCTTTTCACTCAGATTCTCCTGTTTAGTCTCACTTCTATTGTATATTTTTTATTTGTGTGCTAGAACTGGGGAACCACACTTGCGCACCAGTTTTATACTTGCGTGCAACATTCATACTTGCGCATGTTAATGCCTTTGTCAATTTTTTCCAATTCCTTTTTCAAAACTTCAAAAAAATGAACTTACTTTAAAGATGATTTTTTGATCCTTTTTGTAGGTGCAATGGATCCCAAAATAATCGGAACCACTGATGAATTGACCAGTAAGATAATTTATGACATGATGAAGGTTGTTGGTCCTGACTACTTTGACGTTTGTGATACTACACTCCCAGACATGGAAAAATATCTGAATAAATATCACTTCAATTTTACCCGAAGCGCTTCTTTGCCTCTATATAGTTATGGAAATCTGTAGGATGTCAATATTTCGGACCTGAAGAACTATATCCCGCTAAATTATTTAATTTTTATTTTAATTTTATTAATAAGTTTATCCTTTGAAGTTACTTAATTAATTAGTTTTATATTTTAATCCATTATTATTATTTTATTTATATTATTATTATTATTTAAAATTTATATTTTTTTTAACTTTCATCCCCCCATTCTCGGCGCAAAGAGGGAGGGGGTTTCACAATTTTGGTTCTTCTCCTGGAAGCAACGTTGCGGCTGCTCCGTCCTCCACCACCAGCGACACCTCCTTGGATCGTCCTCCTCCTTAATGTGACGTCGGCCTTGGCTTCTCCAGATCCAGGAAGTGGCAGTGGTTTCTCTCCAGTGGCGGCGAACAGCAGGTCGAACCCCTCTCTGGCAGACTCCTCAGCTCCAGCTCGGCGCGATCAGGTCCAGCGGCGTCAACCTCGGCTCCTGTCAGTGGTGCGGCGCGCCAAGGATCCATCGGACTCCCCTCTTCAACAGATGCAGCTCGACCTCTCTCATGCGGCGAACAGCCTCTTCTTATCAACGGCGGCTTGCTCGATTCTTGGCATCAGCTTTGGTTTCAACGGCCAATAGGGAGGCTCGGGAACGGCAGCGACACCCTCCTCAAAGTTCGGTCTCAACAGTCCTATCCTACGGCGGCGCAAAACAAGACTTCCTCATAAGCGGGTTCTGAGGTTCGGTGGTGCGGAGATGCAAAAATTATGATTTTGAGATCTGAAGTTGTGGTGTAATTTTTGTGTTAGTTTAGATGTGATTTGAGTCTAAACTGGTCCAAGTCTGGTTTAAGTGGGTATGGTGTTTGCTGTGGAAGAGAAACGGTCCAGAGAAGCAGAGGCGAGACACTGGTGAATGGTGTCGCGGTTGTTGTGGCATTGGCTCCTCCTAATCAGCTGTGGCTAAACAGTCTGGATGGAGAGTGGAAAAAAAGTGTGTGAAGGGGGCTGCGAACTGTGGGTTGAAACGGTGAGAAGCAGGGGATAAAGTAGAGGAGTGGATCAGTCGAAGACACCCAACGGTGAGGTGAAAAAAATGAACTATCGGTGAGAAGGAAGGAAACAAAGGAGTGTCAATGAAGGCCACCATTGGGAATAAAAAAAGCTCACAGTTAATATAAAATAAGAGGTCACCAATGGTTGAAAAACAAATGAGGAGCAGGGCGCGGGGTTCACCGATATAAAGAGAAAAAATAAAGATAAAAGAATCACCGGTGCCAAAAGGTCACCGTTATTACAAAAGGGTCACTGTGAATGGATAGGGTAAAAAATGAGTGAAAATGGATAGCATCGGTGACCCAATAGGTCACTGATGGCTCTTTTCTACCTCACAGGTAGACTAAAAACAAAAGGTAATAAATAAATAGTCTAACTGCATACATGTGATTGAATAATTAATGTTTTAAAACTCTAAAATAATTAATTAAAAAACTAATTGAACACTTAAAGTTAAAAGAGAACTACTTTATTTAGTTAAAACTAAAACTCTTTACTTAATTAATTAGAAGTATTATTAAACATATTAATTAATGAAGTTGATATATTTTAATAAATTTATATTAAAGGATAAAATATTAAAATAAAGTCTAAGTTAATAAATAGAAAAAACGAGGATTAAATAATTGTTTATAAAAATGTTAATTTATTAAAAAGTCAAGAAGGTTTTATTTAACCAAACTATTTAAGAATTAATTAAATTATAAAAGTAAGGTAAGGTTAAAATAATTAATTTAAAGACTAAAAATACTTAATTAATTATAAAAATTGTTTAATTAAAAAATTAATTATAAAATTACCAAAGTAAATTTATTTAGAATAAAGTGCTTAAATAATTAATTAAATCATCAAAAATTAAGTAAAAATATGCAGAAAAACTATGTAAAAATAGAGCCACATCAATGTTGACCCCACAACTGTTGCTGAAGAAGCTGTTCGGGGTCAAAGGTTGTCGAAGGAAGGTTGCGAAGAAAACACGCTGAGTCTCCCACGTGTGAGACTAACCTGGGATCTCGGATATCATTGGATTCTATGATGAACCTTGGCATGTCTTTTGAATATGTATTAGAACATTTTAATATACCAAATGATTTATAAGATTTTGAAGTTCCTTGTATAGAATCAACTAGACATGAGTTTTCATTATTCATCCTATTAATATTCTTATGATTAAATTTCTAACCATGATTGGTTGAAATATGCAGCTCCATTTAAAGAAACTGATGTTGTGATGATGCCTGAAGGAAGCGTTGATATTAATGTCAATCCTACAATTGAGGTGAAATTGGCTCAGGTGAATCATGAGACAGAAGATCTTCCTAAGATTCATTCCGAGGATCCTAATAAAATTAAGGAGATCATTCCCCACCCATAGACATCAAACAAAACCATTGAAACTAAGAATATTGGGGAGGAGTCTTCTCAAGATATGAACCTACTATTATGTAAGAGATACTGATATTGTGATCTTACTCGCTTTTTTATCCCTTGAAACTAACCATAACCATAATTTAATTCACCATATAGGTCTATCAACTTCAATGGCTAGGTCCAGAGGTGAAGCCTCTGTATCATCTCCAACAATATTAGGAGGTGAAGAAACCACTGTCAAGAAAGGAGTAGAACAGGGAACTTCTTTAAGTTAATTAATTCTAGAATATGTCCCTTCTTATGACAGTGATTATGAATCAGACCCAAAACTACAAAAGGCCCTTCGTCTTTCACATCGCAAGGCATGGAAAAATATATGGAAGATAATATCTGAAATTCCCCTTTAGGAACTGCCTTAAAAATTCCATGACTTTCATCTCTTTTTATCACATGGGGATTTTGTGGTTTTGAATACCGTGAAATTCATACTACAATGAAAGAGATTGTCCAAAAGAAGGAGCAAGAGCAGAAGCTTTAGTAAGATCTGATAAAAACTAAATTGTTGATCAACACGAAAGAATTCAAAGTAGCGTTGTCCCAAGCTGAGGCCAATACTGCAAAGTTGAAAGAACTAAAGATAAAGATTAAAGAAAATATTGTTCAGTAACTATGTCTTCAACAGGAATTATATATTATCATAGGGCAGCTTGACCAGCTTCATAACTCAATAATATAAGTCTATAAGGATGGTGAAAAAGTTATTTTAGATGTTAAGGAAGCACTTCGTCATGTTGAAGAGAGCGGAGCTGGTCGGCTAAATGAACTTCAACAGGTAGTTAATGGGGATAAAGAGGTTATTAACCAAATGAAAAGTTATGTAGAAAACATTTTGTGATTTTTGATAGAAGAGAGACTCCAGTTTGTGGATTCTTCTCTGTGAATTCTTTACTCATAAATGAAAAGTATTTTGTCTTCAATCATATGTGTTTTCATTATTGCTAGCTACTTTTTCTTTTACCTAAGCCAATGGGCCTAGTAAGCATAGTTTGATTTTTACTAGGGTTATACAGACAACCCCACAAATTTTGTATCTTTTGACTTTTTATTGCTCAATATTACCTAAACCATACAAAATGTACATTTAGTGAGTTGGGACTTCACTTTTGTTCAAGGTTCCTTTTGTAGGTTACCGATATGGTGAGTACCACGTCTCTTATTGTTGGCAGTTTAGAGTCATGAATGTTGGACTATAAAGGGATGGTGTTTAAGGTTGAACAGATTTGACCATAAATTTTGAAATTATATCCCAAAGAAGACTCAATAGCTAAGAATTTCTCTAATATTCTTTAAATATTTCCAAGGGGAATCTTGAGTCATGATTTTTATGGTCACCAAATCTAAAACTTGTATAAACATAAAGGAATTCTCTTCTAAGAACGAGGTTGCCATTATTTGACAAACCCATTATGGGGGTTGTGTTATGCAAGTCCGACTAGGGAATATGTTTCATATCCAAATAGTGGCATCTTTTGACTGACAGGCCTTTTATGTAGGAAAATTGTATGCAAGGCCTCTGGGGGCACGTACTGCATATTCAAGAAAAAGAGCTCTTAGGAATTTAACATTTTACTATTGATAGACAAGGTAAAATAATATTTGGGTGACTCAAGACCATAGTGGGTGGTTTTTCCAAGTAAAATGATTTTAATAATAAAGGTTTATCTATGCCGACATATGTCATGAATAGGAAAACCACTTCTACACAAATTTGGTGTATGAGGAATGGTTAAAAAAATTCAGAAAAGGGAATTTTTGATATCAGACTACGCAGTTTTAAGTCATGAAGTGAGGACATTGTATTGTGTAGTTTCAAATCATGCAGTGATGACATTGTACTATACAGTTTTAAGTCATGCAGTGAGGACATCGTATTATGCAGTTTTAAGTCATGCAGTGAGAACATTGTACTCTGCAGTTTTAAGTCATGTAGTGAGGACATTGTGATGTGTAATTTTATGTCATGCAATGAGGACATTTTACTGTATAGTTTTAAGTCATGCAGTGAGGACATTGTATTGTGTAGTTTTAAGTCATTTAGTGAGTAAATTATGTGGATTTAATTTTGAGGCCATTATCTTTGACCAAAGGTTTGAGACTCTTCCAATTTCTTGGTAATTTATTTGGAAACATACTACCATGTTCAAGTATGGAAGCAAAGAATTCTAAACTATGATTTGGGAATTTTTGGATTTGAAGAATGATATGGGAAGAAGGATAAAAGCAATAGAGGACGTCTTTTTTAATAATGAAATTATCATTATTTGACAAAACCATTATGGGGTCTGTATTATGAAGTGAAAACTGAGGAATATGTTGCATATCCAAATAGTGGAATATTTTGACTAATGGACCTATTATGTATGAAAATTTTATACAAGGCCTCTGGGGGAGCGTACTACATAGTCAGGAAAAAGAGCTCTTAGAAGTTTGACATTCTATTGCTAAAAGCCAAAGATAGTTTATGGAGATTCATATTTTCCAAAGCACAGAGTTTGGTTTATGAATAAAGGTACTTGAATATGGAGAGAATATTTCCAATCATGATTTCCAAAGAATCAGAGGAATAGTATTTCTATGAAGTTCTGACTTAAACATAGGAAGTATGGTGTCTGTAGTTTTTAGATCATACAACTAGGACCAAAAATGAAAATAGTATATGACATGTGGTTATGTGATCCAAGGTTATTTCCTATTACTTTGAACACATGGAAAGGGAAATGTGTAAACCACGGTCTTGAAGACTTTCAGATTAAGAGAAAGGTAATGGAACAAATATACATGAATGACTGCTTTAAAATACAGATTTTTGTATATTGTTATCAAAGTTTAAATGGGACGAAAGACACTTTAACCAAGAATGAAATTACCATTATTTGACAAGCCCATTATGGGGGTTGTATTATGCAGGGCCAACTGGGGAAAAATATTGTATAGATAAATACTAGTATCTTTTGAATGACAGATCCATTATATAGGAAACTTTTGCAAGGCCACCTAAGGGAACGTACTGCATAGTCAAGCAAAATATTTCTCATATATCAGAGACTCATTCACCAAAAAAACTGTAAGAAATATTATAAAGATTTGAAAATATTCGAGATTAAGAGTGTAAAATATGAAAGGGGTAATGCTCAATGCACAGGAGAAATATTTGAATCAATATTGGCCATGAGTTTGGAGTCCTTTACATAGATCCAAATCATATGTAAAATGGGGACATTCTTGTTTCCTTGGTGGGCTCTCTAAGGATAAAACCCAAAAATGAAGAGCCACATATATATTTTTAATTATATGTGGAAGAGAAATAAAAAAGTATCTCGTGACCAGGACTAGGAGTTACGACCTAGATTTTACTACATATTTCAATGGTATGAGAATCAAGCTATACATAGTTATTTGGGTGCTTTTCATTTTAATGTCATGCAGCTAGGACTTTGTTCTGTGCAGTTTAGAGTCAGGCAGTGAGGACATGAAGTGATTCCGACTTAAAAAAAAGAAATATTGTGACTGGAATAGGGAATTAAACCCAGGTGTCACTACGTATCTCATATGGATGAGAATCAATCCATACATAGTTCTTTGAACATTCCCTATGAAGGTTTGATTCATACATAGGGAGTAAAGGGTTTTTATTGTGGTTGGGCCCAAGATTGGAGATCTAGGCGTCTCTACGTATCTCATGTGGATGTGAATCAAGACAAACATTGTTCTTGAACAATCATTTCCCACACCAATTGAGTTTAATGTGAGAAACGGGGGGTTTTTAACACATCCTATAAGAATAGTTAAACTTAAGACACAAAATGGTATGAATATCAAATCATGTATCTTAAAAGACCACTCTATATAGATCAAGTTCATATACAGGAGGAGGAAAAGGGAAATAAAAGCTTTTTTGGTTGCAGATGGGCCCAATATTGGAGATCTAGGTGTCTCTATGTATCTCATTGAAAATGAGAATCAAGCCACACGTAGTTCTTGAAACAAAGACCCCATGCAGATCTAATTCAAACATAGGGAGAAATGTAACTCATGTATTACTAAGGAGTAGTAATGATGTCAATAATGCTTGCACATGGAAGCTCTTAAATTCAAAATAGATAAGACTTTAACTGTACATTTTATTATCGTGTAACGAGGACAAATGATGTCATGCGACAAGGAAAAATATGCTACGCATTTTATCGTCATGCAGCATGGACGCTTATGGTTGTTATGCAGTTTAATGTCTTGAAACTAGGATTTTGTGATGTTCAGTTTAGAGTCATGAAACGAGGACATTGTTTGCAGTTACAAAAAGTATTTCTTTAAGAATATCGCATTGGTTGGAGTTGTAATAAGATCTCCATCCATTGAGATTAGGGAATAAGCTTCATTTGAGTAAACCTTGTGTATGTAATAAGGTCCTTCCCACTTTGGCTCAAGATGTGGAGGTTTATTTCCTAGTATCATTGGAGTCCTGAGGACCAATACCAATTTTCCTTGAAGAAATGAATGGAGGAAAACTTTCTTGTTAAAGGCTCATGCTATTCTATTCTGATAAAATTCTAAATGATGAAAAGTATGTAATTTTTTTCATCTAATTTTTCCAGCTCATCAAATCATTTCTAAGACATTTCATCTATAGATAACTGAAGATAGATTGCAACTCTGAGTGAAGGAAATTGAATTTCAATTGGAAAAATAGCTTAGGTGTCGTACACCAATGAATATGGGGTTGTCTGAGTGGTAGTACAGGTAGTAGTATGATAAGCCAATAAAGTGTGGAAAAGTTTATCAGGCCAAGATTTCTTATCTTTATCCACCATCTTCTGGAGTATATTTGATAAGGTCTTATTGAAAGCCTCTATATATCCATTGGCCACTTCATGATAACAAGACGAATGTTTCTATTTGATATTGTTCTCCTGATATAACTTCTTTAACTCAAAAGAACAAAAATTGGTGCCATTGTCTATCAATATAGTATGAGGGATACCAAATCTGGTGATGATTTTAGTTTTGAAAAAACTAAAAATGCTTTTGGCTCCGATTTCTTTGAGAAGTATTTCCTCAAGCCATTTGGAAAGGAAATCAGTAGCAGTAAGAATATACTAGAACTTCTTAGTCGTAGCTGGAGGATAAGGCCCTACGACATCCATTCCCCATATGGAAAATGGCCATGAGTATTTAGTTTTATGTAACAACTCCAGGGGTTGATGAATGAAGTTGGCATGCACTTTGTAGGAATGACGTTTCTTGGTGAAATTTGTGTAATCCTATGCCATTGAAGGCCAAAAGTATCCCAGCCTTCAAATTTGATTAGAAATCCTATGCCTGGACTGGTGAGAATCACAATCTCTAGAAAGTACTTCTTTCATGGAAACTACAGTTTCTTTTCTTTCAATACACCTGAAGAGGATTCCATCAAAGCCTCATTTGTAGAGGATCTTCTAGTGATCTAGACTATCATAAAGAGTAAAATTGTCCACCTTTCATTGGATATGTTCTTTTTCAGCTCTATCTGGTGGAAGTACTCCATTTTGAATGTATTCCATGATGGGTGTCATCCATCTCGTGGTATGACCATATGGATTAGAAATAGGGAAAATTTCATTAATTTCCTCCATTTTAGTTTGAACAAAAGGTGAGACCACATGAAGATGGGCTATATTGATGATTTTCTCATCCTGATTTGGATCTTTCAGGGCTTTGGATGCATTATCCAGTGCATCAGCTTGGGCATTTTGTGATTACAAGACATAAGACAATGTTGGATCTGAGGGAAATTTAGCCATTAACCCTCCGATGTAATCACACAAATGGATTAACTCTTATTTTAAAATAGAATAATACACAATGATTTTTTTTATTACCAACTCTGAATCACTTTTCACTTTCAAGTGATTCACTTGTACCTAAAATTCCAATTCCAGGCCAGTGATGAGAGATTGATATTCTACCTCATTGTTGGTACCGCCTTCTGAAAACAAGAAGGAATATGGCAACACTACCTTTTCTAGGGAGATAAGTACAATTCCTAGCCCAACTTTGTTGAGTTTAGAGTTTTCCATTCTCTTCCTTGTTGGACTTCTGAAGGCACCATCAAAGTAAATTTCCCATGTTTGTGGATTATCTTGAATAAGGAAGACCTCTTCATCAAGAAGTTCATTATTCAATGATGTATCTTCTACAGATGGATGATCAGCAAGGAAGACAGCCTGAGCTTGGCCTTTTATTGCCTTTGAGGAAAAAACTAGATATCAAACTATTGAAAAATAATTGTCCACTGTGCCAAATGCCCTGTAAGCATAGGATGGATGAGGATAAATTTGAGCAGGTTATTGCAAGATTCCAATTGGACCTCATGATGTTGCAGGTAGTGCCTTAATTTCTGAACTACAAAGATTAATTCCATGCATCAATTATCAATACTTTAATATCAAGTCACTCTATTAAGCTTAGTTCGACTGAGATAGTAGAGACTATTTTCATTCTTAGCATCATTCTTTTGGGCAAGGAAGACACCCAATGATCACTCTAAAGCTATCACATAGAGAATAAGTGTTCTTCCTTAAATAGGTGTCATTAATACCAGTGGAATATAGAGATATTTCTTGAGGGTATCAAATTCCTCTTGGTAGTATTCAATCCATTGATAGGTGACTCCCTTATTCATTAATCTGGTGAAGGTTAAACACATGCTTGCCAAATTGGCGATAGAGAGATGAATATAGGCCAAATTTCCTTGAAGTCCTCTTAATTCTTCCAAATTTCAAGGAGGTGAAATTCCAAGGATTTATTTTTTCTTCTCAGGATCAACTTCAACGCCATGATGGCATACAACTAAGCTGAGGAATTTTCCTGAGGTTACCTCGAAAGAAAATTTCAAGGGATTCATCTTCAAACTATGCTGCTGAAGTTTATTGAATATGATATAAAGATCAGCCAGGTGATTAGAACATTGTCTAAATTTAACCACCAGATCATTCACATAAAATTTGAAAAAATTTCCTAAGAATGATTTGAAGATATGGTTCATGGAGCGTTGATACATTTCACCTGCATTATTTAATTCAAAGGGCATTACCCGGTAGAAAAACACACCTTGAGGGGCTCTGAAAGTTGTATACACTTAATCTTATGGGGCCAAGTAGATTTGATTGTACCTAGAGTATCCATCCATAAAGGAAAGATCTTCATATCCAGTTGTTGCATCAATTAAAAGCTTGTGATCAGAACTGGAAAGTCATCTCTAGGACAATGCGATTAAGATCTTTGAAATCAATGAAAACTATGATTTTCCTATTTTTATTTCTCACTAGGATAATGTTGTCTATCCATTTTGGATATTGAACCTCCCTTAAAAATTTATCCTTGATGATCTTATCAAATTCAGCTTTAATTTTAGAGGTATGATTTGGGTGTGTTCTTGCAGCCTGCTTGAATCCTCGATGTTCTTACAGAAAACCCAAATGATGAGTGGCTACATCAGAATTAAGACCTAGAATTTCTGTATATTTCTAAGAAAATATATCTCAATGTTACTTTAGAAATAAATTATACATCTCTTTCTATTCAAAATTCATGTCCGTACTAATTAGAGTGGGGTGTGGATCTTCTTCTGTACCTAGATTTATTTCTTTAAGCTCATCCACAGTGGTATAGACACCTTCCTCAAATGATGGATGAGCATACTTTAGATATTCATCTTCTTCTTCATTATGTTTCTCTTCTTCTATTTCTACTTTCATAGTATATGATGAAGCAAAACTTTCGATGCTAGGGGAGGATTCAGTATTTTAACATCCTGAAGAAGAGGCCACCATTTCTGACCCTACTGATGATGAAGGGTATTCCTGAAGCATTGAAGAGGATCTGATGGGTTGGGAATCAGAATCCCTGTATTCCTATAGTATTTCTACAAATTCTTCTAGTTTTATTGATGAAGTAGAGACTTTATAAAGTTCAGTGGATTAAATAAAGACATATCCGTTTAAGATTTCATCACTGTTTGGTAAATCAACAATTTCTCCCATGCTGTCAACCTCGATTGCCGCAATTTACATTATGAAAGTCACTAGATGAGTGATCAGATTTGGGTTTATCATTTCAATTTGATTGATAGGAAATACATAATCTATACTTAAATGTTTGAATGTTTTTTTATGATCTTTTTTAGGCCATTTGGATCATTTATTCTGGTTACCTCCTTTTCCATGGACCTCGGTCCCTTCATGTGATAAAATTATGCCTCAATGTATTGAGATTCACACATTTTTAATGGAGCCTTGTCACTATAAAATGTTCAAATTTTACCATTGAAATAGTACTTGAGACATTGGTGGTATAATGAAGGTATGGCTGCATGTTTATGTAGCCAAGGCCTTCCAAGCAGAATGTTAAAGGCTATGTTCGTACGGAAAACCATAAAATTTGAATTGGACACAAGATCCCAAAACATTGTTTTGAGTGTAATCTCTCCTAAATTTTCTTTCTCATTCTTGTCATAAGATTGCAACATTAAAGTGGAAGGAGATAAGTCAGATTCAATGAGGCCCAATCGACAAAGTGTATGAATAAGAATGAGGTTGACTCCTGATCCATTATCAATGAAGGATCATCAGATTTCTATATCATTGACCCTTCCAGATAGATACAAGTAAATAATATGTCCATGTACAAAATCATCTTCATCTTCACCCGTAAAAGATATAATTGCATGACATTCTGTAGGATCATTCTCTATCCGGTAAAACTCAAAAGCAGCAACTTCAGTTTAAAACTCTTGAGTACCTGACAAAGCCTCAATAAGTGATTCTCAAATATCTTTTGACAGATTCAAGGCATCCAAAATTGACAACTTTTCCAGTACTTGGGCTAGGTATATCAAAACACCATACTTTTGATCCAGAGGTCTGCATTTCCCAGCATAAAGATGCATTTTTTGTAGGTGCATTGGAATTTGACACTCCTGATGTAGATGTACCCTGTGTCGGAGCAGAAACTGGAAATACTTCTAGCTTTGGTAGATTATACTGAATAGATCTGTCTAGTTTTTGAGAGAAAGATGGTGTAACTTCTAATCGGTCCTCCAAAATAATCATGTTAGGACGGAACCTGTCATGCGTGGAAGAATATCCTTGTTCTTGTTGAGCCCGCTGAAGGGCTCTCCCATGCATTTCCGCCGCATATATGGTTCGATCAGGGGTAGAATTAAAATAGTGGATTATAGAATACCCATGTATTCCCTTGTATCCTCAACCTTGGATTCTTCCTCTAGTTCCCCCAATTAGGTATAGGGAACTCAGGATCATTATAACCAGAATCACCATCGGCATAGGGATCCATTAAGTGGATAGAATTGATAGAATAAAAGATCAATTCTTCATCTAATGAAGATTATACTTGATAGGTCAGTTGTGGTTGTGCTGTTTGGCAGGGCGGTGCCCTTTCTTTTGAAACAGATGTCATGAAATCTATCAGATTCAAAGACAACTTTAGCCTTGACACGATCTCATCTTCTTATAACTGCTCTTTGTCCTTATGATCATGTAACTTCTTTGAGGATTGACCTTTGGAGGATTTATCTTTTGATGAAGATGGTTTTTCTATGTCGGGAGTGGTAGAAGACACAATCATTTGTTTAAACTATGTTCATAGAATGGAATGATTTTAGTTGATCATTTTCCTAATCATTTAATCATTATATTTCTATGCATTTTTACTTTTGACTTCATGTCGTTTTCCTTCTTCCTCTGGATCAATAGCAGTAACACATGCTACTTGGGATGATGAACTTTTTAGTTTCACTTTTCCAGAGTCTACCATTTTTTGTAGGAGGAATTTGAAAACAAAACACTCTTGAAAGGAATATCCCAACATCTGGTGAAAAGGACTATAATTTGGAAGATATTTTTCTCCTTCTTTGTTTGGTTTCTCCAGCCTTGGAAACTGAACCAATTTTTTTTCCAAAGATGATATGAAGTAACTGAGAACATGTTCATTTCAAAAAGAATAAACTTTGTTCTTTAACTCCTCAAACTATTTCTGCCTTTGATATCTTTGATCATCTTGACGAGACAGCCATTGTTTTTTATGTTTGGGAGGCAGATCCCTTCCATATGATGAAGGTTTGGAAGTGTAAGTAGGTATGAGTGCTTTATTTAGTGTGACTATAACATCCTCTTCTTTCCCTATTCTACTTCCCAGAGCTAATGGAATTACATGAGATTTATATTTAATTTCCAAAATGAATCCTCCACCTATTGGGAAATTGAAGCAAGGTCTCAAAATCTTCCTATGTATTTCACAGGGATCGGTGGTGTGCGTAACTCATCAAATATATTTTCCAAACAAATTGGCAGCAACTCTTCCTAAGGGAGTGCCAGATTTAAAGAATATGTCAATCCTTTCCATCGAGCAATGAAACTTGAAACTCTTTCATTTTCCCTTTTTTCCAATTTTTAAGATAAAAAACTATTATCTTTGGACGCATTGAACTGAATTGAAGAAGGAATTTCTGAGGGAGATCTTCCCATCCAGTAATTGATCGATATTTCAAACTTGTATTTCAGACAAAAGTTGGTCCATGTAATGACTACACAAAGCACCTAAGCTTTACTGCTTCTTGTTGTTGAGGAGTCACCATCATGATATCACACTGAGGAACGAAATGTGTTAAGTGTTGTTCCTAATAACCCAAACCATTAAATATTGGGAATGTAGTATTCACAAAGTTTGGTGAGGGAGGGATCGGATCCACCCATTCAGGGTAAGCTCTCTTTTCCGACTGAATGGGTGCATATCGTTCTTCCATAGCTTCCAATCGATTTTTTAATGCCTCAATTGTGTTCATAAGCATTTGAGGAATATCTATATGATATGGGACCTATATAGGTATAGTAGTTGGAGCTTTAACTGGTGCAACGACCAGCAAAACCACTAGTGGTGGTGCTGGTATTTGTCTTGGATAAACCATGGGGATAGGCCTATAAGGATGTGTTTGATCCTTCCCTAGCAATGTACCCAATGGAGGGAATTCATTATCTGAATCTATAGTTACGAAAAATCCTCTTTTATAAGGAGATCCTACAGGATGTACAGGTTGAGGATATTCTTGGGGGGAATGTTCAGCAGAAATGCTGCTTTGAAGTAACTATGTATTGAGTCTTTTTAACTCTTTCATCTCATATTATTTCTGTGAAAATCTTTCTTCAGGTGAAATATATTGACCTCATCCAATGGAAAAGAGATATATAATCTGACTTTTTTCCTTTCCCCTTGTTGGAAACCTTTCGAAGGGGTGGGAGTTGGTTACTTGAGGGCATACCTAGATTCTAGGTAAGCCTCTGATTTTAGATACACACACCCCCTTAATTTGATTTATTGTGTACTATATTTTGGATAAGAACTTCATATTATGATTCCTTTGAACTAGAATCATCTTATGAAGGATCTTATGTAATGGTGTTAATGACATTTACTGATTCATAATGCATTGATGACATTCTGTTAGTATCTTTATAAGATCGTCTCCTTTTGTATCTTCTATGAGACTTTGTTCTCCTGTATGATGAATTCCCGGGAATTGTTTGACAGAAAGTTGTCTGAAGGGAATCCTTGGATATTTTAGTTGTGCACACTCTTTGTATCTTCTTCCCTAATCGGTAGAAAACTAACTTCTGTTGAGGAGGGTATTTTAGATGTGAAAACCCCCCCAGCCCTGCAGGCTGGGGCTATTCCTGTTATTCTTATTCAAACATTCTAACTTTGTTTATTGAATTCAAAGGTTGAATTAAACAATCCCCCATCCCTATAGGCTGGGAAGGATCTTGAACTTCTATAGTTTAGATTTTCACAGCTACTCTTTTGATTTTGTCAATTTTGGTTCGGACATTAGTTGGGTATATTATTCAAAAACCACTCAAATAACCTATTTTGGAAGATATCTATTCTATTTTAAACATTTGAATTATCTAATGATTGACATCCTTTAAGCAGTAGGCCTACTTAGGATTCTCAGATGCTTAATGCAAAAGTATCTCAACAGCTTTCTTTCTTTTGGCCTGACTCTAATGAGAGCTAGTTGAGACCTATTCTTGAGTGTACATTTGATTACATACAAAATATTTTGATTGTATCCGGTCATTGGAAATAACATTGCATGGGACCAATTTTGGTGGGATTTTCTGATTATGGAGCACAGTAAAATGCAATTCTCCATGTGCACCCCATCCTTTGATACGAACACCATATGAGGTATCATAAATTAATTGGAATAGCCTCTTTAGAGCATTGAGGCATGCATGCTGAAGGGTGCTCTACTATTTTTCAACCTTTGGATGTTGAGAAACTGAGAGAGATGCTAGGTCAATTTGATGTTTCAACCCTTCTATTACCTTTACATGATTTTTATATTCATCATATGGTAATACTTTGGTTTTCAAATTATATAGAGTCTTCTATAATTTTAGGCAGACATCATGAATGAAATCTTCGGCCATCAATTCTAAAATGTTTTATTGAGAGTTTTCCAAAGGTTAGAACATGAATGGTACTTCTCATTTATCCAATTATGTTTAACATATCTTCACCATCTTTCACTAGAGTTTTCTCCACTTGGTCTGACTATAGTGGACGCTTCTTAATTGTTTTATTAAAAAAAATCATTCACTTTTTCCTTTGCAGTATTAGAATACAAATAACCCAAGGGAGGTTTGTAGAATGATTTTTTCCTTAAGATGTCTTCTGGTTGAGAAAGAATTTCACCTGTTAATGATAGGGAATCATACATGACTAGACTTGTGTTGGAAAGTGCCTCAAGATAAGAGGGATTTCTCATTACTCCATTTTCAATTATAGAATTATCTTGACAATGAAAAATACTACTACGGAGAGAACTTTCATAGAAAATTTCATCATGAGGAGTACCACCATGGTGGATTACATGAAGGGATAAATCCTCTTCCTCCTTGGTCTTTTGGTGACACAGAGGGTTGTCGTGGATCTCATCCAAAGATAGGCTCTCTGGATTGACCAAATTTTCATGAAGCAAGAATTCATGGAGAAGTGTCTGATGGGGAACTTAAAAATTATTATTACTACTCCCATAATTTGGTAATGAGATGGTGGGATCTTGAGCTGTAACATATAAATGTTTTAGGGCTTCAAGAACTCTAGCACTAAGAGGAGCCAGATCGCATCTTGGATCTTGATTTTCCAATTGTGTTTGTAAATAATTCTTATTAGATGCTCTCTTACACTTAGTCGGGTCCATTTGCTGGGAGAATTAGTTATCATGGGTAGGTGTATATGCCTGCCTTGGAGTGGTCATCAAAACGGGCCGATTACCACAAATTGGAAAGGGTGTATTTTCCCAATCTAGTTGTCTGTATGTTATGGGGGAGTATGCCCCATAACCCCTCTGGACTATAACGGAGGTATGTATCTGCTCCGGGATGGCATGTCGATGTTTCATCCCAGGCATGGGGATAGATTTATGTGTTTGTTCCCCTGGTACTGTTGAATTTGTTGTTATGATATTCTGGCATACTTCCAGAATATGGGTAGGAATTTGTGTCTTCCCTTTCACCATTTCTAAAATGTGTTTGGTGACTTCAGTGGTCGTAATGGTAATATAAGTCTATTGCGTATCTGGAGTAGGTGTATGTTCATGCTCCTATCCTCCCTTTCCTATAAATGGGTACTGAAAGTACTCCTGTAGAGGGGAAGAGAGTTGAGTCTGCCCCAGATTTGTCATCGGATCTTTTCGACTGACTTCTCTGGGTGCTTCCAAATGAGAATGTTGGAAGGATTGATGAATTTTGGAGGGTGTATGTACCTACTGGATGTTTTACATCAATCATGGTTGGCATACTTCTTTAAATACTGGAAAAAAAGATTACTGGCAGAATTGGTGAGTGTAAGAAAGTGTATGTTCCTGTTTACCAGTTTCCACAACACTTGATTGAAGGGATTCCTTAAATGAATTCAGAAGAGCCTGATGACTGACTTATAATTTGTAAATAGGTGTATTTGAATGTTCATGGTACTTCAATGGATTTTCCTGGTGGTATTGGTGGGTCACTTCCAGACGAGTCTGTTGGGTAATAGAATTAGCACGGATGGGTGTATGTGCCCGCTCATTGTTTGCCATCAAGTTAGGTTGATGGAATTATTTAGATGGGTAAAAGGTAATAATATTCTCTTTATTGGATGGAATTTGTCCTCTATGGTTCTTCTTGCGCACCCAGGTCTGATGGACCTGGGATGAATGTCTAGAGGCAACACCCCCATCATGTTGGGGGTTCACTTTTGCGTGATTCTTCTGGCAGCGATTGTTGGTGGGAGTCCTCGGTAAGAACCCTTGAATCATTGAATTTAGGACATGAGTGGACTCTTGATCCACCTTCCTATGGTATGGAAGGGAATGGTTGTTGCGTTCTAGGGATAAGGACCCAAAATGGTTTAATACGGTGGTTGGAACCATCTGCTTCTTGAACATCGGTCGTCATTGACCGGACGATCGAGGGTTATTATTAACCTGGAGAGACTTTCAGGAAGCCTCCAAGGCTGGTATAGTATCGTGATGATGGTAGTTCCTTACCAATACATTGGAAACCCAGCATTGAAGATTCTGAGTTGGTGATGACGTCCTTCCAGTGGATCAGGATTAAGTTTGAGCAGCAGTCGGGGAATTCATGGGTGAAAACTTGAAGGAATTCATTTGGAGTGAAGGGAGTTCTGAGAAAACTTGAAAACAACTATAAACTAAATTAAACAAATCAATTTTATATGGATACATGTGTGATTAATTCCTTTTTCTGGACTTCCTTTATCAATTGATAGGGTCCTGACAGGTGGGTAACAATATTAACTTGGTTAAGGATTAATGTCGGGTTCACCATTTTTATTTTGTAGTTCCTTGGAACGTGTGTTATAGTTTAAGAATCACTGCTTCCAAGAGGTTTCCATTGGATTTATTCATGGAAATAGAAACATCCAACAGTTCTTTATCCAAAAAGGGACCTTCTTTCTAAAGTCAGACGCTCGTTAAATTTGAACTTTATGATATTTAAGAACATGCATTGGTCAAGAGGATGGGAGGTCAGACTCATCACACCCTTTTGGGGGGAATTATTGTCTACTCTGGGACTATCTTTATAAATTTAAGATATTTTCATGAATCCTTATTAATTCACAAAGTATAACATAGGTTTCCCCTGAAATTTTCAATCAATTATTAACATGTGTTAAATTTAGAATCATCCATATGTATTCGAGTTTCTTCATAATTAGAGATATCTATATGTATTAGAGGTTATCCATCAATGGTATCCTCTCATATACTATTTAGAGATTCCTTTAATCATTGTTATGATGATACTAGTTTTTAAAGCACTCAGTGGGGCACTCAGGAATTTATTTTCATTTAGGGAGATGAAGGTTTGTTTTGATATTGGGATCGGACCCATAAAATGGGAAACCTACAAATCCTGGTGAAATGAATCAGAAACCTCATAGTTTAGTGCCACTTAATGAGACACATCATACCTTTTAAGTTCATGTGATAAGTACCTCACTATATAGTTTAATTTCATGTTGTAAGGACATCTAAGATAAATGTACTTAGTTAAAGTTTGGTGTGGGACTTATGTCGAATCATCCCAAGGAACTTGGAAAGAATATAGGCTTCCAAGTAAGATTAGACCTTGTTGGGAATATGGACCAAGAATAACAGGATTGATTTTAATTGTTGGGTTTGAACCTCTAGGAGGATTCCTATGTATCCCATGTGGATGGGAATCAAAGCCCACGTAGTTTGATAAGTCTTATAAGAGAGTATAGTCCTTTGAGAGAAATGAGTTTGGGCTTACTTACTCAAAAGGATTCCTTGGTTATTTGGGGGTTTAATTTGGGTATTATTCCTAAGGAGGATTCCCAACTTAAGGGAATTAAGGTTTTATTCATGAAGAGGATATCCAGTTATCTTGGGACCTAAGAAGGATTCCTATGTTTCCCAATTATGATTGGAATCAGAGTTCTTGTAGTTCATTAACCATGGGTTTTTGTCAAAATTTTGTAATATTCACGAATCTCTAAGCTTGTATGATTCATAATAAGTGTGAGAAACAAGATGATGTGAAAGATTCAACAAAAGCACCCACACTTTTCCTCTTCTACTGGTGGAAGAGGGCATGGCTACGGTGGCAACGGTGGATGAGGGCAAGGAGACCAGGGAAGAGGTTGAGGCAAAGACCCTTCCCTCTATTAACTTTATAGTGGAAAGGGGTCCAATGTATGGAAGGAGTGAAGGTGAAGTAAGTAGATAGGATTAAGACTACAACCTTCTACTTGAATGGTTAGTGGCTTACACCAGGATGGCTGCCCTAGTGAGTCTCGGTTGGGGAGGGAGACTTATCATTTTCTTGTATGGAAAATCAAGTGTGAATCATACCTTCCCTACTAGAGACCTAAGGTTTTGGGTCTTATAGATGAAAAGGGGAGAACAAAACCCAAACCCTAATCCTCTAAACCGGGAACTTCCCAACATTGTTCCTGGGAGAAAAGTCCATGTGACTACGAATATAAAAACCCACAGAAACTCCATGAATCCTAAACCAATTATAAAAAAAAATGTGTGAAACTTATGACTACAGATATACAAACCCAAATAAGAGACATTCTGATGTGCCTTTCCCAAAGGTTTGATAATTCAGAAGGTTTTGGTGGCAGTCTCAATAGAATCCCTTTCAGATAATGGAGCCAATGAAGAATAAGCCTTTCCATGAATGTCTTCGAAGAGGGCTTAATGTCTTGTAGACTTAAGAGAGTAGGTGAATCAAAGAAGGGCGCCCAAGTAGGTACTGGTGCACAATTATGGGTACGCAAGTAGGCTTGGGTGACTTGATATTCTCCTAAGTGAAGAAAAAACTAGATGGTAATACTTGGGAGAGACTTGTCTCAAACCTTCAGGAGTATTCATAGGTAATCCCAGAAGAAGAGCGCTCAAGTTCCTGTGAGAGGAATAGGTGGCACGCAAGTGTTTCTAATTCAGGGAGGTTAGGTGCTTTAGGCACGCAAGTGTTATGGATTTCAAACACTAAAAGGAATTAAGACCAATGATCCTCCTTCAAATCCTCCACTCTAGGTGTTAAAGAACTACCTTGAAAGTTTTGGAAGACTTGGGTGAAGCACTAGGGAGACCAAAGTAGCAATTAGACTTTAGAGAAATCCATCCGTACAAATAAAGGCCCCAAGGCTCTATTTATAGGAAAAAATAGGACCCTGGGAAAAAAGGATATTGGGTGTTCAAGTGGCTTGTGCGCCAAATTGTGTCGCACAAGTACCTTGTATGCTGACAGTGTTTTGGCTAGACTAAGTTGATCTAATGTTCAAGCCTATGAAAATCTTGATTTTATTTATGTGTTTTCTCCTATTTTTTCTAAGGTATTTCCCTTTTTCATTTTTTAGACTCTGTGATGGAACAGAGTGTCAACAAAAACATAATTTATTCATTGATTAATTATCACTTCAACGTTATGATCATTGTAAAGGTTTATTTTGAAATATCATTCTAATAAAGATTTTTAAATTTCAGTTGAAAGAAATTATTTAATCATTATCTAAATAAACCCATTTAATTTTATTATCCTTTTTTTATTAATGATATTTTCAAGAAATTTTACCACATTCCACTCATTGTTAGTTAAAACAATTGATACAATATTTTTAATAAAATCCTACTTTATTTATCTCTTTGGTCAGAAATATGTTTTCCTCTAAAACCATGTTTTCTAAAAATGTTTTCAAAAATGTTTTTAAACTTTTAAAAATGATTTATTAAAATAATTTTTTCCATTTTTATTCTTTAATAAATGTTTTTAAAGGAATATTATTTCATTTTAAAAATAATTATTTTGGATTTTGCTAAAAATATGAAAGTAATCCTCATGTCATTTTCCGAACAAGCCACATTCCTATCCTTTTTACCATACAAAATGAATATTATTTTTAACTTAAAAGGAATTACCCAACGTTATGAACATCATTTATTTGAATTTTCCTTTGAATGTTTATGATGATATTTTTAAATAAAATGTTTTTAAAAGTTATTTTCGAAGAAAAGGATTTTCAAAAAAAATTCAAAATGAAATGGATATTTTCCTAAAAAATGTTATTAAGTGTTGTTTTATAGAGTCTCTATTCATCAAGTTTAAAAAAAACTTTATTCTTACTCCATTTGGTATATGTTGATACCATAATTATTCTTTATATGGATGGTTTATGATTATTTTGACCAAGGATTGTATTGATATTCACTTCCTTTTTTCTTTTTTGGAGGTTTAAAAACATACCCCATCATTAGAATTAAAAATAAAAGGGCATAATATTGAGGGGATTCTCGAATAAAAGTGAGAAAGAGAGGATCTCTTACCTTAAGAGTGTGACACCAAAAGATTTAAAGGGGATTATTGAGAGCTTGGGGTGCCTTGGGAGGATTCTTGAGAGATGAGGGTAGAGTAAGATCATTATCTAAGGATTTTTAGTGAATAGAAGTGGGAGATTGGGTGGGTTTATATAGGAAAAGAGAGGGATTTCTTTAATATTTGGGTTTTGGACTCTACAAAATAAAATATTTCAAAACACAAACCTTCCATTCATTTTTCCCATTGTTTTTTCCAAAGTGAATATGTTTTCATTATTTTATTAGTAAAAGGGCCGAACATATTAAAATAATGTCCTTTCTTATGTGGAGGGGAGTCACACTTTTAAATATATAAATTTAAAACTCTAAAATATATTAAATGTTTTGTAGGATTCGTAAAGGATTAATAGAATTAATCAAGTAAACATAAAATCACGTTATTTTATGGGAAAAACATATTTTTTTTGAGGATACCCATTATTTTATTTATTACATTATCTTTGGGTCATTCTGATGTCATAAAACACACCGTATATTTATACGGTATTTAATTTTTACTCAAAAATTCAACTATCTTGGAAAATTACAAAACATTTACTGTTGGATAATTTAGAAATTATTATTCCAAAAATAATATTAATTTTATCTAAATAATTTTTTAAATATGTGTATTTTCACTTTTAAAATAAGATTTGACATTTATTGAAAAATACTAGGTTTTTGACAATAACCGTTTTTGAACCCTTATAAAAAGTACATTTCACTTCATAAAAAATTATATGACCATTTATAATTAATAAACCTTATTTAATAATACTATTTGTTTAAAAAATCCATTAATTCATCAAAATAATTCCCTTAACTGGATTTTAATATTACCAGAAAATACAATTTTCGTTTAATTAAATCAAAATCAAAATAATTTATAAAGTAACAATAAAAATGAAAACAAATTAATTATTCTATAAAATATAAATATTCACATTTCTAAGTTCTTGATACATATCCCTTTATTACACCGGTGTATTCCCTAAGATTAAGGTGCGTGATGGTGAGACTTTCATGGGGGCGTTCGACAAACATGGTTTGGGTCATGATCTCGATGATCTTGGACTTCTCTCGTAAATGGTTTCACTCATACATAAGTTTTTAGATCTCAAATTGGTATTGGTCAAGCGAAAATCCTAGTTATGCTATCTCTCTCAAAAGATATGACAAATGGGCTTCGTAGGGTACAATCCTACTAGATGAGGTCATTACTTCCTTTGTCTGTGTCAATTGGATTTGTTAAAGCCCTATATTTATATTAATCATGTGATCATTGTTTAATGGATATATTAACAATGATAATATTCTTAATGGTATTTTAAATTCAAATATATAACCATGTAAGTTCATGTGTTTTCTATAACCATATTACATAATAAGATATTTAATTTAATCACAAAGGGAAACATCATTTATAATAGTTTGGGTCGTTAGAATATTCCCCCTTTAAGAAATTTCTCCCTTGAAATTTTCATTTCACCCCCTTAAAATAGATGAGGGTAATTATTTATCATCACTTACTTTGGTCCCCACATTTCTTCTTCAAACATATGGTTTCTCCTGAACACTTTGACAGGGTGCATTGTCTTATTTTGTAGAACTTTGTCTCTATGATCTAAGATCTTCACTAGATACTCATCATAGGAAAGATCATTCTACAATGGTACCACCTATGGATTGATTACATGTGAGGGATTGGGTATATACTTCCTCAATAGTGATACATGGAATACATCATGAACTCGAGATAGATTAGGTGGGAGTACAAGTCGATAGGCCACTGCTCCTATGCGATCAAGGATCTCAAAGGGGTCAATGTATCTTGGAGTAAGCTTTCGCTTATTTTCAAATCTCATCACATTCTTCCATAGAGATATGTGGAGGAATACAATGTCTCTAACATCAAACTCTAGGTCTCATTAATGATTATTAGCATAGATCTTTTTCCGACTCTGAGCAGCCTTAATGTGTTATTGAATGGTCTTAACCTTTTCCACTATTTCCTCAACCATTTCAGGACCTAGAAGTTTTCATTCCCCAACTTCATCCTATCATGTAGGTGTTATGTACCTCTTCCCATAAAGGTATTCATAGGGATCCATTTGGATTATCTAGTGAAAATTGTTGTTGTAATCGAACTCGACCTGAGGAAGATGTTGATCCCATCCTCCTTTTAAGACCATTGAGCATGCTCTCAAAATGTCCTCAAGTGTCTGGATTTTCCTCTCAGATTGGCCATCAATTTAAGGGTGATATGTTGTACTAAAGTTCAACTTAGTATCCAGAGAATTCTGGAGAATCTTCCAAAACTTAGAGGTGAATCTTGGATCTCGATCGGATACAATTGATAGTGGTACTCCATGCAGACTAAACACTTCCCAAATGTATATCCGTTCAAGTAGACCCAGTGAGAATTCATATCATATCGCAATGAAGTGTGTAGTCTTTGTAAGATGATACACCACAACCCATATAGCATTATTTCCTCTTGATGTCTTTGTAAGATTAGTGACAAAGTCCATGGTGATATTTTCCTATTTCCATGTAGGTAAGGGTAATGGTTTCATCATCCCCTTAGATTTTTTCCTTTTTTCTTTCACTTTCTGACATACAAGGAATATTGATGTATATTATGCAATCTATTTCTTCATATTTTCCCACCAATAGTGTTCTCATAGATCTCGATGTATCTTTGGGCTTCCTGGGTGTATGGATAAGGTTGAGCTATGTGCATCATCCAACATATCCTTCGTTAACTTAGGATTTTATAGTGCACATAGTCTTGAGCCAAATCTCACAACACATTCATCATTAACATTGAACTCCTAGGATTTCCCTTTCCTTATAGCTTCCAATTTCTTCTGAATTCTTACATCAACTCTTTGAGAATCCTTTAACCTCTCTAGAAGAGATTGTTGAGAAATCATTTGTGAAATGATTTATGATGTTCCTTCCTTTATGATTCTCATGTCCATCCTTTCCAAATCTAATAAGATTGGATCCCTCTCAATTCTCATCAATGATAGAATTTTCAAATCTTTTATGCTTATAGTGTCTTCCACTTTATTCACTTTCCTAGTATGGTAGTGGATAGAGCAGTCATAGTCTTTGATCATCTCTAACCATCTTCGTTGGCGCATATTCATCTTTTTTTTAATATATACTTGAGGATTTTGTAATCCGTATATATTTCAAACTTATCCCCAAAGAGATAATTTCACCAAATTTTTAAATAAAAAATCACTGAATCCAACTCTAGATCATGTTCTGGGTAGTTCTATTCATAAAATTTCAACTGCCTTGAATCATAGGCAATGAATTTGTCATTTTGTATCAACACACATCCCAGGAACTTCTTCGAAGCATCACTGAATATCATGAAAAGATATCCACTTGTGGGTATTGTGAGCATAGGCACAGTGATAAGCCTCATTTTTAACTCCTTGAATATTTCTTCACATTCATCATTCCAAGAAAACATTACTCCCTTCTGGGTTAGCTTGGTAAGAGATTTTGACAATCAGGATAAATTTCTCACAAATCATCGATAATACCCAGCTAACCCAAGGAAACTATGGATATATATCATAGATGTTAGCCTCAACCATTCCTCAATTGATTCTTCCTTTTAAGGGTCTATAGATATCACATCTCTTGTGATGATATTCCCCAAGAAAAATATTTTCTTCAACCAGAACTCACATTTTTTGTACTTGGCATAAATCTTTTCCTTTTGCAAGGTCTTTAGCATAGTATTCGAATTCTCCTCATGCTTCTCTTTACTTTAGGAGTATATTAGAATATCATCTATAAAGACTACCTAAACATTTGTCGAGGTAATCTCTAGATACTCTATTCATCAAGTCCATGAATATTTCTGGAGCATTAGTGAGTCTTAAAGGAATTAATATGAATTCATAGTTCTCGTACCTTGTACAAAAAAGAAGTCTTAGGGATATCCTCCTTCTTCACCCTAAATTGGTAATATCCTGACCAAAGATACACCTTGGAAAAGTATTATACTCCAAATAGTTGATACAACAAGTCATTAATCTGAGGTAGTGGATACTTGTTCTTTATCATGATCTTGTTGAGCTCATGATAATCGATGCAAAGGCGCACTGACCCATAAATCTTATTGATGAAGAGAACTGGTGCACCCCATGGTGAAGCACTTGAGCATATGAAACCTTTATCCAGATTCTCTTATAGTTGTTTATTTATCTCCTCAAGTTCCACAATATCTATTCTATACAGACTCTTTCTCATAGGTAAATAATATCCATGCTTGAGATGATGGTTCTAAAGAAGATTCATCCTCCTCCTTATACTTGTATAGAATCAGTGGTTGATTCGCAATACAGATATTGATTTCTTTCTCATGGAAATTTATGTTGGTTCAATATCGGGAGAGCCAATACATGCCCAAAATTGCATCAAATTCCACCAAAGGGAGTATAACAAGGTTTTCTGGGAAATTAATCCCACAAACTTTGACAAGGGAGGAGTTATATACTTGGGATTCAATAATTTCTCCATTTTATTTTTTCATCGACATCTCTACTTCCATGATTTTAGGTGGTGTTTGAATAGTTCTACTAAACCTTCGTGATATGAAGGAATTTGTAGAACCAGAATCAAAAAGTACATTCGCTATACTTGAATGAATAACTAGCGTACCTTTCACCACTTCATTGTTGGGATTCACTTTGGTGGTAGTGATGGAAAAATCTCACCCTTTCTACCATGGAGGTTGTTGGTTGTCTCTAAAAACCCTTATCTTAGTGAATTAGTTTATAAAATTCCTTAGTTCCTTGTAGTTGCAGTAATGAACAATAAATTAAGGGTTGACTGGAGTATTCCTTTACTCTATCATAGTAGTGGGTTTCTCCTGTCGGCAATCACGGGCTAGGTTCCCTTCCTTCCGCACCTAAAGCATGTCCTCATCCCTTTCAGGCAATTTCCAGAGTGCTTCTTTCCACACCTTTGGCAAGTGGGATACTGAAATTTCTTTTCATCATTAGATCTATCTATCGAACCACCAAAATTTATATCTACTTTCTACTTATTATCCCCATGATACCCTTGGGATTCTCTGATCTCTATTTCAACTTTTAGGGAACATCAGACAATTTCCTCATAGCTATCAATGTCATGGATCACCAGGAATTTTTGTAGGCTAGGTTTTATCCCACTAAAGAAGCGGTCAACCATTTATTCGGGTGTAATGACAAATCCAGAGGCATACAGTACAAACCTTGTGAAGTTTTCTTCATATGCCTTGATAAATTTTTAGTCTTTCTTCTTGAGGGAAAAAAATCCATTTCAATTTTAAGTCAGAGGGTGTAGGAAAAATATTTATCAAAAAACATTTTCTGAAAATACATCCACATCATTTCTTTGATCTCTTCCATAGGCTTTGTATTTTCTATCAATGTCCATCATTGATCAAATTCACCCTCTATACGATAAATAGATAAAAGAACCTTCTCTTTTTCGGATCATTGAATGATGGAGAAGATCTTATCAATGGATTTTATCAATTACTCGGTGATTAAGGGATCAGATAATCCATTGAAAGTTAGAAGCTTTTGTTTCATGAATATCTCGATTGAAACTTTTTCTCTTTTGGGAGGATTTGGATGATCCTCCTATTCTAGGTTGTTATTCAAAACTTGAGTTAGGTGAGAGAGTATCATCATGAAGAGTGTGATTCCTGCTCCCATTGAGTTGAGCATCTCATTGGGGTCATCATCACATTGCTCTTCACATTGATTTTTTTACTTGATTCCTCCAATTTTCATCCATTGTATTGAATAAAAGGAAAATTAAGTATGAGTATATTTAACTTTTAAATAAATAAATTGTAATTTAATAAGATTAAAGGGATAACTTATAACTTACATGTATTTTCTTAACTAATGGATTTCTAGGCTTTGATCTTTGTTACCCATGATCTATTTTCTAATATATACTCTTATGTGCATTTTTTTAATCCCTTAATAATGGTTTGTAATGAGATTATGAATTACCAAATAATATCCCCCGAGAGTGTCAAACCAAGTGCGTAGTAAGGCCCGTTCTCATGTACCAGGTTACCCCAACTCAGGCCTGGAATACCTTGTCAGAGTTGTTACTCCTAGGTACAATTTTTCCAGAACCACGTCCACTTATAGTATCCATAAAATGATTTTTTTTCTTGATAAAATACTTACTCTATACTCACAAAAATTTTATGGATGTATTATTATACTTAGTCTTATCTCTAAGGATTTTTCTAGAGGTTTCTAATCATAATCCCAAAAATAACTAAACTTTTCCTTTGATACCAACTATAACCACCCTTATTTTTATTACACATTAATACATGATTTAATTACATAAAATTAAACTTAATACAACCTGAAAGACAAAGAATTATAGTTTCTTTGGGAATTATGTACATTTCATTACATCTTTAAACATTAATTATAACATCTTTATTGAAAACTTCTTTAACATGCTTGAGCTTAAAACTACATTGGATAAGTCGGGGAAAATACATAAGAAAGGGGTGATCCATAAATCCTATTAAGGGAATAAACATGGAATAAAATGAAGATAATAATACAATTTATACAAGGCATATCAATGAGGAATAAAGTAACATTAATAATAAGTTGTGATATAGCATTATAATCATAACATGGGGAATGTGGAAACAACTTAAAACATTGTATCATAAACATAAGCCAAGGATAAACCATCAAGACTTATTGGTGGAAAAAGTCCTATAAATTAATTAGTTACCCCCCCCCCCCATCCCAAAATTATGTATCATTATACTAAAAATTACCCAATTTATTGGAGCACTATATAATTCTGGGTGCACCCGTCACTTTCATTTCATTCTCATACTTAAGTATGCCACAAAGATTATAAAACATAGATTCATTCATCATCATAATTTACTCAAAAATAAAGGATTATGGAATAAATAAATGTAATTCCCTAATAAAAAGGTGCATTCTCATAAAATTTAACACCCTTGATATGAAATGGGAATGGTATTCACTATATATTTGGTTTGGCATGGAAAATTGCAGTGAAAATTCGGCAGCATAATGGCATCACTTAAAAGTTCATAAAATGGGTTAATGAGAGAGAAATGGGTCTCTCATAATTTTTTCATGAATTGGAAAGTAATAGTAACATGTAATTAAATATCACACATTTATAATTATAAAAATAAGTCATGCGATAATAAATAAGCTTGAAGAAAAAGGGAGAGGAAATGATGCTTATGAAATTTCGGCATGGTAATGAGTATACATGGGAGGGATTAATGAGAGAGAAGGGGGTATTTAATAATTTTTAAAATATAATGGTATTATGGGGAAGGTTTCAAAACATACCCTATCATTAGTAATTGAAAATAAAATTATATAACAAGATAGATAAACTAGGATAAAGATTAGAAAGGAAAGAACCCTTATGAAATTTTGGCATGGTGACAGGTGTTCTTAAGAGGTATTAATGAGAGATAGAGGGGTATATCACCATTTATACATAATAATGTAAGTATGGTGGGGGTGTAAAAATATACCCAGTCATTAGTAATTAAAAAAACAACATAACATAGAGAATATTCTTGAATAAAAGTGAGAAAGAGAGGATCCCTTACCTTAAGAGTATGACACTAAAAGCTTGAAAGGGGATTCTTGAGAGATTTTGTTAGCCTTGAGAGGATTATAGAGATAGGAGTATAGAGTAAGGTTGTGATCCAAGTATTTTTAATGAAGATAAGTGGGATCTTGGGTGGGTTTATATAGGAAAATAGAGTGATTTCTTTAATATTTAGGTTTTGGACTCTAAAAAATAAAATATTTCAAAACACAAAACTTCCCATGGTTTTTTCCCATGGTTTTTAAAAAGGTGGAGCAGTTTTTATTATTTTATTAAGAAAAGGTATGAGCGTATTAAAATAATTACATTACTTATGTGAAGGTGAGTAACACTTTTAAATAATTGAATTTACAACTCTAAAATATATTAATTTTTTTGGAGGATTCATAAAAGCTTAATTAAATTAATCAAGTAAACTTAAAATCGCATTATTTTAAGGGTAAAACATATATTTGGACGAGTATACCCATTATTTTATTTATTACATAAAGTTTGGGTCATTATAATTTCTTAAAACACATCATATATTTAAATGGTATTTAATTTTTACTTGAAAATTTGAATGTCTCGGAAAATTATGAAAAATTCACCATTGGATAATTTTGACGTTCTGATTCCAAAAATAACATTCATTTTATCTAAATAATTTTTTAAATATGTGCATTTTAACTTTTAAAATAAGATTTTACATTTATTGAAAAATGATGGGTTTTGACAACAACAGTTTTTTAACCCTTATAAAAAGTACACTTCACTTCATAAAAACTTATATGACAATTTATAATTAATAAACCTTATTTTATAATACTGTTTATTTAAAAAATTCATTTATTAAAAAAAATCCCTTAATTGAATTTTAATATTACCTAAAAATACAATTTTTGTTTAATTGAATCAAAATCAAAATCATTTATAAAGTAACAATGAAAATGAAAAAAATCATTATTATATAAAATATAAATATTATTATTATTATGGTCCTAATAAATATGCTTTTATTACACTAGTTTATGCCCTAAGAGTAAGTTTTGAGATGGTGAAACTTTCATGGGGGTGCTCGGCAAACATGGTTTGGGTCGCGATCTTGATAAGCTTGAACTTCTCTTGTAAACGGTTTCACTCATGCTTAAGTTGTTGGATCTCAGCACAAGATTGGTTAAAGGAAAAACCTAGTGAAGTAATATCCCTCAGAATCTTTGATAAATGTGATTCATAGGGTACAATCCTACTATATGAGGTCATCACTTCCTTTGTTTATGTCAATTGGATTTGTTAAAGCACTATATTTATATTAATCATGTGATCATTGTTTAACAACTATATTAATAGAAATAATATTATTAATAGTCTTTTAAATCCAAAGATATAACCAAATTAGTGCATTTAATTTTTATAACCATATTACATAATAAGACATTTAATTAAATCACAAAGGGAAACATCAGTTATAACAGTTTGGGTCGTTACATACTTAAAACTCATATCTGGGAAATATTGGGGGGTCGGGTTATTTAATTTTCATAAAAACATTGAATTATTCCTTTTGTTCACCCAATTTGAAAATTAACTTACACTTTGATACATCTATGATATCTCCCCCTATGGATAGAAAGGGCCTACCAAGGATGATAGGTACCTCCTAGTCACACTCTATATCCAGAATCTGAAATTCAGTATGTAAGAAGAGTCTACCTACTCCCACTAGAAAATCATATACCCTACCCACTGGATGAGTGATTGATTGATCATAAAGTTGTAACACAATAGTGGTGGTTTGGGGAACTTCTAATCTCAAGTGTTGAAATAGAGACAAGGGGTAAATTTGATGTTAACTCCAAGATCACAAAAACAATTAAATTTTCCACCTCTATCTCCAAAATTGAAAGGGATAACAAATTTTGCTGGGTCCTGAAGCTTATGAGGTATCATATTCTGTAACATAGAACTACACTCATATTCCATACTATAAGTAGAAAATTATTCCAGGGTATTTTTGTTTGGGCATATTTTTTTTTGAGGAATTTTAAATAGGATGGGATTTGAATCAGGGATTCGAGGAATAAAATTTCAATGTTTAGCTTTTTTAACACCTAAATAAATTTTAGAAACTCAAAATTATAGGTTTAATTTTATATTATTTTTGTAAAATGGATTACAGGAGAAAAGTTTTTTATAATTTTTGGGCATCCTATCAACTTATTCTTCAATATTATTCTTTCCTTTATTTAATTTGTTTTTCATGCGATTTTATTTGTGTTTTTAAATTGGAACAATAAGATTTAAAGTATTTCCAAAGATTCTTTCCAACCTTAAAGATTTGTCATCTTTTATATTCAAATTTTTAGATTTAAACAGTTTTTTATTTTCAGTAGTTTGGGGTTCTTTCCTAGGATCTTGGTGTGTTTTGAGTCCACTTCTAGTGATCACAACCATTTTATTTTATCTTAGTTTGGATTCAGTCGTACGTGGGAGTATACCCTTGTCTCTACTACTAACCTCCCTATCCAACTGCCCCATTTGAATTTATAGATTTTTCATTCTTGTATCCCTTTACACTTTTTCGAAATAATTTTTAGTCTTTTGTTCATAAAATCTCCCCATCAACTATTGGAAAAAATCACTCACTTAATCTTGTGAATTGGATGACATAGCCTTAGGTTGTGGTTGGAACTGCTTCCTAAGAGGCTGCTGGAAACTAGGAGGGGAAATAGGTCAAAGTAATCCTTTCTCCCTCCAAGATAGGTTTGGGTTGTTCCTATATCCCTAGTTATTTGTATTTGAAAAAGGATCTTCTCTAGGCTGCATCCCAAGACCATAGCCAGCAATGTTTTCATTCTCAGGAGCTTGGGTAGGCATATAAAAATTCAGAAACTAAGTATTTAAGTTCCAAAACATTCCATAGTGGTGGAATTACTCCCGAAGAGTGTTATGAGTATTTTTATTGACAAACCCAACAATTTTGGATTCTTCTTGTGGAACAAGTGTGGGTTCTTTTCTCATAATGGTTCTTCTCCTAGATAATTTTTGCTATGAGTTTTGTTTCAGTGTGTTAAAATTTTTCTTAAACTTCTCAGTAGTACAATCACTAAAATCCCTTCCAATAGATTGATCTACCAAGTATTTGTGGTATGGGGTGAGGCTATTATAAAATGTGTCCATGAGAAATTGGGGAGTGCATTGGTGGTTTGGACATTGTTTGGTTAATCTCCTAAATCTATCCCAAGATTCATGGAATATCTCTTCATTATCTTTCAAGAAACCTGTGATTTTGTGCCAAATCTCAGATTTCATTCCCTTAGGATATAATTTCATGGTGGATTCATTGTAAACATGATCCCAGGTGACAAATATTACTTTCTCTAACTGTGGAAACTAGGACATGGAATTTCCCTTAAGGAATAAAGGGAACACTCTGAGCTTTAATTATTCCTCACTCAGGCCTCTCAGTGCAGCTATTGTACACTATAATAGAAGTCCCTAATGAAGACAAGAGAGTCTTTACTAGGCATTCCATTAAAGGTTGGAAGCTAAGATAACATGGATTGTTTTATTTTATAGTTTCTTGACCTAGTTGAGAGCCTAATGCAGGATAGGTTTCTAGAAATAGCAGGCAGTAAAAATTATCTCTCATTGTTCCTCCCAACAATTTCATTTCTAGGCAGATTAATATTTCTAGGTGGTGGGTTTTTCATGTTCTCATTCCTAGAATATCTATTAATTTACATTTAGATTTTCTATTTTTTTCTTCAAGTCTCTGAGTTGTTTCTCAATTTTAGTAATTATAGGCACAATGTTCTTAGGGTTATACCTTGTTTTCATGGAGAAGGTTCAACAATTTTTTAATTTTCTTGCATAATTTTTTAGACCGTTTTTTAAAATATTTTTTTCTTTATTAATTTTTTTGAATTTTTATTTTTATTTTATTTATTTTCTTTTGTATTTCTGATTTTTTTTATATTTTTTCCATTTTTGTTCTTATATGTGGTTTTTTTTCTTTTTTTATAACTTGGTCGCACATGCCTTCTATGGAAATGGTGCCAAAATTAGGTGGTGTGGTCATTGAGAATGCACAAATTTTATATTTATAAATCCTAATTACTACTAGTTCAATGGTAAGAAGGATATTGAACCACAAGGAAGGAATGATTTGTTCTAGTGACCAAAAAAAGAAAATAATAATTAAAACAAACAACATTGGATGGTGGTGTATCAGTGAACAAAATGAAGATTTTGTGTCTGTTTGTTTGTGTGTGTGTGTGTGTGTGAAGGTGAGTGTGAGTGTAAATAGGCAGGAAGAAAGGAGTAACAGTAGATAGTTGAAAATAGTCAATTGATGAGAAGGGGAAATCAGTTGGCCAATTTCAATACTAAATTTATATTTTTCATGCACTAAAAATTAAACATCTGGATCTAATTCAAATAATCTAACCAGATATTTCATCAGTTCAACTTATGATAGAACTAACCTCTATATTTTATCAATTTATGAGATCATTCAATCACCAGTTGGAAACAAATCATTAATTATTGAGTTCAAATTATCGATTAAACTCAATGTGAATCTATCTCTTAAGCTTGATTCACTTTTCATTAAAATACCCATATTAAAGAAAATTTGAGTTTAAATCTGATCAAAATTAGTTTTCACTAATTCTTGATGTTTTTTAAAAGAATAATTATCCGGGGAGTGAGAGAGAGGGGCATTCCATTATAAGAACACATGCATCAATAAGGGAAATTCATATTTAACCAACTCATCATATTCCCTCAAAAAAGATTATCCAAACATCATGATTTTGTTCAAAAAATTGAAAGATTTAAAAACATATGAGTTAATACTGTATAAATAAAGAAAAAATAAGAATGAGGAAAAGAGTGTTCTTTTTCCCTTCTTGGTCTCCAGTAACTCTGAATCCCTCTACTTCTAATGTGATGGTGTTTGGAATGGTGTAGTTGTGAGGTATGCTCTCGATCTCCCACCCTGGGAATATAGATGTGGTTCTGAATGGGATTGAGAAGTTTCATCTGCTCCTACTGTAAATGGTGAAGTATTAAGTGGAGTTGTGCAATCAAGTCATGCACTTCCATTGTATAGTTCTCAAATGTGAATAATTCCCCCTCATCTCCTACTCCTTCTATACTCTTATAACCTTCATCATGTGTCCCTTTAATCACTCCAAGATCCCTTGTTTGGACTCTATGTATCACATTCAGTGTTCCTCTTACTCCTTGTTCTTCACCAAAGCATGATCTCCTTAAACAGACTGTGTCCACACCATGCAGCATGATCCCCCTTGCATCAAATAAAGAAAAGGAAAAATATAAAGAATAAAGAAATATGAAGTTCCAAAAAAATATCTATATTACTTAATTATATGAGTATTAAATAAATATATATTACTTAATTAGTAATTAAATAAATAAATATCTATTTTAATATACTTATTCATTTTTTGATACTAAAAATAAAAAGGGTAATTAAAATAATAAGAATTATAATACAATATTATATAAAAATAAATGGCAATATTGCCACATAAAATTATTAAAAATATACAATATTATTTATATATAACAATAATTATTATTAAAATTATTAGATATATACTATAATCCTATACAAAATAAATATAAGGAATTGTAATTATTAAATATATACAACAATTAATGTATTTATAAATATATATACTATTATAATTAATCTATTTATATTTACTTAATTATTGTTATTATTGTTTTATATTAATTAACATATATGTTCTTATTATTATATATTATATTATAATTAGATATATAAATAAAATAAGAAGAAAATAAATAGGTCGTTCAGCGGACAGAGGAATGGGGGAGGGGGTTAGCGAGATAGAGGGGGAGAGGGGCGAGGGGGTTTGTGGCAGAGAAAATTGGAAAAAAGGGGGAGGTTCATGGTAGAGAGGAGAAGAAGGATTGAGGATGGTGGTGCAAGTTTCATCATCCTTTGGGGGGTGAGTATCGGCCTCTCTGGTGGTGGCTTGGTTCAATCTCTCTAGCGGTGGCATATGGTAGTGTGGCAATCTTCAGCTTCCAGGTCTAGTGGCGAGGTAAGGGCATAGACGATGAAGGATTGATGGAGGATCGAAATCTACATCCATGGTGGGAAGTGTTTGGTGGTTTGGTAATGGTGGAACATACTTTATCCACACTAGCATGAGGTTTGACTCAGGTATCTTCCATCTCTAGTGGGTTTTGTTTTGGTTTATGTGGTTCATATCTGGTTGGAATTGCCTTATATCTGTAAAAATCATTGCTTTTTCTAAGTTCTTCTTCTTGCTGGTTCGATCGGTTGGTGATTCACGCTACCACCATTGGGTGTGCAATGGTGACTCCCACAAGTCACCATTGGTGATATAGTAAAAGGAGGTTGGCAGAAGGTGTGGAGGATGGGGGTGGAGGTGACTCAATGAGTCACTATTGGGTAGCATAAGGCTAGTAGTGGGTAAGACTTATGGTGAGAAAATAGAGGACGCAACGATGTGTGCGACATTCACTGTTGGCAATGGCCAATGGTGGGTGAATGAGTCACCATTAGAAGATGCCAATAGTGGATGAAATAATGGTGGGTAAATATGGGTTGTCCTCTGATGGTGGGTTGGCAGCGAAATGCCTGAAAAATCAATAAATTAATTTTATGAATAATAATTACCAAATAAAAACCAAATACAAATAAAATAAAATCCACAAAGTAAGAATAATTTTTTTTCAATTTAAACTAATAAATTAAATTAATTAATCTAAAAAAAAATTGAATACTAAATTAATTAAAAAATAAATTAAATGAAATATTGAATTAAAATAAAAAAATTGAAACTTAAGAAAGAAAAAATTAGTTACAAATGAATAAATTAAAAAAAGTAAAAAATTATTAAAAAAATGAAAAGTTGTTAATTTGAAATATAATTTGATAACATAACTAATTAAAAGAATGAATTGCTCAAATTGATGAATTGAATATTAATTAAATGAAAATTAATTACATAAATAATTAATTAAATAGAATAATAAATTAAATGGTTATTTTAAAAGAAAAAAATAAATAATTAAAGAATTTATGAAAGAATTATAAGAAAGAGAATTAAAATTTATAATTTAAATAGAAAATAAAAGCATAAAAATGAATATTAAAACAAAATTAATTAATTAGGTTTAAATTATTAAAATGAATAAAAATATCCATAAAATACATATTTTAACAACAAATTATAATTTTAACAAATGATATTAAAATTAATAATAGTTGAAAATTATTAAACAAAATACATTGTTTTAATAATAAAGATGATAGAATACAAAAAAGTATGTGGAAAAGAATGTGAAAACATGACCATATAATATGAATAATGGTTGCATCATCCATTTAGACTTTTGTCTTTCAGCCTTCACTTGCTGACATACTAAGCACTTTGATGCATATTCAACGATCTCCTTCTTCATATTGTTCCACCAATAGTGCTCTCAGATATCTCAATACATAATTGTACTCCCTAGGTGAATAGAGAATTTTGAGTTATATAAATCATTTATAATCTCTTTATTTATCTCTAGATTAGATGGTACACATAGTTGTGATCAAAATTATACAACTCCTTTCTCATCAATTTTGAACTCTGAGGATCACCCTTTTCTTATATCTTCTACCTTTTTCTGAATTTCCACATCATTTTATTGATCGTCCTGTATCTTCTCTATAATGAATGTTTTAACAATCATTTGTGAAAGGAATGATTATGTAACTTCCTTTACAATTTTCATATATATACTTTGAAATTCTAAGAATATTGGATAATTCTCAATTCTCATTATTGATAAAGTTGCAGGATCCTTTATACTTTGAGCATCTAACACTTTATTTTCTTTATCAGGATGGTAGTGAATTGATCAGTCATAATCCTTGATGGCTTTGCACATGTACTTCTACTGATCTTCGTCATTAATGATATTTTATTTTAATAAAAAAAACCTAAGACCTTCTTTGAATCATCATTGTATACCACAAATAGATCCCCACTTGTCAGTAGTGTAAGTAATGGTGCAGTGATAAGCCTCTTTTTTAACTTTTTGAAGCGGTCTTCACATTCACAGGTCAAGAAAAACATTTCTCCCTTCTAAATCAGTTTGGTTAGTGGGTATTATAATTGAAATAAATTCCTAAAAATAATCGATAATACACATCTAGACCAAGGAAATTATGGATCTCTATTACATATTTTATTTTGGGCCACTCCCCAATTGCCTTTGTCTTGGAAGGGTCCACAGATATTCCTTTGGTGGTGATAATATAACCCGATAATGATACTTCCACATCCAAAACTCAAATTTACTGTACTTTACATATATTTTCTCCCTTCTCAAAGTATTTGGACCAGTATTTAAATTCTCCCCATGTTCCTCCTTACTCTTGGAGTATATCATAATATTATATATAAAGACTACCACAAATTTTTTAAGGTAATCTATGAATATTCTATTCATTAAACCCATGAAATTTTATAGAGAATTTGTGAGTCCGAAGGGAATTGATATGAACTCATAATGTCTATACCTCATTCAAAATGAATTCTTGGGAATATCTTCCTTGTTCACCTTTAATTGGTGACATCTAAATCAAAATTCCACCTTATAGAAATATTTGGCCCCACGTAGCTGATCAAACAATTCATCTATCCATGGTAGGGGATACATGTTCTTTATTTTCATTTTGTTAATATCATGATAATCAATGAAGAGGCACATTGATCTGTCCTTCTTCTTGAATAATAGGATTGGCACACCCCATGGTGAATCACTCAGGCATATAAAACCATTTTCCAGAATATCGTGTAACTGCTTCTTCAGTTCCTCCAACTCAATGTTGGATATTCTATAAGGTTTCATTGATATGTGATGATATCCAAATATAAGATAAATTGAGAACTCAATCACTTATCCAAGAGGAAGATGAGGCAATTCTTCATGGAACGCGTTAGTGTAGTCCCTCACAATGGACATGTATTTGAGCATGATCCTATCCTTTGTCTTAATCATTTGATCTAGGTATTCTTACTCATAGGTAAATAATATCCACAATTGAGATGATGATTCTAAAAGAGATTCATCCTTATTCTTACACTTATAAAGAATTTTAGGATGCCTTGGGATGTGAAGATTTATCTCCCTTTCTTGACAATTGATGTTTTCTTAATATGAAGATATCCAATCCATGCCCAATATATCATCAAACTCCACAAAAGGAAGTAAGAAAAGATTTTATGGGAGGTTAATTATACAAAAATTAACCAGGGAGTAGTTATATAACTTAGATGCAATAATTTCCCCATTGGATGTTCTCAAAGATAACTCAACCTTTATATTTTAAGGTAGTGCTTGAATAGTTTAACTAAACATAAAAGATATGAAAGAATGTATAGAACCAGAATCAAATAGTAAGTTCTCTTTTCTAGAATGAATAACTAATGTACCGTCCACTACATAATTTTTTTTCTCTACCAAAATAGTGGTGATATCATATTCCATTCCTTGAGGAATTGGAGTTTTTTGTCGTAGATTTTCCCTGAAACCCCTTGGATTAGGTAATTGGATCACATAGTGCTCGTGTTCTTTATAGTTAAAGAACTGTATAACAGGAAAAGTGTCCATATAAACCTTCTTTACCACTTCCTCATTAGTGGGTTTACTCATTTCACCTTGGCATTGATTAGCTTGGTGCCCCTCTTTTCCACACATGAATCACCTTCTTGTTCCCTTTAGCCAATTTCTAGAATGATTCTTCCCACACATTTGAAAATTAGGATATTGGGTATTCTTTCCTCCAAAATAATTTTATATTGGCCCTATTTAATAGAATTACATCTTACATTTCTTGCCTCTAGTCCCATGAGATCAATGAGAATCACCGATCTCCATCACAACTTTAAGGGTACAATGAAAAATAACTTCATAACTGTAAAATTCCCAATTTCCTAAGTCTTTTTATAGAATTTTATTTAATACACTGATGAAACTATCCACCTTATTTTCATTGTTCATGAAAAATCTAAAAGCATATCATGAAATCCTTGTAAATTTTTCCTCATATGTCCTGATTAATTCATCATCCTTTTCGTTTAGTTCAAGGAAATACATCTCCATATTAAGATGGAGATTTTGAGGTAAATATTTATTGGAAATTGTTTTCTTGAATCCTTCCCAATCCATGGAATCAATTTCCTCCTTATACTTTGTGTTTTTGATCATTTTCCATCACTGATCATCTTTTCCATCAAAATTATAGACCACCGGTATGACTTTCTCTTTTTCTAAGCATTGAAGTATAGATAATATCTTCTCAATTGAGTTAATACATTGTTCCTTGATGAGGGGATCAGAAGATCCACTAAATATAGGAGTCTTTTGTTGTATAAAGTATTTAACCATAAATTTATCATTCTTATGGAAAGTAGGGTGTTCCACACAATTCATGTTGTTAATCATAACATGATCCATTTGAGCCAGTACTGTCATGAAGTTATGGGCTTCTGTTCTCATCAGGTTTGGATTCTCATTAGGGAAATAATCACATTGCCTATCAAATTGATTATTGGAATGAGTTATCCTATTTCATAGTATTAACTAATAAAAAGAAAAAAAATACAATTATGGGGCTTGAATATTTAGCTAATGATCATATAAAAAGGAAACTATGAACATAGAATGATAAACATATATATGGAAATTATATCCTAAATTAGGATTCCCTAAGATTCAATCTAGGTTATCCATTTTGATATAATTATACCTAGGGCTCTTAATAAACTTTTATATCCCTCATATACAAAAATAACTAGACTATTTTCTGATACTAGCTATGGATACCCTATGCTTTCACAAATTTTTTACATCATTTTGAGCATAATTATACATAAAATACAAGATATGGATGATAAAGTATATTGTATTTAGAATATTTGGTACATAAAATTAAAAACATGTAACTAGAATAAAAAACATCTTTATTAATATTACATAATGAGATTTTAACTTCCTTTCAGCTCTAAAATCTTTATAGGACAACTTGTGGAATACATCAACAAAAGGGATGATCCAAAAATCCCAATAAGGGAATAAACATGGAAATTAATATTAGCCCATGAGTTATAAAGGCATAACATGAAAACATAATTGGCATGACTCATGTGTAAACATATGAAAGCATAACATATAGAACATTTAATCATATAATCATGGAAATATTGGAATGTGTAAGAAACATATACCATGATATAAACATGAGTCAAGGCTAACTGCCAAGACTATATCATATGGTGGAAAAAGTCCCATAATGGATAAGGTTTACTCTCTAATACCATAAATGATGTCTCCTAAGACTAAACATTACCCAATTCATTAGTGTGATATCTCGGTGCTGTAAGAGTTGGTGTCCTAGAACCAACTGGTTTTACTTTGATTTCATGGATATTTAATGTATTATTACATATTGTTCATTGTTATGCATGACTATGATGTAATAATGTCCTAGAGTATAAGTTACATTGATAAGGTCGGGGAAGTTCCCCGCTATGATGAGAACCCTGAAATGCTATAACAATATTATTAAATATAGTTCTGCGGTTGGATGATGCACTATGATCAGACACATAGCATACGGACCGTCAGGTGCGAGTACTCATTAGAATATGAGACTTCCTCTCATGAAGTTCTCACTTGGTAATCTCTAAGATAAAATATTATGATAATAGACCCACTAGTAGGAATTCCACATGTTTTGGTGTCATCAGATATTTCTATCTGTGAGCATGTGTAATGATCCTTAAAATTTAAGATTATCATTAATACATGTCACGACTCGCACACTTTGATTTACTGACGAAAAATATCACACAGACAGTTGGCGGGAAGTAGGGTACGTTGGGAGTGTCATGAGTGGCATGTTATTAATGGATAAGTCGATGAAGGATTTGTCCCTTACATTTATAGAAGTTGATATCTCGGCCCTTTGATTGAAATAGAACCGTTGTGTGAAATTACATGGCTATGGTTTAACGATGAGTTTATTTCAGGTAGTTAAAGAACGATGTATCAAGCATAAAAGTTGATGACACTATCCTGAAATCTACTTGATGAGATATTGTGACCAAGGGATTATATTACACAGTGAGCGTTTATATATGGATGTCATTGTTGCGACTTTATGTTCTTTCTCTTGGGTGCCTTAACCCATTGTTAGACATTACTCTTGGACTTTAGGCAAGTCCACCTAATTCCAATAAGAAAGAATCCTAGATGCTCACACAGTAAGTGTTTTTGGTGGTCTCAGTTAAATTATATTTTAATTTAATTAATGAAATAAATATTATTCTCAAGATTGTGGATTAATTTTATTCAAGTTAAAATAATCGCATAAATTAAATAAAATATATTTATTTATTTTATTGAACATTTAATAAATATTTATTTAATAGTTTGTAAATAAAATATTTATTTAAGAGAATAAATTATTTATTTATTTATTCAGGTGTTCAATAAATGGAAGTGGAGTTCGAGCGGACCAAGGTCAGTCCGGTAGTAAAATAATTATTTTCAAGATGGTAAATAATTATTTAACTAGATGGAACAAGTTAAAATAATAATGACATTGCTATTATTTTTTGATGTGAAATTTAATTTTATAATTTCGTTTTGCGCAAGTTGGCACACCATGAATAATGAAGCAGTATTATTTTTATGGGCATGGGTTTTCTCTATATTCATGAATGTATTTAATTGTTGCTATGCAATTAAATATTGTAACTATAATTCCATGTATATAAATATAAAAGTAGGCCAATTGTGCCATACACCACACCACACACCTGGTGAATTGAGAATTATTGAGCCAAACAATTTCTCTCTCGAGTCCTCTTCTCTCCCCTCTCAAGAACAAGAGATGTTCTTCAAGGATGAATAACAAGTGATCAAGAATGACTGACATAAGACATTTTCTTCGCTGCGCTAGCACCCAGAGAACGAGTGGTGTCGATCGAAGGCCATCAGAGCATGTGTGAATCACCACTAGAGGGATTCTGTTTTCGATCCTTACAAACACAATGAGATAATATGGAAGGTTCACTCGAGACAATCAACATCATCAATGAAGAAAAATACCAAAGATCCAGGTATTATTTTTCTTTATGAAATTAATTAAATTAATTATAAACATGATGTGCAAGATCATCTCTAAAGGTTTTGATCCTCTTTCTTTTTTATATAAATATTTGATTATATTCTATGGAGACTTGCATTCATCGTCGTATTGATCCCAGAATAATCATCGATTATGGAAAAAATCAAAGTTGGGTGTCGTCCCAACCACGCTTCTGCTGCGCCCAGAACTTTCAAGTGGTATCAGAGTAGTTACATCATAGTTTATAATTATTTAAATATTACATTGATGATTTATGCATTTAATAATTTAGTTTTTTCAATTCAAGTTAATCATTCTACAAATATGAATCTTGAGATCTGTTCCTCCTCTTTTGTTTCTCGTTCACCTTACAGAAATGATCTTTTCTTTTAATTTTGTTTAAAATAAAATATAGGATCTCATCCATAGGTGCCAAAGGTTTCTGGACATACAACTAAATAACACATGAAGTGTATTCGGCAGTACATGTCATGTAACCAAGGTTCAATGCACCGGGTCTGGTCCACCAAAACAAGTTGTGTCATTAGAGTTTGTCTAAGTCTTAATGAATCCATGTGTTGACCAAGAATAGGTGGCATGCGGTTTTCGGATTACACGTTGTATGGCCCACTGGACATGACGTGTAGTCACTTTGGGTTAGGGTTGGACTGTGTACCCCAAACACAGCTTGCCCGGCTGGAGACCGTGTAACGAGCAACTACATGTCGCGTTCCCTACTAGACAAGTCATGTACTTTGAATATTTCTGAAGTACACTCGCACGCCGTTTCCTCGGGCGTGTACTTCATATGGACAGTTAAAAATAGTATACGTCGTGTAGTTGGAACTACATGCCGTGTACTCATCCAAATTACGTAGATTTATTAAAATTTATTATTATATTATACAAACCTTTGAGACATGCACCATCGTGCAGGCGTAAATCTGAGGCACCACACGTGATAGGTGTTTTATATATATGTGTGTTTAATTTAACATCTTCATAATGTTCATTTCTACTCTTTGGGTAGTAATGAATAAGAATTCACTAGGTTGACTCCAAGGTACAAGTTACGTACAAAGAAAATTTTAAATGAATTTATTTATTTAAAATTATGATGGATCAAAATCTCAAGGAAATTCAGAAAAGGGTTTAAGATAAAAGGATTCATTAATTAAAGAAGATAATTAATTGATTCAAGTGTGATTTATCTTAAACAAGAACGATTAAAGAATTGAATGCTAGTTTTATTTATTCATAAATATTGTTGCATGTATGGATGATCATGAGCTAGACCAAGACCTTTGTATGTGAATGGTTTCTTTTAATTAATTTATTTAAATTAATTTTTTTGGCCTACGAACCTTCTCATCATTAATATGTAGGGCTTGCGTTCCCAAGGTTTCTTTTATGTAAACCCCCTTTTTACCCCTCACCTGCATGTGAGTTAAAAAAAATGCATATATAAATTAAGGAACTCCCAAGCTAGTGGAGGAACTTCAAGTTGGAGCTGAGATAAAACAAATCCCAGGAGATACAGAGGTGGAAAAGTGGAAATCTATAAACACAAACCCAAAAGGTTAAAGATGTTTCTCCCCTATGTCAAGGTTATTTTATCTACCGCTTGATAAACTAACCATTAGAAAAGATCATGATCATTGTCTTTATTTTATTTCAATCAGTTACATGGTTTATCATTATGAATGTGTTGTCATGGTCACATAATTAATGAATTAAACAAGAATGCAATATAGAACTAAAATAAACCAGTCTTATGTGTAAATATTATCAAGACATAGTTAATCACATAAGTAAGTTCCACTTAATATTAACAAGCATGTGATAATTATAATAATAAATTCACGCATAAGAGATAAAAATCCATCAAATAAAATATTAAGTCAGACCAAGCCTTTTGCTACATGATTAATGGAAAAACTCAATAAAACTATGTGTTTGACCAGCCCTTATTGGGACACTTACTTATATACAGGAAGCCCTTATGAAAGGTTTCGAGTTGACTTAACCATATTACATCAAGAGGAGTATCCCTTGCTAAAATTGGTGTAATATTGGAGGTAAGATATGAGGAAATCTAAAAGTCATGATTTCAGGATTGGGGAGCCCACTCAACAGATCAAGGAGTTGCAAGCCCGTGGTTGTCAAAGACCTGCCTACCTAAATACCTTCTAATAGCTTGACCAACCCTTGTTGGGGTAATGCGAAGGGGAATATGGATCCTTTCCACTATAATGACATGGAAACTAGACATTATGAGTTCAGTAGTGAGGGTCATTGGGACTTGATAAAATAGTGGGAGACTTAATAAAATTGATTATTTCTCATAAAATGTAATCAAGAAAGTACTAATGATCTGCTCTTCTAATTGTTGAATAAAAATGACAAGATCTTCAACCACACTATCCCTATGATCAATTCTGGATAAAGACAACATCCTAACCTGTAGTAACTTCCAAGAATGGTTTAGATGCCTTCAGGTTATCCTATTCCATGAATAGAAGTCTTATGTGCTGGATTCAACATTACTTGATCTGCCTACCAAAGAGGTGAGTGATGAGGATTTCCTAGACTATGAGAAACATATGAACAATGCGGTCAATGTTCAATGATTGATGTTGTCATCAATGTCTAGTGATCTCATGAAGTCTCATGAAACCATGGATGCTTATATCAAGTTTGAGCACCTCTATGGTCTTTACTACGAGAGAGCATGACATGAAAGGTTTGAGATCTCTAAGGAACTCTTTTAGAGTAAGCTTAGAGAAGGTGCCCCAGATGGTCCTCATGAAGTCAATATCATTGGATACATTGTGCGCCTGGAGGTTATAGGGTTTAAACTCTCCAAATAACTGGGCACCGATTTCATTCTCGCATCACTCCATCAGAGCTTTTGTAACTATGTTTTCAATTTCAATATGAACAACATTGAGAAGTCTCTATCTGATCTTCTTATCCTCATTCGCCAAGTGGAAAAAGATATGAAGTGAAAAAATACTTCTGTCCTTATGGTGAATAAGAGGAAAGGGAAGGAGAAGAGCTTTAAGCCCAAAGCATCTTCACAACCTTCCAATAAAAGGAAGATTAAATGGGAGGCAAGTGAATAGGAGGTTGTTTGTTTCACATGTGGCAATAAGGGCTACTAGAAGAAGAACTACACCCAGCCTAAGAAGCAAGGGGAAGCTTCAGGTGCATTTTTTATCGAATGAAATTTATCTTTTTCTACAAATTGGGTAGTAGATACAGATTGTGGTGATCACATATGTATCAAAATACAGGAACCAAGTAGATTCAGGAAGATTGATCGAGGGGAGGTAGATCTACAAGCAGATAACAAAGCAAGACTTGATGTTGTAGCTATCGGGGACTACCACCTCAAGTTTCCAACTGGGATGATCTTGGTGTTAAAGGGTTGTTTTTAAGTGCCTTTTGTAACCAAAAAAATAATTCCTGTATCCTGACTAGATATAGATATTTTTTTTTCAAGTTTGGAAATGAATGTTGCTTCTTTTATAAAGATAGAATTTTTTTTGGAAGGGCACATTTATAAAACGGTCTTTATGTGTTGGATTACACAAACCAATTAATGGAAATCGATGACAAAGAAACTTCACATGACTCATACTACACCCAACTTTGGAATCACCGACTAGGTCTTGTAAATGAGAAATGCTTGAAAAAGTTACATCAAGATGGATATTTAGATTATTTTTAACTAAAACCACTTGGCGTATCTCATGCATGTTTACAAGGCAAAATGACCAAATCCCCATTTGGTGGGAAAGTTGAAAGGGCTAAAGAGCTTCTTGAATTGGTTCATACCGATGCGTGTGGACCATTTCCAGTTGAAGCAAGGGGTGGGTACTCATACTTCATAACATTTACTGGTGATTTTAATAGATATAGATATATCTACTTAATGAGGTATAAGTCTGATTCCTTAGATAAATTCAAGGAATACAAGAATGAGGTTGAGAACCATCTTGGTAAGAAGATTAAGAAACTCTGCTCATACCGAGAAGGGGAATATCTTAATCGGGACTTCATTGATTACTTATGAGAGTTTGGGATCTTATCCCAACTCACTCCTCCGCACACACTTTAATGGAATGGTGTAAGTTAAAGGAGGAACCTCACCTTGTTGGACATGGTGAGATAAATTATGAGTCATTAATGTCTTCCATTATCCTTTTGGGGGTATGCGTTACAAAAAGTGGCACACATACTAAACCAAGTACTAACTAAATCAATAAATGGTATTCCATACAAGTTCTAGACTATAAGAAAATCCATGTTATCGAATTTAAATATATGGGGTAGTGAAGTGTTTGTTAAGGCCTCTTCAGGTTACAAACTCGCACTCTAAGGCACAAAGTGTACCTTTATAGGATACCACAAGTAAACAAGGGGATATTACCTATACAACCCCTCAGAAAAAAAATTTATAGTGTCAGGATATTCCATATTACTTGATAGGGAGCACATATCTAAAAGAGATAGTGGGAGAAAGATAGAATTTGATGAAGTCAAGGATCAAGGTACACAAGAGTTGGTACAGGAACAGATTCCACAAGGCCCTGTGGAAGAAGAATCTATTCCAGAGACACAATTACTGCATAGGAGTACAAGATAGGTTAGAGAACCGAAACTGTATGGTTTTATATTTACCAAGGATGGTGACTCGTTATTAGTTAATAATAATGATCCTCAAACCTACAAGGAAGCAGTAAGTGACACAGACATTGCCAAGTGGCAAGAAGACATGAATTCTGAAATGGATTCCATGTACCAAAACCAAGACTGTATTTTGGTAGATCCTCCAGTTGATGTAAATCATGTTGGTTGCAAATGGGTATTCAAGAAGTAACTAGACATGGAAGGATAACTCAGTAACTATAAGGCACGACTGGTTTCAAAAGGGTTTAAACAGCATCAAGGAATTGACTACGATGAAACCTTATCACCATTTTCAATGCTAAAATACATTAGAATTCTACTTTCTATTTTGGCTTACCATGACTATGATATTTGTAAAATGGATTTCAAAATAGCATTCCTTAATGGGAAAATTTTGGAAGATGTCTACATGACACAACATGAAGGGTTTATGACTCTAAAGTATTCCAATAAGGTATGAAAATTGCATAAATCCATTTATGGATTAAAGAAAGCATCTAGGTCATGGAACATTTGTTTTGATGAAGCCATAAAATAATTTGTTTTTATCAATAATGAATGCGAGCCTTGTGTCTACAAAAGGTTTAGTGGGAGTGAATTCATTTTTCTAATAGTATATGTTGATGAAATATTACTTATTGGAAATGAGATACCAGTATTACAGTCTGTTAAGGCATGGTTGAATCAATGCTTCTCCATGAAGGACTTGGGAAAGGCAGTATATATTCAAGGGATCAAGATCCATCATGATAGATTCAAGATATTTCTGGGGCTAGGTCAAAGTACATACATTGATAAGATACTGAAGATATTCAATATGGAACAATCCAAGAGGGTATTATTTCCAGTGTCACATGGAATTCATCTTTCCATGAAAATGTGACCTCAGACATATGAGGAAAGAAAGATAATAGCAAGGACTCTATACGCATCAGTGATCAGGTCAGTCATGTATGCCATGTTATATACTAGGATGGATGTCACATATGCATTAAGTGCAGTAGGCAGATATCAAGCTGACCCAAGGGACCGCCATTGGATGGAAGACAAGACTATCCTAAAGTATATGTAGTGGTGGCTCTCACAAAAGAGGCAAGTTCACATCAGTGGATGAAGCACATAATTTAGAACTATCATCTTTTTATGGTTTTTCTCAGAGAGGTGAAGTTGCAATGAGCAGTATTTACACAGAAGACAACGTGGAAGACCCCTTGACTAAAGCCTTGACTCGGCAGAAACATGATCATCATGTGAGGTCTAGTGGACTGAAAGTCATAGGCAGTTTTCTCTAGTCTAAGTGGGAGTTTGTAAGAGTTTGTGTCTTAGAACAAACTGGTTTTACTTTGATTACATGGATATTTAATGTATTATTACATATGGCTGCATGACTATGATGTAATAATGTCTAGAGTATTTGTTACATTGATAAGGTCATGGCAGTTTCCCACTATGATGAGAACCTTGAAATGATATAACAATATTCCTAAATATAGTTCTGCGGTTCGATGATATACTATGATCGGACACATAGCATGCAGACCATCAGGTGAGAGTACTCGTAAGAAGATAAGACTTCCTCTCATGAAGTTCACACTTGGTAATCTCCAAGATATGAGATTATGATAACAGACCCGCTAGTAGGAATTACGCATGTTTTGGTGTCATCAAATATTTCTATCTACGAGAATATGTAATGATCCTTAAACTTTAATATTATTATTAATATGTGTCATGACTCACGCACTTTGATTTACTGATGAAAACTGTCACATAGACTGTTGGCCGGAAGTAGGGTATGTTGGGTACGTCACGAGTGACATGTTATTAATGGATAAGTCGAATAAGGATTTTTCCCTTCCATTTAGTGAAGTTGATATCTCGACCCTTTGATTGAAATAGAACCATCACGCAAAATTCCATGTCCATGGTGTAATGATGAGTTTATTTCAGGTAGTCAAAGAACGACGTATCAAGCATAATGTTCGATGACACTATCATGAAACCAAGTTGATGAGATATTGCAACAAAGGGATTATATTACACAGTGAGCATTTGTATGTGGATGTGTTTGTTGTGACTTTACGTTCTTTCTCTTGGGTTCCTTGACCAATTTCTAGACATTACTCTTGGACTTTAAGCAATCTTGCCTAATTCCAATGAGAAAGAATCCTAGAGGGTCACACACTAAGTGTTTTTAGTGGTCTCAGTTAAATTTTATTTGAATTTAATTAATTAAATAAATATTATTCTCAAGACCATGAATAATTTTATTCAAGTTAAAATGATCGCATAAATTAAATAAAATATATTTATTTATTTTATTGAAAATTTAATAAATATGTATTTAATAGTTTTTAAGTAAAACATTTATTTAAGAGAATAAATTATTTATTTATTTATTCGGGTGTTCAATAAATGAAAGTGGAGTTCGAGCAGACCAAGGTCGGTCGGTAGTAAAATAATTATTTGCAAGACAATAAATAATTATTTAACTAGTTGGCACAAGTTAAAATAATAATGACACTGCTATTATTTTGTGACGCAGAATTTTATTTTATAATTCCATTTTGTGCAAGTTTGAACACCATGAATAATGACACAGTATTATTATTATGAGCATGGGTTTTCTCTAAGTTCATGAATGAATTTAATTGTTACTATGCAATTAAATATTTGTTAGTGGGTCTTATAATTTCAAGGAATTCCTAAAAATCATCGATAATACACATATAGACCAAGGAAATTGTGGATCTCTATTACATATTATAGTTTGGGCCACTCCTCAATTGCCTTTGTCTTAGAAGGGTCTATAGATATTCCTTTGGTGGTGATAATATAACCCGATAATGATACTTCCACATCCAAAACTCAAATTTACTGTACTTTACATATATTTTCTACCTTCTCAAAGTATTTGGACCAGTATTCAAATTCTCCCCATGTTCCTCCATATGGAGTATATCATAATATTTTATATAAAGACTACCACAAATTTTTTAAGGTAATATATGAAGACACTATTCATTAAACCCATGAAAATATGTATAGAATTTGTGAGTCCGAAGGGAATTACTATGAACTCATAATTTCCATACCTCATTCAAAATGTATTCTTGGGAATATCTTCCTTGTTCACCTTTAATTGGTGATATCCATATCAAAATTCCACCTTATAGAAATATTTGGCCCCACGTAGCTGATCAAACAAGTCATCTATCCATGGTATGGGATACTTGTTCTTTATTTTTATTTTGTTAGTATCGTGATAATTAATTCATAGGAACATTGATCTGTCCTTATTCTTGATTAATAGGATTGGCACACCCCATGGTGAATCACTCAGGCATATAAAACCCTTTTCCAGAATCTCTTGTAACTGCTTCTTCAGTTCCTCTAACTCAATTTTGGATATTCTATAATGTTTCATTGATATGCGATGATATCCAAATATAAGATAAATTGAGAACTCAAGCTCTTATCCAAGAGGAAGATGAGGAAATTCTTCATGGAACGCGTTAGTGTAGTCCCTCACAATGGACATGTATTTGAGCTTGATCTTATCCTTTGTCTTAATCATTTTATCTAGGTATTCTTACTCATAGGGAAATAATATCCACAATTGATATGATGATTCAAAAAGAGATTCATCCTTCTCCTTACACTTATAAAGATTGTAGGATGGCTTGGGATGTGAAGATTTATCTCCCTTTCTTGACAATTGATGTTGTCTTAATATGAAGATAGCCAATCCATGCCCAATATAGCATAAAACTCCACCAAAGGAAGTAAGACAAGATTTTATGGGAGGTTAATTATACAAAAATTAACCAGGGAGGAGTTATATAATTTAGATGCAATAATTTCCCCATTGGATGTTCTCAAATATAACTCAACCTTTATATTTTGAGGTAGTGCTTGAATAGTTTAACTAAACTTAAAAGATATGAAAGAATGTATAGAACCAGAATCAAATAGTAAGTTCTATTTTCCTTAATGAATAATTAATATACCTTTCACTACATCATTTTTTGTCTCTACCATAATAGTGGTGATATCATATTCCATTCCTTGATGAATTGGAGTTTGTTGTCGTAGATTTTCCCTGAAACCCCTTGGATTAGGTAATTGGATCACATAGTGCTCATGTTCTTTATAGTTAAAGAACTATATAATAGGAAAAGTGTTCATATGAACATTATTTAACACTTCCTCATTAGTGGGTTTCTTTATTTCACCTTGGCAATGATTAGATTGGTTCCCCTCTTTTCCACACATGAAGCACCTTCTTGTTCCCTTTAGCCAATTTCTAGAATGCTTCTTCCCACACTTTTAAAAATTGGGATGTTGGGTTTTATTTCCTCCAAAATAATTTTATATTGGACCTATTTAATAGAATTACATCTTACATTTCTTGCCTCTAGTCCCATGAGATCAATGAGAATCACCTATCTCCATCACAACTTTAAGGGTACAATGAAAAATCACTTCATAACTGTAAAATTCCCAAATTCCTAAGTCTTTTTATAGAATTTTATTTAATAAACTGATGAAACTATCCACCTTATTTTCATTGTTCATGAAAAATCTGAAGGCGTATCATGAAATCCTTGTAAATTTTTCCTCATACGTCCTGATAAATTCATCATCCTTTTGGTTTAGTTCAAGGAAATACCTCTCCATATTAATATGGAGATTTTGAGGTAAATATTTATTGGAAATTGTTTTCTTGAATCCTTCCCAATCCATGGAATCAATTTCCTCCTTATACTTTGTGTTTTTGATCATTTTCTATCACTGATCTTCTTTCCCATCAAAATTATAGACCACCGGTATGACTTTATCTTTTTCTAAGCAATGAAGTATAGAAAATATCTTCTCAATTGAGTTAATACATTGTTCCTTGATGAGGGGATCAGAAGATCCACTAAATATAGGAGGCTTTTGTTGTATAAAGGATTTTACCACAACTTTATCATTCTTAGGGGAATTAGGGTGTTCCACACAATTTATGTTATTAATCATAACATGATCCATTTGAGCCAGTACTGTCATGAATTTATGGGTTTCTTTTCTCATCAGGTTTGGAATCTCATTAGGGAAATCATCACATTGCCTATCAAATTGATTATTGGCATAAGTTATCCTATTTCAGAGTATTAACTAATAAAAAGAAAAAATACAATTATGGGGCTTTAATATTTAGCTAATGATCATATAAAAAGGAAACTATGAACATAGAATGATAGACATATAAATAGAAATCATATCCTAACTTAGGATTCCCTAAGTATCAATCTAGGTTATCCATTCTGATATAATTATCCCTAGGGCTCTTAATAAACTTTTATATCCCTAATATCCAAAAATAACTAGACTATTTTATGATACTAGCTATGAATACCCTATCCTTTCACAATTTTTTTACATCATTTTGAGCATAATTATCCATAAAATACAAGCTAAGGATCATAAAGTATATTTTATTTAGAATATTTGGTACATAAAATTAAAAACATGTAACTAGAATAAAAAATATCTTTATTAATCTTCCATAATGAGATTTTAACTTCCTTTGAGCTCTAACATCTTTATAGGATAACTTGTGGAATACATCGACAAAAGGAATGATCCAAAAATCCCAGTAAGGGAATAAACATGGAAATGAATATTAGCCCATGAGTTATAAAGGAATAACATGAAAACATAATTGGAATGACTCATGTGTAAACATATGAAAGCATAACATATAGAACATTTAATCATATGATCATGGAAATATTGGAATGTGTAAGAAACATATAGCATGATATAAACATGAGTCAAGGCTAACTTCCAAGACTATATCATATGGTGGAAAAAGTCCCATAATGGATAAGTTTTACTCTCTAATACCATAAATTCTATCTCATGAGACTAAACATTACCAAATTCATTAGTGTGATATCTCAGTGCTGTAAGAGTTGGTTTCCTAGAACCAACTGGTTTTACTTTGATTACATCGATATTTAATGTATTATTACATATTGTTCATTGTTCTGCATGACTATGATGTAATAATGTCCTAGAGTATTTATTACATTGATAAGGTCAGGGAAGTTCCCTTCTATGATGAGAACCCTAAAATGCTATAACAATATTATTAAATATAGTTCTGCGGTTGGATGACATACTATGATCGGACACATAGCATGCAGACCATCAAGTGTGAGTACTCGTAAGAAGATGAGACTTCCTCTCATGAAGTTCTCACTTGGTAATCTCCAAGATAAAATATTATGATAATAGACCCACTAGTAGGAATTCCACATGTTTTGGTGTCATAGGATATTTCTATCTACGAGTATGTGTAATGATCCTTAGACTTTAAGATTATCATTAATACATGTCACGACTCGCGCACTTTGATTTACTGACAAAAAATGTCACACAGACAGTTGGCGGGAAGTAGGGTACGTTGGGTGCGTCATGAGTGGCATGTTATTAATGGACAAGTCGATGAAGGATTTGTCCCTTCCATTTATGGAAGTTGATATCTCGGCCCTTTGATTGAAATAGAACCGTTGCGTGAAATTCCATGGATATGGTTTAACGATGAGTTTATTTCAGGTAGTCAAAGAATGATGTATCAATCATAAAAGTTGATGACACTATCCTGAAACCTACTTGATGAGATATTGTGACCAAGGGATTATATTACACAGTGAGCATTTATATGTGGATGTCGTTGTTGCGACTTTATGTTCTTTCTCTTGGGTGCCTTAACCTGTTGCTAGATATTACTCTTGGACTTTAGGCAAGTCCACCTAATGCCAATAAGAAAGAATCCTAGAGGGTCACACACTATGTGTTTTTTGTGGTCTAGAATAAATTCTATTTTGAATTTAATTAATGAAATAAATATTATTCTCAAGATTGTGGAATAATTTTATTCAAGTTAAAATGATCGCATAAATTAAATAAAATATATTTATTTATTTTATTGAATATTTAATAAATATTTATTTAATAGTTTGTAAATAAAATTTTTATTTAAGAGAATAAATTATTTATTTATTTATTCAAGTGTTCAATAAATGGAAGTGGAGTTCGATCGGACCAAGGTTAGTCCGGTAGTAAAATAATTATTTGCAAGATGGTAAATAATTATTTAACTAGATGGAACAAGTTAAAATAATAATGACGTTGCTATTATTTTGTGACGCGAAATTTAATTTTATAATTTCGTTTTGTGCAAGGTGGTTCACCATGAATAATGAAGCAGTATTATTTTTATGAGCATGGTTTTTCTCTAAATTCATGAATGTATTTAGTTTTTGTTATGCAATTAAATATTGTAACTATAATTCCATGTATATAAATATACAAGTAGGACAATTGTGCCATACACCACACCACATGCCTGGTGAATTGAGAATTATTGATCCAACCAATTTCTCTCTCAATTCCTCTTCTCTCCCCTCTCAAGAACAAGCAACGTTCTTCAAGTCTGAAGAACAAGTGATCAGGAATGACCGACACAAGACATTCTCTTCGCCGTACTAGCACCCAGAGAATGAGTGGTGCCGATCAGAGGCCATCGGAGCATATGTGGATCACCACTAGAGGGATTCTAGTTTGGATCCTTACAAGCATAATGAGATAATCTGGAAGGTTCATTCAAGACAATCAACATCATCAATGAAGAAAAATACCAAAGATCCAGGTATTATTTTTATTTATGAAATTAATTAAATTAATTATAAACATGATGTGCAAGATCATCTCTAAAGGTTTTGTGCCTCTTTATTTTTTATCTAATTCTTTGATTATATTCTGTGGAGACTGGAATTTATCGTCGTATTGATCCCAGAATAATCATCGATCATGGTAAAAATCAAAGTTGGGTGTCATCCCAACCACGCTTCTGCTGCGCCTGTAACTTTCAAGTGGTATCAGAGAAGTTACATCATAGTTTATAATTATTTAAATATTACATTGATGATTTATGCATTTAATAATTTAGTTTTTTCAATTCAAGTTAGTTGTTCTGCAAATATGAATCTCAAGATCTGTTCCTCCTCTTTCATTTCTCATTCACCTTACAGAAATGATCTTTTATTTTAATTTTGTTTAAAATAAAATAGAGGATCTCATCCATAGGTGCCAAAGGTTTCTAGACATACAACTAAAGAACACACGACATGTATTCAGTAGTACACGCCATGTATCCAAGGTTCAATGCACCAGGTCTGGTCCACCAAACCAAGCTGTGTCATTGGAGTTTGTCTAAGTCCTAATGACTCCATGTGTTGACCAAGAATAGGTGCCACGTGGTTTCCGGATTACACGTCATATGGCCCACTGGACACGACGTGTAGTCACTTTGGGTTAGGGTTGGATTGTGTACCCCATACACAGCTTGCCCAGCTGGAGACCGTATAACGAGCAACTAAATGTCGTGTTCCCTACTGGACACGTCGTGTACTTTGAAGATTTCTGAAGTACACTCACACATCGTTTCCCCGGGCGTGTACTTCAGATGGACAGTGAAAAATAGTAGACACCATGTAGTTGGAACTACATGTCATGTACTCATCCAAATTTTGCAGATTTATTGAAATTTAATATTATATTATACAAACCCTTGAGACGTGCACCATCGTGCAGGCATAAAGCTGAGGCACCACACGTGATAAGTGTTTTATATATATGTGTTTAATTTAACATCTTCGTAATGTTCATTTCTACTCTTTGGGTAGTTATGAATAGGAATTCACTAGGTTGACTCTAAGGTACAGTTACGTACAAAGATAATTTTAAATGAATTTATTTATTTAAAATTATGATGGATCATAATCTCAAGGAAATTTAGAAAATGGTTTAAGATAAAAGGATTGATTAATTAAAGAAGATAATTAATTGATTTGAGTGTGATTTATCTTAAACAAGAACGATTAAAGAATTGAATGATAGTTTTATTTATGCGTAAATATTGTTGCATGTATGGATGATCATGATCTAGACCAAAACCTTTGTATGTGAATGGTTTCTTTTAATTAATTTATTTAAATTAATTTTTTTGGCCTACGAACCTTCTCATCATTAATATGTAGGGCCTGCGTGCCCAAGGTTTCTTTTATGTAAACCCCCTTTTTACCCCTCACCTGCATGTGAGTTAAAAAATGCATATATAATTCAGGGAACTCCCAAGCTAGTGGAGGCAGTTCAAGTTGGAGCCGAGATAAAACCAATCCCAGGAGATACAGAGGTGGACAGTTGGAAAGCTGTAAACACAAACCCAAAAGTTTCAAGATGTTTCTCCCGTAGGTCAGGGTTATTTTATCAACAACTTGATAAACTAAACATTATAAAAGCTCATGATCATTATCTTTATTTTATTTCTATCGGTTACATGGTTTATCATTATGGATGTGTTGTCACGATCACATAATTAATGAATTAAACAAGCATGAAATATAGAACTAAAATAAACCAGACTTATGTGTAAATATTATCCAGACATGGTTAATCACCTAAGTAAGTTCCACTTAATATTAACAAGCATGTGATAATTATAATAAGAAATTCACGCATAAGAGATAAAAATCCATCAAATAAAATATTAAGTCAGACCAAGCCTTCCGCTACTTGATTAAGGGAAAAACTCAATAAAACTATGTGTTTGACCAGCCCTTATTGGGACACTTAATTTCATACAGGAATCCCTTATTAAAGGTTTTGGGTTGACTTAACCATATTACATCAAGAGGAGTATCCCTTTCTAGATTTGGTGAAATATTGGAGGTAAGAGATGGGGAAATTCAAAAGTCATGATTTCAGGATTGGGGAGTCCACTCAACAGATCAAGGAGTTGCTAGCCCGCAGTTGGCAAATACCTCCCTACCTAAATACCTTCTAATAGCTTGACCAACCCATGTTGGGGTAATGCAAAGGGGAATATGGATCCTTTCCACTATAATGACATGGAAACTAGACATTCTAAGTTCAACGGTGAGGGTCATTGGGACTTGATAAAATAGTGGGAGACTTAATAAAATTTATTATTTTTCATAAAATGTAATCAAGAAAGTACTAATGATCTGCTCTTTTAATTATAGAATAAAAATGACAAGCTCTTCAACCACATTATCCCTATGATCAATTCTGGATAAAGACAACATCCTCACCTGCAGTAACTCCCAGGAATGGTTTAGACGCCTTCAGGTTATCCTATTCCATGAGAAAAAGTCTTATGTGTTGGAGTTAGCATTACTTGATCCACCTGCCAAAGAGGTGAGTGATGAGGATTTCCTGGTCTATGAGAAACATATGAACAATGCGGTCAATGTTCAATGATTGATTTTATCGTCAATATCTAGTGATCTCATGAAGTCTCATGAAAACATGGATTCTTATAGCATGTTCGAGCACCTTTGTGGTCTTTACTACGAGAGAGCATCACAGGAAAGGTTTGAGATCTCTAAGGAACTCTTTTAGAGTATGCTTGGAGAAGGTGACCAAGATGGTCCTCATCTAGTCAATCTCATTGGCTACATTGTGCGCCTGGAGGTTCTAGGGTTTAAACTATCCAAAGAACTGGGCACTGATCTCATTCTCGCATCACCCCCTCATAGATTTTGTTACTTTGTTTTCAATTTCAATATGAACAACATTGAGAAGTCTCTATCTGATCTTATTATCCTCATTCTCCAAGTGGAAAAAGATATGAAGCGCAAAAATCCTTATGTCCTTATGGTGAATAAGAGGAAAGGGAAGGCGAAGATCTTTAAGCCCAAATCTTCTTCATGACCTTCCAAAAAAAGGAAGATCAAATGGGAGGCAAGGGAATAAGAGGTTGTTTGTTTCGCATGTGGCAATAAGGGCTACTATAAGAAGAACTACACCCAGCCTAAGAAGCAAGGGGAAGCTTCAGGTGCATTTGTTATCGAATGAAATATATCTTTTTCTAAAAATTTGGTATTAGATACATCTTGTGGTGATCATATATGTATCCAAATATATGAACTAAATAGATTCAGGAAGATTGATCGAGGGGAGGTAGATCTACAAGCATCCAACAGAGCAAGACTTGATGTTGTAGCTGTCGGGGACTACCACCTCACGTTGCCAACTGGGATGATCTTGGTGTTAAAGGGTTGTTTTTAAGTTCCCTTTTGTAACAAAAAACATAATTTCTATATCTTGACTAGATATAGATGGATTTGTTTTAAAGCTTGGAAATTAATGTTGCTTCTTTTATAAAGATAGAATTTGTTTTGGTAGGGCACATTTATATAATGGTATTTATGTGTTGGATTACACAAACCAATTAATGGCAATAGATGACAAAGATAATTCACATGACTCATACCACACCCAACTTTTTCATCACCGACTAGGTCTTGTAAATGATAAATTCTTGACAAAGTTACATCAAGATGGATATTTAGATTATTTTTAACTAAAACCACTTGGCGTATGTCATGCATGTTTACAAGGCAAAATGACCAATGCCCCATTTGGTGGGAAAGGTGAAAGGGCTAAAGAGATTCTTGAATTGGTTCATACCGATATGTGTGGACCATTTCCAGTTGAAGCAAGGGGTGGGTACTCATACTTCATAACTTTTACTGGTGATTTTAATGGATATGGATATATCTACTTAATGAGGTATAAGTCAGACTTCTTTGATAAATTCAAGGAATACAAGAATGAGGTTGAGAACCATATTGGTAAGAAGATTAAGAAACTCCACTCATACCGAGATGGGGAATATCTTAATCAGGACTTCATTGATTACTTATGAGATTTTGGGATCTTATACCAACTCACTCCTCTGCACACACTTTAATGGAATGGTGTAAGTGAAAGGAGGAACTGCACCTTGTTGGACATAGTGAGATCAATTATGAGTCATGCATGTCTTCCATTATCCTTTTGGGGGTATGCGTTAGAAACAGTGGCACACATACTAAACCAAGTACTAACTAAATCAATAAATTGTATTCCATACAAGTTCTATATTGGAAGAAAATCCATGTTATCAAATTTACATGTGTGGGGTAGTGAAGTGTTTGTTAAGGCCTCTTCAGGTAACAAACTCGCACCCTAAGGCACAAAGTGTACCTTTATAGGATACCCCAAGTAAACAAGGGGATATTACCTATACAACCCCTTAGAAAAAAAAGTTATAGTGTCAAGATATTCTATATTTCTTGAGATGGAGCACATATCCAAAAGAGATAGTGGGAGAAAGATAGAATTCGATGAAGTCGAGGATCAAGGTACACAAGAGTTTGTACAGGAACAGATTCCACAAGGACCCATGGAAGAAGAATCTGTTCCAGATACACAGGTATTGTATAGGGGTACAAGAGAGGTTAGAGAACCAAAATGGTGTGGTTTTATATTTACCAAGGATGGTGACTCATTATTAGTTGATAATAATGATCCTCAAACCTACAAGGAAGTAGTAAGTGACACAGACATTGATAAGTGGAAAGAAGCCATGAATTCTGAAATGGATTCCATATACCAAAACCAAGACTGGAATTTGGTAGATCCTCCAATTGATGTAAAGCATGTTGGTTGAAAATGGGTATTCAAGAAGAAACTGGACATAGAAGGATAAGTCGGTAACTATAAGGCACGACTGGTTGCAAAAGGGTTTAAACAACATCAAGGAATTGACTACGATGAAACCTTATCACCATTTGAAATGCTGAAATCCATTAGAATTCTACTTTCCATTGGGGCTTACCATGACTATGAGATTTTTAAAATGGATTTCAAAACATCATTCCTTCATGGGAACATTTTGGAATATGTCTATATGACACAACATGAAGGGTTTGTGACTCCAAAGTATTCCAATAAGGTATGCAAGTTGCATAAATCCATCTATAGATTAAAGAAAGCATCCAGGTCATAGAATATTCATTTTGATGAAGCCATAAAAGAATTGGGTTTTATCAAGAATGAATTCCAGCCTTGTGTCTACAAAAGGTTTAGTGGGAGTGCATTCATTTTTCTAATAGTATATGTTGATGAAATATTACTTATTGGAAATGAGATACCAGTCTTACATTCTGTTAAGGTATGGTTGACTCAATGCTTCTCCATGAAGGACTTGGGAAAGGTAGCATATATTCTTGGGATCAAGATCCATCATGATAGATCCAAGATATTTCTGGGGCTAAGTCAAAGTACATACATTGATAAGATACTGAAGAGATTCAATATGGAACAATCCAAGAGGGTGTTATTTCCAGTGTTAGATGGAATTCATCTTTCCATGAAAATGTGTCCTCAGACATATGAGGAAAGAAATATAATGGTAAGGAATCCATACACATCAGTGATCGGGTCAGTCATGTATGTCATGCTATGTACTAGGATGGATGTCGCATATGCATTAAGTGCAGTAGGCAGATATCAAGCTAACCCATGGGACTACCATTGGATGGCAGCCAAGACTATCCTAAAGTATATGCAGTGGTGTCTCTCACAAAAGAGACAAGATCACATCAGTGGATGAAGCCCATACTTTAGAACTATCATCTTTTTATGGATTTTTCTCAGAGAGGTGAAGTTGCAGTGAGCTGCATTTCCACGAAAGACAACGTGGCAGACCCCTTGACTAAAGCCTTGACTCGGCAAAAACATGATCATCATGTAAGGTCTAGTGGACTAAAATTCATAGGTAGTTGGCTCTAGTCCAAGTGGGAGTTTGTAAGAGTTGGTGTCCTAGAACAAACTGGTTTTACTTTGATTACATGGATATTTAATGTATTATTACATATGGATTCATGAATATGATGTAATAATATCTAGAGTATTTGTTACATTGATAAGGTCATGGCAGTTTCCCACTATGATGAGAACCTTGAAATGATTTAACAATATTCTTAAATATAGTTCTGCGGTTCGATGATATACTATGATCAGACACATAGCATGCAGACCGTCAGGTGCGAGTACTCGTAAGAAGATGAGACTTCCTCTCATGAATTTTGCACTTGGTAATCTCCAAGATAGGAGATTATGATAATAGAACCGCTAGTAGGAATTCCACATGTTTTGGTGTCATCGAATATTTCTATCTGCGAGCATATGTAATGATCCTTAAACTTTAAGATTATCATTAATATGTGTCACAACTCGCGCACTTTGATTTACTGAAGAAAACCGTCACGTAGACTGTTGGCGGGAAGTAGGGTACGTTGGGTGTGTCACGCGTGGTATGTTATTAATGGATAAGTCAAAGAACCATTTGTCCCTTCCATTTGTGGAAGTTGATATCTCGACCCTTTGATTGAAATAGAACCGTCACGCAAAATTCCATGGCCATGGTGTAACGATGAGTTTATTTCAGGTAGTCAAAGAATGACGTATCAAACATAATGGTTGATGAAACTATCATGAAACCAACTTGATGAGATATTGCAACAAAGATATTATATTACATAGTGAGCATTCATATGTGGATGTTGTTGTTGCGAGTTTACATTCTTTCTCTTGGGTTCCTTGACCCATTGCTAAACAGTACTCTTGGACTTTAGGTAAGCCCGCCTAATGCCAATGAGAAAGAATCCAAGAGGGTTGCACACTAAGTGTTTTTAGTGGTCTCGGTTAAACTATATTTGAATTTAATTAATGAAATAAATATTATTCTCAAGACCATGGAATAATTTTATTCAAGTTAAAATGATCGCATAAATTAAATAAAATATATTTATTTATTTTATTGAAAATTTAAAAAATATTTATTTACTAGTTTGTAAATAAAACATTTATTTAAGAGAATAAATTATTTATTTATTTATTCGTGTGTTCAATAAATGGAAGTGGAGTTCGAGAAAACCAAGGTCGGTCGGTAGTAAAATAATTATTTGCAAGATAGTAAATAATTATTTAACTAGTTGGAAAACGTTAAAATAATAATGACACTGCTATTATTTTGTGACGTATAATTTTATTTTATAATTCCATTTTGTGCAAGTTTGAACACCATGAATAATGACGCAGTATTATTATTATGATCATGGGTTTTCTCTAAGTTCATGAATGTATTTAATTTTTGCTATGAAATTAAATATTGTAACTTAAATTCCATGTATATAAAAAAACAAGTAGGCCTATTGTGCCATACACCACACCACATGCCCAGTGAATTGAGAATTGTTGAGAAAAACAATTTCTCTCTAAAATCATCTTCTCTCCCATCTCAAGAAGGAGCGACATTCTTCAAGGTCGAAGAACAAGAGATCAAGAACAACCGACAGAAGAAACTCGCTTCGTTGTGCTAGCACCTGATGAACGAGCAGTGTCGATCGGAGTCCATCGGAGCACATGTGGATCACCGCTATAGGGATTTTAGTTTGGATCCTTACAAGCGCAACGAGATAATCTGAAAGGTTCATTCCGGATGATCAAAATCATCAAAGAAGAAAAATACCAATGATCCAGGTTTTTTTCTTTATGAAATTAATTAAATTAATTATAAACCTGATGTGAAAGATCCTCTCTAAAGGTTTTGGGCCTCTTTCTTCTTTATCTAAATTTTTGATTATATTCTGTGGAGACTGGCATTCATCGTCATATTGATCTTGGAATAATCATTGATCATGGTAAAAATCAAATTTGGGTGTCATCCCAACCACGCTTCCACTACAATCAGAACCTTCAGGTGCACCCATCATAAAATTTTCATGCATATGTGTGCCACATAAAGAGTCAAACATAAGGAATAAACTTAATGGTTACCCATGTAAATAAATGGGTATCGTAATCATGTCATAAGGCATAACAAAAGGGTGTATCATAAATATATCCATAAAAGAAGGGATTAAATAATTTATGGAAAATAATAAAATAAAAATAAAAAATATACCATAATAATTATTTCCAACTGAAGTTATTACATGAAAAAGTGTGTTTAAGAAACTTTATAAATGATCCACATTAATGCAGTTTAAGGGAAAATATTTAAGAGTCATTAAAGAGGACACAAGAATATTTGTTTGTAAAAAAACTAAATGAACTAAAATAGTTTTTCATGATAAAATGAGAGATTATAGAAAAATATTGGTGGATTAAATAATTTTATGGAGTGTGTTTGAAAATGGATAAGAAACAGAGAAGTTCCCTTTAATCGGGTTTTCTTATCGAGAGGAATTGAGAAGGGGACCTTTTAAAACATGTATTTAACCATAAAATAAATATTAATTGAGATAAATAAAAATTCTTGGAACATATAAACATAATATAGGACAATTATATAAGAATAAATAAGAAATACATTAGGGTAAAGAGAGATTAATCCTAACCTGAAGGAAAAAATGGAGTTTCGGAGAGATCACTTACCTTATGTCTGAATGTGTTATTCACTTTCACTTAGTTTAATGGATAATAAAATTATATTCATTAATTTATTAATTTAAAACCTATTATATATGTATTTGATTTATTATAATTTTATTAAGTTCATTTATGTACATTTTGATGATTTATAATGTTTAATTTTTTCATTTCGGGAGCATTCGTTTCATGGTTTCATGGTCGGTTTTCTTTTGTAACATTATGGAAGTTATTTTTGAAATGGAATAATTCTCTAGAAGAGAAATTTTACGGTATACACTTACATTGGTTTAAATTTTCCCATTTATAATTTTTTCTTATATAAGGATGATTCATTTGATAAAACGTAAATGATAAATGTTTTGTTTATTTTGGCGGTTTTTCGATCATCACAGACTAGTTTCATTGTATTTAATATTATATATATATATATATTAGTTAAAGAAAATGAAAAAGCATGTAATATATATATATATATTAAAAAAAATTAATCATAATAATGGTTTTATTACTAGCCTTGAATGTGGTGATGTAAAAATGAAAGCCCGTCATCCACGAAGGCAGTGATCCAACATATCACGAACAATGTTTTCATTTTTGGAATAAAAGGAGAAGATAAGAGATTTTATGATGGATATTCCATTAACATAATAAAATTATAGTATATATATGATACATGAGTTATCATGCCACTTTGGACAATGGAGGTGAGGATAGGATAAGAAAAGAAAATAAATTAAAAGAGAATGATTGAAGATTTTACCTCTTGAATCTTGCATCCTTGAGAACCTCCTTAAGGAACTTGGGTTTTTTATTTTGTTGATAAAAGTAGATCTTTTACATGGGTAAGAGTTTTGGGTAGGTAATTATAATGTGTGAGGATAAGTTTTAGTGAGGGGTGGTATTTATAGGGGGGATAGGGGTGTTTTTTATTATTATATTCATTATTTTATTATTATTTTTCAAGACTATCAATAGTGTTGATTCATATGGATAAATACAATAAAAAGTGAAGGAGGGTTAGATATAATGGGTTCTTACATCATTCATATATCATCCATGACTCAAAAACTCATATATTTAGCTTATAATATTAAATACTGAAAATTAGTGTATATCATTATTCACCAAAAATTCGGCTACTTTACAAAAACCCCAAAAAATTACCCTAACCATTTTTTAATGTTTATATTTTAAAAATGGAATCAATTTTAGAAAGAAAAATTAAATATTATAAAATTATTATTTATATAAAATCATCATTTATTCGAAAAATACTGATTTTAAAATTATAATCGATTTTATGACCCTTTGAAAAATTAATTAAAGTCTCATAAAATTATCTTATAATTATAATATAATTTAAAGTTAATTTATGAATATATTTTATGAAAATAAAATTTCTTTAAATCATTTTATTAATTATAAAATTATAAATAAACATTTCTATTTTACAAAAATACCAACACTTAATTTATTATTTTTAAAATATTTCATTTCTTATACCATAATATAAATATATCGTGTTTTAATCTATAAGATTCCTATATTTTATTTTTACTTTCATAGGTGAGGTTGCCATTCAAATTTCCAGATTACTATTCCTAATGGTCAGATTACTATTCCAATGGTCTGTTTACTATTCCAATAGTATAGGTTGCTTAATTTTTATAAATACCTCTTATTTTATTCATTCTTCATTCACATATATTTTCTCTTAAGTTTACTTTCATCTTAAAAATAAGTATTTTATTATTAAAATTGTGTTTTATTTATACATATTTACTCATGAGTGTGGTTATTCTAGTGGATTGAGCATATCCAAATTTTCTCATTCTTATTCTCTTATTTTCTATTTATTATACCGCTGCAATATTTGGCATTATTATTTCTTTATTTTCTAACTAATTTATCATTATTTATTTATGAAAATAATGTTTTTCTTGAGTTCTTTATGTGATATATGTGTTTTATAACATAAGAATGTAAATTTCATTGATAAAATTCGGGGTCATTACATGCAGTGATGGGTAAGGACTGATATTATATACCCCCTTAATGCATCATAAGGTTTCATGAGACAAATCAGTTAAGCTAGCATTAAATAGGTTTTACCTATAGTTTAAACCATCTTGTAAAAGGTCTTTATGGTAGAGGTATCATGTGCCTAAAACATAACATCCAATAATTAAGCATTGTCTTCATTAAGAGTTCAATTATTATTATCCATGAGATTCTCAATATTATATTATCTTTGGATGCATTTTATTTTAAGTTTATTGATTAAATTGAATTTGTTTTTAGTTATTTACCTTTCCATATTGATTTTTCCTTATCTAATTATTTAAGTGGATTATGTGCTATGTTATTTACCTTTCCATGTTGATTATTCTTATTGATTCATGATAGCCTCTACTATACTTAACTCATACTGATCATTTTAGTTCACCCTTATTTTGTTTCCTTTCTCAAGAATCCATAAAGTGTACTATATTTTATATGCAAGGATATACTATATGTAATAATTTTATTCTCAAAAAAATTTATGTTGTAATCTATGTATTCAATGTAATATGAAAATCATATATGTATCTAGTTTACAAATACTATTAAACTATTTGGTCCTTTGGGATGAGATTCCTTGTATCTTATGCTAATTTAATAAAGCAAGCTCCAACTCTAGGTTGCTGGGGTTAGGGTCTCTACAAAGTTATGTTTCAAACCTTCAACATATAAAACTTTAGAAATCAAAAGAATATTAGAAATACATACTTCACTAAATCCCTTGACCTTACCTTTTGATTTATCTTTGAATGTCATAGAGTCATCTTCTTATTGATTATATGAAAAAAAAAACTTTGATGGATCTCCAATAATACATCTCGAGCCTCCATTTTCCATCTATCATGTATCTTTGACACTATTAAGGCATGTTTCCTAAAAAATTTAACTAATTAGAAAACTCTTTTGGTACCCATTCTATCTTTGGTCCAATCATGTTAGTTAAACAATTTTTTGGTACCCAAATATATTTTGAACAATTTTTCATGGGTAATCTATAAGATAAATTCTTTCAAATAAAATTATTTGTATAACCAATAGATTAAATAAATATTAACAAACAATCATTAGCATAATTTCCTTGTATAAAACATTTAAATCTTGTAACATCTGATATAATTCCTTTATAACTTTTAATAAAACAATTTTTGAACATTTTAGGAATATGAGGATTAAAACAAAAACCAATTTTATCTTTTTTTTATTTCATTATGGCAATAATATTATCATATCTTTCCTTACCTTAAACAAAAAATTATTATGTTTATTTCAAACTATAAACTTTCTTTTTGAGACTATCATTCTCCTTTTTAATAGAATCAAAATCAACATAAATCTTTCTTTTTGAACAGGAAGTGGAATTTCTAAATTTTCAATTTCGTTCTTAAATTTTTAATTTTATTTTTTAACAATGTCTATTTCACTATATTGAAATTCATTTAAACAAGAAATTAAGTTTCTTAGATTATAATTTTATTTATTTAATTTCTTACTTTCATTGATAATATTATTATTTTTATTATTTTTTATATAATTTAGTCACCCTTAAAATATATTTTTGAATATTTTCATTCTCTTTATATAGATCATAAAAGTTATAACCGTAAATATCATAATCATAACCAGAACATGGATTTGAATCATTACTAGCCTTATTTATATTTATTACCATCAAACATAGTTTAGATGACTCTTTTTAACTTCCAAGTTCATCATTGAATTTTGATTCTTTTATGATGCTCCGTCCGACATATGAATGTAACTCCTTTTTGTACTTCTTATCCTTTCCATCATGTTTTAATTTTGGAAAACCTATTTTGATGTTTCAATTTTCTAATATGCATAACAAGTTAGTTATGAAACACTATTATATTTACTTGAGGTACCTTTCTTTTCTTTTAGGCAATCCTTCTAATCTTTTCAATGTCACTTCTTAAACTTTCTATTTTTCTTCATCAAACTATAAATACCTTTTCTTATATTCTCAATTTATCCTTTGTAACTTTCATATTATTTGGATTAATAATATTTATAAGTAACATTTATTTGTGATTTTAAAGTAATGCCTTTCTTCTTTAAAGTATATTCTTCCACAATACTCCTTAACTCAAGTTCATATTATATAAGTGAATTGATGAGTTTATTCGATGTATATTATTTGAAATTATTACTCTCATAAATTACAACCTTCTTTTCATTCCATTTCTTAAGTAGAAATATTAGGGATATTTCAACATGTAAAGGGTTATCCAAATTTTCTTTCAGGGGATCCATTCCATTTATTATGTTTGTAAATCAGTGGAACATTTGATTGATTCTTTCATCTTCACCCATATTGAAATCTTATTACTTCGCTCATTGCATTTCATGTTTTGTTCTAATTAGATTATATGAGTCAGGGTGAGTAACTTATAGAAAATTCTTGATCTCTTAAGTTGTCTTACATATAGATACATGACTAAACACACTTCTGTTAATAGAAAAATATAAAATATTTATTACTTTGTAATTAAAAATAGATTTTAAAACACCATTTCCTATAAGATAATTCATGTTAGATTCTATTAGTTTTTATGGTTTTACCATGATTGACTGATGTTTTATTATTAAATACATTAGGTATTATTTTATACTCAATTTCTAGTAGCCATGGTTTTTTCCATCAAAGTGAAGTGGATCATGAGGAATCCATGCATCATCTATGTACATTCCTACAATCTTACAATGATATTTTTCCTTAGAATATGAGGTATAGGATAATGTTATCACAATAAAATATAAACAACAAACTCAATATCCAAGAGGAATAGGTTATTGATATTGGGTGTTTTATATTAGGAATAGAAATAGTAGAGATAATCTAAGGTCTAATCAGAGATACTAATTATTATGGTATAAGTTATAGTATCTAACTAATTTATCCTCATAGGGTTAAACTTTAATACCAAGTGTTAGGTCATAATTTTTATAACATATAGTCTAGAAGGGGTGAATATAAATGCTAATTTTTTTAAAGAGATGGATTAATTAAGAATTTTAATTAATAGATTTAATTAGTGGTGTAAAATAAAGTAATAAACAGATTGAATTTTTATAGTGGTTCAGTATAAATTGGTCTCATTCCACTCATATACCTCTATAATATTTGAGGCATATATTGTGAACTATACTAATTTTTAAGGTGAATCATTACCCGATTATAACCTACTTTTTCCAGTGGAAGTATGAAAAATAAACCTAACTTTTTTATGGGGAGTCACAACCCAATTAAAACAATAACATTATACTATTGGATTCACAAACCAAATGGTACTGACTTTAGAATCTAGGATTCACAATCCAAGGAAATAAATAATGCTTTTGTATGAAAAAAAAACATAAACAAAAAATGATAGCACATGTGAGAGATAGAAAGTAGTGTGATGAACACAAGAAACCATGAAAAAATAGATAGAAGATAAACTAGAGAAGTAAAGGTACTGGTTATTAATTATTGAATCATCTTGTCTCGTCAAGGTAGTTTAATTCAAATCATTTTAGGTACAACACTTGAGATAACATCCAAAAGATGAATAAATATTTGCATAAGATCACCAACTTGTATATCACACGAAAATATAAATTTTTATGAAGCAGAAATATAGTATAAAAGAAGTATTATTTTTTTATTTCAAACCATCCAATAAGTTATCAAACTCCTTTAAATAAGATACAAACTCAACACATCCAATCCAATGGTTATATAATTCAAAATTCAAAATAATGGATATAGAATTAAAAGATATATATATATATATTATCATTAAAAAATTATCACTAAATATTTAAACACTGAATAACAATTCAAACTAATTTTAAATCATCATTAATTAATCCAAATAAACTCTAAGTATTAGGTCAAAGAGAATCCCATGAAAATCCCATAATAGTTTCCTTTAAAATTCATTTTGTAAGTTCATATGTGAAAACAATAATGAAATTAATCTTTATATACATGTGTTTAAAAAATTATAAAAATACTATAAATAGGTTCTATATAATTAATATAAATTTATAGAATCATTAAAACACTTTAAACACTTTAAAAAAACATGAAGCAAAACAAAATACTAAGGAAGTCATGAAACAGAGCAATATAGAAAAACATGGTTGGCATAAAGGTAAGAAACAATGTTATGTAAAGGTAAAAAGTAATTATTATACATTACATAAGGGTAAAACAAAATTTTCATACCATGCATATGGGTATATTTGAAATTATATAACATGTGTAAAGGTAACTCATATTTTGAATACGCTACATAAGGATAATTCAAATATTATACACACTGTGATAGGGTAAGTTAACATGCTGCATAAGGGTAAGATCCCAATTTCCATGCAGTGTTTAAAGGTAAAGTCCAATTCATATAGTCTATGTAAGTGTAATTTTATTCCTACATAAAGTTAAAATAATGCTTATAAAGAATGTGTAAAGGTAAAAAAACTTATAGATCATGCGTAAAGGTAACAAAAAAACATGTGTAAGGGTAAACGACAAAATATAAGGGTTTTATAAAGGTAGATATGGGTTTTTAAAAATTCAGATAAAGTTATACATATATATTTAAGAGTAAGGTAAAATTTACATATGTTGCATCAGGGAAGAACCAAAAGTTACAAAACTCACATAATGGTAAATAAGGATTTTTAAAAAATGGTAAAGAAAAATACTAAGAAATAAAACTACATAATAAAAACATTAATTTTTACAAATCATAAAAATATAATGTAGATGAATAAAATATAAAAATATTGAGATGAATTTTTAATATTCAAACATAAAAGATAAATAACACATATATTCTCCAAAATTAGACAAAACATTTCTCAAACTTTTACATTATAGGCTTGTTATGCTTATCTTCAACTAGTGAATGGGTAGTAGGGGATAATATGTTGGCCTAGGTTATGAGGATTCTATGTTATGTGTTGAGATAGAACCCATGAGGGTGGTGTGACCTACTATATAATTTAAATACCATAGTGAGGGTAGTGGGGATAGATAGAGATCTCGGGGTTATGGAAACTTTATGATGTGTAGTGGTGCCTTGAGACCATCATGGTTTCTCTAGAGAGGGCATCATTACAAATTATATACTGTGTTACATTGTGATAGGATTGAGTGTTTCCGCAAAAGCTATGGAATCAGTGAGACCTTAGTTATTGGACTAGGTGTGAGGACCTAGTGAACTTTATAATGTGACTCGGTACTTTTATTGAGTCAATGTCATGTGGCGTGTGAAAATAACTCATGATAGGGATTGATTAAGTTATATGAGTGCCTTCTAGGTGGGAATCATGAGTTAATAATTATGTTAAGTTGTACATTCTGTAAGTACCTAGGTATGTGTATTAATAATAGATAGACTCTTTGTGGTGGTGTTGTGAGAAAGAGTAAACAACAAGGGGTTTACCCACTCTTGTGAATACCTTTAGAGATGTAAGGCATGGATAAATGCTTCAGATTAGTGTATTTATGCATGTTTAGGGATACTAAGTTTTGATGTAATTGTGGTTAAGCACCTGAAGACATAGTTTCTAGTGTCTTATCTAGTTTCAAAGGGAAGGATCATTTAGATTCCTAGACCTATTGTGTGGATGTGATTTTGGTATGTGATGGTGGAATAGGTAAATTTGTTGGGTTCTTGGAATGATATCTAGGATGATGGGTGGTTGTGCACTCAGCATGAATATGTTTAATGTGTTAGTCCCATTAAGGTAAGGCATCTAGTATACTTATTATTAGTTAAAGATACATGTAGGATACATGATTTTTTGTTTGTTGAGCACATGAACATTGGATTTGTGGTGCTCAACTCACAAGATGATGGATCTGGTTTTGTGAATTATTTATAGTTGAGTGTGTGACCCCTAGTTCTCGATTAGATCAAATTATATGAGTGCGAGAACCCATTGTTTAGATGGAATTGAGGTAGTATGCTTGGGGCTTGGATTAGTTCATGTGAGGTGTGACTGAATGTCCGGTATATTCAATGTGATGTCTTAGATGGTTTTAAATCTGAAAGAACTTGGGGTAACATTTCTCGGTATCAAAGTTGGAGGTATAGAGAAGGATTGGTCAAGTTCCTTTTCCTTTAAAGTTTAGGATATGATTCTATCCACTTGGTGAGAGAAGGGATAGATGCTTGTAGTATTCACATAATGTTGGTTAATGAGTGGTCTTGTGGTGGACCTTATAACAAAATAAGCGCTTGATTTTGAATAGTAGTGTTAAGGATTATCTCAGTTAGGTAGGGATAGCCAACACATGAGCATGGTTTAGTGGTTTAATCATGTAATCCTAGTTTAGATGTGACACGACTCATGGTATATTGATTCAGGATGTATGATTGGTTCGTGTGGGAGTGTGCACTCATTTTTATTCAAGGGATCAAGGTAGTGTGTGCTGGTAATCATGGTTCTAATCAATTTTTTGGTCGGTGATAAACCATGTGAGAACTGAGGTCCAATGTCCTTGAGGAGACATTACAATCATAGATTCCCAAGGTTTGGATGGGAAACTAAAAGTCCATTGATTAAGAAGGCAACTTAAGTTTAGAATAGAATGTTTTTAAATGGTTAATCCAAAATATTAATCATGAACAAGTTTTGACTGGGTGATGATTGTGGCTAAAAATGAGTCAAATGCATGTAATGATAGAAAGACACATTGGGGAAGTTATCGAGGATAAATTTAAGGAAATAATTATAGTGGTTATCCCAATATAAATCGATAGAGGTTGTAACTATCACTTTGAATGGTTTTCAGAAAGTACCAAGGATGGTGTTCTTGTTGGAGTTAGTTCCCTAAAACCAACTTATATGTACTTTATGATAAACATGTATTCATTATTTAGAATATTAATAAACTACTTATCACATCATTATTGTTCTTCTTCATGACATAGTATGTGATAATGTCCTAAGAGTAGCTATCGTGCTAAAAGGGCATAGCAGTTCCCCACTATGATGAGAATCTGGAAGTGCTACGACACTATTCTTGAATATATGTTCTATATCTAGATGATGTCATTTGAGGGACACAAATGATACAGGATATCAGGTTTGGAGACTCATAGGACTTTGAGGCACCTTCTCATGGTGTACGCCTTTGGTAATATCCGGTAGAATATTATAAGAACGGGGCTTGCTAGTATGAAATCCACATTTATATGTCTCATTGGATGTTCCTATATATAGATGTGTGTATTGGTTCTTATAATTTAAGATTATTATTAATGAATATTATGATTCATGAACTTTGATGTATTGATAATAACTGTGACGACAGATGTTCGTGACGAGGTAGGTTACGTTGAGTGTGTCATGAGTGATATTGCATTAATGAATAATGAGAGAAAGGATTTATCCCTTGTGTTCTTTAACAAAATTTAATATCTTAGGCCCTTTGATGGAAATGATATACCCTACATAAATCCATGGACATAGTTTTTTATAGGAAAGTTTTATTTTTAGAAAGTCAAAGAAAGAGACATTGAGCACATAGATTGATGGCACCGGCATGCAGCATGCTTGATTTGAGATATTGCGATAAAGGGATTATATTACACAGTAAGCATCCGTATGAGGTGAAATTTTGTTGTGACATTAACTTATTTTTCTATGGGTTCCTTGGCATATTTCTAGATGATAACCTTGGACTTTAGGCCACTCAACCTGATGTCACTGAGAAAGAGGCCTAGTGGGCCACACACTAAGTGTATCCAGAATCTCAGTTAAATAATATATTATTATTTATTATTTAATAGGTTGAATAAATATTATTCTTATACATGGTTTGATAATTATTCATGTATGTTTGGTCGAATATAAATATTTATTTTCTATTTTATTAAATATAACATTTATTTATTTATTGATGAATAATGAAGTGATATTTATTTAATAAATAAATAGACATTATTCAAGGTCCGATAAATATTATCAAGGAATGGAAGACCATGATTTAAGATCTAGTGAGAAATAATAAATATTTAAAATTATTTGATTAAATAATATTTAATTATAATTCACAAGCTAAGCGCATGTCAAGAAATAATGATATTATTATTATTATTTGACATGGTGTTTCTCTAGGATTAAATAAATAATTTAGGGCACTTTTGTAATTATTTTATTTTAACCCTAGTGATATATTAACCTAGTTATGTTATTTTCTTAATAGACAATTCATTTGTTTGGGTTGTTCACAACAAAATTTGAGAATTATCTCAAGCCTGGAGAGCTCCCTTATCCAAGAACACTCCGAAGAATGGAGAACAATCCTAATCCACTGGATTAGGGAGAGTTATTTGGAATCGATTCTCAACGCGGTAAAAGGTGGATGAAACAAGTGTAAGGATCTATCATGCTAGAACCCATAGATTCCTTCAGTGACATATGAATATTCTTATAACACATGTGGGTCACCGTTAGAGGGAATATTCACTAGATTCTTATAAAGTAATGATACAGCAATGCAGGTATGTTTCATGATTCATCAATGAATAAATAATTCCAACAAAGGTAATTATTAAATTAATTAAATTAATTATAAATAATATGTGATGATCCTCCCTATAATTCCAGTATAATTTATATTATCTAATTATTTTATTTAATTATGTTGGTCATGAAGTTCAACATTGTGTTAAATCTTGTATTAATCACCTATCCTGAAAAAAAAAAAAAATTGGGCATCGCCCATCACACACTTCCGCTGCACCCAAAACCTACAAGTGGTATCAGAGCGGTTACATAATTATTTATAATTATTTAAATATAGATGGTGATTTACACATTTTAATTTAGTTTTTCAATTCAAGTTTAACTATTAATTTGATCTGAATTGTGAGATCTACTTCTTCCTCATTCATTTCTCATAGATCTGATAAAAACTATTAAATTTGTGATTAAAATAAAATTGAGGAACTCATCTGGAGGTTCCAAAGTTTCTAGTTGGAAAACACAGAAGTACACATCATGTAATCTGAATTACACATCATGTAATTATGGTCAATTCACCATGAGTTAATTTTTAAATTACTCAAACTGTGTGCATTAACGACACGTTTTGTAGTTAATTATTACACCATGTGTTGATCAGGATAGACTAGAACACATTTAACTAGAGTATACATTGTGTAACCCATTTACATAGTGTGTAGTCCTTTTGAGTCAAAGACAGGCCGTGTATTTCAATACACGGCCTACCAGACTAGTGACCGTGTAATTTTGAGATAACATGGAATGTGGCCCATTGGACACATTGTGTACTCTAGTTTCCGAGGTACGATTCACACGCCGAGTCCCTAGGCATATACCTCAGATAGACGGTGAGAGATGTACATGTCGTGTAGCTCAGATTCACACATCGTGTACTTATATTGAGTTACACATATTTAAAATTTATTTACTTTACTATGTAAACCTTGATACATGTACTTGTGTGTGTTCATAAAGATAGGACACTCCATGTGATAGGTTTTAATATAAATAAATATTTAAATGTTTAATTAATATATTCATAATGTTCAGATCTAAATATCATGTATGAGTCATATTACAAGTTTTTACTCTACGTGCATTTAAGATTAACATGTGGATAAAAAATCATGTAATTTGTGTAATCATATGTGAAGTACACATTATGAAAGTACATGATAAGTTGTGTATATTATATGTCACAAAAAATAAACAAGTATCTGAGTATAATACAAGTTGGTTAGATTAGGACAAGTATTCACTATATTTCTTCCAAGGTGCATTTATGTACACAACTAATTTTAAATAAATTTGTTTAATTTGTTTGAAATTATAATAGATGAGAATATTAAGGAAATTAATATGAGAATTAATATAAAATAATTGATTAATTAAAGATGATAATTAATTTATTCAAGTGTGATGTCTCTTAAATAAGAATGATTAAGAATGGAATGCTAGTTTTATTAAATGAGTAATTTATTGCATGCATGTGGATGATCATGAGATAGACCTTACCTTTTTTATATGATTGGTTTCATTTAATTTATTATTAAATTAAATTTTTGTCATGTGTTCCTTCTATTCTTTCATTATGTAGGGCATGTGTGCCCGTGGTTTCTTTTATGAAAACCTCTTTTCCACTCACCGTCATGTGAGTAAAAGGCATATTTAATGGATGGAGCTCCCAAGCTAGTGCAGGTGGTTCAAATTTGAAGCCAAGGAAAAACCAATCCAAGGAGATACATAGGTGGAGAGGAGAAATCTGCAACATAAACCTTAATAGGTTCTAGGTGTTTTTAACCTAGGTTAACGGTTAGTTTATCAACTTTTAGATAAACTAACCACTAGTAAGATATTATGATCATACTGCCTTATTATTTTATTTATATTTGTTGCATGGTTATTTCATTATGGGTTTCTTTTTGTGATCACATAATTAATGAATTAACAAGCATGCAAGATAGAACTAAAATAAACCAGCTTATGAGTAAATATTATCTAAGACATTCTCAATCACTTAAGTAGTCTCGCTTAATATTAATGAGCATGTGATAAAGATAATAATTGTAAATTAATTCATAAAAGGATAAAATACCACAAAAAAATATTAATCCAGTATAGTATCTCATTACTTCGATTAAAGTCGAACCATAGTTCAAAGTTCTTGACCTTCCAAAGTTGGGGTGCTTTCAATTATCAGGGAATTATAACATGAGGTTTTAGGTTGACTTAACTTGGTTCACATCAAGGGTTGACTACCAAAGTAGCACTTGGTGTAAGTGATAGTAAAAGGTTGAGGAAATATAAAATAAATGATTTCAGGATTGGGGAGTCCACTCAGTAGATCAAGGAACTGTGAGTTAATGCGGTTGGAATTTGGAATGCCTACCTAAAACCATTTGAGTTGCTTGACCAACCAAAGTTAGGGTAATGATAAGGGGAATATGAATCTTTGACATTAGAATATCCAAGAAATAGGATATTTAAAATCCAGTGGTGAGGGATATTATGTTTCAATAAAATAGTGGGAGAATAATAAATATAATATTAATTCATTTTTTCTAAATTTTATTAGATAAAGTACTAAAATTCTAGTTATCTTATTTTGTATAAATAGTATTAAAATGAATTCAAACATATAATTTTGATCCATACTAGAGAAGGAAAACCTTCTCACCAGAAAAAATTTCTAAGAATGGAAAAGGAATCTACGTGTCATCCTTCTCCATGAAAGAAAATTATATATTCTTGAAGAACGTTTTCCAATTGTGCCTGATAATGAGGAAAGTGATGAAGAGTTATCCCTCTATGAGAAACATATGAATAATGCTACAGATGTTCATTGTTTCATGTTATCATCTATGTCCAATGAGCTTTTGAAGCAACATGAGGACATGGGTGTGTATAACATGATGTCTCTCCTTTGTGATATCTATCAAGAGAAGGCGAGAAAAGAGAGGTATGAGATGCATACAGATCTCATAATTTCATCACTACCCAATAAATTATCTAGTTTTATTGTTAATTAAAATATGAGAAACAATGATAATAGTTTTTCATAACTTCTTAATTTCATTCTCCAAGTGGATAAGGACATGGGACATGATAAACTAGCAGTCCTTATTATGAATAAGAAATTTAAGAACAAGGAAAAGGGGTCCAAGACTTATAAATAGTCTTAAGATTTCGAGCACCATCCTTCCAAGAAGAAGAAGATCCAGTGGTAGGGAAAGGAAAAGGAGGCAGTATGTTTTTCATGTGTCAGGCCATGCCACTTGAAGAGGAACTGCACCTAGAAGAAAGGGGAAGCTAATGGTGTGTTTTTTATCAAGTGTAATCTTTCCATATCTATGCATTGGGTATTACATACAACTTTTGGTTCTCACATTTGTATCCAAATGTAGGAACCAAGTAGATTCTGAAATATTTCCTGAGGAAAGGTGGATATGAGAGAAGATAATGGTGCATGGTTGGTTTCTCTAGCCATTGGTGACTACCACCTTTCATTGCCAGTGGGGATAATTTTAGTTTTGAAAGATTTTTATTATGTACCTATAATTACTAAGAACATAATTTCTGTATCATGCCTGGATGCAGATAGATTTTTTTTCAAGTTTGAAAATAAAAGATGTTTATTTTATAAGGACAACATATGTTATGGTATGTAACAATTAAATAAAAGTATTTATTTAATAAATTATGAAAATAAAGTGTTGAAAATTGATAATGAATCATGTTCACATAACTCATATAACACCCAACTTTGGCATCACCGTCTTGGTCATGTAAACGATAACCGTTTGACAAAGATCTATCAAGATGGTTATTTAGACTCTTCTAAGCTAAAACCACTTGAAATATGTCATGATTTTTTACAAGAAAAAATGACCAATCCTCCATTTAGTGGATAGGGATAAAGTTCCATAGAATATCTGGGATTGGTACACACTAATGTGTGTGGACCATTTCCAATAGAAGCTAGAGGTGGATTTTTATACTTCAAAAATTATATTTATGAATTTATTATATATGGATATATCTACTTGATGAGGTATAAGTCTGAGTCCTTTAATAAATTCTTGGAATTAAATAATGAATTAGAAAATCAACTTGGTAAGAAGATAAAGAAGCTCCAATCGAATCGCGGTATAGAATATCTTAACGAATAGTTTATCAACTTTATATGTAAGTTTGGGATTCTACATTAACTCACTCAACCTTATACACCATAGTGGGATGTTGTTGGTGAAAGGAGGAATCATACCTTGTTGGACATGGTAAGGTCTATAATGATTCATGTAGACCTTCCATTATCCTTTTGGGGATATGAATTACAAACTACAGTATACACATTAAACGTAGTATAAATTAAATCAGAAAATGTAATTCCTTTCAAGATATGGAGTGAAAAGAAACCCATTTTATTACATACATGTGTATGGGGTTGCGAGGTATTTGTTAAGAAATTATCAAGCAAAAAACTAGCGCCCCAAAGAATGAGGTGTATCTTTATAGGGTATCCTAAGGAAACAAAGGGATACTACCTATATAACCCCTCAGACAATAAAGTTATTATCTCTAGACAAGCCATATTTATTAAGAGGGGTCACATCCTAAAAATAGATAGTGGGAGAAAGATTGAACTCGATGAAGTTGATTCTCAAGTTACACAAGATTTGGTACAACAACAGATTCCACAGGCCCCCCTAGAAGAAGTAGTTCCTAAAACACAATTACAGAGTAGGAGTGTAAGAGAGGTAAGAGAACCAGAGAGATATGGTTTTCTAGTCATCAAATATGGTGATTCATTATTAGTTGACAATGATAAACCTCTCTCCAATAAGGAGGCAATATAGATCTTAGAAGCTACAATATGGAAAGAAGCCATGAATTATGAAATGGATTCCATGTATCAGAACCAACTTTAGGTTCTAGTCGATACACCAGTTGATGTAAAACCTGTAGGATTTAAATGGTTATTCAAGAAAAAAATGGACATGGAAGGTAAAGTAAATGCCTATAAAGAAATGATAGAGGCTAAAGGGTTTAAAAAACATCAAGTAATTAACTATGATGAATCCTTTTCTCCATTTTCTATTATTAAATCCATTAGTATTCTACTTGCTATAGCATCTTACCATGACTATGAGATTTGGCATATGGATTTCAAAACTTTATTCCTTAACAGTAACCTTTTGGAACTTGTCTATATGACACAACCATAAGGGTTTGTGACTCCATGTGATGCAAAAAAAATACAAGTTGCAAAGATCCATTTATGGATTGAAGAAATCATCTAGGTCATGGAACATTCGATTTGATGAATCCATCATTGAATTTGGTTTCATTAAGAATTAATGTGATTCGAGTGTCTACAAGATGTTTAGTGAAAATGAATTGGTTATCCTAGTATTATATGTTTATGACATATTACTTATTGGAAATGACATACCAATCTTACAGTGTCACACTCTATTTTTCAAGTCTTGTGTTATGTTCCAGTTTGTTGGGAATTTCAGTATTTTTCTTGAGTTCCAGGTGTGACGAGGGTTAAGTTTTTAAGTATTTATTTGTATAGTTTTCCCCATGGTTTAACCTCACTTTGTTTATGAGTTTTTAAAGGAAATATAGAAATTTTTTCTTGGAAGTGACATGTGCACGGTCATCACATTATTTGATAAACCATGCGTCTGAATCCAGGTAATCGTGCAGCAGGTATAACTCCGAACAGAACCTATCAAACGGTATATGCATGATCAGTGAGATAGTTTGGGTTATTCATGCAGTTAATCTCTTCGTAGGTAGTGATTTCATCATAGTTTTCTCATGTTTTGATAAACCATGCAGAAAAACCGTGTGAGTTTCCCATATCTTAAATTTTTTGATTTTCCAAGTTTAGCCCCTTTCTATATTTTAACCCAAAACACCCTTTCCTCCCCCAATCAACTCATTCAACCCTATTAGGGATCTCCACTCTTCCTCACACATCCCACCTCTTTATAGGGTGATTTAAATTGGATTTATTTAAGGTTTTGCACTAGATCTTTAAGGTAACCCTCTCCTCTCATCTCCCTCCCCCTCCTTCTATTTATTCTTGAGTTTATTTTCTCCCATGGTTATGTCGACATAGGGTTTGTGTTTCACTCAATTTATTTTGGTGATTTCATGTTTTTAGGGTTCATATTCATATATTTAGGGTTTTGAAACCCTCGTGCGGGGATTTCGGTCAAGCATTGTTGGTGCGCCATGAATTCGAGGTAGGTTTCCCTTTGCACTTGCCTTTATAATTTAAGATTCATTGGTTTCATGATTTTTTTCACTTTACTTATATGATAAATATTGTTGTTTGATCCTTAGATAAATTTTTTTTGTGTGCAAAGTAGTTTTTTATGCATTATTATGTGATAAATAGAATTGTTTTGCTAAATATTTCACACCAAGTGTCCGGTGAAATGCCCAGTTTGATTTTTTGAGTAAATTGTGATAAGGAAAGCATGGTTAGACCTTGATAATATATTTATGATATGTGAAATGATTTTTTGGGTTACTTTTATGGGTTTACCAAGTGATTTTTGTTTTAAAAGAAATGTTTAATTGTTTTTAAGGTGGTTTAACATGTGATGGCAGTTAATGGCCCGTTTGGAATTTTTAGAAAAATGGATTCAGCTTGAAAGTGTGATGTGAATGTTTTGAAAGAATTTTCTAAATGATTTTGAAGTGGAAAATGGTGATTTTACACCCTTTTAGAAATTTGTATTTGGTCCTCTTGAAAATTATGGCTTTGTGGAAAATTCTAAAAGGCCCATTCGACAATTTTGGGAAAAGGGTGAAAGTGTTTATTGTGAAAACCTCCCTTAGATGATTCTCATGCTTTGTTTACATTTAATGGGTCAGATGTACTTGTTGTGGAATCCTTGTGATCTATTATTTTATATCCTCAGTATGTAATCCTGGAGTTCAATTTTTATATGTCACGTGAATCGATCTTTGGGGTGGCTCGGGGTGAGGCATGTTGTTGAATTATTAAAATATATGCTTGTAATTGGATGTTTGGTTGGTATTGATTGTACCACCCCCTTTATACATGATACATGGGAACCTAGGATAGGGGGATAATTTTATAAGAATTATTATTTCACTATCTATATTATGCACTAGCTGGTGGCCCATAGTAGGTGGCTATATTGGGTTTATTACTATAGGATTTCCCCCTCAGTCTGTCCTGAGTTAGGGTGGTCAGGGGTATTTAGGGCGCTTTGATCTTCATCATGTGAGGCATTATTCTGGGGATGAGTCTCATGTATTAGTATGTTCTAGATTATTCATGATCTTCTAGGTTCACCCATGTCTATTAGAACATAGCTTCTTGTAGTGACGATAGAGATACTTGTATGTTTATTTCCATTTCCCTTATTATATATGATTGTAATGTTCTCATGTTTGGTGTTTTTATTGGAATTTGATGAGTTTTATTCTAAAGGTTTCATGGAAAAAAATTCAAAACAAAAGTGTTTTATACTCTCGTTTTCCATTTGAAAATAAAATCATCACTTTCCCCTTGAAAAAGTTATCGTGTCGCCATTGATAAAAAACCCTAGTTTTGGAAATGAATAAGGGAAATGGACAATAATTTTTTAAAGTTTGGGGTTGAAGCCTCATTTAATTATTAAACCAAAGAAAATACCTATTTTGACTAGGTAGAGGGAGACCCATTACATAGATCGAAGGCCTAGGGGAATGAAATCCCAATTTTTGGCCCAAAGGGCTCTCTGGTGAATAGTACTGATATAGTACCCTTGTTGCTACAGTACCAGCTACAGTACCACCACCTCTATAATACATCTACCACTACAGATCCATCACTGCTATAGTGCTGCTACAGTGACCCATGAATTTCATCCCTACCTGGAAATGATCCAAGGTCTTTTGGATGCCAAAAAGGAGCCTTTACCACTTGGGTACAGGCTCGTTGGTAGGGTAGTGGGCCATACTTTGTTTATAGTAAAATGTGTAGAAAATATTACTTTTATATATTATATTTAAAACTTGATGTTTATGTTTCTTTTATTTTAAAGTATGTTCATTGGGAATAGATTACTCGGCTAGCCAACTGAGTTTTAATTCCCACGCATGTAGTTTTTTCTTTTTTAGCCTTTGGTGCAGGTTTCATCTCGAGTTCAACCACCTTGGGAGATTATTGATCTTTTTTTTAGAGAGTAACCCATGGGGTCACATAGATATCTTGTGGTCATCTTCTTCAGTTGGTCTTATTTTTTATTTTTTTTATATTTTTTATAAAATATGTTTAATTCAGTTTTATTTATATTGAACTTTTTTATTCATCTTTCCGCTATTTAATTTCTTTATTATTTAAAAGGAAAATTCATTCCATTTTTATACTCTATTGATGTCTGACACTAGTTTCTATCCCGTGGGGATCAGGAACACCCTTCAGTACATTCTATGGATCAGCTTAGGTGACCGGTTCAGGGTTGACCCGGGTTAGTTTTTGACAAAATGGTATCAGAGCCAGGTTAGCTCTTAGAGGACCTTGCTTTTCATAACACCCTTTGTTACATGGGGATATAAAGGTAGATGGATTAGTATTGTCAAAACTCGAGGGGTAGGTATATGAATATAATTTCAAACTCTTACTTGTTTTGATCCTCAAGTTTCCATGGGAAGACCAGTTTTGTTAGTTCTTTGGTCTTTAGGTATTGTTTGGTGATTGGGATACTAAAAGGGGAGTTTGGTTAATGGTCTTTGTGAGATCTTAGGGTCTGGAAATCCATGTGGAGCTAGGGGAATGGTCCTATAAGGCTCTCTGTGTTGGTGGTGTTTTTGACATATGACCTCCAACCATATAGTTAATCCACCCACAAACACCAATTACCTATTTTAGGTCTCTTTGAATCTTCTTCGAATTCTGAAAGTTGTTTTGAAAACCCTTGTGTTAAAATTGTGAAAGAGAGATTTAATGGTAATGGTTGGATTTTGGAAAGTGGGAAAATGAAATTTTCAGAATTAATTTTGTGAAAGGATTTAGAAAAATGGGTTTTTATAAAATGACCTCTTGGGGGGTGAAATTGAAATGATTTAATGAGATTGAAATTTTATAAACAAAAACCTGAGGTTTATGGAAAATGGTTGCTTGTAAGTGGATGTTTTTTTTTGAATTGGTTTTAAATGAAAAGGAGTGGATTTTTAATCAAATAGATTTTGGTGGAATGATATTTTATGGGATACTAGAAAATGTTTTGAATGAAATGAAAATGATTTTTAATGGAAATATATGGGGTTTCATTTTCAACCACGATAAAATGGTTTGACTTGGGGAATCTGAAAGTGGTTTTTGACTTATTGGTTAGTGAGACTTTGAAAGGTTTCATGAATTTTTAATTGGGTTGAAAATGAGAATGTTTTATTTTATCCTTAGTGTTCTCATGGGTGCTCACATGCATGATGTTATATGGAAATGTGTAAGGATGCCCGATATGGCATGGTGGATGGGTTCTCGGGGTGGCATAGAAAAATTCATGTGAGTGAGACTCTAAGGAATACCAATGGATAGTGTTCAACCCACCAAGTTTGTTTTAAACCAAAAATGTTTTCAAAAGGAAAGTTTTGATGTTAATAGTGGATTGTTTTCCTATGTTCAAATATTGACGCCTATGCAATGTTTGTTCTTGAGGATATGTATTGTTGAGTTTTCCTTGATTTAGTTATTGGAATTCCTTTTTTCCTTTAGTTTCCCCCATGGAGCTTCGATGAGTGATCATAGTGTGGCTACGGGTGATTCCTCATTAGCAAGATTTCCAGCTGATCAACCTAAGGATTTCATTCTTGAGTTTCGGAAGCTAAGTCCACCTATATTTTATGGTCAAACAGATCCTATTGAAATGGAAGAGTTTATGAGAAAGATTGAAGGTGTTGGAGTTCAATCTCACTTATTTTGATGATGTGGTGAGGAAATATTTCTATGTTGAATCTATGATGGTAGGAGTTTAGAGGTAGTCCTACCTCCTTAAATCCTAGGAAACAATGGGGGAAATCCAATAAGGAGATGAGAAAGTGGTTTAAAGTTGATGGAGTGGGTCGTGGAATCAAAAGCCCTCAGGATATCTCATCAACCTCTTCTGGGAATGAGATCCTGGTGTGTTATTAGTGTGGAAATCCAGGACACCAGAATCCATCGTGTCCTAGTACACCAAAACCCTTCTATAATTTTGGACACTTGGGTTACTTACAACAGTGTTTTTGGGGTGTTTCTATGAAGCTTCATGGATCCAACTCTCAAAAGTGATGTGATGTTGGGGACTCATTTAAATATTTTTTATTGTTAGTGTCCATCATTGTAAGGTTTATTTTTTTCAGAGGATATACCAGTGGTGTTTTGGTTTTTGAAATGTAAGGGAATGTTTTAAGTCATTTAATAAACACATGTTTTCAATAGAAGTGTGGTTTTCATTTCTTTAATTCTGATTCTTCTTTTAATCCAATAGGTCGATTCATGTTCCTATTTGGGGTTATTAGTTATTGAATATGTTGTAGTATATGCTTAAAAAATTAAATCTCTATCCTTAGGTATAGGAGTAAATCTTTTCACGTAGTTTGGAGACCGCCGAGGGTGCAGGGAGTGTTGTCTCAATTCTTTTCCCCTCTGTTCGGGAATGGGTGGTTTAAATACTCTTGTTGTGTCCTTCTTAGTTTTGGTTGGTAGGATTATGTGGGAGGCTTTTGTTTGGCCTATGTGGGAAAGGCTCAGTGTTATCTTGTGTTGAGTTTCCAGTTGGTTGGTGCTGGTTAGTTCTAAATGGTGGGGAGACCTACCACGGGTCTCATTTAGTTTTCTCTTAAAACACTATTGGATGCTAATTTTTATCTAATGGTTAGGAGTCCATTCCGACCTCCCTTTAAATCATTGGAATTTTTTTGTTATCTTCAATTTGGGTGAGTTTTTGGACTCTTGGGAGAAGTCCTGATGGTCTTGTTCTCAACATGGTTGCAGATGTTGTGTCTTGATCTTTCTCGTTGATTTTCGAGAAGTGGTTTTAGGTTGTTTTTATATTTTGGGAAAGAGGCATAAGTTCCATTGGTATTGGATGTTTTGTTCATATTTAAAGAGGTTAGATTGTATAGTTATGGAATCCTTATTCATTGATCAATCATTTGGAAAATGTTATGGCTTTCTGGGGGTGGAAAGCATTAATGGTGGGGAGAATTGTCACACCCAATTTTTCAAGTCATGGGTTATGTTCTGGTTCACTAGGAATCCTGGTCTTTTTATTGAGTTCTGGGTGTGATGGGGGTTAATTTTTTAATTGTTTCTTTTTTTAGTTTTTACCTTGTGGTTCAACCTCACTTTGTGCGGGTGTTTTTTGAGGAAATCTAAAAAAAAATTCTTGGAAGTGACCTACGCACGTTTGGCGTAGGGTTTGATAAACCATGCGGATGAACCCAGGTAATCGTGCAAAAGGTATAGCTTAGGAAAAAATCTAACACATGGTATGTACATAGTTAGTGAGACTGTACAGGTTGGCCATGTGGTTTATCTCTCCATAGGCAGTGGCTGCCACACGGTTGTCACATGGTTTGATAAATCGTGCAGGAAAACCGTGTGAGTTGTCGAGATCTTAAATTTTGTGATTTTCCAAGATTACCCCATTTTTGGATTTTAATCCAAAACACCCTCTTCCTCCCCACTCAGCTCATTCAACCCTAGGAGTTATCTCTCCTCTTCCTCACATCTCTCACCTCCTTCTAGGGAGATTTTAATTGGATTTCTTCTAGGTTTTATGCTAGATCTTCAAGGTAACCCTCTCCCATCATCTTTCTCTCCCTCCTTCCATTTCTTCTTGAGTTTATCTTCTCCCATTGTCATTTTGACCTATGGTTTGTGTTCCCCTCAATTTATGTTGGGTTTTTCATGTGTTTAGTGTTCCTCTTCATAGATCTAGGGTTTTGGAATCCTCAAGGAGTGATTTCGGTCACGTGTTGTTGGTGCTCCATGGATTTGAGGTAGGTTCCCCTTTGCACTTGCCTTTATAATTTAATATTCATTAGTTTCATACTTTTCACACCTTCATTATATGATAAATATTGTTTTATGATCCTTAGATAAACTTTTTGGTGTGAAAAGTGGTGTTTTATTCCTTCTTGTGTAATACATAGAATTGTTTTTCTAAATATTGCACACTAAGTGTTCAATGAAATGGCTGGTTAGATTTTACAAGTAAATTGTGATAAGGAAAGCATGTTTAGGCCTTGAGAATATATTTTTATATGTGAAATTATGTTTTGGGTTCCTTTTATGGATTTACCAAGTGATTTTGGTTTTAAAATAAATGTATAATTTTTTTCAAGGGGGTTTGACATGTGATAGCTATTAATAGACAGTTTGGCATTTTTATAAAATGGTTTTGTCTTGAAAGTGTGATGTGAATGTTTTAAAGTAACTTTATAAATTATTTTGAATTGTAAAATGGTGTGTTTACACCCTTTTATAAATGTGGATTTGTTTCTCTTGAAAATGATGGTTTTGTGAAAAATGCTTAAAGGCCTTTTTGGAAATTTTGTGAAAAGGGTGAAGGTATTTATTATGAAAACCTCCCTTAGATGATTCACATCCATTGTTTAAATTTAATGGGTGGGATTTCCTCACTGTGGAATCCTTGTGATCCATTATTTGTGATCCTCAGTATGGACTTCTTATATTCTATTCTTATATGGAATGTGAAGAAATATTTAGGGTGGATCAGGGTGAGGCATGTTGTTGAATTGTTAAAATATATGCTTGTGATTTTATGCTTAGTTGGCATCGGTTGGCTTACACCCTTTATACATGAGACATAGGAACCTAGAATAGTGAGAAAATGTTATGAGAATGATTGTTTCACTGTCTAGATTATGCACTAGTTGGTGGCCCATAATAGGTGGATATATTGGGTTTATTGCTATGGGATTTTCCCCTCAGTCTATCCTGAGTTTGGGTGGTCGGGAGTATTTAGGGTGCTTTGATCTTAATCATGTGAGGCATGCTTCTATGGATGGGTATCATGTACTAGTATGTTCTGGATTATTCATGATCTCCTATGTTCAACCATGTCTATTAGTACTTAGATTCTTGTAGTGATGATTTAGATACTTGTATGTTTATTTACATTTCCATTATTATGTATGATTGTAGTGTTCTCATGTGTGGTGTTTTTCTTGGAATGTGATGAGTTTGATTCTAAAGGTTTCATGAAAAATGTTTTCAAAACAAAAGTGTTTTATACTCTCTTTTTCCATTTTAAAATAAAAGCATCACTTTCCCCTTGAAAAGGTTATCATGTCACCATTGGTAACAAACCCTGGTTTTGGAAATAAAGAAGGGAAATGGGTCGTACATTATTTTAAGTAAAATGTGTAGAAAGGATTACTTTTATATATTTTATTTAAAACTTGAAGTTGATGTTTCTTTTATTTTAAAGGAATTTCATTAGGAATGGACTATCGGGCTAGCCTACTGAGTTTCAATACTCATGCCTATAGTTCTTTTCTATTTTAAGCCTCTGGTGAAGTTTTCATATTGAGTTTGATCTCCTTGGGAGACTATTGATCTTTGTATTAGAGAGTAACCCATGGGGTCACATGGAGATCGTCTGGTCGTATAGTTCGATTGGTTTTGTTGTGTAGTTTGGTTGTATTTTTCAGATTTTGTATAAAATATATTTAGTTCAGTTTTATTTATATTGAACTGTTTTATTCATATTTTTACTATTTAGTTTCTTTATTATTTATTGGTTGAAATAAATTCCCTTTATGTACTTTGTTGATGCCAAGTACTAGTTACTAGCCCATGGGGATCTAGAGCACCCTTCAGGCCATGCCATGGATCAGCTCGGGTGACTGGTTCAGGGTTGACCCAAGTTGGTTCATTACATACAGTCAGTTAAAGATAGTTTAAACAAGTGTTTATCTGTGAATGACATAGAATAAGTAACCTATATTCTAAGGATCAAGATCATTCATGATAAATCCAAGTGGCTACTTGGATTAAGTCAAAGTATATATGTTGACTAGATACTGAAGATATTTAGTATGAAACAATCTAAGAGGGGATTGGTTCTTGTTTCACATGGTTTACATCTTTCTAAGAAAAGTTTTCCTATGACACAACATGAGAAAGAGAGAATGAGTAAGATCTCATACACTTCGGAGATAGGATCAACCATGTATGCCAAGTTATGTACCAGAATTGATGTTGCCTGTGCACTGATCATGGTAGAAAGATATCAACCAGATCTAGGAGAACAACATTGGACTTATATTAAGGATATCCTTATGTTTTTGAGAAAAACTAAGGATATGTTACTAGTGTATGGAGGATATGAGGATATTTTCATTGGAGGTTATATTGATGCAAGTTTTCAGATAGATCAAAATGATCTGAAATCACAATCAGGATATTTTTTTATGTCTCAATAGAGGAGCTATGAGATGGAAGAGTTCAAAGCAGCCAGTTGTCACTGATTCTACAGTAGATTCCGAGTATATAGAGGCTTCTAATGTACCCAGGGAAGCCGTTTGGATTCATAACTCTGTCCAATATCTTGATTTGGTACCTATCTCTAAAGGCTTTATCACATTGTATTGTGATAATACTACAGCGGTGGCTCTTATAAAGGAGACAAGGTTGTACCAACGGGCAAAGAATATACTCCAGAAGTACCACCTCTTGAGGGGTTTCTATCAGAGGGGTGAATTTGTAGTGAGAAGAGTACCCACGGAATAGAATTTTGTGGACCCCTTGACTAAAGTCCTATCTTATCAGAAGCATGAGTATTATGTGGGATCTAGTGGATTGAAGGTTGTCAGCAATTGGTTCTAGTGAAAGTGGGAGTCTATTGGAGTTGGTTCCCTCAAAAAAAATCTATGTACTTTATGATAAACATGTATTCATTTTTTGAATATTAATAAATTACTTATCACACTATGATTATTCTTCTGTGTGACATATTATGTGATAATGTTCCAAGAGTAGTTTTCACACTAAATGGTCATAGCAGTTCCCCACTATGATAATAACCTAGAAGTGCTATGAAACTATTCTTGAATATATGTTCTATAGCCAGATGATAACATCTGAGGGAAACAAATGATACAGGCTATTAGGGGTGGAGACTCATATGACTTTGAGGCACCTTCTCATGGTGTACTCCTTTGGTAACATTTAGTGGTATATTATAATAACGGATCCTGCTGGTAAGAAATCCACATTTATATGTGTCATTTTATGTTTCTATCTATAGAAATGTGTATTGGTCCTTATACTTTAAGATTATTATTAATGAGTATTATGATTCATGTACTTTGATGTATTAATGAAAACTGTGAAGATAGATGTTCTAGGTGAGGTAGGATACGTTGGGTGTGTCACAGGTAATATTACATTAATGAATAATGTGAGAATGGGTTTATCCATTATATTCTTTAATGGAAGTTAATATATTAGGAACTTTTATAGAAATGATAAAGCCAAAATAAATCCATTTCCATGGTGTTATATAGAAATTTTTTATTTCTGTAAAGTTAAAGAAAGAGACATCGAGCACATAAATTGATGGCACTAGCATGCAACCTTCTTGATTTGAGATATTATCATAAAGGGATTATATTACATAGTGAGCATATGTATGAGGGGACATATCATTGCGACATTAACTTCTTTCTTTATAGGTTCCTTGGCGTGTTGCAAGATGTTAACCTTGAACATTAGGCCGCTTCGCCTAATGCCACTAAGAAAGAGGCCAAGAAGGTCACACACTAAGTGTATCCAAAATCTAAGTTAAATAATATATTATTATTTATTATTTAATAGGTTGAATAAATATTATTCTTGTATGTGGTTTAATAATTATTCATGTGTGTTTGGTCACATATCAATATTTATTTTCTATTTTAGTAAATATAATATTTATTTATTTATTCGAGAATAATGAAATGATATTTATTTAATAAATAAACAGGCATTATTCAAGGTCTGATAAATATTATGGAGGAATGGATGACTGAGATTTTAGTTTTCGTGAGAAATAATAAATTTTGAATATTATTTTATTAAATAATATTTAATTATAATTTACAAGTTAAGCGCATTTTTGGGTTATGCACAACGGAATTGGAGAATTCTCTCAAGCCTTGAGAGATCCCTTATTTAAGAATGCTTCCAAGAATAGAAAACAATCCCCCCCCCACTGAATCAAGGAGAATTATTTGGAAGTGTTTCTCAAAGCAGCCAAATTCGGATGACGCAAGTATAAGGATCTTCCATGCTAGCACTCGGATATTCTTTTGACGGCATATTGAGATTACTGGAACACATGTGGATCACTGCTAGAGGGAATCTGCACTTGAATCCTATAAATAAATGATTCAACAATACAGATATATTTCTTGATTCATAAACAAAGAAATAATTCCAACAAAGGTAGTTCTTTAATTAATTAAATTAATTATAAATAATATGTAATGATCCTCCCTATGGTTTCAGCATAATTTCTATTATCTAGTTATTTAATTAAATTATGTTGATCATGACATTCAACATTCAGTTAAATCTCAGATTAATCGTTGATCATGAAAAAAATAGGGTTGGGAACCACCCATCGCATTTTTCTGCTGCCCCCAGAACCTACAATTATGTGATCTATAAGGATATAATGTTTGACGATTGGCATAGTGATTAGGTGTGAGAGAGTTTGGAAACATATGGCCATTACACTCAATGAAGGATAGGGTATGCGCTACTATGATTGGGTTTTTGAACTAATGTAATGATGATAGGGACTCTCATATGGTGAAGATAATCATGTCAGTTGTGGGTGTGTAAACCTCGTGTAAAAAGGGTTTTATATATGTGGTACTGGTCTTTAGAAGGTCAGGATGGATCTAAATGTCAGTGCATGTTTACTTTTGATGTAACCTGAATTACTTAAAAAATTCAAGAAGATAATCTTATTTTGGTATTAGATAGATCTGAGTGGGTGTTGTGGGTTCGCGATGGAATGGTGATCTAAGCATCATTTGGAATGGTGGCACACTGGTAATCAGGTGCGATAATGATGTATATTGTTGGTGGTTGGTGATTCAACCATGGAACTACGATGGGAGGTCAGGGTTAAACCTCAAAGTGTACTTTTCATGACCATGATTTTCTTGTAGTGATCAAGGCATCAAGTTTGATATTTAACAACACGGTGATGGTGGAAACTGAGAATCCTTGAAATATGTCAGCCAAATAATGTATTACTATTTTTACTTTTCATGTTTGGATTTGGTGAGATGATAACTGGATAATGTATGTTATTGAATATAAATGGGGGAATTTCTAGATTTATATGGAGTTTTTTAGGAAAATGCATTGTATTTAGGTTTCTTGGATGGTATAGGCCCATCTATTTTGGTTCAAAATTTGGAAATAATGATGAGAACCAACATTGAACTAAATTTATTATGTGTGTTTGGGTTTGATGCATTCGACATAGCACTAGGTGTGTCACTAAAAACATGGGAATGGTTCTTTGGTAAGAAATTCTATTGGTGGGGGTACTGTGCATCTAAATTTTCTTTCGTAATCTAGGTCATGTTGTGGGGATCACCATAGGCATAATGATTAATTGGAAGGAAACACAATTGTGCCTCAGGATAGATGATATTGGTTGATCATTTTATCAGTGTTTTGGAATTGAATTAAAATGGTGGATCATGATCTAATAAATAGGGTTCTTGGTTTTCTAACTTTTTTTTGGAATCATGTTTATATTTTAAGAATGGAACGTGGATGTTTGCAGAAAATTGACAGCTAAAAAAGGTCAGGCGATATAGTTAGATGGACACTAAGACTTCTCGAGGATGATAATTTATATTATTGGGACTTTATAATTCCATTTTTCATGTTGTAAATTTAAAATTTTAATAAATAAATTGATTTTTAATCTTATTAGAGGGTATATTTTTTGAACCGGGCACCAAGCTAAAGCTTAGAGAGGTTATAAACCTCAAATAAGTGGTTTTATACATGTATAGAAGCTAAAAGGGTAGTAAGAGGAGTTATGATAGAAAACCTAGGGCTTGGGGCACAAGTTGGGACTATAGAATGTTGTTGAAGTCGCATCAGCTAGTTGGTACTATTCCACTAGTGAGTTGATGGATAGAAAAGTAGCCATATTGAGCTCAAAGACTAGATGTTGGAATCCCATTTGATAGTTGGTGATCTATTTGGTGGTTTTTTTTAAATGATAAAAAAATGGTATTTTACCTCTTTTCACTTAATACCTTATCCACCTAATTTTCTCCCTATTTTACCCAATAATAGTGCCCTAAGTCTCTTCCTCTTCTATTATCTTCCCATGGTAAGATATCCTTGCTTCCTTATCTAAATCAAGTATCCTTGCTTTCATTGGAGAGAATATGGTGATTATACCTCTCCCATTTTCCCTATTTTAGTTTTATTTCACTCTTAAGTGGGTTTCTAGTAGTTTTAGTTAATATTCCCTATTATCAAGGCCTTTGTTTGGTTTCTTGTTTTCTCTCAATTCAGGTCAAACCGATAGCCAATACTCAATGAGTGGACTTCTATGATCATAAGGTGGGTGGTCCCTAATCCTAACCCATAGTCTCTCTATTTTCACAAGTGATATAGTTGTGTGTCCATACTATATTTTCCATGTATTGTTCTAATCTTTAAAATTAATTATTATTAAGGTTTTTCTTGGTTTTATGTCTCATTTAACATGCCTTGAACCATTAAAAATGGTAGTTCCTTAAGAGGCGACCTTAGTTGATTTTTACCATGAATAGTATTGGGGTGAGAAATGGTAACCTGAATTTATAGGTTAAATGAAAAGTTATGATTTGATTGAGTGGTTGTGAAATGTAATTCCATAACCATTGATAATTTTTTGAATGAGTTGGACTATTTAATTGGACCTTTGGATTGTGAGCACTGAATTGTAAAATTGTTTTGACCCATGAGATGAGTCTAAGAGAATAACAAGTGTGGTTTTTAGAAATGATGAATTATTTTGAAATTTATTTTTGTGAAAATAATATGAGATTATGGAATGAACTTGGAATAAAGTAAAGTGGTGAATCGTGGTTATTAATTGGGTGTTGAATGTTAATATGATATTTTTGACTTGTGAATTATAATGAATTGTTAAATGATAGAGTTGGTTAAATATAGTTTCAATAATAATCCTATAAGGAATTTTCCTTTATATATTGTGAATGAAACACTATTTAATCAAGACTTAGGGTAATGATAAGGCCTTCATGATATAACGAGTGAGATGATATATTTTCATGGGCTCTAGATATGGTTATAGTGATTGTTAATTGAATTTTTCTTATGTAAGTCTTTGTTATGGGTGGAATAACTTAGGTTTCATCTCTTAGATTTAGTTTTTTATATGAAATGGGTGGAATGACTTGATTGATCATGGATTCCATTAGGGGATTGATTGAATGACATGGGAGGATGCCTCATTGGATTCAATAATGTTCAAAGCTGAGTAATGCAATGATCTACCTTGGATTCCTCATCGATTCATCACTATGAATGAATTAAGAAAACTCCCCCTTTTATTTAGGTTATTTCTTATGTATTTAATGTCATAAAATAATGTTTTGGATTCCATCATGGTAGCCTTATGAATAACGTGGGATGAGCTCCCCATATATTTTTTTATGAGACCAAATTTAATAGATGTATTCTGGGATTTTGGTTGATCATAATAATCTAAATAACTTTCTATCATGGTTCATTAGATCCAGTTAAAGAATGAAAAGTTTTTTTTGATTCACCTAGATGGAATTGAGAAGAATTCCATGGATGATTTCCATATATTCTAGATTTCTTGTTTATAGGGGAATGTCTGATGGAACACCTACAGATTCTCTTGTGATTTCATTACTATGGTTACCTTGGTAGTATAACTTGGAACTAGATATTCCATGTCATATATCATGGATATGGGTACACAAGTGCTGGTCGAATTGGGTAGGTACACCCTCAAGTGTCACCATGGAGCCTCAGATCAAAGGTTGTGTTTTTATTTATGCATAAAATTATTTGGTCATGTGGTAGTCTATTATTAGTTTCACTTACACATGAACTTGTTATATGTATTAGTTATTCTTGGGATTACATTAGTGGTGGACTACTAATTTATACACATATCATGATCCTACTTCTATGAAACTTTTGTATCTAAGAAGAAGACTATCTATTTTCAGGTTTCAAGTTTAGGGAAAAGGCCCATTGCTTAATGTTTTTCTTGGTTTTCTTAGGGTGCAGTAAAGACGTTGATACCAGGTAGGACTTTTTACTATTTTAGGGGTGAGTTTTAGTTCTATATTTATATTTTTCTATTTACCCTTTTATGTGATGCATCCTCAGGGGATCAGTTATGGATTGTATGGAATGCCATTTTTTGTTACAGCATGTGATTTTGTACTTATTTATTGTAACTTTCTAGTTGTGTATTCGATGATTTTATAGCCTAGTTTATATGTTTTATTTTATTTATATTTTTATAGCTACTCTGGTATTAAGGAAATATACTACCTATGGAAACCGCACAGGTACTCACCACTAGTCATCATCCTCTATCATATGGGGAGGCATGCTTGAATCTATGTGGCATAGCATTCCAACTACTGTTTATAGTAATATGGGGTGGGGTGTTACACTCCACCTCAATATTTATGATGTTTGAAGATTCTCCCTCATCTTTGGTGGTTGCTGATGTTCATTGCCCTTGAAGATCCTTTGTTTGGTGCATTAGCTTACATAGTTCCCTTTATTTTTATAGTTTGAGCATTTAACCATTGGTGGTTCATTGGAAAATGATTTTCTTTCCTCCATAATGTTAGTGCTCTTCTTCATTTCTCTTTGAAATTCATTATCTTAATGTCCTTCCCTCCAAGTTTTAAATCCCTTCCTCATTCCATTGAGGCAATTTTCATGATTCTTCTTTCCACATCTTCAACATGTGGGTGGTTAGATCTTATTTCCTCTTTATCATTTAATCCTTAAAATTGAAATTTTATCATTAATTTATTATATCCAAATCCATGGGACCATTCTTTAAACATCATATATACTTTGACAAAAAATTGAAATACTACTTTATAAATCCTGAAGTTTTAGATATCTAGAGGATTTCGAAGATGTGATTTTAAACCACTAAATAATATATCTATTTTTATATCATTTTTTATAATAAAACATGAGGTGTACCTTCTACGACTTATGAAATTTTCATTGTAATCCATGAAAAATTAACTCTCTATTTACTTAAGCTTTGGATATTTTCTCTCCTTCTTTGTTTGAAGAGTTTAAGGAAAATACTTGTTAAGAATGTCTTCTTAAATTCTTCTCACTCCATTTATTCCATTTCATTTATCATATTTGTAATCTTGATCAATATCCACCATTAACCAGCTTCTTCATCTAAATGATAGATGTAGAATTTAATTTTATCCTTCTTTTAATAGTGGATATAAAAAATATATTTTCCATTGAGTTAACCAAATATTACATGACAAGTGGATTGAAATATCTGATAAATATCGGTGTTCATTTGTATATAAAGGACTCAGTGACTAGTTTCTTCTTCTTGGGTAAAGATGGAAATTTCCCATAGTTCAGGTTATTGTACATAACATGAAACAACTGAGTAAGTATCACCATGAAGTTATGAAATCCACCTTCCATTTCATTGGTAATGTCATTTGGAGAGTCATTGTATTGTCCCTTATATTGGTTTTTGGTCTGGTTTCTCTTGGTTCCCACCATTTTCTAAAATATAAAAGGTTGAAACAAAACTTAATTCAATAATGAATGAATAAATAATTTATTCTCATCATAAAATCAATTCTAAAGTCATGTCCTATGAGATCTATATATTTATCCTAGGTTATCTTTTACTGACATAATTCACAAACGATACTTTTAGGATCATGTAATTCAATATTTTTCTAGCTTTAATATAAATAATTTCTTTAGTTTTATATCCTTTAAATTATTTTGTAAAGATAATTTGATCAGACAAAGCATATACCCCAATAATGTCTAGATAGGTGTACAGTCTTAGGACCACTCATTATGCACCATGTTAATATCAAGTTGATACTCAACCAACCTTTTTTAGGGTGATTAACCCTAGGTACATCTATTCCAAAATATCATCCACTCACTAGTATCTAGAAATGTATTTCATTGCTTGGAAACCACACACTTTATACTCTACCAAAATTTTAGGTTTTTTCCTATATTTAGAGTTATCACTAGGGTTTTCACCAATTATTTCTAGTCCTAATTTACAAATTAACTAAACCCTACACTAATACAAACTATAGAAACCTAACTTTTTAACATGAGTATTACATCATTTAAAATATAAGTAACATAATAGTAATACATTATAGAATCAAAAGGTTTGGTATCCTGAGAAAATTAGGTCCATACATCATGAGTACATAATAAAGTTAAGAATTAATTAAATCCTTCTTCATTTTCCTCCAAAAATATCTCATGTTCTCTTTAGTACATGTATTTACATGAGGATATACATCAAAGAAATGGGTGAGATAAAATCCCAATAATGGGAGGAATAACATGGAAGTAATAGGAGATATGAATCAATAGTTAATGGGTGGACATAATCATTATCATAATATCAAAATCATAGAATCATAATAATCATCAAGAGGGAATAATTTTAAAAATTCATGGAATGTTACATATTCATAATAATGAAACATCATAACATAGTGTTCAAATACCTCACATAAGTTGTGAATAAATCTAGCATCGTGTTCAAACATAACATATATGCATAAATCAATAACAACATAATTGTGAACAAAGCTAGCATCATATACATGAAAAATATACATAATCTCATGAGATACAACACATTTACCAATTAATTAGAGAGATATATACTTTTATTCCCACCTATTACATCATAAAATTATCATAATCATGCATTCCCCATATAAAGGGAACATATTGCAATGATAGACATGAAATAAATCCATAAAAAGAGATGGGTTTTTAAGGGTATTTTGAATCACATTTCAGTGAATAACGTTTGAGGTTACAAAAATAATGAAGGAAAAATCTAGTTTTGGAGATCTAATGTTTTTCATAAAAGATCATAGGTCATGGAGTTAAAAAGAAACATTTTAAAAAGAATCAATGAGATGTTCTAGAAAAGTAGACCTTCTAGAAAATTATTATAGGTGGATTTGAAATCATATCCACAAAGTAGAATAATTCAAATCCCTAGGAAATAAAAAGTGAAATAATATTGAAATAGATTATTTGAATGAATTTTATTATATTACACATTGAAGATAAAGAGAAAGAAGAGATAAACCCAAAAATAAAGAGTTTGGTTCAAGATTCCCCTTACCTTAGGGCCCAAATTATTTCATCACATTTTTACCTCCTATATAATGAACTTATGTTTATTAAAACATGAAAACATAGTAAATTATGTTAATTATTTTCACCCTTGATCAATTATAATCATTGGATTTTATTTCTTAATTCCCTTTGTTAAAGGTGAAATTTTTTTATATTGTATTTTATTTAAAATTTCTCACTATGCTTCAATTTCCAAATTTTGTATTATTTTTATTTATAAATTACTAATATTAACTCCATAAACTTAGAAATACATATATTTATACATCTATATATTAAAAATAATTTATTATAACCATCCATAAAGGTGTTGATTGAAGGTTCCTGGCGCAGTGGAAGCGCGTGGGTGGATGTTCCCACTTGTCTTTTTGTCATTATCAATGATCAATTCGGGATCAATACGACGATAAATGCCAGTCTCCACAGATCGAATCACAGAAAAAGACAAAGAAGATGGTTTTTCCTAGAACCACAAACAAGGATCGTTATAGGTTGATTATAATTAATTTAATTAATTATAAAGAAATACATTTTGGGTGTTCTTTATTCATTGATGTTCTTGATCACGTTGTCGATGTGATCCGTCGTTGCGTCGCAGAAGCCAAGTGTAGACTCCCTCTAGCGGTGATCCACATGTGTACCTCGTATCTTTGGATGTCGCCAAAGGATTCTCCGAGTGCTAGCATGGATAATCCTTTGCTTGCGTTGTCCGCCTTAGATCATTTTGATCTGATGGAAGAGGATCTCTCTCGGTCTTGAGAACGTTCTTGGAGGAAAAGGTTCTTTCAGCCTTGAAAGAAATCTCCAGAGATGTTGTGCAAAACTATTATCTTGTGTAGGAAAAGAGTTGGGGTTGTGAGGATATTTATAATCGAGTTTGAGGTTGTAGAGTTATGACAATAAATAAATGCGTTACGTGTTTCATTTATTTCATTAACTCTTATTGAAAACCCCCATGTCGAATAATTAATTCTTTGACATGCGCTCACGCTGATTATAATAAATATCATTTAATAAAACGATATTATATCCTCAAAATACTAACTGGAAAAACTACACGGCGTGTAATAATAAATACATGGCGTGTACTTGTTTTTCATTGAAAAGTACACGGTGTGTACATTAAATGTACACGGCATGTTTATCTTGTTTTCATTTATTCATTTCCTTTCCAAAATAAAACTACACAGTGTGTACATTTAATAATAGATGGTGTGTACTTGTTTTATTTTATTTTTCCTCCATCATTTAAAACAACTTAGGCTTCCTTGAATAATTATTAAACCACGTACGGGAATAATCTTTATTCAACTTGAGATACTTAGATACACTTAGTGTGTGACCCTCTAGGCCTCTTTCTCGTTGGCATTAGGTGGGCTTGCCTAAATTCCAAGAGTACTGTCTAGCAACGGGTCAAGGAACCCAAGAGAAATAAGTTGACACCGCATTGACGTATCACCTCATACGAACGCTTACTGTGTAATTTAATCCTATTGTCTCAATATCTCATCAAGTAGGTTTCATGGCAGTGTCAAAAACCTATATGCTTGATCCGTCGTTCTTTGACTACCTGAAATAAACTCGTCATTTACACCATGGCCATGGAATTTAATGCGACAGTTCTATTTCAATAAAAGGGCTGAGATATCAACTTCCATAAATAGAAGGAACATATCCTTCATCGACTTATCCATTAACAACATGTCACTCGTGACGCACCCAATGTACCCTACTTTCCGCCAACTGTCTGTGTGATGGTTTTCATCAGTAAATCTAGGTGCACGAGTCATGACATGAGTTAATGATAATCTTCCAGTCTAAGGATCATTACACACACTCGCAGATAGAAATATCCGATGACACCAAGACATGCAGAATTACTACTGGAGGGTATGTTCTCATAATCTCCCATCTTAGAGATTACGAAGTGCGAACTCCATGAGAGAGAGTCTCGTCTTCTTACAAGTACTCGCACATGACGTTCTGTATACTATGTGTCCTATCGTAGTATGTCATCCAACCGCGGAACTTTATTTAAGAAAATTGTTATATCATTTCAAGGTTCTCATCATAGCAGGGATCTGCTATGACCTTATTAATGCAACAAATATTCCAAGACATTATTATATTATAGTCATGCAGAACAATGAACAATATATAATAAGTGAACATTCATGTAATCAAATTACAAAATAGTTGGTTCTGAGGAAACCAACCCTTAAAAACTCCCACTTGGACTAGATCCAACTGCCTACGACTTTTAGTCCACTAGACTTCACATGATGATCATGTTTCTACTGAGTCAAGGCTTTAGTCAATGGGTCCACCATGTTGTCTTCCATGGAAATACTGCTCACTGCAACTTCACCTCTTTGAGAAAAATACCTCAAGAGATGATACTTCCGAAGTATGTGCTTTGTCCGCTGATGTGACCTTGGCTCTTTTGCAAGTTCCACCGCTGCAGTATTATCACAATAGAGTGTGATAGGATCTTTACTGCTCGGTATAACATCCAACTCTTGGATGAAGCTTCGCATCCATACTGCTTCTTTATCTACCTCAGAAGCTGTGATATACTCAGACTCTGCTGTAGAATCTGCCACCACACTTTGTTTTGAGCTCTTCCAGCTCACTGCACCTCCATTCAAACTGAAGATGTACCCAGTCTGCGACTTCATGTCATCTTGATCAGTCTAGAAACTAGCATCTACATGTCCTCTGATGACTAGTTTCTCATCTCCTCCATAAACCAGGAACAAATCCTTAGTATGCCTCAGATACTTAAGGATAGTCTTGACTGCCATCCAATGGCGGTCTCCTGGATCAGCTTGATATCTGCCTACCGCACTTAATGCGTAAGCAACATCTAGCCTCGTACATAGCATATCATACATGACTGACCCAATCGCGGATGTGTAAGGGATCCTTGCCATTATCTTTCTTTCCTCGTGTGTCTGAGGACACATTTTCTTCGAAATATTAATGCCATGTGACACTGGAAACAATCCCCTCTTGGACTATTCCATACTGAATCTCTTCAGTATCTTATCAATGTATGTACTTTGACTCAGGCCCAGCATTCTCTTGGATCTATCACAATGGATCTTGATCCCAAGAATATATGTCGCCTCTCCCAAGTCTTTCATGGAGAAGCATGTATGCAACCATGCCTTAACTGACTATAAGACAGGTACTTCGTTTCCAATTAGTAATATGTCATCAACATATACTATTATGAAAATGATTGCACTCCCACTAAACCTCTTGTAGACACAAGTCTCACATTCATTCTTAACAAATCGAAATTCCGTTACAGCTTCATCAAAATCAATTTTCCATGATCTTGATGCTTGCTTTAATCCATAAATGGATTTCTACAACTTGCATACCTTGTTGGTATCCTTCGGAGTCACAAACCCTTCAGGTTGTGTCACGTAGACATCTTCCTGTAGGTTCCCATTAAGGAAATTTGTTTTGACATCCATTTGCCAAATTTCATATTCATGTTAAGCAGCAATGGCCAATAGGATTATGATGGATTTCAGCATCACAACCGGTGAATAGGTTTCATCATAGTCAATTCCTTGACGCTGTCAAAAACCTTTTGCAACTAGTCGTGCCTTGTAGGTGCTGACTTGCCCCTCCATGTCCAGTTTCTTCTTGAATACCCATTTATTACCAATAGGCTTTACATCAATTGGAGGATCTACCAAAATCCAGAATTGGTTTTGGTACATGGAATCCATTTCAGAATTCATGTATTCTTTCCACTTGGCAATGTCTGTGCCTTCAACTACTTCCTTGTAGGTAAGAGGATCATCATTGTCAACCAATAATGAGTCACCATCCTCAGTGATAAGAAAACCATATCGTTCTGGTTATCTCACCTCTCTCTTGCTCCTACGCAGTTCTTGTGTCCCTGGAACAGATTGTTCTTCCACGGGGATTTGTGGAATCTGTTCTTGTACCAACTCATGTGTATCTTGAGCCTTGACTTCATCGAAGTCTATCTCGCTCCCACTATCTCTTTTGGAGATGTGCTCCCTTTCAAGGAATAAGGTGTGTCTTGCCACTGTAACCTTTTTGTCTGAGGGGTTCTATAGGTAATATTCCCTTGTTTACTTGGGATATCCTATAAAGATACACTTTGTGCCTTGGGGCGTGATTTTGTTACCTGAAGAGCCCTTAACAAATGCTTCGCTACCCCACACATGTAAATTCGATAGCATGGATTTGCGTCCACTCTATAACTCGTATGGAATACCATTTATTGATTTAGTTGGTACTTGGTTTATTATGTGCACTGTTGTTTGTAATGAATATCCCCAAAATGATAATAGAAGACTCGCATGACTCATCATTGATCTCACCATGTCCAATAGGGTGCGGTTCCTCCTTTCACTTACACCATTCCACTGTGGTGTGTAAGGATGAGTGAGTTGAGATAGAATCCCAAACTCCCGTAAGAAATCAATGAAGTCCTGATTAAGATATTCTCCTCCTCTGTATGAGCGAAGTTTCTTAATCTTCTTACCAAGATGGTTCTCAACTTCATTCTTGTATTCTTTGAACCGATCAAAAGAATCTGACTTATACCTCATTAAATAGATATATCCATATCTACTAAAATCATCAGTAAAGGTTATGAAGTACAAGAACCCACCCCTTGCTTCAACTGGAAATGGTCAACACACATCTGTGTGAACTAATTCTAGAAGCTCTTTAGCTCTTTCACCTTTCCCACTAAATGGGGCTTTGGTCATTTTGCCTTGTATACACGCATGACATACACCAAGTGGTTTTAGTTAGAAGGAATCTAAATACCCATCTTGATGTAATTTTGTCAAACGTTTCTCATTGACATGACCTAGCCGATGATTCCAAAGTTGGGTGTGGTATGAGTCATGTGAATTAACTTTGTTATTGATTGACATTACTTGGTTTGTGTAGTATAACACATAAAGGCCATTATATAAATGTGCCCTACCAAAACAAATGTTATCTTTATAAAAATAGCAACATCCACTTCCAAACTTGAAGATGAATACATCAGTATCTAATCTGGATACTGAAATAATGTTTTTGGTTACAGAGGGTACATAATAACATCCTTTCAAAACCAAGACCATCCCCGTAGGCAATGTGAGGTAGTAGTCCCCAACAGCTACAGCAACAATTCTGGCTCTGTTGGCTGCTCGTAGATCTACCTCCCCTCAATCAATCTTCCTGAATCTACTTGGTTCCTGTATTTGGATACAGATGTGATCACCACAAGCAGTATCTAATACCCAATTAGTAGAAATAGATAGATTGCATTCGATAACAAACGCACCTGAAGCTTACCCTTGCTTCCTTGGCTGGGTGCAGTTTTTCTTCCAGTGGCCCTTCTTGCCACATGCAAAACAAACAGCATCTTGTTCCTTTTCCTCTCCTTTGATCTTCATTTTCTTGGAAGGCCTTGAAAAATCTTTGGGCTTAAATCTCTTCTCCTTCCCTTTACTTTTATTCACCATGAGGACAGAAGGATTTTCACGCTTCATGTCAGTGTCCACTTGGCGAATGAGGATGAGAAGATTAAACAGAGACTTCTCAATGTTGTTCATATTGAAGTTCACAACAAAGTTTGAGAAGCTCTAGGGGAGTGATGCAAGAATGAGATCGGTACCCAGTTCTTCGAGGAGTTTAAACCCTAGAACCTCCAAGCACTCAATGTAGCCAATGAGCTTGACTACATGAGGCCTGGCTAGGGCACCCTCTCCAAGCTTTCTCTAAAATAGATCCTTGGAGATCTCAAACCTTTCCTATCTTGATCTCTCCTGGTATAGACCATGGAGATGCTCGAGCATGCTATAGGCATCCATGTCTTCATGAGACTTCATGAGCTCACTAGACATTCATGATAGCATAAAATATTGAACTTCGAGTGCATCGTTCAAATTTTGATCATAGATTAGGAAATATTCATCACTCACCCCTGGGGTAGGGGAATCAAGAAGTGAGGACTCCAGCACATAAAACTTTCGTCCATGGCATAGTATAACCCGAAAGCGCCTAAACCATTCCTGAAAGTTACTATCGGTGAGGATATTGTCTTTATCCAGTATTGATCGCAGAGAAAATGTGGTTGATGAGTTTGTCATTTTGATTCTACAATTTAAAAGAGCAGATTTATTAGTACTTTCTTGATTACAATTTATGAGAAATAATGAATGAATTAATTAATTCTCTCACTATTTTATCAAGTCCCAATGTCCCTCACCATTGAACTCAGAATGTCCAGTTGCTTTGACATTCTAGTGGCAAGGATCCATATTTCCCTTTGCATAACCCCAAAAAGGGTTGGTCAATCTATTTTAAGGTATTTAGGTAGGCAGGTCTTTTCCAAGTGTGAGCTTACAGTTCCTTGATCTGTTGAGTGGACTCCCCAATCTTGAAATCCTGACTTGGATTTCCTCAACTCTTGCCTCCAATATTACATCAAGTCTAGAAAGGGCTACTTCTCTTGATGTAATATGGTTAAGTCAACCCGAAACCTTTCATAAGGGATTCCTTTATAAAAGTAAGTGTCCCAACAAGGGTTGGTCAAACACATAGTTTTATTGAGTCTTGCCCTTAATCAGGTAACAGAAGGCATGCTCTGACTTAATATGGTATTGAGGGATTTTAGTCTTTATGCATAGTTCTGCATTATCACATTCTTGTTAATATTAAGTGATGCTTGCTTAAATGATTAACCATGTTCTGATAATGTTTACGCATAGTCCGGTTTTTATTTTATTCCATCTTTGCATGGTTTTGCATTTTATTAATTATGTGATCGCGACAACACATACATAATAAATAAACCATGTAATCAGACAGAAATAAAATAAGATGGCATGATCATGAGCTTCTATTGGTTAGCTTATCTAGTGGTTTTGATAAGCTAACCCTAACCTAGGGAAAACACTTTGAACCTGTTGGTTCGTGTTTTGCAGCTCCCACCTGTCCACCTTTGTATCTTTTTGCGTCGGTTTCACCTTGGCTTTGGGATTTGAACCGTCTCCTCTGGCTTGGGAGATCCTCCATTACATGGGTTTACATTAAAGAAACCATGGGCACACAGGCCCTACATTTTATTGGAAGGAGGCTCGTAGGCCAACAAATTTAAATTAATTAAATTTAAATGAAACCATAAACATACAAAGGTTCTTTGGTCTAGCTCATGATCATCCACAGCATGCAACGGCATTTACGCATATTTGGAATTCAAATTCTTTTAATCACTCTTTTATTTAAGATAAGTCGTGCTCGAATTCAATTAATTATGATCTTATAATTAATCAATTCTTTATATTAAATTCCTTTCTGAATTTCTTTGAGATTCTTCTCATCCATATTCCTTGCACGGGTCTTTGTACATTGGAGGAAACCTGGTGAAATTCCATTTCTGGAAAGTACACGGTGTGTAGTTTATATTTACACGGCATGTATTTCTTTTCACCTTGTTTCAAAAGTACACACCGGGGCTTTGGTGTGTTTTCTCTAATTTGGAAATTTTGGAGTACACGACGTGTAGATAAATCATACACGGTGTGTACTTCCTTGTTACGCGGTAACCGGCTTGGCAATCCCGTGTATGCGGAACATGGCTTCTCCTTGTACACAGTTTCACCTGGACCGGATCGGACTACACGGCGTGTTGTTCCAACATACACGTTGTGTATTCCGGTTCCCACGCGTCATTCAATTATGGTCAACATGGCGTGATTAATACTTAGGCATAGTCAATTCACACGGCGTGGTTTGGCAGACCAGTGCCGGTTCATTGAACCTAAGTACACGACGTGTAGTTTTAATTACACGTCATGTAATCTCGTGTTGTACAGACAGAAAGAGTGACTCCTCCAGATGAATTCCACATTTTTATTTTAATCAAAATTAAAATTAAAAGGTCATTTCTATGATATGAATCGATAAACGAAGGAGGAAGAATAGGTATTGTTTATTCAGATTAATAGAACGTTATATTTCAAATTGAATCAAATATAAATGCGTAAATTATCAATGAAAATTAAATAACTATAATCAACGTTGTAACCTCCCTCTGATACCATTTGAAGGTTCCGGGCACAGCGGAAGCACGTGGGTGGATGTGCCCACTTGGCTTTTTGTCATTATCAATGATCAATCCGGGATCAATATGATGATAAAATCCAGTCTCCACGGATCAAATCACAGAAAAAGACAAAGAAGATGGTTTTTCCTAGAACCACAAACAAGGATCGTTACAGGTTGATTATAATTAATTTAATTAATTATAAAGAAATGCCTTTTGGGTGTTCTTTATTCATTGATGTTCTTGATCACGTTGTCGATGTGATCCGTCGTTGCATCACAGAAGCCAAGTGTAGACTCCATCTAGCGGTGATCCACATGTGTACCTCGTATCTCTGGACGTTGCCAAAGGATTATCCGGGTGCTAGTGTGGAGAAGCCTTTGCTTGCGTTTTCCACCTTAGATCGTTTTGATCTGATGGAAGATGATCTCTCTTGGTCTTGAGAACGTTCTTGGAGGACGAGGTTCTTTTTTCCTTGAAAGAAATCTCCAGAGATGTTGTGCACAATGATTCTCTTATGTAGGAAAAGAGTTGGGGTTGTGAGGATATTAATAATCGAGTTTTAGGTTATAGAGTTATGACAATAAATAAATGTGTTACACGTTTCATTTATTTCATTAACTCTTATTGAAAACCCCCATGTCGGATAATTAATTCCTTGACATGCGCTCACACTGATTATAATAAATATCATTTAATAAAATGATATTATATCCTCAAAATCCCAACTGAAAAAACTACACGGTGTGTAATAATAAATACACGGTGTGTACTTGTTTTTCATTGAAAACTACATGGCGTGTACATTAAATGTACTCGGTGTGTATATCTTGTTTTCATTTATTCATTTCCTTTCCAAAATAAAACTACAAGGCATGTACATTTAATAATACATGGCGTGTACTTGTTTTATTTTATTTTTCCTCCATCATTTAAAACAACTTAGGCTTCCTTGAATAATTATTAAACCACATACAAGAATAATCTTTATTCAACTTGAGATACTTGGATACACTTAGTATGTGACCCTCTAGGCCTCTTTCTCGTTGGCATTAGGCGGGCTTGCCTAAAGTCCAAGATTACTGTCTAGCAACGGTTCAAGGAACCCAAGAGAAAGAAGTTGATGCTGCATTGACGTATCACCACATACGAATGCTTACTGTGTAATTTAATCCCTTTGTCTCGATATCTCATCAATTAGGTTTCATGGTAGTGTCATAAACCTATATGCTTGATCCGTCGGTCTTTGACTACCTGAAATAAACTCGTCGTTTACACCATGGACATGGAATTTAATGCGACAGTTCTATTTCAATCAAAGGGTCGAGATATCAACTTCCATAAATAGAAGGGACAAATCCTTCATCGACTTATCCATTAACAACATGTCACTCGTGACGCACCCAACATACCCTACTTTCTGCCAACTGTCTGTGTGATGGTTTTCATCAGTAAATCTAAGTGCGCGAGTCATGACATGAGTTAATGATAATCTTCCAGTCTAAGGACCATTACACACGCTCACAGATAGAAATATCTGATGACACCAAGACATGCAGAATTACTACTAGCGGGTCTGTTCTCATAATCTCTCATCTTAGAGATTACCAAGTGCGAACTCTATGAGAGAGAGTCTCGTCTTCTTATGAGTACTCGTACATGACGGTATGTATACTATGTGTCCTATCGTAGTATGTCATCCAACCACAAAACTTTATTTAAGAATATTGTTATAGCATTTCAAGGTTCTCATCATAGCGGGGATCTGCTATGACCTTATTAATGCAACAAATATTCTAGAACATTATTATATTATAGTCATGTAGAACAATGAACAATATATAATAAGTGAACATTCATCTAATCAAAGTACAAAACAGTTGGTTCTAAGGACACCAACCCTTACATTGATAAGAATATAGGTGTAAACGTCCGTATAGGTGGTTAACTAATCGTTAATGGGACATTGTCAGAAGGGTAGATAAGAAATGTATAACATATAAATATGTTGTAAATATAATCATTAAATTAGGTTAATAAAATTAAAATAATTATATCCTTATATTTTATTAATATTTAGGATGGTTTACTTAGAATATAATAGATTGTTTGAGGAATATAAGATGAAAATGAAAATAAAAGATTAAAGAATCTTACCTCCTTCTTGGTGTTGTTCATTTTCTATATCCATTAAATCATTGAAATATTTGTGTTTTATGACTCCAAAATATCCCTAAAGAATATAAGGGTCTTAAGAGAGGAAAATTTGAGTTTATTTTTTGCTTTTATAAGTGTAATAGAAGTGGTTTTCCAAGGGGGTAGGGGTGTATTTACGCTTGAGGGGAGAAGTATTTTTTCAGTAAAAATATTGAATAAAATATAATTTTCAAGGTATACCATCTAATAATGATATTTTTTAAATTATTAATTATATTTGATTAAAAATAGTAGTTCTAATACTTTAAACCCCTTTATATACCTAATTAATTAGTTTACTAAAAGGAAAGTGGAAAAATAAAAAATTGTTTTTTAATTGAATAATTTAGACTTTAGACTTTGGAAAATACGTTTTAGGTATATAATTTTGAATTTGAATGATTTTTTAACTAATTAAAAAAATTATAGAGAATAAAATTATATAATTTATTAGATCATTATTACATATTGAATGTTGTAATTAAAATCAATCGGTTATGAAAAAACTGTACTTTTACTCTTCACATAAAAATTGTAGTTTTTAATAAAATTGGCAAAAAATAACCCCAAAAAATTTTGATGTTATGATTAGAAAAATGGGATTAGTTTTTTCAAAATAGTTTTCTTATGTAGGTAATTAAAATTATTAACTTAAAAAATTATAGTTTTTATCAAATACGTTAAAATTCACTTTATCAAAAAATGTACTTACACATTCTTTGAGTTTCTATTTTGAATACTTATTTTATGGGATCATAATATTTATATTTACTTAATTTATTTATGTAAAATATTATTTATGCGACATTTTACTACTTTGAGGTCATGTCACTATTCCAACAGTTAGGTTTCTATTTCTAACGGCCAAATTACTATTCCTAATAATCATGTTACTATTCCAACGGTAATATCTCTATTCCAACTATCATATTAAATATTATAAATACAAATTAATTAAAACATTACTAATTAACCTCAATTCCCCACTAGATTCTATATTCTCCATTTTTAATATATTGATTGGATTACTAATATTTTCTATCTTTTTTACAATATTTTTCGTGAGTGTGATAATTCTTGGTGATAAATGTGATATAAATTTTCCAATTTTGATTTTTTTTTTATCATCCATGTCATGACCCACACCCACTATAAACCCATAATGGGCTTGTAGTAAAGATAATAGTGATCCCTGAGGCACACCTCCAATGGGCTCTAGATTAATGACTTTCACTGAGGGTATAAAATAAATATATGGAAGGCATTTCCCTCATAAGACAAAGGGAAGAAGGTATAATAAACCACTATGTAAACTCCATATAAAAAATGAAATGCATAACATTTCTCAATCCAAACTAAAACTATATGAAAAAATGGAATATATCCAAAAAATGCAATTTAAACACTCAGACTCTACTCAATCTACTCGAACAGTTTCTCCCAACATCAGTGGTTTATCCTGAAAACACTAGCAAACTATGGTGGGGTCAGCACATGGGAGTTTTCAATATGATCATACTTATAAAATGATCAATGTTTATGTGAAAAAAATATTCAAGAAAAAATAATATTTAAATAATATAATAAATAAAAATAGAAAAAAACATATACATGAGAAAATGAGAAGAAAGGGAAAAAGCATCACCATAATCAAACATACACTACCACCAAATCCTATCATCACTAGAATATAAACCATGAATATTACCAAAACTACAATCTACATCAGAACTACAAGTATTCTTAGGTCTGGAATAAATTCATCTCATCTCCAACCTTCCAACTCAGGGGCTCTCTAACTCAATCTGGTAGCAAGCTAGTAGGATCGCCACTTCACTAGGTGAAGGGATGCAGGTATGAAATGGGTCTAATAACATATAATCAACCATAATGACATTATTTCTCTCTTTAATCACCACATATCCACATATACAAATTTTCATCATCGCGTGTATTCAACCACATTGCTAAATGCATAAAAATTCCACCACTTACCAATAATCCATCGATAGGGAAATATTAACATAAAGGAAACCAAAAATTTTCCATCCTACTTATGTGTACATACCTCATAAACACTATTCCATTTTCTACAATAATGTATTTTGAACATATAGGGAATCAACTATGTACCCCCCCACCATGAATGACCCCCACAATGAACCACCTCATCCTCATGTCAAACATAACCTCTAGTTCATTATAATTGTAAGACATCATAACCCGTGTGTATATACAAACATCGATCTATTACAACCCATATAAATTCCACTACAACATCTCATCTTCTCCACATTTCTTCCCCACAATTTCATCCATAATAAAATCAAAATCTCTTAGAAATAATTCATCAAAAATATACTCACCAAAAACATAACATCATCAAATAGAAAAAACACACCTCATTAAGTTAAAAAATCTAATCAAATATTCATGCCACCCATTCATCATTTCACATACCATTTCAATCCATGAAACCCTACTCCATCAAATTAATTATCCATATTCACATATCCAATCATTACAATATTTATAATATCCCACCATTATTCATTTACAACCTTTACCATTTTAATTAATAACATATTCACTTTCTAATTCCATACCATAAATTTTATATTCTCAACCCCGATCACATTGTATCCTCAACCCATAAACTAGATTATCAAACACTTAAGAAAACATAATATGAAAACACCCCAACAACATTAAATCCTTTAATTAAATAATTTTATATTTCAACTCCCACTAGGAAAAAGTAACATAGAATAAATAATAGAATTAAACACCAAAATATTAATCAACATATATTCTAAGTTATATTTCCCAAAATTTAATTCCTCATTGACTTATTTAAGTAATTAATCCATTTATGAGGGTGTCATGGTTTCCAATGACTGTAATTACAAGAAGATACACTAACAAACATCCATCATAGAAATCAATATATCACAATAGAATATAAATCATAAGGTACATCCATCTCACCATACTTGATTATTTATCTTTATGAATGTAAAATATTCTTATAGTTTAAGTTTTCCATGTGTTCCCCCATTTCCCATAAATCAAAACACCCAATTAAATCACCATAGAGCACTTGTGAGAAAACACAATAACCATATTTTAGCATATTAAATCCATAAGATTGAAGATAAGTCTCAAGATACCATACCACAAATGATGCTTCACAAACTATTGTGTGAATATGAGGTGAATATAGGACACCCACAAGTTTAGAAACACATGAAATAGGGCTCAAAAAACTATAATCACCAAGTATTTGGCTCCCAATGATAGGGTTGAAAGCTGGTGAAAGGCGATAAAAACCTCCTAGGGATGAACCTAGATCACCCAGTAATTAAGAGAAAATGTGAAAGAATAATGGGGTTCAAGGGGGTTTAGAAATTTTTGGACAATATATAAATTAGAAGACCACGGTGAAACATACTATATCATGGTGCAAAGGGGATGACATGAGATAAACCATGATGAAATGAAATATACCATTCCACAATGGGGTTGGTCAAAAGCATGTCCAAGAAACTTGTCATGGTCCATAACACAAATCCTATTAAGTAGTAAAATAACCAAAATGAAAAGGAAACACCACATAATAGAATTATAATGCCAAAGAATAAGTCCATGCTATAACCCAAATCTATAGCGTAGAGACCACAAAATTGATAGAACAAATAAAATTCCTCCTCTAGGTATCCATGCCACAACCAAGAAGCCACGTCACAACATTGTTTAAATAGGAAGAACCACCAAAAATACACTTCCTAGGGATCCACACCATATACAAGAACTTTATAACTCCATACCAAACTTGAACAAACCTCTACAATGAAACTCTATCCTACACACTACAAAAACCTCCCTCCATAGTAAAACATTAGCCCCTACTCTACAATAATGGTCTACAGCTAAAATTTTATCTTAAATCCCATCCTTCATCCACTAAGCCTTATCCTGAAAACACTAAAATACTAAAAACATGAAAATTCTGTACCATTAAATTAGATACATCTAAAATGATTCTTGACCTAGAGAATCAAAACCAAACCCCATGAGAAAGACAACCACCACAAAAACACTTCCTCAGAAGAGGCTAATCAAACATAACCAACAAACTTCCAACAAACTCAGAAATTTTGAATCATTATCCTTCCATAAAATATCTCTCAAAAAATCACACAAATACTTGATATACCCCTCAAATATATTACCACCATTGGATGAAGATAAAGTGGAATCATCTTCCTCACTCATGACCAAAATTTTCTAGTTAATCCTTCCATCTTAACCAGGTTTCAATATATCCACACCTTGATAAAAAAATTCCTCAGCTTGATTAAATCATTTCATTTTATTTGAAAATGGACTTTCCATAAATTTTTATGAAAACATTTAAACTTAAGTTTTTCAAATCGGTCAACATAGTTTCAAAAAAAATCAAAACCCACTACGAGTTTTAATGAAAGGAGTAGAAATCAACCAAGAAATAACACCTTACTAACTATCCACTAAATACTGGGAACATATTGAATTATGGGGTAGTTATAGTAATGGTTTCCTATAGCATCAAACTAGAAACAGATCAAATCTCTAGGAACAGGACACCTCAAACCACCCAACCCTATAGCACCAAGTCATTCCCTATCATTAACAGACTCCTCACTCCCTTTATCTATGAAGCTCAAGACACCCAACCCAAATCATTCAACTCCACCTTCCCAACCACTTGGTAGGGATCTTCATAGGAAACCTCTTTCATAGAAAACCCTTTACCTATGATTTCCACCTAATATATCATTTCATCCCAAGATGAAAACTAAAAATGAATGATAGATTATTGAATCTCCATTCTCAAAGTGGATTTAAAAAAGTTGCACCTATCCTCTATCCTTGATCAGATTACCTAGAAATTGACAAATCAGGTCCATAAAGTGGACACCAAAGCTGAACACACTGTCATTCCATTTTTAAAGCTCTTGAATGTCCTTAAAATGATCACAAATTTTCACTAAGGAAAAGAAAATTTTATTTAATAATTAAAGAAATTTCTCCCAAGAAATATATCCAAGATAAACACACTTCATCTCCCACCATATTCAAGCTACCTTTTGAAACAGGACAACGACTAAATAAACTCAGAATTCATTCAGGGTTTTCACCAACCTAAATGAATCATCAACAACTTCCAACCAATACTCAACATTGAGTCTATAAGATCCACCAAATAACTTCGAGACTTCATACCTCAAGAATTTCAGTTAGGCCCTTTCCCGATATCTCTCTTCCTTCTCACACCCCAAAACTCAATGGTGTTTCAATGATATAGCTTCAATCTAGGAAACAAAAAGGTTATCATAAGTCACACATTCACACCAATCAATACACAAGGAACACCAATGCATCATAAGGAAGAACATCAAGCCAAGTCCAAATTATCATCCTCCATCAAGCATAGAAACATGTCATTCATATAACACATCATCTAAATCGCCTTAATCCAATGAAATAAATAGAATACAATAGCCAAAAATCATCAACACCCAAACCATCTCACATTATCCACAAACTACCTCTCTTCTATATAGCCATCTACACCACCATTTAAACCTCTATATATCCCAAGCCAACAACTACCACAAAAATCAAACAACACTGCCCTGAGAATGAAACTAAAAGGAACCCACCAAACACATCAAGATATTGTCCTCTTTGGGAATCCCTGGCTCACTTGAATAGTTTTTAAAAAAAATCATAAATATAACACTTATTAATGGTGAAGGTATTTCCCTTTATTCATATGCTTTAATCCATAACACATGGTCCAGTATAAAATCAATCACAACAAACCCAATCAACAATATATATAAATAAATCACTTCTTTATAATAATTTAGGTGTAGTAAGAAATTTCATTTTCTTCAATTTCAAGATTTTCCTAACAACCTTTTTATTACTGAATATAATTAGTTAAACTTTATGGGTGGAAGTTGATCCATAATTAAAACCATATCACAACACATAATAATAGTTGGGGAACATGTTCACAATAGTAAGAAACATAATCTCAATGATTAAACAGTTCTCATATTAAGAAATTGGATTTATTATGGGAAATATTCTCCATAAATAGTCTTTATAACAGTATTTTATAATTCAAAAATAGGTTTTTGGTAAGGAATGTCAACACTTCAATTTAAAAATGAATAAAAAATTCAACCATATACAACACTCTATATTTCCAAGTTATTTTCATTAGAATCATCGTGCTTTTCATTAAAATAACTCTAATATGTTGACAAGTTAAATACAAAACTATAGATACTATGGAACTAAAAATCAAGCTTTATATAATTAAACTAAGAATTTTATTGCTCATGAAACAGACTTCCCATGAAATAGAAAATATACATACTAAATTCTATTATATCTTGTTATTAATTTCTAAATTAAAATTTTCTTAAACATTCTATCATATAAGAGACATGATTTCAGATTTCAAAATAAAACATGCTTTAATATCACAAAATAAAATTGAACATGTTGTTTCACTACATGTCATGCTTGACATGCTCAAACTAAATAATATGTAAACATTTCATCACTCATAAAAACATGAATATAACCTACAATAAAGAAATCATGAATTTTAATTCTATATTTAAATACAACATTATCAGTGCATAACATGATTCTATATACTAAAGAAAATATACTAAACATGTTATATGCTCATGATTTACTTTCTAGAAATTTCATAATAATCCACATAAAAATTTTCAACTTTGGACATGCTCCCAATAATAAACTACTCATGGTTTAACATGTGAGACACATTTATTTCATCACTATAATTTTTTTCAATTTTGAAAAGAATAGTTTCAATCATGTAAATAAAACTGAGTCTCAATGAGTTACCACAAATTATTCTCATCATTTTAAAAGAATTTAAAATAATCAAAATCTAACCTTATAATAAATTCCTAACACAGGAAAGCCACATACCATTAGTAGAAAGGTAACACATGGAATGTCATTCACATATCGATGTAAAAAGTATGAATATTAACAATATAACATAAAAAGACTCTTAATTGTGATTGGAAAATGTGATATATTTTTCAATTGGAAAACTTTCAAATTTATAACAATTACCTATGAGCGTGTTTTTCATTTTTTTAATCGAGAAGCTATTGAGCCTAAGTGTTTCATTTTTTTCAATGGGAAAATATGTTAAGTGGTGATTCTTGGATAATTTTTATGGATTCAATTGATGACATTGGATGTCATGATTTTAAAATTATCTATGTTAATTATGATATTTGTTAAATTGATCTTCAAAGATTAAATACTTGTGAAAATGTAATTTGTGGATTTTCACAATGTTTACAACATGTTTAGTAATACCATGAAAATAAATATTTTCATGAGGATTTTAATATTTCCATGAAAAAATTAATTACATGAAGAGTGTAAAGAATACATTGTAAAATAATATTTATATATTATGCTTGAAGAATGTTTTGATGTTGTGAATATTTATAGGTGTTATATGATAAATTATCTAACTTCTTTTATAGAATTATTATAAAAAATATAGCCAAATATCAATCCAACATAAGGGAACTCGTGTAAGACACAACTTAGGTGTGTAGCAAGGTCAACCTTCAGCCAGCATGGGAGTGGTAGGAGAGGATTATAGCGGGAATGTGAGTGTGTGTGCATGGTGCATGGGAAAAAAGTTGTGGTTCCACTATGTGGGGTGGCATGATAGTGTAGGAGCCAACACTGGTCGATGCTAGTGGGTGTATGGGAGATAACCCCGGTACTTGAATCTAGTGGTTTTATGGGACATGGAATAATAAAAGGAAGTGCCTGACCATGATAAGGTTTGATATGGGATGAAGGATATGTGTGGGAATTCTTTCTCTATTAAACTTTTATGCATGAAAGAATGGTCATCCAATCTGTTGAATCTGAATTATCTAATGAAGTGGTGAATTCTACCATCCTCCAGCCTCATTCGAGGGTTCTGCTTATGTGGGTTATCCATCATTGATGAATTCGAAAAGATCAAACCAAGGCCTCTTCCATATTCAAGAAGTCTGATATGATGTCTTAAGATATATGAATGGAACAAAACATTTGTTACGCACAATATTCATCAACTTACATGAATATATGTAAATCACAGATCCTTGATGTTTCCTATGATCTAGTTGATATTTTGAACGAAAAAAAAAGCTAATAAATGTTGAGTTAGTTGGTGAGAAATGATCATGCATGAAGCTTCACATAGCATGCATGAAAACTAAATGATATAAAAGATTAAATGAGGGTCCCATCATGAATTTTCTATCCCTATCCCTTCGAGTATCTACAGAGTCATGTGAGAATAGGAAATATGATTTGATGAGATGTTATGCTATAAATATTCAAATATGTAATATTTAATTTGAAGAATAAATACTTGAAACCTTCAGGTATTTAAATAATATGTGGTGTTTTTCATACTGTGTGAATAAATGGGAAGCCCGTGTCTTTGGAAATTTAAATGAGGTTTAAAATACAGTAAAAGATACTACATTAAATGGGAAAAATGAGTTGCATGAATGCATGCATGTAGAGGGTGATATTTTTATGATAACAAATCTGGGTGAGAATAAGAAGATAATACCTAAACCCCTTGGGTGTTTGAGATATTATCCATGAATAAGATAATGCCCATAGTATTACTTGGGTATTCCAAATGAACATTCATAAATTTAATAATCATGGTTTATGTGGTATTCAAGATGAGAAATATAATACCTAATAATCAAAGGATTTACTTTTTTCAATGAGAAATAATTGTGTTTATTATTAACACATTTAAATAAGGATTTAAATGATTATTTAAAATGATATATGATTGAGTATTTTAAATCATGGAATAATGAGATATTATCACATTCATAATTATTGATTATTTTGGATAAATTTTCATACAAGTGATGAAGACTTCGAAGAGAAACATATTTAGATACCTTGCATTCATTATGTAATAAGTATTTTGAGATCCTGATATAGTATTTTATTGAAGAGAGAAAGTGAGTTTCAAGACCAGTGGATTTGGTCCTTATTAGTTTCTAATGAAGATATTGATGGAGTGTCAAAACCAACATTTTTAAAATTCTTGAGGAAGTGCACAGGGAAGGGATGTCCAGATTTATTATAGAGGAAGGATATCTATCAATAAAATCTTTCTAACTATTGATCAATATTGAAGATGATTCTTATAGATGGGGTGTATAACCAGATATAAGAGGATTGTGATTTGGGTGTCTAACCAATTAGGGAATAAGTGAAATTGGACTGTCTAACCAATTTTGGAGAGATTATAATGGGGGTGTCAAACCAGTTGTATTCACTTATGGGTATAATGAAGAGAATCCATGTTTGGGTATCTAACCAACATGGAAATGAGTAGGCCTTTCATCTTAACCTTATAAATACTATATACATCTCTCTCCTCTTTATTACTATACACAAAGGTAAAACTATGGGAAATCATTGAGTAGATTTAGAACTTTAATTTGTTTAAGAGGTTAAATTTAAAAGGATATAAAATTCATAAAATGTGGGTACCACTGATTCACCCCCCCCCCCCCCCCTCTATTGGAACCTAACCAGTCCTTGGACACTAAAAATTAGTATCAGAGTGAAGGTCTCCTCTAATGAACCAAGACGTTTCTATACTAATAGAGAATATCAATTCTTTAAATAGTTGAGGAGTTATTAATTTAAATGGAATGAATTATCACATTTGGAGAAATAGGATGCTACCCTACCTCAATTCACTTAGACTTTAAGTAAGAGATTCTGCCATAATAGGTTTTAAACCTATTGGTAAAGATGCTCCATGATTCATGCTGACAAGAGGAATTTGTAGGTAGATGGAAAATCATAAAATTACATCTTAATGTACCTGTCAGAAATGGTATATACCAAGTTCATGGGTCTTCAAACTGCACAAGAAATATGGGAGAATTTAAAAACTAGTTATGAAGGAAACATCAAATTCAAGGGAACTAAGCTACAGGTATGGAGAATAAGATTTAAATACATAAAAATGACTGATGATGAAAACATTGACGATTATTTCATAAGATTTAATGAGATTGTGAGCAATATCAATTTTTTTGGTGATAATATTGATGATTCCATTATTTGTAAAAAAATATTAAGTAATTTTTAGATCGGTTTGATCCAGAAATATCATCCCTAAAAGATAGAGAATAATTGACTCTTGATGAGCTACACAATATACTCATTACATATGAAATGAGAAAGGCTCCTACCTTTAAGAATAAATTAAAATATGAGATTTCCTTTAAAGTAATGAGAAAAGGAAAAATTAAAGAAGAATAGTTTTTTGAATCTATTTATTCTAAAGATGAGGAAGGTGAAGATGATTTCAATGATATTTCTTCTCTTATTTCAAAAAGGTTCAAAAAATAGAAGTGCAAAATCAAAAAAAAATCAACAAAATCATGGAATTGTAATAAAATTGAAAACTTTTCCAATGAGTGTATAGTAAAGAGGGAAAAGGAATATTAATCTAATGAGGATGAGGAGATACACCATAGAAATAAAGGGGTTAAGAATAAGAAGTACTCCACCTTCAAAATGATGTGTTTAATGAGAAAAAAAGAGAAAAATGATTCATCTAGTGATTTATATAATTAATTAAATATCTTTTCTCATATTGGGAAAAGGATTTGATTCATCATTTAGTGATGATGAAAAAGAATAAATAAGGTCGATAAGGTTAAGAATATTACAATATGGAAGATCACACTTCATATCATGTTGTTGGTGTTGTGGAAGTTATGGCCATAAAGTATATTCTTGTGGGTATAACATATCTCTTCTCGGAATGTGGCAAGAACTAAGGGGGAGTTTCGATGAGAATTTATCTATAAGTGGAAACTTGAAGATTATTGATGGTAAATGAAGTTTTGGTGTTGGAAGAATATAATGGAATAGGTAGAGATGAAAATCTCATCCTAAGTGTGTCTTCTATAAGAACAATGAAGTTACTCCTTATTCCCTATTATTTTATGTGTTTTGAACTAACATGTAGAAAATTGAAGGAGATGGTTGTGGATTTTATTTTTGGATATATTTTTTTGTTATTTCATACAGTTTCATGATTGGAAACTCTCTATGATAAATAAGGTGGGTTTATCCCTTAAGGGTGAGATTACATGATAATTGAGGTATGGTAATCGCACTTTCTACCCCTACTTTAATTATATCATTCTGATAATTTTTTGGGGAGTTTTGGTTTATTAAAATATGAGTCATAGGGACAGTTATTCTTATGCCCCTGAATTTTTTGATGTGTTTTTTAGAGATTATGAGGATCTTGTATTTCTTGTCTAAACAACCCCTATATTGAGATTTGAAAATTTATGAGTTTTGTATTACATGTGAGTAATTTTTATGGATATATTAGATAAACTTAATTATATATCCATTGGTTTCTACATCAAGTTAGACCATGTATACTTATATTTGATTAATTTAATGCTCTTTTCCAAGTATCATGTGATAGCATCCCTTTCTTTTAAAAAAAGTATATATTTTTAAGATGAAATATGTGATGAGAAGACCCCATATAACCTTTTTATTTGATTGTCAATAAGGTATAGAAAATAATTATAGAACAACATATTGACTTTTCTGATGTGAGGTGATATTCCAATAAAATACAAATGGGGATATTGTTTATCCCAAGTGTTAAATTGTTTTTCAATGAGACAATATGTGAAATGGTGATTCTTGGAGAAGTGTCACGAATTCACTTGATGATTTTGTATGTCATGCTTGATAAATTCTTCATTATAATTGTGACGTTTTTTAAAGTGGAATTAAAATCATAAATACTTGTCCAAAGTAATTTGATGATGTGAAAAATGTTTACAACATTTTGAATAAGACTATGGAAATAAATATTTGTATGAGGATTTGAAAATTACAATGAAAAATGTAATTTCATAAAGAAAGTAAAGAAGTAATTGTAAAATATTATTTATATATTTTTCATAATGAATAATTTTAATTTGAGAATATGGCTTGGTGTTATTTGAGAAATTGGATAATCCATTGTATGGAATTTTTACCAAAAATATGACCAACTACCAAGATATCTTAAGGGACCTCATGCAAGACACTACATAGGTGGGCAGCAAGGTTTACCTTTACCCAGCATGGGAGCAGTAGAATATGAGCATTATAGGAATTTGACAGTGCCTGCATAGTGTATGGGAGAATAGTGATGGAACCACTATGGTGGGTGGAATGATGGCGGAGGATCTGGAATGGGTCGATGTCAATGGGGGTTCAAAATAAGACCCTGGTACTTTCATCTAGTGATGATATGGGATGCATAATAATAAATGGAAGCACCTGACTGAGCAAAGGTTCAATGTGGGATGAAGTATATGTGTGGGTAATATTGCACTATTAAAATTTTATGCATAAAATAATGGTCATCTAATCCTCTACATCTGATTCATCTGATGAAGTGGTGAATGTCATCTTCCTCCATCCTCATTTGAGGGTTCTGATCATGTGGGTTATCATCCATTGATGAATCATAAAATATCAAACCAAGGCCTCTTCCACATTCAATAAGGTCGAGGTTGTCTATTGAGATCCAGGAAAGGTCCAAAATATTTATTGCACACAATATTCATGAACTTTCATGCATGAATGGAAATCATCGAGTTGTGATGACTCATGTGATGTAGTCAAAATTTTGAATGAAATGGAAGCTGATAAATGTTGATTATGTTAGAGAGAAATGATCATGCATGCATATTTATGTTGCATGCATGAAAATGGAATGATAAATAATATTAAATGAGGTCCACATAATGAATTGTTCATCCTAATTCCTTTAGTTATTTACAGAGATATGTGATAATAAGGCTACATGATTCGATGAGATGTTATGTTATAGATATTCAAACAAGGAATATGTTGTGTGAAGAATGAATACCCAAAACCTTTGGTTATTTAAATAAGTTGTGGTGTTTTTCATACTATGTGAATAAATAGGAAACCTAATTCCTCAAGAATTTAAATGAGGTTTATAATATAGTATGATGTACTGCATTAAATAGGAGAAATTAGTCAAATACATGTATTCATGAAGAGGTTGATCTGTGGGAGATAAAAAAGCTGTGTGAGAAGAAGAAGATAATACGTGAACTCCTTAGGTATTTGAGATATAATCCATGTAGACTAAAATACCCATAGTATCACTTAGGTATTCTAAATGGACACGAATGAATTTAATATGCATAGTTTATATGTTATTTAAGATGAGAAATATAATACGAACGAACCAATCTGTATTTATATTTAAATGATGAATATTTTTTCTTAACACATTTAAATGAGGACTTAAAAGATTATTTAAAATGAGAAATGAATGAGTATTTAATATCATGGAATAATGATATATTATTGCATGCACAATTATTGTTTGTTATTGATAAATTGTGTATACATGCGATGAAGAACTTGAAGAGGAATATATTGAGAGACCTTTCATCCATTGTGAAAGAAGTATTTTGAGATCAAAATAAAATCTTATAAATATGATAGAAATTTAGTTTTAAGACCATTGAATCTTATCCTTATTAGTTGTTTCTAAAGATCTTAAAGGATTCTCAAAACTAGAATTGTTTAAGTTCTTGAGAAAGTACACAAGGAAGGTACATATAGATTTCTTGTGAAGGAAGACTATATGTGAATAAGATATTTCTATATTTGGATCAACATTGAATAGAAATCATGTATCTAGGGTGTCAAACTAGTTAATAGAGTCATGTGATTGTGGTGTCTAACAAATCAAATAATAAGAGAAATTGGGTTGTATAACCAATTATGGAGAGATTATAACTAGTTTTTCTAACCAATTGTATTCACTTGTAGAGATAGTGAAGAGAATCCATGTTGGGGTGTATAACCAACATTTTAATGAGTAGACCTTTCATCCAAATCATTTAAATACTATGTTCTTGTTTCACTTCTTTATTAATACACATAAAGGTGAGGCTATGAGAAATCATTGAGTGGATCAAGAACTTTAAATTGTTCTGGAGGTTAAATTTAAAAGAATATAAAATTCATAAAATGTGGGTTCCACTGATTCACCCCCCCCTATCATTAGCACTTAATCAGTCCTTGGGAACTATAGAAACAAAAGACACAAAAATTTCATCCCTGTGATAAATTTTCAGCACATGCATACAACATATAAATCGATTAATACTATAAAACTATAGTTATGGTAAAAAGGAAGAAGCAAGTTATTCATGTCAAATTTCTCAAATTTTAAATGAATTATCAATGATCGTGATAGTCATTTTTTGGGAATTTCATAATTTAAATATAAAAAGAAAGTTTTATAATACGACTATAAAACATGCTTATGATACATTATGAGTTAACAACAATTCATGGAATATAAACTTTTATGAGAACCATAATATTCCTAAGACTAGTTTCTAAATAATCATTTTAGCATGGTAGTATGAAATCTACTCAAGTTAAAATGTTTTATAATTTTTTTTAAAATGTAGTAGCTACTCGCAAAAAAACACACTAATAATTTTTAAGTAAAAATTTCAAACATTAGTAAAATATTTTAGCATGTTATTCATTTTAATAATGAAAAAAAAAATCAATTCATGAAAAATCAAGTTATAGAAGGAAAATTAATAACATATTCAAGTCTCAAAAATGTTTCAAACAAACGGTTAATGTAAGTAAATAACCAATTTGATTATTTCTTTCAGGTTATATGACTAATTTAGAAAACAATAATAGTTCATTAATAATTACAACATGAGAAAAATCATAGAAACACGCATAAGATTTCAAGATATAAATGCTAATACAACCATTGACCATGATGTGTGTACCTCCCTATAATTTCTACCCTGAAACGGTTTAAATTCTACCTAAAAATGTTTATTAGTTTATCAAATTCATTGTGTCAGATCACGAGGGGGGGATATTTGTGTCATATCAAGTCTCTTTGGTCAACATCACATGTTAGGATTGATTTTCACTATTTCCTTATCAAAACCATGAAAACATCTCTTATTCATAACTCAAATGTCCACCCTAAATCAAAACCAAAACATTTGATTACACTCTTTCATGACCCTACCCCACTAGATACCCCTCTCAAGCTCACAGTGATGATGAGAGTAACCCCCAAGGCCCGCCTCTAATAGCCCCTAGGTTGGTGACTAACATCGAGGGTATAAAAAAATATCAGAGACATTATCCTCATAAGCCCAAAGAGTGGAGATATAAACAACCACCATGTAAACTCCATATAATAAATGAAAAGTATTATATTTACCAATCCCAAATTAAAATATATGAAAAATATGCAATAAATTAAAAATAATGTAATTCAAACACTCATGCTCCACTCCAACTTCCCAAACGGCAAGTCCCAACTTCAGTGGTCTATCCTATAAGCACTCAAAAACTATAGTGGGGTAAAAAGTTGGGAGTACTCAATTGGATCATACCTCAAATAAGATAAACATATATGTAAAATAAATAGGTATGAAAAAGTAAGAGTGAAATTATCCAAGAAAAGAATATAAAATATATATATATGAGATAATGAGAAGAAAGTGCACAAGTATCACCCTCATAAAACATTAAATGCCACCAAATTATGCCATCTCTAACATCCACAACATGAATATTACTAACACAACAACTACCAAGATCCTTGATCCTAAAATAAATTTATCTCAACTCAAACCTTCTAACTTAGAGGCTCTCCTACTCAAAATAGTATCAAGCTGGTAGGATCACCTCTTCGCTAAGTGAAAGGAAGTAAGTATGAAAAAACACAAAAAACATATCATCGATAATCATGTCCTACATCTATAACCTCATCACAACATATCCACCTCACCAACTCTATATCATCACACATCTATAACTACATCATTATAATCATCATAATTCCACTATTTATCAACCATCTGTTGATGGGGAAATGTAAATACGAAGGTCATCAACCATGTTCCTGCCTCCTTCCATGTACATTACCCACCGACACTGTACCTTTCTATATAGTAAGGTATCATAAACATATATTGAATCTAACTTATTCCCTCTCCCTACCATGCATGACCCCCACTATGAACCACCTCATCATCTCATTAATCATCACCTCTAGAGAACTATAACCAAAATCTATCATAGACCATGCGTATATCCTAACCTCAATCCATTACAACCCATATAAATTTCACCACATAATATCCCCTTCTCTGCATTACCTCACCACAACCACATCTATAATATCATCAAAATGGAACAACAATTATACATTAACAACTATTCCAAAAAATCATAACATCATCAAGAAAAAAAATATGCCTCGTTAATTTAAATAATATAATCAAATATTCATACGACACATTCATCATTTCTTGTTCCATTTAGAGACATGAACCCATCCTCCATCACATTAATTATCCATATTCACACATATAATCATTACAATTTTTTTAATATCCCCAATTATTCATTTCTAACCTTTGACATTTTAATTAATAAAATATTCTCTTTTAAATTATAGACTATAAAATTTATATTATCTACCTTGAACCCATTGTATCCTCAACACATGTGTTCTCACCTTTCCCATAAACCAAAGAACCCAATGAAATCACAAAATAATACTTGGAATAAAATGAAATAAGTATATTCAAACATATTAATTCCAGAAGATAGAAGATAAGTCCAGAGATCCTCGATCCCAACTAGTGATTCACAAACTAATGCGCGAAGATGTGTTGAAGATAGGAAATCCATAAGGATATAACCTCACTAAGGAGGTATCAATAACTTTGAATCACCAAGGATTAATCTCCCAATCCTGGGGTTGAATTATGATGAAAGAGGGATGAAATACCTCCCAGTAATGCATATGAATCAACCCAAAATAGAGAGAAAATGTGGAATAATGATGGGGTTTGATGGGGTTTAAGAATTTATAGGAAATTTGGAAATTATAATACCACAGTGAAACACTCTATACCATATAAAAAAGGGGATGTCATGGGATAAAAATAGGATGCAAATGAAGTATCCATTCCACAATGAAACTGGTCAAAACTACATCTGAGAAACATGACATAGTCCACACCATAGATCCTATAAAGTAGGAAAAAAACATGTCACAAAGGAATCACCAAATTACATAATTATAATTCCAAATAATAAGTCTACACTATAACCCAACTCTATAGCATAAAAACCCTGCAATTAATAGAAGAAAAAAATCCACCTCTAGGACTCCACATTGAAACCAAGAATCCACACCACAACTGTGATGAAATAGGCAAAACCACCTAAATTCTGCTTCCCAAGCCTCCACACCAGATATGAGCTCTCTATGCCACCATACGAACCTTTAGAATACCTCCATAACATATCTCTATCCTCTACACTATACCCCCCCATTCATTTTAATTCTCCTCCTTCCTACTTTGAGCCTTATCTTGAAACCTTCAACACCTAAAAAAAAGAAATGGGCCTTGAAGGTTCGATCCATTATTTTCCCATTGTATTATTTTTTATTTTCATGGCTATATTTATTCTTTAAATTTAATGTTCACAATTAATGAAATAAATTTTTATTGGTTATTATTATGTGTAGCATGTGCTTATAATATACTATGTATCTAATTATTAAAAACATTATCTTTTTAGAATTAAAATTCAATATCTATAAAATTTTGGTTTGTTACATTGCATCACATTCCTTTATTCTACAATTACCATAATCATGGTACGACATATTCTTGTAGTTTAAATTTCTACTAAAACCCCATATTTCTACTCCCAATGCATATTCAATATCTCCAATAACACAAATCCATAAAGTGAAGGAGTAATATAAATAAAATCCTCTATAGAATAAGTACTTGAAAAATATAGAAAAATAATAACCATAGTCCGTTTTTCTCTAATTTAAATTGAAAGATGATTTTTGGGATCAAAACCCTAATAAACTTGCTTTTATATTTTTAAATTTATGGTTCATGAATAAAAATTTTTATATGTTTCTATCATTTTTTATTTAATCAATTTTGTTTTATTTCTTCAATCAACCTTAAACAAAACTAAGGAAAAGAAAAATGATGATGTATTTATCCGTATTTGGTAATTTATGTTAACTCTTGTCCACAGATACAACCACTCAATGGTGAAACAATTTATATAGACTTTTTAAAATGGGATTAGGGACCTATCATTTACTAAATTAATGAAATGAAATATCACATAATAGTCATGAAAAATCATTTAATTATCCATTAATGTGAAAAAATGATGCTTAATACAATATTGTTTAACTAAAATATTAATGTAATTGATTAATACATTCGATATTAAATGTTTATAAACAATTAATTAATATAAATCCATAATTTAAAATATGAATTTAACATGATTTTCATTGATATATTATTTATCATCATAGTAATCACATTAATGCTTGACATGTGAAGTATGATTCATGCAATAAAATAACAAGCACAATTCACCAATGAAAAATTATACCTAAGGGTATTTTGATAATATTTTATTAATGATTTTTCTTCCCAAATCCAATTTTATCTTAGATAAATGAGATAAAATTGATTTATATTAAGAGGTCATTATTGATTAATAGAGATTGGTGAAATAATTCTTTTATTATTGTTTTAAATCATTGAGTTAATTTACTCAAATAATTATGAATAAAATAAAACCTTTATTCTCATTCACAACTACTCAAATTATATCATTGATTATGTAAATTTAATTCACATAATTATTCCATTACATTTTTACTTTAAAACAATATATATTTATATTTATAATAAAATAAAAAATTAATAGCTTCGGTTCATGAATACCATGGGAAGTAGATCATGGTGATTTGGTAAGGGGATATGAATAGCCTCATAGCTACTTGTTGTGTCTTTGATAAAGATCCCAACCTTATCATGGAAACTACCATGGAAAAATAAAGGTTTTGGGGAATATTAGAAACGGTAGAGCCCATTCCCATCAATGGTTTTTCATCAACTTCTTCAGAATAATCCAAATAAATAGATGAATATAAGCCACAAAATACTTGAATAAAGGATCTTCACATATAATTTATAATTAATCTATATTAATAAGAATTAACTCATTGATAATTATTTATTAATTAATGAAATTTTTTAACACTTCTTGTTGTTCCATCATTACAAAAAAAGATTCAAGGGTATATTACCTTTGGAAATGATCTCCATGTGCTCTAGAAACCTCTAAACATCCCCGTATAATTCTCTAGTTGCTAGAATGGATAGTTCTATTGCTTGATTCATTCACTATTGACCACAATAATAATCTTCCCACCATAGAATATTCCTTATTGTCCTCCTAGGGATTTTAGAGGGAGGAGGAGGAATATAGATCTTCGATATTGAGAGAGATCATGGGAAATTTCTCTCTAGGTTTGAGAGAATTATCAAGAGAGAATATGTTGTGTATAATTATTTCATTATCTTATCTATTGGTCTAACTCTAGGAAATGATATAAAAGAGCATTTATAGAGCTAGGATAAGTTTGGTAATTAGACATAGGCCCTTAACCAATTACTTGATCCTTAGAAAACCTCATGTCTAAATATTATTATTATTATTATTTACTTTAAATGTATTAAACTCATAGATAATTAAATATAAAATTAATAAATTAATATTTATTTAAATTGAAGGTTCTGATATGCATCATAAGCGGTCACGCCAATGCCCAATAATAGTTTTCCATCAAATTCTTTGGATTTATCATCAAAAATAGATGAAATAGCTACCTTAAAATCTTTGATATAAGATAATGACATTTAATTTATAATTAATTTAAGTCTATATAAAAAATTACATATCATTGGAATTCATTATTTATTGAAGATTCAGTTGATAGCTTTTTCATATTGTCGTTGTGTCAAAGGAATCAAGGGGGGATTCCCTCTAGCGGTGATCTATGCGTACTCCATGTAAGGTTAATAGTAAATAAATTCCATTCCATATTAACCTTCATGAATTATATTTTATAGAGTTATATTCATTAAAATAATATTAAGTAATTTTTCAATCAAAAAGTAAAAAGTTTTATTATTACTAAATTTATTTACATGTATTATATGGTTTTATTTAAAAGATTAATTTCTAAATTTAAAAATTTTTAATTTAAAAAAATATATATAATTTTTTATATCATCAATTAAAAATTATATTTGAGTTAATTTTTTGTAACTTTTTGAAAAAGTTTATTTTCGTGTGAATATTAAAAAATACTGATTTTTAAGAAAATTGTCTTTCCTTTTAATGTATTTTTAAATTCACATTATATTTTGTATTGGTTATAAAATTTAAATATTTTATTTTTATTAAATATAATCTAATAAATTACATTGGAATCAAAATCAGACTTTATTATGGTATAAAAACATTTTTATACTTAAAAATTCATTTTCTGGAAAACTGATTTTCATCTCGTTTTGAAGGTTTATTTTAAAAGTAATTTCTTCCACTTATGGGAATTTAATTTGATAAAGTGGAATACATATTTTTAATAATAATTTCAAAATTTATTAATTATTTCACTTTCATTTTTGGTCATTATTAATAGTAATTATGCCTAAAAAGTAAGTTGTAACGGTAAGAGTTAAAAGGGTTAAATCTAGAATAATAAGGGTTAAAACTAACTAAAAACTTGTCTAAATCCTATTAGATGGTAATATTTTTACTTTATATAATCTATTTTTTAATATGAGTTATTTTGGGGCCATATTTCTTGAGTAATTAATTAATATATTTTAATATTTTAAAAATTCTAAGTGTGTTCTCTCCCTCACTTATAAAAGGACACCCCCTCTCATCTCTTATCCATACTAAAAGTGCATATTATATCATAGAATCCCTTAATAACATACCTTTACATTTTCTAGAGTTCTTGTTTTGATAAAAATACCATTATAAGAAGGATTTAGGTATAAACCTAATAAAGTTTTCCAAATAAGAGATATAGTTCTTAACCGAGTGTTTTCTTTTTATTTATTATTTTACCTTCTTCAAACCTTTATTAACCATTATAATATAATAAAATCAGTTTTGGTTATATTATGAAAGTTTTTTATGTTTATGTTATAAACCTTTTTCATATAATTATTTATCTAATGGAAAATTAAAATATATTTTGTTTTTACGTGCAGACTACCACCTCACAAAGACGATGTATTTCATTTTTCATCATTGGCTATTATGGATGGTAATAATAATGGATCCAAATGAAATAATATGATATATAGGATTTAAATTTAATTTTTAAATGGTAAATAAACACTCTAATTCTTTCATTACCATTCAATAAAAAATAAAAACATTTCTCATGGGAACGCACAGACTATCGCCTCGTGAACTGATGTATTTTATTTTTCATCACCGCATCACAAGATTGGTATATATAAGTGGATTCAAACAAATAATATGACATTTATGGTAATTATAATTTGTTAAAGAAAAATTTATACTTACCTTATTTCCCTCATGTTCATTTAAAATGGAAACATTACTCATACATACGTGCAGACTACTATCTCCATATTATAACATAATTCATTTTTCATAAATACCTTTCATAGTTGGTTATAAATGTATAATTAGTGTATAAAAATAATTATTATATCATGATTAAAATTATTTAAATGATATTATCATGATCCATTTACCCTAGTCAACCTACTAAAGTTATTTTGTACATATGAGCCGAATATCCTCAAAACATATGATATGAACTTAATTGATTAAGTAATTGAATATGACATGGGTAAAAGTGAAATAAAATGAAAAATAAACTTGAAAAGGTTATTAATTAGGTAAATTATTAACATGAGTTTATTATTCAATAAGATAAATAATGTATGTGATAAGTCCAACTCAAGGTAAGGGATTTTATTTTAAAATGTTTTGAACTCTTTATCCTCCATATTCATATTCTTTAAAATGTATCAAGAATGTTCTTATTATAGGTTTTGGGAACAATATAGGCACCTTTATAGAATATAAAACATGTATATTTAGTCTTAATTTACAAATAATTGTTGTTTTACATGAAGAATAACAACATGACCAATGAAATTCATAGATTACTTAACTTGATTAAACGTCAGAACCAAAAGAGGAGGATCTTCACATGTAATTTATATAAAATAATATCTAGAATTACCATAACTTCTAATTCTATTTTCATTGATTATTTAGTTGACTCGGTATCATCATACCATCATTTCATTATAGTATCCAATTGCATAATCCCTCTAGAAGTGATCCACACATGAACCGCAGTCTTAGAACATCATCATAGAATTGATGGGTGCTAGCATTGATGATATCGATCGCTTGTGTCATTCGTGGTTGATTACAATGGAACTCTCTTAGATAATTATTAATGTTCTCTCAATGAATTGAGATAATAGGAGGATATATCACACTTTATATCTACAGAACTCTCTCTAGGGCTTGAGAGATATTCAATCTATTTATTGTGCACAACAAATATATTTATGGAAAGTGATATAATTAGATATTTATTATGTAGGGTTTAGGGTTGGAAACATTCATACAATCCCATTTCAAATTATATAATTCTTAGTTAAACCCATGTTCTAATAATAATATAATTATTGTTAAATTTACATGTGCATCACCTAAGAATAAATAAATATTATTTATATTATTTCCAACCGGAACATTAAGATCGATCCACTTGCCCTCCATGGCATTAACCAAAACTTGAATAATTACTATTTATTTAATAAATAAATATTAATTAATTATTAATTAGTAATATAATAAATATTATATTCACCAATCCTTGTAAATAAATATTAATTATTATTATTTAAATCACTTATTCTTTTGAATAACTTGTGATAAAATCTTAGAGATCAACCAAACCCGAATGATTATTAAACCCTAAAGTAGGGATAATATTTATTCAAACTTGTTAAATTCAATATTTAATTTAATCAAGATTGTGGATACACTTAGTGTGTGGACTTTTAGTGCTCTTTATCAATGAAAATAGGTGAATACACCTAAAGTCCAATGTTAGCGTCTAGAAACATGCCAAGCTACTCATAGAGAAAGAATTTAATTTCATAATGACATTAAATATACAATGAATTATTACTATATAATATAATCATTTTCTAATGATATCTCTAATAAAGTAGGTTGCATACTGTTGTCATCAACCTATTTTCTTGATGTTTTTTCTTTGGCTTTTTGGAAATGAACTTACCACTGAACAACGTAGTCATGGATTTATCCAGGTAGTTCTATTCTCATCAAAGGGATTGAGATATAAACTTATGTTAATAAATATAAGGGATAAATAATTTATCACATTATCCATTTATGCAATATTACTCATTATACACTCAATGTATCCTACTTCACTGTGATCATATTTTGTCATTTTTTTCATCATTACATCAAAGTACGCAACTTATGATATTAATTAATGATAATATTAAATTTTATGGACCAATAAACATGTTTTTATATAGGAATATCAAATGAAAAATAAAATGTAGATTTCATGTAGTGTATCAATTTCTTATGAGCCTCCTACCCCTAAAAGCCTATATCATATTTGTTCCGTCAGACAATACCATCCGGCTATAGAACATGGGTTCATGGAATACTATCATGAAATCTAAAGTATGTCATCATAGTATGGAACTTATATGTACTTTCTATACAGCATGTATCCTTATAAAATTATAACATACTATGTCATATAGACGAAAAATTGTGATGTGATATGAAACTTCATCATCATTCAATAAAATGAATACATGTAATCAATAAGTACTTATAAGTTGGTTCTAAGTCACAAAATACAACACTTATTTATTATTAAAAGTTTTTTAAAGGTTATTTTTTAATATATTTGAATTTATTTACAATGTTTTAAAGATTAATATTTCTAATTCTTTACATATGGGTTAATTTTTAATTTTGTATTAAACATTCACAAATAATGTTTTTTAAAATTATATGACTTGACCGATTTATCCCAACATCATAGATGTTATTTGTTATCATAATTAATTTACAAGTTTCCATGGCTATTTTCAAATAAAATATTTTTCTCAATATTTTGTTAATTTTTAATTATTAAGAAAAATTACAAGGTAACAGAATCTTCTTCTCTTCATTATGAGATAACTGAAAGTGTTTTGATTATGGGTTAAAAGATTTTTTCAAGTGATTTATGATGAAAACGTAAAAAAATTCAAATGTTTTATTCATGATATAGTACTTTAGAATTGTAGATGATGGTGTGTGCTCCTAATACAACTTATGTGATGGGTAAGCCCGATATATCTCTCCAATGAATTGGTTAATGTTCCTTATCTTTAAAGGTAAATTGGTGGGAGTTAACCTAGGAGGTTTATCCTATGTATTTAACTAGGATCCGGTTATTTCTGACATGAGTGAACACAAGTTCTAGATATAATGATTTAAAATTACTACAGGGGTTTCAATTTTCTTGTTAATATTTTTATGGTTTTATTTTGGTAAAAAGTTTTTTCTCCATGTGGATATGATTTATTTTATATTATAAATGATTAATATGGAAAAGGTAAAAAATTAATGGGTTTTATGTTTTTTAATAGACTAATTGATTTATTTATTTTATGTCCCTTAATGAGATTTTTTTCTTATCCCAAGTTTTAAAAAAATCATAGGTTTTAAGGATGAGTATGATCAAAGAAGAAATCAAGTTGAAATTTATGAATATTTTTCATAAAAAGAAAACATGTTTCATTTTAAAAGTATTATATTATGGAAAAATTAATATTTAGTGGATGTTTCGACTTTCTAATATGTGGGTTTGTTATGTAATTGTGATTTTATAATTCATTAAAACTATAAAACTAAAATATCTTAAAGAATACAAGAAAGTAAACTCTTTTCTAAAAACTCAAGAATATGTAATGTTTTTAAGGTTGGGTCCTTATATTCAGTATAATAGTGAAGGTGTAGATAAATTTAGTGGTTAGGATTATATTAATAGAATACCCATGAGAAATTATAATTTATGGTTATGTTGAAATGATATAGAATTTGAATATTAACATGTTTCTTCATTTAATTTATGTATTTTCAGAATGATATTCTATATAGGACATGGGTAAGCTAATGTAGGAAGGTATGAAGAGGAAAATATCCTTCATAATCAGAAAACTGGAATGTTTGGAATTGGAACTGATTGGTATGTTGCAGTAATGAATCAGTTAACACGTGTTATAAATGGTGGTAGAATCCATATTAGAGAGAAACCATATTTACCATAGAATAACTTGTTGATAATTGAGAATCTCATAAAATAGTACCCTCCATCTTTTGGTGTAATTTCAGATCCAGTGGTAGCCTAAGGATGGATCAATTCTCTATAAAGAATATTTGAAGTCATGGAATGTTCATAACATCAAAAGGTATCCCTTTATATTTATCATTTTGAAGGTGAAACTAATCAATGGTGGTTATTGGTTAAGAATACTAGGAAATGAGATGATATTGTTTCCATGGAATTGGATTTATTTAAGAATAATTTCCTGGATAAATATTTCCCTAAGGTTGTTATAATAAAAATGGATAAATAATTCTTATAATTAAAGAAAATGTGGGGGGATTCAAAAGCTATGTATAAATAAAATTTTACAATATTAGTCAGGTATAGACAAAAATGTATTCAGGACCTTGATAGTATAATTAATTTATTTTACTCAAAACTGAAACCAAGTTTATGACAATATTTTACCTCAAGGTAATTTAAAAGTTATGAGAAATTTTTCTACTATTCTGAGAAAGTTGAGATGGATTTTTCTAACACTTATATTCCTCATGATGATAAGAGTAATAAGTATTAAATGTGGAAAACAATGGAGAAATAGTCAACTAATAGTTCTAGAGGTAATCCACAAGCATGTTCCATGTTTGGTTAAAAAAATAGGGAATGTTTTAAAGGATCTAGAAAGTATTACAGGTATGGTAATTATGGTCATATGGCTCATGAAAGCAAAGAAATAAGTCATAATAAATCCAAGAATGGGGAAATATATAGTTATCCAATGGTGATATATTTTAATTACAATGAGTCGGGTCATTATGCTAACATGTGTTTGATGTTAGTTACTCGGGGTTTAAATCGTCATGTTTGAAAGAACAATGGTGTGGAAAAATCACTTTATACTATTACAGTTGATCTTGGGACATTTAATGAAGTGGCGATAGGTGTGTTACTTGTTTATTTGAATTGTGTTGATGCCCTGTTTGAATTTTGATCTTCACATTACTTTATTTATGAGAAATTTTCATGTCAAATAGGAATATAACCTCATGAAAATAGTCTTTTTTTAACTCTTGGTGTAAGTATTAAAGAAACCTACATTTATATTAATATTCTTATTGTTATCAGTGGGATAGTTTTTCTTATAAATAATATTAAACTACCCATAGTAGATTTTATGTCATTCTGAGTATGGATTGGCTTTTATTCTATCATGTTATGATAGATTGTATAGATAAGTTATATTAAATGATTTCATACCTTTGATAGAATATCAAGAAGCTAGAAAATTGTTTAAAGGTATCAGTGAAATTTTACTAGCGTATATTATTGAAAATAAATAAACTATTAAAATTATTGATATCCTAGTAATGAATGAATACATGGATACATATCCTGATGATTTTTATACTATAATTCCTGATCAGGAGGTTAAGTTTACTATTGAATTAGTTCTTGATTATAATAAATTTCAAAACCCCCTAATCTAATGGATCATGAAGAACTTTTTTAATTGAAAAATTAGTTGCAGGAATTTTTTAATAAAGGTTTAATTCATCCTAGATCTGTACCATAGGGTGATCCAATTTTATTTGTTAAAAATAAATATGGTTCAATGAGGTTGTGAATTTATTATAAATCCTTGAATAACATCACTATTAAGAACGAGTACATTTTTCCTCATATCGATGATTTATTTGTTGAGCTCTAAGGATCATAGTATTTTTAAAAGATTGATCTCAGTTCAGGATACCATTAGGCGAAAGTGGAGGAGGAAGATATTCTGATGATGGTGTTTCGGTCTAGATATGGGAATTATGGGTTTGTTGTTATTCCCTTTGGATTGTCTAATGCACCCAATGTATTCATGGATCATATGAACAAAATTTTCCATGACTATTTTTATAAGTTTTTGTTTGTTTTTATTGATGATATTTTGGTATATTCTAAATTTCACAGGAATCATGAAAGACACTTAAGGATTGTTTTGAAAATCTTTAAAGAAAATAAGTTATATGGTAATTTTATTAAATGTTAATTTTGGTTGTAGAAGATTTAATTCCTTGGGAATATTGTTTCTAAAGATTGAATAACTATTGAGACTACTAAAACTTAAGTGGTTGAAGAATACCCGAGACTTAAAAATGTCTTATAGATTTATAGTTTTCTTGGAATAATGGGTTACTAATATAGGTTTTTTGAAAACTTTAATTGGTTATCTAAATCACTAATGAATTTAACTCAAAAAAGAGTTAAATTCATATCAATGAAAGAGTGTGACAAATGTTTCTAGTAACTGAATAAAATATTGGTAAATGTTCCAGTTTTAGACCAGCCCTCTAAAAATGGTGAATTTTTCATCTATAGTGATGCTTATTTGAAGGGACTTGGTTGTGTTCTACTGTGAAGTATATAATGGTCATAAAATTTTGAATAATATTCTCTATATCATCCCGCCTTTTTATCACATAATCTTTCATTACATTTTACAAAACCGAGGATCTTTAAGGTTTAGTGTCTTGGAAACTAGGAACATTAAACATGAAAACATAAAAGATTCTTCTTAAACACTTGAAAGGATTCTCCTCATGTTCATCCTAGGTTCATTACTGCATCTCATAACCTGAGGACATACATCAAAAGAAAGGGTGAGCAGAAGGCCCAGTAAGGGAAACAAGATAAACATTTTACATGTGAACTTGAGATACTTCAATAAGGTCATGAAAAGAACATTAAGGCGTGAGAAAGAAATCATGAGGCATATCATAATAAAAATAACATTTTTCATAACTTGAAGATGTGGCTACATCATTTAACATAGACAATCATGAAAATATCACCAAGGTCCATCCCCAAGGTGTCATTTGAAAATTACCAAGGTTATTCACCAAGGTATCGTGAAAATTGTAATCTCTAGTGGTTACATCATTACCCAATGCATTGGTGCGCTATCAGGGAGCACCCTTAAATTTTACTTTATTATCATGTGAGACACATATATCATCATCAAACATTTCATAAATAACCCATATAGCATAAAATAAATGGGTTTCATTTCATAATCATAACGTTTTAAAAACTGCTTTAAAGACATGATCTTTACATCACTTTAAACCCACGGAAGGGGAGAGCGGGTTTCATGTATGTAAATCCCAGAATTTAAAATAGAACATTTTTGTATATATGTGAATAAACATGTAGAAATAAGAGCTTTGAGTATTCACTTAATAACATGAAGTAATTTTGAGAAAAAGAGAGAGGCATTTTGAGACGAAAATTCTGCAGCACAACGGCTACGTTACAGGGTTTTAGAAAACGTTGAAAAGAGAGGGGACATGGGTCAAACAATCATAAATGACCCATAAAACAGTAGAGGGACAGAATATAAGGGATTTAGGAACATGGTAATGAAATTTGAAAATATACCATATGAAATGAAGAACATGAAAGGAAGACAAAAATAAGATTTCTCTTATGAAAATTCGGCAGCCTAACAGTGTTACATAAACTTCAACCAAAAATGAATTGATGATGTCAAATAGGGTATCTCATCATATGAACATAAAAGATCAGTATGATAGATATAGAGATCATACCCCAACATAATAAAAAGGAACTTTCAAGACTTGACATGGAATTATAACTTTGAAAAGGAGAAGGGTGAAAGAATCCCTTAAAAATTCGGTAGCCTAACGGCGTCACTTAAACTTTAAAAAAAATGAATTGATGAGATCAAATAGGGTCTCTCATCATGTGAACATAAGAGTCCAGTATGATAGATATAGATATCATACCCCAACATAACAAAAAGGAACTTGAAAGAATTGACATGAAAGTAGAACTTTGAAAAGGAGAAGGGTGAAAGAATCCCTTAAAAATTCAGCAGCCTAATGACGTCACTTAAACTTCAACAAAAAATGAATTGATGAGATCAAATAGGTTATCTCATCATATGAACATAATAGTACAGTATGATAGATATAGAGATCATACCCCAACATAAAAAAAAGGAACTTGAAAGAATTGACATGAAAGTAGAACTTCAAAACGAGAAGGGTGAAGAACCACTTAAAAAGTCGGCAGCCTAACGGCGCCACTTAAAACTTCAAAATACTGAATTGAAGAGATCAAATGGGGTATCTCATCATATGATCATAAAAGATCAGTATGATAAATTTAGATATCATACCCCAACATAATAAAAAGGAACTTGAAATACTTTACATGAAAATAGATCTTGAAAAATGAGAAGGGAGAAAGAATCCGTTACAAAAATTTTGGCAGCCTAACGACACCACTTAAAACTTCATAAAACGAAATAATGAGAGAAAGAGGGGATCTCTAATTATGTTAAAATGAAAAGGGCAGTAATAGGAGTATATAATAACACCCTTTAACATAATAACATGGAGCATAAATGAAATTACATAAAAGATATTTCTTGAAAAGAAAGAGAGAGATCAGATCCCTTACCTTAAAACATAACTCTTAAAACTCAAAGGTTGGGACCTTGAGGGCTTGTGGGAACCATGGGAGGACTCCTTGGGAGGTAATGAGACCATAACTTCGTTGTGGGAGAGTGGGGAGTCGAATGGATGAGAGGATGGCTTAGTATTTATAGGGAAAGTGAGGGGACAAGGCATTAATGGCCAAGGGAAACCTCATTAGTGGTTTTGGCGAAACCATGGGCTTGCCCATGGTATTTGCCCATGGTATTGGCCACTTGGGACACCTAATACCTTATCTTACTATTCATAAGTCGACCATATTGATTACATTCTTAATACATCATTTAATGATGTCATTAGACACCCGTAACTTAAAAACTGTATTTTCACTATTCATCGAAAATTCAACTTTCTCAGAATAATCCCAAAATTTCACCTTAACCAAATATCAACTCTCTGATTACAAATATGAACTCCATTTTATAAAAATAATTTTCTAAATATTTTTAATTTAATTTTTAAATAAAAACACTATTCACTGAAAATTCATTTTTTCAGAAAAAACCCCAAAAATTACCATAGCATAATATCGGTGCTCTGAGTTCAAAAATGAAATCCGTTTTATAAAAATAATTTTCTAAATATTTTTAATTAAATTTTTAATTAAAAAACACTATTCACCTGAAAAAACTAATACTTGAATAATAATTTATGAAACCGTTATTTAACCATTTTATTGAATCACATTACTTAATCAAGGTGCCTAGATTATATTAATACTTTCTTTAAGTGAGATTACTAATCCATTTGGACACAATACTAATCCTAATCATAAAATCACTATTCATAATTTAATATTCATCAAAAATTAAGTTGATCTTATTAGACTCTAAATTTCGTACTGAACATAATTGTAGAAGACCATTTTTCGAAAATCATTACACATTTTTAATTATTTAAGGTTTACATAACCATTTTTAAAATATCCTTTTTCTAAAATTCATCAGAAATATGCATACTTTATTTATCTGGTCATTTAAAAATTCATAAACTTCATCATAAGAAGAAATCCCAATTTTTATTTAAAACAAAGGATTACACAAGGCAGTTATGGTCTCCTTACATAGCCCCTTATCACACCAGCATAGGACCTAAGTGTAAGGTGTGCTAAGGTGAGAGAATCTGAGGGAGGCTCGGCTAACATCGCACGAGTAGTAATTTCTATTAGTTTGAACTTCTCGCAAAGGCGATTCCGTTCTAGCTTCACACGATGAAGTTCGGCTTGGGTTTGGTCCAGATCAAAGCCCAGTGGTGCTACCTCCTTCCCAAGCTCTGTTAGATGGGCTTCGATCGGTCCAAGACTACTGGGTGAGGCCATCGAATCTTCTTTCTATAATAATTAACCAAGATTACTTGTATTTAGAGGCAATAATAAAAACGTTTAGTTTCCAGTGGTCATATTGACCAATGGTCATATAATAGTCAAAGCCCAATGGTCTCATTTTAATTATACTCATGTTATCAAATGAAACATTTTTGTTGAGTATATAAATAAAATAAAATAACACACAAAATTAGGAAACAATATTTATTCAAAATTTCGGGTCGTTACATTCTCTCAGAAATAGTTGAACATCAGTTAAAAAATATATATTTAAATAATAAAGTATTATGATTACATAATTCATTACCATCTAAGAAAAGAAAAAAAAGGTAGTTTATGATTTGAATCGAAAATATAATGCACCATTAACCATGATATGTTTAGAACATGATACGTTGTTAAATGATTTGATAAATGTTTCCCTAAAAATGTGCATGCAGAAACTTCCTCTATTTATTTCAGATGTTAGTGCAATCATCTTTATTAGATAGAATTAAGAAATCTTATAAGGAAGACTGTGATTTTCAAGAAAATGTGAAATTGGTAAGGAAAATTAAGTTTCCTAAATATAATATTGATAAGGAAAGTGTTTTAGGATTTTAAAATGGTTATTCATGCCAGCTATCTCCCATTTGAAAAAGGAATTGTTGAGTGAAAATCACAGCTCTCCCTTTTCTTCTCATCCAAGAAGTATTAATATTTATAGAGACGTTCATAAGTATTACTGGTGGGATAGAATAGAGAAATATACTGCACAGTTTACCATGAAGTGTTTTAATTTTCAATAGGTTAAAGTCGAACGAAAATTATTGAAAGGGATTATTTAGCCTTTTCCATTGCTGGAGTGGAAATGGGAGAATATATCATTGGATTTCATGGTGGGATTGCCAGAGACATATTCAGGTAATAATGAAATTTGTTATATTGTTAATCTAATAACTAAATCAAAACATTTACTTCCTATTTGAGATATTATGTGTTTAGCCTAGTTTTTATAACTATATCACAAGGAGATATTCAGGTTATATGGGGTTCCTCTCTCTATTATATCTGACCAAGATCCTAGGTTTACATCTATTTTTTAGAAAGTCCTTTATAATTCTTTGGGTACTAAATTAAATTTTAGTACATATATTCATCCTCATTCTGATGGACAACCAGAATGAATGGTTTAAACTTTTGAATAGATTATTTAATCTTGTTCAATAGGTTACCAAAGAAGTTGGGATCAACATCTTTCATTAGTTGAGTTTTCATATAATAATAGTTTATATTTTAATATATATATATATATGACACCTTTTAATGTGTTATATGAAAAGTAGTGTCAAACTCCGGATTGTTGGGATGAGGTGGGTGAAAGGAATTTGTTGGGACTAGAGTTGATATTGGAGATGGTTGAGATAGTAAAGATGATTTAGCATCACATGAGATAAACCAAAAACAGGAAAAAGGGTCATGAAGATATCTTAAAGAATGATATTTCATTTGACGTAGTCAATCATGTTTTCTTAAATTATCTCCATGGAAAAATGTTATGTGTTTTGGTAGAAAGTATAAGTTAAGTCAATGGTTAATTGTACTATATCAAATTCTGGAGAAATTTGGATAAGTTTCTTACCAAGTTTCCTTACCTCTTATTTTATCCTAGGTATAAGGTGTGTTCCATGTTTCATTATTAAGTAAATATGTGCCAAATACATCTCATGTTTTGAGCCCTAATATAGTACAGTTGGTAGATAATATTTTGTTTGAGTAAAACCCGGTTCACATTCTTGATCATAGAGATCAGGTGTTATGTAATAAGGTGATTTTTCAAGTTAATGTTTTGTTGAAAAACTATACGGTTGAAGAAGAAACACATGAATCAAAAAATGATATGAAGGAAAAATAACCCCACTTGTTTAAGTAGTGAATAAAATTACAATGACACAATTTCAAAAAGGGGGAAGAATGTAATGCCTAGTTGATTTTAATAGTAAATCAATAACATACCCTATTAATATCCATAAATTATATTTTATAGATTTATTTTCATTATAATAATATGAAGTAATTTTTTAATCAAAAAAGGACATAGTTTTATTCTTACTAAATTTTTTAAATGTATTATATGGTTTTATTTAAATGTTTAATTTAAAAATTTTATAATTTTAAATTTAAAAAAGTATATCATTTTTTATATCATCAATTCAAAATTATCTTAGAGTGAATTTTAGGGAATTTTCTAAAAATGTAGATTTTTTGGTAAATATTAAAATATAGTGATTTTTAACTATATTTTCTTTTCATTTATTTAGAAATAAAATTTTATTTTGGATTGGTTTTAAAATTTAATTGATTCATTTTAATTAAACTTAATCAAATCAATGTCATTATAATCAACATCTCACTTAACTTTGCTATAAAAACATTTTTATACTTAAAAATGCATTTTCTTGAAAACTTTTTTATTAAGTTTTGTGAGTTTATTATAAAAAGAGTTTCTAACTATTATAAAAATTGAATTTGATAAAATAGAATCTATATTTGGAATAAAAGTTTCAAAAAAATTTAATGATACAACTTTCATTTTTTATCATTATAAATAGTAACTTTGGTAAAAAGGTAGGTTGCCACAGTAAGAGTTAAAAAAGGTTAAAAGGTTTAAAACTAAAATGATAAGGGTTAAAATTACCAAAAAAACATGTATAAATACTATTTTATGGTCATATTTCAACCCTATCTCATATCATTTTTAAATATTAATTATTTTTGATCCATTTGGATTGAGTAATACATTAATATATTTTAACCTTTTGAAAAATTTCAAGTGTGCCCTCTCCCTCACTTATAAAAAACCCCTATACTATCTTATATACACTTAAATATCATATTATATCATTCAATACCTACACAAATATCTTATTAAGATCCCTACCCATGTATTATGGGTCCCATTTTGATCATAATACCATCCTATGAAGGCTTTAGGTATAAACCTAAGGAGGTTGTCCAAAGAAGAGGTATAGTTCTTAACCAAGTGGTTTCTTTTCATTTCTTCTTTTACCTATTAAAAACCTCTCCTAAACACTTTGATATAATAATATCAGTATCTAAAATATACTTAAATTTTATTATGTTTATTATAAAACCCTTTTTCATCTACTTGTCCATCTAATGGAAAATGAAAACATTTTTCATGTGTATGTGCGGATTACCACCTCGTGAAGATGATGTATTTCATTTTTCATAATTGAATATTATGGATGGTCATAATAATAAATCAAAATGAAATAATATGATATAAATTTAATTTATTAATGTTAAATAAATATTCTAATTCTATCATTTTTTTCAATTAAAAATAAAAACATCACTCATGCATACGTTCTGACTATTGCCTCGCAAACTGATGGATATTATTTTTCATAAACACCTCACAAGGCCGGTATATATAAGTGTATTTAAATACATAATACGATATTTATGATATAATAATAATTTTTAAGGATAAAATGATACTTACCTTATTTTTCTCATGTTCATTGAAAAATGGAAACGTTACTCATGCGCACATACATACTACCATCTCCATGTTACAACGTAATTCATTTTTCATTACCACCTTTCATATTTGGTTATAAATGTATAATTAATTGATAAAAATGATAATTATATCTTTATTAAGATTATATAAATGATCTAATCATGATCCATTTGACCATAGTCAACCTACCAGATTCATTTTGGACATATGATCTGAATATCATCAAAACGTTCAATGTGAACTTAATCGATTAAGTAATTGAATATGACATGGGTAAAAGTTAAATAAAAGGAATAATAAAATAAAAAATGTTATTAATCATTAAAATAATTAACATGGGTTTATTATTCAGGAAGATAATGAACGTATGTGACAAGTCGGAGACAAATTAAGGGATTTTCTTTTAAAATATTGTTTAAAATGTTTTAAACTCTTCCTCCACCATATCCATGTTCTTTTAAATGTTTCAAGAATTTTCTTATTTATTCTTAAAATTTTATTAAAGTTATTTTTTTCTATATTTTACATTCTTTACAAATTTTTAAGGAGTAATATTTTTAATATTTTATATATGGGTTAATTTTTACTTTTTTTAAAAAAAGTTAAAAAAGAATGTTTTATAATGTATAGGACTTGACCATTTTTATGCCATCATAGCCATTATTTTTTATCAATATTAATTTAAAATTTTCCATGGTTATTTTCAAAAAAACAAATTCTCAATATTTTTGGGAATTTTTAATTCTTAATTTTTTTTTTCCGAGGAAATGAAAACTTTTCCCCATATTTATGAGATAAATAAATGTGTTTTGATTATGGGTTAAAAATAGTTTTTAAATGGATTTATGAAGAAAATGTGAAATAATACAACTTTTTTCTTAATGATATGGTAATTTTTCATTATAGATAATTATTGGTGATCCTAATACATATTATACGATGGTCGGGCCCAATATAGCTTATATGATGGGTGAGCTTATTATAGTTGTCCAATGCATTGGGTAATGTTCCTTATATTCAAAGGAAAAAATAAGGGGGTTAACTAGGGAGGTTTATCCTATAGATTTAACTAGGATATAGTTATGTTTTACATGAGTGAACATGAGTTATGAATATAACTCTTTAAAATGCCTAAAAGGGTTTAAATTTTCTTATAAAAGGTTTCTAAGGTTTTATTTGAGGAAAAAAATGTTTTCTATATATGTATATGATTTATTTTATATGCTTAAACAATAATGTTTAAAAGTTAAACACTTTATGGGTTTAAAGTTTTTCACTAGACTAATAGATTTCTTTCTTTTGTGTCCTTTACTGAGCTTTTTGTTCTCATCCCAGGTTTTCAAATGCTTTTCATGGGGTTTAAGGATAAGTAGGAAAAAAGAAAAAATAAAGTTGAAAGTCATGAAGATTTCTTAGGAAAATAAATTATGTTTCAATTTAAAATTTTATATTATGTAAAAAATGGATACTTTTGAAAGTGTACACTTTGTAATATGTAGGTTTGTTATGTAATTTTGATGATCTAATTACCTAAAACTCTAAACCTAAAAGATATTTAGGAATATAAGAAAGTGAATTCTTATATAAAATCTCAATAAAATATATGGTTTTAAGGTTAGGTCCTTATATTGTATACTTCTAATCATCACCATATAATCCTTTAAGATAAGATGGAATTACTCTAGTGGTGGAGGAGTATCTCTTTATGTTCTTGAGAGCATTGTAGAAGAATAAATCTCAAGAGCATGATAGGATTCCCTCTAGAATTTAGTCTTCATAAAAAATAGAATGGTTAGAACCTAGTTAGAGAATAACATAACCAGGTATTTATAAACATAGGATTAGAGAATAAATAATTTCACATGGTACCTTATTATTTTCTTAATCTCTAGTAAGCCTCATGTATAAATAATACTAATATCATTATTATTTACTTTACATGTGTAATACTCGTGGAGAAATATATATTATTTCTATGAATAAATTATATTAATATTTATTAAAATAATATTTAATATGTCATTTCTTACTAGACCATTAAACTCATTCTTCATTTAATCCTCAATATTTATCAAACATTTAATAATAAATATTTAAAAATAAATAAATGCATTATTAGATAATAAATAAATAAATCATATTTATCAAAATAGAAAATAAATAGTTTTAAATATTCAACTGGATATTTGTGATCAATCAAACATGAATAATTATTAAACTACTTATGGGAATAATATTTAATCAATGAGTTAAATTCATGTAGAATTTAACCGAGCATCTGAATACACTCAGTGTGTGGTACTTTAGACCCCTTTCTCAGTGGAATTAGACAGAGCCACCTAAAGTCCAAGGTTAGCATATAGTAATATACCCAAACATCCATAGAAAAAGGCATTATTTTTTTAAATGAAAAGAAACCTTATATGAACACTCATTGTGGAATATGATCTCTTTGTCTCTATATCTCTAATAAAGAAGGTTTCATACTGGTGTTATTAATCTACGTGTTTGATGTTTTTTTCTTTAGATTTCTAGAAATTAAATTACAGATAAAACCACCCTAGATATTGAATTAATTAAGAAGTTCCAATCCCATCAAAGGTCCTGATATATTAACTTCCATTAGAGACTATAAGGGAAAAATCCCTTCCCATTCTATTCATTAATTCAATATCAATTGTGATGAACCCACTATAACCTACCTCCCCACAATAATATTTCATCACACTTTTTATCAATACATCAAAGTACATGACTGATTGTATGAATTAATAACAATATTAAATACTAAGTAGCATTACACAAATCCACATATAGGATCATCCAATGGAATATATAAATGTGGATTTCTTATTGGCGAGTCAAGTTATCATAATCTCCTTTCTTGATATTACCAAGGATGAACTTTATAAGAAGATGCATCAATGTATTATGAGCCTCTTACCCATGATAGCCTGTATTATCTATTTCCCATCAGATAATATCATCCAACCAGAGAAAATATATTTAAAAATATTTTCATATTTCTTATAGGTTCCCATCATAGTAGAGAACTGTTATAACCTATCATTATGATGGGTACCCTTTATAGATTATCACATTAAAGTCATGAAGAAGAAAAATCATTTTGTGAAAATGTGTTTTATTAATATTCAAAACCATTAATACACATAATCATAAACTATATAGAATTTGGTTCAAGGGAACCAAATATAACAAAATCCCACTTGAAGTAGAGCCAACTATTTAAAACTCTCAATCTTCTAGCTCTCACATTATGTTCATGCTTCTACTGAGATAAAGATTTAGTCAAGGGGTCCACCACATTTTATTCTATGGAAACTCTACTTACCGTGACTTATCCCCTTGAGAAAAATTCCCCAATATATGATATTTATAAATTATGTGCTTATTATATTGAAGTGATATTGTATCCTTTGTAAGATCAACTACTACAAGATTATCAAAATATAGTGAAATAAATTCTTTACTACTTAGTATCACATAAAGATCTTAGAAAAAGTTGAAAATTCAAACTACTTCTTTAGGTACATAAAAAGCTATAATATACTTGGATTACAATATAGAATCAATGAAAATTGACTGCTTTAAACTCTTATATATCACATCTCTTATATTAAGACTAAATACATATCCAAATGGTGACTTTATATCATTCTGATCTATTTGGAAACTGGAATTTGTATATCCACTAATGACTAATTTCTTATCTCCTTTATATACTAGGAACATATCCTTAGTATACCTCATATAATTAAGGATATCCTTAACAATATTCTAATATTGTTCACTTAGATCATCGTGATATCCACCCAACATGATCAAAGAATAGGCAACATCAAGCCTAGTAGATAACATGACATACATGATCGATCTTATCATAGATGCTTATGGGATCCTACTCATTCTCTCTCTCTCTCTCCTACTGTGTATAAATACAAGTTTTCTTGGAGATATGTATACCATGTGACACTAGAACCAATACTCTCTTGGATTGTTCCATACCAAATCTATTTAGTATCTAGTCAATATATGTACCTTTATTAGTCTAAGAAACCTCTTAAATTGATCACAAATGAACTTGATCTTAAGGATGAATCTTGTTTCCATTAATTCCTTCCTGGAGAAGCACTTGTTTAACTAGTCCTTAACTATTTGTAATAATAGTATGTCATTTACAATAAGTAATATTTCATAAACATATACTATTAGGAATACAGTCGCAATCCCACTAAAATTCTTGTAAACACATGGATCACATTTCTTATTTATAAATCCAAATTCCCTTATGGATTCATAAAACTAAATGTTTTATGAATAGGATTATTAATTTAATCCATAAAATGGATCTCTATAACTTTTATACCTTTTGGAATTACCTATTATCATAAAACCTTGTGTTTGTGCCATATAGACATCTTTCACAAGGTTTCATTAAGGAAATATTTGTTTACATATGTCTATATTCCAAATATCATAGTCATGGAAAGCTATTATATAGAGTATAATTTTGATAAATTTAAGAATGGAAATAAGAAAAAATGTTTCTTCATAGTTTATTCCATGATGTTGTTTAAACCCCTTATCCACTAGACTTGTTTTATTGGTACCTACTTAACCTTCCTTGTCTGGTTTTCACTTGAATACCCATTTTTACCCAATAAGATTTACATAAACTAGTGGATCAAATAATACCTAGACTTGGTTTTGATATATGGAATCTATCTCAGAATTTAGGGCATCTTTCCATATTGTATCTTTTGATCTCCCTACTGCCTCATTCTTAGAAAGAGGGTCATTATTGTTAACCAATGATGAGTCACCATACCCAATGACTAAAAAATTATATCTTTTTTGTTCTCCAACCACTCTGGTGATCATATGTAGTACCTATGTTTTGGGAATAACCTCTTCTATAGTGACCTGAGAAATTTATTCATGTACCAACTCTTATTATATTCACCATCAACTTCATTGAGGTCAATCTTGCTCCCATTATCTCTTCTGGAGATTTTCTCCCACTCAAGAAATATAGATTTTCTTGACACAAGAACTTTCTTATCTAAGAGTTTGTATATGTAATATCTCCTTATTTACTTGGGGTATCTTATAAGGATATACCTTATGCCTTGGGTTCTATTTTTTTACCATATCAAGCTTTAACAAACTCCTATCAACCCTATAAATTAGTATGTGATAGAAAAATTTCTTTACATGGAATAATTCATATGTTATTCTATTTTATACTTTAGTCGGAACTCAGTTTTGAGTATATGTTGCATCTTGTAATTCATATTACCAAAAAGATAATGGAAGATCAACATCACTAATCGTCAATATTACTATATTAAGTAAGGAACAGTTCCACATTTCAGTGACACTATTTCACTATAATTTATAAGTATGAGTGAGTTGAGATAGATTCCCAAAATACCATAAATAATTGATAAATTTTTAATTAAGATACCCACCACCTCTATCAAATCAAAGAATATTTATCTTCTTAATTAGTTGATTCTATACTTCATTCTTGAATTAATTAAATTTATTAAAAGAGTCAAACTTATAACTCATTATTTAGACACTTCTATATATACTCAAGTCATCAGTAAAAGTAATGAATTAATAATATCCACCTCTATATTCTACTAGAAAAAGTCTACATACATCAGTGTGTACCAATTCTAGAAGATCTATGACCCTTTAACCTTTCATATCAAAAAATTTCTTGTTCATTTTTTCATGTAAACCAGTGATACATCTTTCAAGTGGATTATTTTAAAATAATATAAATAACCATCTTGGTAGATATTTTTAAACACTTCTTATTTAAATGACCAAGTTAACGATGCCATAGCTAGGTGTGATATAAGTCATGTGAACTTGATTCGTTATCAATTTTTAAAACTTTGTTTTTATAATCTAATACATAAAGAACATTGTTTCAATGTTTCAACCATAACATATGTTATATTTATAAAAGAAACATTTATTATTTCCAAACATGAAAATAAAACCATATACATCTAGGTAGGATACATAAATAATGTTTTTGGTAACACTTGGTACATAATGAAAGTCTTTCAAAACCAAGATCATTCCTATTAACAATGAAATTTGGTTTTATCCTATATCCAAGACAACAAGTCATGCTCCGTTGGCTACTCAAAGATCCACCTCTCCTATGGAAATCTTTTGAAATTTACGTGGTTCCTATATTTGGATATAGATATGAGTACAACATGTTGTATCTATTGATTAATTAGTAGATATAGAAATATTACACTCGATAATTAATTCACATGATGATTCCCCTTTTTTCTTTAATTGTTTTTTATTCTTCTTCCAGTTTCCCAGCTTCCCACATGAAAAACATATCGTATATTTTTCCTTTACCTGTCTTTGGAGCTTCCTTTTATTATAATGAAGCTGATCATGATCCTTAGACTTGGAGTGAGTCTTAGGGAAATTTTAATTATTATTAATTTTATTAAACAGAAGGATTAAAAATTTATCATTCCCTATATTATTATAAACTTCAAATCAAGCTAAGTAATTTCTGAGAGACACTTCTCACTATTGCTTATATTATAATTCACAATAAAACTAAAGAAGATCTTAGGTAGTGATGAAAAAATGAGATCTATTATAAGATAATAAAGTAGCTTGAATTCCAATATTCCCAAGTGATCCATGTATCCAATCATCTTTACCACATGATGTAATACTCGATCTTCAATTATAGTAATCTTTTCTTTCTAGAGAAACAATAGCACAATGCACATAGCATTATTCAAGAATGTGATTTAAATGTAAATTACATAATTTTATAGATTAAATTTTATTAAATTAATTTCATTTTTAAATTTATCATTTCAAAATTATCTTAGGGTGAATTTTTGATATTTTCAAAAATATTTTATTTTTGGTTAAATAGTGAAAATACCTATTTAATAAAAACTGGCAATTTTATGAAATTATGATGATATAAGAATAACTTAAAAAGATTATGGAACCTTTTTCATATATTAAATATATATTAAATAAGTAATATAATTAATATAAAAATATAATGTTTAACTTAAATATATATTCTTAACATTTTTTAAATCAAATTAAGGTTTTTATTTAAATAAAAATTGCTTTTAATTATTCTCTTTTAATAAATTATTTACAAGTTTCCTTTTAGTTTTATTTTTGTTTTAAATAAAAATAAAACTAGTTTTATTTAAATTAAACCAATTAATTATATTAGAATCAATATTATACTTTATTTTACTATAAAATCATTTTTATACTTAAAACAAACATTTTTCTCAAAACATTTTCATTGTATTTTTCTCACTTATATTAAAATTAATTTCTACCAATTATAAAAATTAAATATTTTAAAATTTATTATATATTTTTAATAATAATAATTAATATTATTTAATAGGTTCAACTGAATTTTTTGTCTTAATGAATAGTGAAATAATAAAAATTTGTTAACACGGTTAGGTTTAAAACAGGTTTGCCAAGGGTTAAACTAAAAGATAAGGGTAGAAATGACACTTAAACTTCTCTAAATCTTATTGGTTGAAGATATTTATGTCCTATATTATTTAAACTTCTAATTCCTATCCATGTTTTCCACTTTCAAAAGAAAATTACTCTATATCATTTAAATATTTTAAGTAATTTCATGTGTGTCCCTCTCCTCACTTATAAAAGGGAACAAATTATCCTACCTTATCCAAAAAAATTGAGCACTATATATTAGGAAATACCTAAAAAAATTCCTATATTCATTATCTTAATTATTAATCTTATTTTATTCTCCAAATACCACCCTAATAAGGCTTAAGGTGTAAGATAAAGCAGGTCTCTCAAAGAAGAGGTAATCATCTTTATTAACTCTTTAAAAGATTATTTATTCTTATAATTATTCTAAATATATTTTATATATCCTAAAATAATGAATAAAATATCATCAATATATTAATAATTTTTTGTGATTATGGTAAAACCATTTCCACCTCATTTCCATCAAATGGGAAGTGAAAGTATTGCTCATGCGTACATGTAGACTACCACCTCCACATAGCGATATTATTCATTTTCCATCACCATATATCATGTTTAGTTAATATGATTAATTTAATGTCAATATATGATATTTATGAATTAACTATACTTCTATAATTATAATATATTATCTACCTTCTTACCTTACCATCCTTTGGGAAACGATAACACAACTCATGTGTGGACTACCGCCTCCACAAAGCGATGTGATTCGTTTTTCATTTCTGATTTAAATGGATAGTAATAACTATATATTTAATTAATATATATGTTATAATAATTATTATGGAAAATTAATTATTATTTAACTTTATTTCATTCCATCCATCAAAAAATGGAAACATCACTTGTGCGTACGTACGGACTATTGTCTCCATAAAGTGATGTAATTCATTTTCATCACTAAATTATATGAATCATTATAAAAGTTTATATAATGATTAAATATGATAATTATTACATGATTAATGTTATGAATATAATACTACCATGATAATGTAAGGAAAGAAACTAATGAATCAAAACTTACATGAAAGATGAAAAAGTTGACACTCGGAAATGATGCTTTTAATAAAGTATTATTAATAAATGGTTGTTGATATTGTATAAGTTGGTCATATATGATATTATAATTATGTATAAAATTTTTATATAGAGGTATAATATATATAAATTTATCATACAATAGGTTAAAATCACTTACGAGGCAAGTAGAACTTGAGGTAAGGGTTTACTTCACAATCTCATCTTTATTCAGGAGTGTTTATGTTTATGTTTTTGTTAGAGGAATTATATGATATTTGTATATTAAACCCCATATATTTTATTCTAATCTAGGTATTTATAGTGGTTTTAATTATTTCTTACATTTATACCTTCTTTAACACTCAAAAATATCAAATGAAAGTTTTTAAGGAAAATTGGATTTATTTTTCTATTCGACTGGGAATATTTTTCTTCTATGTCCATGTTTTCGTTAAAATATTTTCAAGAATGTTTTTAATATTCTCCAATGACTAATTAAATTCATTTTTACCCATTATTTACTTTATATAAAAAAATTAAAAGTAAGTTTCTTGTCATTTTATAAATTTGGTACTTTTTACCAAAAGTGTCAACAAAATATTTGTTTTAACATTTACCATAAGAATGGATTTTCCCACCATCATGAATATTCCATTACTTGAAACTTATTTTACATATTTCCATGGTTATTTTCAATGAATTTTTTTCCTAATATTATATAAATTTTTAGATGTTAAATAAGTTATTTCAAAATGAAAAAGGTATTTTCCTCAATAAATGTTTCAGTGATATTTTAAAAGTATTTTCATCTATGTAAACATCCTTTGATAAATCTTATGATTTACTGAGGATATAATCTAATGATAACATCCACCATATTACTTAGTCTGTATTATTATCATGATGTTTTATTTTTTACTGGGAAAAAATATTTTCATTTTTTATGTTAATTTTCAAATATAGATATTTATATTGATTATGTATTATTTTGATTATTCACCCCTTTTATATGATGAATGCATTAGACTTAGTAAGTGATGGGAAGGGAATTTTATATCCCTTTGATGCATCGGTAGGTCTTATGAGATAAACTAGTTTGGATATTTATCACATGACTTACCTATTTATGTATGATTTCTTATCATAAGGACTTGTCAGTGATATTATGTTATCCGGTATTATGCATTCTATCATTATGAAACTAGTTATTATTATCCATGTGGTTATTTATGTTATAATGAAATCCATGGATATATTCCCCTTTTATGATGTTAATTAGATGGATTAGTTGATTATTATTTTTCTCAGTAGTATTATTCATGATTTATTTATTCTATGATAGGAACTACTATATATTTTCCCTTAGTGGGACTCCAAGCTCACCCATTTATGTTTTCCTTTAACCATGATACTAATAAGGGGTGTATGAATGATTTCAGGGATTAATAGAAGAAATAATGATGTTCTTACTATAATTTTTAAGTTTTAATTCATTTTTTTAGATTTAGTGTGAGAATAATGTATGTATATAGTCTCTCAAGACAACTAAACTATTCAATACTTTGAGATGCAATCTCTTGTATATTGTGTCAATGTAGTAAAATAACCACTAATTTTAATTTACTAGATTTGGGGTTTTACACATGATACCTAGTTGTCACCGACTCTCTAATCTTGTATGTGAATAGTGTATTGGAGATCTCACATATCTCTTATTTTTCCTTCTCTTGATATAGATCACAGAGATATGACAACATTGTGTATTCATCATTTTCCTTACATTTCTTTTGAAGATCACTAAATATGGATGATATCATGAAACATTGGACATGTGTGGAATCATACGAGTGTTTTATGAATAGATATAGGGAGATAGGGAGAGAGAGAGAGAGTTCCACCTCACTGGCCTCATTACTAGGTGCTTCAGGAATGAGGTTTTTTAGAATTTATAATTTCTGATTATGGAGTAGCATAATGTGCAAGCACCCATACCACTTCTATAAATTTGATCCAGTGAGAAGGTTATCCTTCTATAATATAATCCATAGTGATAAATTTTAATTCATATGGTTTTCCATTTCTACAATAAATATGAGAATATTTTAGAACTTTATCTAGATTACGAAATTTGTTAATAAACTTAAATTTATTATAATCTCTTAACATTTTATCGAACCCTAGTAGCCCTTGAAAATAGTTTAAAATTTTATAATAAAATAGATATTTCAGTGTAAAATATCCATATATCCATTCTCATAACCGATATTGGGAGCCTGGAACACTATCTGAAGGTATTTGGGTAGGCAGGTCTTTCAAAATGCATTAAACTCATAGCTCCTTTATCCATTAAGTGGACTAATCAATCCTGAAATCCAAAACCTGTATTTCCGCAACACTTTTATACTATCTACAATAAGTGTAACAACCCACGTAATGTTAATATTAAATAAATTTCATGACTTATTAATATTCATGAATTATATTTTATATAGTTATATCCATTATATGAATATTAAGTAATTTTTCATTCAAAAAGGAAATAGTTTTATTTTTACTAAAACAATTTACATGTACTGTATGTTTTTATTTAAAATTTTAATTTAAAAATTTTAGTATCTGAAACTTAAAAAGGGATATCATTTTGGATATCATCAATTCAAAATTATCTTATAGTGAATTTTTAGGAATTTCATGAAAAAGATGATTTTTGTTTGAATGGTAGAAATACCAAATTTTTTTAGAAAATTGTTATTATTTTCATGTATTTACAAAGTCACATTCTATTTTGGATTGGTTTTAAAATTTCATTAGTTCATTTTGATTAAAAATAATCCAATAAATTTCATTGGAATCATCATTACACTTAATTTAGGTATAAAAATGTACTTAAAAATAAATTTTTATGGAATAATGTTTTTCATCACGTTTTGTGAGTTTATTTTAAATGTAATTTCTTCCATTTATAGAAATTTAATTTGATAAAATGGAATTAATATTTGGAATCAAAATTTTCAAAAAATTTAATGAGGCCACTTTTATTTTTTTCTTTATGAATAGAAACTATGGTAAAAAGGTCAACTGCCACTGTAGGAGTAAAATGGGTTAAAAGGGTTAAAACTAAAATTATATGGGTTAAAATAACCTAAAAATAGTCTAAATCCTATAATATGGAAATATTTTGACCCTAATTCATTAAATATTTTAATATGAGTCATTTTGGGTCCATTTTTCTTGAGTAAGTCATTAATATATTTTAATATTTTGAAAATTTATAATTGTATCATCTCCCTCACTTATAAAAGGAAACCTCATATCATCTATTCTCCACACTTCAAGAGACAATTAGTTTAGCCAATACATACCCAAATCCCTTAATAAAATAACTCCCCATATACTATAGAAATTTTTTTATTATAATACCATCCAAAGAAGGCTTTAGGTATAAACCTAAGGAGGTTGTCTGAAGAAGAGGTATAGTTATGAACCAAGTCTTTTTTTATTTATTATTTTACCTCCTTAAAACCTATAATAAAAATTGTGATATAATAACATAATTATATACCATATAAATATATTTTATTATGTTTATGGTATAACCCTTTTTAATATAATTATTCATCTAATGGGAAATGAAAATAACTTCTGTGTGCGGACTACTGCCTCACGAAGGTGATGTATTTCATTCTTTATCACTGAATCTTATGGATGATCATAATAATTTATCAAAATGAAATAATTTATTATATTTTAAATAAATTTCATTTTATAATTTTAGATAAATACTCCAATTCTTTCTTTACCATTCAATGAAAAATAAAAACAACGCTCATGCATACGTGTGGACTACCGCCTCACAAACCGATATATTTTATTTTTTGTCTCCACCTCACAAGGCTGGTATATATAAGTTTATTTAACGAAATAATATGATTTTTATGATATGATAATAATTTTTAAAGATAAAATGATACTTACCTTTTATCCCTCTTGTTCATTAAAAAAGGGAAATGTTACTCATGCGTATGTACGGACTACCATCTCCATATTGTAACATAATTCATTTTTCATAACCATAATTCATAATTGGTTATATAATTATAATTAATGTATAAAAATTATAATTATATCGTGATTAAACTTATTAAAATGATATAATCGTGATCCGTTTGACCATATTCATCCTACCGAATTCATTTTGGACATACAAGCCGAATATCCTCAAAATATCCAATGTGAAATTAATTGATTAAGTAATTGAATATAAAATTGGTAAAAGAGAAATAAAATTAATAATAAACTTGAAAAAAAAAATTAATAAAGTAAATAATTATAACAAACCAACCTAAGTCGACTCAAACTGTCACACGAGCCTGCATGACATAAGGCCGGAAGAATATTCTTGATCATTGTGGGGTGGAAACCAGCACCAAGGCATCATAAGAAACATTTGGGGAATGGTTTCACCCGTATAAATATAATATGAACAATACATGAACTTATATGGACATACCAAGATATAATCATATTCAATGGAAATAAATATACAACAAAGTAAACATAGCAATAATCGAAACAAATATCATAAATAATCCCATCGTAAGTCATAAATAGACATATACATGATATTCAATAGTTATAATATAAAAAATATAAAAATAGGGAAAATAGACCATAAGGATCGATACGTATCACCCAAACAAATAAAACTCCAAAATAGATTCTCATGAACTAAACCCTGTGGGACCATGTCTCCTACAACATAACAACCTTCTTAATATAGTAATCAAGAAGAGCCTCTGAAATGCATGGTGACCTTTCCCTTACCTATGTCCTGTAAAAAAATAAAGTCTTCATATTTCTAACGGAATGTGTAGTTTGTGAGGCAAAAATCCTAGTAGGATACCACCATGGATCTTTATAAGGATTTTATCCATGAAAACCAATAAGATATTTTGAAAACCCATTTTTCAGAAATAAGTTCACTTTTAAAACTAGTTCTGTTGAAAACAATACTTTGGAAATCCATTTCCTTTTTCTAAAAAATAATACATTTTTAAAAATCATGGTAAATAAGGGTTAAATAAATAAAATAAAACCACCTGGAATAAATATTCTCAATTCACCAAAATAAGGCACAAACATTAGCATAGAGAAACACATCACTACATAATCAATTAATGGACAATGGTTATAAACATGAGTGTAATAATTTATAATAAAAAGGTTTTTAGACATAAATGTGAGGGAATAACATCATTACATATTTAAGTATTGATAAAGAGGGAATTATCCAAAGGCATAACATAAATACACATGGCACTAACATTATGCATAAAGCATATAAAACAAACCAGACATAAGTAATGTGCACCATGAAATTTAACCATAAGGTACTAGTGTGGATTATTCTAAAAAAGGATTTATAGTTTCTAATAAAGTATAAAAAAGTTAGAATCTCTCACGGTTTTCTATAGTACCAACTCCAAATATTTCCCACAGTCTCTTAGTTAACATAGTGGAAGCTCTCTCGATCTTCCACCCCAAAGGCTCTCTCAGTACCTTAGACAACATATTGGAAGCTATATTGTTATTACTCCCCAAAATTTCTCATGAATCCTTATATAACATACCCTATATAGTATATGAATAAGCTAAGGTCTCAATTCCTAAGTCATTATACACGCACCCAAGGTCTTGCATGTGTTACTCAATGCCAAACACACAAAACATCCACATGTTACAACACACAAAAGACATTTCAAAATCCAATTTAATAAACAAAATTTCACTTTTTAAAATATCACCTTCCTCATGGTAAAACATTCCCATTCAAAATAAAATACATTCCTTAAGTTATAACCCTTTTCAAACCCCACTTTAAAATCCATTGAAATCCATAATAATTTCCCATTACATGAGTCATTTAAAAACCAAATTATTTCCATAATTTGTAAAGAATCACACCCATGAAAGAACTATTTGAAAACCCCTTTGAAATCACTAAACCTATTTGAGGAATTTTAACAAACACATTCAGTGCATTAAAGCCAACTCCTTTTATAAAACCACTTTTAAAGCATCAAATTGAAAATAAAAATCATTCATCACAAAAAACCCGGATAATTCATAATTAATTAATCAATTTAAAGACAATTTGATAAACAAAAAATAAAGGAAATTGAGAATCAAAGGATTTCCATGGAAAAAAGCCCTTAAATAATGATATAAACCTCAAAGATTAGACCGAAAATTATCACCTTCAATGGAAACCACTATATTAAAGAAGAGAGGTCATCACACACCTAAACCACAAATAAATAATCTAAATACCTCATTAATAACCCTATATTTTTCCATAATTAATGCTTAGTTTTAACACTTCCACAAAAATGGAAGAATAAGGATGAATAGGAGGAAAAGAAGTATAAATCAAGGAAATCAAGTTTACCTTGAAATAAATCACCAAAGGAAGAAATATGTCCACAAAAAAACTAATAGAAGAAACTTTAAATCCAAGGGTAGAGGGATTCATTCATGGGGGTGATAAATGGGGGTGAGGAAATTAAAATACTACAAGTGAAAATGGGGAAAACCCAAATTTTTAAGACCTAGAAATATCGCACAGTTTGGTCACATGATTAGGCAAACCATGTGCCAACCATGCAGAGGCCACTATCTCCCAAAACCTTATCCTCACACATTTATTACATGGTTACTAATAATACCCACATGATTATAAAGACCATGATTAAACCATGAAAAATAAAACTGGCCCCTAAACCTTACCCTTTCATGGTTATTCATATAACTAGATAGACTATGCTCCAACTGTGTGTCACGATCTATTTTCCCAAAAAAAAGATTTTTGACCCTTGATAACCAGAAACTCTAAGAATGAAAACTTAGGTAAATAAAAACCCATAAAAATAATACTAGTGACCTAGTGGGTTTCACAAATATCCCCACCATGTCATTTTCTTCCCATAGAAAGTCCCAAGTCAATATGGAAGTAAATGAATGAGTCGTAACCCACACCCTATGGAATGAGGTGATTTGGAAAATGATTCATTGAAAGGGATCATAGGAAGAAACTTCTGAGCACCGAAGATTCCTCCTTACTAAACCATAAATCCACATAACCACCAGATGTCTCCATGAAAAACATAACTATGGTCATTGATATGTGATCTAAAGGGATTAAATATTGAGCATCAGTCTCACCACCATTTAAAAATTCTCTAAATTGTGTAACAAAAGAAGAATTTACCCATATGAGGACATATATCACAAGAAACATCTCTAAGAAGTTCCAAGTAACACTTAGAAACCACCAAAAAACTAATTCCCACTTCCTAAAAGGAAAAACATCTTCAAATAACTCAACACCCACATGGTCGAGCCATCAAACAAGCTTAACAAACATCACCTCTACAAGGGATAACTCGCAGGCATGCCACAAATAGAAATGACATGGGATCTTGACTCGGATCACCATACTCTATGGGTAAACTATGACCTCAACTCAGAAAACTATTACATGGTGAACCCTATAAATCTAGAACAAACTAGTGCTCAAAATCTTGAAGGTAACATTCATCCTAATTACCCAAGCACAAACCCAAAGGTTACTCATGCCCACATCAATAAGAAACTAACTATAAAATTTTCACAACACAAGAAAACCTTACTAAAGGAAGTAATATGAAACAATGAGGCATGCACCCAAACTCAAAACCCAAATACATTACAAAATCCAACAAGTAAGCCGACACACCCATCATAATGTTGTACAAAATATTCTATTTATTTTCCTAGTGAAACAAAATAGAAAACCAAGGTTGACTTGCATGAGGAGATTTATAGTAGTTCACTCACTAATTCTTATTCACTTATCATTTCCTTTTTTTTTCTTATTTTCTTAAAATAGTGAAGATATGGGAGAAATAGAATGAAAATCATAATCTAACATACAATAAAAAATAGAATGAGGTTAGAGATAAAGTTCTTTGTCTAAGGTTTGATTTATCAAGTACCTTCATTATTCATATTTTTTGTTTAAATTCAAGTTGATAATTCAATTATAAAATCTCATTCTTAAATTACTATTATTTAATTTATTGATTTTGGAACCTTACATGCCTGGAAAAATTATTTGGCATAATAAATTCCACTTCCACCTATAATCATGATTAATGAAACACCTCAATCGATAATGTGGAAACTTCCATGAGCCAACTCCATCATATGTCATTTAATCGATTTAACAACCCAAATCCATCATGTAAATAGTTTTTGTTCAATGAAAGGGAGAGAAATATGTAAATTAAATAATAGAGAAGTGTTTGAGATTGATGTAGTGGTGGGAAACCTCCACACTTATGCACTTATCCCTCATTCACCACAAATTTTTTTAATTCATATGTAATTAAATAAAAGTATTCAGGAACACCAAAATCCTTCCACAAGGTCAGGCCTCAGGTCAGTCACTCATTGTAGAGTAAAGGAGATCACATTAGAAATAATGAGAAAGATATAATAGGAAGAAATAAAGAGAATGATAAATAGATAAAGAAATAGTATAGGATGATTTTATTAAAAAAATCAATGAGTTAAAAAAAGAAAATAAAACTATATAAGAAGTAAAATAAAATAGCAGTAATATCCCTTCTATTAGACGAGTGATCCCCCCTTTACATAGCAACAAGCCCTCCTGTTTATAAAGGGAGGAATCTCATCTATCTTCATTTGAGTGAGTATATTCCTTTATATTAGTCAAAGTTTCATTTTTTTATTTTAGATCTGTATCTTGAATTCAAATATATCTATTTTAAATCACTGTTTGGAATCTCCAAATATATCAAGTTTTTAAATATCAAAATGAAAAACCTTACTAAAACATGGATAGATTGATTATAGCATATCTTCTTCATGGCATCTTCATGGCTATAAGATAACTATCTCCTCCATGTCATAGATTCTTTGTCTTCTTATTTCTTCAAAAATGATCCCTTTACCATATGGAAAACTCCACGACAGAGTGAAAACACTATGGTGTAGCCTTATATTTTCTATAAACTCACCACTTCCATTTTGAAACCCTCCACGTTGCATGATAAACATTGCACCATGGGCTCCCTAAAGGATGGTTTCCTTAAAAAAAGGCACTTTCAAAGTGACCATCTCCATGAGGAAATGAAAACACCTTGGTGAAACACCCTTGGTGTGTGTTTTTCCTTTAAATGGTTGAGACATAGCTGGTGATCTACGGTGAAGCTCTCCTCCTTGTCATCTTCCTCTTCTCTCATAATGGTGTAGTGACACATCCCATGGTGTAGTCTCTTATCTTGTGATTTTCTTCTCCATTTCCATTTTTGGAAATTCCATGGTGCAAATACCTCTCCACGATGTACTAAAAACCTTTTTAGCAAACCCATGACATAGAAATAGTGGAAAAGGTGTAAGGATCCTCCTCAAACCATTCTTCCTTCACAGTTTCTGGATCTTACTCCTATCAACATGCATGGATTTATTATCCTTTGAAATGAGTTTATTTGTTGTGACTCGAGGTCTCTAAGTTCATTTATGGTGATCCTGGGACTTGGAAGTGGTCTTAAATGGTGGAAAAAAGTTTAATCCTAAGTTCCCATATATCATCCATGGTGGTTCTCAGTGATTTTTATGATGGTTTAGTGATTTATAGGGTAGTTGGTAGTGTAGAGGGTGTGTCCAAGTGAGGGGTGGGGCTGAGGCAGGATAACGACATTTTGGTTTATGAGGAACAATAATTATATATCACGAGTCCTACATCAAGGATACATGCATTTAAGCACTCGTATATAATAAATCTTGTTCTATTATTGACTCAGATGCTTGTTGTGGGGATTTTCTCCCACAACACTACTTAGAAACACATATGGGCTCGTGTTGACATGCATAGGCCTGACAGGATTTGGCTTAAACTCTGTGCAGCTTGACCTTCCTCTTGACACTCGAGCAGGCCTTCCCCTTGGGTTTTCTTAGCTGGAAAGCCCTTCCTAGGCCAGTTAAATGGCTTACATGCTTTTATTTTAGGGCTATCTTAGGCTATCCTACATTAATTACCTATACAATTTTTCAAACACTTGTAAAATTCCATCATAAAATTCATAAGTAACATCAAAATTCAACTTTAAATATTTCTATTCACTTTTAACCATATTAATTCTTGAATTATAATTTACCAAAATTTAAATAAATATTTAATTCCATGGTAAAATTGAATAAAAACTATTAAAATTTATTAAAAAAAATTCAAAAATTTTCATGAAAATGAGTACATCATGATCATTCAAACCATAAGAATTCAGAATCCAAAACAATATGAACAATTCAAAAAAACACTTTCATTTGGTTTAAATGAATATAATCACTTTATTTGGTCCTCAACCCCATTTATAAAACACCTCCCCATTCTTCTTAAATAAATAAGGGTAGAGTCCAAACCTCTTTTCCAAACAATTGAAAATACTAAAAGAGGGTGTTTTTGGAAAAAACATGTAATAAATAAAAACCCATTTTATACTATTTCAAAACACATACTTAAATACTCATTTCAAAGAAAAACACATAGATTTTAAAATCCACTTTCCAAATCATCTTAACAAACTAATTTAAAATTTAAATAAACACCACTCACACAAGATTAAACAACATGGTACCTAAAATAAAACAACCACTCCCAAAGGGTCAATAAAAACAATAGTGCCATAAAAAAATAATAGAATGGCGTATAAATAAGGTATAACTACTAAAATACCCTAAAATATCCTATAGAGGATACCAAGGAATCATAGGAAAACTCATAGGACTCAAGAGGGTCTCAAACTCACCCACTCCATTTAGAAAATCACCCAAATTTCTAAATGGACCTTTTTTGAAATAATTGGAAATACATGTCACTTATCAATGGTTTAAAGTCACAATTTAAACCATTATTTAAAATCAATCTCTTGAAATCCATTTTTAAATCATCTCCCAAATAATTTTTTCACAAAACCATTAAAATTAAATTTCAAGATGAGACACATTTTTATTTAAGACCCTCACCAGATTTAAAACACCCCTTTTTAAAATCATATCATGACCCAACTAGGGACAAGGAATTTTAAAATATAATAACCCTTTAAAAAACCTTTTTTAAACAATTCCCAAAACAATTGACATTTTAAAATAACCCCTTGAATCACCAATAAAAACCTACATGAGTTAAAAACCACACTTCTATTTCATTTTATGACCCAAATGGGGTCAAAACCCATTTAAAATTATATACTAATTTTTTCACAAACTTTTAACACTTATCACTAATTTTCATTTCATTCCCCACTTGAAATTTCAAGTGAAACCCATTTTTTCCAAGATAAAACCTAAAAAACCCATCATACATAGATTAAACATAACAATTGGGCATTTTAAACTACTGAGAACTCAAAGGAATGATAAAAACCCTACCATTGGTTTATCGGAAACTTGATTCATAATTCCTATATGACAATGATGAGAATGAAAACAGGCCTTAAGGGATCCTCCAAAACCATTTAGAGTCTAGGATTCATCAAGAACAAAAAATTAAAATCTGAAAAATGGATGAGACCGTCAAGGATAACTCCTAACAAAAACATCCTATCTTCCATCAAGACCTTTCTGGGAGGCACTTAGGAAAAAACACAAGACATGATCCTAACTTCCTATGATTCACAAAAAAAATAAGTGTTCCCATAACCAAGGGAACAGATCAATGTACCCATTTTAAATCATTTTTTGAAAGAAAATGTTTAAACCAATTTGAGAATATCATTTGGACACTCAACCATTTTACACCAAACACTTTATCAAATCATTAAATCTTTACCAAGACCCACAGGCCTAAAAATCATTTAAACAAAGGTCCAACCCATTATTTTCAAAAAATAGAAAATATTTTTTTTATAAAAAGGAAATCTCACACTCCTTTCCAAAACAATATCTAATATATCTCAAAACTGAAAATCTTTAGAAAATTACATGGCCATTAAAATAGACCACAAAATACCTTGAGAATTTAGCCAATTTTTTCTTCTAGAAACAATTTCAAAACTCCTTTTTTAATTAAACCACATTATTGAAAACACATTTGTAAACCAGTTCTTAAGGAATCCCCTCTAAGAATTAAAATAAATAAAAAAATTCCACTTTTTAAACATAACACTTTTCACCCAAAAAGTTTCTTTAGTTCTATTTTTTAAAAAATAAAACAAAACTTGGTTTTCATTAACAAAACTAAGAATATTTACCAAACAACCAAAAAATGGTTTACAAAAATATAACACCTCATGGAATTCCTCTCTTCCATTATTAAAACAATTTTTCATTTCCTAAAGCAATGTCACCATGGGAAAAAACAAATCACACCAGCACACATCTCAAATCAAACCACATCGATTCCCATAAAAACTAATAAAACTCCCCTATATGATAACATGCTAATGGAATACTCTATTAGAACCAATATTGGGATCAGGGGAGGAAAAAATAAATTATGGAGGATAAATTACACCATTCATGGTTTGACCACATAGGTTGGTAAACTGTGTGACAACCGTGAAATATACATTATCATGGATACAAAGACATTCTACACAGTTACTACATGGTTTACCATACTATGTGTGCCAATTGTACAACCTTGTTTTATTCACCATTTTCTTATTTGAAACCCAAACCAACCCCTAAAATCACTAATACACTCCAGTAATGTCAAATAATAACTATAACATACCAAAATCAATCAAAAACATCCAAATATGAACTCAAGATCAAGACTCGAGCCCGATACACCCATGGAAACTCGAGATCTGGTGCGATATAGAGTTGGATAAGCCCTTTCTCGCACACTCAGCCTGAGTCACGATGATGGTCATAGTATCTAGATTACTGAGACACACCCCAAATAATAAGATATACTTATCTGATACCATTTTGTAATGAAATATCCCAAGTCGACCTGACCTGTCATCTGAGCCAACACGCGACATGGCCTGATGCGTGTTCCGGATCACTATAAGCATACGACAAGCACCAGGGAATCATAAGATTTTTTTCGGGAATGGTTTCACCATTTTAAACCCAACATTATCCATCAATGAACAAGGATGAACATACCAACATATAATCAGAGTCAATATAAATAAATACATAATAGAGTAAACACAATAATAACCCAAACTGATATTATAAATAATCACATCACAAGTCATAAACACACTTATACATAATATCCAATGTTCATAATATAAAAAATCTCAAAATATGGAAAATAAACTACAATGGATTATATATAACATCTTAACTAATCCAAAACTAAAAAACAACTCCTCGTGAGCTAAACCACATGAGATCACATCTCCTACAACATAACAACCCATGGATGGTGGTAATCAAGAAGAGACACTAAAATGCATGGAACCCTTGCCCTTATCTATTTCCTATAATAAAAAAGTAGAGTATGTATATACCCAAAGGAACATTAAGGGTATGAGCCACAAAGCCCAGTATGATACCTCCATGAATCTAAGTAAGGCTTTCATCCAAGCAAACCAATAATTCTTGTTTGAAAACTCATTTTTCAAAACCAAGTTCACTTATGAAAATAAGTTCAATTAAAAAATACATTCGGAATCCCTTTGGTTTTTCTAAAAAAGAATCCATATTTTTAAATTCATGTTAAATAAATCTCAAATAAATAAAATAAAATGACCCTACATAAACATGCTCAATGCACCCAATCAAGGAATAAACATGAGAATAAAGAAAACATCACTACATAATCAAGTAATGGAAAATGTGCATAATCATAAGTGATATCATTAATAAAAAAAGGTGTTTTTGACATAAATGGATTGGAATAACATCATTATATAATCGAGTAATAATAAAGAGGGCATGGGCCCAAGGTAGAACATTACCACACATGGCAGTACCATCATGAATAAAGCATATATAAAAAATCAAGCATAAGTAATGTGCACCATGGGATCTAAACATAAGGTAATATTGTGACTTATTCTAGAATAAGGATTGATATCCACTAATAAAGTATAACAAAATTGAAATCTCTCATGGTCTTCCTTGGTACCAACTCTCGAGAGCTCTATAAATCTCTTGGTCAATATAGTGGAAGCTCTCTCGGTTCTCCCCTAAGGCTCTCTTAGTCCCTTAGACAACATATTAGAGGCTCTCTCAGTGTACCTCTTCAATGGATCTCTTAGTACCTTTGAAAACATACCCTAGGTAGTCCATGACATAAGCTAAGGTCTCAATCCCTAAGTCACCATACACACACCCAAGGTCTCCCATGTGTTACTAAATGGAAAACAAACAAAACATCCACATGTGTCAACACACAAAATACATTTCATAATCAAATTTAATAAAAAAAACTTTTCATTTCTAAAATAACACCTTCTTCATGGTAAAAAATTCCCCTTAAAAATATCATTCCTTCCTCAAGGGAAATCCCTTTTTCAAACCCTTCTTTAAAATCCATTTAAACCCATAACAAGTGCCCACTGAAAGTGCCATTTAAAAACAAATTTCATAAACCATTAATTCCCATAATATGTCAATCATACCAACCATGAAATAACTATTTGAAAAACCTTTTCAAACCCACTTTTAAAATCTATAAACCTCTTTTTTCTATTTTAATAAATACATAGAGTTCATTAAAGTCAAATCCCATTTAAAACCCACTTTTAAAAGCATAAATTTTCCAACATAAATCATGCATCACATCAAACATAGATACGAAATAATTCATGAATCAATTTAAATTCAATTTGATTAAAAAAATAAAGGAAACTAAGAATAGAAGGTTGGCCATGGAAAATGACCTTAAATATAGATACTTATCTCAAAATCAAACTGGAACTTGTTGTTTCAATGACAACCGCTAGATTCAAGGAGAGATCCTCAAAAACCTAAACCACACAAAACCAAACCAAATACCCCATTAATAACTCTAAATTAATCCATAAGGTATGATATGGTTTCACACTACAACAAAAATAGAAGAACAAGGGATAATAGGGGGTGGAAGAAGAAATCAATATTACCTTGAAAGAAATTTCCAAAGGAAGAAATGGATCCACCAAAAACCAAGTGAGGATGATCCAAAGCCAAGGGAATATGGTTAAACATGTTAGGGGAGAAATGGGGGTTATGGACTTAAGATATTACATTGTAAAAATGGGAAAACCAAATTGTTAATGATCTGGATAGACTGCATGGTTTGGACACACTTTTAGGCTAATTATGCACCAACTGTGCGAGAGCCATTATCTCCCCAAAAACCAAATCATATGGCTACTACTAAGACCTGCATAGTTAAAAAAATTGTGCTTAAATCATACAAAAAATAACTGACTCCTAAACCTCACCCTCGTACGATTATCTTCATGGTTAGATAGACTATGCACCAACTGTACGACTACTTCTATTTTCCAAAAAAAGAATATTTTTAACCCCCAGCACTTGAAAACTCCAAGAAGGAAACCATAGATAAATAAAAACTCATAAAATGTACACTAGTGACTCATAAGTTTTCAGAATAATTAATATAAATTTATTATTCAGGAATATAAAGAACATACATGATGATTTCGACTCTAGGTAAGGAAAACTTTACCATAAAACCTCATTTTTAATATTTTAATGATTTATTTTATAAATCCTTTTCCCCCATGTAGATATTCATAAAATTATTTTATGGATGTATTTATATATACAAAAATAAATTATAAAGGAAACTATATGTCTATTTTTTCTTTATTTCAACGGTTTTTAAAATAAATCTTTTTATGTAGTTTTATATGGAATGTTTTGACTTTCTTTACAAATGAAAAATGAATGTTCTATTTTAACGTATATGACTTGACTGATTTTTCAAATCATCATAGTCATTATTTGTTATCAAAATTCCTCTACAAGTTAACATGTTATTTAAATTAATATCCTACTGACACTCTTTTATGAATCTTCTATTCTTAAGAGTTTTTTTTAAGGAAGAGATGTTTCTATGAATTTTTATGCGTAAATGGAAATTTCTTTGATTGTGGTTTAAAATGAGTTTTTCAAGGGCTTTATGATGAAAAGGTGAAATCGTAAAAAAAATTATTCATGATATGTTACTTGATTATCATAGATGATAATGGGTGATCCCGATACAACTTATATAATGGGTGATCCCGATACATCTTACAGGATGGGTGAGCTCGATATAGCTTATATAATGGGTGAGCCCAATATAGATCTCCAATTATTTGGGAAGTGTTCATTGTCTTCAAATCTAAGGAGGAGGGAGTAAACCAAGGAGGTTTATCCTATGGACTTAACTAGTATTCATTTATTTATGACATGAGTGAGCACTGGTTATGAATATAAAGTTCTAAAATATCTATAAGGGTTTAAATTATCTTATTATGGGTTTTTAAAGTTTTATTTAAGAAATAAGAAGTTTTCACTATATGGATATGGTTTATTTTATATTCTTAAAGAGTAATATGGAAAAATTTAAACATTTTATGGGTTTTCATGTTTTTCATTAGGCCAACAAGTTTTTTTATTTTACGTCCCTTACTGAGCTTTTTTGTGATCATCTCATGTTTCAAATGTTCTTCATATGATATAAGGATGAGTAACGGAAAAAAGAAACCAAGTTTCAATTAATGAAAATTTTTCCTCAAAGGAAAATGTGTTTCATTTTAAAAGTTTTATATTTTGGAAAAATGGATACTTAGCAGAAGTTTCCACTATGTAATATGTGAATTTTTTATGTAATTATGATGATCTAATTCTCAAAATATCTCGACCTAAAAGAACTTGAAGAGTGTAAGAAAGTGAATTCTTGTCTAAAAACTTTAGAATATGTAATGTTTTAAGGTTGGATCCTTATACTAAGTCCCATGGAGGTGATCAAACCTTAATTCAAACTAAGTTTATGTTAACCCAAAATTTATTTTGAAATTCCTTGGTAATTGAAAGAACCCTAGTGGAGATTGGTCAAGAACTTTGAATTATGGTTCTATTACAACCCAAGTAGTGGAAGGATATACCTACATAATATTTTAAATGAGGTATTTTTATCTATATACATAAATTTATAATTTTATCTTATTACACGCTTGTTGATATTAAATAGATTTTACTTAGTGATTAACCATTCCTAGATAAGAAAAATTCATAAGTCAATTTATTTTAATTTCATCTTTCATGCTTTTTAATTCATTTATTAAGTGATTACGATGAAGCATCCATTAATAATTAACCATGTAATTGGAAAAAATAAAATAATAAATGTTGCATGATCATGAGCTTATATAATGGTTAGTTTTTCTAGAGGATGATAAATGAACCATTGACCTTGGGAGGAAACTCTGTGAACTGTAACTAGGTTTGAGATATAGTATTCCACCTATACACCAATGTGACTCCTGAGTTAGATTCACCTCGACTCTGATCTTGAATTACCTCCACTCTCTATGGAGATTCATCTATTACATAATCTTTTATTCATATGCGGGTGAGGGGAACCAAATGATTGTTTGTGAGTTTTACATTAAAGAAACAACATACACATATTCCTTTACACAATAGAGAAGGGGACAACTCGTAATCCATCATTTTAATTTAATAAAATCATTATTAAAAACCCATAAAATAATAATTAAATTAAAAACCAAGAACATATATTGGTTGGTCTAAGATCATGATCATCCACACATGAAAAAATAAATATTTGTACACTAGCTAGCGTTCACTTAAATTCATTCTTTTATTATGATAAAATCACCTTAAATTAATTCAATTAATTATCTTATTCATTCATTAAATCAATCAATTTAACTTGTCTAAATGGTCTGAGAAATTCCATCATTAAATAAGTAAATATTATATACTTAGAGTGAACATGTCATCTAAAAATCTTCACCATCATTAGTCATGTATTAAATACTCGCATGGCATGTAGTAATACGCAGTAACTCATGTGGTCAAGTAGCGTGAAATTTTATGTCATAATATTGTATAATGAATACAACATTTATGAAAATTGGACATGCATTAACCCACATGGTGTGTACCTCTTTAAATTCCTATAATAGATACATCGACCATTATGGTAAATTAATTATGTGAAATTGATTGAGAATTTATATACTCTTAAAACCCTGCTATATAGTAGCTCACCACCTGCTAGCTATGAAGTTTGGTTTTAGTGTTTCAATTAATTTATTCTTATCATAATTTAATTTTTTTATTACTAGGTGAGTAAAAGTCATGTACTAACGAGCTACATGTTATGTATATCACATTTCATGTCTCTATGGAACTCGCTCAGGGAGTTGGGAATGTACTCTTTGTGGATATTAATGAGTTACATGGTGTGTACATTGGTTATACAACATGTAACCTCGTTAATTATAGGTTGAACAATTTTATGTCATTGTGTGTTGTATGATGATTATGTTGACCACATGGTTTCCTCAAAAATCGCTAGGTGAATCATGTTGGACTACACAACGTATAGGCAGGTTACACAACGTTTAGTCCCTAAATCCAAGTGTTAGTCTGTTCAATTAACATGCATTGAATTAATTACTCTACATATTGATTTTTATTTGGCGAACCATATATCTCGCATCTCATCCATTTTTTGTGAACTTCATTACATGATTTGTACTTTTAATTTACACGTTGTATAACTATTTCATCCAACTAGAACCCTTAGAAACTATTAATAGAAACTTTACTCATTCTTAATATGTTCTTTATGTGTTCTGGATCGTATGAAGGTAGATGAATGCATAACATTTACTTTTGAATTAAAAGATCAAATTAACATAAATTAAATACAAATAAAAAACATGAATATCAAGGAACAAACAAAAAATAATTATAGATTATTATGTAAACACTTTAATATCATTTGAAGGTTTTGATTTGCAACGAAAGTGGTTAGATTCATGCCCAGTAAAGGTTTTTCATAAGCTCCTTTAAATTTCACCTCAGAACTAGATAAAATTATTGTAGGTTCCGGGCACAGTGGAAGCGCATTGGTGGGTTTGACCAACTTTAATTTTAGCATTAAACAAAGTTCAATTTGAGATCTTTCATGATATAAAATTCCGGATCTTTGGAATGGAACGAAGAATGAAAAAGAAAAGAAGAGTCTCGGAACCATTGAGATAGGATCATCATATGTTGGTTATAATTAATTTAATTAATTCACAAGAATTACCTTGGTGGAATTATTTCTTTGTCTATGTATCCGGTCACGATCCTGTGATTCATCGTTGCATCGTAGAATCCAAGTATAGGATTCCTCTAGCGGTGATCCACACATGCTCCACGTATCTCTGGACGTCACCAAAGGGATCTCCGGGTGCTAGCGCGGAAGAACCTTCGCTTGCGATGTCCGCCTTCGACCGCCTTGATCCGGTGGAGGATCTCGCTCTTGTAACTTGAGGGAATTCTTGGTGGAAAGGTAATTCTCTCTTGGCTTGAGAGTATTTCCAAATCTGTTGTGCAGAACAATGGCTCTCAAAAGTGTTGGGGTTGTGAGGATATTTATAATTGGTTTTGAGGTTAATAGAGTTATGATAATAAATAAACGTGCTACATGTTTTATTTATTTCATTAACTCTTATTGAAAACCCCCACGTCGAATTATTAATTTCTTGACATGCGCCCACGCTGATTATAATTAATATCATTTAATAAAACAATATTATATCCTCAAAATCCCGATTGGAAAACTACACAGCGTGTAATAATTAATACACGACGTGTACTTGTTTTCCATAAAACTACACTGTGTGTATATTTAATATACATGGTGTGTACTTTTATTTTCCATTTTTCTCCACCACATTTATTAGACCTTGAGTAATGGTTATTTATTTCTTAAATAAATGTAACTGCATTACTCACTAATAAATATATTATTTCGCCCATAATATATTCTCTCGAATAACTAGTGTCAAAATAAATGCGATCAGACATCCTTAAATAATTATTAAACCACAGTCAGGAATAATATTTATTTAACTTGTTAAATTAATATTTAACTGAGATACATGAACACACTTAGTGTGTGACCCTCTAGGCCTCTTTCTTAGTGGCATTAGGTGGAACCTGCCTAAAGTTCAAGGTTAGCATCTAGCAACATGCCAAGGCACTCATAGAGAAAGAAGTTAATGCTGCAATGATGTGTCACCTCCTACAAACGTTTACCATGTAATATAATCCCTTTGTCTCAATATCTCTAATCAAGCGGGTTGCATGCTAGTGCCATCAACCCATGTGATCGATTATTCTTTCGTTGACTTCCCGGAATTGAACTCGCCCATACCTTACCATGACCATGGATTTATTTAGGCTATATCAATTCCATCAAATGGCCTGAGATATCTACTTCTGTTATGGAACAGAAGGGACAAATCATTTCTCACATTATCTATTAATGCAGTATTACTTGTGACACACCCAACGTATCCTACCTCGCTGAGAACAGTGTGTCATCACAGTTTTCATCAATACATCTAAGTGCGTGAGTTGTAATCCCATTAATAATAATCTTAAAGTCTAAGGACCAATGCACGCGTCCGCGGATAGGAACATCCAATGACACTATGAAATGTATATTTCCTACTGGCGGGTCTCATTCTCATAATATCCTCCTAGATATTACCAAGGGCGCACATCATGAGAAAGTGCCTCAGAGTTTTATGAGTCCTCACCCCTAATGACCGGTATTATTTGTGTCCCTCAAATAATATCATCCGGCCATAGAACATTTATTCAAGAATAGTGTTATGGAACTTCTGGGTTCTCATCATAGCAGGGATCCGCTATGACCCTTTAATGTAGAAGTTGTCCTTAGGACATTATCACATTCATTGTCACGTAGAAGAGCAATCAAGATGTGATATGACTTTTATTAATGAATAAAGTACAAAGTAGTTGGTTCTAGGCCACTAACTCCAACAGACTCCCACTTGGACTAGAGCCAACTACTAACAACCTTTAACCCGCTAGCTCTCACATGATATTCATGCTTCTGCTGAGATATGCCTTTAGTCATGGGGTCCACCACGTTCTCTTCTGTGGACACTCTGCTCACAGCAACTTCACACCCCTCTGATAGAAATCCCTCAAGAGGTGATACTTCCAGAGTATGTGCTTTTTCGGTTGATGTGACCTTGGTTCTTTTGCAAGAGCCACCGTTGCAGTATTATCACAATACAATGTAATGGGATCTTTACTGCTAGGCACCACATCAAGCTCCTGGACAAAGTTCTGAATCTAGATGGCTTTCCTGGCTGCATCAGAAGCCGCTATATATTCGGACTCCATTGTAGAATCGGTGACAACTGGCTGCTTAGAACTCTTCCAGCTCACAGCTCCTCCATTGAGACAGAAAACATATCCAGATTGCAACTTTAGATCATTCTGATCTGTCTGAAAACTAGCATCAACATACCCTCTGATGACAAGCTCCTTGTCTCCTCCATACACCTGGAATATATCCTTAGTTCTTCTAAGATACTTAAGGATAGTCTTAACAACAGTCCAATGTTGTTCTCCTGGATCTGCTTGATATCTTCCTACCATGCTCAGTGTATAGGCAACATCAAGCCTAGTACATAACATGTCATACATGATGGATCCTATAGCCGAAGCGTATGGGATCTTACTCATTCTATATTTCTCTTGTTGTGTCTGGGGACACATTTTCTTAGAAAGATGTAGGCCATGTGACACTAGAACCAATCCCCTCTTGGATTGTTCCATACTAAATCTCTTTAGTATTTGGTCAATGTATGTACCCTGACTTAGTCCAAGAAGCCCCTTGGATCTATCACGAATGATCTTAATCCCTAGAATATAGACTGTTTATCCTAAGTCCTTCATGGAGAAACACTTGTTCAACCAGTCCTTAACTGACTGTAAGACTGGTATATCATTTTAAATAAGTAATATGTCATAAACATATACTACCAGGATAACAATCGCATTCCCATTAAACTTCTTATAAACACATGGCTCACATTCGTTCTTAATGAAACCAAATTCTGTTATGGATTCATCAAATCGAATGTTCCATGACCTGGATGCTTGCTTCAATCCATAAATGGATTTATGCAACTTGCAAACCCATTTGGCTTCACCTGGTGTCACAAACCCTTCTGTTTGTGTCATATAGACATCTTCCTGAAGGTTCTCGTTAAAGAATGTTGTTTTGACATCTATTTGTCAAATCTCGTAGTCATGGTAAGCTTCTATGACAAGTATGATTCTTATGGATTTAAACATGGCAACTGGCAAGAAGGTTTCATCATAGTAAATTCCTTGACGCTGTCTGAATCCTTTAGCCACTAGCCTTGCTTTATAGGTGCTAACTTGACCTTCCATGTCCAGTTTTCTCTTGAATACCCATTTGCATCCAACAGGCTTTACATCAACTGGCTCACCGACCAGAACCCATACTTGGTTTTGATACATGGAATCCATCCCAGAATTCATAGATTCTAGCCATCTTGTATCTTTTTAGCTTTATACTGCTTCCTTGTAGGATAGAGGTTCATCATTGTCCAACAATAATGATTCACCATCCTCGGTGACTAGGAAACAAAATCTCTCTGGTTCCCTTACCTCTCTTGAGCTCCTATGCAGTACTTGTGTTTCTGGAACCTCTTCCATGGGGACATGTGGAACTTGTTCCTGTACCAACTCCTGTGTATCTTGAGCATCAACTTCGTCGAAGTCAATCTTGCTCCCACTATCCTTTTGAGGATGTTCTCCCTCTCAAGAAATACGGCTTGTCTGGTGACAGTCACTTTCTTGTCCTGAGGGTTATATAGGTAATATACTTTCGTTTCCTTAGGATATCCTATAAAGATACACTTCGTGCCCTGGGGTGCTAGTTTGTTGCCTGAGAAGGCCTTAACAAATGCCCTGCATCCCCATACACGTGTATGTGACAAAATGGGTTTCTTTCCATTCCATAACTTGGAGGGAATTACATTTTCCTCCTTAGTTGGTACTCGGTTTAATGTGTATGCTGCAGTTTGTAATGCATATCCCCAAAAGGATAATGGAAGATCTGCATGCCTCATCATCGACCTCACCATGTCCAACAAGGTTCGGTTCCTCCTTTCACTAACACCATTCCAATGTGGTGTGTAAGGAGGAGTGAGCTGAGATAGAATCCTAGACTCCCATAGAAGATCGATGAACTCTTGGTTAAGATATTCTCCACCTCGATCTAATCGAAGTTTCTTTATCTTCTTACCAAGTTGATTCTCTACTTCATTATTGAATTCCTTAAATTTCTCTAAAGCTTCTTACTTATACCTCATTAATTAGACAAATCCGTATCTACTCAAATCATCAATAAAAGTAATGAAGTAAGAATATCCACCTCTATCTTCTACTGGAAATGGTCCACATACATCCGTGTGTACCAATCCTAGAAGCTTTGTGGCCCTTTCACCCTGTCCACCGAAAGACAGCTTGGTCATTTTACCTTGTAAACAAGTGTGACATCTATTAAGTGGCTTTAGCTCAGTAGAGTCTAAATAGCCATCTTGGCAGAGCTTTTTCAAGCGCTTCTCGTTTACATGACCGAGACGATGATGCCACAACTGGGTGATGTATGAGTCATGTGAGTTTGTTTCGTCATCGATTTCCAACACTTGGTTTTCATAATTTAATACATACAAACCATTATTTAAATGTTTCATACCATAACATACGTTGTTCTTATAAAAGAGAAAACCCTTATTTCCAAACTTAAAAATAAATCCATCTATATCCAAACAAGATACAGAAATTATGTTCTTGGTAACACTAGGTATATAATAAAAGTTATGTAAAACCAAAATCATGCCAGTCGGTAATGAGAGGTGGTAGTCACTAATAGCCAACGCAGCCAGCCTTGCACCATTGGAAGCTTGAAGATCCACCTCTCCTCTGGAAATATTTCTAAATCTACTTGGTTACTGCATTTGAATACAGATGTGAGCCCCACAAGCTATATCTAATACCCAATGTGTAGAAATGGAAAGATTACACTCGATAACGAACACACTTTTAGCGTCCCCACACTTCTGGGTGTAGTTTCTTTTCCAGTGGCCTTGCTTGCCACATGAAAAACACACCGCCTCCCATTCCTTTACCTACCCCTAGATCTTCCCCTTCTTGGAGGTACGGTGCTCGGGGGATTCAGACCGTTTATAAGTCTTTGGCCCCTTTGCCTTGTCCTTCCTTTTCTTGTTCATCATAAGGACTGCGGGTTTGTCACACCCCATGTCCTTGTATACCTGGCGAATCAAGGTCAGAATCTCCGATAGACTCTTCTAATTTCTGCTCATGTTATAATTGACAATGAAGCTAGAGAAGGTCTTGGGCAGTAATGATTGGATGAGATCTGTACGCAACTCATCTGGGAATTTAATCCCTAAGATGTCCAGGCGTTCAATGTAGCCAATGAGCTTGACTACATGAGGCCCATCTGGTGTAGACTCTCCAATATTAGTTGTAAACAAAGCATTTGAGATCTCATACCTCTCCTATCTCGCCTTCTCTTGGTAGAGATCCTTAAGGTGAGACATCATGTTATACATGTCCATGTTTTCATGTTGCTTCAAGAGCTCATTGGACATGGCCGATAGCATGAAACACTGGACATTTGTGGTATCATCCATGTGTTTCATATAGAGAGATAATTCATCATCACTGGCCTCTTTCCCAGGCGCAACTGGAATAGGCTCTTCCAGCACATACAATTTCATTTCGTGGTGAAGGATGATGTGTAAACGCCTCTGCCACTCTTGGAAATTGGTGTCGGTGAGAAGGTTTTCCTTCTCAAGTATGATTCACAATGATATGTTTGAAGTCATTTTCTTGTCATTTCTACAAATTAAGATGAGCAAAGGTTTAGTATTTTATTACAAAACTGAGACAAATAAATAAATTAATACTTATTAGTCTCCCATTATTTTAACGAAATCCAATAGCCCTCACCATTGATTTCAGAATATTTTGTTGCCTGAATATTCTAGTGGCAAAGATCCATATTTCCCTTCGCATTACCCCAACTAGGTTTGGTCAAGCAACTTAAAGGGTTTTAGGTAGGCATTCCAAATGCCAACTGCATTAACTCGCAGCTCCTTGATCCGCTGAGTGGACTCCCCAATCCTGAAATCCTTTTATTTTGGATTTTCTCAACCTTTGCCTCTTGGTCACACCAAGTCCTACTATGGAAGTCAACCCTTGATGCAAACCAAGTCAAGTCAACCCAAAACCTTGAATTAGAATTCCCCGATAATTGAAATCACCCCAACTAGGGTTGGTCAAGCACTTTGAACAATGGTTTGATTCTAACCAAGATTATGGAAGGCTATACCGACTTAATATTTCTTTTGAGGGATTTTATCCTTAAACGTAAATTTCCATTTTATTATCTTTGATTACATGCTTGTTAATATTAAGTGGGATATACTTAAGTGATTAACCATATCTAAGATAATATTTACGTATAAGCCGATTTTATTTTAGTTCCATCTTGCATGCTCGTTTAATTCATTAATTGTGTGATCATGACAACACACCCACAATAAATAAACCATGCAACTGACAGAAATAAAATAAATGGTATGATCATAAGATTTTTCTATTGGTTAGTTTATCTAGCGGTTGATAAACTAACCTAAGACCTAGGGGAGAAACACCTTGAAACTTTCGGGTTCGTGTTTATAGCTTTCCACCTGTCCACCTTTGTATCTCATTGGATTGGTTTCACCTTGGCTCCTGACTTGAGCCACCTCCACTAGCTTGGGATCTCCATCTATTACATATGCATTTATCTCACACGTAGGTGAGGGGTAAAAGGGGTTTTTACATAAAATAATCCTTGGGCGTGCAGACCCTACATATTAATGAGAAGATGGCTCGCAGGCCAACAAATTTAATTTAAATAAATAAATTAAAAGAAACCATTCACATACAAAGGTCTCGGTCTAGCTCATGATCATCCATACATGCAACGATATTTACGCATAAATAAAACTATCATTCAATTATTTAATCGTTCTTGTTTAAGATAAATCACGCTCGAATTAATTAATTATATTTAATTAATCAATCCTTTTATCTTAAACCCTTTTCTGAACTTCCTTGAGATTATCATCCATCATAATTTTAAAGAAATAAATTCATTTAAAATTATCCTTATACGTAACTTGTACCTTGGAGGCAACCCGGTGAATTATCGTTCATTACACATATGTTAAATTAAACACATATATATAAAACACATATCACGTGTTGTGCCTCAGCTTTACGCCTACACCATGGTACACGTCTCAAGGGTTTGTATAATAATAAATTTTAATAAATCTGCGTAATTTGGGTGAGTACACGGCGTGTAATTCCGACTACACGGCGTGTACTTTTCTTTACCTTCCATCTAAAGTACACGCCCGGGGACAGGGTGTGTTAATGTACTTCAGAAATTTTCAGAGTACACAGTGTGTTCTGTGGGACACACGCCATGTAGTTTCTGCGTTACACGATTTCCAGCTGATCAAGCCATGTACGGGGTACACGGGCCAACCCTAACCCGAAGGGACTACACGCCGTGTTCATTGGACCACATGGCGTGTAATCCAGAAACCATGTGCCACCTGTTTCTGGTCAACACACGGTGTCTTAAATTATTAGAAAGAATCCAATACACGGGCTGATTTGGCGGATCAGTCAATGCATTGAACCTAGACTACACAACATGTACTTTCGAATACACACCGTGTATTCTGGTGTTGTATGGCCAGAAACGTTTGGCTCCTCCAGATGAGTTCCTCTATTTTATTTTAATCAAAATTAAAAGAAAAATTCATTTCTGTGAGGTGAACGAGAAACGAGGGAGGAGGAACAGATCTCAAGATTCAGATTTCCATAATGATTAAACATGAATTGAAATAACTAAATTATTAAATGCGTAAATCACCAACGAAAAACTAAATAATTATAATCAAAGATATGGCCGCTCTGATACCACTTGTAGGTTCTGGGCGCAACGGAAGCGTGTTGGTGGGTTTGCCCAACTTTAATTTTAGCGTTAAACAATGTTCAATTCGAGATCTGTCACGATATAAAACGCCGGATCTTCAAAATGGAATGAAGAACGAAAAAAAGAGTCCCGGAACCATTGAGATAGGATCATCATATGTTGGTTATAATTAATTTAAGTAATTCACAAGAATTACCTTGGTGGAATTCTTTCTTCGTCGATGTCTCTAGTCACGATCCTGTGATCCGTCGTTGCGTCGTAGAATCCAAGTATAGGATTCCTCTAGCGGTGATCCATACGTGCTCCACGTATATCTGGACGTCGTCGAAGGTATCTCTGGGTGCTAGTGCGGAAGAACCTTTGCTTACGATGTCCACCTTCGACCGCCTTGATTCGGTGGAGGATCTCGCTCTCGTAACTTGAGGACGTTCTTGGTGGAAAGGGAATTCTTTCTTGGCTTGAGAGTATTTCCAAATCCGTTGTGCACAATAATGGCTCTCCAAAGTGTTGGTGTTGTGAGGATATTTATAATCGGGTTTGAGGCTAATAGATTTATGACAAAAAATAAACGCGTTATGCGTTTTATTTATTTCATTAACTCTTATTGAAAACCTCCATGTTGAATTATTAATTCCTTGACATGCTCCCACACTGATTATAATTAATATCATTTAATAAAACAATATTATATCCTCAAAATCCCGACTGGAAAACTACACGGCATGTATATTTAATATACACGGCATGTACTTTTATTTTCCATTTTTCTCCACCACATTTATTAGACCTTGCGTAATGGCTATTTATTTCTTAAATAAATGTAATTGCATTACTCACTAATAAATATATTATTTCGCCCATAATATATTCTCTCGAATAACTAGTGTCGAAATAAATACGATCAGGAATCCTTAAATAATTATTAAACAACAGTCGGGAATAATATTTATTTAACTTGTTAAATTAATATTTAACTGAGATACATGGACACACTTAGTGTGTGACCCTCTAGGCCTCTTTCTCAGTGGCATTAGGTAGAGCCTTCCTAAAGTCCAAGGTTAGCGTCTAGAAACACACCAAGGTACCCATAGAGAAAGAAGTTAACGCTACAATGATGTGTCACCTCCTACGAACACTTACCGTGTAATATAATCTCTTTATCTCAATATCTCTAATCAAGCAGGTTGCATGCTAGTGCCATCAACCCATGTGCTCAATTATTCTTTCTTTGACTTCCCGGAATTGAACTCACCCATACCTTACCATGGCCATGGATTTATTTAGGATATATCAATTCCATCAAAGGGCCTGAGATATCTACTTCCGTTATGGAACAGAAGGGACAAATCCTTTCTCGCATTATCTATTAGTGCAGTATTACTAGTGACGCACCCAATGTATCCTACCTCGCTACGAACAGTGTGTCATCACAGTTTTCGTCAATACATCTAAGTGCGCGAGTTGTAATACTCATTAATAATAATATTAAAGTCTAAGGACCAATACACGCGTCCGTAGATAGGAACATCCAATGACACTATGAAATGTAGATTTCCTACTGGAGGGTCTCGTTCTCATAATATCCTCCTGGATATTACCAAGGGTGCACACCATGAGAAGGTGCCTCAAAGTTTTATGAGTCCTCACCCCTAATGACCTGTATTATTTGTGTCCCTCAAATAATATCATCCGGCCATAGAACATTTATTCAAGAACAGTGTTATGTCACTTCCGGATTCTCATCATAGCAGGGATCCGCTATGAACCTTTAATGCAACAGCTGTCCTTAGGACATTATCACATACATTGTCACGCGGAAGAACAATCAAGATGTGATAAGGCTTTTATTAATGAATAAAGTACAAAGTAGTTGGTTCTAGGCCACCAACTCCAACAATTGCAACCCCAGAATTCGTGAGATATGATCATCACATGTAATTTATAATTAATTTGAGTCTAGATAAATAATTAAATCTCATTGAAATCTTTTCTTCATTAAATATTCAGCTGATACATTTTTCGCATCGTTAGTGTGTTAGAGGAATCAAAGGTAGATTCCCTATAGTGGTTATCTATGCATGCTCTGTGAACCACTGATTACCATCATAGAATCCTCCAAGTTATAGTATGTATGGTTCTAACACTTGAATTGATTGTTATATAATTCTTCTAGGCAAGACAAAATCACTCTGGTGGAGGAGGAGAATCATTCTACATTCCTGAGATCATTTTAAAGGAAGAGTTATCTAGGGATTGAGAGGATTCTATCTATAATTACTTGTTCACAATGAATAGAATGGATAGACCCTGGTTAGTGAATGAAATAACTGATTATTTAAAAACCTAGGGTTAGAGAAGAAATAATTGGACATGAGCCCTTATTATTCTCCTAATTTATGGAAAACCCATGGATAAATAATAAAAATATTATTATTATTTACTTGACATACGTACGAATCATGGATAAATAGATATTATTTCCTTGAATAAATAATATTAATACTTATTCAAATAATATTTAATATTTCAATTTCTTACCATAACATTAAACTCAGACCACATTTCCTTCTCAATATTTATTGGACCTTGAGTAATGACTATTTATTTAAATTGATAAATATCATTGTATTATTTGATGATAAATAAATAGATAATATATCTACTAAAATGACAAATAAATATTTATTAAATATTTAACTAAATATTTTTGATTAATCAAACATGGATAATTACTAAACTACGCATGGAAATAAGATTTATTCAATATGTTAAGTTCATGTAGATTTTAACTGAGGTTCTGAATAAACTTAGTATGTGACCCTCTAGATCCCTTTTTAATGGAATTAGGGATAGATGTATAAATTCCAAGGTTAACATATTGCAACATGCCCAGGCACCCATAGAGAAACATGTTATTTTCACAATGAAAAATATCCTCATATGAATGCACATTTTGTAATATAAATTTTTTTATCTCGATAACTCTAATCAAGAAGGTTGCATACTGGTGTCATCAACCTATGTGATTGATGTCTCTTTCTTTGAATTTATATAAATGAATTTACTGAAAAAATAACCATGACCATGGGATTAATCAAGTAGTTCTATTCCCATCAAAGATCCTGAGATATCAACTTTCATTATAGAAGTGAAGAGACAAATCCTTTATCGCATTATTCATTAATGCAATATCAATCACAATGCACCCAATGTATCATAACTCGTTGTTAGCATATGTCAACATCGTTTTCATCAATACATCAAACTACGTGGCTCATGATATTCATTAAAAACATTCTTAAAGTCTATGTACCATTGTATATGTTCATAGATAGAAATATCCAATGACACATATAAATGTGGATTTCCTTCCGGCGAGTCAAGTTCTCATAATCTCTTTTCTTGAGATTACCAAGGATGAGATTCATGAGAAGAAGTCTCAATATCTTATGAGCCTCCTACCCATGATAGCCTACTTTATCCATGCCCTAACAAATAATATCATCAAGTCATAAAATATAAATTTAAGAATATTGTCATAGCACCTATAAGTTCTTATTATAGAGAGGAACTGTTAGGATCTTTTCATGCGACAGGTACCCTTAAGGCATTATCAATTTAAATACATGCATAAAAACAATCAATATGTGATAAGTTATTTTATTAATATTCAAAACAATATATACACATAGTTATAATGTACATAGAAGTTGGTTTTAGGGCACCAACTCCAACATAAATGATATTTAATATGTTATTACTACCCGACCCATAACTCGGTCCTCTAATCCTCTTCATTATTTACCGAACTTTGAATAATAAATATTTATTTAACTAAATAAATATCAATTTATTATTCATCGGTGAATATAAATAAATATTATATTCATTAAAATGTGAATAAATATTTATTTAACATTCAACTCAGAAAATATTATTTCGAATAACCAGTGGCGGAATATCTGTAATGAACTAAAACCAAATAATATTATACTTCAAACATGTGAATAATATCTATTATAATATTAAATTCATGTAGAATTTAATTGAGATTCCATATACACTTAATGTGTGACACTCTATGCCTCTTTTCAGTGGCACTTGGTTGGACACTTAAAGTCCAAAGTTAGCATCTAGCGATACGCCAAGACACTCATGGGGAAAGGTGTTAATATCACAATGACAATGATAATCTCATACCAATGTTTACCATTTAATATAATCTCTTTGTCACAATATCTATAATTAAGAAAGTTGCATTACAAGTGTCATAAACCTATATTGTCGATGCCATTTTCTTTGAATTTTCAGAAATGAACTTACCAAAAATATCTCCATGTTCATGGACTTGACTTGGTAGTTTCATTTCCATCAAAGGGCCTGAGATATTTACTTCCATTAAATCAGAAGGGATAAATCCTTTATTGATTTATTCATCAATGAAATATCAATCGTAACACATACAACATATATAACTTTTCCATGAACATATGTCATCACAATTTATGAAATACAAAAAAAGTACACGACTCAAGATATGTATTAATAATAATCTCAAGTTTAAGGATCATTATACACATCTTCAGATAGAAATATCCAATGACACATAACATGTCGAATTCCTATAGGATATTATATTCTCATAACCCTCCATCATGAAGATTACCAAGGGTGGACTTCAAGAGAATAAACCTCAATGTCTTATGAGCCTTCAACCCATGATATCCTTTATCATATGTGTCATGTCAGATGATTTCATCCGACCATAGAACATGTATTTAAGAATACTGTCATAAAACTTTAAGGTTCTCATCATAGCAGATAATTACTACGACTTTTTGATGCAACAAGTACCCTTAGGAAATTATCACATTCGCTATCACACATAAGAGCGATCAAGATGTGATAAGAACTTTATTGATATTCAACACTATAAATATCTAGTTAATCATAAAGTACAAAGTAGTAGGTTCTAGGGTATCAACTCCAACAAAAACCACATGGATTGAAACATTAGAAAATCTAGACACCAAAATTACTACTCTGATATGATTAAGACACCACTAGAGTTGTGGGCAAGATGACTATGGAAGATGAGTATGATAATGGTGGTGAAAAAAATCCTTAATTGCTTGGAAGAGTGGAATGAATTAGAAAAGGATGAAGATGACTTGTCTAATGATGAGTTTTCTATCCAATACATTATTGTTCCTCTTTCTCTTGCACAGATGCTAGTGGGTATGAGAGAGGCATATGCTTCTTCCATAACTAGAAAAGTTGCTTTTAAATTGGGTGAGTGATATCCCATAGGATGTGGTAGCTCTTTAAAAGAGGTTTGTTGAGGCTAATTCAATGATTATAAAACTAGTAAAATTTCTTTCAAGAAGCATCTCTAACACTCTAATGCTCTCATTCTTATTATTGATGATAACTTCGTGCATGTGGAGAAAAATACTGGCATGGATGATTAAACAGGGCTGCAAGTTTTATGTGTTTCCTAATGTTATATGAAGAGCATGATCTGACTTCGGAGTTAAAGTTGTGTGGATGGATTGTATTTGCAGTGTTGATGTTTTCTTATCATTTGGTCTTGTTGTGTTTTATGTAGCCATATTTGATTGTCTCGATAAAGTATGTGGTGTGGCCAGGGGCTTTTGATTTCTGCATCTTACAGACTACTACCGAGCATGATCTTAATGTTGGTCATACCTATGTGTCCTTCATCTATATTAAATGATTGTGATCATGGATATGGTTTGTTAAGAAAGTGTGAGGCGGGTTGATGAGAATGCTTATTTGTTTGTGCTTTCATTTTTGTCTTGAGCCCTATGCTTTTATTGCATATATGAAAATAAAGTTATTATTCTAAAAAAATGAATAGTCATTTTCTTTAAAAATCAAGATTGGATTGGTATATGTTTGATTAATCTCATTTTTATGAAATAATTCAATGCTTAATACTTATTTCTTTAGAACCAATGCAACTCAATCAATTCAAATTAATACTGATCATCCATGAAATTTCTATTTCTATTTTAAAATAACTGATTCAAATTTGTCGGTTGAAACCGGTGTTTTAAAATCATCTCTAGTAATATACTATCAATGTCTCAATTCAATATACTATTCCATAGGGTGACACATACACATATATGTATTTTATATTTAGCCCGTCCATGCGGGTTTAGCCCGTTAACTACCCCTTCGGGCGAGTCGGGTGACCCCGCGGGCTGGGAGTCCCAGCGGACCAGACAGACGGAAACAGTTCTAGAGAGGGTAGGCGGAGGAGAGAGAGGGACAGATAAAATGGAATCGACGGTGGCAGCCTCCGTTCTACCTCCCCGCTCCAGCAATGTCTTTGTGTACGGAAGCCTCATGGCTGATGAGGTCGTGGAAGCCCTGTTGAAGCGTATCCCGAAATCATCCCCCGCCATTCTGAATGACTTGTTGGCTCCCCTTATCTCCTTTCTCGCTTCCGATATCCTTTACATTTCCTGGCGTGTGTGTGTATTAAACGATGGATGGATTTATTAATTCAACGCGTGTGTGTCTGTGGGTCTTAAATTTATTCGTTTCACGAGGCATCATCTTCACTAGAAATAACAATTATAAGCTTGAATTTACTGGTATTTATATTCTATGGGCCTTTTATTGGTTGATTTACTGGATTTCAATGGAATTCTGTCTGTTTGGAATTATGCTTAACATTTATGTATGGAGGATGGAAGTTTGGAAATATTTTGAATCTTACTCATCACATTGTTTTTTGTTATTTACGTCCATGAAGTATAGTATGCAAACACTGCACTTTCTTAATTGAAATTTCTCTTTGATGCAGCCATAGGTTTAGCATAAAAGGACGTGTTTATCCAGCAATTTCTCCTGTAGAGAATAAGAAAGTTACTGGCAGGGTTTGTTGCAGCATTCATTAACCTCTTGTACATTTTGTTCTGCTGCAATTGACCACACTGGCAGAGTTGTGCACTTTTCAATTTAATGTGATCATAATTTCATGAAGTGGGTTGCTGATTCCTACTGCTCATTTTGCTTCTTGCAAAGTGGCAGTCCATCTGGTCCTAGATATGAGGAAAAAAATTAGGATTTTTCCTTTACCCCTGAGAAACAGTTATTTGTTTCTTATATCATGAACCAAAGGTAATACGGTATCAAGCATCTGTGGGAATATGAATGGCATACAGAATAAGGATACACATGATTTTCTGGTATTTTGTGGAGAATATGCATCTATGTTGCTGTCTACTGCGTAAGTAACACTATTACTTGAGTTGAGCTCAGCTTCTTTACTAATCATGATTCTTTTCATGTTCTTCTGCAGGTTCTCTTGGATATCACAGATCCTGAGTTGGATACTTTGGATGCATTCGAGGACGTTGAATATGAAAGGGTAATTGTTGAGGTTTTCTTGACGGTAAGAACGGGGCACATTTTCTGCATAATAATTATGTTCTGCTTCATGTTTTGAAACATTAAGTAGAGGGCTTTGTGTTGGTGTTTTGTAGTCTGTTATGATCTACAAGCCCATACCAAATAGTCCTTCAATTGCCAACAGCTCAACTGAAAGTTTCTTGTTTTGCTTATATTCTTTCAAATGGGTGATGAGAGTTTGCTCATATACATCTTTTTCTCCACTCTATATTGAATATGAACCTTCATTAATGTTGGGTGCATTGCAGGATGGCTCTGGGAAGTTGAAGGTCAGCACGTATGTGTGGGGCAATAAAAATGATCCGGACTTGTACGGGGATTGGGATTTTGATGTAAGGATTTGTTTGAAACCCTCTATCGTATCATATCGACTTTGTTGATTGGTTTAGGCTTTGTTTGACAAGGCTCATTAAAATTAAGTATGATACTCTTTCGAAAAGAATCATGCCTGCTTTAGTGACAGATGAACACGTAAAATAAGTGACCTGAAAACGTTCTTTTTCAGAATCATTGATCCCAAGGGATAACTGTCATGATCTTTTTTTCCCCAAAATGCGCGGCCAAACACAGCCTTAAGAGTCCTTGGTGACGGGCTTGAGTTGTTTCATTTATGTCTGCATTGAAGGTTGGATTTGAAAGATTGATTTGCTAGCATTTTTGGTTGGGCAGGAGTGGAAAGGAGCTTCCATGGCTGATTTTGTGAGGATGACCAGCAGTTTCATGGAAGAAGAGCTGCCTCAGTGCAAGACCAGGGTCGACACGTACGGATCCTTCTTCCAGCTGGGTGATGGCAGATCTTGAACGGATGTTTTTTTTTCCTTAAATGGTAAAGGCCGCTATAACCGAAGTAAAGAATGTTCAACGATAACCAAGAATCCATTTACACCATCTAAGTAATCCCGACCTCTAGTCTCAAACACACCTTTCAACTTCTAGGTATACAAAGTAAACGCATCACTCCATCCCAAGTATGCTCCTACGCTGCTTCACAAGGGGTCACTAGTTGCTTGATCAGAATTCATCTCAACCTGTTGTATCTATAAGAAAGACGACCCAATCCGTAAACACCAGAGCTTTGGTGTGACTTGTAAACTCGTTTCTAGAAGTTTGTGAAATTATTGAGTTTATTTGAGTTATTTTTGTCATTTTATATTTAAGGGGTAAAATGATAATTTTGATTTGGTAGACGATGTCAAGATATAATTTTGAGTGCCTAGTGTGAATTTGGTACGTGTCACAACCTGAATCCGTCAGGACTCCTATTCATCAGGCAGCAAGATCGAGTGTTATCCTTGAATCCCGTTTCCAATAAGAAGCGTGATGATGATTATCACTAATGGTATAAAAATCACTTGCTATCTTTTTCATTTGAAAACTCACACCAATAATCAACAATGGTTTCTAATGTCATAACACAACTATGTGAAAAACATCACTGATCAAATACATGAATGATATGTTACACAACCAACAAGAATAAAACAACCCAAGCCGGAAAATGACTCCATTCTAATAAATCTCAGTATATTCAATATGATTAATAGAGTAGACTGATCCTAATGGATGACTGACTTGAGCTATATTTGCAGGATTTTATTGATGAGAGAACGTAGGACTTTCTTAGGAGGATTACCTTCTGTTATTTTCTTTGGGTTGAATGTTTTTTCACTTGTGGATTGGTTTAGTTCTCAAGATGGATAAATGCATTTACTTTGTATACCTTGGAATTGACGGTTGTGTTTGTGGCTCAATGTAACACCCCCACTTTGAGGCATTTGCTTGTTTTTTTAATGTATTTTTAAGTTGTGATCTGGTTGGGCTGTATTGCGGGAAGTTTCGAAAGGTTTTAGAGGTGTTCAAGGGAGAGTAAGTCAAACTGGAGTTGTATTATGGTCACAAGAGGCGGTTCACGGCGTGAAATACTATTCACAACATGAATTGTTTTTGGGAAGATTCGATGGAGATATGATATGTGGCTATTTGCGGTGTGAAATGTGATTTTCTAGGTGAATGGATTTTCTGGATTTTAAGACTAAGGCGCCTTAACTTTTGATGGGTTGGCATTCACGGTGTGAAATACCTACCGCGCAATGAATGGTGACTACCTCGGAAATTCACGATGTGAACTCTTTTGTCACGTTGTGAATTTTTTCAGTTCCAAAGTGCCCCTTTGATTCTTATTAGTCTTCCTTCATTCCACTTGAACTCCAGGGTTCCTCTGTGATTTTGGTGACCCTCTTCCTTCTGGAGACCAATTTCAATGAATCTTCGAGCATTGGACCTAGGGAATCAAAAGTAAGAATTTTGGTTCTCCTTTGTAATGTCCTTGTTTTCTTTTGGGAGAAACCCTAGATCGGGATTGTCATGCCTGGACCTATAGTCTAGGGCTCGTTTTGATTGAACTTCTTTGAGATTCGTTGAAGGAATGAAAAGGGGAGCCTAAATCTTTGAATCACAAAATGATTCTTTGTGTCGAACGCATTAGAGGTGGGTGACTTATCCCCCATTCCACTTTCTTTTAGAATGTGAAGGCCCTTGTTTTCTAAAGAAATTACTCCTGTTTTTTGGTTGGAAGACTCTTGTTAAACCCCTATTGGAAACTCTGTTTTTTTGGTTGGAAGACTCTTGTTAAACCCTTATCAGAAACTCTCTTATTGGCTGGTCTTTAAATCTTGGGTTGTGGTTGTCGCCCACAACGTGTTCGATAAAACGATTTTATGGAATTTTAAACAAAGGAGGTTTTTGGGTGTGATAACTTGACATGGACATGTTTGGCGTGCATTCATATGCATATGGGAAGGGCCTTGTGGGTTAGACATGGTCGTAGTGCCAATTATGGGGCACATTAGATTATACCGCCAAGTGATGACTTGAGACTGGAGGGACAAGTTCCCGCTCGCAAGTTGGATTGTCCAGAGGGTCCGTTGAGACTGAAAATGCATGGGTTCGTGCATTGCATGGGTGGGTGGGTTCATGTTAGGAGTATGTTTTGGTGTGAGTTATTTTATTACTTTCTGTATATTATTTAGGCCATTTTTTTCTATACCTTATGTCTATTTTGTCTTAAAAATGTGAGTTAACATGTTCTTGTTTTAGTGAAGTCTTGTGGGGTTTTCCCACTGAGTCGATATACTCACCTCTTGTGTATGCACTTTGGTTCGTATGTAGACGTTGTTTATCATGATAGGGTGGGGGTAAGATTCCATACTTCACTAGCGGAACATCGTGATGCTGCTGACATGGATGATTGGAGTGGCAGTTTAGGAGTCGGTTGCGTATTAGTGTCTGGAGTGGTGCCACTTGAGGGCTCGCGTCTGATTAGCTAGTTGGTGAGACAATGATTTACCAAGGCGACAATCAGTAGCTGGTCCGAGAGGATGATCAGCCACACTGAGACACGACCCGACTCCTACGGGAAGCAGCAGTGGAGAATTTTCTGCAATGGGCGAAAGCCTCACAGAGCAATTCTGTGTGGAGGAGGTAGAATGCCCACGGGTCGTGAATTTATTTTCCCGTAGAAGAAGCGATACAATATCTGGGGAATAAGCATCAGTTAACTCTGTACCAGCAGTCGCAGTAATACAGAGGATGCAAGCGTTATTCAGAATGATTGGGCGTAAAGTGTTTGTAGGCGGCTTTTAAGTCTGTCGTCAAATCTCAGGGCTCAACCCTGGACAGACAGTGGAAACTACCAAGCCAGAGTACAGTAGGGGCAGAGGAAATTTTCGATGGAGCGGTGAAATGCTTAGAGATTGGAAAGAACACCAATGACGAAAGTACTATGCTGGAGTCTGACATGCTTTGGGATTGTAGTTTCCTGTTTTGTACCGTCTTCTGTCGGTACTTTGATTTTCATTTGTTACATTTTGGGAGTTGTTTAGTTTTACCTCGTGCATCATATATGGTTGTCTTGATATTGTTTATTACAGGATATGCGCGCGTGTGTGTGCATAAAAGGGAAAAATGTTCTCCAACGATGTTCCCAAACATAGTTATTTATTGCCAACTTTTGGTGTTCGGGAAATATCACCTAAAGGTGGTGACATTTCGGTTCTGCCCAAGCCAATGGGTCGGGGTTGGGATGTTACAAATGATATCATTTTGGTACAGTCTGTTAGTTGAGATGGTAGCATGAAGATAAGATGTGTCGGAACTTGAAATATATAACATAAAAAAGGCGTCACTAACCTCTTTATGATGAATTTCAAGTTACTGGGGTGCATGTATAAAAAGTGTCGTTAAACACTTATAAGCATGTTGTCTCCTCATCGTCATGAGTTTAGTCGATAAGAGTTGAGTATCATGCATTAGTAAAGAGACTTTTCACTAGGATTGCAAAATCCACATGTTATTTCAAATTCTTGTTTTTGAAATTATGTTACTATGACCTTGCTTATTGTGTTGTAATATACTGTATAACTGATGATTTAAGTAAGTGTGGTAACTGATCATAGATTGTTACGGTGGTTCAGGAAAGACGCCACAAGTCAGGAGACTTAGAAACCAACAAGAGGGTGCGACTGAGGATTTAAGTGTCCAATGTGTTCCATTACCATTGATGTAGTGCAATTTTTATGGGATTTTACTATATTGGAAATGGACACTTTCGATTTAATATTTGGATTGGATTGGTTGGTAGCATTTGAAGTTTATATCGGCTGTTACATTCAACAAGTAACCTTCACATGCTCTGATGGTGCTATTCATTTATTCAATGGGGATTGAGATATGAATGCCGATAGAGCAGGGCTTCTAGTGACCGTGGATGAAACCATCTTTTATCAGCTGACAATGATGACCTTGGGTGCGACTGATGAAACTAGGAATAAGAGTTTTCCTGCTATTGTAGACTGATACATTGATATCTTTCCGCATGATTTCTTTGGGCTATTTCATGAATAAGAAATCAAATCTTCTATCGATCTAGTTCTGAGAATGATTCTTATTTCACTTTCGTCATATAGAATGACACCAACGAAATTATAGGAATTAAAGGTCTAATTGGAAGAATTGGACAACAAGGGCTTCGTCAGAACAAATACATCACCTTGAGTCGCTCCAATTCTATTCGTAAAGAAGACAGATGGTTCGCTTCGATTATGTGTTGACTATCGTAAACCGAAACAAGTTACAATCAATAATCGATATACTCTTCCTCAAATTGAGGGTCTGTTCGATCAAATGAAGGGAGCCAAATGGATCTCCAAAATTTATCTATGATCAGGGGGTATCACCAACTTTGAGTTAGAAAAGAGGATATCCCGAAGTCAGCTTTTTGATGATGATATGATCACTAAAAATACTTGGCCATGCCTTTTGGTCTTCCAAATGCACCTTCATTGTGTGTTGCTTGATTTTTTTCTATGTAATGTAGCCCCTTTCTCCGAATGAACTGAGCCTTTGACCTCAACTTTTTAGAGATGACCATGCAAAACACTTAGAGATTGTATTGGGTATGTCGTGTGAACACCGATTCTATGCTAAATTCTCTAAGTGTGACTTCTGGATATAAGAAGTTTGTTTCCTTGATCATGTTATTTTTGCAAAAGACATATCAGTTGATCCTGAAAAGACCGAAACAACAATTTCTTGGCAACCACTTAAGAACATCTTTGAGATACAAAGCTTTTTGGGATTAACAGACCATTATCGTCGCTTTGTCCGAGATTTCTCAAGACTCACTTCTCCCATGACTGTATTTATAAGGAAAGGTATTCCATTCAAATGGAATGATGAATTCTAGAAATCCTCTCAGGAGCTTAAGGCTTGACTTACTTCCGCACCTATCCTCATCTTGCCAGAACCCGGACAATGTTATGTAGTAAATCGTGATGTGTCTGGACCTAGATTGGATAAAGTTCTTATGCAGAGGGACCATGTTGAAGCTTATGGCTTGAGGCAAATGCGAACACATGAAAAGAATTATCCAACACATGATCTAGAATTAGCTACGGTGGTCCATGCATTAAAAACATGGCGCCACTACCTCTTTGGTGAAAAGTTCTCCGTGTTTACTGATCATAAAAGCTCAAACCACATCTTTTCACAAAGGGATTTGAACCAGAGGAAACAACAATTGATGAAATATCTCCATATGTTCGACTTTGACTTGGTTTATACGTCCGAGAAAGGAAATTTAGTGGTTGATGCATTGAGTCGGAAGTCATATAACGAAGTGATCAGAGAGGCTCGTGACCAGTGGCACCTTATGAGAGTAATTGTTGACATGCATTTGGATTGTATGAAACAAAATTAGGATGTGGATTTCTTTTTGGTTACTCTTATTCCTTATTTAGTTAACTTGGTAAAGGAGGCTCAACAATCAGATCCATACTGCCTTACAATTATGTCGAACCTTAATGGTGAGGAGAACGTTAAGGGTTGGACAGAGATTGCAAACTCCGTGTTGTGCTTTTGGGATCAGATTTTAGTTCCTTCATTGTGCCAAGACAACTCATATATGCTTGTCACTATTCAAAATGGGACGTCCACTTGGGTATTCAAAAAATACACAGGGCAATTAAGACCCATTTTTTGGTGGTCAATTAGGAAACAAAATTTTACCGATTATGTTATGAGAGGTCTCACCTATCAACAGGTAAAGCTTGAACATCAACGATGAGAAGATATTTTACAGTCTGCCCATACCAATATGGAAATGGTAACAGATTTCCATAGACTTTGTCACCGACCTACCACAGACACTTCATAAGTATGATGCTATCTCGATAATTGTGGACCAACTCACAAAGTTGGTACACTTTATCCCAATTCGAGCCCAATATGGTTGTAGATTTAGCAAAGGTCTATATTCAGAAGTTGGTGAAATTTCATAGAGGCCCGGTTTCCATTATTTTTGACCGAGAACCTAGTTTCACCTCACAGTTTTAACGATCCTTGCAACAAGACCTTGGAACCTAGTTGATCATGAGCACGACATGTCATCCATAAACAGATAGCCAGTTGGAACATATTATCCCAACACTGGAAGGCATGTTTAGAGTTTGTGTTATGGATTTTGGTGGTTCGTGGGAAAATCATCTGTCTTTAGTGAAATTTTCATATAATAACGGTTATCATACCACGATACATATGACTATATTCGAGACATTGTATGACTATCCATGTCGATCTCCACTTTGTTGGGCAGAGATTGGAAAACTCCACTGATTGGACCAAGTCTTTTCCATGAGATTATTGCAAAAATCCAAATGACCAAGAAACAAATGGATACAATACTGAGCCGTCATGAATCATATCCACATCATCGTCGATAACCCGTATCTTTTGACGCAGGTGACCATGTATTCTTGAAAGTGTCACCAAGACTGGGTCATTACTGTTTGGGAAAGAAAGGGAAATTAGTTCCTCGGTATGTCAGCCCATTTGAGATTCTGGAACGTATTGGTGACATTTCATATCAGTTAGCCTTATCGTTGAGATTTAGTGTTGTCCATAATGTTTCTCAGGTGTCCCATTTAAAGAAATACCATCCTGATTCTAGCCATGTGATTCGTTGGGACCATGTTATTCTTGAACCAGATGCTACACTTATCCATGAACCGATTTGTATTCTAGATAGATAAGAAAAGATCTTGTGAGGAAGATGTATCACTTTGGTACGTATTATGGCAGCGTGGTCAGATTCAATAGGAAACTGGGGAATGAGAGAAGTTTATGATGGAGCAATGCCCAGAACTCTTCAAAGGCACCGCAAACCTCAAACTTTTCGAGGACGAAAAATCCAATGGTGGGGAGAATGTAACACCTCTGATTTGAGCCATTTTCCTATTTATTTTATGCATTTTAAGTTATGATATGATTGGGTTGTATTGAAGGAAGTTTCAGAAGGGTTTGGTGGTGTTCAAGGAGGAGGAAGATGAACTGGAGCCGAAATTTGGTTGTAGGAGGTAGTTCATGGTGTGCAATACTATTCACGCTGTGAATGGTTTTTGGGCAGATTTGGAGGAGATTTGATATGTGGCCATTTGTGGTGTGAAATTCAATTCACGAAATGAATGGGGTTTAGGCATTTTAATGTTAAAGCACCTTAAATTTCAGCGGGTGAGCATTGACGGTGTGAAATATTTATTGCGCCATGAATTGTGATTGCCCCAAAAATTTACAACATGAACTCTTTTGTCAAGCCGCAATTTATGTTAGTTCCAGCCAACCTATTAATTTCGGTGCCTCTTCAGTTCTTACTAGTCTTCCTTCATTCCCCTCGAACTCTAAGAATCCTCTAGGCAATTTTGGTGAGCATATTCCTTAGTGAGACCGATCTCAATGAATCTTCGAGCATTGGACCTAAGGAATCAAATGTAAGAATTCTAGTTCTTCTCCTTTGAAATCTCATTATTTTCTTTTTAGAGAAACCCTAGACCTGCACTGTCATTCCTGGACCAATGGACTAAGGCTGGTTTTGATAGAACTTTAGGATTTGTTGAAGGAACAGAAACGGGAGACCGAATTTGCAAATCATGGAATGATTCTTCGTGTCAAACACATTGGAGGTCGGCGGATTCTCCTTCATTTCAATTTCTTATAGAATGTGAAGGCTCTTGTATTCTAAAGAAATTGCTCCTTCCTCTTGGTTGGAAAACTCTTGTTAAACCCATGCTGGAAACTCTCTTGTTGGCTGGTTTTTAAATCTTGGATTGTGGGTGACGCTCACAACGTGTCTGATAAAATGATTTTATGGAATTTTAAACAAATAAGGTTTTTGGGCGTGAGAACTTGACATGGACATAGTTGGTGTGTGTTCATAGGAATATAGGAAGAGCCTTGTGGGTTAGACATGGACACAATGCCAATTATGGGGCACATTGGATTATATTGCCAAATGACGACTTGGGATTGGAGGGATGGGTTTCCGATCTTGAGTTGGACAATTTAGATGCATGTTATGGTAGGAGATGCATTGGGTTTGTGCGTTGCATGGGTGTGTGGGTTCATGCCAGGAGTATGTTTTGGTGTGAGTTATTTCACTACTTTATGTATATTATATGGATAATTGATTTCTATACTTATTTTTTTATCTTAAAAATGTGAGCTAACATGTTCTTGTTTTAGTGACATTTTTGGGAAGTCTCATGGGGTATGCCTATTGATTCGATATACTGACCCCCTGCATATGCACTTTGGTGTGTATGCAAATGTTGTTTATCATGATACTGGTAAGGGGAAGATTTCATTCTTCATTAGCGAAGCATCGTGATGCTAGTGTCATGGATGATTGAAGTGGGAGCTTCAGAGTTGGTTGTGTATTGGTGTCTGAAGCAGTGCCACCTGGGTACTTAAAGCCTTTCATGCTTTGGGATTGTAGTTTCTTGTTAAGTATCGTCTTTTGCTGCTACTCTGATTGTCATTTGTTACATTTTGGAAGTTGTTTAGTTTTACCTCATGTTTCAAATAGTGTTGTATTGATAGTCTATTGCAGAATGTGTGTACATAAAAGGGTAAACTTTTCCCCAACGACATTCATAACCCTATACATTTATTGTCAACCTTTGGTGTTCTAGGAATGTCACCTATGGTTAGTGGCATTTTGGTTCTAATCTAGCCAATGGGCCACACTCGGGATGTTACACTAGAGGCCATGATTACTTGGATGGCGTGCATGGATTATTAGTTATAGTTGAACATTCTTTACTTTGGTTATAGCGGACTTTACCTTTTATGAAAATAAAAAATCATCTGTTCGTGATCTACCATCACCCAACTGGAAGAAGGATTTGTATGTGTCGACTCTGGTCTTGTACCAAGGCAACTTTTCTTCTAGGAAACCGCTGGTCATCCTCACAAAATCAACCATGGAAGCTCCTCTCCACTCATACCCAACCAAAAATGCTAGCAAATCAATATTCAAATCCAACCTTCTATGCTGACATAAATGAATACAACCCAATCCCATGTCACCCAAGACATGGGATGCGATATGATAGAGAGTTCCAAACAAATCCTTACATAAAAATATGTATATGAGAAAATTCCCATCACCTATTTAAAATAATAGTTTCAAAATAAGAAACATTCATCTGGGATGTTGGCCATTGAAGGACTATAATCTGTATTGGCTTGTAGTTCATAACAAATAACATAACACCAACATCAATTCCTCTACTTGATCTTCCAAAACATGTGGCATAACATAATTAATATGCATGAAATGCACCCTGTTCTTACCATTAAAGAAACCCCAACAATTTTACTTCCATACTCGACATCCTCGAATGCATCCAAAGCATCCAACTTAGAATATGTGATATCCAAGATAACCTGTAGTGGAACATGAAAAAATCATGACTACTAAATAATTTTAACTCAAGTAATAACAATCGTTATGTTGTAGACAACAACATAAATGCTTATTATCTAAAAAACACTTGAAAATTCATGTGTATTGTTATTTTTATGCCATTCATATTCCCATAGATGCTTGATTCCATATTACATTTGATCCATGATATAAGAAATAAATTATTATTTCTCAAGGATTAGGTAAAATCCTCATTTTCCCCTTATATTTAGGAAATGATGGATAACCACTTTGCAAGAAGAAAAATGTGCAGTAAGAATCAACAAAGAAAAATGTAAAATAAATTAATGGTTGTTGCAGTAGTCCCTATCAGTAACTTTCTTATTTTCTACAGGTAAAATTACTAGATAAACAAATCCTTTTTTTCAAACCTATGGATGCATCAAAACATGGTGAAAGTAAGTATTCTGCATCCTTTAACTCATTCAATGATTCGTTTTTCATATCCTGGGACGAGGAAACAAAATAAGGTTGGGATCAGATGCTCAATAAGGGTTACGTACAACAGAAGCTATCATGAGTAAATAAGACATAATCAGCATGGAAATGTAAATAATTGAAAACACATTCCATTTAGTCAATAACTTGAGCAGGAAGAATAATATGATAGGTCAAAATGGAGTTAAAATGATGCCATATAAATAATCACACGATCTTAAAACTTATTTATGGATATCATAATTATTAAAATAATCACATGGGCATCAATAAATGATCTCATAATGATAGAATGCATAATGTAAAACATCTGAAACTTACCATCGAGACCTTGTTTCAAGAAAGTTTAAACCATGGGTAGACTTACACCACAAACCCATTTAATAAGGCTACCCAACTGGTTTGTCTAATAAAACATACTCATGCATTGATGTGCTATATAATTTTGGGCCCCACCCATTACTTAATAATTCAAATGTATTCATTATATGAATAAACAATACAACTTAATAAATATGCCTTAAAAATAAATAATTGCTCATATTGGAAGAACTAGCATATGAAATGTCAATACTTTCCCCAGTCAAACTGATCATAAACCATCCAAATAAATATTGAGGATGATATTATTACAACATGTCCTCAGTGGAGCATAAGTAAAATAAAAGGTTATTTTTTTTGATGAATAGAAATAAAATAAAAACATTCTTGAGAAAAATACCCCTTTCACTTTTAAAATCACTTTTAAAAACTAAAAATTTCAAGAATATTAGGGAAAACATTTTTTAAAAATAATCATGGAAACTTGTAAAGTAAGTTTCAAAGGATTGAGCGGTCATGAAGATAAGAATTTTTTTCTTGTTGTATGAGTTAAAAAAACATTCCTTTTAAAATTAAGAAAATATGGGCATGGAAGAAAAAGATTCCCTACCGAGTAGAAAAAAAGTTGATTTTCCTTAAAAACATGATTTCAATATCTTGAGTTCTTAAAGAGTGGAAAATAAAAAGTAAAACTTCTAATTTCTAGAAATAACTATAGGAGAAGATAATAGATAGATTTTAAGATAGAAAGATCAAATAATTCTCCTAGTAGATACTTAAACATAAGCAATCTCAAATAATGATGTGATTGTGAAATAAACTCTTACCATTTTGGTAACTTTTGAGTCTTAACCCCCATAAAAGAAATAAATTCAAATGAATATTTAAATATCATGAATATAAATGTAATTATGATATATCATATCAAAGGGGTATTATATACACCACATGAAAGAAACATGTGGTGATTTTTTCATGTCTCACGAAAACAAAAGTTAGATGAGAAAACCCTTACAATGATCATAACATTGAAGTGAGAATTAATCAAAGAAGTGATTATGTGTAACAAATGTAAATTGAAATAAAACAAGTTGAAATAAAACATAAATCAAACAAATGTTGTTTCACACATAATTTTGACATAATATAATCAATGAATAGGTTATATAACCCAATAGAAGAAGATTGAGTAATGAAACACTTACCACTTGGTAGCTTTCAAGTCAAATCCCCTTGAATGAAATAATTTGAATTAAAATTCAAAATACCATTAAGTATGAATGATTCATGATATAGAATGTAAAATGAGAAACACATACACCATACAAAATAAATTAGGTACACAACATTAAAATGTCTTAATGAAAGGAAATCGAGATGAAATCCCTTGCCCCAGGTTCGATCCGTCACATACGTTTTTTATCATCCTGAATAATAAAATTATATTAACTATTTACTTTATTAAGAAACTTTTTCAGGTTTATAATTCCTTTTATTTTATTTATAACCATGTTATATTTATTTACTTAATCAATTAAGTTCACATTAGACATTTTGATGATATTTGGTTCATATGTCCAAAATGACTTCAGTAGGTTGACTATAATAAAAAAGGTCATTGTTCTATCATATAAAGAATAATAATAATGACTTAATTATCATTTTATACCTAAATTATAATTTTAAAACCAATAATTAAATATGTTATGAATAATTAACTACGTTACAATAATGAAGACGGTAGGTCGTACGTGCACATAGGTAACGTTTCCATTTTTGAACTATCATGATAAAAAGAAGGTAATTATTAATTTATCTTACCATAATGACCATTATATCATAAATATCATATTATTTATTTAAATACGCTTATATATATCATCCATGTGATGTGTAAATGAAAAATTAATCACATTCCTTTATGGAGGTGGTAATCCACATGTACGCACAAACGACGTCATCATTTTTCAATGAATGGAAAGAACGAGAAAATATATGATATATTAATTTTTCAAAATAATAAATATGTCATAAATATCATATATATACATCAATTTCATCATCATAAATATCCGTGAGAGTTAATGATAGAAAATGAATTACTTCGGTTCGTGAGGTGGTAGTCCACCGTACACACGAATGATGGTTTCGTTTCCCATTTGATGGAAGAGGTGGCATATGTAAGTTATTCCATTATCATAATAACATATCAGTATATGGAATATAATAATGTTATTATATCATCATGGTTGAAGAAGATTTTAATGAGTTAAAATAAGAGATAAAACAAATACACTCAGTTAAGAACTATACCTCTTATTCAGACAACCTCTTTAGGTTTACACAAAATGCCTTCTTAAGAGAGTTTTATAATCGAACCAAGGCCTCTATAGTGTGGTAAGGGAAGTAAGGGAAGGAAGGGGTTTTGGTAGATCTTGGATGAACCAAAAGGTTTTTGAAGTGTGAAGAAAAGAGGCGAGCATGTGCCCTTTTATAAGTAAGGGGAGGGGCACTTTTGGAATTTCTTAAAATTTTAAATCAATATAAATTAATTTTTATGAAAAAATGCTCCAAATTGATATAATTTTAATCTAAAATTATTTTGGGTCAAAATAATATCATGTAATAAAACTTGGACATTTTTAGATCAAGTTTTTATCTTTATTTATTTGTTTTAACCCACATTAACCCTTTTGACAATTACTGTGATAACAAAGTTTTTACACTTTAGGGGTCCAGATAGTTACTATAAAAGGAAAATTGGTCCATGAATGGACCATAATTTATATTTATAATCATATAGAAATCAATTGGACAAATATAGGATTTTTAGGGATATTAAATCATTTAATAAGCTATTATTTATTAAAAAATAACATTAATGTTATTTTTGGAACTATTCGTTTAATTTGACTTTGAAAACAGAATGATAACAAAGGAATTCAAATCTATACCATCCAAACCTCTTTAACATGTTATAATTATCAAAAAAAATCATGGAACACAATAATTATTTCAAATTATATCACTTTAAATATGTTTTAAATTATTTATTTTATTTTTTTATTAATTGAATAAATATTGTGTCAACGTTGCATAAGCATTTAAGCTAATTATTACATTACTAAAAGTTACAAATAAATTATCATGATAAAAACAAATAATTTATATTTTAAATGAATATTTACAATAGAAAATAAGTTGTTTTTATCCATGTCATAAAATATTGTAGTTATTAAAAGAAAGAAAATTACATTTCTGTCTTTATCTTTTACTTAATTATTATAAAGGTCAAAATCAAAGAAATGTTGCACCAAGTGGCCATACATTTGAGGCTTGGATAGAAATTTATGCATTTCACGCATCCAATAGTATATAAGAAAGTGTTAGAGGATAATTTTTAGTCCTTATCAGATTATTTTTAACATTAATTGCCTGGTTTACCCCCACTGTGGTGATAATTATTTACTATAGTTACTATTCATAACTAAAAAGGGGCATATTTACCAAATTTGGACACCCTGATTCCAAATATGGAATCAATTTTTTAATATTTAATTCAAATAAGTGGTAGAATTTAATTTAAAATTAGGCCCGTGAGATGGGATAAAAAACATTTTTTTAGAAAAATGACTTTTATGTATAAAATGTTTTTATATTATAACCAAGTATAAAATTCATTCCAAAGAAAATAATTAGATTATGTTTAATAAAAAGGAAATAATTAAATTTTAAAACTAATCCAAAATATAATTTGAATTTGTAAATACTTGAAAAGAAAATACAATTTTCAATAGAATTAATTATTTTTTACAATTCATTGAAAAGTAAAACTTTTTAGAAAAATATCAAATTTTGATCATAATATAATTTTGATGTGCTGATTTCAAAAATTATATCCTCTTTTTTGAATAAAAAATTCTAAAATTTTAGAAAATTAATTATTATATTTTCTTATGAAAAGTAATAAAATCCATTTTTGAAATAAATATATTTTTGAAGAATAAAATGACATTACTAAAAATTGAGTGATTATTTTCTAAACATTTACCAATACATTTATATTAGATAAGACATTAACATATATTTCATAAAGTAGTTAATCCTTTTCATACCTATCAATTTAACAACTAGGTTATATCGGTAATATTTAAATAATAATATTTCATGGTTCATTTAGGTTTGGTGTTATGTATCATATACACTATCAAACATAGTTTTCTTTTTTAAAGTATCAAGGTGTTAAATTATTCTCCCCTTTAATGAACTATATCCTCACAATTTGAACCCAGTCTCGGTAAACAAGGGTTCGATATTTGAAAATACCATTGTTGAAATACCACATTGTAAAAAGTGTTAGTAAAATTCCTCTTGAAAAGAGGGAAAAGAAAATACGAAGGCCATCACACAACTTGGTTTCCAAATAAGATAACATTAATGAGAAGTGAAAATATAGACATAGATAAGAAACATGATATCTAAATAATTATAGAGATTGATAGAGATCATTGATCATAAGAAAGTGAATAATGAAGAGAAAGTTAATGACCACAAAACCATAAACCGACGAGGTGTGAAAAGACCATTGATTCATCAGAAATAAAATTAATAGGATAATATTTTTGTTTCAAGATTATTTTCCTATAGTTGAGGAATTCCTTTACTATCTAGACTGAGAACATAAAAAAATATACTTAAAAAGTATAATTTTATCCTTTAATCAATTTCCACCAAAATTTCATTTTTTCGCTAAACGATGAGTATTCAAGTTGATTTTTTATGCCTGAAAAACTAAATTCATATTTTAATGTATCACATAATCCACAAAAGGATAACAAGCCATTACTCATGTATTTAAACATTAACCAAAATTGAAACTGTTACCATAAGTTAAGGTAATACCCAAAATTTATAATCCTTCATATGAAGAAATAATACAATTTACTTAAAAATTTCCAAAAAAGACCAAAGGTTCAACTTAGATTATTTCACAAATAAATAACCCTAAATCTCAAATAATATCAATATCCTCAACATTAAATAAAGTTTTAACCTCAAAGTCTATCTCATACCATTCATCTCACACCTCTAAAAATGTAATGACATTCTTCCTAAATAATCCTTTACATTAAACCTAAATGTTATATATACCTCAACCCCATAAAACATCTCCCAAAATTTCATTAATCACCTTTAAATCCCAAAAATTAAAAAATTCTTGATCCTATAATATTCTTTTATAAATAAACTTAATATTTATTCATCAAATCAGTTAAGTAAAAAAAATAATACTAACATGGACATCATGTAGTCTAGTGGTAGGCATTGCACCATTGTCGCCCTTCAGTTGTGGGTTTAAGCCCCGTGGCCTTACCGGATAAGACATGTTGTCACACGAACTATGGGTTTTCCTTATTATAAAACTATATTAATATAATCCCTATAACGTTCCTAAAAATATGATGAACATCCTTAAAATTAACATTAGTGATCAAATCACTTTTTAACCACTAAGGTTAACCTATTTTTTCCACAAAAAATTAATTGACTATTATTATCAATGGTCATATTAACCCTAAAGGTTATCAATAACTTTAAACTTATGTCCACAAAATATAAAATCATTTTTTCATGAATAACCTTCTCACTAAAACATATAAAAACAAAATAGTTGTATTTAAATAAATTTATCCCAAAATATTCTTAATCATGTTAAACTCCAATCACATAAAACATCAAAAGGCATATCTTTTCATTTAAACTAATGATCAACATAATACTTATCAACCCAAGACACTTTAGGTTTATCCCATATCACTATGGCATATCATAGGTTTCCATAGGTTCTATTCTCTCATTCATCATAATGGTTTATAAATAAAATGTGAATTAACCAAAGCATGTCCCCTAAGAGTGTCAAACCAGGTTCACAGTAAGGGCACACTCATCGTGCACTAGAATGATAGTTGAGATATACTTGATCAACCCTTTTCATGGTTATTAACCCTAGATGTATCTCTACAAAACCACATCCACTTATAGTATCCATAAAGTGATATATTTCTAGGAAAACCACACAATATCTACCTTATCAAAACTTTAGGATGTTATCCTATACTTAAAAATATCCTAAAATTTAGTCATAGAGTTATGTTATGCCATGAACCGACCCTATGGGGCTCAAACCACGACTACCCCAAGCACGCCTCTAATAGGCCAAGGGATATCGACCAATGATGAGTAGGCATATCACACACATGGGAGGAATTATCCTAATGTACCTGGACACACACACATCTCCAAGAACATACAATGTGGAAATGTAAAATAAGTGAAACTAATGCATGTATATATCTATAATCCCAAAATTAGAGTAAAATAATAAAGCACTGAAAATGATAAATGGGATAAATACAAGCCTGACCAAAAACCACAGAGAGTCCAACCTACTCAAAAGGTGAGGGAAACTATCAAATGAAACCACCCTGAAAAAATCTCGGTTTGTCTAGATCAATACATGCTCCACCAGCTCCCTATCATCCTAGGACACTATCAAACGGGACATCATTTGCATAAGACACGACATGTGCAGGTAAAGCCCATGTAGGGGTGAGTATAACAATAACCATTAGGACACCTCAAAATCACTAAACATTAAGCATCAAGAATGTTCATCTCATAACAAGGATATAACAATCAAAGGAAAAACCTATATATACTCAAAAAGGCACCTCACCTCTAGGCGGTCCCAATCAAACTGCCAACCACATGAATCTACTCGAAGAAATGATCATTCCGAGAGAACCCAATCCACAATCCATGTTATCACCAAAGAAACTCATACAAGAGGTAATGATCATTGGGCACCACCCAAGAGATCTCACTGGTCTATGAAGATCTCGATACTCAGATAGGGGATCACACCCAGGACCACTAGGGGACACCACAAACCCAATCTAGATCAAGGGGATCATATACCAAAAATACCATGAACCCTACTGAAATTACCTGCTAGATGGAGGATCAAATCCCTATGCAAATAGGTTACACCTATTCTATAAACCCCTCTTGTGGTATAAGTGTAGGAGTTGGTGCCCTAGAATCTACTTATGTGTACTTTATGATGACCTATATTCATAGTTTTGAATATTAATAACTCTTTATCACATCACGATTGTTATTCTGCATAACATAGTATGTGATAATGTCATAAGAGTAGTTGTCACACTGAAAGGTCATAGAAATTCCCCACTATGATGAGAACCCAGAAGTTCTATGACACAATTCTTAAATATATGTTCTATAGTCGGATGATATCATTTGAGAGACACAAATGATACAAGCTGTTAGGGTAGGAGGCTTATAGGACTTTGAGGCATCTTCTCATGGTGTATTCCTTTGGTAATATCCAGTAGGATATTATGAGAATGAGACACGTCAGTAGGAAATCCACATTATATGTGTCATTGGATGTTTCTATATGTGGATGTGTGTATTGATCCTTAAAATTTAGTATTATTATTAATGAGTATTATGAGTCACGTAATTTTATGTATTGATGAAAACCATGATAATAGATGTTCACGGTGAGGTAGGATACATTGGGTACGTCATGAGTAATATTACATTAATGAATAATGTGAGAAAGGATTTTTACCTTCTGTTCTTTAATAAAAGTTAATATCTCAGGCCCTTTGATGGAAATGATATAGCCTAAATAAATCCACGTTCATGGTGTTCTATAGGCAAGTACAATTTATAAGAAGTCAAAGAAAGATACATCGAGCATATAGGTTGATGGTACCAACATGCAACCTACATGATTAGAGATATCATGATAAAGGGATTATATTACAAAGTAAGAATATGTATGAGGTATTATGTTGTTGTGACAATAACTTATTTTTCTATGGGTTCCATGGCATGTTGCTAGATGCTAACCTCAGACTTTAGGCTGCTTCTTCTAATGTCACTAAGAAAGAGACCTAGAGGGTGGCACACTAAGTGTATTCAGAATCTTAGTTAAATAATAATAAAAATATTTATTATTTAACAAATTGAATAAATATTATTCCCACGTGTGGTTTAATAATTATTCATGTTTGCTTTATCGCATTTATTCTGTCACCAGTTATCTCAGAGAATATAATGTGAGTTGAATATTTAATAAATATTTATTTTTTATTTAGTGAATATAATATTTATTTATTTATTGGATAATAATGAATTTATGTTTATTTAATAAATAAATAGTCATTATTTAAGACCTAGTAAATATTGTGGAGGAATTGCGAACTGAGTTTAATGGTTAGATGAGAAATAATAAATATTTACTATTATTTGATTAAATAATATTTAATTTAATTTACAAGCTAAGCGCATGTCGAGAAATAGTAATAATAATAATAATAATAATTGACATGGGGTTTTGTAGGGAATAAATAAATAATAAAGGGAACTTGTGTAATTATTTTATTTTAACCCTAAAAGTATATAAACCCGATTATATTATTTTATAATTGATCCAATTCAATTTGTTTTGGTTGTGCACAAAAGATTTGGACAATCCTCTCAAACCCTAGAGAGCTCCCTTCTCCAAGAATACTCCTAAGAACAGAGAGCGATCTTCCTCCACCTCACACTCTCAAGTCAAGAGAGATCCAGGAGAACACGTTTGAAGAGGTTCTCAAGGTGATCAAAGGCAGACGACACAAGCAATAGGATCTTCCATGATAGCACCCAGAGATTCCTGCGAAGATGTTCGAAGATTTGTGGAACCCATGTGGATCACCGCTAGGGGGAATCTTCTCTTGATTCCTACAAAGTAATGATGATACAACATATATATATTGTCAAATACATCAATGAATAAATAATTTCAACAAGGTAATTCTTTAATTAATTAAATTGATTATAAATAATATGTGATGATCATATCTCTGGTTCCAGCATTCTATCCCTTTTCTATATTCTTAGATGAAATTTTGTAGATCACGATATTTATCATTGTGTAAATCTCAGATTGATCACCGATCATGGAAAAAAGAAAAGTTGGGAACAACTCATCACATGCTTCCACTACTCCTAGAACCTACAAGTGGCATCAGAGTGGTCACATAATTATTTATAATTATTTATAATTATTTAAAGATCATTGATTGATTTATGCATATTTGTGATTTAGTTTTCAATTCAAGTTTAATCATTCTTTTAATCTGAATTGCAATATATTCTTCTTCCTCCTTCATTTCTTGTATATATAATCAATACGATTAATTTTATGAATGAAATAAAATTGAATAACTCATACGGAGGTGTCATGGATTATGGCTGGATAACATAGAAGTACACACCGTGTAACTGGATTTACACACCATGTAATTGTGTTTAATGGATCAGGAATTAATTCAAAAATTAATTCATACCAAGTGAATTAATGACACATGGTGTATTTATATCTTACACCACATCTTTACCGGGACAGGGTGGTGCATGGTCAATTTGAGTAGACTCTGTGTAGCCCACATAGATGGTGTGTAGTCCTTCTGAGTCACAGATGGGACCTGTATTACCATACACGACCTACCTGACCGGTGACCATGTAACAAGGAGACCAAATGTTGCGTAGTCGATTATACACGCTGTGTGATCCATTTTTTTGAGTCACAGTTTACATGCTGAGTCCCTAGGCATGTGCCTTAGATACATGGTGAGAGATGTACATGCTGTGTAGCTCTTCTTTACACGCCGTGTACTTATACCAAATTATGCTAATTTAAAATTTATTTATTAAACTATGTAAACCTTATCGACATGTTCTTGAATGTGGTCATTAAATTTATAGGACATTCCATGTGATAGATTTTAATATATATATATTTTTATATATAAATGTTTAATTAGCATCTACACAATGTTCAGATCTGCATATCATGTATGAGTCGTATTATAATTGTTACTCTACGTGCATTAAATCATGGAAGGTTACAGAAAAATCATGTAATTTGTGTAATCATTAAGTTGATACTACATGTCATCAAAGTATGTGATAAGTTATGTATACTACATGTCACAAAGAATAAACTGTATACGAGTATAATACATGTTGGGTAGATTCGGATGGGTATTCACCATGTTGCCTCCAAGGTACATTTATGTACAAGGTTAATTTTAAATAAATTTATTTAATTTGTTTAAAATTATAATGGATGATAATCTCAAGGAATTTTGGATGAGAATTAAGATAAAATAATTGATTAATTAAAGATGGTAATTAATTGATTTGAGCACGATTTATCTTAAATAAGAGTGATTAAGAATTGATTTATATTTTTATTAAATGTTTAATTCGTTGCATGTATGTGGATGAGCATGGGAATAGATCAGACCTTTGTATGTGATTGGTTTCATTTAATTTGTTATTAAATTAAATTGTTGGCCAACATGCCTTCTCTCCTCTTATTATATAAGGGCCTATGTTCCATGGTTTATTTTATATAAACCCTTTTCCCCTCACCTGGGTGTGAGTAAAAGCATATGTAATGGATGGATATCTCAATCTAGTGGAGGCAGTCCAAGTTTGGAGCCAAGGCGAAACCAATCCAAGTGAGATACATAGGTGGATAGGTGTAAAGCTGTTACACAATCCTTAATTGGTTCAAGGTGTTTTCCCCATAGGTCAACAATTATTTTATCAACCACTAGAGAAACTAACCATTAGTAAAATCTCGTGAATATACCACTTTATTATTTTATTTATATCAAGTTTCATGGTTATTTCATTATGGATTTTTTGTTGTGATCGCATGAATTAATGAAATTAACGAGCATGCAAGATAGAACTAAAATGAATTGTATTATGCATAAATATTATCTAAGACATGGTTAATCACTTAAGTAAATCAAATTAATATTAACAAGAATGTAATAAAGATAATAATAAAAAATTTACACATAAAGGATAAAATCACTCAATTACATATATTAAGTCGGTATAGTCTTCCACTACTTCAGTTAAAATCAAACCATAGTTCAATGTGCTTGACCAGCCAACGTTGGGATGCTTTCAATTATCAAGGAATTCTAACTTGATGTTTTGGGTTGACTTAACTTAGTTCACATCAAGGGTTGACTTCCAAAGCATGACTTGGTATAACCGAGAGGCAAGGGTTGAGGAAATCCAATTTAAGGATTTCAGTATTGGGGAGTCCATTCAACAGATCAAATAAATGCAAGTTAATGTAGTTGGAATTTAGAATGCCTACCTAAAACCATTCAAGTTTCTTGACCAACCAAAGTTGGGGTAATGTGAAGGGGAATTTGGATCTTTTAAGCTAGAATTTCCAAGAAATAGGATATTCCAAATCCAATAGTGAGGGCTATTGATTTTCAATAAAATAGTGGGATAATAATAAATATAATATTTATTTTTTTATTTGTCTAAATCTTATTAGATAAAGTACTAAAATTATGCTCATCTTATTTGTAGAAACAAAATTAAAATGACTTCAAAAATATAGATATGATCCATACTTTAGAACGATAACCTTCTCACCAACACAAATTTCCAAGAGTGGAAAAGGCACTTACACGTTATCCATCTCCATGAAAGGAAATTGTATGTGCTGGAAGAACCTATTCATGATGCGCTTGGTAATGAGGCAAGTGATGAAGAGTTATATCTCTTTGAGAAACATATAAATGATGATATATATGTTCAGTGTTTCATGATATCACATATGAATAATGAGATTTTGAAGCATAGTGAGGAAATTTATGCGTATAGCATGATGTCTCACCTTCAAAATCTATATCAATAGAAGGTGATGCAAGAGAGGTACGAGATCTCCAATTATTTTTTTAAAACTAATCTTGGAGATTCCGCGTCATCTGAACCTCATGTAGTCAAGCTTATTGGATACATTGAATGCTTAGACATCTTAGGGATTAAATTCCTGAATGAGTTGCGTACAAATCTCATACTTTCATCAATTCCCTAGACCTTCTCTAGTTTTATTGTTAATTAAAATATGAGAAATAATGAGAAGAGACTTTCAAAACATCTAACTTTGATTTTCCAAGTGGATAAGGACATGGGGCATGATAAATGAAAAGTCCTTATGGTGAACAAGAAAAGGAAGAACAAGGAAAAGGGGACCAGGACTCATAACAAGTATAAACCTCCCAAGCACCATCCTTTTGAGAAGAGGAAGATCTAGGGGTAAGGAATGGAAAAAAGAGGTAGTATGTTTTTCATGTGGAAAGCCAGACCACTGGAAGAGGAAATGCATCCAGAAGCATGGGGAAGCTAAAGGTTCATTCTTTATCGAGTGTAATATTTTAATATCTACTCATTGGGTATTATATACAGCTTTTGGTTCTCACATCTATATCCAAATGCAGGAACCAAGTATATTTTTGAAATATTTATAGAGGAGATGTGAATATGAGAGTTTCTAAATATAAGAGGCTAGATGCCCTAGCCATTAGTGACTACCACCTTTCATTTCCAAAAAGAATTATTTTGGTTTTAAAATATTTTTATTATGTACCAAGGGTTACCAAGAACATAATTTATGTATCATACCTGGATGTAGATGGGTTTATATTAAATCTTGGGAATAAAATTTGTTTCTTTTATAAGGAAAAAATATGTTATGGTATGACACATTTAAACAACGGTTTTTATTTATTAAATTATGAAAACCAAGTATTGGAAATTCAAAAAAAATCATGTTCACACGACTCATATAACACCCAGCTATGGAATCAACGTCTTGGTCATGTATATGAGAAGTATTTGAAAAATCTATGTCAAGATTGTTGTTTAGAATCATCTGAGCTAAAACCACTTGAAATATGTCATGCTTGTTTTCAAGGAAAAATAACCAAACTTCCATTTGGTGGACAGGGTAAAAGGCCCGCAGATATTCTAGTATTGGTACACACTGATGTTTATGGACCATTTCCAGTAGAAGTTAGTGGTGGATATTCTTACTTCATAACTTTTACTAATGAATTGATTAGATATGTATATGTATACTTGATGGGGGTATAAGTCCAAGTCCTTTGAGAAATTCAAGGAATTCAATAATGAAGTAGATAATCAGCTTGGAAAGAAGATAAAGAAGCTTTGGTCAAATCAAGGTCGTAAATATCTTAACCAAGAGTTTATCGACATCTTATGGGAGTTTGGGATTCTATATCAACTCACTCCACCATACACACCATAGTGGAATGGTGTTAATGAAAGGAGGAACCGTACCTTGTTAGACATAGTAAGATCGATAATGAGTCATGCAGATCTTCCATTATTCTTTTGGGGATATGCATTACAAATTGCGGCATACACATTAAACTGAGTACCAACTAAAGCAGAAAATGGAATTACCTTCAAGTGATGGAGTGTAAAGAAACCCATTTTTTCCACACACACACATGTATGGGGTTTCAAGGCATTTGTTAAGGACTTATTAGGAAACAAACTAGCACCCCGAGGAAAAAAGTGTATCTTTATAGGGTATTTTCATGGTAATGATGAGATACTACCCATACAACCCCTCAAAAAAGAAAGTGACTGTCACCAGACAAGAAGTCTTTCTTGAGAGGGAGCACACCCTCAAAAAGGATAATGGGAGTAGGATTGACTCCGATGAAGTTGATGCTCAAGATACACAAGAGTTGGTACAGGAACAGATTCCAAAATTCCCCATGGAAGAAGTAGTTCTTGAAACACATGTACTATATAGGAGTGTATGAATAGTAAGAGAACTAAAGAGATATTGTTTTCTAGTAACCAAATATGGTGACTCATTATTGGTTGATAATGATGAACCTATCTCCTATAAGGATGCAATAGAGAGCTCAGAATCCCTAAGATGGAAAGAAGCCATGAATTCTAAAATTGATTCCATGTATCATAACCAAGTTTGGATTTTGGTCAATGAACCAGTTGATATAAAGCCTATTGGATGAAAATGGGTATTTAAGAGGAAATTGGACATGAAAGGTAAAGTAAATACCTATAAAGTAAGACCAGTAGATAAAGGGTTTAAACAACATCAAGGAATTGACTATGATGAAACCTTTTCACCAGTTTCCATGTTTAAATCCATCATAATTCTACTTTCTATAGTAGTTTACCATGACTATGAGATTTGAAAGATGAATCTCAAAACTGCATTCCTTAATGGGAACCTTCGGGAATATGTCTATATGAAACAACCAAAAGGGTTTGTGACTCTAGGTGATGCCAGAATTATTTTCAAGTTGCTGATATCCATTTATGGATTGAAGAAAGAATCCAGGTGATGGAACATTCGATTCGATGAATCCATAAAATAATTTGGTTTCATTAAGAACGAATGTGATCCATGTGTTTACAAGAGGTTTAGTGGGAATGCAGTCATTATCCTAGTAATATATGTTGATGACATATTGCTTATTGGAAACGACATACTAGTTTTACAGTCTATTAAGGATTGGTTAAACAAGTGTTTCTCCATGAAGTATTTAGGTGAAGTAGCCTATATTCTAGGGATCAATACCATTTGTGATAGACTAAGTCAAAGTACATATGTTGACTAGATACTAAAGATATTTAGTATGGAATAATCCAAGAGGGGATTGGTTCCATTGTCACATGGTTTACATATTTCTAAGAAAATGTGTCCTCAGACACAACATGAGAAAGAGATAATGAGAAATATACCATAAGCTTCGGTGATAGGATCAATCATGTATGACATGTTATGTACTAGACTTGATGTTGCCTATGAATTGAGCATGGTAGGAAGATATCAAGCTGATCCAGGAGAACAACATCGGTATGCTGTTAAGGATATCCTTAAGTATCTAAGAAAAACTAAGGATACATTCCTGGTGTATGGAGGAGACAAGGATATGGAAGAGGAGACAAGGATCTGGAACAACATTGGTCTGCTGTTAAGGCTATCCTTAATTAGGATATTTTTTCTGTCTCAATAGAGGATATGTGAGCTAGAAGAGTTCAAAGCATCTAGTTGTTGCTAATTCCACAGTGGATTTTTAGTATATAGTAGCATATGATGCAGCCAAGGAATCGTTTTGGATACAAAACTTTATCCAGGATCTTGATGTGGTACCTAGTATTAAAAACCCTATCACATTTCATTGAAATAATACTACAGTGGTAGATCTTTCAGAAGAGCCAAGATCACACCAAAAAACAAATAATATACTCTAGAAGTATCACATCTTGAGGGATTTTTATAAAATAGTTGAATTTTCAGTAAGTAGAGTACCCACAAAAGAGAACGTGGTGGACCCTCGATTAAAGTACCATCTTAGTAGAAGCATGAGTATCATGTGAGAGCTAGCGGACTAAAGGTTGTTAGCAATTAGCTCTAGTGTAAGTGGGATTCTGTTGGATTTGGTTCCCTAGAACCAACTTTGGTGTTCTTTATGATAACCTGTATTCATAGTTTTGAATATTAATAAATTTTTTATCACATCATGATTTTTCTTATCTGTAACATAGTACATGATAATGTCCTAAGAGTAGATGTCGCACTGAAATGTCATAATAGTTCCCCACTAAGATGAGAACCTAGAAGTGCTACAACACTATTCTTAACTATATGTTCTATAGAAATATGATATCTTTTGAGGGACATAGATGATACAGGCTATCAGGGGTGGAGACTCATAGGACTTTGATGCACCTTCTCATGATATATTACCTTAGTAATATCCAGTAAGATATTATGATAATGAGACCTGCCATTAGGAAATACACATTTATATGTGTCATTGGATGTTCCTATCTACGAATGTTTGTATTGATCCTTAGACTTTAAGATTATTATTAATGAGTATTCTGAGTTGTTTAATTTTATGTATTGATGAAAACTGTGATGATAGATGTTTGTGGTGAGGTAGGATATGTTGGGCGCGTCATGAGTAATATTACATTAATGAATAGTGAAAGAAATGATTTGTCCCTTATGTTATTTAACAAAAGTTAATATCTCGGGACCTTTGATATAAATGACATATCGTAAATAAATCCATGGCCATGGTGTTCTATAGGAAAGTTCAATTTACAAGATGTAAAATAAAGTGACATAGAGCATATAGGTTGATGGCACCAGCATGCAACCTACTTGATTATAGAAAATGTGATAAAGGGATTATATTACACAGTAACCGTTCGTATGAGGTATTATATCATTATGACATTAACTTCTTTCTCTATAGGTTCCTTAGCGTGTTGTTAGATGCTAAACTTGTACTTTAGGGTGCTTCAATTAATGCCACTAAGAAAGAGTCCTAGAGGGTCACACACTAAGTATATCCAGAATCTTAGTTAAATAATAATAATATTATTTATTATTTAAAAAATTGAATAAATATTATTCCCACATGTGGTTCAATAATTATTCATGTTTTATTGATCGTATTTATTCCCTCACAAGTTATTCAAGAGAATATAATGTGAGCAGAATATTTAATAAATATTTATTTTCTATTTAGTGAATATAGAATTTATTTATTTATTGGAAAATAATGCATTGATATTTATTTAATAAATAAATAGTCATTATTCAAGGCTTGATAAATATTGTGAAGTAATGACGGATCAAGTTTAATGGTCCGATGATAAATAATAAATAATGAATAATATTTGATTAAATAATATTTAATTTAATTCTCAAGTTAAGCGCATGTCGAGAAATAATAATAATAATAATATTATTATTATTTGAGATGGGTTTCTGTAGAGATTACATAAATAATAAATGGTACTTGTGAAATTATTTTATTTTAACCCTATAAGTATATAAAACCAATTATATTATTTTAAATTTGAGCCAATTCATTTTGTTTTGGTTGTAAACAATGGATTTGGAGAATCCTCTCAAAACCCATAGAGTTGCCTTCTCCAAGAACGTTCCCAATAATAGAGAGGGATATTCCTCCATCTCACAATCTCAAGTCAAGAGATATCTAGGAGAATTATTTGGAAGTGATTCTCAAGGAGATCAAAGGCGGACAACATAAGTGATAGGGTCTTTCGTACTAGCACCCAGAGATTCCTACAGTGACGTTCATAGATTTGTGGAACACATATAGATCACCACTAGAGGTAATCTACTCTTTATTCCTATAACGTAATGATGATACAATACATATAAGTTTTCAGATCCATAAATGAAGAAAGAATTAAAAAATGGTAATTATTTAATTAATTAAATTTATTATAAATAATATGTGATGATCCTCTCTCTAGTTCCAGTGTTATATCCCTTGTCTATATTATTTGATTCAATTATGTAGATCACGATGTTTATCGTCGTGTAAATCTCAGATTGATCATAGATCACGTAAAAAAGAAAAGTTAGGAATGTCCAATCGCACACTTCCACTACGCCCAAAACCTATAATAAGAAAGAATGATATAGGATCACAATTTAGTATCATAGAGGGACACCAAAAACTCTATGTGAGACTTATCCTCTAGAGGAGATCACAATCTAGAGATGTGGACATAATGTCACACTGTACCCTTAAGGGGATAGACCTAGGGAACACACTTAACTGATACTGGTCCAATTATTAAGAAATAAAGGACTCCAAACACCCTCAAAGGGGGTACACGATGTGTACTGGGGGTACACAGTGTAATGACCCACCAATTCTCATTGGCTTGAGAGTACAACAAGTCATTACTTGTCCTTAAGCGACATCCCCAAGACGCCAAAGGCTGGAAATAAATTCCGAAGGGTTTCAAATACAAGTTGGGGGATGATTTACCCTTTAATAAATAACCCATAAACCAACCAAGCATAACCAAAAATTCACTATATGATTCATGAACAAATGAATGACAACTAAACAACTTCATTTATGTAAAACCACATCAAAGTGCACAACAACGGAAGACCAAACTAATAAAAAAAGTACACAATGGATGAACAATTCAAGACTCTCAAAAGACACCATGACTCCATGCTCCATAAGATCTAAGCTCCACAACATCTCCCAAGAATCACCACAAGCCACTAGAAATAAGATACTTTAACTTTACCTGTGTCCCAGAACATGACATCTGCAAAATCACCAAAGTGCCAACGTAGGGGTGAGTATAAAACTCAGTAGGTTTCCCCAATGACTTCCCTACTCGCACCACTAGGATAGAAGAGTTAGAAACATTTATATAAAAACAGTTTATATAAAACATTTTCTCAAAAGAAGTTTATAACTAAATATAAACAAGTTTACAAAATCATTCATAACCAAAGGCATTCTAAGAGTAATTGAAACCAATTTTACAGCAAGTTATTTTTCTATAAAAATAACCAAACAAGATTTAGAACCATTTCACAAACATCCCTTTTTGGCATACCCAACCATTTCCCAACCCATGATACCAACTATTCATGCTTCACTATGACAGTTCCATACTCATGAGCGGTCTCTCATTGATCTACCAAGTCGTCACAAGATAATTTTTTCCCATGTGCCATTACACCTTTGGCACCGAGCATAAGGTCATATTTCAACCAAGCCTCATACAAGTAGTTACCATGTGACATTAAACGTTTGGCACCAAGAACAAGGTCATATTTCAACCAAGCATCATACATGAAACATGAACACACACAACATATTCTCAAAGATCATGCCAAAACACCCTTTCAATAAAAACACCTTTTTATTGAAAACCATTTCCATCAAAACCATTTCAATTCCAAACCATTTCAATAAAACTCCCTTTTTATTGAAAACCAAATCCATAAAAGTCACTTTAATCTCAAACCATTTCAATAAAACACCCTTTTTATTGAAAACCCATTTTTCATTAAACCATTTACAATTTCTGCAATCCATAATTTAAAATCAACATTTTAAATTCCAGAAGCCAAATCACTTTGCACAACAATTCACCAAGATTTCACAATTTCATCAAGACCATAAATCATCACTAAAGAAGATTTATTCCATGATTTTCAAAATAAAATACATTTAAATAAACCAATTTTAAACTAATACAATAAATTCTAGCAAGAGGAGTCGAGAGTGAAGCCACCTACCTCAAAGGTTTTGACGAAAACCCCAACAAACAGAGAACACACAAGAAAACCGGGTTGATTCTTCAAAAACCCACCTTAGATCTCTTCTCCTAGAAAGATCAAGACCAAATATCATCATATTTGGCATCCAAACACTTAGGTATACCCATAAAGGGCATAGATCTAAGAAACTGAGAGAAGAGGAGAAGTAGATCTAAGTAGATATAAGAAACCGATCAAGAACGATGAAGAATGATCACATACCTCAAGAATATGGCTTTGATTCACCAAGGGAAGCCTTTGGATCACATCCAGAACAATGGGAAAACCTTCTCTGACCTTAGGAGAATAAAAATCCTGAGTTAGGGCTACTTAGGAGAAAAAATGAGCAACTTAGAGGCAAAAATGTGTGAGATCCACATTTATAGGATCTCGTTTATGTGGCTGCACGGTTTGCCTGCACGGTTAGACAAACCGTGTGCTAACCGTACGTTGGACACTACCTCGAAAGACCCTCCAGAAAAGTTTGGCCACACGGTTAGACAAACCGTGTGCTGCCCGTGTGGAAGCTACTGTCTCCAAGACCAACTACGCACGATTTTGCCGCACGGTTTAGACAAACCGTGCACTATCTGTGTGACTTCCCCTTTGCTTCAAAACTTCATTCAAAGTTCTCCCAACTCTCCCATTCATCACCCTTAACCTTTATAACCATTAAAATAATCAAGAAAGGGTTACATACAAAAAATTGGGGGGTACTACCTTCTCCCCACCATTGCTCTTTCCATCCTCGGAAAGTAGAAAACCTTCATCCAACTGAAAGAGTTCCGACCACTGCTCTTTCATTTCCTTTTCACGTTCCCAAGTCTCTTCCTGAATCTGACCATGCTTCCATAAAACACGCACTAGATCGATGTTTTTTCCATGCAATACTTTTTCTTTCCTATCCATAATCCGTACCGAGATATGTATCAACGAAGCATCTAGATCTAAGTCAACGTGATCCCATCTGATCACATGGTCAGAATCAGGCTGATACTTTTTCAACTGAGATACATGGAACACATTATGCACCGAACTGAACCGTGGTGGTAATGAAAACCAATATTAAACCTCTCTAACCCATTCCAGTATCTCAAAAGGGCCAATTTATCTAGTAGATAACTTTCCCTACTTCCCGAAACGATGATGTCCAAGCCTTGTGGAGATCCTCAAGAAGACATGATCACCCACAACGAACGACAACGGTCTTTGATGTTGATATGCATAAGATTTCTGATGACTCTAAGACATCTCCATCCACTTTATAATCAACTAGATCTTCTCTATTGTTTCTTGGATAAGGCTTGGCCCAACTAGTGAAGTTTCACCCGTTTCCACCTAGCATAGTGGAGAACGACAAGGACGCTCATACAATGCTTCAGATGGAGCCATGCGTATCGAGGCTTGATATCTGTTATTGTATGAGAACTCCACTAAGGGTATATGCTCCTCCCATGAGCCACCAAAATCCATTACATAAGCCCACAACATATCTTCCAAAGTTTGTATCGTCTGCTTGGATTTCCCATCCGTCTGAGGATGATACACCGTTCTCATAATCAACTGAGTTCCAAGGGCTTGCTGTAATGATTTCTAGAAATGATATGTGAACCTCGGATCTAGATCTAAGACTATAGACACTACTACACCATGCCTCTTTACCACTTCTCAGATATAGATTTTTGAAATATCTTCCACCGTATGAGTTTCACGAATAGGGATGAAATGGGCCGACTTGATTAGACGATCCACTATCACCCAAATGGAATCGTGTTTCCGAACCGTTCCTGGAAGACCTATAACAAAATCCATTGCTAACTAATCCCATTTCCACACTGAGATAGGCAAAGATTGTAACATACCAGCTGGTCTCTGATGCTCTGCTTTAACCTGCTGACAAGTTAAGCACCGTGAGACGAACTCGGCCACCTTCCTTTTCATGAAACTCCACCAAAAATACGCCTTCAACGACTTATACATCTTATATGTAACTAGGTGTAAAAACCATATTTAATGGTGGTAATCATGAAGGAGTTGTTCTTGACAAACCATAGGTACAACCATCTGATCTCTAAAACACAAAACTGAACCTCCATTAAGTTTCCATCCATCAATGGTATCCCCACCATTGAGTTTTGAACTTACAACCAGACATTATACATCAGATGTTTGTGCTTCTTTGATCATATTTACTAAATTAGGAACAAGTGTAGCCAAAAATAAAACAGCAACATCACCTCGGTCTTCACATTCCACATGTATGTCAGCTAAGATCGACATTAACTGCTATTCATCTGAATCTTCTTTCACTAACTAAGCATATGAATTTATACTCAATGCATCCAACACTGAATTTCCTTTTCCTAGTGTGTACATAAAGTCAAAGTCAAACATTTGAAGATACTCCATCCACCTCCTTTGCCTCGAATTCAAATCTCGCTATGAGAAAATGTGTTTCATGATTTTGTGATCTGTAAACTTAGTGAATTTCTCACCAAAGAGATAATGTCTCCATGTTTTCAATGCATGGATGACTGCAACTAACTCCAAATCATGTGTTGGGAAATTCTTCTCATGCACCCTCAACTTCATTGAGACATAAGCAACCACATGATCTCTTTGCATGAGAACACAACTCAACCCTGATCCCGAAGCATCACAATACACCATATACCCCTATCCTGATTCTGGAAAGATCAATATAGGTGCCTATGTAATCCAAACTTTCAATTCCTGAAAGGATTTTTGACATTCTTCCATCCATTGGAATGGATAATTCTTCTTAGTCAGAGCTGTCATTGGTGAAGCTAGTCATGATAAATCACGCACGAAGTGTCGGTAGTAACCAACTAGACCAAGAAAACTTCGTATCTCGAACACATTATTTGGTGGTTTCCACGAGATAACTACTTCTATCTTTTCAGGATCAATAGAAACACCTTTCTCAGAAATTACATGGCCAAGGAAACGTACTTCCTATATCCAAAAATCACACTTTGATAATTTTGCATACAAATGATGATCCCTCAAGATTTGTAACACTGTTTCCAGGTGCACCTAGTGATCATCCCTTGTCTTTGAATACACTAAAATGTCATCCACAAAGACCACAACAAAAGAATCTAGATATTGTTGAAATATCTGATTCATAAATGCCATGAATACTGCTGGTGAATTTGTTAGACTGAAAGGCATGACTACATATTCATAGTGGCCATATCTACTTTTAAAAGCTATCTTTGGAATATCATCCTTCCGAACTCGCAATTGGTGATATCCTCATCACAAGTCAATCTTGGAAAACCACTAAGCTCCCCTTAATTGATTGAATAGATCATCAATGCATGGAAGTAGATATCTATTCTTTATCATAACTTGGTTAAGCTTACGATAATCAATACACATATGAAGAGTTCCATATGCCTTTTTCACAAACAACATCGGAACTGCCCACAGAGATGTACTTGGTTGAATAAACCCTTTGCTTTCTAGATCCTCTAACTGCACTTTCAATTCCCGTAACTTTGTTGGTGCCATCCTATAATATGGAATGGAAATAGGACTAGTCCCTGAAAGGAGATCAAGCGTAAACTCCACTTCCCTTATAGGTGGTAAACCTGAGAAGTTGTTGGGAAATACATTAGGAAATTGATCCACAACAGCTGGAAAACTATGTTCCTCAATCTCTTCCATTGATACCAAATTCAAAGATTCCAATTCGTAAGAGATCGTTCCCACTATTGGTGCCAACAAGCTCTTTTCACCTTTCTTTACCATCCTCTCTCCTCTGAAGAGATGGTCGATGCCATCCTTAGTCGTGAAACTAACTGTTCTCCTATAACAGTTGATGTGAGCCTTAAACATTGTCAAACAATCCATACCCAATATTACATCATAGAAATCCATATCCAATAGCGAGAAGTCCCATTTTAACTCATCTCCATCAACAGTTATAGAACATGCGCTACACACAAAGGCTTGACATTCTCTTTCACCAAGAGAAGTTTTCAATTTCAAAATAGAAGGCATAATTTCCAGTTTTAAACATAAAACGTCAACAACATGAGAAGGAATGAAGGAATGTGATTCACCAGTATCAAACAACACTTTCAAAAAGGTAGAATTCAAAATAATCATACCTCTTACTATAGATGGTCCAGCCTGATCATCAATAACCATATGCTTGGATCCATACAATTGCTTCTTCACTATACTTTTCTCCTTGTTTTCTTACTGAGATTTCCTTGGTTGAGGAGTCATGGTATTTCGAGAATCACCATGGATAGCTCTATGATGCTGATGAGACTGACTCTGCTGTCCTCGTCCTGTTGAAGCATATGATTCTTGCGACACCTGGGAAGTTTCACGCGCACCCGACCTCAGAGCATTCCTACAATAGCACTGTAGATGCCTCATTTTCTTACAATTGTGACATGCTCTAGGTTGCGTCATACACTCTCGTTTTATGTAGTCAGTTGAACCGCATTTAAAGCAACCTGCTTTGCTCTGGGGTTGTAGAGGAAGGTTCACTGATCCCGCCGTCTGGTTCTGATTTTCACTCACACCGTGGAAATAGGTATCCTTTTTCCTCTTGTTCCCAGCGGTTGAGTTCCCACCGTTTCCTGTAGGTATCATCATTCCTCCTCCTATCGATACCAAGATATCACATTCAGCAATAGTCGCTCTGTTCACCATCTCTGTATAATCTGCAATACAGAGCACCAAAATCTTCGATCGAATATCCTGCCTTATCCCCGATTTGAAGATGTGTGCCTTCAATGAAGCACTTGCCGCAACCTCTGGTGCAAAACAGACTAAATTAATGAACTTGACCCGAATGGCCCGAAGGCCTTATTTTTTTTTTATTATGGATAATCCCCCCTTTAAGGGTTGAAGGGGAACCCGTACATGACCCGTAGGCCCAAGGCACAAGGCCCGACAAACCTAAAATACATGACCCGAAGGCCCAGAGGCATACCATGCCTAATACATGACCCGTAGGCCCAGCCCACTTGAACTGACCCTCCCCAGCTTTCTAAGTCATTGATCACCTAGCTACCACCTTGCATTGCTGATCGGCTAGCATTGCCCCGTAAAAAGATGCACGGTGCCTGGTCCCGATGGCGGCTGCCATACCCTCTCATTCTTCCAATCTGGTTAGCTCTGCATCTGGTGGCTGCTACTCCTGTTGCTCTGATCCTCTTTCGGGGCCTGTTCTTTTTGAACTGGGCTACTCCATGGTTTACATGACCCGAAGGCCCTGTGAGGATAAAATTGTTTATTGAAAAATTATTCAAAATCCTCCCATGTAAGGCCTTCATCCAATTTAGCATGCACTGATAAATCCCACCATTGACATGAAATATCATCAAGAATATACGTCTCCAACTTGACCTTGAGCTCTGATGGTGTGCCGATGAAATCGAAGATACGATTCATTCTACTTAGCCACACCTCTGCCTTCTCGGGTTCAACATCACCCTGAAAGTTTTGTGGATTATACTTCATGAACTAGATGGTATGATCCACATGCCTTGGTTCATTCCTCCAGTTCCTCGTATCCACAGCATGAAAATCCTGGACAATACTCTGAACCAACTCTTGGTTCACCCATGGTTCAGGTGCAACCACATTCTCTGCAGCTTCTTCAGGTTGGTTTCGACGACGCCTACCAGGTGCCATTTTCTAAACCAACAACATCCTCCGTCAATCTCACTCTCTAGCAACTGATGGCTTAGCATTTCAAATTCTATCATATCATCTATCAGAACATTGTTTTTACAAAAAAACCTTTTTCCATGTTCAACCATTTTTGAAAACATTCAACACACTTTTTGAAAATAAACCCAATTTCAAAATACACCAAATACCATGTTTTCAAAATCTTTCACTTGAAAACAATTTCTACATTTTTCAAAAATTCGCACCTTGCACAAAATTCTTATGCATTCCTCACAATGATATATGCAATCCTAGTGGGAAGTCATTCCTCTACAATGCATGTCATGCTCCTCTGATTGGATAAACCCATGACAATGAGATTTACAACATTCTAGAAGTGTATCCAAAACACTTATGTACCCAACACCCCGGTAACTTGAAGTTCAGCATAAACGGGTTAGCTACATCCTTTTATGCTATACATTTCAAGTTCCGACAATCCTACTCCTATCTAAGATTTCGACCCAAAGAATAGATAATAATGAATTTCAACTCCAAGACCAAGAACATCAATGACCACTTTTTAGGCAAGGACCGAAAAAGCTGATACCATTTGTAATGACCCACCAATTCTCATTGGCTTGAGAGTACAATGAGTAATTACTTGTCCTTAAGCGACATCCCCAAGATGCCAAAGGATGGAAATAAATGCCAAAGGGTTTCAAATACAAGGTGGGGGATGATTTACCCTTTAACAAATAACCCATAAACCAACCAATCATAACCAAAAATTCACTATATGATGCATGAACAAATGAAGGACAACTAAACAACTTCATTTATGTCAAACCACATCAGAGTGCACAACAGTGGAAGACCAAACCAAGCATCAAAGTACACAATGGATGAACAACTCAAGACTCTCAAAAGACACCACGACTCCCTACTTCACAAGCTCCAAGCTCCACAACATCTCCCAAGCATCACCACGAGCCACTAGAAATAAAATACTTTACCTTTACCTGTGTCCCGGAACACGACATCTGCAAAAGCACCAAAGTGACAACGCAGGGGTGAGTATAAAACTCAGTAGGTTTCCCCAATAACTTCCCTACATGCGCCACTAGGATAGAAGAGTTAACAACATTTATATAAAAATAGTTTATATAAAACATTTTCTCAAAAGAAGTTTATAACTAAATATAAACAACTTTCCAAAATCATTCATAACCAAAGGAATTCCAAGATCAATTGAAACCAATTTTCCAGCAAGTTATTTTTTTAGAAAAATAACCAAACAAGCTTTAGAACCATTTCACAAACATCCCTTTTTGGCATACCCAACCATTTCCCAACCCATGATACCAACCATGCATGCTTTGCTATGACAGTTCCATACTCATGAGCAGTCTCTCGTCAATCTACCAAGTTATCACAAGGTAATTGTTTCCTTTGTGCAATTACACCTTTGGCACCTAGCACAAGGTCATATTTCAACCAAGCCTCGTACAAGTAGTTACCATGTTCCATTAAACGTTTGGCACCGAGTACAAGGTCATATTTCAACCAAGCCTCATACATGCAACATGAACACACACCAAATATTCCCAATGATCATGCCAAAACACCCTTTCAATAAAAAAACCTTTTTATTGAAAACCATTTCCATCAAAACCATTTCAATAAAACTCCCTTTTTATTGAAAACCAAATCCATCAAATTCACTTCAATCTCAAAAAATTTCAATAAAACACCATTTTTATTGAAAACCCATTTTTCATCAAACCATTTACAATTTCAGCAATCCATAATTTAAAATCAACATTTAAAATTCAAGAAGCCAAATCACTTTGCACAAAAATTCACCAAGATTTCACAATTTCATCAAAACCATAAATCATCAATAAAGAAGATTTATTCCATACTTTTCATAATCAAATCCATTTAAATAAACCAATTTGAAACTAAGCCAATCAATTTTAGCAAGATGAGTTGAGAGTGAAGCCACCTACCTCAAAGGTTTTGACGAAAACTCCAACAAATGGAGAACGCACAAGAAAACTGGGTTGATTCTTCAAAAACCCACCTTAGATCTCTTCTCCTATCAAGATCAAGACCAAATCGCATCATATTTGTCATCCACACACTTAGGTCTACCCATAACGGGCGTAGATATAAGAAACTAAGAGAATAGGAGAAGTAGATCTAAGTATATCTAAAAAAACGATCAAGAACGATGAAGAACGATCACATACCTCAAGAATATGGATTCAATTCACCAAGGGAAGCCTTAAGATCGCCTACGGAATGATGGGAGAACCTTCTCTGACCTTAGGATAAACAAAATCCCGAGTTAGGGCCACTTAGGAGGAAAAACGAGCAACTTAGAGGCAAAAACGTGTGAGATCCACCTTTATAGGATCTCTTTTATGTGTCTGCACGGTTTGCTCGCATAGTTAGATAAATCGTGTACTAATCGTGCGTTAGACACTACCTCGGCAAACCCTCCACGCACAGTTTGGCCGCACAGTTAGACAAACCGTGCGCTGCCCGTGTGAAAGCTACTGTCTCTAAGACCAACTACGCACGGTTTTGCCGCACGGTTTAGACAAACTGTGTGCCATCCGTGCGACTTCCCCTTTGCCTCAAAACATCATTCAATGTTCTCCCGAATCTCCCATTAATCACCCTTAACCTCTATAACCATTAAAATCATCAATAAAGGGTTACATACCAGAAACAGGGGGTAATACACATAGTGTGTCTTTTCAACCCCTGGTCTTCCCGTGTGGTGTTTCTTCACATGGTACATATTACTCCAAATACACGGTGTGTAAGTATATGTACATGGAATGTAGAGGTCTGCTAGAACCCAACCTTGTTCTATCTATTAGTGCTCGTATACTATTAGACATGCCCGTGTACTAACCCGTGTTCACCTGGTTGTGCCCATGCACATCTGGTCATGTCCATGTCACCCAGCTTGCCCATTACCATATATCCTCCAAGATACATATCTATATGCTACCATGATTCACATGGAGTTTGATAGATTTAACATGGCATGCCATTTTTTTCTTCTCTGCAGAAACCCTAACACCGCACAGAGGGTCCCACATTGTGTGTAGCCCCGGATTACATTCTGTATAATGTAGTATTTTCCAGAAACCCACACCTAGTTCACATGTCACCCGGATCCACCACCCGTTCCATCAATCATGCCAAAAAATGTCAGATCTGGGGTTTACCAGCCTCATCGTCACCCGCTCACTGGATTTCAGCCACCAAATCGAATCAGAAACCCACCTCCTTTATTTGTGCCACCAATATTTCCGACGAAAATGTGTTTTCATTGAGGAATAAAATGGTTTGACGAAGACTATTCAGTACATCCCTTTTATCTTTTGAAGGATATTCCACAGTTAAGTCATTCACATCGGGTTCACAATTTTTTGTTTCTAATGGAAATTTGTTTTCATTGAGGAACAGAATGATATGACGAAGAATATTCAATACATCCCTTTTATCTTGTGAAGGATATTCCATAGTTAAGTCATTCACATCGGGTTCACCATTTTTTTATTTCTAATGGAAATGTGTTTTCGTTGAGGAATAAAATGGTCTGATGAAGACTGGTCAGTACATCTGAAGGAGATGCCATAGTTAAGTCATTCACGTCGGGTTCACCATTTTTTTGTTCCCCTCAGAATTTTCACCTCATGATGATTTTCTTTTTTTGAACGGTTTCCAATAGGTTTTTTCATGGAACTGGAAACACCCAACAGTTCTATATCCAAGGGGACATGCTTTCCAAAGGTAGGTGCTTATTGGTAGGTCTGGCCAATGATTCTTAAAAACTCACATTGGTCGAGAGGATGGGAGGTTAGTCTCATCACACCCTTTTGGGGGGGAATTATTGCCTACTCGAGGACTCTATTATATATTCAATACATATTTGAAAATAATTTATTAAATACCAAGTATGATGTAGATTATCCTAGAATTAACAACCAATTATTAGAATGTATAGAATATAAAACCATCTGTATGTATCTGAGGTTCTTCATCAATGGAGATATCTATATATATCCAAGGTTCTCCATCAATGGTATCCACTTATGTAAAAATTTGTGATTATTTTGTTAGGATCATAATGACACTAGATTTATAGCCACATAGTGGTGCACTCTAGAATTTATTATCATCCATGGAGACTGAGGTTACTATGGATTTTATCGTTATCCAGGGAGGCGGGAGTTGTTTTGATGTCGCGATCGAACCCATAGATAGGCTTCCTATGCATCCTAGTAAAAGGAATCAGAACCCATGTAGTTTAGTGCCACATAAACGGGTCACATCATACCTTTTAAGGTCATGTGATAAGGACCCAACCGTACAGTTTAACATCATGCGACAATCAAATCTAGGTGGAAGGTTCCTAGTCCAAGTTTGTTTTTAGACTTATGCTGAAGTAGCCCAATGAACATGAGAGAGAAATGGATTCTCAAGTTTAATTATATCCTATTAGGAATGTGGCCCAGGAAGGAACAAGGTTGATTTGAGGTGTTGGGTTTGAACCTAATGGAGGCTTCCTACGTATCCTATTTGGAGGGGAATCAAATCCCACATAGTTAGGTTATGAGGAACCTCACCTATGGATATTCTTAATGGTTTATCTCATAGGGGAGTATAAAACTTTGAGATGATTATGTTTGGGCTTATTTTTGAAGAGGTGACCTATAGAAAGGGTCCATTAGTGATGTATTATCTCATTGTGATTTGGAGGATTTTTTGGGGCTTACACCTAAGGAGGTGGCCCAAAGGATGAATTTTAGTTCTTATTCCTAAGGATTATGCCCTGGTAAATTGGGAGTTTTGATTGGGGATTACTCCTAAAAAGGGTTCTCATTGAGCTTAGGCCTTATGTAGGCTTTCTATGTATCCTAGTTATGGAAGGAATCAAAGTTATCAAAGTTCAATATGTCACATGGATCATGTGGATGTTGTGATCATCATTACCTCTAAGCTCACGTGAGTCATGATCGGTGTGAGAAACAAGGGGAAATTAAAGATCCAAAAAACCACACATTTTTCCTTTGTTCACTAGTGGACATGGGAAAAATACCAAATAGGGAGGGATGAGGCATTGAGTATGCCCATTTCCTCTAACCTTTCTCTGCCAATGGAAGAGGAGGGGGATGATGGTGGAAGAGGCCGAGGTTATGACACTTCCCTCTCATCACTTCACCCCAAGGAGGGATTGGAGGTGAAGTATATGGAGTTAGAGAGAAGAAATACTAAAACCTTCTACAAGAAATGCTAGGGTCTTACTCCGAGAGGGATGCCCTACAACCAGTTCTGCAGTGGGATGAGGATCTAATTCCATGTTGAATAGAAAAGAAAGTGTAATCCTCACCCTCCCCACTGGGAACTGGAGGATCCATGTCTCAGAGATGATAAGGGATGGACATGATCCTAACCCTTATATTCAAGACTAGGAAATCCCCAAAATTTTACCTAGGGTAGGGATACTCATGACCATAGATATACAAATCTGCATGTACCCTGAGAATCCTAACCATCAGGTAGGAAAAGTGCGGGAAACCTCTGATCATAAAAATACAAATCCAAATGGGAGACATGCAGGTGTACCTTTCTCCATGGTTGTGTAAGTCTAGAGGTCTTTGTGGAGGTTTAAAATTGGTCCCTTTTAGAAAAAGGATCCAAAGAAGAAGAGGCCCTGCTATGGATGGATTTGAAGAAGGCCTCATGAATTAATTGCACAGGCTGAAGGTTAGGGCGAGCCAAGGAGGATCGTGTAAGGGGTGCTTTGTGTAGGCAGGTCTGGTAAAACTGATGGAACCTTGGGTGACAAACAACCTAGGTGACTACACTCAAGAGAGACTTTGGTCAAGCCTTCAAGGGTCTCCGCAAGTGTTCCAAAAAGTAAGTCGCGTAAGTCCTTGTTTGAGGAAGGGTACCTTGCGCTAGTCTCTGTTAATTAGGGTTTGGGAGAATGCCTTGCATAAGTGTTTTTTATTTGAAACCTTGGGAGGACTTTAGTTTCACTATTATTCTTCAATTTCATCTTCTTTAGGTGTTAGAGAACTACCTAGAAGGTTACAGAGGGCTTGAACGAAGCACTAGGGAAATTAGAGCATTGGTTGGCCTTCAAGGAATTCTGTTTATACAAATGAAGACCATAGGGTCCTATTTATAGGAAAATATAGAACCCTGGGTGAAGGTGTAATCTCGCGCAGGTGTTGTGCACAGGTTGGCCACACAGGGTTCCACTAAGGTATCTTGCACGCCGACGGTACTTGGGGGGATTGCGTGAATGAACTTTAGGTCCTTTTAAAACCTCAAAATTTTCTATTTATTTCCTTCTATTTTACTTAATGTATTTAACTTTTTCTCTTTTTTCATCCATGTGACAAAATAGAGTGTAAAAAATCACCCTAATAGGATTGGATCTGATCTGAAAGTGGAGGGCCTGATCCTGAGATAATGGGATGAAAATGATGAATGGATTATGCAAGGTATTCACACAGGGCTTCCACACTGGTGGTCCTCTTTAGTCTATCGTATAGGTAGAGTGTGCATGCAGGTCACATAGGGAGAATTCCTTACCTATAAATAAGGTCCTCATTTCGGCGAACAACTCTCGTGACTCGGAAATTTCAGATCTCCCTGTGCTAGTCATCCACGTTAGTCTTCCTCATAGATATTTCACTAAAGCATTTTTTCTGAAGAATTTGTTCTCATAGATATAGTATGTATTTGGCTGTGTGATGCATAGTCTTGGTCGAGTGACTTGCACGAGGATCATGAACGATATTCTTGCACGAGGAACTTGCGGGATGCACTTGAGCGAGCCACTTGTGTGAACTCACGCCTTTTCCAAATTTTATTATTTTTCGTGGATTTCTTTGAAGTGAACCTACTATTAATTGAATTTTACACTTCTTTACAGATTCTATAGCCACTAGGAAGATTCTAGTTTCTAATGAACAAGCTAGTAAATGCATTGGGGAGATGATGAAAGTCATATGGCACGATTATTACGACATCTACAATACTAATCTTCTTGATCTGGAGGGGTCTTTGAATAAATATCACCGTGATTTTTTGAAGAGTGCCTATTTTCCACTTTATGGTCATGGCCATCTATAAGAGGTCTTCACACCAGCTCTAAAGGACTTCCTACCGGTCTCTTGGTTTCAATATCACAAGAATTTTATATCTACCAACATTTCCAGCATGGGTACATATATCAATGAAGGAATATCATCTGTGGCCTATTTTATGCATCATAGCTCATGTACTCTGGATCTGAAACCACACATGGTTGAATTAAATCGGCATTTTTATTCATCCATATTTTGAGATTCAAAAGAATATCAGTCGAAGGGGTGGAGGAATGTTTGGGACTTCTTCCCAAGAGGGGGTGTTAAGCATGCAAGGATGTGGGTGTACTGGGTGTTCCATGACTATATAGAATTTAAAAAGGATCTGGAAGATGTTATAATTTATAAGGCCATGTGGGTAGGGTGGAATTATGTGTATAGTAATGATGAGTTTGTTCCAGAGTTGTTGAGATGGTGGAGTCCATAGATGAATTCATTCCATTTGATGCATGGAGAAGTTGGCATCAGTTTGTGGGATATTCACAAGATCTATGGGGCTCCGATCCTCAGAGATATGTATGACAAATTCACCCCTATGAGGGTGATGTGAGATGATACCAATATGATTCTAGCTTTAGTGCATGAGATACTGAAAATAGCTTATGATATTAAGAAGGCAGACCCCCGTTTAAAAGGGGGAATTCATCTGAAGGCATGGATGGGAACTTTCTTGAGGAAGAAGGGGGAAAGCCCCACTTTCAAGCATTAGACGAGTTGTCCCAAGGAAGCTAAGAGAAGTGTACCTAAAAAATTCTGGATGAAATTGTAAAGGGGAGAATTTTATAAGTGGTGATATGAAATCAAGCCCAATATTCCAGTTAAGACACATCTTGAATTTTTTTTGGCAATGTTTCTTAGAATCTATTTGTTGCTTATCTATGATTCCAATGGCGGCATAAGGCCATAAACATTTGTTATAGCAGCCAAGCTAGCAGAGAAAACGTTTTTGGGGTTGGACACCCCCATTTTGACAAAAATACATAGGATACTATTTCATGTTCATATAGGAAAATATCCTTTCATAATCGCGGGACCATTCTAGGATTTGTGAGGATGGATTTTGTCCCACTTTAGAACTTAATCTGTGAAAATTGGGATCAAGGTCCTTAGGAGCATGTTCTGACCATATGTCTAAGATGTATCTAGTACCCAACCCTATCTTTGAAACCCTATGAAATCCAAAAAAGGTGAGCTTATTTAAGGATTTCAACTTCTTTCCCCATGGGAATCCTCCCAAAGGGAGATTTACTGATGATAGGAAGACCAACATTGATCTAAGGTCATACATGATGGCCTTTAGGGATGGTGTGTTGGTGACCAGGATTGATGGTGAGATTATATGCATGGATTATGCTCCTTACTGGTTTTCATTCTAGTTCAAGTATCTACATAAAATAACTGTATCCCCCTAGTGCACATCAGATTTGAAAATAATATGATGGCATCTCAACTAATATGGATTCTCACAATCGTGGAGTTGACATAGATGGTGACCAACCTACCTCCAGAGGATGAAACTAGTGGGTTAAACTCCTAGTATGCTGAGGTCTGGATTACATCATACCCCGAAGGGGTTCTACTCAAAGTTGTTCCTCAAGTTGAGATGAAGAGATAGAGCATGAAGGGTTCCTCTCTTTTGGAAGGTGCTTCATCTCCTTCAGAGGATGCTTTGTCTGTGTCATGTGGTGAGGATGAAGAGGTTCCCAACTTGTCCAAATGACCTTGTGTAAGGTTTAATCCATTAGTCAGAATAAAAAGGGCTACACCAAATGAGATGGATAGGGTTGGTCAACCCGTGAAATACAAAGCTATCAAATCATCTTCACAACAATTTGGGATGTATTCGGAATTCATAAGACCATAGGTAGTCCAATTTTGGAAGGAAATGTATTCTGATGCTAAAATCATATGGTAGATTCTTCGCTCTGGGTTATGGATTCCAAAGATAGGAGCCACCTGAGATCCATTCAATCTTCACTTTAAGGAAAATACTATTGAGGTCAGGATTTATATCTAGGAGCTATAGATTCTTATCTATGCAACTAATGACTGGATTCCTACTATGATATGCTTATCAATTCATCTCACTTCAAACAAAGTATGGTTGTTATGGTGGAATATCATATTGTTATGTAGTAGACTAAGGTTAAAACAACTAATGTCCCCTCACCACAATATGAATTGACTGGCATCTTGATTGGGGATGATAAATCAACCCTGAATCAGGAGAGATATCACCATAGAATTAAGAAATAGAGGATGAGATGGAGGTATAATTTCCATTACCACCTATGATACCTATTTTTGAGGAGTTTTTTGTTATCCCTCCTTTGAAGAAGATGAAGAAGAAGAAATATTGAAGGGTGAAATCCTTGGATAAATGCCTTTCCAGTAGTGGTAAGTCATCTTGGATTCATTAATCTCTTCCCAGGACAAGTGTCTAAACTTCCTTGTATCGTAGGAACTCATTCCATTTCCTCTCTCAAGAGACTTACAAATAAGCCTTGAAGAACTATGGAGGTAACTTCGGACCAAGTATGGATCCCTGTGAGTGAATTGGCTCCCTCAACTGAAGAAGTAGCGAGGGTCGAGGAGGAAACATATACTCCTATCACTGTTCCTACCCCTGTGGAGAGGAAGGAGGATTACAGTAATGTCAAAGGTGCCTTGTAAGGTGTTTCAAGACAACTTTTGACTTTTGTCCTTATGATATTTCAGGTTCATCCTATGCACAAGAGAACCCAATGATGACTGATGTTGACCCTTTTCTATCAATGAGGAAGCTATTCAGGGTCTCAAGTCATCATCAAAGCTTTATGTGCTGAGTTCCAATCCAAATATTCTAGTCATCTCAACGGGTGAGATTACCATGGGACTTGGGATGTCAGTAGAATACATGATAAACCTTGACATTCCATTTGATGAAATACTAGAACATATTAATATTCCTACAAATTTAGCATAATTTGAGGCACTTAATAGAGAATTTCATGGATGTGGGTCTTTATTTTTCATCCAATCAATATTTTTATGCCTGATTCCCTAATTAATACTGGTTGGAATGCGTAGTTATATCCATGGAGAATGTTGTAGTGAAGGTTCATGGAGAGGACGTTGAAGTCCATATCAGTCCCACTGATGGGGGGGGGGGATCAGGCGGACCTCACAGAGGGAAGTATTTATGAGCCTCATTTGGTGGATCCTGGGCAGACCCAAGAGAGAACCCCCCATCAAGAGGTTCTGGTTCAAACTGTTAGAGTTGAGGATACTAGGGAGGAATCCTCCAAGGTTGTTGACCTATTATTGGGTAAGGGTCACCAACTGTCGTGGTTGTGCCCCATTCTTTCTATTATTTTGAGTATAACAATAATTGTAAATTATTTTTTAGGATTATAATATTCTATGACTATGTCCAAGGGTGTAGCTACTATAACAATTCATCTAGCATCAGGAAGTGAGACGACCACTATTTTTGAGGGAATAGAGTAGGGAACTTCTTTGAGTGCACTAGTCCCAGAGTATGTCTCTACCTATGACAACGATTACGAGTCAGATCCAGATTTGCATAATGATCTCCGCATCACATGTCACAAGTCTTGGTGGGATATATGGAAGATAATATATAATACACCCTTTGAGTACCTGCCTTCATGAATCCAACGAATTCTAGTTCTATTTGGAATGTTGGGATTTAGTGGGTTTGATTACTGTCTAATCCACACTGATGTGAAGGAGGTTGATCACTGGCGAGAGAAAGAGCACAAGCTTCAGAAAGACCTCATAAAGTACAAACTAATTTCCAACATTGATGACTTCTGAGCCATGTTATCCCAAGTAGAGTCCAATCATAACACAAAACTGGAAGAATTCAAGTGGAATATCAATGAGAAGACTATTCAAGTGTCACACCTTTAGCAAGAATTGGATGTTTCTTAGGGGGAACTTGAATAACTCCACCTCTCATTAGGATAAACCCAAACAGAATGGTCAAATGCCATTGCGATTACAATAGAGGCACTTTTCTAGGACGAGGAGTCTGAAGCTTGTTGATTGAATGATCTTCAATGAGTGACTGATGGGGACTAGGAGACCGTTCAACAGATGAATAGTTAAATTGAAGGTCTTTTGTAATATATGACAAAGAGATTCCATCTTGTATATGTTTCTCTGGTGGTATTTTATCCTTTTATTCATAAATAAAAATAATCTTGTTTCCAATCATTTATTCCCTCATCCCTACTTCCTTCCTATGATCATAATGTAATATTGAAACTAATTTGCATGATAAAAAATCATATCATCTAATTGTAATCACAGGGATGGGATGGGGAAATGTTCTAATTTTTTCCTAAGACATGGGGCTTAGCGAGCATAGTTTTACTATTTCTAGGTTCATAAGGACAACCATATAAACTTTTTACATTTTGTGTCATCACCCTAATTTTTACCTTAGATCGATATAAAGGAGACTTAGTGGGTGAGACATGGATTTTTCTTAGACCGCCCTTTTTGGGTTTTCAACCTAACATGTTTTGTGACTTTTATTTTTAATTTCTAGATTTCTAACTAAACCATATGGAGTTTAGGTATAGAGAGTCGAGTATTAACTTTTTTCTAGAGTTCCCTTTATGGGTTTTCAACTTGGGAAGTACAATGTATATTTTTAGGGGTGGTTTAAAGTTATGAAAGTCAGACTAATAAGGCTAGTGTTTAAGGTCAAATAGATTTGAACATGTATTTTGAGATGATAACCCAAACAAGGATTGATTTCTGGGAATGTTCTGATATTATTTAGATACTTCCAAGGGTAATCATGAGACATTATTTTATGGTTTCTAAATCTAAAACGTGAAATATGGGAATATAGGAGGTCTCTCATGAGGACAAAGTTACCTATAGCCGAAAAACCTTTTATGGGGGCTATTTTATGCAAGGCCAACTAGGGCGCATACTACATAGTCAAGTAGTGATATCCTTAGGTTGATAGACCTATTATGTGGGAAACCTATGTAAGGCCAACTGGGGCATGTACCGTGTAGTCAGGAAAAGGAGTTCTTAGGAATTCTGACATTCTATTTCTCATGGGTGAAGAATGTTTATGGATATTTGTATTTCTCAAGACCACAAGGGGTGGGTTTTCCAAGGAAATATGTTTTAGAATAAAGGGATCATCTGTATTGGCACAAACCTTGAATGGGAAACCACTCTTATATAAATTTGGTGTGTGAAGGAGTATACATTTTGTTAGATGGTCAATTTTAGGGGAGAAGGCCCCTTTCTGAAAAAGGGTGAAGTCATCATGCAATTAAATGTCATGTGACTAAGACATTGACTATGTAGTTTAATGTCTTACGGTGAGAACATTATGCTATGTAGTAAGTCATACTGCAAGGACATTATGCTATGTAGTTTAAAGTCATGCAACAAGGACATTATGCTATGTAGTTTAAAGTCACACTGTAAGGACATTATGTTGTGAAGTTTAAAGTCATACTGAAAGAACATTATGTTGTGTAGTTTAAATTCATACTGCAAGGATATTATGTTGTGTATTTTAAAGTCATATTAAAAGTACATTATGCGGTGTAGTTTAAATTCACACTGCAAGGAAATTATGGGGCTATAATTTAAGGTCTTTAGCTTTGATCGGAATATTGATGATTCCCCCACTCCTTTTCTAGAAATGTACTTCCATATTAAGGAATGAAAGGAGAGAGTTATAAGATGTGATTTGGGGATTCTCGAATTTAAATAGTGGTATGGGAAAAGGGCTTATGGCATTAGGGGAGATCTCTCCTAAGGAAAAAGTTACCACTACTTGGAAAACCTGTTATGGGGGATGTTTTATTCAAGGCCAACTAGGGAAAATACTTCATAGTAAAGTAGTGGAATCCATAGGCTGATAGACCTGTTATGTGGGAGACTTATTCAAGGCCAACTGGGGCATGTAATGCATAGTTAGGAAAATGAGTTCTTAAGAATTATGACATTCTATCTCTAAAAGCTGATGAAATTTTATGGAGATTCAGATCTCCCCAAGCATAGATTTTGGTTTTTGGAGAAAAGTACCTAAATACAGAAGGGGTATTTCAAGTAATGATTTCCAAAGAATCGGGGGAATAAGCTCTTCTATGAAGGTCTGGCCCAAGAATAAGAAGTATGGTTCCTATAGTTTTAGGTCATACGACTAGGAACATCTCACCAAGGAAATCAGAGATATGCATGGCCTTTTAGATCAAGATTTTCCAAATATGATTCGAACACATGGAGGAGGAAATTGTAAACCATGGTCTTGGGGGTTCTCAGATCAGGAGATAGAAAATGGTACAAATATACAGGATAACCATAGAATTTTTTTTAAATCATGGGTTTCTACATATTGTCATCAATTTTCACAATCAAATAAGAGGCTTCTCCCAAGGGAGAAGTTACCACTGGTTGACAAACCCATTATGAGGGATATTTTATGAAAGGCCAACTAGGGCACATACTGTATAGTCAAAGAGTGGTATTATTTGGCTAAGAGGCCCATTATAAGGGTAATTTTATAAAAATCCAACTATTATATATCCATAAAAAGGAGCCTTCATGTATTAGAAATTTTTTTACAAGGAGTTGAATAAAGATTATGAAGATTTGAAAGTGTCTAAGATTAGGAGTCTGACTTGTAGAAGAAAAGTGTTCGGGCATAAAGGAAGAGTTTGGACTAATATCATCCATGATTTTGGAATCCTTTTCATAGATCTGACTCATATGTATAAGGGGAGACATTTCTGTTTACTTGGTGGGTTCCCCTAATGAGGGGGGCCTTCATTAAAGCTCCTACGCAGATATTTAATTGTATGCAGGAAAGGGGCGTTTCATCTTTACCCCATGGCTGGGACTATTAATTAAGGCCTAGTCATCACTACATATCTCAATGGGATGAGAATCAAGCCTTAGGTATTTCTATAGGTATCGTGTAGTTTAAATTCATGCAACAAAGACATTATCCATGCAGTTTAATGTTACACGGTAAAGATGAAGGTGTCTCTATGTGAATAGCAATGAAATATTATGGTTGGACTAGGGAATAGGGCCCAAGCGTCACTATATATCTTTTTGGAGCAAGGATCAATCCATAGGGATTGGGGTATTTTTCAATTATGGATGGCCCCAAGATTGGATATTTGGGAATCACTATGCATCTCATTGAAATGAGAATCAACCCACACATAGTTCTTGAAAATTCTCCCTATATAGATCTGATTCGTATATAGGGAAAAGGGGATATATTTTTTTATCATGACTAGACCTAGAATAGGAGATTCGGGTGTCACTACGTATCTCATTGAAATGATAATCAAGACACACATAGTTCTTAAAGAAAATTATCCACACTAATCAAACTTTAACATGGGGAAAGGGGCTTATGGTAGTTTCTAGAACAATGGTTGGGCTTGAGACTTGTGGTTTAGGCATCACTGTGAATCTCATTGTAACGAGAATCAAGTCATATGTCCTAGAAAATTTCTCTATGTAGATATGGTTCATACACAGGTAAATGAAGGGGGTTTTCTTTTCCAAAATTATAGCTAGACCTAGTATTGAATATCTGAGCAACACTACGTATCTCATTGGAATGAGAATCAAGCCACATGTAGTTCTTGAACAGATCATGCAGTTTATCATCATACGATGAGGACGTTGTCTGTGCACTTTATCATCTTACAGTAATGACATGAAAATGTTGGGACTTATACCTATAAAAATGGTCCCAAATTCCATTATGGAGTGGTAATGATATAAGTGGGACTTAAACACGGGGGTAGCCCAGCTTTCTTCCTCAAGTCTGTACAAGAGGGCATCTCAACCCACTGAGGGGTTAGAGTTATGTGGTTGGGACCTAAACATGAAACAAAAGCCCATTTTAAGGGACCACGAGGGATATCTCATCTCGTTGTACACTGGGGGGTTCTCAGCATCAAATGAAATTGACTTTAACCATGCAGTTTAATGTCATGCAATAAGGATAAAGGGTTTCTTTCAGTTTATTATCATGTGACAAAGACATTATGTTGTGCATCTTATTTTTATGTGACAAGGAAATTATGCCGTTCATTTTAAGGTCATGCAACAAAGAACCACTATGAAGTTTAACATCTTGTAGCTTGGATGTTGATCATGTAATTAAATGAAATATTTCTTTAGGAACCTTGCATTAGTTGGGGTCGTAGTGAGTTCCCCATCCATTGAGATTAAGGAATAAGCTCCATTAGAGTGGGCCTTATGTATGGAGTAAGGTCCCTCCCAATTTTGTTCAATATTTAGAGGCTTATTTACTGGTATCATTGGAGTCATAAGGACCAAAACCAACTCTCCTTTAAGTAATGAATAGAGGAAGACCTTGTTAAAGGCCCGTGATATCCAGTTATGATAGACCTCCAAATGATGCAAGGTGTGTCGTCTCTTTTCATCTAGTCACTCCTATTCATCCAACCATTTTTGAGACTATTCCTCTACAGATAGATGGTTATATATGGAAATATGGAGCAATGGAAACTGAAATTAAATGGGAAATACTGATTTTGTTCTGTACACCAACGAGTATAGGGTTTCTCGCATTGCAGTACGAGTCATAGTCTGGTAATCCTATAAGGCATGCAAGAGATTTTTAGGCCAAGACTTTTTATCTTTTTCCACCATATTTTGGAGTATGTTCAATAGGGTCTTGTTGAAAGCCTATATCTTACCATTAGACACTGCATGATAGTGGGATGAATGGTTGGATTTGATATCATATTCCTGATATAAAATTTCCACCTCAGCAGAACAGAAATTAGTTACATTTTCTGTCAATATTTTATGAGAGACGCCAAATCTGGAAATGATGTTGGATTTTACGAAGCCAACAATGATTTTGGTTCCAAATTCTTTTAGGGGTATTGCCTCAACCCATTTAGAGAAGAAATCAGTAGCAGTAAGGATATACTTGAATTACTTGGCTGTAGCTGGAGGGTATGGTCCCACAACATCCATTCCCCATATGGAAAATTGTCATGGGTATTTGTCCGTATGATGTAGATCTAGGGGTTGATGAATGAAGTTGGCATGAACTTGGAAAGAATTACACTTCTTAGTGAATTATATGCAATACTACATCATTGAAGGCCAGTAATACCCAATCCTTCGAATTTGGTGGGAAATATTATATCTAGAATGATGGGTGTTGTAGGCCCCATTATGTACTTTATCCATAACATCCGTAGTCTCTTATCCTTTAATATATCTTAGAAGAAATCCATAAAATCCTCGTTTATAGAGAACTTTTTGGTGATTTGGGCCATTATATAGAGTGAAATTGGATGCTCACTGTCATATTTTCTATTTTCCATCCCTATTCGGTGTGAGTACTCCATCATGAAGGTAGTCCATAATTGGAATCATCCACGTAGTGGTAGGGCCATATGGAATAGGTATAGGTATGAATTAGTTTATCTCCTATATTTTGATTCGAACAAAAGGGGAGACCATTCTACAATGGGCGATGATGGTGATCGTTTCATCATGATTTAGATCTGACAAAGCTTTAGCAGCATTTTCCAATAAACATTCTTGGGAATTTTGTGATCACTGGATGTGAGTAAACATTTGTTCTAAGGGAAACTCTGCCATCAACCCTTGGATATAATAAAATAGGGGAATAAAATATCCTTTTATAATGGTGTAATATCAGTTGACGCATTTTATTAACAACTTTTAATCTCCCTTTACCTCCAGGCGATTCACTGGTATTTGGAGCACCAATTCCAGACCCGCGATGATGGCCTGGTATTCTGCCTCATTGTCGGTACATCCTTATGAAAATATAAAGGAGTACGGTAAGACTGCCTTTGTTGGGAAAATGAGAAAATCCCTAATCCAACTTTTTTGAGCTTAGGGTCTTCCATTTTATTCCATTTTGGGATCCTGGATTCCCCATAAAAATACATTTCCCATGTTTGAGGGTTGTCCTGAATGAAGAATACCTATTCATATGGAAATTTAGTATTTAACAATGACATTTATATAGATGGGTGCTCTTCCAAAAAATCTTCCAAGGCCTGGACTTTAATTTCTTTCTAAGGAACAAACTATATATCAAACTACTCTAGAATAACCGCTCACCATTCCAGATGCCCTGCCATTGACAGAGGATATATTCGAGCAGGTGATTTTTAGAGACCAGTTGGACCTCATGGTGATGTAGATAGTGCCTAAACTTATAAACTTTGAAGATTAATGCTAGGAATCTCTTCTCAATATCTGAGTATTGAGTCTCTGCATCGAGCATGGTTCAACTGAGATAATGTAGGTTTTTTTCATTTCCAACATCATTCTTTTGTGCAAGGAATACACCCAGTGATCACTCCAAAGCTATCATATACAGAATGAGTGGATTTGCCTCAACATATGGCATCAATACCAGTGGAATCAAAAGGTATTTATTGAGGGTATCTAATGCTTCTTGGAAGTCATTGTTCCACTGATATGTGACCCCCTTCTTTGTCAATTTAGTGAAGGGAAAACATTTTCCTTCCAGATTATCTAGGAAGCGTCCAATGTAGGCCAAGTGTCCTTAAAGCCATCTCAACTCTTTAAGGTTTATATGAGTTGAAAAGACAAGGATATCTTTAGTTTTCTCAGGATTGACTTCAATGCTGCGATGGCATACAATGAAGCTGAGAAACTTCCATGAGGTTACCCTAAAATAACATTTAAAGGGGTTCATCTTGTAAGTGCCCAGTCAGGATAATTGTATCACTGATAGGGGGAGGGGTGAATCAGTGGTACATTTTCCTTTTATGTTTCCTTGCAATTGAAACAAACTTTGCCTCCTATTAAAGATACTTTCCCTATTGAAAACAATCCAAAACACATATCCACAGGAAAACAAGTATTTAAAAAGTTCACTATTCAATAAGAATAGCTATTTCCTTGGTATGGTTTCAAAATTATTCAATACCACACAATCCACTAGAAATAAATCCTTGTAATAAAATGAGTAGGTTATTCCCTTTCACACGTGCAACACTTTGAAAACAATCCAAAATTGTGTGTGCACCCTCTTAGAATAAATAGGGTAAAACAATGTTTCTGTAACAACTAATGTTACCTATTATTATTTTCAATTTCCATGGATGTATTATTTGGAAAACAATTCATAAATTTCTTAACCATAAATGGTAAAAACTTCAGAACTTTGATATAGAATTCAAATTCGATTACCATGTATGATCTGCCCACTTTGATTTTCAAGATCCGATCGCCCAATCTGATCTACTCACTCCGATCTTCAAATACAATTTCCCAATATGATGGATGTAGCTATGTCAAAATATGATAGAGATAATTCATAACAATTCCTTCCTTAGTCCAGAATTCCCAATATGGAAATCTGCAATCTGATTAATTCAGCCTGATATGATGATCATCCGAATACGATGACAAGAAGAATACAATAGATAGCTGAATTCGATGATCAACTGAATAAAATTTTGTGATCTTGTCTCTTCTCCTTTCACTTATCTCCATCCAAACATCTTCAACAAATGATTAATATTAAAACCTTCTTCTTCTCTCTAAAAACTTGAAGCTTCTCTCTCTTCTTTGGTGAATAGTTTATCCGAGTTAATAGAAAGAGAATGTAAAAAGTAATTCTCCCTTTTATAGGTGACCCATGGATGGTTTTAGAGGGAATCCAAAAAACTTTCCTGCTCACCCAAATTATCCAAAATATGAATTTCCCTTGAATTTTGGGTGAATCTTGGCTTCATCAACACTTCTCAAATTTTCTCAAATCTTCTCAAATCTTCTTCTCAACTTCATATATTCCTTAGAATTTCTTTTCAATGGAATGTTCAAATCTGATTTTTGAATCTGGTTTTCTAAATCTGATTTTGTTTCTCCATTCCAATTGCTAAATATGATAGTCTATACCAATTTAAAGAAACAATAATTGAATTTAAATCTCCCACTCAATAGCACATTCAACCACTTCTACTTAATCTCTTCTCTTGATCCAGTTGACCCAAATCATTTGAAAACAAATCAGGGATTTTCTTTCTTTTTTGATTTTGATATCTCTTGACCCATTTGTAATTGAAACAATTATTTTCTTATTTATTGGTTTCAAATAATTCTACCTCTGATGACATACTGAATCTAATTGACTCATTATGATGGTTCAGAGACCAAAAATTTTCATCTTCACCAACATTATTCTTTCACAAAATTTAGCTTGTATCATGAATTCCTTCACGAATTTAAATCCATTGAATACTAGCTTTAGCATCAGCTAACTTTCAATGGAAAGTATTATAACTTCCCATTCTTTCTATCAACCAACATTATTTTCCAATTCATCCTGAATATGATTGTTTAGAATACAATCATCCTAAATATGATCTTCCTTGATTACGATCAGGCTGAATATGACCACCATTGCCTTTTTTCCATTCCATCCAGCCGATCAGTCAAAATATGATTGGAAGCATCTATATGACTCTTTCCCTAATAAAGATTGCATCATAAGTTTCACAACTAACTTATGATTTATATGAACTATAAGATCAGAAAACCATCATCACACTTGTTTTATCATAGTCATACATACTCTAATTTTCCCATTACAATCAAACCTTCCATACTAGATTCTATGTGAATCTGATGACCATTTACTTCCATCAAGATAAAGTCTCAATACGATTGATCCTTTCATTCTGATTTCAGTGTGAATGTGATGAGAATTTTCTTCCAGCCAACTTCTCCGAATACGATGGACCTTTTCAAGAATTGTGAGTCTAATTCTCTGAATACGATGGTCAGTCTAAATTTTACCAAATATAAAGAGATGTGATTTTTCTTTTCTTATTCTTTAGCAGCAAAACTGATCACCAAAAAACTTCTTCCTGATTATAATGGTGAATATGATTTCTAGTATCTTATGACTTTTTATCAACAAAATTTTGGATCTTATTGAAAACTTTCTTTAATCCATATTTCCACCCATCATCTTTCTCATCATACTTTCTTTCTTCAACATAATGATAGATTAACAACAAATACAACCAAAGCAAAACTTGGGACTAACAATATCCCCCTTTGTATTTGTTGTCAATACCCACTTCAATCACTTAAAATACTTAAAAATAATAAGTGATATTGTTTTCTTTTCTCACTTTTTATTCTATCTATTCCTTTCTTGCTCACTCTATTTATTTTATCTCTCCCCTTTCTCTTATCTCCCCCCCTTATTGAAAAAAAATTCAATGGGACCATCAAGACAATTTTTCCCAAATGATCTCATTTATAGGGGTTGTAACTTTTCATCTATGAATATTGAAACTTTTATTCAACATAGGCATTACATGAGTTTCTTAATAAAGAACCATTAACTAAACAACCCTAAGTCTATGTGGGTGAACCCAGTATAGAAAAAAAAGTGTATAATCAAGGTGATAAATGTTGTCCATAAAACAACTTTAATGTGATTCTATTTTCATGTTTCTTCCAAAATTATCATGATTAGGGAAAATTCTTGAAATAATTTGTTTAAAAGTAACCTACACCCATCTCAACAAACATATCAGAAAGTCCAGGTGTATAAAAACAACTTTTTAGCAACTCATATTTTTCATAACCACATTACATTCATTTGAAAGAATAGTAAGAGACTCATCAAATCCACCTTCCTTATTTCAACTCCTTCAATTCCATGAATATTAGTACAAATATAAAAAAAATTGGAATGAGGAGTAACCTAGATTGTTTCTTAGAAACAAAAAACAGAATGGGATTCCTCTCTTAGTATTGACTTCTTCTTCTTTTTCTTGGATGTTTCATTAGACATGATTTATTCCTTATGTTCATCCTTATCAGGTTTTGTAAAAAAATTCTTCTTATTTGTAGAATCTTCTGATGAGGATGTTCACTTTTCTTCATCTTTTGTAACATCTTTTTTATAATCAGTTTGTAACATTTTCCCCATGCCTTTATTTTTTTAGAAAGATATTTCAACAACTTTTGATATCATGCCTCTTTTTCTCATAACTACAATTAGTTGATACCTTTTTGTCATCAATTCTTATATCTTTATCAATATCTTTCTTCCTATCTTCTTTTACTGATTTTTTTGCTTCTTTTAACTTCCTAGACAAGTCAATGTGTTATGACCAGATAACTAAGAATTATTTCTTTTAGGACTTAGCAACTCTATTTTTTTTAACTTCCAAAACATCTAATTTTTGATAATTGTTTAGAAACCTTTGTTGAGCCGGTAAAAAAACATGAAATCCTTTTGTAAGTTGTCCAATATTTTCACATATTTTACAAATAGTTTCCAAATGTTGGAACCTATTTCCAATTCTTACTCCATTCTTCTCAAGTTTCTTTAAAAAAACCTTCTCTACCTTCTTTCTTTGAGGAGATTGACTCCCCATCAAACTTTTCCTTCCATAACCTATAGAATAATAGAAATGTTGTTGGTTGAACCAAAAATTTTTAGTTGTATGCCCAAATCCAACACAATTCCTACAGTATCCATAGGAAGAGTATTTTATTTTGTAAAAACCATATTGAAAGGAGTTGTTATCACGTTTCTTAGAAACCTTCTTTTTTTCTTATCTGAACCACCAAACTTTATATTATCAATTATAATCTTATTTTTCTTTTTAGCCTTAATGGAATCAGAAGTATTTGAAACTTTTCTAGATCTAGATAAAACATTTTCAGGCTCAGATAATTTTAAAACTTCTGAATTATTTAATTTTTCAATCTTTTCCACATATATAACTTTCCTAGCTTTCTTCTTCTAAAAAAAATTACATTCTTCTTCTCAACCGTTGAAGGTAAATTTTATTGATTATTCTTAGGTTTCTTAATACAATAACTTTCACCAAATTTAGAGATAGATTTTTTGAAACTTGTACCTTTCTCTTCAGCTTTAGAAAGTTTTTGTTGGACAAGTTCCAACTATTCTTCTTTTTCTTTCAACTTTACCACCAGATGCTCATTACAATTATTTTCTTCTTTAAGAGATTTATTTAAATCAAAAATCTCTACCAGAATCTTGTTCTTATCTTGTAAAAATATTTCTTGAGTTTTTGAGGAACATTTATCTTACATCTTTTTATTTTTCTTTTCAAGTATTCTAATATTTCTCAAATATTCTTTCAACTCTTCTTTCAAATTCATTTCAATTTGAGCTTCTTCTTCATCATAACTACTACTTCCAAATTCTTCATCATTAATTATTGAAATAAAATTATTTTCACCAACATACTCAATAGATTTTTTGTATTCGAATTCACTTTCTTCTTCTTCAGAACAATTACATTCACTACAAGAAGAACTTTCATCATTACTATTTCAATAAATGTTTTCTATTAAACATCATTTATAACCTCCTTACTATCATCATCCTTTGAAAAAAATATTCTCATTTTAGATTTGTATAACTTCTTATCTTCCCTATTAGAATAAAATTTTTCTTTGTCACCCCTTTTCTTCTAAGGTCTTCTTGGCCTTCTTTGTTCTTCTTCACTTTCTTCTTCACCTCTTTCTTCTTCATTACCTCTTTGTGGAAAATTGGCAATAAAATCACCAATGGATCCACATATAAATTTTTTAAGGGAAGTTACCCTTTATTCCTTTTCGTACTTATTTTAACATTTTTAAAAAACAAAGATAAGATTTCATTAAGGTTTTTACATACCTCATTTTCAATATCAGAATCTATAGCTTCTTATTCTTCAAGAATCTTCATTGAATTTTCTTTCTTGGAAGCCTTGAAAGACATTTATATATTAATTTTTGTTTTTTTCCTTTCATATAATTCTCTTTTCTCATTTCATAAGTAATGATATTTCTATAAAAACCATCCAGAGACAATGCTTATGGGTATATATCTTCCAACGAAGTAACCTTGACATTAAACTTTTCAGGGGAAATTCTCAAGATCTTTTCAATAGTGGTAGAATCTTATAACTTTTCACCAAGACATATAATAGTGCTCACAATGTCATTTACCCTGGTAAAGAAGTCATCAAAATATTCATTCTCACTCATCTTGAGGTCTTCATACTTCAATCTCCAAATTTATAACTTTTCCTTCTTCACTTTTGTATTTCCTTCATAAATGTTGTTCAGCTGATCCCAGATTCCTTTGGCAGTGGAAAATACTTTTACTCTCAAAAAATCACTTTCATAAAGTGATAAGAGTAAAAAATTATCATCTCTTCCATCATTGTTAAGGTTTTTATTACCAATGTCAGTGAGAGGATAAGTCTCAATATGAGGAGGGAAACCATCTGTAACAGCTCTTGAAACATCATACCCAAGAGACATAATATATGGAAATATTATTCCTTTCTAGATATGATAATTCCTATCATTTAAGATCAGAATCCTCTTATTGTTCATACAATTCAGATAATCCATATGAACTTATTCTTTAAATATTTCAACAAAGAATAAATGAAAGGAACCTTCCCTCTAATACCACTTGTAAGTGCCTAGTCAGGATGATAGAATTACTAAGATGGAGAGAAGGTGATTCAGTTATCACTTTACTTTTATGTTTCTTTGAAATTGAAACAACCTTTGCCTCTGGTTAAAGATACTTTCGTAGCTGAAAACAATTCTGAACACATATCTACAGGAACACAAGTATTTACAAGGTCCACTATTTAATAAGAATAGCTACGTCCTTGGTATGGTTTGGAAATGATTAAATACCACAAAATCCACTAGAAATCAATCCATAAAATATAATGAGTAGGATATTCCCTTTCACTCATATAGAAATTTTAAGAAAATCCAAAAGTGTGTGTGCACCCTCTTAGAAAAAATAAGGTAAAACAATGTTTGTGTGGTAACTAATGTTACCTGTTATTATTTTCAATTTCCATAAATGTATTCTTTGGAAAACAATTCTTCAATTTCTTACCCAGAATATGGTAAGAACTTCATGACTTTGATATAGAAATCAAATTCAATTACCATGTTTGATCTTCCCACTTTGATTCTCTAGATCTAATCACCCAATCCAATCTTCTCACTCCGATCTTCAGATCTGATTTCCCAATACGATAGATGTATCTCTATAAGAATATGATAGAGAAAATTCATAACAATTCCTTTATCAGTCTGGAATTCCCAATATAGAAGTCCACAATCTTATTATTTCAGCCGAATATGATGATATTCCAAATATGATGACAAACATAATACAATAGATAGTTGAATACAATGATCATATGAATACAACATTGCAATATTGTCTTTCTCCTTTGAATTCTCTCCATAAAAACTTATTCAACAAAGGATTAATATATAAAAATTCTTCTTATCTCTAAAAACTCAAAGCTTCTCTCTCTTCTTTGGTGAATAGTACATCCGAGTCTGTAGATAGAGAAAGTACAAAGTACTTCTCGCTTGTATAGGTGACCCATGGATGGTTTTGGCGGGAATCCAAAAAACTTTCCCTCTCACCCAAATTGTCCAAAATCTTGATTTCCCTTGAATTTTGGGTGAATCTTGGCTTTGTTAACTCTTCTCAAATCTTCCCGAATCTTGTTCACAACTTCATCTCTTCCTTTGACTTTCTTTTCAATGGAAAGTTCAGATCCAATTTCTGAATCCAATTTTGTGAATCTGATATTGTTTCTACATTCCGATTTCTAAATACGATACTCTATAAAAATTGAAAGAAACAATCTTTGAATTACAAGCCCTCCCTTGATAGCACATTTAACCACTTCTACTTCATCTCTTCTCTTGATCCACTTGACCCAAATCATTTTCAAAAAAATCAGGGCTTTCTTTATTTTTTGATTATGATAGCTATTGACCCATTTGTAATTGAAACAATTCTTTTATTATTTATTGATTTCAAAAAATTTCACCTATAATGACATACTGATTATAATGGAATCATTATGACGGTTCAAATACAAAAAATATTCAGCTTCACTAACTTTCTTCTTTCACACAATTTAGCTTGTATCATGACTTCCTTTATGGAATTGAATCCGTTGAAGACCAGCTTTAGTACCGTCTGACTTGAAATGGAAAGTAATATAACCTCCCATTCTTTCCATAAACCAGATTTCTTTTCCAATTCATCCTGAATACGATTGTCTAGAATACAATCATCCTGCATACGATCATCCTTGATTACAATCAGGATGAATATGACCACCATCACCCTTTTCCATTCCATCAAGATCTGATCAATCTGAATATGATTGGAAGAATATATCCGACTCTTTCCTTAATCAAGATTGCATCATAAGTTTCAAAACTTATGATTTATATGAATTCCAAGATCAGAAAATCATCATCACACTTGCTTTTCATAGTCACGCAGACTCTGATTTTCCCATTACGATCAAACCTTCCATACCTGATTCTATGTGAATCTGATGACCATTTACTTCCATCAATATAAAATCTCAATATGATTTATCCTTTCATTTTGGATTTAGTGTGAATCCGATGAGAATTTTCTTCCAGCCATCATCTCCGAATATGATGGAATTTTTTATGTATTATGAGTCTAATTATCCAAATATGATGGCCAGTACTAATTTTACAAAATATAAAGTGATACTATTTTCCTTTTCTTATTTTTTAGCAGTAAAACCGATCACCAACAAACCTTTTCCTGATTATGATGTTGAATACGGTTTCCAACATCTTATGACTTTTTATCAACAAACTTATGGATCTGATTGAAAAATTTCTTCAATCCATATTTCCATCCATCATCTTTCTCATCATACTTTCTTTATTCAACATAATGATCGATTGACAAAAAATAAAACCAAAAAAAAAACTTGGGTCTAACAATATCCCCCTTTGTATTTGTTGTTAATACCCACTTCAATCACTTAAACCACTTGAAAAGAATAAGTGATATTGTTTTTTTCTCACTTTTTATTCTCTCCATTCCTTTCTTGGTTGCCCTATTTCATTTATCTCCCTATTTCTCTTATCTATCCCCCTTAATGAAAAAAATCAAAGGGACCATCAAGACAATTTTTATGAAATGATCTCATTTACAGGGGTTGTAACTTTTCAACTCTGAATCATGAAACTTTTCTTCAACATAGCCATCACATTAGTTTCTTAACAAAGAACCTCTAACTAAAAAATTCTCATTCTATGTGGGAAAACCCAATGTAGAAAACAAGAGTGTATAATAAAGGTGATCAATGTTGTCTATAAAAAAAACTTTAATGTGATACCCTTTTCATGTTTCTTCCAACATTTTCAAGATTAGGGGAAATTCTGGAAAGAATTTGTTTAAAACTAACCTAAACCCATCTAAAAAAAATATCAGAAAGTTCAGGTGTATAAAAACAACTTTTTAACAACTCGTATTTTCTATAACCTCATTAATTTATTTTATAAGAATAGTAAGATATTCATCAATTCTACTTTCCTTATTTAGACTCCTCCAATTCCCTGCATATTTGTATAAATATAAAAAAATTTGGGAATAAGGAGGAACCTTAATTGTTTCTTTGAAACAACAATCAGACTGATATTCCTATCTTAGTCTTGACTTCTTCTTATTTTTCTTGAATTTTTCATTGGATGGGATTTATTCCTTCTGTTCATCCTTCTCAAGTTTTGTAACAAATTTCTTCTTATTTATAGAATATTCTTATGAGGATTTTTACTTTTATTCAACTTTAGTAACATCTTTGTTATAATCAGTTTGTAACATTTTCCCCATGCATTTATTTTTTTGAAATAAAAGTTAACAACTTTTGATATCATGCTTCTCTTGCTCATAACCAAAATCAGTTGATACCTTTTTTCATTACTTTTATATCTTTATTAATATATTTCTTCCCCTCTTCTTTTTCTAATTTTTGTGCTTCCTCTAACTTCATAGCCAAATCAATGTGTTCTGACAAGATAACTAAGCATTCTTTCTTTTCAGACTCAACAATGTTTTTCTTAACTTCAAAAACATCATACTATGGAGAATTGTTCAGAAAATTATGTTGATCCAGTAACAAAACAAGACATACTTTTTTAAGGTTTCCATGTTTTTCACATCTTTCACAAATAGTTTCCAAAGGTTGGAACCTATTTCCAATTCTTACTCTATTCTTCTCAGGTTTCTTTAAAACAAACTTCTCTAACTTATTTCTTTGAGGATATTAACTCCCCATCAAACATTTCCTTCTATAACATATGGAATAATAGTAATTTTGTTAGTTGAAGCAATAAATGTTATATATATGCCCAAATCCATCACAATTCTTACAGTATCCATAGAAAGAGTATTTTCTTTTATAACTTCTATACTGGCAGGAGTTGTAAACATGTTTCTTAGAAACCTTCTTGTTTTTCTTATATGAACCACCGTCCTTTATGTTTTCAATTAGAATATAATTTTTCTTTTAATCCTTAATGTAATTAGAAGTATTTAAAGCTTTTCTATATCTAGATAAAACATTTTCGGACTCAGGGAATTTTGAAACTTCTGAATTCTTCACTTTTTCAATCTTGGCCACATACATAGCTTTCCTAGATTTCTTCTTCTAAAAAACAATTCCATCCTTCTTATTAACCTTTAAAGGTAAATTTTTTTGATCCTTATTAGGTTTATTAATATAAGAAGTTTCACCAAATTCAAAGATATTTTTTTTTGAAACTCTTACCTTTATCTTCATCTTTAGAAAGTTTTTTTTGGACAAGTTATAACTCTTCTTCTTTTGCTTTCAGCTTTACCTCCAGATGATCATTATGATTATTTTATTCTTTAAGAGATTTCTTTAAATTTAAAATCTTTTCTAGAATCTTGTTCTTATCTTCTAAAAATATTTCTTGAGTTGTTGAGGAACAATCATCTTCCATCTTCTTGTTTTGATTTTCAATTCTTCTAATATTTCTCAAATATTATTTCAACTCTTATTTCAAATGCATTTCAAGTTGAGTTTCTTTTTCATCAAAACTTCTATTTTGAATTTTTCATCATTCATTGTTGAAATAAAATTATTTTCACTAACATACTCAATATATTTTTTAGATTCTGCTTCAATTTCTTCTTCTTATTCAGAACAACTACTTTCACTATGAGAAGAGCTTTCCTCGTTAACTGTTACAATAAACATGTTCTATTCAACATAATTTATAACCTACTTACCATCATCATCCTTAGACAAAAACATTATCCTTTTGGATTTGTATAATTTCTTATATTCCCTCTTATAATAGAATTTTTCTTTATCATACTTTTTCTTCCAAGATCTTCTTGGCCTTCTTTCTTCTTCTTCAATTTCTTCTTCATCGATTTCTTCTTCATTACCTCTTTGAGGAAAATTTGAAATAAAATTACTAATAGATCCACATCCAAAATTTTTTAAGGTAAGTTTCCCTTTATAACTTCCTATACATATTTTCACATTTTTAGAAAAGAAATATAAAATTTCATTAAGATTTTTACATACCACATTTTCAGAATCAGAATCTCCAGCTTCTTATTCTTCAATAATCTTCATTGAATTTTCTTTCTAGGTAGACTTGAAAGATAGTTCTCTATTAATTTTTTTTCCTTTTATATAATTTTTAGTTCTAATTTCATATGTAATGAGATTGTTATAGAAATCACCCAGATACAATGTTTATGAATATATATCTTCAAATGAAGAAACCCTGACATCAAACTTGTCATAGATAATTCTCAAGATCTTTTCAACAATAGTAGGATATTCTAAACTTTCACTAAGACATATAATGGTGATCACAATGTCATTTACCCTAGTAAAGAAGTAATAAATAGATTCATGCTCACCCATATTCATATCTTCATACTTCAATCTCCATATTTGTAACTTTTCCTTCTTCACTTTTGTATTTCCTTCATAAATGTTGTTCAACATGTCCCAGATTATTTTGGGAGTGAAAAATCCTTTTACTCTCAGAAACTCACTTTCATAAAGTGATGAGAGTAAAACATTCTTATCTCTTCCATTATTATCAAGTTTTTTGTTATCAATGTTAGTGAGAGTAGAATTCTCAATATGAGGAGGGAAACCATCTGTAACAACTCTTGAAACATCATACCTAAGAGACATAAGATATGAAGATATTCTTCCTTTATAAATGTGATAATTACTATCATTTAAGATCAGAATCCCCTTACTATTCATACAATCGAGATAATCCATATCAACTTATTCTTTAAATATTTAAGCATAGAATAAATTAATGGAACCTTCCCTCTAATACCACTTTTAAGTGCCCAGTCAGGATAATTTTATCACTAAGAGGGGGAGTTGGTGGATCGGTGATAATTTTCCCTTTTATGTTTCCTTGAAATTGAAACAAACTTCGCCTCCTGTTAAAGATACTTTCCCTACTAAAAATAATTTATAACACATATCTATAGGAACACAAATATTTACAAGGTTCACTATTCAATAAGAATATCTACATCCTTGGTATGGTTTGAAAATGATGCAATACCATGCACACACTAGAAAGAAATCCTTGTAATACAACGAGCAATATATTTCCTTTCACTCATGTAGCACTTTGAAGATAATCCAAAAGTGAGTATTGACCCTCTTAGCACAAATAGGGTAAAACAATGTTTGTGTAACAACTAATGTTTCCTATGCTTATTTTCAATTTAAATGATTGTATTATTTGAAAAAAAACTTAAATTACTTTCCTAGAAGATGTTAAGAACTTCTGGAATTTGATATAGAATTCAAATATGATTACCATGTCTGATCTTCCCACTCCGATTCTCCAGAACAGATCACCCAATCCGATCGCCCAATCCAATCTTCTCACTCCGATACTCAAATCTGATTTTACAATATGATGGATATAGCTGTGTCAGAATATAATCGAGACAATTTAGAACACTTCCTTCCTCAGTCTGGAATTCCCATTATGGAAATCTACAATCTGATTAATTCAGCTCGATATTATGATCTGTCAAATACGATGACCAGCAGAATATAATAGATAGCTGAATCTAATGATTAGCTGAATAAAATGTTGTGATCTTGTCTCTTATCCTTTCACTTATCTCCATCCAAACGTCTTCAACAAAGGCTTAATATGAAAACCTTCTTCTTCTCTCTAAAAACTCAGAGCTTCTCTATCTTCTTTTGTGAATAGTACATCTGATTCAGTAGACAGAGAAAGTAAAAAGTACTTCTCCCTTTTATAGGTAACCCATGGATAGTTTGGGCAAGAATCCAAAAAAATTTCCCGCTCACCCAAATTATCAAAAATCTAGATTTCCATTGAATTTTGGGTGAATCTTGGCTTCATAAACTCTTCTAGAATCTTTTTCACAACTTCATCTCTTCCTTTGAATTTATTTTCAATGGACAATTCATATCTGATTTTTGAATCCAATTTTTTGAATATGATTTTGTTTCTCCATTATGATTGCTGAATATGATACTCTATACCAATTGAAAGAAACAATATTTTAATTTCAAGCTCCCCCACAATAGCACATTCAACCACCTCTACTTCATATCTTCTCTTGATCCACTTGACCCAAAATATTTTAAAACAAATCAGGGATTTTCTTACTTTTCTGATTATGATAGCTCTTGACCCATTTGTAATCAAAAAAATTATTTTATTATTTATTGGTTTCAAAAAATTCCACCTTTGATGACATACTGAATCCGATGGAATCATTATGATGTTTTAGAGACCAAAAATATTTAACTTCACCAACTTTCTTCTTTCACACATTTAACTTGTATCATGACTTCCTTCATGACTTTGAATCCATTGAAGACCAGATTTAGCATCGTCTAACTTGCAATGGAAAGTATTATAACCTCCAATTCTTTCCATCAACCAGCTTTCTTTTCCAATTTATCCTGAATATGATTTTTCAAAATACAATTGTCCTGATTACGATTAGCCTTGATTACAATCAGGATTAATATGACCACCATCATCCTTTTCCATTCCATCCAGATCCGATCAATCTGAATATGATTGGAAGAATCTATCCTACTCTTTCCTTAATCAAGATTGCATCATATGTTTCACAACTTACTTATGATTTATATAAACTCTATGATCATGAAATCATCATCACACTTGTTTTATCATAGTCATGCAGACTCTAATTTTCCCATTACGATCAAACCTTCCATACCAGATTCGGTGTGAATCTGATGACCATTTATTTCCATCAATATACAGTTTCAATATGATTGATCCTTTCATTCTGGATTCAGTGTGAATTCAATGAGACTTTTCTTCTAACCAAATTCTCTAAATACGATGGACCTTATCAAGCATTGTGAGTCTAATTCTCCAAATATGATGGCCAGTCCGAATTTTACCAAATATAAAGAGATGTGCTTTTTCTTTTCTTATTCTTTAGCATCAAAGATGATCTATAATAAACTTCTTCCTAATTATGATGGTGAATATTATTTCCAGCATCTTCTGATTTTTTATCAACAAACTTCTAGATTTGATTGAACACTATCTTCAATCTAGATTTCCACCCATCGTCTTTCTCATTATACTTTCTTTATTCAACATACTGATCGATTGACAAAAAATTCAACCAAAATAGAACATGGGCCTAACAATCCCCCCTTTTTATTTTTTATAAATACACACTTCAATAAATTCAACAACTTGAAAACAATAATTGATATTGTTTTCTTTTCAAAATTTTTATTTTCTCCATTCGGTTCTTGCTCCCCCTATTTCTTTTATCTCTCCAAATTTCTCTTATCTCTCCCCCTTATTGAAATACAAATTCAAAGGGACCATCAAGACAATTTTTCCAAAATGATCTCATTTCCAGGTGTTATAACTTTTCATCTCTAAACCTTGAAACTTTTATTCAACATAGGAATCACATGAGTTTCTTAACAAATAACCTTTAACTAAACAACTCTAAGTCTATGTGGGAGAACCCAGTATAGAAAACAAGAGTGTATAATCAAGGTGATCAATGTTTTCCATAACAAAACTTTAATGTGATAACCTTTTCATGTTTCTTCCAAAATTATCATGATTGGGGGAAATCCTTGAAAGAATTTGTTTAAAAGTAACCTGCACCCATCTCAACAAACATATCAGAAAGTTTAGGTGTATAATTTTTTTTAACAACTTGTATTTTTTATAACCTCATTACTTTTTTTGAAAGAATAGTAAGAGGATCATCAATTCAACCTTCCTTATTTTGAATCCTTCAATTCCCTACATATTAGTACAAATATACAAAAATTTGGGAATAAGGAGTAACCTTGATTGTTTCTTAGAAACAAAAATCAGACTGAGATTTCTCTCTCAGTCTTGACTTCTTCTTATTTTTATTGGTTTTTTCATTGGATGTGCTTTCTTCCTTCTGTTCATCCTTATTTAGTTTTTTAACAACTTTATTCTTATTTGTATAATATTCTGATGAGGATGTTTACTTTTCTCCATCTTTAGTAACATATTTATTATAATAAGTATGTAACATTTTTCCCATGCCTTTATTTTTTCTGGAAAGATAGTTGAACAAATTTTGATATCATGCCTCTCCTGCTCATAGCCACAATCAGTTGATACCTTTTTGTAAAACTTATTATATATTTATTAATATCTTTATTACCATCTCCTTTTCCTTATTTTTGTGCTTCCTCTAACTTCCTATCCAAGTAAATGTGTTCTTACCAGATAACTAATCATTTTTTCTTTTCGGACTTAGAAACTCTATTTTTATTAACTTATAAAACATCTGAATTTTGAGATTTTTTTAGAAAATTTTGTTGAGTCAATAATTAAACAAAAAATCCTTTTTTAAGGTGTCTAGTTTTTTCACATCTTTCACAAATATTTTCTAAAGGTTGGAACTTATTTCCAATTATTACTCCATTCTTCTCAGGTTTCTTTAAAAAGAACTTCCATTACTTATTTCTTTGAAAATATTGAATCCCTATAAAACTTTTCCTTCCATAACCTATGGAATAATAGTAATTTTGTTGGTTGAACTAACACATGTTATCTATATTCTCAAATCCACCACAATTCCAAAAGTATCCATTGAAATAGTATTTTCTTTTGTAACTTCCATACCGATAAGAGTTGTAAACATGTTTCTTAGAAACCTTCTTTATTTTCTTATCCGAACAACCAACCTTTCTGTTATCAATCAGAATATTATTTTTATTTTTAGCCTTAATGGAATTAGAAGTATTTGAAACTTTTCTAGATCCAGATAAAACATTATGAGACTCAAGGAATTTTGAAACTTCTAAATTCTTCACTTTGTCATTCTTGGACACATACATAACTTTCCTAAATTTATTCTTCTAAAAAACAATTCCATACTTCTTCTCAACCTTTGAAGGTAAATGTTATTAATCGTTCTTAGGTTTCTTAATACAAGAAATTTTACCAAATTTAGAGATTGATTTTTTGAAACTTGTTCCTTTCTCTTCATCTTTATAAAGTTTTTATTGGAAAAGTTCCAACTCTTCTTCTTTTAATTTCATCTTTACCTAAAAATTCTCATTACAATTATTTTATTATTTAAGAGATTTATTTAAATATAAAATCTCTACCAGAATCTTTTTATTCTCTTCTAAAAATATTTCTTGAGTTTTTTAGGAAAAATCATCTTCAATCATCTTGTTTATCTTTTCAAGTCGTATAATCTTTCTCAAATATTCTTTCAACTATTCTTTAAATGAATTTCAAGTTGAGTTTATTATTCATTTGAATTGTTTATTTAGAATTGTTCATCATTCATTGTTGCAATAAAATTATTTTCACCAACATACTCAATAGATTTTTTAGATTTAGCTTCACTTTCTTCTTCTTATTCTTTAGAATAACTAATTTCACTACGAGAAGAACTTTCCTCTTTAAATTTTACAATAAAAGTGTTCTCTTAAACATAATTTGTGACCTCCTTACTATCATAATCATTAGACACAAATATTATCTTTTTGGATTTTTAGAACTTCTTATCTTCCCTCTTAGAATAGAATTTTTCCTTATCACCCCTTTTCTTACAAGATCTTCTTGTCCTTATTTCTTCTTATTCACTTTCTTCTTCATCGGTTTCTTCTTCATTACCTCTTTGAGGAATATTTGTAATAAAATTACCAATGGATCCACATCCAATAAATTTTAAGGGAATTTTTCATTTATACATTCCTGTACCTATTTTCAAAAATTTAGAAAATAATGATAAAATTTTATTAAGATTTTTACATACCTCATTTTCAGAATCAGAATCTCTAGCTTCTTCTTCTTTGAGGATATTATTTGACTTTTCTTTCTTGGCAGCCTTGAAAGGAATTTCTCTATTAACTTTTTTTTCCTTTCACAAAATTCTCCCTTCTCATTTCATAAGTAATGAGAGTGCTATGAAAATCATCCAGAGACAATATTTCTGGATATATATCTTCCAACTAAGAAACTTTGGCATCAAAATTTTCAGGGAGAATTCTCAAGATCTTTTCAACAATAGTTGAATATCCTAACTTTTAACCAAGACATATAATAGTGCTCACAATTTCATTTACCCTGGTAAAGAATTAGTCAAAAGATTCATGCTCACCCATCTTGAGGTCTTCATAATTCAATCTCCATATTTGTAACTTTTCCTTATTCACTTTTGTGTTGCCTTTATAAATGTTATTTATCTTATCCCATATTCCTTTGGTAGTGGAAACTCCTTTTACTCTCAGAAACTCACTTTCATAAAGTGATGAGAGAAAATCATTCTCATCTCTTTCATTATTCTCAAGTTTTTTATTATCAATGTCAGTGGGAGGAAAATTCTCAATATGAGGAGGGAAACTGTATGTAACAGTTCTTGAAACGTCACACCCAAGAGACATAAGATATGGAAACATTATTCTTTTCTAGATATGATAATTCTTATCATTTAAGATCAGAATCTTGTTACTTTTCATACAATTTAGATAATCCATATCAACTTATTCTTCAAATATTTTAGTAAAGAATAAATGAAGGGAACCTTCCCTCTGATACCACTAGTAAGTGCCTAGTTAGGATGATTGTATCACTGAGAGGGGGAGAGGATGAATCAGTGTTAATTTTTCCTTTTATATTTCCTTACAATTGAAACAACCTTTTTCTCCTGTTAAATATACTTTCCCTATTGAAAAAAATTCAGAACATACATCTATGGGAACACAACTATTTATAAGGTTCACTATTCAATAAGAATAGATACGTTCTTAGTATGGTTTATAAATGATCCAATACCACACAATCTACTAAAAATCAATAATTGGAATAGAATGAGTAGGATATTCCCTTTCATTCATGTATCACTTTGAAGACAATCCAAAAGTGAATGTGCACCCTCTTAACACAAATAGGGTAAAAAATGTTTGTTTAACAACTCATGTTACCTGTTCTTCTTTTCAATTTCTACAAATGTATTCTTTGGAAAACAGTTCTTCAATTTTTTACCTAGAAGATGATATGAACTTCAGAAATTTGATATATAATTCAAATCTTATTACCAAGTCCTATCTGCCCACTCCAATTCCCCAGATCCGATCACTCAATCCGATTTTCTCACTTCGATATTCAATTCTGATTTCCCAATATGATAGATGTAGATTTGTTAGAATACGATTGAGACAATTCTGAACACTTCCTTCCTCAGTTTGGAAATCCCAATATCAGAATCCATGATCTGATTAATTCATCCCAATATAATGATCAGCCAAATACGATGACAAAAAGAATACGATAAACAGCTGAATCCGAGGATCAGCTAAATACAATGTTGCAATATTGTATCTTATCCTTTCACTTATCTCCTTCCAAACTTCTTTAACAAAGTCTTAATATGAAAACCTTATTCATCTCTTTAAAAACTTGGAGCTTCTCTCTCTTCTTCAGTAAATAGTACACCCGATTCAGTAGACAGATAAAGTATAATGTACTTATCCCTTTTATAGGTGACCCATAGATGGTTTTGGAGGGAATCCCAAAAAATTTCCTAATAAACAAAATTATCCAAAATATAAATTTCCCTTGAATTTTGGGGGAATTTTGACTTCTTCAACTCTTCTCTAACCTTATCAAATCTTCTTCACAACTTCATATCTTCCTTCAAATTTCTTTTCAATCGCCATTTTGGATCTGATTTCTAAATACGATTTTCTCAATATGATTTTTTCTCTATTTTGATCACTAAATACGATACTCTATACCAATTGAAAGAAACAATCATTTAATTTGACACCCCCCTTGATAGCACATTCAACCACTTCTACTTCATCTCTTCTCTTGATCCACTTTACCCAAATCATTTGAAAAAAAATCAGGTATTTTCTTGCTTTCCCGAATACAATGGCTCTTGAACCATTTGTAATTGAAACAAATATTTTCTTATTTATTGGTTTCAAACAATTATAACTTTGATAACATACTAAATCCAATGGACTCGTTATGATGATTCAGAGACCCAAAATCTTTAGCTTCACCAACTTTCTTCTTTCACACACTTTAGCTTGTATCATGACTTCCTTCATGACTTTGAATCCATTGAAGACCAGATTTAGAATCATCTAAATTGAAATGGAAAGTATTATAACTTTCCATTATTTCCATCAACTAGCTTTCTTTTCCAATTTATCTAGAATATGATTGTCCAGAATACAATTGGCCTGAATACGATCGGCCTTGATTATGATCAGGCTAAATACGAGCACCATCTTCCTTTTCCATTCCATCTAGATCCAATCAATATGAATATGATTAGTATCATCTCTCTAACCCTTTACTTCATCAAGCTTTCATCAAAAGTTTCACAACTTAATTATGATTTATGAGAACTCCAAGATCAACAAAGTATCGTCACACTTGTTTTATTATAGTCACGAAGACTCTGATTTTCCCATTTGATCAAACCTTCCATACCAGATTCAGTGTGTACCTAATGAACATTTACTTACATCGAGATATATTCTCAATATAATTTATCCTTTCATTCTAGATTCAGTGTTAATCCAATGAGTCATTTCTTCCATCCAGCTTCTCTGAATACGATGGACCTTTTCAAGCATTATGAGTCTGATTCTCTGAATATGACGACTATTCTAAATTTTACCAAATAAAAAGTGAAGTGATTTTTATTTTCTTCTTCTTTAGCAGTAAAACCAATCACCAACAAACTTCTTCTTGATTATGATGATGAATATGATTTCCAACATCTTTTAACTTTTTTTCAACAAGCTTCTAGATCTAATTGAAAACTTTCTTTAATCAAGATTTCCATCCATCGTTTTTCTCATCATACTTTATTTCTTCAATATACTGATCGATTGATAACAAATATTACCAAAACCCAACTTGGGCCTAACACATCTTCAAGATACATTGTCATAGCATATGGAAGACAATTTACAGGTCAAACAAGTGGTCAGAATGTTTCCATGAGTTGACCACTAAATCATCAACATAACATTTAAAAAAATTCCCCAGAAAGGGTTTAAAGATGTGATGAATGGTATGTTGATACATGGCTCTAACATTATTTATGACAAAGGGAATTACCTGATAACAGAACACTCCCTGGGGGGCTTTAAAGGTTGTGTATTATTCATCTTCTAGGGCCATCTAGATTTGATTATATGCAGAATAACCACCCATAAAGGAGAGGTCTTGATAACCAACCATTGAATAAATTAGGAGTTCTGTAATTGGATCTAGGAATTTATATTTGGTACAATGTTGGTTGAGATCTATGAAGTCAATATAGTCTCTAATTTTTCCATTTTTCTTTTTCATAGGGATAAAATTGGCTATCCATTTTGGATATTATACCTCTTAGATGAAGTCTTCCTTGACGATCTTATCCACTTAAACCCCAATATTTGAGGCATGATATGGGTGTGTCCTTCTCACTATCTATTTGTATCCCTGATGATATTCTGAAAAACCCAAGTGATGAGTGGCCACCTCGGGATTGAGGCCTTATATCTCTTTGTTATTCTACGAAAATGTGTCCTGATGTTTCTTTAGAAAGGAAGTGTATACCTCCTATTCTTTGAAAGTCATGGATACACTAATCAAAGTGGGCAATGGATCTTTATTTGTACACATATTTATTTCTATGAGTTCATACATAGTGGGGAGACACCTTCTTCAAAGGATGGAGGGGAATCTCTGAGGTCTTTCTATTCTTCCTCTTCCTCATGCTTCACCTCTTTTGCCTCCTCTTGGGAGGTAGGCAGTGAATCAAGAATCTATGAGTTATGGGCGGAATTTTCATTTGGACATCCAAAAGATGAAGTGATCATACCTAGATCAACTAGTGGAACTAGGTCTCTCTAGATCTCTATAGGGGAAATGAGGGACTGAGGATGAGCATCTTAATTTTTACCCATTTAAAAAGAGACTTCTTTTAGTCTGGTTGATGAAACAAATATTTTTCAAAGCTCGAGAGATGGAGTGAAGACATTTTCATCTAGGCTTTTATCACTATTTGGAGAGTTGGTAACTTCTCATGCATTGTCAGGATCAGTTATCATGACCGATATCACATAATGCATTGAGTGAATGCTTGAATTTAGTCCCACCCTTTCAATTTTATTAATCAACAACACATAATACTTACTAAGCTGCTTGAAAGGGTTATATGGGATCATCCCCAGGAAATTTGGGGCATTGATTTGAGTAATTCCATCATCCATTTAATGTTTACCTCCATTGTGATTTAATTCTGTGTTAATATATTGTGAATTAAAATATTTGAACAAGTCCTTGTCATCATAAAATTTCTTAATTTGACCATTGACACAATATTTTATACATTAGTGATATGATGAAAGAATGGATGCATGTTGATGTAGCCAAAGTCTTCATAGCAGGACATTGGAAGTTGTATCCTACCGAACAACCATGAATTTTATGTATGACACTATATCTTCAAACTGAATTCTTAGTGTGATCTCACTAAGAGGTTCTTGATCATTCTGGTTGTAACCTTGTAACATTAGATTGGAGGGGGATAAGTGAGATTCATTGAGACCCAATTAGAGAAGTGTCCGGACTGGGATGAGGTTGACTCCTGAGCCATTGTCAATAAAGGCTCGTCAGATATCAATATCATTTATTTTGTTGAAAATGTACAAGGGACTAACATGTCCATGTATGAATACATCCTTATCCTAGTCTGTGAAAGAGATGACCACATAAAATTTTTCTAGGTTATTCTCTAAACGATACACTTCAGCAGTAGAAACCTTGAATTAAAACTTCTGAGGGCTTGACAAGGCCTCAATGGGTGCTTCCTAGAGGTCTTTTGATAGTCTCAAAGCATCCAATATTGAAATATTGGCCGAAACTTGGGCCAATTTCTTCAAGACATCATATTTTTTATCCAAGGGTATAGGTTTCCTGATATAAGAGTGTTCCTTCACAAGTGCTTTTGGAGCTTATTTTCCTGATGTGGACACACCATCCTTTTGAATAGGAGCTGAAGGTGCTTCTTCTCTTAGTGGATTGGGTTAGATAGGTATGCCTACCTATTGAAGAGGCGAGGGATTATCCTCTAACTAGTATTATAGGATGATCATGTCAGGGAAGATCCTGTCATGTGTGGAGTAATAACTCCTTTGTTCTTGTTGAGAACGTTGAAGATCTTTCCCATGAGTTTTGGATACGTAGATGGTTCGAGCAGGGGTTTAATTGAAGTAGTGAATTATGGAATGACCATATCTTCCTCTATATCCTCGACCTTGATGACCTCTTCCCCCAGTTACCCAGTCAAGCATAGGTAATTCGAGTTCATACCCATAATCATCATCTAAAAAGGGATCCATTAAATGTATATCATTAATGTAACCAAAGAACAACTTATTGTCTGATGAATATTTTGTATGAAGGGTTGATTCTTATTTTACCATTTGGTGGGGCGATGCTTGTGCTTTCTGGACTATAGGCATGAAGTCTTATAAAGTAAAGAAAAACTTCGGCTTTGGTGAAGGTTCATTTTACTACTTTTTATTATTATCTTGATGGCCATTTCACTCTTTGGATGATTGGCCTTTAGAGGAATAAGCTACCGATGAAGTTAGCTTGGATGTAGTGGGAGTGGTAGGAGGCACAGTTGGTTGTTTCAACTATATTCGTAAAATAGCGTGAGTCTGGTTTCACATTTTTCTAACCATCAAGTCAGTGAACTTCTATGAACTCTTGCTCTTAACTTATTTCCATTCATTTTATTTCTCTGCTGGGATAGTGGAAGAAACATACACCACCTGAGCATGTGAATTCTTTAACTTCACTTGCCCGGAGTCTACCATCTTCTACATGAGTCCTTTAAAAACAAAATAATCCTAGATGTGGTTCCCCATCATCTGATTGAAGGGGAAATAATTTTGGAGATCATCATCACCTTCCTTATCAGGGTTCTTGGAATTTGGAAACTTGATTAAGTTATTTTACAATGCTAAGATGAAGTAACCAGTGACTTGGTTATCTCAAAAAGAGTAGACCTTGTTTTTCATCTCCTAAAACTTATTTTTATGCTGATCTCTATGATAATCTTGATGAGGTGGGTGGTGCTATTGAAATTCAGGTGGTGGAACCATATAGTATGGTGTAGGCTTTGAAGCAAGAGTGGGTACACGGGCCTTATTAAGTGTAACCATAGTAGCATCTGATTTTCTTTTTTATCCTTCCCTAAGTTGATGAAACTATTTGGGACTTTTCCTTGGTCTCTATGATATAGTTTTCCACTTGTTGAGAAATTTAGGTAATGTTCTAAAACCCTCCTATGTACTTCATAGGGATTATCTACGTGGGAAACTTTTCGTGATGATTCACTACACAGATAGGCAACGAATCTTCTTGAGGGAGTGATAAATTTAAGGAGTATGTAAATCCTTTTTACCGAGAAGTGAAATCTAATACCCTTTCATTATATTGTTTTTTTAGTTTGTGAGGTCAAAGAATTTCATATTATATAGAATTGAGATGAATTAGAAGATAAACTTCTGAAGAAGGCCTTCCCACACCGTGATTGATCGAGACTGCAGAATTGTATACCACACAAAGGCTAGTCCTTATAGAAACTGCATGAAGCACCTGAGTTTCATCGAGACCTATTGTTCAGGGGTACCCATAATGGGGTCATAGTAAGAGATAAAATTCTTTAAGTATTTATCTAGATCTCGTGTTCCATTTAAGATTGGAAACATGTGATTCCAAAAGTTTAGCGGGGGAAGATTCATATCTACCCATTCAGGGTAACGATTATTTTTCATCTATATTGGTGCACACCATTCCTCTATGACTTCCAATTGAGATGTTAATGACTCAATGGTGTTAATGAGAATCCGGGGAATTTATATCTAAGCTGGATCCTGGAAAATTACTTCGAATGGATCCTAAATAGGTGCAACAACTGGTAGGACCATTAGTGGTGGCGCTGCTGGCATTTGTCGTGTGTAACCCATAGGGATAAGCCTGTAAGGATGTTCCTGACCATGTTCTGGATGTGTAACCAATAGAGGGAATTATTGATCTATTTCTATGGGATCCAAATATATTGGTGGTTGGTTTCCCAAATTTAGTGGATGTTCCAAATCCACTCTAGTTTCCGTGAAAAACTCTCTTTGTCGAGGTGTGCCAACTAGAAGCGCTAGTTGAGGGTCTGATTTCAGAATGTATCTAGAAGGAATACTTCCTCAGAGTAATTCTGCATTAATTCACCTCAATTATTTCATCTCTTCCTCCTTTTGGTCAAATATTTCTTCTAGAAAAATGATCTTAACCTCCCGAGAAGGGAGGTGAGACACAATTTGACTCTTACCCTTTTCCCTATTTGATGCCTTTCGAGGAGGTAATGGTGGATTGTTTGGGGGAATGCCCAAATTCTGGGAAAGCCTCTAGTTATGGGTATTAAACCTTATTAATTTATTTCGGTGTGTAACACATTATGGACTAGAACATCCTCCTATAACTCCTCTGAATTGGACTCATGTTCTGGAGGATTTTCAGTGACAACATTAATTACATTTACTGATGTGAAATGCCTTGCAGGAATTCTACCAGTGTCTTTATGAGACTATCTTCTTCTACCTACTCCAAGAGGCCTTATCCTCTCCTTTTTTGATTTCCTAAGAGATTTTTGGTGGACAGTAACCTGAAGGGAATCTCCAAACATCTCATTCATGCATGTCCCCAATGAGGATACGAAATCATGGGATGACATGAACTGGGAGGATTCATTCTATGACATCTTCCATAACTGGGAGAAGACTGATTCTCACTAAGGAAGATATTGTCAGGTTGAAAGAGCCCCCATACCTGTGGTATGGGGCTATTACTTTTATTATTTCACAACCATTTGGGATGAGTTTGCTGACCTCGAGGGTTTGGTTAAAAAATCCCCCATCCTTGCAGGATGGGGTTTCTCTTGAATTGTCGTGGATGATATCATTACAGCCACTCTTCTGATTTTATATAGTTTAATTTGGATGTGGGATGGATGCATCATTTGGAACACACTTAAATTTTCTATTTCATAATACTTTCGTTCTATTTACGACATTTTTGTATTCTGATGGCTGACAAACTCTAAGAAGGATTCCTTCTCGATGTTATCATATGCTTGATACAAAAGCATCTCGAAAACCTACTCTCTTATGACCCAACTCCAGTGAGAGTCATTAAGGGACCATTATTGTTGAGCATAAATTCAGTCATGAATAGATTTGGTATTTTTTGTAGACGACCTGGTGCTATGACTTTTCATGATACCAACTTTTACAATATTTTTTGATGAGGGAGTGCAGTGAAATGAAATTATCCATGTGAACCCCATCCTATGATATGAACACCAGATGGGGTATCCATGATCAGCTATCATAACATCATTAATGCATCAAGACATGTGCTTTGAAGGGTTACTTACTATTTCTTGATCTTTGGATTTCATGAATCCAAGAGAGATTCAAAGCCAATTTGGTGTTGCAACCCTTTTATTACCTTGCTGTGATTTTGATACTCATTATAGGTTAATACCTTTTATTTTAGGTGACAAAGATTTTTCCATATGTTGAGGTGGATGTCATACATACAATCTTCTTCTAACACCTCTGGAATACTATATTGATGGGTGGATAAAGGCCAGAACATGACTGGTATGTCATCTTTAGCCATATGTTTTTTCATATTTATCATGGCTTCCTCGTCTTTTATTAGAGTCTCCTCTACCTGGTCCAACAAGAGTGGTTGCTTTCCTATCGTTTTATCATAGGTAGTGAGATTGGTTGATATTTACTCTATTATGTTGGAAGATGGGAAATCCAAAGGATATTTTGAGAATTACCACCACCTTAGGATATCTTCTAGTTGATAAAGGACTTCACTTGCTAATGACAAAACATTAGACATGACTGGACTCATGTTCACAAGTTCCTCATGATAGGAGGGATTTCTCATCACTACATTTCCAATTGTAGAATTCTCTTGACAATGAAAAAAAATACTGTAGAGAGAACCTTCACAGTGAATGACATCATGGGGAGGGCCACCATGGTGGATTACAACAAGGGGAAAATCCTCTTGCTCCTTAGTATTCTGGCCACACAGAGGGTTATCGTGGATTTCATTAAGATATAAGCTCTCGATATCAACTAGATTGTTGTAATAAAGCAATATTTCATGGTGAAGCGTCTAGAAAGGACCTTTAGAATTACTTCTACTAATCCCATAATTTGGTAATAGGAGGGTAGGATCTTGATCTGCTACATATAAATGTCTGAGGGATTCAAGAACTCCAGTATTAAGCAGACCTGATTTTTATATCGACTCTTGATCTTCTAATCGTGTTTGTTGAGGATTCTTTTTGGGTGCCTTCTTATGAGTAATTGGGGACACTTTTTGGGAGAAGTGGTTGTCATGGTTAGGTGTTTATTTCTTCCCTAGAGTGTCCATTGGGATAGGAATATTACCTCTAATTAGAGAGGGTGTATGTTCCCGATTTGGTTGTCCATATAGTATGGGGGAGTTTTCTCCATGACCCTCTTCGACTGGAGTAGAAGTGTGTGTCTACTCTGGGGTGTTATGCTGAAAATCCACCCCGTTTTTGGGTAAAGAGTTATGTGTCCATTCCTCAGGAACTATTTTCATCACCGTTATGATATCCTAGAAAGTATGTATGATATGAGTAAGAATTTGCGCCTTCCCTTTTTTCCATTCATAGGATATACTTGGTGACTTCAGTGACTGGAACAGGGATATACATATATTCCATATCTAGAGTAGGTGTATGTGACTTCTCTTATCCTCCCTTTACTTCTATTGGATACTAACAGTACTCATGTGTCAAGGCAGAGAGTTGAGTCTACCCCTTGCTTGCCGTCGGGACTTTTTGACTGACTTCTCCAGGTGCTGCCAGACGAGGCTACTAGCAGGATTGATGAATATTGGAAGGTGTGTGTTCCTTCTCATTGCTTTCCACAAAACATAGTAGGAGGAATTTTTTGAGTGTTTCTAGATGAGTTTGATGTCAAGCTTGGTGGTTGCAGGTAGGTGTATGTTCCTACTTGAAGGTTACTGCTGAATTTGGTTGGTGGGCTTCTTTGAATACTGCCAGGAAAGTCTACTGGTTGGCCGAATGAAGGTGGGTGGGTGTATGTGCCCACTCACAAATTTTCACCAAATTGGGTTGGTGGGATTCTACAGAGGGACCATAGCTATGAAATTTCTCCATGCTAACCAGTTTTCATCCCCGATGGGTCGTCTTGCGTGCCCGGGTTTGAAGGACTTGGGCCAGACAGTTGAGAACAACACCCTCATCATGTTGAGGGTTCACTACTGTGCAACATTGGCGATGACGATTGATGGAATGAGCCCTTGAGAAGGACCCCTATTTCTTCTGTACGAGGCTATATGTGTCCTCTTGATCCACCTTCCTGAGATACAATAGGGATTGGTCATTTCATTCTATGGATAATATTTCAAAACAATTGAAGATGAAAATTAGTGTTATCTACTTCAGGACCACCGGTCATCATTGACTAGATGATCGATGGTGGTTGTTGATCTGGAGGGATCATCGGGCAGCCTACAGGGTTGGTATCATACCGTTTTGATGGTACTCCCAGATCAGTGAGTTAGAGACCCAGCATTGCAGATGCTGGATTGACGATTGCATCTTATGCGTGGATAAAGACCCAGTGCATGTAGATGCCACGGAGTGCATTGGTGATATATTTAAGGACACCATTGGATTTAAGGGAGTTATTGTAAAGAAGTGACTATATATATGACAAGAATAAACACAGAACTCCATCAAAGAAGAATCTCATTTGAATGAACACATACATGATTGACTGCCTTGTCTGACCCTCTTTTATCAAGTGAAAGGGGCCTAAAACATGGGTGACATTATTATATTGGTTAAGGATTCAAATTGGGTTCACCATTTTTTGTTTCCAATAGAATTTTTTTTTCGTTGGGTAATAGAATGGTCCAATGAAGACTGGTCAGCACATCCATTTTATCTTGTGAAGGATATTCCATAGTTAAGTCATTCACGCCGGGTTCACCATTTTTTGTTTTCAGTGGAAATGTTTTTTTGTTGAGGAATATAATGGTCCGAAAAAGACTAGTCAGTACATCCCTTTTATCATATGAAGAAGATTCCATAGTTAATTCATTCACATAGGGTTCATAATTTTTTCTCCCCTTAGAATTCGCACCTCATGATGATTTTCTATTTTTGAATGGTTTCCAACAGGTTTGTTTAGGGAACCAGAAACATCCAATGGTTCTATATCCAAGGGTACCTACTTTCCAAAGGTAGGTTCTCATTGGATGGTTTATACAATGATGCTTAGAACTCACATTGGTCAAGAGGATGGGAGGTCAGTCTCATCATACCCTTTTGGTGGGAATTATTACCTACTCCAGGACTCTATTATAAATTTAAGATATATTCAAAAATACTTTATTAAATATTAAGTATTATATAGATTACCCTAGAATTAACAACCAATTATTAGCATGTATGGAATATATAATCATCTGTATGTATCTGAGGTTCCTCATCAATGGATATATCTATATGTATCTAAGGTTATCCATCAATGGTATCCTCTTATGTACATATTAGTATTTCTTTATTCATGATCATAATGACACTGGTTTTATAGAAATATAGTGGGGAACTCTGGAGTTTATTATCATCTAGGGAGACTGAGGTTACTTTTGAGTTTATCATCATCCAGGGAGACGAGGGTTGTTTTGATGTCAAGATTGAACCCATAGATGGGATTTCTACATATCCTTGTGAATGGAATCAGAACCCACATAGTTCAGTTCCACTTAACAAAGAACATCATACCTTTTAAGGTCACATGATAAAGATCCAACTATATAGTTTAACGTCATGTAGCAAGGATATATAGGTTTAAGGTTCCCAGTCAACATTTGGTGTGAGACTTATGCTAAAATAGCCCAGGGAAGCTGAGAGAGATATGGATTCTTAGGTTGAATTAGACTCTGCAAGGAATGTGGCCCATGAAGGAATAGGTTTGATTTGAGGTGTTGGGTTTGAACCACATAGAGGCTTCCTATGCATCCTTTTTTGAGGGGAATCAAATACCACACAGTTCAGTTATGAGGAACCTCACCTATGAAGATTCTTAAAAGTTTATATCATAGGGGAGTATAACCCTTTGAGATGATTAAGTTGGGTATTATTCCAAAAGTGGATTCTCTGTAGAAAGGGGTCATGAATGATGTATTATCTCATGGTGATTTGGAGGCTTTTTTGGGTCTTACACATTAGGAGGAGGCCCAAAGGTTGAGTTTCATGGCTTACATATAAGGGGGATGCCCTAGTAAATTGGGGGTTTAATTGGGGCTTACTCCTAAGAAGGGTTCCCATTTAGCTTAGTCCATAGGAAAGCATCCTATGTATCCTAATTATGGTAGGAATCAGAGTTCTCATAGTTCAATATGTTGCATGGATCGTGCAGATGTTTTGATCATTGTTACCTTTAAGCTCACGTGAGTCATTCTTAGTATGAGAAACAAGGGGAAATAGAAGATCCAACAAACCAAACATTCTCCTTTATCTAATGGTGGACATGGAAACAAATCCTAAATGGAGAGAGATAGGGTGTTGAGTGTGACCATTTCCTTTAATCTTTCTCCACCAATGGAAGAGGAGGGGGACGACAGTAGAAGAGGCCGAGATTACAACACTTACCTATCTTCTCTTCACCCCAAGGAGGGAATGAAGGTGAAGGACACAGAGGTAGATAGGAGAAAGACTGAAACCTATTACAAGAAAGGCTAGGGGATTACTTTGGGAGGGATTCCCTATAATCAGTTCTACAGTGGGATGAGGATCTAATTCTATATTGAATGGAAAAGTAAGCATAATCCTCACCCTTCCTACTATGAATTGGAGGCTATGGATCTTAGAGATGATAAGGGAATGACATAGTCCTAACCCTTATATCTGATACTGGGAACTCCCTAACATTATACCTGGGGTAGGGTTCCTCATGACTGTATATATAAAAATATACATGTTCCCTAAGGATCCTAACCATCTGGTAGGAAAAGTGTGGGAAACCTCTAACTATAGAAATAAAATTCTAAATGGGAGACATATAGTTGTGACTTTCTCTGTGGTTGTGTAAGTCTAGAGGTATTGGTGGAGGTTTCAAATTTGTCCCTTTCAAATAAGGGAGCCAACTAAGGAGATACCCTGCCATGGATGGCTTTTAGGAAGACCTCATGAATGGGTCACACAGGCTGGAGGTTAGTGAGAACCAAGGAGGCTCACACAAGGGGTGATTCATATAGGCAGGTCTGGGAGAACCAATGATATCTTGGGCGATATACAACCTGGGTGATTACACTCAAGCGATACTTTTCTCAAGCCTTCAAGGGTCTCCATAGGTGTTCCTATAAGTAAGTTGCGAAGGTCCCTATTTTAGGAAGGGTAACTCATGGTAGTCTTCATTAATTAGGGGTTGGGAGAATGCCTCACATAGGTGTTGTTTATTTGAAACCCTAGGAGAAATTTAGTTTCACTACCCCCTTTGATTCCATCTTCTTTAGGTGTTAGAGAACTATTTAGAAGGTTATAGAGGGTTGAGTGAAGCACTAGGGTGATAAGAGTGTCGTTTGGCCTTTGAGAAATTCCATCCATACAAATTAAGACCCCATGGTCCTATTTATAGGTTAATATAGGACCCTAGGTGAAGGTGTAACCTCACATAGGTGTTACATGCAGGTCGGCCGTGCAAGTATCTTGCACGCCGATGATACTTGGAGGGATTGAACGAATAGTATTTAGGGCCTTTTCAAACCTTGACCATTTCCACATATTTCCTTCTCTTTTTCCTAAGGTATTTCCCTTTGTCTCCTTTTTATCCATGTGAAAAAATGGAGTTTCAATAGTTGCGCACCTCTCGGGAAAGATAAGTACCTTTGGTCCAGTCTTGTTACTCCTTGAGTCACCTGCCTCCACCATCGATCCTCAAATTTCTACCTCAATCTCAATATGTACCTACAATATTGATCCATTGCACTGAATAACGGTCTTACAATGACCGAATACCGATTATCCATTAAATCGTTGGACAAATAAAATGCCAATGATGATCGAGTGAAGAAACAAGGGAGAAAACCATAAACCATAAAATGTGAGGAACAAACCTTGGCCTTTTTTCATTCATCCTTGACCCATTGTCAAAAAATTAGACAAAAAAAGAGGAAAATAACCAATGAAAAAAATATATTCCCTGTAAATAAATCTACCATCGACGCATGAATCAAGTATTGTTTGTAGAATTGATTTGTATTCAATTGGGATAAAATAATGGTATGAAATCACATAAATAAAACACATACCTAGAGTTTGGATGGATCACTGATGAATAACAACCCCACATTACCATCCTTGGTGAGATCCACATGCTCTGTTGGTGCATTATCCTTGACTTAATCTCGATCTGATGTCATCTACCAATGATCAACCAATGGATACTCTCCAACGACACCTCTAAATCTATATGTTATTCAGTTATCCCTAGGCATTGAGGCATAACCATATATTTATAAATTAAATGGGTCGCTACGTCAATCTAATAAAATAAATTTATTTATTTATTTTATTAATTTTGTCCACGACCACACTTTACCAAAACACCCGACACCAACAAAGATTGTGTCATGCCTAGGGTAAATACCACCCTCTAAACTCAATTTCAGCCTCATATATCTAATCCAATGCTCTGTTTAATAATTATTCTACTTTTTTAGGAAAACTGTGTGTGTGTGATATTAAATTTTTTAATATTTAAAATATCAATTCTGGGCTCACCGGATCTTGGAATCTCATGCCATCTCAGTGACTGGCTCCAAAAATAATCCATATAATATTTTAAAGTAATACATGAAAAAATTAGATTCGTTACATGTTCCATAATATTTTTTTTCCTAAATCTAGTTCCCAAGGTTTCTACGAAACTTCCTTTGATACCAACTGCAAAGTCCCTAACCCTAGAAGCCCAGATCCAGTCATTAATTTATTACATTAGCACTGGATACAAGGAATGGAATCTTTAAGGACCGAATAGATTAATAGTAGTTGTAAACTAGATACATACTTTAATCTCACATTACATTTGAAAATAAAAAACATAGTGAAAGTAAGTATTCTTCATCCTTGAACTCATTAAAATATTCCTTATTCATATCATGGGAAAAGGAAACAAAATATAGTTGAGATTAGATTCTCAGTAAGGGTTATGTACAACATAATATATCATGATCAAATAAGTAATAATCAATATGGAAAGTTATATAAATTAAAGAACATTCCATTTAATTAATAAGTTGATCATGGAGAATAATATGGTAGGAGTAGATGAAATGAAAATGATACCATATAAATAATCACATGAGCTTTAAAATTATACATGAATATAATAAATATTAAAATAATCATATGGATATCAATAATTTATCTCATAATTATTTAATTCATAATTACAGACATTAGAAACTTACCATCGATGCATTGTCCCAAGATAGTTTAAACAATGGTTAGGCATACACCAAAACTTGTTTAATAAGGCTATCCAATTGGTTTTTCTAATGATACATCCTTATGAAATGAGGGGATATATAATTTTGGGCATCACCCACTACTTAATAATTCCAATTCATTCATCATATGAATAAATAATATAACTTAATCAGTATGCCTTAAAAAATAAATAACTACCCATATTAGAAGAACTATCGTATGGAATGTCAATACTTTCCCTAGTCAAACTGATCATAAAACATCCATATAAATAATGATGATGGTATCATTACAACATATAACTAGTAGAGCATAAGTAAAATAAATTTTTATTTTTATTGATGAAAATAAATACCATAAATATATTCTTGAAGAAAATACCATTTTCACTTTGAAAATCACTTTTGAAAACTAAAAATTTCAATAATATTAGGAAAATAATTTTTTTTGAAAACAATTATGGAAACTTTTAAAGAAAGATTCAAATAAATGAGTGGTCATGCTGACATAAAATTATGTTCATGTCGTATAAGTTAAAAAAACACTCCTTTCACACTTTTTAAAGAAAAGTCAAAAAGCACCTCATTTAGAAAATGATAGGACGTTTCATTTTAAACCATTTTTTAAAAATTCAAACATGGGTAAAAATGTATTTAATAAATCATTGGAGAATAGAAAAAAAATATTCTTCAAAACATTTTAAGGATAATATGGATATGGAAGAAAAATATTCCCGACCGAGTAGAAAAACAAAGTGTATTTTCATTAAAAATATGATTTTGGTGTCCTGATTACTTAATAAGTGGAAAATAAAAGGAAAAGTTGTAATTTCTAGAAATAAACAGAGGATAATATATTATATTGGGTTTCCTATTGAAATATCAAATAATTCCTCTTGTGGATACTTAATGATAAACAATCCCGAATAATGTTGAGATTGTGAAATAAACTCTTACTGCTTTGGTAACTTTTGAATCATAACCCCCATTTAAGAAATAAATTCAAATTAATATTTAAATACAATTAATATAAATGGAATCTTGATATATCATATCAAATTGGTAGTATATACACCACATAAAAGATACAATTATTGAATTTTTTACATGTCTCCTGGGAAAAAAGTGAGACGATAAAAACATTACAATGATCATAATGTTGAAGTGGGAATTAATAAATGAAGTGATTATGTGTAAAAAATGTAAATAAAAAACAAGTGGAAATATAAAATAAAAAAAAAAATCCATTTTAAACATAATATTGACATAATATAGTCAACGGAGAAGTGATATAACCCAATAAAATAAAATTGAGTTATAAAACACATACCACTTGGTAACTTTCAAGTCAAATACTATTGGATACAATTATTTGAATTGAAACTTAAAATACCATTAAGTATGAAGGATTAATTATATAACATGTAAAAGGGGAAACATATACACCATATAAAATAAATTAGGTGTATAAAATTAAAATATGCCTCAATGAAATGAAATTGAGACGAAATTCCTTACCTCGGTCTAACTCGTGAAGCGCTTTTGCATATCCCCTGGTCCTCACAAACCCACAAGGCATTGAAGGACAACACTATGAATTCGATGAGCTTATTGACCACTGTAATGAAAGTTGATGGATAGAACTATGAGTTTGATGAACCCAGCGACCACCGTAAAGGAAGTTTATGGACGGCTCCGCGAGTCCGATGAGCCCTGTGCCTCTTCACAGATATCATTTTTTATTTGTGTCATGCTTCTGAGCATCACGAGAGCCCTTTTCCTATAAATAGCTGGCTCAACCCTCCTCATAGGCATTGTTACCATGACCATTCACCTTCCAAGATCCTTTTCGGAAAGCCCCTGATCACCACAAACCTGAGAGAAAAATGAATTACCCAAGGTACTTGAACATCTTGAAACCCCCTTTCCCTTGTTTTGATTTACCCCTTCCTATGGTAGGGATACCCTTCACAAAGGCCTATTCCCTTCATGAAGAAGGAAGGACCACTGGGGTACTTTATGATTCATGATGTATTAATCCTTTACAAAGCACTCCTTTTACAACTCATGCCTCTATTCCAAATCAAGGTAACCCTCCTCCACAGAGCTCCTATCTTTGTGAAGCCCCTAACCTCCATGAAGCAAAAAATCTTCATGAATCACCTCTCAATGATCCCCATGATTTGTGAGACCCTCTTCTGTGCGGCCCTCTAGGATTGTACGTAAGGATTTCTTAGTCCCTCATGTGGTGTTCCTTGTTGCATTGCTCTACCCAATGCTTCTTTGCATAGGTATACTAACACTATTTATTATTTTCATAGATATGATAACATGGAACCCAAAACTAACCACTCCTACACCCTGTAGTATCCTGGAATTTCTGACGCCCTCCCTTACCCAAGTGTGGTCGATATCGATTATGTAATTCTAATGGGTAAGGACCGATCCCTCCCCGTCCGAGATGCAGGATGTTAAACTGCCAAGCCCCATCATTATCAGCACATGGAATTTAATTGTAGTACCATCTGATGAAATTCAAATGGGGTGCCATGCCTCAGACATTCTCTATGCCCACTTGTGTCTACGAGAGTGATATCTTCCTCACCGTCCTGGCATGGAATGACATCCTCCTCACAAATAATGATATCCTCTTTGGGAATCTCTCCCGGAGTAATCCCCAATATCCATATCTTTGGACCGCTATCCACTAGTAAGCCCCACATCATCTCTTGTGGTCACATCTTTCACATCATGATCCTCAGGTCTACTATTACCTCTTTTTTCTCACACCCAACATGACTCAAGTGGGATTAGAGTTTAACAGTGACCATGAAACTTCTACCCAATTCTGAACTACATGGATTTTAATCCCTATCCTTTATACATGATATGTAGGAAGCCTAATCTAGGTTCAATCCCAAACAATGGTAAACTCTGGTGCTCCGTCCTGGGGACGTACCTGCATGAAGTGACATCTTCCATTTTTGGGTCACATCCCCTGAATCCACCTCCCTAAGGTATTCTGATCCATCTATCTATGCCGCTAGCCATGCGTAATCCCCATTACCACCACTTCCTAACTACATAGTTTTTGATCCTTTTTCTCTATACAGGGTACATAGGAAGCTTCCTTGAGGTTCAATCCCAACCAATGGTAAACTCTAGTGCTCCCTCCTGGGGATGCACCCTCATGATGTGATATATTCCCTTTTGGGACACATCCCCCATATCCACCACTCTGAGGAATTCTGATCCATCCATATGGGCCACTAGCCATGCGTAAGCCCCATTCTTCCCACTTATGAACTACATGGGTTTTGATCAATGTCCTCTATACAGGGTATATAGGAATCCTCCTTGAGGTTTAATCCTAACCAATGGTAAACTCTGGTGCTCCCTCCTGGGTATGTACCCTCATGATGTGACGTATTCTCTTTTTGGGACACATCCCCTGGATCCACCTCCCTGAGGTGTTGTGATCCATACATCTAGGCCACTATCCATGCGTAAGCCCCATTCCCCCCACTTTTGAACTACATAGGTTTTGATCCTTATCCTCTATACATGGTATATAGGAAGCCTCCTTGAGGTTCAATCCCATCCAATGGTAAACTCTGGTGCCCCCTTCTAGGGATGTACCCTTATTACGCGACATCTTCTATTTTTGAGACACATCCCTCGGATCCACCTCCCTGAGGTGTTCTGATCCATCCATCTGGGTCGCGATCCATGCATAAGCCCCAGCCCCCCCACTTCTGAACTATGTGAGGTTTCATCCTTATCCTCTATATAGGGTATGTAGGAAGCCTCCTCGAGGTTCAATCCCAACCAATGGTAAACTATGGTTCTCCCTCCCGGGGATGTACCCTCATTATGTGACATATTACTTTTTTGGGACACATCCCCCGGATTCACCTCCCTGAGGTGCTCCAATCCATCTATTTGGGTTGCTAACCTTGTGTAAGCCCCATCATTTCAAAGGCAATATAGCCATGTGTAAGCCTTAATTCCATACATAACTACATGGAATTTGATCCCTGTCTCCTACATAGGGTATGTAGTAATCCTTTTTGAGGTTCAAACCCATCATCCACTCCCATCCTGGTGTTTCCCTTGAGTCATTATGTCTTGGGAGGATCATGCCCCAACCCAAGGTTACACTTACTTTGGGTCCCTATCCATGTGATCCATTCTCACGAGCCGCATCCTTATGTGTCTCATCAACCCACTCCCAAACTACATGGACTTTTATTCCCATCCATTGGGATACATAGGAGGCATCCTCGAGGTTAAATCCCATCACCCTGCATACTCCATCCATTCTATCATCACTTGATCCATTTCCATCCCGAGCCACCACATCTCGGTGAGATCATACCATCCACATCACCAATTATCCTATAAGCACTCAGGAAGCTAACCATGCATAATACCCACACAATCCATACTCATCCAACCAAGAGCATTCCTTTTGCAAAGAGAAGCTATCCATGTGTAAGCCCCATTTCATCACTTCGAACTATGTGAGTTTTGAACCCCGTCTTCTAAACAGGGTATGTAGAAAGACTCCCTAAGGTTTAATCCCAGCCAATGGTAAAACTTGGTGTCCTCCTACATGGGGTCCACCTACATAATCCTCCCTCAGTGGTGCCCAGATTAGCCTTCACGGTGTGACATATTTTCCTTTATGTGACACATCACCTGAGTTCATCATTATAGGCATTCCCGCCTATACAATAGTAAATATCAGAGCCTATCTTTTATTTACTCCTTCATAGTGTGACATATTCCCTTTATGGGATTCACTACCTTGGGTCTGATATCATTGGGAATTTTGATCCATACATCCATCCAGTAAACCTTCCAGGTGTTCCCTCCTAGGGATCCACCTCTCCGATCCATCTCTATGGGACATTATGATCACTCTCATCCTTTATCTACAAGACGTTAAACTCATAACCTACCTATTTTTAAACATGAGATGTCATAGGAAAACCTATAAAGACATGCTGCTGGTATAAGATACCCCGCGGTCGACATGGTATGCCTTAGGATTCTACAACCTTGAGAAGCCCTCTTATGAGGAAGAATACAGGTGCTCCAATGTTCCAGTGTCCAAAAATGCTTAGTGATTCCCAACATGACAATTCCATGATCGAAGGTTGATTACATGGATAGAAACCTTGGATTTTCTAGGTAGATGTATCATAATTAACTAGTGTCCATGAAGATATGGCACTAGGAATGATTTTCATGAACAACGTATTAATCTGTAAGGGAGATCCGAACTAGGCGACAAATTCTGAGGAGGAATCCATGAAAGGAGGAATTGAAATCCCATCATCCTATTTCGATCAAGGAGAATAAATCCTTGAATAAGTGATGAATTCCAAATGCCTTTTTAAAGTAGGAATGTGGGGAAACAACACAACCTATCCATTCATGCGAATGATGATGCGAGTGCGCCCTGACGAAAAGCATCAGAAACAGAAATAGTAAATCCGATGTGAAATATTTTCCTCAATATGGTATTAGTAGAATTTGAGACATCAGTAGATGAGTGTGTAACCAGATCCAACTATTTGGCACCATGTCTCACCAATAAAATAGTGGTCCTGTCGTGAAGATCACCAGAATTTGTGGAAGTTGATCATTGTAAATTCTGGAATGTGACATCATCAGTGTGGATCTCTCTCTCCATTCATGGAATATTGGATGGTTTTGGGTCATTGAGTATTGCTTTTCCTATATCCATATTTAAAGTTAAATCTTTCTGCTTTACAGGATCCTAGCTATAAGAAACCAATCGCCCCCCCCACCCGCAGATACAAGAGTGGGAGAGACAATGATGCGATAGTCTCGCACGACTTCACCACTTCCACAACTTCATCCATGGCCATGGATACCAGGTTAAAACACCCCATCTCACCCTTTAAAATCATCCAAAGAAGGGTGATATACACCCTTGTTCATCGATACAAATGAGAGGGGGTCATTCCCATGAGGGATATGACCTGCCTGGATTTAGAGGATTTTGTGCCTCATTATCACCGCAACACTTAAGGGCCATGTAGGGAGCCATTACTCCCCACTCTGACATTAAAATGCTTTGGGAGCCTCTCTCTAGAGAGACCCTATAACTCACTCCCCTATTCCATAGAGTTAAGGGATACTTGAGTCATCCCAGTTATGAAAATTGCCTGAGATCTACTAAGGAGGGATCCCACTAGGCCACATCAATGCCACCAACTGGTCCCTCTAGACGAAGAACAGGTAGTATTCACCCCTGATCTATTGGCCCCAGACTAGATAACCTAATTTCAACATTGGGAACAAGCTCAGAAAGATGCCTGTCAGGGGAAAAACCCTTCTATAAATTTAGTGGCCCATGCCACCACCAGTGTATTATACCAAGTCCCTATGACTGTAGGTTAGGGATTCACCTATTCCCAATCAGAATTGAGACCTCCAACACCTCACATGAATACTGGGTTGGAACTTTCAGTCAATGAAACATTCATTAGCTATTGTAGGCCAACCCACGATGATGAGATCCAACATGGAGGCCCTCCTCGTACCATTTTCAGTTAGAGTGGAGGTCCTCCCTTCCTTCCAATGGCCCAAGGTCCTTATATATATTTTTATTATAAACATAAAACCCCTTTTTAAGGGAAGAAGGGGAAACCCTAACAGACATCATGGACTTAAGAGATTACACGACCCAAAGATCAAAGAGAATCAAAAATAGACTAACCACAAGGAGTTTCCCCTACCCAGCATAAAAATCATGATGAGCCTCTCCACCAATGCATTACTGTTCAGCAAGAAGTGTATTGTGTCAAAGAACATGCCCGATATGATGGATAACCTCTCAAAAATCCAAGCAGAGGTCCTCCTTATCTTATTAACATTTGTCCCAGAGGTTTCCCCCATGCCCATGGTTCCTAATACGGAGGCCCTCCATATGTTACAAACTACCAACATGAAGGTCCTCCTAATGTCACTTTCATCTTAAACAGAGGTCCTTCCCAAAACAACATACAACAAATAGAATTCCATCCTTGCTTCATCGCTATCTAGCATAGAGGCCCTCCCCATACTCCATCCAACCAGAGTGGAGTTCCTCCCCGCTTCAATAACTACCAAATCGGAGGACATCCCCACTTTATCCATGATTAGTGTGATGGAAATTCTCATGAAATTACTACCAATAAACACATAGGTCCTCCCCACATGTCCAACAACCAACATTGAGTTCCTCCCCATGTTCTCACCATCTCCAGTAGAGGTACTCCACGCTTCGTAACCACTAATGCAGATGTCCTCCACACATGTTAGGCTATCAATTTGGAGGTCCTCCCCGTATCCTGTTCAATATATGTTCAGGTGAACCTCATATCTCATCTCATGAAAGTGTAGGTTCTTCCCACTCCCACAATAGTCCAAGATAAGGTCCTACCCATTTTGACAATAATAGGTATGGAGGTCCTCCCTATAACCCGAAAAATCAAAGCAGATGTCCTCCCCGAACAATTGACCAACAATACGAAGGTCCTCCTTGTGTCAAAAATGTTACTCGTCCTAAAGAACCATCCCAAGGAAGAAGGGTAAACCACCAACGCTAAAGGAATAATTCTAGGAGGCCCCAAATTTTTGTGAATCCAGTTCTCTTCTCCGATTATGAAGGTGAGTGGGACCCACTGATGGATCCTTCACCCTGATCCTATGCATCTGGGTCTGAGGAGGAGACCGATGTGTGAGTTTCATCATTCCAGAAGGTGAAATGTACCAGATCCCTGAATACATTTGTAGGTACATGCCAGTGGAGGAAGATTTGGCCCCCTTCTAGATTCCCACCATGCAGACCTCCCTATCATCTCCAGTTTTTTTCTCTACCTCAACATGGTATCATTGAGAGTTATTATTGGGCATTATAGGTGGTGATTACCCACCAAAATCGCCATTGACATCTACTACCCTTGCATATGAAGTATTGGAAAATAATTCATCCTATAGGGTCATGATGATGTGGTCAGTACCATCTCTAAGATATGACCTAGTGAGTGGTTTATAGTAAGATTGAATACCGCTTTCCCCACTGGTTAGTCCACCTCCACATCAGTCCACATCAGTGTCATTGCACGGTCCTCAGTTGACCCCAATTGAAGAGTGGGGAAACCAAGATTCAGACTCCACTTCTGAGCAAAGAATCTTGTGGGACACTCTATCCGTTGTCCAGTTGTTTGAGATGTTTTGGACAGTCGTTAATCCTGACTTAGACATTCCATGGTCACTCACTCAGGATGAGGTTTTGTGTTTCTACCAAACCCTCCAAGTAATGAATTTCCACCTTCATGTCTATCAGTTGGCTTATCCAAAGATCCACGAGCATTGTGACAACATTGGACAAAAATGTTTCACGGTTAAGTTATTAGTGCTTCCCGTGTCTCAACACCCCAAATCACCCAACTACCACCAAATCCTTCAGAAATGATGCATTCATAGCTTTAATATGCTCTGCAAAAATTATTGAGGAAGCATCCATGCATGTGAAGATCTGTGGTTGGGGGAAATATGTTTCTCTTCACTTCAATCCCATACTGCGATGATTGGTATTATTTTATGACATCGAGGATATGCCTCCGGGCACAGTCACGGTGAATATGTCCAAGTTCGGAATACTTAAGGAGAGAGACACTGAAGTGGGTTCTGAGGAAGAGAAACCATCACTAGAGTAGTGTAGGATTAGGTGGAAACCTATAAAGGTATCATGAATCAATTGTAGAGATAGTTGTGTAGCATCGGGGACCCTTTCATCTCATTTCCTGTTGGTAAGAATTCCAATAAAGGTAAGGATCTGATTGGGATTTCATCTGACCCACCCGATGGTTTGTAAGAGAGAGAGGTTAACCTCTCTATGATCACCTTACTCCAACAATTAGAAAATTAGAGGATATTCATTGATGAAATCCACGACAAGTTCCTTGAAGAAAAGCTTCCAGACTACAGTGATCCTCGATATAATCCTATCCTTCCTCCACTAAGGTAGTAGGGGAAGCCATATGTCTTCCTTTCCCAGATACCTCTCATCAATCTTGAAAGTCCCGTGCATCATGATAGGGTAGATATTGGAGCCTATGGAAAGCGACTACATTATATATCACCCAATCTACCCGAGTTGTGTGAGAATCCTACTCAATACCCAGTTCAGGTCGTTCCCCTAGAAGCTCATCAAGCTATTCCTCTAGTAGTTCTACCAGCTTCTCCATGATTCGCTGAGCCTACCTACCATGTTGATGAGCCTGCCAATGCATTTGTGTTTAGGGATCCTCACCCAGAAAGGAATCCACATCAGGAGGACCCAATGGTTTCTCTCATCATGACTTGAGGCCCTCAAGACATAGAATATGGAGATCCCACCTGATGGAAAGATATATTCGGTGTGGGTGGATGATATGTCGACACCCCCAGATTTTTGGAATCCTATTTTTACCCTTTAATGGTATGGGTGACCCACTACAACATATGGCCCGCTTCATATCAAGGCGTGGACCCATGTTTGGAAATCCAACGTAATAGGAGGCTACCAAGATCTGATGTTTTGTACAGACATTGGAAGGGCCTACATTCATCTGGTACAACTAGTTACCCATTGGGTTCATTGCTAGTTGGGAAGATCTCTGGAGGAATTTTATTTATCAGTTCAACTCTACCACAAGAAAGACAAGTATTATTGACCTCCTTAAGTGAAAAAAATAACCAAACGAGTGAGTCAATACTTTTTCTCTAGGTGGAAATGCCTCACACATTTACTTGACATGTAGTTGACTCAAGAGCAGCCACTGACGATGTGAACGGGGAATGTTAAGACTGAATTTTTTCCTCTCTCAACAATAAAAATTTCTTAGGTTGATTTTGAGACTTTTTTGACAAGGATCGACACCTAGAGGAAGTCTTGTAGCAAGCTAAGAAGGTGCATATGTTGCCTCCAACTCCTGCAAGAAGAGCCGATAAGGATGATACTATCACAGTTGCAAAAATAAAGGTCCCCAGGCCTCTAGATTTGTTTCTAGTAAAGCCTATCCTATATCCTCATAGAGGGAATCAACTTCAGGTCCAACCTCAGCCTTAGCACAGCCTGACATAGAATCAGTATGCACACCCACATAATGCACCACCGCCTCCCAGGAGAGACAGTTAGGCTCCAATCCCTCGTCAGGGCGAGGCTTCCAGATTTCTCTTTCTTGATAGAAGAAACCATACCTATTATCTCAACAAAGCTCAGGTCCCCAGTTCTTTATTTAGTACCTTTGATCAGGGGATTCTGAAGCTTCAATAATGTAGGAGACTCGAGGAGGCTGATCTTATTGATCACCCAAACTACTGCCCCTATCACTGGTTCCTTGGAAATACCATAAAGTAGTGCTATATATTCATGGGATGGCTCCAGGACTAGGTTGATAACAATATATTCAGGTTGTGACCTACCCTGGAATAGGTAGCATGTATTTATGAAAATCCTGACAATGAAATCAAAGATGGATGACAATAGATCTCCAGACATGGGACAAAAAATTATGATGATTGGCTTGCTTGTAGGGTAGTTTCTTGCACCCATGGTATCATCTTTCTCATTTGAATCGGCCCCATCATCCTAAAGTTTCCCTATCACCTCCAGCTACCACTTCTATATCCACATATAAGCCTTATACTTCTAAGAAGAACGATCGATGACACCACAAAGGAATGCAAAGTACCCCACCGGTGCTGAATCCATCTTGCACCCTTGGCGATTTCATGCCTCCAGAGATGTGAATTTCCCCCCAACTCTGACCAGTATTGGAAGATTCCTTAGATGATGAGAAATACTATGCCTCCATGAATACCATTGAGCTAGTGGACCCCTACATGGTTCTCGGTGATGGTGAGTGTCAGTTAGGTCCTCTTAATATTCCCAATCGACACCATCATCGATGTGGGTGTGGCTATGTTGATCATCGGGATGCCCATGCTAGTGATTCAATCCAAGCCATTCATGCTATCGAGACTAGATAGAAGGATTAGTGTCGAACCCATCATGAGTTTTAATTTCATCCCATTTCATCAGATTCACTACCACTGTCATTTGTGATACTTAACCAGGAAGAGCAACCATGACCATGTTGTGATCTGTTGCGCCCCACTGTGGACAGACCTCAGTCATTCAATAATTAGTTGGCAGTAATTTTTCATGGTTTAGCAAATGAGAAATGAGATATTCCTAGCAGCATCCAGAATCCACTGGTTCAACTAGGAATGCCCATCATACCTCATACCAAAGAACAACCTCTTCCGGGTAGAAATGTGTGTCCAGAATGTAAGTATGATGTGATTAAGCATCTTTCCACCATTCCTGCAAGGATCTCGATTCTCAACGCCCTCCTCATGTCAGAAGATATATGTGAAACCGTTATAGAGGATCTAAAAATACACCTCCAGTTTTAGAGAGAGGTTGCGATTGTAGAGGCCTTCCATGATAAGGAAGTCAAGTGAGCAAAATGCCAATCCATCATCTCATTATCTAGAGAATATGAAGGTTCTTCCATGTAGGGGAAAATTCTCCCACTATACATCAAAAAATATCTCAAAGGCATGGAATTCCATTTTTGTATCATCAACATAGGTTTCAAGGTCCATCTCATTTTGAACCAGATTCTCCACAAGCTAGGATTGACTAAAGTAGATATAATCCCCTCTGACCTGAAGATTCAGGGTTATGAAAGGACCAAGTAGAGACCTTATGGAAAAATCTTCCTAAAGACCCAGTTCAGTGTCTTGGCTATAAGAAATAAATTTATAGTGGTCTCTCATGATACCACATACAATTCTATGATGGGTAGGCCTTGGATACATCTGCATGCAAAAAATCCCTCCTCATATCACAAATGCCTCAAGTACTCCCTCAACAATCAAGTGGGCATGATCCATGTTGACAAGACTCCCTTATCCTCTTGTGAAACCTAATATTTGGATGATGATTATTATAAGATCAAGGAAAAATGACTTCAAAGAAATGATGTTGAGTACAATTATATTGTGGACAACCCTCAGATTAACTTGGATGATGTTTTTATCCTCCCGATTCATTATTTAGAGGCCACCAACCTAGACTAGGGGCATTATTTCATCATTTTCAAGATGAGGGGATGAAATTCTCCCAGTTATAAGGAACATCATAAGATTACCTCATACTCTTACATGGGACATGATAGAGTGATACCATATCCTCTTACCCTTGTGAGGTATCTGGATGTTCACCCCATGGCTACAGTAGTACTCTATACCTGCTTGTTTCGTTGGATCGGGCTAAGTTGACAAAGAATGAACCACCACCATTTCTTTAACATCATCAAGAATGGGATCCTCAGTCAAAGGCATGATGTAATCAGGTTAAAAAAATTTATTTCCATGATTTAAAAAGTGAAAAAGTCTCCTGATGAAGATTCCACCGCCGCTCAATCCGTCACCAGCATTCCTCCAGGGTCAATTAGATTAGAAGAATTGCATCCTCCCGATGATCCTCTTACCTTATATTATAAATAGGATTAGGAATATTCTCCTCATGCATTCAAAGAGGGAGTGTCGACCACCTTCAATGATTTTCTACAAGTGAATCTTGGCATTGAGACAGATCTGAGGCTGATGCTGATCAGTGAATCCATGCCAGTAAAGGAACAACAACAGTATGTGGAATTATTGAAGAAACATCATGAAGTGTTTTCCTAGAGTTATAATTAGATTCCAAGAATGGACCATCATGTTTCTTTCCATTGTCTTGGCCTCCCAGTGAGCCATCGTGGGTTCAAGAAGCCTCCTAAGAATATGTACTCATATCATGGTGCCATGGTCATGGCTGAAGTTGACAAGATCATCAAGGATAATTTTTTCAAGGAAGTTTAGTACCCCATATGGTTTTCCTACATCATTCCAATCATGAATAATAATGGAAATATTAGAGTCTGCATCAACTTCTGAGATCTCAACCGCCACTTTCCAATAGATGATTTTCCCCTTATGGTGATAGAGCTGTTGATTGATGCTACCACATGATTCCAGGATCTCTCCTTTATGGATGGGTATTTTAGGTATAATTAGATCTTAATGGACCATGAAGATGAGGCATATACTACCTTCAAATCACCACATGGTACCTTTTGTTATTAGGTAATTACTTTCATATAACCATTCCATTAATTTATTTATTCAAAAAAATAATAGTACAAAACAATAGGACTAAAGAAAACAAGGAGAGGCCACACGGGGAGGGGAATATACGAAGGTCTGAAGCAGTGAAGACCTAGATCATCCCCTATAATCAGATTCTTCCCTTCAATTGGGAAAAATTACACATCTAGGGGAATAAAAACATGAAGTCCTTGAGACGCCATCGAAGTGAGATGACCAACCACCTTGTTTTCCTCCTTTTAGTTTTAAGAATGCAGGAGATACCTATTAGTGTTCTATGTACAACATATTCAAAATAATTCTTGAGACTCTAGTGTAATTATATGTATATGACTTGGTGTTCAAATACCTCCAGTATCAATACTATCACAGAGATCTTGAGAAAGTGTTTATCTTCATCCATTCTTGCCATCTAAAGATGAACCCCTTGAAATGTGCTTTTGGGGTGACCATTAAAGAGTTCCTTGGTTTTTTTTCAGATACAAAGGCATTGAGATTGACCCAAGGAAGATCAAGACTATCATCTAGATTCCCCCTCTGAGTAACCTTCGTGAGATCCAAGGCTCTCAAGGCCACTAAGCCTATATATGCCGATTCATCTTGAATATAGATGGAAAGTGTAATCCCTTTTCTAGACTCATGAAGAAAGTTGTTTTATACTAGTGGGATGAAGAGTGCCATACAAATTTTTAGGAGATTAATAAGTATCTGTTGTAGCCTTTGGTTTTGATTCCACCCATCTCTGAGAATCCATTGATCATTTATGTGACCACCCTGGAATGATCCCTTAGCTCCATTCTCACCCAAGAGAATAATGAAGGGATAAAGAATAATATATACTATCTCAGTCGCATGCTCCTCAACATATAGACAAGATATTCTCCTATCAAGAAGAGATATCTTGTGATAGTTTTCACAGTGAAAAACTTGCAGCCACTACTACAAACACGGCCTTTATCAGCGCTAGAAAAGTGCTGATAAAGCCAGCGTAGATAAGGGGGGGGGTCCCATTTATCAGCGCTCTGAAAAGCGCTGATAAAAGGGGTCTTTTATCAGTGCTAAAAAAAGCGCTGATAAAGGGGTCATATATCAGCGCTTTTAAAAAAGTGCTGATAAAAGTTAAAAAAAGTTAAAAAAATTTTAAAAAAAATTTAAAAAAATTAAAAAATACTGCCAATCGGGGGGGGGGGGGCTTTTATAGCGCTTGAACCCCCCCTTTTACAGCGCTTTTCGGCCCCTATACAACACCCCACGCACCCCCCTCCACCCTTTAATAGCGCTTTCTCTAATATTCCCCATGCGTGCGTACCCTTGCCTCCACCAGGATTTGAACTCGAGACCTCCCCCTGCGCGCCTAAGCCCTTACCACTACTCTATTTTGATTTGCTTTCCAATTGATGATATCTCTCTATATATATATTTATATATTTAGTTATATTTATTAGTATAGTAATATATATTTATATTAATATATATATATAGTTATATTATAATATATATAGTAATATTAATATATATATATATATAGTGGTATTATAATATATATCTATATCTATATATATATAGTTATATTTATTCGTATAGGAATATATATTTATATTAATATATATATAGTTATATTAACATATATATAGTTATATTAACATATATATAGTTATATTAACATATATATAGTTATATGAATATATATTTATATAGTTATATTAATATATATATAGTGATATTAATATATATATTTATGGTGATATTAATATATATATTTATAGTAATACTAATATATATATATGTAGTTATATTAATATATATATAGTTAGATTAATATATATATATAGTTAGATTAATATATAGGTATATAAATATTCATATATTGGTATTTTAAATAAAATGGATATTAGTTATTATTTAGATAAAGCTAATGTATTTTATATGTAAATATGTTTAATTATTTATTTAAAAATTTCAATTTTTAGGTGCGAATATATAAAAAATATGTACATATAGTTATATATTTGATTATAAATAGCAGTTCATTATAAAAAAGGATGAAATTTCAAAGACATAATATCAATATGAATGTAATACCTTGGAATAAATTTAGTCCCCACCAAGAAAATCCAATAATACCCCTTAAACGAGTTTGAAAATCCACAAAATGTTAAAAAATCTGGATACCCTGACAAAAAACTCAGTTTTTGAGGCCTTCTGGGCCTCTTTTGGCATCGAAAAACGCTTGACTGGGGTCCCTTGGAGTCACAGTGATGTAGAGCTCGTCACAGGCTTCGATTTGATATGTGGTAGAGCTCAAACGGACACCCTGATCAAAAGTTATGGCCGTTTGAAGTTTGAGTTGCGTTTTCAACATATTTTGGATCTTTTTTTAATTTTTTTAATTTTTTTAGTCCTCAAATTGTTATTAAATGACTATTACTCCATAATGATTATCAAAATATTAATTAAAAATATTTTTTTAATTTTTTAAGAAGTCATTTTTACTAAATATCTTAAATATTAAGTATAATAAGTGTAAATGTACATTTATACTTATCTAAAATATATTTAAAAATTATATATTATATTTATATAACAATATAACTATATTAATATATTAATATATTAATATATTTTTAATTTTTTTTGAAGCCGACCCTTTATCAGCGCTAAAAAAAGCGCTGATAAAGGCCCCCCTTTATCAGCGCTACTAAGAAAGCGCTGATAAAGGGGAGCCCTTTATCAGCGCTACTAAGCAAGCGCTGATAAAGGGGGGCGCTGCGAAAAAATGTTTTTGTGGTAGTGAGAATTATCTATAACCCCACAATATACAACTAGTATCCCGCGTGGATATGCTAAAGTATATTATAAATTTCCTATGTTGATAGGTCATATAGATTTGTGGGTAGTGATCCTTAAATATTTTTATATAAGGTTCATTCCGTAGAAGGACATCAAGGGTTAAGCGTTGGCAGATTTCTCATCCAGCCCCTGAAGAGCAGTTTATGGATCTTGATTCTCCCAATAAAGTCATTCTCTCAGTGGATCAAGCTATGCCATGATGTAAGATCCACTTCGACAACACCTCTCAAAGTCCCACTGGTATGAGGATAAATTATCCCCAACTCAATAGAGTAGGCCTAGGGATTGTCATCATCATGCCTACACAAGCTGTCTTTCCCTATTCATTCTTGTTTTCATAAGGCTACACCAAGAACAAGGTAGAGTATTAGGCTCTTATCACTGGTCTAAATATGGCCCTTGATATTTAAGTTCCCCACCTACATGTGAAATGGGAATCCAAGATAGTCATCAAGAAGATCAACGACGACAATGTTGTCACGAATCAAGAGCTCGTGCCCCTACTAGAACACACTCTCCAGTTGATGGTCCAGTTCCCTTCTCTTCTAGAGGTGACTCATGTTCCTCGATCATTGAATGGTTGAGCTGATTCCTTGACCGGTCTAGCTGCTTCTCTTGTAGAGCCTAACTAGGAAGATCTATTCATTCATGTGGTGCATCGAAGGTTCATCACCCCTGTTAGTTCAGACGACGACAAAAACTAGTAGGTAAATCAACTTACCACCGATGCTTCTACACCAAGTCCTCCATATCCCCCTGTATCTGAATAAACCTTTGATTGGACTCCTTTCATCGAGTATATCCAATACGACAATATCCCATCAGAAAGATCTTTGCGTGATAGAATCTATCACCATGCAATTCAATTCACCCTCCAAAGTAGTCCTAGTCTGGAGTAGACACTCTATATATAGAGGTTCAATGGAATTCTCCTCTATTGCATTCAAGGAGAAAAGATTCCCCAGGTTATGTAGGAAGTCCATGCTAGGTATTACAGTGATCACTAGGAAAGGATGAAGCTCTCCCACCAGATTCAAAGGTTAGGCTACTTTTGGTCCACCATAGCCAACGATTGTATCGAGTTTTCCAAGAGGTTCAATGTGTTTCATATCCATTCCAAATTTGTGAATCGACCACCAGAAACCCTCCATACTACCAAGTAATTTTGGCCCTCTGTGGTCTAGGGAGTCTATGTTGTGGGACCATACCCACCAATAGAAGCTCACCAGTGCAAGTTTATTCTAACTGTGATATATTTCCTTTTGAATTGGGTTGAAGCTAATACTATCAAGTAAGTTAAGGCCCAGTCTATTATTAAGTTTGTGAACTCCAACATCATCCATTAATTTAGAGTTCCTAATGCTATTTTCATATCTAATGGAACCAACTCCAGAGAAGTTGAGATGAATAAATTTTATGATAATTATAGTATCTGATCCGACCACACCTCTCACTATCATGAATATGTAAATGGGAAGATCTAGGTGTTTAACAAGACCCTCTATGACATTTTGTAGAAGATGATAGGATAAAACAATAGAATTTGGCAGAAAAATATCCCCAATGATCTCTGGGATTATCAAATGAAGACTCGTAATTAAAACCAAGTGACTCCATATTCCCTAGTGTATGGAACATAGGTAGTCATCCCCATAGAGATTTAGTTTCCATTTCTCTGTACAACTATCTACGACCAGAAGACATGAGTCAAAGTCGCAAAAGTCCATCGGGATGAACTAGAATCTCCTGACGAGAACATGATTGGGGAATTTCATAATCTATAGAGGCACCATAACAATATAGATAGATCATTCAATAATAGATTTCATCTCCAATACTTCCTTCAAGGTGACAAAGTTTTGGCTCTCTAAACACCAATGATTCCTAGAAGGAAGCTGCCAAAGTTGGAACCCAAATGGAAAGGACCTTACTTCATTCAAAAATTCTATCCCAATGGTGAATACTATTGGTAACCATGGATGGTGAGTGAATCACTCCTCACACCAATGCCAAGTTCCATAAATAGTACTTTTCAGGAAAAAGATCTTTATCATCCTACATGACATTAAACTATTTCATCTTTCATGATGATAAACTACATAGTGTTCCCTGTGGTCTGAGCTCTATGACCTTAAAATAAGATATCTTTCATCCAAGAAACATGACTTTAAACTATGTTACCACATCCTACATGACATGAAACTTCTATTTCAACCTCATTGAATGACGTTAAAATGCACAATAAATCAGCATCCTGGTTTCATGATGATAAATTGTGCAATGCTCCCATTGGTCCAAGCTCTATGAACTTAAACTAAGATTTCTATCATCCTACATGATGTTAAACTACTGCATCCTAACTGTAAGATATTAAACCTCGCAACATTTATGGTCCTTACTGTATGACCTTAAAATGGAAAGTGCCCCTTGTCCTGCATGACACTAAACTATTTCTTCCTATATGAAATTAAAATGTGCCCCATATTTGTCATCACAACATGTAGTTAAACTACACGGGATTCAAAAACTATGTATAGATTGATTATCATCCTTATGGGATATATAGTGAATCCTAGAAACTTCATCTTTGGCCCAACCAAAAACTCTCCCAAACATTTTTCTTTATCCCACATGACGTTAAACTATGTGTGAGTTCTTATTAGGAATGTGTGGTGTGGTGTGGTCCTCCTAATCCCCCATTCACGTCGAGTTACTTCATGGATCCTCACTACACATTTTCATTTAGAATCCTCATCCTATGGTCTGATATCTATGAACTTAAACTAAGATCCCCATCATCCTAGTTTTATGATGATAAAATGAACAATGTTATGATGTATTCGTCTAAGAATATGTTTCCCCAAGCATCATTACCCTACCATTCCATCTTCAAGAATTATATGTGGATTTATTCCCATCCTTATGGGATATGTAAAAATGTCTATACATCTTGTCCTTAGGCCTAGATGTAGAGTCATAAACTCACCCCTTTGGCCCCTTGGCCTGAGTATCACCTAGGAATGTGTGGTGTGGTATCGAGCCTCCTTGTTCCTTATTCACGTTAGGTTTCCCCATGGCGCCACACTATACATATCTACTTTAAATGGTCTGAATTCTATGACCTTAAACTATTATTTTTAGTGTCTTATTTTAATGACAATAAACTATGTAACAACCATGATATTCTTGTTTAGGAGAATATCACCCCCTTATAATTGGACATCTGTCATGCCATCTTTTAGAACTACATGTGGCTTGATTCCCATCCTTATGGGATACGTAGTGATGCTTGTATATCTTGTCCCCAGGCCTAGCCATAGAATCATGAACCCTTTAACCCTTTCTTGTCCTCAATTCCCTCCCTGGGAATATGTGGTGTGGTGTGGACCTCTTTGATCCTCGTTCACATTGGGTTATTTGTCACATTATACACTTCTAACTTAGCATACATATGTCCTAGTTGATTGATGATAAAATGTGTGACATTTTTGTCTTCACCTAATTTTTTAAACTGCATGGATATGTCCCACACACATGATGTTAAACTAGGAACCTATAGCCCACATTTTATAAACTTAAACTAAGATCCATTGGTCTAAGTAACATGAACCTTAAACTATTTGCAATACCCCACCTAGTAACTTGATCTTTGAAGGTAGATCTAATCCCACCTATGGATGTTTCACACTAACATGCTTGAATGTGAGGTGGTATGAAACCTGGAGTGGTTGATTCCACAAAGACATTCCCCCAATCCATTTCTAGGCTTCATGTGCCCCTTTATATGGTTCTCTATCCTCTTACACATCTAAAGGGACCCACTAATGCCCTAGCTATGCCACATTGTCTCATATACCATTTTGGGCCAATGCCCCAAAAGACTTTGGATGAAATTTTGAGTTAGGTCCCATGTCTCAAACATGGTCAGTGGTCAACCATCATTTATCTATCCCCATTACCAGTAACAAGATATGGATGTTGTGTTTCAAATAAGGTCAATAGTTATCCTCCATCATTATTACACCCTCATTGTGTTCCAGATAATAGGTGCAATGATTCACATTTTCCATCTCCCTATGTTCTAGTAGATGCCCAACTCCCTGGGTGTTTTCCCTTCATGCATCCATGCACGTTAAGTGGGGATGTTAGTGTGGTTGGGATGTTCCCTCCTGGTATTTTCTTTCCATCATTGTGTGATCCCATATTATGGGGAAATCCTAACATTACTCCTTGTTTCCCACACCAAACATGGATCATGTTGGATTATAAGTCTTGGTAGGGTTTGTACCTACATGGAGTGGCCTCACGACCCTATGGTCCAAACTCTATAAACTTAAAATAAGAGCCTCTTCATGGTTCTCCCAATAATATGCGGTGTGTGTGGGACTCTTTGGCCTCATTCGCATTGGGATTATTTTGCTACACCAAACACTTCCTCTCAAGGAAACCTCTTTTCCCCTAATTTTCTAGTCGCACGATAGTAAACTACATAGCACTTTTTTCCTCACAACATGATCTTAAATCATATGGATACATCCCATGCACATGACATTAAATTGGGAATCCATAGTCCAAAAAATACTACCTTAAACTATTTGTTATCCCAGGTTTAGTTGGGTCCTACCACTAACATGCCCAAATGCACTAGGATGCGAGATCAAAAGTGTCAAGTTCTATTAGAATTTCATCCCAACCCATCTCCACACTTTGAGTCTTTCTGGGTTCGTATTTATAGCATCTTTCACATCTAAAATGCCCTCTAATGATGATGGTATCATGCCTCTCTAGCTCACCTCCCGTTCTGGGACAATTCCTTAATGAATTTTCAGTAACAAACATTGAACCATATGTTTTGAATTTGTTAAACATTCAATTATATATTTTCATACCCCATCCTTGATTGGTAATATTTTGGATCTAGTTTTGTGAATATGGTCAACGATGATCCTACTCATCATTCTCTATTTCCCTAATCTAGACTTTAGAAGATTTGATTTACATCCTTTCCAGTTCCCTATGTTCTAGTGGAACTTCAAAAACCTTGGTGTTACTCCTATGTGAATTTTCACATGCCGAATGAGAAGATCCCATGTTGTACACTTTTTCATGTGATGGGGAAATCCTAACATCACTCCTTGTTTCTCATACCGAGCATATCTCATGTGGATTTAAGAGTTTTGGTGGGGTTTTTACCCACATAGGAAAGCTGTGAAACCCTATGGTCTAAACTCTATGACCTTAAACTAGGATCCTTATGGTCCGAATTCTATGACCTTAAACTAATAGCCTCACATACTTTCTGCATGACATTAAAAGGCATGGGCTAGTCTTGTTATACGACCTTAAACTGCAGAATCATCATCTTGGACGTATGATGAAAAATGACACAACATTGTGGTGTTCTCAATTGAGTGGAAATCACCCTTGGTATTGGTTATCCACCATGAAACCTGTCAAGATGTACACATGGATTGATTCTCATGGAGACACCTATAATTTCCATCATGGTCCAGCCACTCAAAAAAAGGGAAATAATAAAATAACAAAGAATAAATATCTAATTCCTCTTCTCTCTATGTATGGGTCAAAATTTCACAACCAAATTTCCCTTCAAGAACTATGCGTGGATTGATTCCCATCATTGTAGAATAAATAGTGACACCGAGATCATCAATATTGGGTCCATCCACATCATTATTTCCCCTTTTCACGTTGATTCATCATCATCCATACTATATGACGTTAAACTGAATGATATTTCAGAACTGCATGTGGCTTGATTTCCATTCTTATGGGATACATAGTGACACCTAGACACTCTGCCTCTGGGTCCAAATGAAAAATTATTCAAACACTTTGGCCCTATGGCATCACTCATGGTCCAAGATGTATGAACTTAAATTATATGCAGTTCATCTCAAGACATACATGTGACATGTGGGCTCTCTTGGCCCTCATTCATGCTGGGTTTCATCTCTTGTGTGTCACCTGTGTACCTTTGGGATGAGTGTTCCTCCTTATAGTCCAATCTGAACAAATTTAAACTACATACAAGATTCATCAGGAATGAATATGTGGTATGTGTGGGCTCTCTTGGCCCTCATTCACATCAGGTTTTTTAGGACACCACATTATGCATATTACTCTTGGAACACACACCCCCACGGTCCAAAATATATGACCCTAAACTAAGAGCTGATGGACCTTTTTCTCTTCCGGGGTTTGGTGTGTGTAAGTGGGACTCCCTAGATCTCATTCATGTTATATTTATTATAGAACCACACTATGAATAACCATTTGAGATACCATTGGTCATGGTCTAAATTCTATAACCTTAAACTAAGAAACCATAATCCTCAGTGGATGATGATAAACTACAACCATACCCTGAGTAAGTTGAGGATTCCCCATGATTATTATGGGATGCGCTAGCTTCCTTTTCATAGAGGATTTATGCTACCAGTGTTGTTCCTCTACCACACTGTGTTTTCATGAACTATATAGTTATATTCCCATCCTCACTGTGATATTTTCCCCTCGCTAGGTCACATGTGCTTCCTTCCTGTATGGTCCCTAATACTTTTATGGTGCATAATACTCTTTATCATCATTCATGTTGGGTTTATTCCATCTATGCAACATAGATAGGGACAAAAATTTCCATAGTCAATGCAACACGACTCTAAACTTTTGTCCAAGGTACAGGAAGTATGGCCTTAAACTATGTGCAATATCCCAGTCATATGATGTTAAAATATTCCATGCATTTTCCTTACCATATGATTTTAAACTACACTTGTTTTCATCCTTTCTTGCATGATGTGAAACTTTAAATCATCCCAAGCCCTTACCTAAGAGGTCGTCTCCCACAGTACCGGTCATCTACCACATTGTTTGCATCTTCAGTTGTCGCACGACATATGAGATGACGCTCCCCTGGAAGAGAGGTTTGATTTTTTTTTGTTAAAATTAATGCACCTACACTAGTGTACACTCGATCATGGTGGTGTAATATCAATAGTGTTGGAATTCTTTCAAACATCCCATCACTCCACTCCACGCTTTGCATGCCCATCATTTGGATCCTCATCCTCTTTAATGTATGAAGGGACCCCCTAACAATTTGGATATGCCTATTTGGCTCACCTACCACCCTAGGACAACACTCCGAATGATATCATATTAAATTTTGAGTTAGTTTCTTCATTTCAGATATGTACAGTGGTTATCCATCATTTGTTTCTCCCCATTTTAGGTTTACATTACGAATATTGTGTCTCGAATACGATCATCAGTTATCTCATATCAGTATTCCATCCGCTACATGATTCCAAATTTTTGGCATCATGATTGACACTTCCCATTTCCCATTTGTTTAGATTGATTCTAATTCCCTTGGTTTTATCTCACTCATGTACTAGAGCACGATGGGAAATTCATGTTGGCTATTCTGAGATCCTTATTCTCTGGTCACAACCTCTCTCAGACCAAACACTCTAGGTGTTCATTCAACAATAACAGACCCAAAGTATTCAATGATTATATGAAACTCTCGTACCAGATATGGTCTAGGTGAATAAATTAAATAAATAAAGAAGTTTATCCATACCCACAGTTCAAAATAAATAATAAAGCAAGAAATCAAGAAATTAAGAAAGTATGTTTCATAAGTTTGTCCAAAACATGACCCTTATGGATATGACCCTTCAATGGAATGATTCAACACCTACACATTCTGCCGCATGGCCTATAGAGTATTCTATCACTTATTTAGCTCCCTCTCCTTATCGACGACTGTAGAGAAAATCTCATCAACCCTGATCGGTGCTTGGTTGTGTTCAGATTAGAGGTCAGCCACTTGACCACTCGCCTACCTCAAATGCTTTTGGGCCACTTCCAACTGGACCTTCTGATGAAACTCACATTTTCATATATTTTATACTATAAATCATTGTTTATAATCCCACCATAGTTTTATTTTATGGGTAATTGTCAAATTTTTAGGTTATAGTGGTAATTTGAACATAAATGCAAAAAGGAGTTAAATCTGTAATTTTGACAGATTTTAATCATAGGGGTATTTTTTTCATTTATCATAATATATATGTACACATTTTGTGATTAAATCTTTTTTAGAATCCAGATTTTATTTCCTTCAACTTTTTCTTTTGGATTAGGAGTTCATTCGGCCATCTAAAGGGCTTGAAAAATCAATGAATTTTATGATTTTTCCAGGAGGATAGCGTGGACCCCACCACCATAACTCGGCCTTCACACATCCAATTGAGGTTTTTCTACCTGTTCTAGGATGAGGACACATAGTGACGTCTTTAAACCAACTTTTGTGGATTTTTGAAGTCATTCAAGCTACCATTAGAAGTTATATATTTGAAGGAAGCTTCCTAGAAGCTGCATCCAGAAACAGAAACCGCAAATTAAAAATTCCTAACACATTCATCCAATGTCCAAAGGAGCTGAAATTTGGAGGGTGAACGGAAAACATATTTATGAACAACTTTTAATAAGGGGTACATGAGTGAATCTTCCATTTAACGGGTAAACAATGTGAAATACTTCGGAGGACAGAATTCTGCCTATAAAAGGATGCCCTCACCTCCTTCCTAAATCATCCTATTCTCCATCCATTCCTTCAAGGAACCAAGGAGGAGATCTCCACTGAGGGATTCCAGCCAAAAATCTTTCCCATTTCGTTTTTATTTATTTATTTTCTTTATTTTTGTTTTATTTTTCAATTGTAATTTAGATTTCAAATAAATTCATGCATTGTTTTTATTATTATGTCCACCCATCCACCCTCTTTTCTTCCTATCATCTTACCATCGTGAACTATAATAATCATGATCATGAGTAAATAATCAGAGAAATATCCTGAGGGATTAATCAGGTTCTTGAACCCAAGATCATGTTCTTAATATTCCTTGAGAGTTAATTCTAAGGATAATTTATAGTGGGTGTAATCCTCATTGTGGTTGTCTAAAGATTAACTTCTTAATCTACAACCATTTCCCCTTGATTGAGGAGGTGGATGGAGGGTGTGCTTGGTGATCGCTAAGTAGAATTTTCATTCATAACCGGGGTAGACTAAAGTGTTCACACATATGATGGAGGGTGTTCACTAAGAATATTTGAAGCTGGCCAATGAAGGTGCTCCCTGAAAGTTCTCTCGGGAGAACTTCCTTTCTTCCATAATTCTATTCTATTTAGAATTTAATATTAATTTGAATTAAATTTTTGAATTTCATTTATTTTCATAAATTCCATTATATTCCTACATTATGGAAAAATATTTATGAAGACACCTATTACAAATTCGTTCATTTAATGGCACATACACGCGGAAACTTTTGGATTAAATGTTTTGAGTGTGAATTATTCACCTCCTCTACCTATAAATATGTATCCTCACCCCTTCTCAAAGCATTGGAACTTATATGTGTCCATTTTCCATTTTTTAGTTTATTTCTATTTTAATAATATTATTAATTTTTATTATATTTTTTCTCTTCTTCATCTCATTGTCATTTTTTTATCTTTTGTTTTCCACCCCGTCCTTCTCCACTACGATCTCTTATACTCGTGATCATGAGTAACTAACTCGAGGAACTTCCCAGGGGATAAATCTAGTGTTGAACCCAAGTCATTACACATTCATATTAATTGTTTCTTATTTTATTACAGTTAGGTCAAGGGGGATCTTAGTGGGTAAGGCGCCTTTGTGTCTCCACTTGCCACCCGAGACTTAACTTTCTCTTCTATAACATTTCCCTCGATTGAGGAGGTGGATGTGCGGTCTCTCAGAGATCATTGAGATCATTGTATATTCACAACCACATATAGAAGATGATATTCACACATACTATGGAGTGTGTTTATTAATTAAATTTGAAACTAATAATGAGACGATGAAGGTTCAATCTGGGTGATTCTCTCGGGAATATCTTCTTTCTTTCTGACATCATTTTGTCTGCATTCATTCTATCTACATTATGCATTGTATATTTAATTTTAATTATCTTGAATAATAATTTCTCAAATATCAATTTATTTTAGTTTTATTTCATAAATAAAAAAAGTGAATTAGAAGTATTGATTGATTGACCACAAAAGCTCCTCAAGAGAATGACCCTGGTCAGTCATTATGCTGCACTAGGAAAATTAAATTTCTTTTACCAAGCCCTACAATAGATGTGCATAAAAACTAGCACCATTTCTGAGTAGCCAATCATTATTTTACTTATATTTTTCTATTTTCACATTTTAGATAGATTTTCATTTAAAAAAATTCAAAATTTTTTAAAAAAACATTTAAAAAAAAATCTTTATTCATGATGTATTTAAATTAAAATTATTATTCATGGACAAAACAATCTTATGTGCCAGAAAATGTTTGAAATGACTTTGATGATCAGTTTCAAAGTATTAGTGATAAAGTGAAAAAACTGGAGAGCCAAATAGAATGGATTACTAAATATGTACACATATCCCAGGAGAAACCCGAACCTGAGCCGAAACCTGAACCAGAATGAGTGGTGGAAGAGATTTCACCAATAAATGTTTATTTTAATGAACCTGAGTTGGTTGAGAAAGAACTTCTAAAGGAACTAATCACATCATCATGCACTCAACCATTGCTTGAGGAGGTTCCAGAAGTACTCATTTCAACTGAAGCACTAATGGGAGATTAACATTTTTTGGACGAATCTTGGAATAGATTTGTTGAAGATAACTTGATACATGATCTTCCCATACTTGATAATGAAACATCAGACACTTTCTACCTCTCTCTTTATTTAGAATATATTGAAGAAGATGAACCTGCTGAGATTGAGTTTCTAATGGTCATGCCTGAAGTGATAAATTACAAATCTGAATTACTTTAAAGGGAATATTTCTTTATTAATTATTCAAGTTTTAATCTTATTCAAGCTAAATTATTTTCTGACATCTCTTCCTTTGAAAATTTTAAAACAACACAAATAGAGCAGACTGTGGATGTTAAAGAAGAGACAACTCAAGTGGTGGTTATTGAAGAAGAGCTGGGGAAGATGGTGGTGCGACTACCTCCTCAACAAAAATTTCCATACCATATGGAGGAGGACACTATATAAGTTAACAGGGAGCACCCCTATATTCTATTCCCTCTCACTTAAAACCTAAAATTTCATCTTTTTTCTTTTTTGGGGGTTAGGAACTTTCTTATATTCATTGGGGTTATCTACTTTCAGTTTTTACTCATGGATATTGGGAAAAATCACATGTGGTGGTTCATATCAAAGAAACCACACCCACCTTATGATTGGGGATAATCCACTGAAACTGTCTGACTAGGGGCAGTAAAAACCTAGCACCCGCTTGGGGGTCTAAACCAAGCATTATCTCTTTTCTATTCCCTTTATATTTATTTTTATTTATTTTTCTTATGTATTTTCATTACTTTATTATAGTCTTAAAGTGGTAGATTATAGGAGCTTAACTCAAGGCATCCACTTCAAAAATAATTCCAGGTTGTATCTTTCCTTCCCTTGGATTTTCTACCTTTATATTTATATTTTGTTGAGTAGAAATGAGGGGTAGTAAAATTTAAGTGTGGGGGGAGTGTCAACATGCTTAGTTCTTATTGTGTGCTTTTTGTTTTGGTTTATTATATTTTGAGGATTTTTGAGCTTTAATGAATATTCTTATCACTTTTCACACATCAATTGATTTTGAAAGAGTTGAAATGATTTTTGAAATAATGAATTTTAAATGATTGTTGATGTGAAAACATTTTTCTTGAATTGAATTGTCAATAATTTTTATGAGTTTGACTGATTTTTGAAATCCATTCCCATGAAACACTGACTCAAAATATTTTTCCAATCCTGTGAGGTATTCTAAACCACTTTTACATATTCTTCCTAATAACCACACCTTCTTGAGGGAAACTTGAATTTTGTGCGAGAACCAGAATTTTTGAATATTATCTTTCGAAGCTTTGGATTTCATGGAATGTATTTGAAATGATTGAGGAATCTCTTTGGCTAGCCACATTTTATCTTGAGACCCACCTTAACATTTATCCTTTTAAGCCCTTAGATTCCATGAATTTCCTTATTGGTTTAAGCCACATTACAAGCCAATTTTTCCTCACATACCCTCACTTTTAGTATTTTTTGCATGGTTATTTCAAGTTTGAGTGTGGGGGAAGGACCTTTCGTGTGAATTCATTGGGATGTGTATCATTTATGGGTGGTGCGATGTGTGTTTCAATATTTTGGGTAGTGGATAATAAGATAATTGGGATTGTGTCGTGTTTTAATTGTGCTTTATTTGTTTCATCCATTTCTCCTGCAAAAAAAAATGAAAAAAATGGAGATGAGCTTGAATTCCTCATTTTACATTCTTTTATGACTCATGTACCTCTCAAAAATCAAGGGCATGAATTTTCATTCATTCATTGTATTCAATTCTCATCTCATCCTCCATGAAAAATAAAATAAAAAAAGAAAATAAAGAAAATAAAGTTGTGCCTTTCTGGAGATTTGAAAAAAGGGATAACTTAGATGATATCATTCATTATAATCACTTCTTGGCTCATGTACCATGTAATAAAAGTGTGTGATGTTGTTTTTCACATTTTAAAGTAGGATTGAGAGAGGAATTTCCTGTTTTTTCACTTGAATTAATCATGCATTGTACTCAAGAGTCCAACCTCCTCTTTCTAGCCTGGAAATTTTTTCCCACCAACCCTAAGCCATAGAATAATTTGAAACTTTAATTAAAGACCTCATGATTGAATTAATTTTCATGTTTCATACTATGGAGAAATGATAATTTTCATAAGCCTATGGTGATACATACAATTTCCAAGTATGAGCATAACTCTAGAATCAATTTCTCTTGAGTGAAGAGTGACATAAAATTCAATGTGAGGTAGGTTGTGATTAGGTCATGGATTTATTTATGAGGTTGAAAAAATTTGAATTATTTAAATTAAAATAATAGAGAATTATTTTTTATAGATGATACATTATGGAATTCTATTTTGGATAAGATCATTGATAATTTCTCATTTTTGATTGTTGTGTGGATTTTGATTTGAATGTAAGATGATTGCCCAAGAGTGAAATGTTTAAGTGTGGGGGAGTGATGAAACTCAAATTTTCATATATTTTATACTTTAAATCATTTTTTATAATCCCACCATAGTATTATTGTATGGGTAATTGTCACATTTTTAGGTTATAGTGGTAATTTGAACTTAAATGCAAAAGCAGTCAAATCTGGGATTTTGAAAGATTTTTATCATAGAGGTATTTTTTTCATTTCTCATAAAATATATGTCCAAAATTTGTGAATCAAATTTTTTTTAGAATCCTGATTTTATTTCCTTCAACTTTGTCTTCTGGACCAGGAGTTTATTCATCCATCTAAAGGGCTTAAAAATCAACGATGTTTATGATTTTTCCGGGAGGACAACGTGGACCCCACCACCATAACAAAATCACAACACGACCTTCACACATCCGATTGAAATGTTTATACCTGTTATAGGAAGAGGACACATATTTCAAGCTTTAAACCAAATTTAGTGGATTTTTGAAGTTATTAAAGCTACCATTGGAAGTTATATATTTGAAGGAAGCTTCCTGAAAGCTGCATCCAGAAACAAAAACTGCCAATTAAAAATTCCTAACGCATTCATCCAGTGTCCAAAGGAGCTGAAATTTGGAGGGTGAAAGGCCAAAATATTTATGAACAACCTTTAAGGAGGGGTTCATGTGTGAAACTTCTATTTAATGGGTAAACAACGTGTAATATTTTAGAGGACAGAATTATACCTATAAAATAAGGCCCTCGCCTCCTTCCCAAATCACCCCATTCTCCATCCATTCCTTCAAGGCACCAAGGAGGAGATCTCCACTAAGAGAGGCCAGCCAAAAATCTTTCCCATTTCATTTTTATTTATTTATTTTCTTTATTTTTGTTTTAGTTTTCAATAGTAATTTAGATTTCAAGTAAATTCATGCATTATTTTTGTTATTGTGTCCACCCATCCACCCTATTTTCTTCCTATCATCTTACCATCGTGAAATATAATACTCATGATCATGAGTAACTAATTCAAGGAATATCCAGAGGGAGTAATCAGGTTCTTGAACCCAATACCATTCTCTTAATATTCTTTGAGTTAATTATAAGGATAATTTATAGTGGGTGTAATCCTCACTGTGGTTGTCTAAAGATTAACTTCTTAATCTACAACCATTTTCCCTCGATTGAGGAGGTGGATGAAGGGTGTTCTTGGTGATCGCTAAGTAGAATTTTCATTCATAACCGGGGTAGACTAAGGTGTGAACACATATGATGGAGTGTGTTCACTAAGAATATTTGAATATGGCCAATGAAGGTACTCCTTGAAAGTTATCTTGGGATAACTTCCTTTCTTCCATAATTCCATTCTGTTTAGCATTTAATATTAATTTGAATTAAATTTTTGCATTTCATTTATTTTCATAAATTACATTATATTCCTATATTAAATAAAAACAACCACCTTCAGTCATATGACAATTTCTGATTGATCCTAAATAAAGTAGAAGCACTTGTTTATATTCTTGTCTAGATGCTAAATCTTCTGTTCACCCTCCAGGAGATTCCAGATGTTTTTAGTTTTTCCCAGCACCAGGAAGCTTCAAAATGACAACTTCTTTCCTATATATTCTTAGTAAGTTGGTCCTTGATGAGAATGTTCAAACCTCAAGCATCCACCCCTCCAGTGAATAGGTTTCTCATCCAATGGAAAAGTGATACCATTCAGTTTATCCACTCCAATTATGGAGTTTTTTTAATAAATCATTTGATCAACTTCCATGCTCAGCATTGGGTATCCCGAATTCCCTCGACCACATCAGAATCAGACTCTTCCATATCTATCATATCAGTAGGTTAATACTTCGTAAATGTGGCCAGGAGTTAAGTAGAAGGATCCTCTTCTGGAATTATGTCCAATAGGTTGTGTTCTATATCATCAGGTAGATCTTCATCACTTGATCCTGCCCCAATATGATCGTCCCTATCATCCCTTCTAGTAGCACCACCAGTGGCCATGATTGACTTATCACCAGAGGTCGTGGCATGGTCATCTCGGACACTCAACTCTGCATGAACTGAAATCCTTGTCAAGAAAGGAGCTCCAGGTCCTCTGACCATTTTCAGCTGCAGATCACCTGCTACTATGAGGACTGTTCAGAAGAGGGTCATATCAGTCGATCTGATTAAGAAAATAGTAAGTATGACTATGTGAGGTAGGAAACTTATAGTGGTCAAGTGATGGTTGCTCATTCTCTCTCCTTTATCTTTTCATCGTTGGGATATTGGGACATGCCCCCCCATATATGATTGTAGGTTCCAATGCTTCTAGAGAGCCCACCCTATCCTCCACAACACCATTGGACCCTGCAGCCACTATTGCTTCAAACACGGACCCCGATGCTTGGTTATCTATGCCAATCACCACAAATCCCTCCCCATGAGAAGGGGTTTCTTGTGCAAGGTTCTCCTATACAGAACAAATGTCAGTCGAGGAACCTAGATAAACACTATAGAGATAATAACACAAGGGGATGACTTAGAGCTTACTTCAAGAGCTTCAAAAAATCCCCCAAATAAGTTTTCTCTGAGTTCACAAGCTCAACTTCCTCCAAAGGGATCCCTTTATAATTATATTCTCCCTATGACCCATCTGATTCCTCATGTAGTGGAAATCACACTTCCATATAATTAGATGATAGTTGTGGTGGATATTTCAGATCTAGTAATGCTTTCACCCAATTTGTCATTAGATAAGGAGTGCCTTGAGAGTGCACTAAGTTCTCCAACTCATTTACATACCACTCCCCCTCTACTTAGGATACCAGAAAGCTGGATTTGGCTTGAACAATTCTAGGAAGATCCATCCCAAACTGTTTGAGGTGATACTACATTTCATAAGGATTGATAAATTTCATGTTGACGTCCCAAATCTCCCAATAATCTAGGTAGATGGAATCTTTGGGTATATCCACACAATGCAGTTTCTTCCTAAGATATTGGGTAGGTATTATGTGGAACCATTTGGATGGATCCCCTTCATATTGATTCTACCCAACAGGGACCACTGGGCCTACTATAGTTCCTCTTCTTCCACTTCTGTCTATTGTAGGCCTTGGAACTATTGGCTCTACTGCTGCAGCTCCACCACTATGATGTTCATCATCCATACTACCATGATGTACTCTTTTCACTATTAATCATTGACCATGAGGTAGAGGGGACACTCCATCACCATCTTGGATGGTCTGTTCTTTTAGGGTTTCTCCTGGGTAGGCCGCATCCCAGCTCTTTACATACTCCATATCTAGCCCATAAGCAGTAGTGGGTAGAGGAATCCCATTCCACACCTTCCTGTATTTCCGAGTGAACATGAGATGAATATTACTCATTAATCATGGGATATCTTCATGAAGTACCCTCAGGTACACCTTTGAGGCCAGTATCTCTATACATCTGAACTACCTCACAAAACAGTGCAGGGTGTATGGTTCACAGATTGGCTCAAAATCCACCCATGCCAGCGGTAATCCACCTCAAAAGGCCATGTGATAAAACTGCTTCTCTTCAGTTCACCTTCCATCATCAACTAAAACTCTCATTGGAAAAAATATAGGGATGGAATTTGAACTCATCTACCCTCCAGATCTTGTTTAGCACCGTCGTCAAGTTCAACTTGAACCGGAATCTTCCTACAACATTCATAATTTTCGGTCAAAAGTTTTTCTCAGGAGGGGAAATGGGATTCAATTATTAATATCCCGCATGTGTGTTGCCACCTAGCCATAAAGAAAGTGGGGAAATATGCATATGTGTAATGCATTCTTCCCCTCGCTGATATACAAAAGAACCTCATACAACTTTTCTAGCACCAGAACTATGAGGTTGATGCGCTGCCCCATTTCCAGTATTTCTACCATGATGAATGTGATCGTCTGTGCGCCTATATGTGCATCTCTCACTGGCATCATCCACCCACAAATGAGCACTGAAATGAACCCATCCAACCTGACTACTGATTGATGCTTATTGTTTATGTTGTACCCCCACAGTTTCCATTGGTTATCCTCTAGGATTCGCCAATAAGAACCTTCCTTACCTCGCTGATCCCCTATTAGGTAGGAACGGGGCCTTATGGGAATTTTCATGGGAACATCCTCTCCCTTAGTAGGCCTCTCTACAAGAAAGTTCATGAAATGACATAACCACTACTTAAAGTGGACGTCCCTTGTCGCCTTCTTGTCTTTATCTATGCCCAACACTAGATCCAGCAACATCTTTTCCAGTCATAGAATCTACTCTGAATCCTCCCATGCATTATCCATGGGGACGAATTCATTGTACATCACCCCTAGAATGGGAATCCTATAAATATAGTGGAGTCCCAAGAGGCTGATACCGACTTCCCGATGATTCCAGTGGAATGTTTTGGCCCTTGATGACCATATACTTAGTAGCTCAGGAATGATGTCCTTTGGTTGGTAAATGCAGAATTGGGAAGCCCATACTACTTCATACAGACCTACACACCTTAGCTCTACTCCAAATTTTTCATAATATGCACATACCTAGTAGGACCAAGACCATTAATCTTTGAATTTTCCACCCTGGAACGGGTCCCAATCATCATTCCATACTTTTTTTGGGTTCCCTAACCCCACCATGAGGTTTGTATGATATTGTGGTGGAGATATATCTGGCTGAAATGGTTTCCCATCGTTATTATTAGGATGGTTGTAAAAGAATTCTATAGTGATAGGTGAATGATCCTTCCAGGTATGGACGAAAATATCCCTGAACCACAAGTACTGACCCAGTGTGCCTCTGAACTAGTAAGTTGGTTCGTCCTTGCTTTCCTTCAGGATGAATACGTCCTCCCTCAGACTGAAGCTATACAAATGCAGTCACTTTCAAAGAGGATAGTCTTTCTCTAATTTTTCCAGTAGCTCCAGAAGTGACTCATGATAAAATTGGCTCCGAAAATACTCCATAATAAAGATATCATACATAAGATATTCTCTTTGGACAACATCCTCAAGGACCTCTCGAGCGTCTTCTTGGGCGGCCATCAGTTTTGAGAATTTGTTGATTTTCTTGAGTTTATTCGCAAGCATCATTCATGAAGATTGATCATAGAGTAACATATCAATGATCCACAACATCCTCTATGTGTATCATGAAGCAACAGAGGATCTCAATGACTTGGTTCGCTAAGAAGAATTCATAGAGCAATGGTTCATTGAATTTAGTTCTCGAAGATGCATTTGAGGGGTAGATCGCTTTGTGAAAAGAGAGCTCAGGTGAAATTGTTCATGGGGATATAGTATGGATAAGGGGCCGCTCATTCCCTATTTATAGGTGATAACCAACCGAGCGTTGTGGCTGCCTTCTCCCAACACACATCGTACACCCTTCATCGTGAGCCAACTTCACAACCACCCAGTTTTCAGCAACTTACTCTCAGAATCTGAGCCTCCTTTTCCCTTCATCTCTCATTCTTAGGGGTAGGGGGTATTTTTTGGTGTTGAAATATGTTCGCTGAGATAATTCAAGTAAGGACAAGGCCGATTGAGATGAAATCCAAGCTCAAACGACCCAAATATCATAAAAATGGTCTGCCTCATGAATCCCTTTAACATAGCCCCTAGTCCTCAAAAACTCGTGAGGTATTGACGGACGACACCATGAGTTCAATGAGCCCCAAGAACACCACAAATGAAGTTTATGGACAAAACTGTGAGTCTGATGATCCCCACATCCACTACAAAGGAAGTTGGCGGATGGATCTACGAGTCTGACAAGCCCCACACCTCTTTTAGGAGATCATTTTTTGCTTCATGGTGTGCCTACGAGCATCACAAGACTCCTTTGCCTATAAATAGCTAATTCAGACCTCCTCATAATCATTATCACACCAACCTTTCACCTTTAAATATCCCTTTTTGTGAATCCCTCCAGCACCGCGAACCTGAGAGAAAAATGACTTCCCAAAGGTACTAGAGCATCGTGAAACCCCATTTCCCTTATTCCAATTTACCCCTGCCTATGGTAGGGATTCCTGTCGCAAAGGCCTATTCCCTTTCTGAAGGAGGAAGTCCCTTTGGGGTACTTGAGGCTTCGCGAAGCATTAAGACTTCACAAAGAACTCCTTTTTAAAACTCATGCCTCTATTCCAAAGAAAGGTCACCCTGCTTCACGGATATCCTATCTTCGTGAATCCCCTGACCTTCATGAAGCACCTCTCAGTGAGGCCCCCTTCTTCACGAGACCCTCTTCTGTATAGACCTCTAGTCTTGTACACAGTTATTTCTTAGTCCCTTATGTGGTGTTCCTTGTTGTGTTTATCTACCTAATGCTTCTTCACATAGGTACACTAATAGCTATTGTTTCTTCACATAGCTACACTAACGTGGACCCCACAAATGACCACTCCCCCACGTCGTATCTTGGAATTGCTAATGACTTCCCTTCCCTAAGTGTGGGAAGGTATTAGTTATCTAAGTCCATGGGGTAAGTAGCGAGTCCTCCCTGTTCGAGCTGCAAGATGTTAAACTACCAAGTCCCATAGCCCTCATCACATGAAATTAAACTGTAATCTCACCCTGTGCAATGCACATGGGGTGACACACCTCCAGATTTCTCTATTCCCACTCATATATACGGGAGTGATATCTTCCCCACCCTCCTGGAATGGAATAAAAACCTCCTCGCACGGAATGAGATCCTCTTCGGGAATCCCTCCTCGAGTATTCACTAATCTCTATCTCTCTGGGTCGCTAGCCATGCGTAATCCCCACATCATCTCTCGTGGTCTCACATTTCTTATCATGATCATTAGGTATACTACTACCTCTTTTTTCTCACACTGAGCATGACTCATGTGGGCTTAGAGTTTAATAGTGACCATGAAACTTCTCCCCCACTTCCGAAATACATGGGTTTTGATCCCTATCCTCTATATAGGGTATGTAAGAAGCCTCCACTAGGTTAAATATCAACCAATGCTAAACTATGGTGCTCCCTCCTAGGGATATACCCTCATGATGTTACATCTTCCCTTTATAGGACACAACACTTGGATCCACCTCCCTGAGGTGTTTTGATCCATCCCTTTGGGTTTCTATCCATGCATAAGTTCCATTCCCCCCACTTCCGAAATATGTGGGTATTGATCCCTTTCCAATATACAGGGTACATAGGAAGCCTTCTTGAAGTTCAATCCCAACCAATGGTAAACTCTGGTGCTCCCTCCTGAGGAAATCCCCTCATGATGTGACATCTTCCCTTTTTGGGACACATCCCCCGAATCCACCTCTGAGGTGTTCTGATACATAAATCTAGGCTGCTATCCATGCATAAGCCCCATTTCCCCCACTTTTGAACTACGCAGGTTTTGATCCCTAACTTATATACAGGGTACGCAGGAAGCCTCCTCAAGGTTCAATCCCAACTAATGGAAAACTCTGGTGCTCCCTCCTGGGGATGTACCCTCACGACATGACATCTTCCCTTTTTGGGACACATCCCTCAGATACACCTCCCTGAGGCATTCTAATCTATACATCTGGGCCACTAGCCATGCATAAGCCCCAGTCCCCCCCCCACTTTGGAACTATGTGAGTTTTGATCACTATCCTCTATACAAGGTACGTCTGAAGTATCCTCTAGTTTTAATCCCAACTAATGGTAAAATCTAGTGCTCCCACCTGAGGACGTGCTCTCATGATGTGAAATATTATCTTTTTGGGACACATCCCCCAAATCCACCTCGCTAAGGCATTCTGATCCATCCATCTAGGCCTCTATCCATGCGTAAGCCCCATTCCCCCACTTCTGAACTATGTGTTTTTTGATCCCTGTCCTCTATATAGGGTACATAAGAAGCCTCCTTGTGGTTCAATCCCAAACAATGGTAAACTATGGTGCTCCCTCCTAGGGACGTACCCTCATGATGTGACATATTACATTTTTATTGTACATCCCCTGGATCTACCATCCTGAGGTGTTTTGATCCATCCATTTGGGCTACTAACCATGCATAATCCCTAACACATCAAAGGGTAGCTAGTCATGTGTAAGCCCTGATGCCATCTTGAACTACACGGTCTTTTATCTCTGTCTCCTACAAAATGTATGTAAGAAGCCTCTATGAGGTTCAATCCCATCATCCACTCCTATCCTGGTCCTTCCCTCAAGTCATTATGTCTCAGGAGGATCATGCCCCAACCCAAGGTTACACTTCCTTTGGGTCCCTATCCATGTGCTCTATTCTCACAAGCCGTGTCCTTAGGTGTCTCATCACACCACTACTAAACTACATGGAATCTAATTCCCAACCATTGGGATACACAGGAGGCCTCTTAGAGGTTCAAGAACATCACCCTCCACACTCCATACATTCCATCATCACTTTCTCCATTTCCATCCAGATTCATACCCAAGACACCACATCTCATTGAGATCATTCCATCCACATCACTTCTACTCCTATAAGAACTTGATTAGATAACCATTCATAAGACCCACACAATCCATACTCATCAAACCAAGTGAGTTCCTCTTACGAAGGTAAGCTAGACACGCGTAATCCCCAAATCATCCCTTTGAACTACTTGAGTTTTGATCCCTTTCTCCTAAATAAGGTACGTAGGAAGCCTCCCTGAGGTTAAATCCTAACCAATAGTAAACCTTGGTGTCTCCATCCATAGGGTCCACCTCCCCGATCCTCCCTCAGTGGTGTCCAGACCAGATTTCATGGTGTGAGATCTTTCCCTTTACGAGACATATCACTCGAGTTCATCATTATAGTAATTCAAACCCATCCAATGGTAAAACACACAGCCTTCCTCCTAGGTATGTAATCCTTCACGGTGTGACATATTCCCTTTATTGGATGCACTACCTTGGGTTCACTCTCATTAGGCATTCTGATCCATCCATCTATTAAACCTTTCAGGTGTTCTCTCCTAGGGATCCACCTCTCTGATCCATATCTATGGGACGTTCTGATCACTCTCATCCCATCTCCAAAACAGGTTAAACTTACAGTCTACCTCATGTTAAACATGAGATGAATAAGGAAAATCTCAGAAGACATGTTGCTAGCATAAGATAACCCACAATCAATGTGGTATTCCTTAGGTTTTCGCACCCTTGAGAATCCCTCTTACGAGGAATAATATAGGTGATACATTTTTCTAGTGTCCAGACATGCTCCGGGATGCCCAACGTGACTAATTCCCTGAACAAAGGTTTCTTCCCTGAATATACCCCTTTTAATATCTAGATAGAAGTATCATAATTAACTAGTGTCCATGAATAGATGACTCCTAGAATGAGTTTCACAAACAACATCTTAATCTATAAGGGAGACCTAGACTAGGTGACGAATTCCAAGGAGGAATCCATGGAAGGAGGAACCGATATCTCATCATATCATTTCGATCAAGGATCAAACAACCCTGAAGAAGTTATGAATGCCTCCAACCTTTGGAAAGCGGGAATTAGGGGAAATAGTGTGGCTCGTACGTTCATGAAAATGATGATGCATGCACGCCCCGATGGAAAGCATCGAAAATAGTCACGTACATTCTTGATCACCCTGAATAATAAAATTATGTTAATTATTTAATTTCCTAATAACCTTTTTCATATTTATTATTCATTTTATTTTATTTATTACCATGTTATATTTATTTAATTAATAAATAAAGTTCACATTGGACGTTTTAATGATATTTAGTTCATATATCTAAAATGAATTCAGTTGGATGACTATAGTAAAAAAAGTCATTTTTAAATCATCTTCATAATAATAATCATGAAATAATTATAATTTTTATACATAAATTATACTTTTAAAACCAACCATGAATTTTGTTTATGAAAAATGAACTACGTTACAATCATGGAGATGGTATGTCGTACGTACGCATAAGTAACATTTCCATTTTTCAATGACTATAATGAAAAAAGGTAAGTATTATTTTAAATTTATATAATTATTATTATATCTTAAATAATTTATTATTTATTTAAATAAACTTATATATATATATATCATCATTGTGATTTGGAAATGTAAAATGAATCACATCACTTCATGTAGGTGGTAATCCACATGTACGCATGAATGATGTCACCATTTTTCAATGAATGAAAAGGTTAGAAAATATATGATATATTAATTTTAAAGAATTATAAATATGTTCTGAATATAATATATATAAATTAAATTCATCATCATAAATATCCATGATAGGTGATGATGGAAAAATAATTACATCAGTTCGCGAGGTGGTAGTCAGCCATATACACAAATGCTGGTTTCATATCCCATTTGATGGAAGAGGAGATGGATACAAGTTATTACATTAACATTATAAAATATAACTATATATGAGATCATTATTTATTATATAATCCTGGTTGAAGAATATTTTATGGAGGTATAAGAGGAAATAAAATAAAAATGCTCGGTTAAGAACAATACCTCTTTTTTGGAAAGCCTCTTTAGGTTTACATCAAAAGTATTCTTAGGAGGGTTTTCTAATAAAAACTAGGTCTCTAGAACTTATGAAGGGAATTAAGGATGGTATTGTTTCTGGGATTTTCTGAATCAAATGGTTTTTGAAGTGTTAAGATGAGAGGAGAGGAGGTTTCTTTTTATAAGTGAGGGGAGAGACACTTTTGGAATTTCTTAAAATATTAAATTAATATAAATTACTATTTATGAAAAAAGGCTCCAAACTAATATAATTAAAATATAGTATGATTATGGGTCTAAATAATATCATAAAATAAAATTTTTATATGTCCAGATTAGGTTTATACCCTTATCTCTTTCTTTTATCCCATGTTAAGCCTTTTTGACAATTAGCACGATAACAATGTTTTTACTCTTTAGAGATCCAGATAGTTACTATAAAAGGACAATTGGTCCATAAATATATCATAGTTTATATTTTTAAATATATACCAATCACTTGGATAAATATTTTATTTTTATGAATTTTAAATCATTTAATAAAATATTATTTATTAAAAAAATAACATTAATATCGTTTTTGGAACTATTAATTTAATTTGACTTTAAAAACAAAATTTCAGAAAAGAAATTAAAATTTATTCCACTAAAACCTCTATAAAATGATTTATTTATCTAACATAACATAATAATAATTTAAATCTACTTTTAAAATTTTTAAAATCATTTATTTTGTTTTTCTATTAATTGAATAAATACTATATCAGCGTTGCATAAGCATTTAAGGTAATTACATCCCTACTAAAAATTAGAAATAAATTATCATGATAAAGAAATAATTTATATTCAACATTAATACTTATCACCAAACATAAGTTATTTTTATCCCTATCATAAAATATTTTAGTTATTAAAATCAAGAAAGTAATATTTTTTTATTTATCTTTTACTTAATTATTATAAAGAAAAAATCAAATAAATATGGCACTAATTAGACATATATTCGATAATTGGATGGAAATTACCTATTTAAACTCATCCAATAGCATAAAGAAAAGTTTTAGGTTCAATAATTTATCTATATCATATTATTTTTAACCTTAATTACCTGATTTACCCTTACAATGGTGATAATTTTTTTGCTATAGTTATTATTCACAATGATTAAAATTAAAAGGAGAATATTTATCATTCTTGGAACTCCTGATTCTAAATATAGAATCCATTTTTCAAGATTTAATTCACATAATTGGTAGAATTTAATTTAAAATTAGTCCGATGAGACACGATGAAAAATATTTTTAAAAAAAATTCCTTTTATGTATTAAATGTTTTTATACTATATCCAAGTGTAAAATAAATTCAAAAGACCATAATGAGATTATGTTTAATAAAAATTAAATAATTAAAATTTAAAATTAATCCAAAATTTAATTTTACTTTATAAATACTTGAAAATAAAATACGGTTTTCAATAAAAATCATTATTTATACTATTTATTGAAAGATCACACTTTTCAGAAATATCTAAAAATTTCAACATAAGATCATTTTGATGTACTAATTTCAAAAATAAAATCTTATTTATCAAATAAATTTTTTAAAAGTTATAGAAATTAATTATAACATCTTCTCATGAAAATCAGTAAAATCCATTTTTGATGGAAAATTATTTTTGAAGAATAAAATGATTTTACCAAAAATTGAGTGATTATTTAATATGATTTTATCAATAAATTTAAACTGAGTAGGACCTTGGTATATATTATATAAAATAGTTAAATCTATTCATATCATCCAATTTAATGACTAGGTTAAACCGTTCATATTTAAATAATAATATTTCATTGTTCTTTTAGGCTCTATGTTGCGTGTCATATACGCTATCAAACATTGTTTTATTTTTTTTAAATCCCAAGGTTTTACATTCTTCCCACTTTAATAAATTGAGACCACTAAATTTTAACTGAGGATATGTAACTAGGTTTTTTATATATGAAAATTTCTTTTTTGAAATCTCACATCATAAAAGGGGTTAATAAGACTTCCTCTTAAAAAGAGGGGAAAGGAAATACAAAGGTCATCACATAACTAGGTTTCCAAATAGGTGGACATTAGTGGGAAATGAAAATATATACATGGAGAAGAAACGTAATATCCCAATAATTATAGATACTGATAGAGATCATTGATCACAATAAATTTAATGACCAAGAGAAATTTAATGACAACAAAACCATAAAGTGATGAGGTGTGAAAAAGATCATCGATTCATTAAAAAGGAACGTAATAAGATATTATTTTTGTTTCAATATCATTTTACTAGAGTTGGGGAATTAATTCACCATCTATAAAGAGAACATAAAGAAATATTCTTACTTGAAATGTATAATTTTTTTCCTTTAATCAATTTCCACAATAATCTCATCTTTTTCTCCAAATTACAAGTATTAAATATGATTTTTTTATTGAAGAACTAAAATCAATTTCTCACGGATAAAATAATCCACAAAAGGATAAAATTATATTAATCATGTCTTTATAAATTAACAAAAATAGAAATGGTTACCATAATTTAAGATAATAACCAATATGTATAACCATTAATAATAATAAATAATTCATTTTACTTCAAAATTTACATAATAACACCAAAGGTTCAAATTAGATTATTTTACAAATAAATAACCCTATATACCAAATAACCTCAGTAATCTCAATATTAAATAAAGTTTTAGCCTCAAAGGTTATCCCATACCCTTAATTTTACACCTCAAAAAATGAAATAATAATCTTCCCAAATAATACTTTATGTTAAATCTAAAGGTTATATATACCTCTACCCAATAAAATGTCTCCCTGAATTTCATTAACCACTAAAAAAATCCAAAGTATTAAAAAATATTTTATCCTATAATATACTTAACAAAATCAAAAACATATTTATCCATAAATTAATTTATTAAAAAAATGTCATACTAACTTGGACATCATGTAGTCTAGTGGTAGGTGATGCATCGTTGTCACCCTTCGATTGTGGGTTCAAGCCCCACGACCTTTCCAGATACAACATGTTTTCTCCCAACCTATAGGTTGTCCTTTTTTTTAAAACTATATTATTATAATCCTTATAATGTTCCAAAAAATATGATGAACACCTCCAAAAAAATTAGTCAACAAACCAATTTTTAACCACTAAGGTTAACTTATTTTTTCCTTAAAATAAAATAATCTTAATTGAATATTATTATCAATGATATTATTAACCCTAAAGTTTATCTATAAATTTAAACTTATGTCCAAATAAATATAAAATCATTATTCCATGAATAACCTTCTCACTAAAACATATACTAAACCAAATGGTTATATTTAAATAAATGTCTCACAAAATATCCTTAATCATGTTAAAATCCCATCATAAAAAACCTAAAAAGGGGTATATATTCCTTTAAATTAATGATCTAACAAAGACTTATCAACCTAAGTCACTTTAGGTTTATCCATTATAACTATTTAATATCATAGGTTTCCATAGGTTCTATTCTCTCATTCATCATAATGGTTCATAAATAAAATGTGAATTAACCCAAGATGTAACATACCTATTCTCCTTACTGGATTGAGAAGGAGGAAGGGTGTTACTTTGACTTAAGAGACATCCCCAAGATGCCAAAGGGTTGTAATAAATGCCAAGTGATTCATTAATATTTGGGGGGATAATTTTACCTTTGAAAATAAAAAAACCAACCAAACATGTCATAACCAAATAAACCACTACATAATGCATGATATCAACCATTGATATTAATATAAAAATAAAACCAAGTACCACAACAGAAGACTACAATATCAATGTACACAGAAGAAGAATACAAAACCAACAAAACTAAATGACAACCAAAACTCCAAAGCTATAATGTACTCCAATATCCACTCCACAAAACAACTTAAGTATCAAAAAGAAACAATAGATAAGTGTGATACTTTACCTTCGCCAATGACTCAATAAATAACATATGCAAAATCACCAAAAGTACCAGATAAGGGGTGAGTAATGAAACTCAGCAGGATTTCACCAAATGAATTACCTACTCACACCACTAGGATATAACATGTTAGAAAATTTATATAAAACTATTTATATAAAAAAATTCTAAAACATTTTATATCAGAATATAAAAATGTTCCATAACAAAGAAGTTTTCACAAAATAATACCAAGTTCCAAGGAAAGCAACCAAACAATGTTCTAAAACCATTTCAAAAATTCCATTTTGGTATAACCTATTTTATTCCACATATACAAACATCCAACCATATATGAAACCTAGACCTCTCTATACTCATGAGTGGTGATTTAACCTTTTACTAAGCTGTCACTTATTGAACCATTTTGATAGGGGTACTTCACACCCTTATTCTTCCCAATGAACATGAACCCACACCACACAATCATGCCAAATCCATGCCAAACCCAAGTATTCCAAATCCATTTAAATAAAACAATTTTTTATTGAAAACCATTCTATAAAATATTTTTCATAAATCAAACCAAACAACCAATTTTAAATTCATCATTTTCAAATCAAACCACAAAACATTTTTCACAACAATTCCACAATTTCTATAAAAACTACAAACCATCACTAAAGAGGGTATCTACCATGATTTGCACAAAAATTTCACAAAAAAATCAATTAAAACAACCAATTTGAAATCAATACTTCATGTTTTAAATAGGGGAGTCGAGTGTGAATCCACATACCTTGGAAAAATTGATGAAAATGGAAAACGACACCCAAATGTCCATGAAACCGGGTCGAATCTCTAAAAAACTGCCTTATATCTCTTACCCTAACAAAAAAAAAGACAAATATAATAATATTTGGAATCAAATACCTTAGATATGTCCACAATGGATATGTATCTAAGAAATTTAAAGAGAGGGAGAAGTAGATCTAAGGAAAACTAAAAAAACCACCATAAAGGATGGATTACTATGAGAATCCAACATCAACGCACCAAGATAAACATTCGGATAAACTCCAAATTGATGAGAGAATCCTCCGTTGCCTTTGAGAGGAAGAAATCCCATGTCAGGTATGAAATGGGGAAATAAAGGGGTGTTAAAACACCAAACCAACATAGGTCCACTTTTTGTGGATCTTGTTTTCAAACCATGCATGATTAGTCCCATGGTTTGGAAAACAGTGCGCTAACTATGCGCTAGCTAATTTCTCAAAGGGGGGAATTATTAATATTAGCTCACATGGTTAGAAAACCATGTGAAAGATGTGAAAAATATCTTTTTCCAACACTATGCAATTTCTCTTAGACAGCCGCATGGTTTAGAAAAATCATGCGCCTACCCATGCCCCTTCTCTTTAGCCCCTGTCTCATTGTGCATGGTTTCTGGTAGGTGTTGCATGGTTTCCAAAAACCGCACACTAATCTTTCACCCCTATAAAAGCCCCAAAACACTCCAAACCTCTTCCAAACTCTCCCAAACTACACCCAAACACTTTATGTACTTAAAAATCATAAATAAAGGGTTACTTACTTGAAACTGGGGGTGATACATTCTCTCCACCATTAGACTTTACATACCTAGAAAGTAGAATAACAACATTACTTTGAAAGAGTTATGAACATTGCTCTTTCATTTACTTCTATTATTCCCAAGTCTCTTCTTGGACCTGACCATGTTTCCAAAAAACCCACACTAGGCTAGTGATTTTTCTATGCAAGACTTTCTCTTGCCTATCCACAATCTGCACTGGGATATGTACCAATGAAGCATACGACTCTAGTTCAACATGACCCCATTAAATAACATGGTTAGGATTAGGCTAATACTTCTTTAACTGAGATATAAGAAACACATTATGCACGATAATGAATCGTGGTGGCAATGCCAACTGATATGCCACCTCTCCAACCTATTTAAGTATCTCAAAAGGGATTATCTATCAAGGAGATAACTTGACCTGCTTCCCAAAACATCAATGTCCAATCCTTAGAGAGATCCTCAAAAATACATGATCACCCACCTAGAATGAAAATGGTCATAGACTATGATACACATAATATTTTAGACGACTCTAAGCCATATCCATATGTTTTATGATCAACTTAATCTTCTCTATAGTTTCATGGATGAGGCTTGGCCCAACTAGTGAAGTATCACCTTTTCCCACTCAACAAAGTGGATAATGATAAGGAATCCCATACAATGCTTCAAAAGGATCCATATGTATCGAGTCCTGATAGCTGATTTTATATGATAACTCCCCTAATGGCACATTATCTTCCCATAAGCCACCAAAATCCATTACACAATCCCAAAACATATCTTACAATGATTGTATCATCCTTTCAAATTTCGCATCCAACTGAGTATGATACACCATGCTCATGATCAAATTATTCCCAAGGTATTTCTATACGTATTTCCAAAAACAAGATGTAAACCTTATATATCTGTTTGATACTATTAAAACTAGTATTCCATGCCTCTTTACCACTTCTTAGATATAAATTTTTTACAAGTCCTCCACTATATGGGATTCACTAATAGGGATGAAATGAGACAACTTTGTAAGATGATCCACTATCACCCATATGGAATCGTGTTTCCTAACCATTCTTGGGAGACCTATTACAAAATCCATAGCTATCTATTCCCATTTTTCAAATAGGGATAGGTAAATACTGCAACATACTTTCTGGTCACTGATTCTCTTCCTTAACCAACTAAAATGTTAAGCATCTTGAAACAAACTCTTATGCCTTTATTTTCATACAAACCCAAAAAAACATTGCTTTAAACGCCTTATAAATATCTTGTATCCTAGGATGAACAACCCATATTAAATGGTGGTAATCATGAATAAGTTGTTCCTAACAAGCTATAGGTACGACCATCTGATTTCTGAACCGCAACACTGAACTCTCATCTAGTTTCCATCCCTCAGTGGTCTCCCCACCATTGAGTTTTGAACTCATAGACACACATTATGCATCATATGTCTACGCCTCTTTAACCATTTTAACTAAATTAGGAACAAAAAAAATAGAAAATAAGCTCACAACATCACCTTGGTCTTCACATTCCAAGTGAATGTTGACTAGGACCGACATTAATTACCACTCATCTAAAGCTTCTTTTTCCAACTGAGTATACAAATTTATCTTTAATTCATCTTCCACCAAATTTCCCTTTCTATACGTATACATTAATTCATATTCAAACATTTTTAGATACTCTATCCATCTTCTTTGTCTCATATTGAAATCTCGTTGTGAGAAAATATGCTTCAAGATCTTATGATATGTGAACACAGTAAATTTCTCACCAAAGATATAATGATGAAAAGTATGCAAAGTATAGATGATATTAGATAACTAAAAATTGTGTTTTGGGTAGTTCTAATCATGAACTCATAACTTCCTTGAGACATAAGCAATAACATTATTTCTTTTCATGATAACACACCCCAAAACTAACCCCGAAGCATCATAATACACCATGTACCCTTGTACTAATTCCAGAAAAATCAATATTGGTGCTAATGAAAGGAAAAATTTAAGCTCTTAGAAAACTTTTTGGCATTAATCATTCTATTGGAATAGAAAATTATTATTTTTAAAATATGTCATTGGTGAGGATAGTCATGAAAAATCACAAACAAAATGTCGATAATAACCAGTTAGACCAAGAAAACTCTATATCTTAAAGACATTTTTCAACGATTTCCATGAGATAACATCTTCTATCATTTCTGGATCAATAGAAACATATATTTCAGAAATTTCATGGACAAGGAAACATAACTATTATATCCAAAAATAACACTTTGATAGTTTGACATACATACAATGATCCCTCAAGATTCCCAACACTGTTGCTAAGTGTTTCTCATGCCCAGCCCGTTTCCTTAAATACACCAATATGTCATCTAAAAAAACCACCAAAAAAGAATCTAGATATCACTAAAATATATGATTCATCAATTATATAAATACCATTGGTGAATTAATAATACCAAAATACATTACCATATATTTTTAATGGCCATATCTACTTCTGAAAGCTTTCTTGGGAATATCCTCCTTCCGAACTCACAATTGGTGATATCTTGATCGCAATTCAATATTAGATAACCACTGAGCTCCCATAAATTGATCAAATAGATCATCAATACATGGAAGTAGATATTGATTCTTTATTGTAACTTGGTTAAGATTAAGATAATACGCACACAAACAAAGAGCTCTATCTTCCTTTTTTGAAAAACAAGACTGATATTACCCACATAGATGTGCTCGGATGAATGAAACCTCTTTTTTTAGATCCTCTAACTATACTTTCATCTACCTTAATTCTTTTGGTTCCATATAATAATATATAAGGGAAATAAGACTGGTCCATGGGAGGAGATCAATCTTAAACTCCACTTCTCTCATAGGTGGAAACCCTGCGAAATTTTTGGTAAACACATCTAGAAACTAATCAAATATTGTTATAAAACTATTATTCTCGATCTATTCCATAAATTCCAAATATAATGGTGACAATTGGTATGAGATCGTTACAACTTCTGGTTCCAACAAGCTTGTTTCACCTTCCCACTATAATTTCCCCAAAAGAGATGCTCGACACCATCTTCAGTTATAAAACTTAACTTTCTGGTATAACAGTTGATGTGAGACTTGAACATTTTCAACCAATCCATACCCAATAGTATATCATAAACATCCATCTCAAGAATAGATAAAACCCATTTTAGTTCATCTCCATCAACATTTATAGAACATGATCTACACATAAAGGCTCAAAATTCTCTTTGACCAAGAGGAGTTTGGAGTTTTATCATAGAAGACATCACCTCAAATTTTAAATTCATCAAATAAAAAACATGAGAATAAATAAAGTAATGGGATGAAACCATATCAAAAAAATCTTACATAAGGGTAGAATTCAAAAGAATCATACCTCACACCATTGATGGTCTAGACTGGTCATCCAAAATAACCTACTCAGCTCCATATAATTGCTTTCTCACCACAATTTGTTCTCTATTTCTCTATTGTGTTTTACCTTGTTGAATATTCATGATATTCCTAGAATCACTATGGATAGATCTAATCTACTGACGAGAGGTATTATACTACCCTCATCATGTCAAATCAAATGATGTCTGCAACACTTGAGAAGTGTCCTGAACACTCGACCTTGGAGCACTATGACAGTAGCTCTGAAGATGCCCAATCTTATTGCAGTTGTGACATACTCTAGGTTTTTTTTACACTCTCTCTTTATGTAGTCAATAAAACCCCATTGGAAACATCCCACTTTTCTCTTAGTTTGTGAAGGAAGGTTTATAGATCTATCCATATGATTTTGATTCATGATCCCACTTTGTAAATAGGTTTCCCTCTTCTACTTTTTCCCAGTATTAGAGTTCCCACCGTTTCCCATGGGTATCAACATGCTTCCTCCTCCCATAGCTATTGATATTCTCCTTTTAGATACCATAGATATATTAACCATCTATGTATAATACATTATATAGATCACAATAATATTTAAGAGAATCTCCTACCCCATCCCTGATTCAAAGATACATTCCTTCAAGGATACACTGACAACAACCTTGGGTGAAAAGTGCACTAAATTAATGAATTTATACGCATGCTCTGTGAGGGAAATATTTTACTACTTCAAGCTGAAGAATTCCATCATTCTTTGAATTTTGAACATATGAGGATAGAATTTCTTATTGAACAATTATTCAAAATCATACCATGCTAGGCCTTAGTCTAATTTAGCCTAAACCTCTAAATCCCACCATTGGCATGCAAGATATTCTAGCATATAGGTCTCTAGATTAACTTTCAACTCAACTAGTGTGATAAGGAAATCAAAGATATGATTCATACTATTAATTCACACCTCTTCCTTCTTTGGTTCAAAATCACCACAAAATATGGGTGGATTATTCTTTTAGAATTGTATAGAATGATCCACTTTCTTGGGATCAACCCTCTTGATCCCTCTGTCCATAGCCTAAAATTATTGGACAATACTCTAAACCAGCTGTTGGTTCACCTATGGATCAAGTGAAACCACATTTTCAGTAGATTCTTATGGTTGTTTCCTATGAATCCTATTGAGTTAAATTTTATAAATAAATAACAGATGCCATAGGTCTCTCTCTTTATAAACTGAAGGCTTAACAATTTCAAATTCTACCACATCATACCATCACAACATTTCTTTCCAAAATTTAAAATTTCCATAATCATCCATTTTTTAAAATTTCACCATACTTTTGAAAATAAAACCATTTTTAAAATACCATAATCATTATCTTTTTCAAAATATCAAATTTGAAAACAACTTTTGTTTTTTCAAAAATTAACACATTTCACCAAATAATAAATCATTACTAAAAATAAAATATACACTCCTAGTGGGAAGCCATTTCTATAATGCATGTAATGATCGTATCATTAGATAAACCCATGAAAATGAGATTCCAATTACTATAAGTTTCTCTAAAAAACTTATACAACCAATTCCCTAGTAACTTAAATTTCATCATAAAAATTTTAGCTACATATTTTTATGCTGTACATTTTAAGTCCAAAAAATCGTACTCCTTTCTAGCATCCCAACTCTAAGACAAAAACAGAATGAATTTAAACTATGAGACCAAGATAAATTATGACCATTTGTTTCATAATGATAATTAGAAGGACCAAGACTAATACCACTTTTAACACCCATGTTATTCTCATTGTATTCAGAAGGTGGAAGGGCGTTACTTGGCCTTAAGCGACATCCCCAAGATGCTAATGGCTGTAAATAAATTCTAAGGATTTCATTAATAGTTGGGGGATGATTTTACCTTTTAAAATAAAACAACCAACCAAACATTTCATAACTAAAAAAACAATACATGATGCATGATCTCAATGAAATAAAACTCAAATAAACCATTGATATTAAAATCAAACTAAAACCAAGTACCACAGTGGAATACTACAATATCAATGTAAATAATAGAAGACTACAAAACCAAAAAAACTCAATGAAATCCAAAACACCAAAGCTCCAACATGATCCAAGATAAACTCAAAAAAACATCCCATGTATCACTAAGCACCATTAGAGAAGTTTGATACTTTACCTTTCCCCATGTTTTGATAAACAACATCTACAAAATCACCAAAGTGCCAAATAGGGGTGATTAATGAACCTCAGTAGGATTTCCCCAAATGACTTCCCTACTCATTCCATTAGGATAGAATATGTTAGCACATTTATATAATTTTTTTATATAAAACAATTTCTAAAATAGTTTATATAATAATATAAACAAGTGACATAATAATGAAATTTTCACAAAACAATACCAAGTTCCAAGGAAAACAACCAATCAATGTTCTAAAACCATTTCTCAAATTCCATTTTGGTATAACCCATTAAATTCCAAATATCCACACATCCAACCATACATGAAACCTATACCCCCCCTTTTCTCATGAATTTTGAGTCATCCTTTCACTAAGCCCTCACTTAGTGAACCATTTTGATGGGGGTACTTCACACCCATATCCATCCCAACCAATTGATCAGGGCACTTCACACCCTTATCCATCCCAATTCACATGAACAAACACCACACAAGCATGCCAAACCCATTAAAAACTCAAGTGTTCCAAATACAATTCAATAAAATAACATTTTTAATGAAAACCATTCCATAAAAACATTTTCATAAATCAAACCAAACAAATTATTTTAAACTCATAATTTTAAAATCAAACCATAAATAAATTTTCACAAAAATTCCACAATTTCTACAAAAAAACCATCACTAAAGAGGGTATCTACCATGATTTTCACACCAATTTTATAAAATATTTCAAGTAAAACAACCAATTTTAAATCAATACTTCAAGTTCTAAAAAGAGGAGTTGAGAGTGAAGAAACCTACCACATAAAATGTGGCGAAAATAGAAAATGGAGTGAAAAAATACATAGATCCAGGTCAAATATCCAATAAACCACCATATATCTCTTCCCCTAAATATAAAAAAGCAAAATCTAATCATATATGGAATCAACTACCTTAGATCTATTCACAATGGACATGGATATAAGAAACTGAGAGAGAGGGAGAAGTAGATTTAAGGAAAACCAAGGAAAACCACCATAAAAGATGACTTATGGGGAGAATCTGACTTCAAAAAACTAAGAGAAACCTTTTTATAGCCTTTGGATCGATGGGATAATCCTCCTTAGCCTTTGAGATTAATAAATACCAAGTTAGGGCCTAAATGGGGCAATAAAGGGGGGTTAAAACACAAAACCGACCAAGATCCACCTTTTGTGGATCTTATTTTAAAACCATGCATGGTTAGTAACATGGTTAGGTAAATTGTACTCAAACCATAAACCGACTATTGCCTCAAGTGGGGTGGGGACTTCTCATGGTTGGATCACATGGTTAGAAAACCGTGCGTCAACTGTGCCAAATCTCTTTGTCCGACACTGCGTAGTTTCTCCTAGGTGGTCGCATGGTTTGGACAAAATGTTCACCTTCCTATGTTCCTTATCCTTATCCCATGTCTCATTATTCATGGTTTCCTATAGGTGTTTCACAGTTTCCACAAATCGTGCACTAAACATACACCCTTAGAAAAGCCCCCAAAACACTTCAAACCTCTTCCAAACTCTCCCAAACATCACCCAAACACTTTATGTACTTAAAAATCATAACTAAAGGTTTACTTAATTGAAAATGGGGTTTGTTGGTCAGAGTGGATACTCAAGAGGGGGGGGGTGTGAATTGAGTTCCAATAAAAATTTATGTTAAAAACTTTTAGGATTAAAATCCCCCAAACTAAAACAGCCCAGTTAATTAAGGAAGTAGAGATATAAGTGATTTATTGTTCAACAGGTTTCTCAAAGGTTGATTAATCCTCAGTTGAATCAGTGTGAGTACAAATTCAACTTTTGAAACAAGTTTACTAAAAGGATCACATATACACACTAACCAGAACTAACTTACAGAGTGAATGTGAAGACAGATTTCTATCTTTGAAAATATAAGCAGTGGATAAATGTAAAACAGAGTGATTGAAAGTTGCACACAACAATTTAAAAAAGAGGTTCAATCTTAAGACAAGACCTAATCCTCTCCACTTGGTGATCACATGCTACCAAACAGTTATATTAAAAATGATACACATCCTGTATCGGGCTTTAAAACAGTTTTCACAAACTGTCTAGGTTTGGAAACCTCTACCACAATTATACATGGGAAAATAAACTACCAAGACACAATAGGATTCTTCCATAGTTATGCATGGGAAACAAATGTAATGAGAGTTTGGTATGGGAATTTTCAGTATCCCTCAGTTCAAGCACAAAAGTCAGTGTGTGTAAAATAGATACACTACTCACAAATGTAAAATACTTAAACACAATAGAGCTAAAGATATTAGGAATAATTTTAGAATGCTCTATGTGTTGGCATATCAGCTCTGGACTTCTTGAAATGAAGGAAATCAAGTTTTGGTCCTTCTCTTCAAGTTGCCTCTAAAACAGAGTGTCGCAACTTCCAGGTTTTGACTTCCAGATGTAAATATGATCAGCTTCTTGGGTCAGAAGCTCTTTGTATCACATTACCATAGCTTTGAAAATGTTCTTCCAACAGATCTTTGTGAAGCTTTTGGGATCTTCAGAATGAGTTCTCGAGTGCTCTACTTCTTTCTTGTTATATCAGGTACTGTATATGTCTCCCTTATGTGTGTATCTAAATATCTTGATGTTTGTATCCTTTTATTTAGGTCTTTACAAATATATATAACCTTTTTTCCAGCTCATATTTTCCCTTATTTAATTTAGCAGGGGATGACAAGAGAAATGGCTCATCCATGTGTGGTCTTCCTCATACCTCGTACTGTTTCCTTATATGCCTGCAAATATCATTAAATAATATCAGGTGCATTAAATTGTCTAGACATGACCGTTATGATTGTATTAAGAAAATTGGTAAAGTAAATAATAGGTTATCATTAGACTGGTAGCAGATGCATGTCACACAGTAGACTTCAACAGTAGGCTCTTCAACAATGGACTTCATCGGTAGGCTCAACAGTAGACCTTTAACAGTAGGCTTCATTCAGTAAGCTTGATTAGTGGTATAATTCAATCAGTAATCTTCTAACGGTAGCTCTGTAACATCAGACTACTTCAACAATGACCTTTTCCAGTGGTAGACTATCTCAATAGTTGACTTCATCAACGGTGGATTTTTTCCATCAGCAGACTTTTACTTAACGGTAGACTTGAAAAACAGTGGACTACATTGACAGAAGGAGTTGTCTAGCGGTAGCCTTCTACTAACGGTAGACTTGTATAGTGGTAGACTTGAACTGTGAAGCTCTTAATAGAATAATTGAGAAAGATTCTGACAGTGGACTTCTAATAGAAGCCTTGTCCCAGCATTGACCTATAATGGTGATTCTTTGTTTGTAAGCTTTGATAAGTATATCAACAATAGACTTGTAACAGTGACCTTGTACCGGTAGCTTCCAATAGTGACTGTAGATCTTTATCAGTGACCTTTTAGAAATAGTGACCTAGAGTAACAATGAGCTATAATAGTGACCTTGAATGGTAGGCTCTTACTAGCAGGCTTTAACAATGAACTTATACTTAGAGAAATGTAAACTGTAAGCTGATGCAACAAAGTCATGAGACAAAAAAATATAGATTGTTCATGATAAATAATATAAATACATATTAAAAAGGATTAGTAAATGACTTAATATATCATGATCAATATTTAAACATGATTTGGGATTATCAAAACAGGTGAGTCCAACAATATCCCCCTTTTCTATAATCACAAATTATGCCAGTATGTATTAATTATAGGTATTACAGATAAGCATATAATACAGTTATTAAACAGAGATCAAAAGGGAACCTTAGTTCAGTTGTGGTTTCTCAAGTATCAGAGATTAAAAAGAGTGTAAAATCAGAGGATATTGGGCCATGGTATCAGAGAGAAAATAAGAAAAGGTCCATTACAGAGTAATGAAATCACAGGATCATATTGGTATTAGCACAGCATTTCTCCCCCTTGGTGATTAGCAAAAAAATACAAATAGAGATAACAGAGAATGCTTGTACTAATGGAATGACATTACATGACCCAAAAATAATACACAGCCCCTATAAAAAGACACAAACAAACTCAATCCACATTAGCCTCAAGAAAGTGTTCTTTCCCTTTGGAAGAAGAAGATGGAGGATAAGCTGGTGGATCAGTAGGTTTGGGAATTACTGGAGGAATGACTGGAGGGGTAGAAACAAAAGCTCATGTGTGTCTGTAGTGGGTATCTCTATGAGGTATCAGTGGAGTAAGGCTTTTTATGGCCTCAACAGGAGACATCATGGAAGAACCATGGGGTTGGGATGCAGGTAAGGAAGGAGGTATTATGACAGGGGTACAATCCACATGGGGAAAGGGTAGGAGTAGGTTTCTGAAGTCCATAATAATTATTCCTCCTTTTTCCATAGCCAAGATGAAATCATCCTTGTTCTCCATAAATTTATCTAAGGATGGAGTCAACTGGCCCAGCTAAGTGACTTGTTCCTTGAAGGCTCTGGTGAGTGGTGGAATCTTGAGGTTTTCTAACAAAAGCTTGAAATGAGAATCCATCTGATGCTTGGAGTAAATACTTTTAAAATAGTAATTAATATATTCCTTTATACTCTTCTGGTCCTGGGAAGCCTCTCTCATTAAGTCACTAACTACCTTCTGAACATCATTGGTAGTGGTGATAATCTGAGTCATATATTGAGAGTCAGGTGCACTGACACTAGATATCTTTTCTAACTCTTCACTAACCACTGTCCTCAATGATAACAAGTCCATAGGTGGTGCAGTGGAGGTTGAAGCAGAGGTAGAGGCAACCGAAGGTGTTATAGTGAAAGCAACAGTTTCATTAAAAGACTTGGTCAACCCACTAATGAGCTTCTTCACATCATCATCCTGGACCTTCACATGAGCTTTTATGGATTCCTTACAACTTTAAAACACTGAAACCATCTGTTGTACCACATTTATGATATAGTGAATGTCTTTGTCTGATTGGCCCCTAGAATCCATTAGAGAAGTCAGGCTCACCACTGACTGTCTTAGAAGTTCCACAGACTGAGACACATCCTTGAGTTGATTCTGGCCTTGAGATACTTCTTGGGACAAACTACCTTGAATGGAAGACTGAACTCTAGCCATCTCAGAGGTAGTCAGCTCTTGAATTAAGGCCATTTCCTTTTCCATTTCAGAGGCACTGTTATCAAACATCTAGTGTAGATCTGTTTTCAGTGATTCCAGATAATCCTTAGTGACAAGGTTCTCAGGAAGGACAACCACTGGAGGCACTGCAGTAGGTTCTAAAACAATAGGTATATGGTGTCTTTTTCTTGACATATCACAATTAGATTCATCATAATCCATCCCAAGTACCAAGTATCCAGGGTCTTCTCACCATTCTACAATTTCATGAAGAATAGATATAGAACCAAGATTCTCCCCATCACTTAGAGATTTCTCCTGAGTAGTATCCTATTTTGGTTCTACTCTAGGAAATTCCACAACCTCCTCTTAAATTCTAGCAGATTCAACCTCTGTCTGATCCATTGGTTCACAAGTGGGGTGAGTCACATCCTCTAATGAGTCATCAATGACTTCTATTTAAATAGTAGTAGATTCCACTTCTCCTTCTTGGTCAGACACTATCCTGTCTATATTACCTATCAGAGGGCTCAAACTGAGATGCTCTTCTTCACTGTCCTCATCATCAGCTTCAGCAACGACAACCTCCTTTCCTTCATCTTTATCACCAGCCTCCTTTGCCTCATGATCAAAATGATTTGACTCAGTAGACTCATCCTCTTCAAAGGTGTCTCTAACAATATTCTGAGATAATTATTCTTCTTCACTGGTCTCAGTATCACTATCCCTTAGAACATTCTCTCTTCTTGGTAGTTCTTTTAGTGGGATAGGTGCTCCGAAATCTATTGTCCTTACAAGACTTTCAGGTAAATTAGGATCACTCCCATCATAAATGGGGTTGTTCTCTCTTTTAGGTTCCACAACTCCTTCAATTTCCTCCACATAATCTGAATAATATGGTTCTAGATCATCAGGCTTCAGTCCTGGATATCTCTTGTCTTTTGGCCTAGATGGGTGAGTATTAGGGTCAAACTTTTCATACACTTTACCTTTATCATTTACCCATGACTTCATCCAGGGATTCCAGCTAATTTTCATGTATTTTCAAATAACCTTGGATATACAAACACTATTCTTAGCCACTATCATCTCTTCTTTATTTCCAGCCACACCCTTTACCTTTATCATTACTGAGATTAGCTTGGCATGGAATAGGGCATTGGACTTTGAGCTTTCCTTAGTCATATTCTCAAATTGTGGCATCAGTAACCTACATAGGTTGATCTTCTCCCCATGATTCATTAAGTACATCAGGAATATGTCCTGATACTTCAGTACTGCAAAATCCCCTCTCCTAGGACTAATCACATGCTGAATGAACTTAAATAAAAGCCTATCTTCTCCATTCATCTCAGCTACAATGATCTTCCTCAATTTTCCATTCCCTGTCAGCTCTTCCAGAGCTTTTTCATACCCAAAAATCTCACTGTCTGGAGGAGCCACTCCAGAATAGTATTCATAAACTCCTTCATGAGAAACTCTCAAACAAGCAGCCCACTCAGCAGATGAAAATCTAACCTCATTTCCATTGACTATAGATACCATCCTATTCACATCATCTTCCTTTATGAACTTCAGGTATTCATATAATTCCTTCACAATCTTCGGGTAGTACGGCTCATTGTTGTTGGCAAAGCATTCGGTCCATCCTTGGGATTCTAGTTCTTCCATCACTAATGACTTGCTCGATAACAACCATTCTTCATTCAGATCCTTCTCAGCCATGATTTATCTCTTTGTCAGATGCGGGTTGACAGGTCCCATCAGGGTAATACTAGTGCCACTGGACTCGGATCGAGTCCTCTTTGGCCTTGGTGCATCCTCATTGACATTTGGGGGTCGCTTGGTTCTAGACATAGAGATTAAAAGAGGTTTGAGGGTTCAAACGAAGAGTTAGGGTTTAGGGATTTTGAGAGTTATGGTTCGAGATTGAGGAATGAAGTGGATTGAGATATGTTCATCACTTTAGTTTTATCATTTAGGGATTAAAAAAAGTGAAATAATAAATAGGAATAAAACAGTTCAGATTCCTACAAAAATAACCAGTAAAATCAAACAACGAGGTATCTAATAGTGAGGCTCCTAACAGTGAGGTACACCAGTGAGGTGTCTAACAGTGAGGTGCACTAGTGAGGTTCTTAACAGTGAGGTCTCTAATGGTGAGGTGTAACAATGAGGTCTAACGGTGAGGTGTAACAGTGAGGTCCAATGGTGAGGTGTAACAGTGAGGTCCAACGCTGAGGTGTAATAGTGAGGTCCAACGGTGAGGTGTAACAGTGAGGTCCAACGGTGAGGTGTAACAGTGAGGTCCAACGGTGAGGTGTAACAGTGAGGTCCAATAGTGAGGTGTAATAGTGAGGTCCAGAGGTACACCAGTGAGGTGCCTATCAGTGAGGTTTGACTGTGAGGTTTCCTATACTGAAATTAATCATACGTAAATCATGTTTGATGTAATTTAACCTCTCAGAATTCAATGTCTTTGTGAATATATCAGCCAATTGATGTTCATTTCCAACGAATTCAAGAGTGATATCACCTTTTTTATAATGATCCATCAAAAAGTGATGTCTTACATCAATATGCTTTTTCCTAGCATGAGATACTGGATTTTTGGAAATATTAATAGCACTTGTATTGTCACACTTTATAGAGACATGTTTGAATTGATATCCATAGTCTAGTAACCACAGAATTTGAGCACAGCAACTACCCACAACTATGTATTCAGCTTCAACAGTAGATAATGAAACATAATTCTATTTCTTACTACACCATAATACTAGTGACTTGCCTAAAATGTGACATGTCCTAGAGGTGCTTTTTTATCTAACTTGCAACCAGAAAAATCAGAATCAGAATAACTCAACAAATAAAATTATTGTCCTTTTGGATAAAATAGTCCTATGTTGGAAGTATATTTAAGATATTTAAAAATCCTTTTTACAGCAGTTAAATGAGACTCTTTTGGATTGGCTTGAAAGAGAGCACACATACATACACTAAACATAATGTCAGGTCTGCTAGCTATAAGATAGAGTAGACTCCCTATCATACCTCCGTAGTTGGTTTGATCCACTGGTTCTCCAGCTTCATTAGCATCCAACATACAAGTGGTACTCATAGGTGTGTCACTACCTTTACTACCATCCAAAGAAAAACGTTTTAAAAGATCCTTAATATATTTACTTTGATTCAAAACAATTCCATTTTTATTTTGAAAGATATGAAATCCAAGGAAAAATTTGAGTTCTCCTATTAAACTCATTTCAAACTCATTTTGCATCATTTTTGAAAAATCAATACATAACGATTTTTTAGAAGATCCAAAAATAATATCATCCACATAAATTTGTACTATCAAAACATCTTTGGAAATTCTTTTAATCAAAAGAGTAGGATAAACTATCCCTTTGGTAAAACCTTTTGAAATAAGAAAAGAGCTGATCCTATCATACCATGCTCTTGGAGCTTGTTTTAAACCATATAAATCTTTATAAAGTTTAATAACATGATTTGAAAAATGGGGATTTGTAAAACCAGGGGGTTGTTCAACAAACACATCCTCAAATATATACCCATTTAGAAAAGCACTTTTAACATCCATTTGATAAAGTTTAAAATTTAGATGAACTTCATATGCAAATAGTATTCTAATGGATTATAATCTAGCTACATGTGAAAAGGTCTCCTCATAGTCTATTCCTTCTTCTTGACTATATCCTTGTGCAACTAACCTAGCCTTATTTCTAACAATATTTCCAGACTCATCAACTTTGTTCCTAAACACCCATTTAGTGCCTATTGTCAAAGTGTCCTTAGGTCTTTCTACTAATTACCATACTTTGTTTCTTTTGAACTGATTTAATTCTTCTTGCATAGCCATTACCAAAAATTCATCATTTATAGCATCATTAATACTTTTGGGTTCAAGCTATGAAATAAAAGCAACTCGAATGTGGACCAGAACTGCGCCGCCTTAGGAGACCCTATCCAGCAAAGGGGAATCGGGCGAGGAGAGGCCAACAATGGTGCAAAGGTCGACCGAGTCCATGAAGTTCCACAGTCTTCATGTGCGTTCTGGGTGGCGGTGATGGGATATGGGTGGTCGGGCTACCGTCTGGCGGTCTGGTGATTTTCTTCTACTTCAGTTTTTCTTTGCAGTCATCTAGTTTGGGATATGCTGGTTAATTTTCTGAGTCCATGCATTGATTTTGGTTCTTCCGTTGCTGAATTAATGGTCTATGAATTTATGGTTCTTCGGATTTCTGCGAGTCTTAATGTTTCTATTAGAAGGTTTCTGAAATTCGCATATGTTGGCTGTCTGTGTGGTGTTTGGTTTTGGGTTGATTATGCATTATTGTTTTTATTGGTCTGTAGATGGAAGGAGGACTATGGAGGTTTTCTAGGAGTGAAGTTGATTTTGGTCTTGGTGGACCACCACTCTAAAGGATTCTGCAATAAAATTGTTGGAGGAGGTTGTACCTTTGAATTGTTCTGATTTGGTGGTGGTTTATTTGGTTTACGTTTATGTTAATTGATGACGTGTGTTTACTTGTGGAACTGTAGCTTTGGTCCATGAGATGGTGCATCAAGTTTAAATTAAAGGGATTGTTACAGAAGATGTTCAGAGTAGGAAGTGTTCTCTTTACCATCACTATTTGTAATTGGAAGTTTTGAGAGGGTATGTCACTTTCCATCGGTACCGGGCCCATGCATCCTTGCACGGGACAACTAGCCGAGCAGCGATGGGAAGGTTGACGCTGATCGTATTGTTTTTGTTTCTTGGGTGGAGATTTTTCTTTCTTTTGAATTGAATTGTATTTGGTCTTGATGATCTTGGCAGTGGAGGCATGGTTGTGTTTTATGTCTTTGATGTCATACCGGTTTCCCACTTTCTCCTCAAAAGTTCTTTTGAAATAAAAATTTAATTTTCAGTCAACCTGGTTTCTTAGAGAAGCTCTTGTTTGTGTTCTTCTATTTAAATCACCTACAAAAACATCTAGAAGATGATTCTTAAGAGTCCTAATGCCTATAGAAAGGGTTAAACTAGATTCCTCATTATTTTCTGTTGGTTCAAACTCAATAGGTGCATATTCTGGAAAGTTCTCAGAACTGGATACTTTTACAGGGGATTCACTATCTTTATCATTAAGGTTAAGAATTGGAATATCTTCCTCAAGATGTTCAAGAGAGTTTTTAGGATCATGTGGATCAGTCTCATTGAATTTTACATGAACTGATTCTTCCACACATTCAGTTTTCTTATTGAACACTCTATAGGCTTTACTTGAGATAGAATAACCTAGGAAAATTGCTCCATCACTTTTGGGAGAAAATTTTTCAAGATTATCTTTAGTATTAAGAGTAAAGACTTTACAACCAAAAAATATAAAGTAATTAACCTTAGGCTTCCTATTTTTTCAAATCTCATAAGGGGTCTTCTTTAGAACATTTCTAATTAAAACTCTATTGATAATATAACAAGATGTATTTACAGCTTCAGCCCAGAAATAAACAAGTAAATCATACTCATTAAGCATAGTTCTTACAGTTTCTTGAAGGGTCCTATTCCTTCTCTCAACAACTCCATTTTGTTGAGGTATTCTAGGAGCAGAGAAATTGTGACTATAGACATTGTGTGAGCAGTAATATTCAAACTCATGATTTTCAAATTCACTGCCATGATCACTTCTCAGGGTCTTGATTCTAAGTCCACTAAGATTTTCTACAGACTTGGAATATTTGATAAAATAGGAACAAGCTTCACTTTTGTGAGCTAGAAAGTATACACAAGTATACCTAGAAAAGTCATATATAAGAACATAAACATAGTGCTTCCCATTTAAACTTGAAACTCTTTATGGTCCAAAAAAATCCATGCGAACCAACTCAAGTGGTTGAGAATTTGAAACTTCTTTCTTTGGTTTGAAAGAAACTTTGTATTGTTTTCCCTTTTGATAGGGATTAAAAACTTTGTCAAGTGGGAATTCTAATTTAGGTAAGTCTCTAACTAAACTTTTCTTACATAGCTTCCTAAGTGAGTGCACATTGAAGTGTCCTAAACTTATGTTCCACAACCAAGACTCTTTATTAAAAGCATTTAAGTAGGAAAGAGTTTGTTTGGATAAGGAATTTAGATCAAAAGAATATACATTCTAATTTCTATATGCAATGAAAACTAAATCATTTTTTGAATTAAAAACATTGCATACATAAATTTTCAATCTTAACATTAAATCCATCATCAAATAACTGAGATATGCTAAGTAAATTGTACTTTAATCCATCAACAAAAAGTACTTTAGAAATTAATATTGTATCAGGGTTACCAATCTGGCCTAGGCCGATGATTTTTCCTTTTGCATTATCACCAAATGTGACATTCCCACCATCAACTTTAATTATACTCTTAAATCAAGAATAGTCTCCTATCATATGTCTTGAACATCCACTATCCAAGTACCATAGGGTCTTACTGGAAATTTTTAAAAAATTTCCCTGCAAAACAGATTAAACATGGGGTAATTTTAGTACCCAGATCTTCTTGGGTCCAGAGAGGTTAGCAAGTAAAACTTTGGGAACCCATATTTTCTTTATAGGTTTTCTAAAATCAACAAACACATTTTGAGACATGAATACTTTGTTAGGTCCTTTAGAATTTTTTTTCTCAAAATATGGTCTGGAACTAGAACTATCAGCGAACTGTCCAGATTTTGGAACAAATTTGGTTTTGCTAATTTGTCTCTATCTGGGCTGATATCCTTGACCAGTTGTATACTTTGGAGCAATATGTTTTCCTAGGAACTGTGTCAAGGTATCCCTAACAGTAGTGAACTTCTCAAGATCCTTTATTAATTATTCATTATATAATTTTAACTCTATATTTTCCTTTAGCAGCTTAACAAATTTCTCTTTTTCTATATCCAGATTTGACTTTTAATTTGAATTTAAAGCATGCTATCTTTTTAATAACTTATATTTGTCTTTGAGTTCATTAAAAGTATCCTCAATCATTTCTAAATATTTAAATAATTCTTCTTTTGTCATATCTTCATCATTATGAGAGTCACTTTTATAATAAGTATTATGCACAGGGGAATTAAGTGTTACCTCATATGTCTCTGTCATAAAACATAGATTTGCATGTTTGTTTTGTTCTGAGTCTGAAGCATCAGATCCAATCGAACTATCTTTTTAATCACTCCAAGTTTCTTTCATATCCGTTTTATAACCTTTTCCCTTATCATCATATTTTCTCTTGAATTTCAACTTGGGGCAGTCTGCTTTCACATGACCTTTTCGTTTACATTCACAACATACTATTTCACTTGTATTCTCATTCCACTTCCTGTCTTTCTTCCATTGTCCTTTATGATCTTTATTTCCATTGAAGTTTGACTTCCTAGAGAATTTATTCTTTTAGTAGAACCTTTTGAATCTTCTAGAAAGTTGTTCCATCTCCTCATCACTGTTTTAATTTGACTCTTCACTTATAGAACTGTCTACAGGTACTTGAAATTTTTCTTTGTCTTTGCTTTTTGAGGCAGAAGTCTTGAATGCTACTGAATTCTTTCTTGGTTCTTCTTATATTTCTTGATTCAACTTAATCTCTTATTCATACATCATTAGTTTTCCAATTATCTCATTTACTAGTAGCTTGCTAATGTCACATGATTCTTGGATTGATACAGAAGTGCCTCTCCATCTCTCAGGTAGGCATCTAAGCAGCCTCATGATTTGGTCTTTGATGTCCACTAGTTTCCCAAGTAGATTCATGGTGTTTACTATCTCATTAAACCTGAGATACATTTTAGAGATAGGTTCATCAGGCTTCATCTTAAAATTATCATATTTAATAGTATAAGTATTTAATCTCATTTCTTTAACATTGGTTGTTCCTTCATGAGAAACAGCCAAAGTATCCCAAATTTCATAAGCAGTCTTACAGGCAGATATTCTATTGAATTATTCATCACCCAAAACATAGTATAAGGCATTCATTGCTTTACAATTATTATTTAAGTAGCTTTATTCAATTGAGACCATGTATCCCTAGTAGTAGCAGGTAATGCATGTTGTTCTTCAATTGTGTCCAAGATTTCAGGTCCTAAGATTTCAAGATACATTTTCATTTTCAATTTCCACTAACCATAATTATTACCATTAAAGAAAGGTGGTCTGTTAGTAGTAGCACCCTCAACTCGGTTATCCATAGAAAATTAGAAGATTAAAGAACTGAAAATTTAGATATAACATAAATTTTTAGATCTTTAAGATACAGCGAAAATCACAATTGAAATGAAATTAAAAATCTTGAAAAACTAATTTAATGGTATGAATAAAGAAATCCTCTGATACCAAATGTTGGTCAGAGTGGATACTCAAGAGGGGGGTGAATTGAGTTCCAATAAAAATTTTTATTAAAAACTTTTAGGATTAAAATCCCCCAAATTAAAATAGCCCAGTTAATTAAAGCAGCAGAGATATAATTGATTTATTGTTCAATAGGTTTCTCAAAGGTTTATTAATCATTAGTTGAATCATTGGGAGTACAAATTCAACTTTTGAAACAAGTTTACTAAACTAATCACATATACACACTGACCAAAACTAACTATCAGAGTGAATGTAAAAACAAATTTCTGTCTTTGAAAATATAAGCAGCGAATAAATGTTAAACCGAGTGATTGAAAGTTACACACAACAATTTAAACAAGAGATTCAGTATTAAGACAAGACCTAATCCTCTCCACTTGGTGATCACCTGTAACGACCCGAAATTTTGAATAAATCTTGTTTCCTAATTTTTTTGTGTTATTTTATTTTTCATACTCAACAAAATTGTTTCATTTAACATGAGTATAATTAAAATGAGACTGTTGGGTTTTGACTATTATATGACCGTTAGTCAGTATGACCGTTGAAAACTGAATGTTGCGACTTTTGTCTCTAAATACAAGTGACCTTGGTTAATTAATATAGAAAGAATATTCGATGGCCTCACCTAGTAGTCTTGGACCGATCGATTCCGATCTAACAGAACTTGGGAAGGAGGTAGCACCACTGGGCTTTGCTCTGGACCAAACCCAAGCCGAACTTCATCGTGTGAATCTAGAACGGAATCTCCTTTGCGAGAAGTTCAAACCGATAGAAATTACTACTCGTGTGATGTTGGTCGAGCCTCCCTCAGATTCTCTCACCTTAGCACACCTTACACTTAGGTCTTATGCTGGTGTGATAAGGGGCTATGTAAGGAGACCGTAACTGCCTTGTGTAATCCTTTGTTTTAAATAAAAATTGGGATTTCTTCTTATGATGATGTTTATGACTTTTCAAATGTCTGGATAAATATAGTATGCATATTTTTGGTGAATTTTAGAGAAAGGATATTTTAAAAATGTTTAGGTAAACCTTAAATAATTAAAAATGTGTAATGATTTTCAAAAAAAGGTCTTCTACAATTATGTTCAGTACGAAATTTAGAGTCGAATAAGATCAACTTTATTTTTGATGAATAGTAAATTATGAATAGTGATTTTATGCTTAGGATTAGTAATGTGACAAAATGGATTAGTAATCTCACTTAAATAAAGCATTAATATAATCTAGGCACCTTGATTAAGTAATGTGATTCAATAAAATGGTTAAATAACGGTTTCATAAATTATTTTTCAAGTATTAGTTTTTTCAGGTGAATAGTATTTTTTAATTAAAAATTTAATTAAAAATATTTAGAAAATTATTTTTATAAAATGGATTTCATTTTTGAACTCAGTGCATCGATATTATGTTAAGGTAATTTTTGGGGATTTTTTTTGAAAAAATGAATTTTCGTTGAATAGTGTATTTATTTAAAAATTAAATTAAAAATATTTAGAAAATTATTTTTATAAAATGGAGTTAATTTTTGAAATCAGAGCTTTGATATTTGGTTAATGTGAAATTTTGGGATTTTTCTGAGAAAGTTGAATTTTCAATGAATAGTGAAAATACAGTTTTTAAGTTACGAGTGTTTAATGACATCATTAAATGATGTATTAAGTATGTAATCTATATGGTCGACTTATGAATAGTAAGATAAGGTATGAGGTGTTACAAGTGGCCAATACCATGGGCAAATACCATGGGCAAGCCCATGGTTTTTCCAAAACCACTAATGAGGTGTCCCTTGGCCATTAATGCCGTGTCCCCTCACTTTCCCTATAAATACCAAGCCATCCTCTCATCCATTCGACTACCAACTCTTCCCCAACGAAGATCTGGTCTCATTAACTCCCAAGGAGTCCTCCCAAGGTGACCCCAAGCCCTCAAGGTGCCAACCTTTGAGTTTTAAGAGTTACATTTTAAGGTAAGGGATCCGACCCCTCTCTTTCTTTTCAAGTAATCTCCTTTATGTCATTTCTTTTATGCTCCATTTTATTATGTGAAAGGATGTTCTTTTATATTCCTCTTAATTCACTTTTCATGTTCATATAATTAGAGATCCCCTCTTACTCTCATTATTTCGTTTTATGATGTTTTAAGTGGCGCCATTAGGCTGCCGAAATTTTTGTAATGAATTTTTCCCCCTTCTCATTTTTCAAGATCTATTTTCATGTAAAGTATTTCAAATTACTTTTTATCATGTTGGGGTATGATATATATATATATCATACTTATATTTTATGATCATTTTATGAGAGACCCCATTTTATCTCTTCAATTCAGTATTTTGAAGTTTTAAGTGGCGCCGTTAGGCTGCCGAATTTTTAAGTGGTTCTTTCACCCTTCTCGTTTTGAAGTTCTACTTTCATGTAAATTCTTTCAAGTTCCTTTTTATTATGTTGGGGTATGATCTCTATATCTATCATACTGAACTATTATTTTCATATTATGAGAGACCCTATTTTATCTCTTCAATTCAGTATTTTTAAGTTTTAAGTGGTGCCATTAGGCTGTCGAATATTTTAGGGATTCTTTCACCCTTCTCGTTTTCAAGATCTATTTTCATGTCAGGTCTTTCAAATTCCTTTTTATTATGTTGGGGTATGATCTATATATCTATCATACTGAACTCTTATGTTCATATGATGAGAGACCCTATTTGATCTTGTCAATTCATTTTTGGTTGAAGTTTAAGTGACGCCATTAGGCTGCGGGATTTTCATAAGAGAAACCTAATTTTTGTCTTCCTTCCATATTTTTATTTTCAAATGATATGTCCTTCAAATTTCATTACCATGTTCATATATTCTTCATATTATGTCCCTCTACTATTTTATGGGTCATTTATGATTGTTTGACCCATGTCCCCCCTCTTTTCAATGTTTTCTAAAACCTCGTAACATAGCCGTTATGCTGCAGAATTTCCGTCTCAAAATGTCTCTCTCTTTTTCTAAAGTTCTTTTATTTTATTAAGTGAATACTCAAAGATATTTCTTCTAAAGGGGTATTCACATATATACCAAAATGTTCTATTTTAAATTCTCGGATTTACATACATGAGACCCACCTTCCTTTTCTGTGGGTTTTAAAGTGACGTAAAGATCATGTCTTTAAAGCAGTTTTTAAAACGTTATGATTATGAAATGAAACCCATTTATTTTATGATATATGGGTTATTTATCAAAATTTTGATGATGATATACGTGTCTCACATGATAATAAAGGAAAATTTAAGGGTGCGCCCTGATAGCGCTCCAATGCATTGGGTAATGATGTAACCACTAGAGATTACAATTTTCATGATATCTTGGTGAATAACCTTCGTAATTTTCAAATGACACCTTGGGGATGGACCTTGGTGATATGTTCATGATTTTCTATGTTAAATTATGTAGCCACATCTTCAAGTTATGAAAAATGTTATTTTTATTATTATATATCTCATGATTTCTTTCTCATGCCTTAAAGTTCTTTTCATGACCTTATTGAAGTATCTCAAGTTCACATGTAAAATGTTTCTCTTGTTTCCCTTACTGGGACTTCTGCTCACCCTTTCTTTTGATGTATTTCCCCAGGTTATGAGATGCAGTAATGAACCTACAATGAACATAAGTAGAATCCTTTCAAGTGTTTAAGAAGATTTTTTTTTGTTTCATGTATTAAGTTCCTGGTTTCCAAGACACTAAACCTTAAAGATCCTCAGTTTTGTATAATGTAATGAAAGTTTATGTGATAAAAAGGTGGGATGCCATAGTTGGTATCAAAGGATGGTTTAGTTATTTGTGGAAATTAGGATATGAAAACTTTAGGAAGAACCCTATAGAAAAGTTTAAATATAGGAAATCTTCCTGGTATTTTGGTGAGTATTGAGTAAGGGGTTGCCAAGAAAATGCATCCCTGTCTGGATACGAGCAGGTAGAGACGGCTCTGGCACAGATGTACATAGGGGTAAAACCCAAAAACACCGCTTTGATCTAGACTCGAACGGGAACTGGTACACGACAACGGGCCTTGCTGCACTCTTGGTTACGACACTCCCGGGGGATATGCTTTGGTAAATTCATAAGCTTAGTATGAACCATTATTAAAGGAACAAAGATAAAATAAAATAAAGATTCACATAAGAATATATGATCATGGATAACCTAGATTGGAACCTAGGGGATCACAAGTTAGGGTATACTTTCCTTCTACAAGTTTATCCTTCTATGCTTAAAGTTTCCTTTTAATGATTATTGGCTAAGTATTCAAGCCCCTAATTATACTTTCTTTTCTTAGTTAATGGAAAGAAATGGAAGAACATGTCACAACAACAAATGTGATAGGAAATGTGATGATTGCCCTATTGATGTGACATAGATGACGAAAGATCAAGTTGAACATATTGTGATTATGCCAAACCAGCTATCAAAAATCACAATTAATAATTGGTACCTAGTTGAATGCCCAAATTAATCAAGGAAGAAGAAGACAAAGTCTCAAGGATGTTCATATGATAAAGTTGATAAGGGAAAGAAGACTCAATTTCCTTTGTGCAAAAATTGTGGGAAGGGGCACCAAGGAGAATGTCACAAAGGAACCGGGAGATGTTTTAAGTGTGGGAAGATAGGGCATAAAGTAGACAATTGATTTAAAAAAATGGATAATGTGATGAATGGAGATAAGGTTCGATCTAATGTTCCTTATACATTTAGATGTCGTAAATATGGAGAATTTAGACATTATCCAAGGCAATGCTCTCTTAGAATGGATGAGAAGCATGATGAGCATCAAAAATCTTCAAGGAAAAGGGAACAATGCAAGTGCTATGCTGATATGGATCATGATAACCGAAGTACATGTAACTTCTTCGCAATAATTGTCTATGTCATGTTGTATTTTAGTTCGTGCTCTATGAGCATATCTTTTATGTTTTCTAAGATCAACGAGTCACTACCTAAGATGATTTTATATCATTAAGGAAAACATCTATTGTTATGTACCACATGTTGATGTAGTGAAGTTGTTCTTTTAAAAAAAAGGGTGATTAGGGGATTAAAAGATGATTATTATTTTGGAAGACGTTCAATATTTTGGGGACCCTATATGATCGAGGTAAATAGATTACTACAGTATTTTCATTGAGGAGTAAGGTTGACTTATATTTTGATGAATCGATGAATTTAAGGCGGAATTATAGTAATTTAGGTTACTCATGGAAATGATTAACCTATCTTGGGGTAAATATGTTTAGGTTAGTTATTTTTGTTATAAGATGTCAGGAGTGGTTGATGTTGTTTGGAGATGAATGATAAATTTTACCTTGGAAGACTATGTTATCAAATCCTTCTTGTGTTTGGGTTTCAATCTTAGTTTGGTTTATTTTGAGGATTTTTAAGGACAGTTATTTACGGAATGGTCTATGATGAACTTTGGGTAGTACCTGGAACTTTGAGGATTTAAAGTAGTTTCCCTTCCTCTGGGATTATTTATTTTGGAAGAGTTGTTTTATCTTACCCTTTCTATTTTTGGGATAATGTTTAAAGATAGAAGAAATAGATAGTTAATCTTTCGTGGATTATGTGATTCTCTATAAGATTATTCTTGTTCTTTGATGAGGCCAAGTATTTTTGAATTCTCATCATTTGGAGAAAAGATTAGTTTTGATAGAAACTTTTTAAAGGGTGAAACTCTACTTGAAGGTAGGTATATTTCCTTATGTTTTTATTCTATGTAGTAAATGAATTCCTCAAAACTATGAAAAGGAACTTAAAACAAAAACATTGTCTGTTAACGTTTCCTACTGGATAATCAAAGACCGTTTACACACATAATAAATTTGTGATTTTCTTATTGTTAACTTTCTCCTAATCATGTTTTCTATCACTCTCCCTCAGAACATGACCCTTTGTTTTTTTCTTCCATATCCATGTTTTCCTACATGGAATCCTAGTATGGGTTAACTCGGGTGACCTTTGTACTTCCTTTTCTATCTTTTAAAGTAATAGTGTTACTGACTCTTTTTCCGATGGGAGACTTTCAATGAAATTTCAAAACCCAAATTTAAAAATTTGCGAGGACACAATTTCTTAAGGGGGGAATATTGTAACGACCTGAAATTTTGAATAAATCTTGTTTCCTAATTTTTTTTTGTGTTATTTTATTTTTCATACTCAACAAAACTGTTTCATTTAACATGAGTATAATTAAAATGATACTGTTGGGTTTTGACTATTATATGATCGTTAGTCAGTATGACCGTTGAAAACTGAATGTTGCGACTTTTGTCTCTAAATACAAGTGACCTTGGTTAATTAATATAGAAAGAAGATTCGATGGCCTCACCTAGTAGTCTTGGACCGATTGAAGCCCATCTAACAGAAATTGGGAAGGAGGTAGCACCACTGGGCTTTTCTCTGGACCAAACCCAAGCCGAACTTCATCGTTTGAAGCTATAATGGAATCGCATTTGCGAGAAGTTCAAACTGATAGAAATTACTACTCGTGCGATGTTGTCTGAGCCTCCCTCAAATTCTCTCACCTTAGCACACCTTACACTTAGGTCCTATGCAGGTGTGCTAAGGGGCTATGTAAGGATACTGTAACTGCCTTGTGTAATCCTTTGTTTTAAATAAAAATTGGGATTTCTTCTTATGATGATGTTTATGACTTTTCAAATGTCCGGATAAATATAGTATGCATATTTTTGGTGAATTTTAGAGAAAAGATATTTTCAAAATGTTTAGGTAAACCTTAAATAATTAAAAATGTGTAATGATTTTCAAAAAAATGTCTTCTACAATTATTTTCAGTATGAAATTTAGAGTCTAATAAGATCAACTTGATTTTTGATGAATAGTAAATTATGAATAGTGATTTTATGCTTAGGATTAGTAATGTGACCAAATAGATTAGTAATCTCACTTAAATAAAGCATTAATATAATCTAGGCACCTTGATTAAGTAATGTGATTCAATAAAATGGTTAAATAACAGTTTCATAAATTATTATTCAAGTATTAGTTTTTTCGGGTGAATAGTGTTTTTTAATTAAAAATTTAATTAAAAATATTTAGAAAATTATTTTTATAAAATGGATTTCATTTTTGAACTCAGAGCATCGATATTATGTTAAGGTAATTTTTGGGGATATTTCTGAAAAAATGAATTTTTGTTGAATAGTGTATTTATTTAAAAATTAAATTAAAAAGTATTTAGAAAATTATTTTTATAAAATGGAGTTCATTTTTTAAATCAGAACATTGATATTTGGTTAAGGTTAAATTTTGGGATTTTTCTGAGAAAGTTGAATTTTCAATGAATAGTGAAAATACAGTTTTTAAGTTACGGGTGTTTAATGACATCATTAAATGATGTATTAAGTATGTAATCTATATGGTTGACTTATTACTAGTAAGATAAGGTATTAGGTGTCCCAAGTGGCCAATAACATGGGAAAATACCATGGTCAAGCCCATGGTTTTGCCAAAACCACTAATGAGGTGTCCCTTGGCCATTAATGCCTTGTCCCCTCACTTTCCCTATAAATACCAAGTCATCCTATCATCCATTGGACTCCCAACTCTTCCCCAACGAAGCTCCGGTCTCATTACCTCCCAAGGAGTCCTCCCAAGGTGCCCCCAATCCCTCAAGGTCCCAACCTTTGAGTTTTAAGAGTTACATTTTAAGGTAAGGGATCCGACCCCTCTCTTTCTTTTCAAGTAATCTCTTTTATGTAATTTCTTTTATGCTCCATGTTCTTATCTTAAAGGATGTTCTTTTATATTCCTATTACTGACCTTTTAATGTTCATATAATGAGATATCTCCTCTTACTCTCATTATTTCGTTTTATGATGTTTGAAGTGGCGCCGTTAGGCTGCCGAAATTTTTGTAACGGATTTTTCTCCCTTCTCATTTTTCAAGATCTATTTTCATGTAAAGTCTTTCAAGTTCCTTTTTATCATGTTGGGTTATGATCTCTATATCTATCATACTGATCTCTTGTGATCATTTTATGATAGACCCCATTTGATCTCTTCAATTCATTATTTTGAAGTTTTAAGTGGCGCCGTTAGGCTGCCGAATTTTTAAGTGGTTCTTTCACCCTTCTCGTTTTGAAGTTATACTTTCATGTCAAGTCTTTCAAGTTCCTTTTTATTATGTTGGGGTATTATATCTATATCTATAATACTGAACTCTTATGTTCATATGATGATAGACCATATTTTATCTCTTCAATTCAGTATTTTGAAGTTTTAAGTGGCGCCATTAGGCTGCTGAATTTTTTAGGGATTCTTTCACCCTTCTCGTTTTCAAGATCTATTTTCATGTCAGGTCTTTCAACTTACTTTTTATTATGTTGGGGTATGATCTGTATATCTATCATAATTAAATCTTATGTTCATATTATGAGATACCCTATTTGATCTTGTCAATTCATTTTTGGTTGAATTTTAAGTGACGCCGTTAGGCTGTGGGATTTTCATAAGAGAAAACTAATTTTTGTCTTCCTTCCATATTTTTTATTTCAAATGGTATGTCCTTCAAATTTCATTACCATGTTCATATATCCTTCATATTATGCCCCTCTACTATTTTATGGGTCATTTATGATTGTTTTACCCATGTCCCCCCTCTTTTCAATGTTTTCTAAAACCTCATAACATAGCCGTTATGCTGCAGAATTTCCGTCTCAAAATGTCTCTCTCTTTTTCTAAAGTTCTTTTATTTTATTAAGTGAATAATCAAAGATATTTCTTCTAAAGGGGTATTCACATATATACCAAAGTGTTCTATTTTAAATTTTGGGATTTACATACATGAGACCCACTTTCCTTTTCTGTGGGTTTTAAAGTGACGTAAAGATCATGTCTTTAAAGCAGTTTTTAAAACGTTATGATTATGAAATGAAACCCATTTATTTTATGCTATATGGGTTATTTATCAAATGTTTGATGATTATATATGTGGATAACATGATAATAAAGGAAAATTTAAGGGTGTGCCCTGATAGCGCTCCAATGCATTGGGGAATGATGTAACCACTAGAGATTACAATTTTCACGATATCTTGGTGAATAACCTTGGTAATTTTCAAATGACACCTTGGGGATGGACCTTGGTGATATGTTCATGATTTTCTATGTTAAATTATGTAGCCACATCTTCAAGTTATGAAAAATTTTGTTTTTATTATGATATATCTCATGATTTCTTTCTCATGCCTTTAAAGTTCTTTTCATGACCTTATTGAAGTATCTCAAGTTCACATGTAAAATGTTTCTCTTGTTTCCCTTTCTGGGCCTTATGCTCACCCTTTCTTTTGATGTATGTCCCCAGGTTATGAGGTGCAGTAATGAACCTAGGATGAACATAAGGAGAAGCCTTTCAGGTGTTTAAGAAGAATGTTTTTTTTTTGTTTCATGTTTTAAGTTCCTGATTTCCAAGACACTAAACCTTAAAGATCCTCAGTTTTGTATAATGTAATGAAAGTTTATGTGATAAAAAGGCGGGATGCCATATCACCTACCACCAAGAAGTTATATTAAAAATGATACATAGCCTATATCGGGCTTTACAACAGTTTTCACAAATTTTCTAGGTTTGGAAACCTCTACCACAGTTCTACGTGGGAAAATAAACTACCAAGCCACACTAGGATTCTTCTACAGTTATGCGTGGGAAACAAATGTACAGAGAGTTTGGTATGAGAATTTTCATTATCCCTCAGTTCAAGCACAAAATTCAGTGTGTGTAAAATAGACACACTGCTCACAAATGTAAAATACTTAAACACAGTAGAGCTAAATATATTAGGAAGAATTTTAGAATGCTATATGTGTTGGTAGATCAACTATGGACTCCTTGAAATGAAGGAAATGAAGTTTTGGTCTTTCTTTGTAAGTTGCCTCTAAAATAGAGTGTCGAAAATTCCAGGTTCTGACTTCTAGATGTAGAGATGACCAGCTTCTTGGGTCATAAGCTCTTTGTATCACATCAACATATCTTTAAAAATGTTCTTCCAACAGATCTTTGTGAAGCTTTTTGGATATTCAAAATGAGTGCTCGAGTTCTCTACTTCTTGCTTGGTATATCAGGTACTAAATATATCTCCCTTATGTGTGTATCTCAATATCTTGATGTCTGTCTCCTTTTCTTTAGGTCTCTACACATATATATATAACCTTTTTTCCAGCTCTGCTTTCACTTATTTAATTTAGTTAGGGCTGACAAGAGAAATGACTCATCCATGTGTGGTCTTCCTCGTACCTCTTACTGTTTACTGATATGCCTAAAAATATCATTAAATAATGTTAGGTGCATTAAATTGTCCAGACATGACCATTATGATAGTATTAAGAAAATTGGTAAAGTAAATAATAGGTTATCATTAGATTGGTAGCAGATGCATGTCACACGGTAGACTTCAACAGTAGGCTCTTCAATAGTGGACTTCATCGGTAGGCTCAACAGTAGACCTTTAACAGTAGGCTTCCTTCAGTAAGCTTGATCCGCAGTAGACTTAAATCAGTAAGCTTTAAATGGTAGCTTTGTAAAATCTGACTAACTCAACAGTGACCTTTTCCAGCGTTAGACTGTCTCAACAGTTGAATTCATCAACAACAGAGTTTGTCCATCAGTAGACTTTTACTTAATGGTAGACTTGAAAAACAGTGGACTACATTGATAGTAGGAGTTGTCTAGCAGTATCATTCTACTAACGGTAGACATGTCCAGCGGTAGACTTGAACTGTGAAGCTCTTAACAGAAGACTTGAGAAAGAGTCTGATAGTGGAATTCTAATAGAAGCCTTGTCCCAGCATTGACCTATAACAGTGACTCGTTGTCTGTAAGCTTTGATAAGCATATCAATAGTAGACTTGTAACAGTGACCTTGTACCGGTAGCTTCCAATAATGACTGTAGATATTTATCAGTGACATTTTAGCAACAGTGACCTAGAGTAACAGTGAGCTATAATGGTGACCTTGAACGACAGGCTCTTACTAGCAGGCTTTAACAATGAACTTATACTTAGAGAAATGTAAACTGTAAGCTGATGCAACAAAATCATGATACTAAAAAATATAGATTTTTCAGGATAAATAATATAAAGATAGATTAAAAAGGATTATCAAATGACTTAATATATCATGATCAGTATTTAAACATGATTTGGGATTATCAAAATAAGTGATTCCAATAGGGTTTCTACACAAGAATATCCCATGAGAGTGTCAAAATAGGTTTTCATTAAGAGAACACTCACCATGCACTAGAATAATGGTTGAGATATACTCAATCAACTATTTTTAGGGTTATTACCCATTGGATGAATATGTTCCAAGACTATATCCACCTGTAGTATCCATACATATATATATTTCTCGTAAAATCACATAATATTAACCTTACTAGAACTTTAGTATGTTATCATATACTTAGACTTATCCTCAAAGTTAGTCATAGATTTATGTTCCATAATATATGTTTTTCTTAAATCTAGTTTCCAGGGTTTCTAATAAAATTTCTTTAATTCCAACTGTAAAGTCCCGAAAACTAGTATCCCAGAACTGGTGGTTACTTTATTATATTGTAAATAGATACAAGGAATCATATCCTAAAAAATAGTTTATTAGTCTTGGTAAACTTTATACATACTTGAATCTCACACTACATTTAAAAATAAAAAACATTGTGAAAGTAATTATTTTTTATCCTTCAACCCATTCAAAGACTTATTCTTCATATCCTGGGAAAATGAAACAAAATACGGTTAAGCTCAAATACTCAGTAATTGTTACATATAATGGAAGTTATCATGAGTAAGTAAGGAATAATCAATATGGCATAGTAAATAACTGGAAAAAATGTCATTTAATCAATAACTTGAGCATGAAGAATAATATTGTAGGAGTAGATGAAGTTAAAATGATGCCATATAAATAATCATGTGATCTTGAAATTTATCCAGGGATATAATAAATATTAAAATAATCACATGTACATCAATAAATGATCTCATAATGATGTAATTCATAATGTTGGATATCTGAAACTTACCATTTGGGCCTTGTTCCAAGACAGTTTAGACTATGGGTAGACATACCATAAAAACCCATTTAATAAGGTTATCTAACTTGTTTTTCACATGATAACTACTGATTAATTGAGGGGATATATAATTATATGCCCCACCCATCACTTAATAAGTCTAATTCATTCATTATATGAATAAAAAATACAACTTAATCAATATTCCTTAAAATAAATAATTGTTGTATTGGAAGAACTAGAATACATAATTTCAATAATTTCCCTAGTTAAATTGATTATAAAACATCCATGAAAATAATGAGGATGGTATCATTACAACTTATCATCATTAGAGTATAATTAAAATAAAGGGTTTTTGTCATTGATGAATAGAAATACTATAAAAAATTCTCGAGGAAAATATACTTTTCACTTTGAAATTAAATTTTAAAAACTAAACATTTTAATAATATTAGGGAAAAAAAATTTATTTGAAAATATTTATGGTAAATTTTAAATTAATCTTCTAATAATTAATTGGTTATGAAGGAAGTAAATTATGTTCATGTCATATAAGTTAAAAAAACTTTCCTTTCACACTTTTGTAAGAAATGTCAAAAAGCACCTCATTCAGAAAACAACAAGAATATTCATTTTAATTGTAAGAAGTAAAACATGGGTAAAAATTTCTTTAATAAATAATTGGATAATATTAATAGAATATTCTTTAAAATAATTTATGGAAAATTTGGACATGGAAGAAAAATATTCCCAATCGAGTAGAAAAACAAGATCAGTTTTCCTTAAAAACATGATTTCGGTATCCTGAGTACTTAAAGAGTGTAAAATAAAATGAAAACATATAATTTCTAGAAATAACTAGGGGATAAGATATTATATTTTGTTTAAGATATAAAGATAAAATAATTCCCCCATTGGACACTTAAACACAAATAATCCTGAATAGTGATGAGATTTTGAAATAAAACATTACTGTTTTGTTAACTTTTGAATCATAACACCAAGAAATAAATAAATTCAATTGAGCATTTAAACACCATTAATATAAAGTGAATCATGATATATCTTATCAAAGGGGAAGTATATATACCACATAAAATAAAAAAGTGGTTAATTTATCATATGTCTCATAGAAACAAATGTGAGATGAGAAAACCCTTACGATGATAATAATGTTTAAGTGAGAATTAATCAACGAAGTGATTATGTGTAACAAATTTGAATAAATAAAAAATGTAAATATTTTATAAATAAAACAAAGGCCATTTCACACATAATATTTACATAATATAATCTATGAAGAAGTGATATAACCTAATTAAATAAAATTGAGTTATGAAACACTTACCACTAGGTAAATTTCATGTCAAACCCCCTTGGTAGTTCTCGATCCTCTATAAGAACTATAAGAAAAGATAAAAAATCCATATAAATAATTAAATACACCCCACCTTGTATTAGTACACTCATACATACACTATCAGTGTTATAGTTATATTGATATATGGGATGTTTCCAATATACCCTATGCCCATGTTCCTCATAATTCTAGTAGCTAAGAGGGGGTGTAATGTGTAAGAAAAGGTTAGACATAGATGAGTAGGTATATTTTCCCAATATCATCTGTGTGATATAATTGATAGATGATGGGGTCTTAAATATCAAATGAGTAGTGTTGGTGAGAATCGTATGGGGATTGACATTGTTATAAGACTCCTATGTTGTCTATCATCCCACAACAAAGGATATATTGTAAACTTGTCCTTCACATGAGGATATGTTAAAGCAGTGAAACTATGATAAGAGAAATAGATTAAAAGACTCAAGTTTTAGGATAATAATAATCATATGGATTTTGAGGAAATTATTTATGTAATGATCTAAATTCTTTTCAAGTAACATGTGTTCCTCCGACTCCATTTTTGGGTTGATTACACATAAGTATTTGGAGGAAATTGTGATTCCAATACACTGTATTCATTATTAGTGGGAAGAAATATACAATGAGAATGCTAGTCTAAGAAGCTAAACTTTAAGGTATGGAAACATTCCATAAATCCTTATCCCATCGATCTGTGCCTTACCAAATATGCCTAAGCTTATGGTGGTCCTTTGTGTTGAAGTGGTCTTACCCAGTAGGGGTGAATACACACCGATTAACCTCCTTAGTGAATTGAATTTTTTTTAAACATTAGCTTTTGATTCTCATAAAGGATTATGTTAATGAATTTTGGGTGACCTGATAGTCTTGAAACTCATGTAGAGGGTTGGGAATCTTGGGAAGTACCAAGGGAAACCTACCCAATTTTCTATCTAGAAGTAGATATTCCCCTACTTATGATTCATTGGGAATGGTCCATAAAGATGAGAATGGAGCATTGTAAGCTATTCCAGAGAGGGGAAACTAGTGATTCACAATACAGATAGAATTATAGGCTTTTCCATATTTTCTCAATGAATAATTATCCCAAAATTATTGATAAGAAATAACATCCTAGGATATTTTGTCTTGTAATACACACATGAATCCTTCAATACTCATCATGTTGATATCATATTTTTTTAACTAGTTTTGGTAGTCATTTCCAACTAGCCTAGTGGAATCAAACCTCATATTGGAAATCCAATGGGAAGTTGTAAAATATATTCTCAATTTTTATCGAGATGATTTTCATAAAATTAAATTTCAAGAGGATATGCATGGGAATGGACATAAAGAAACTGTTAATTATATTCATCTTACCTCTATAGGATAAGAGGTATATTTTCTATGTGAGGATGAATCTGGTGTTCTTTTTAACAAAACCATTGACGTGGTGGATCTGTATCCTCCTAATGGATAGGGTTACCAAGATATTCTAGAGGAGAGATTTTCTTATATAAACTGATCCATCTCAAGCTAAAATATAAACACTTCTTTTTAGTGGGTTCTCTTTTTTCCCACTTTACATTTTTGTATAATATTGCTTCAAGCCAATGCTTTATTAATATTATAATAAGCCTACAACTAATATTATCAATATATCTATTATTCATGACAACCTATTCCACTGACTCAATTAGTTTTTCACCAAGATTCAATTGCCTCGCTGCCACTCAAATCACTGACCGTCTCCATGTGACCCAAAGCTCCATTAATCATTACCATGAATACTTGATCATTTAAAATAAGGGGTATAAACATGAAATTTTATATACTCAAGGTTAATTTTGAAGCATTATTTTAACAGACCTAGATTTTATGAAATATATTTTTTCAAATAGATTTAATTTCTTTGATAACTTTCATTACACGCAACACTGATTTTTAACGAACTGTAATATACTATTAATATTATTATTTAAACATGACCATTATAAAATAATCGTTAAACTTGGTGGTATGAATAAGAATAAAACTATTTTTAAAATTAAGTATAAATGTTTTAGATAAATAAAATATATTTATAAATACGTACTTAATTTTTAGTAAAGTCTTTATATGCTTCGAAAAAACATTTTTCTAAAAAAATATTTTTTATTTATTTTTGTGAAAAAATTAAAAAATTAACATTTTACAATTTTAAAAAATTAATTTCAAAAAAATAACTTCATTTCTGGAACCAAAATTTAAAATTTATCTCAGGGTTATTGTTTTTGGATTTTTCTGAGATGTTTAATTTTTCAATGAATGTTGGAAAATTCTAATTTTCATTGAAAATTTCCTTTTAGTTTAAATTATTTACAAATATATATTATGTTTTAAAGTGGTTTAAAAACAAAATTAGTTCAATTATTTTATTATTAATATAATTCAGGTCATTTAAATTAATTTATTTTTTATTTTTGATATAAAATAATTTTATACTTATGAAAATTTTCTCTTGGGAGAATCGCTTCTTCATCACATCTACAGGTTTTATTTTAAATTAAAATTTTCCACTTGAATTTAATTTCAAAAAATTTATTCTATATTTTGAATTATCAGAATTAATAATATATAACAGTTTCAATTTGTTTTCATAATGAATAGTAAAAATAGTAAAAATTAATTACCGCGGTTAAGGTTACAACAAGTTTATCAGAGGGTTAAACTAAAATGGAAATGGTTAAAATGACCTAGAAAATTTTCAAAATATTATTTTATGGACATATTTTGACCTTATGTCGTCTAAGGTTCTATAATGATCGATTTTTGATTCTTTTTACATGTTTAAAACATGGGTTTACCTTTTTCTTTTAAAAAATTCTATGTGTGTCATCTCCCCCACTTATAAGAGGCCATCCCCTATCCTTTACTACTCACACTTCCAAAGTCCTTTGGTTAAAGAAATCCCTAACCATAAAATTTAATTAATTCCCTTCATATTTTCTAGATTCCTTATTTTTATTTTGAAACCCTCATAATAATTATTTTGGTGATAACCTACGGAGGTTATCCAAATAATAGTCATCATTCACAACCGATCATTTTTATTTAATTTATCATTTAACCTAATTAAAATATTATTAAAATATTATGATATAATTAAATAATTATCTACCATATAATGATATTTTATTATTCTATTGGTATATCCCACATTAATCCCTCCTTACATCAAATGGGAAATGAAACCGTCAATAATGTGCACGACGTACTACCGCCTCGTGAACCAATGTAATTTGTTTTACATCATTGCCTTTAACGGGTGGATATAATGATGTATTTAAAATATTTATATGATATTTATGATTTAATTAAATTTCTATAATTATAATATCACATCTAACTTTTTACCTTCCAATCTTTTATAAAATGATAACATCACTCATGCGTATGTGTGGACTGCCACCTCCACAAAGTGATGTGATATGTTTTTAATTTTATTTTGAAATGAATGGTAATGTATAAATATTTAATGAATATATATTATATATATTATATAAAAATTATTTTTAAAAGGTGATATATTATTTACGTTTCTTTTATTTCATCTATCGAGAAAATGGAAACCATATTCATGTGTACGTACGACCTACCATCTCCATGAACAGTGTAATTTATTTTCTATCTCTAAATTTTATGGATTACTATAAATGCATAAATAATGAATATATATGATATTTATATCATTTTTAACATTATGGATATTATGTAACCATGATCAAAATAGGACCAAAAATACGAAAGAAAACTTACATGAAAAGAAAAGTAATTATTACCTAAAACATGATTTTAATAAGGAGTTATTAATAAATGGATAATAAAAGGTCACAAGAAAATCATATATGGAATGATATATATGATTATGGTTATATAATAAATTTATAATAAACCTATATTTACTATACATGAATTATTAATGTGTAAAAGAAAGTCACAACTTGAGGAAAGGGATTTATAGTCTCTCTTTTATTTCTTGGATACATATTTCATATTCACCACTCAATTATTTTGTGTTGTGTTTATAATACCCATTTTAAATGTTATATTGTGATTATAATTATGTTCATGATACTTAAAGTTTAATTTTATGATATTATACCATGGACCCCATGATTTAAAAGATTAACGTAGCGGTAAGAGATTTTTGTTTCACTTTTGTTTCTAGAGGACACATGCCTTATTCAAAAATAATTTCCTTTATGTGGTATATATAATGACCATGAATGTATTATATGAATATTATTATGAAAATAATGGGTATTTACATATCCAACTATAATTATTACTTTCATGGGGTTTATGATTTAAAATATTCTAAAGTGGTAAAAGTTTGATATTACAATCTCATTATTTATCGGGATGGTTCATCATTAGTTTATCAATAACAAAAATATTATGATCTATCTCTCATGAAACTCATGAATTTTCTTCTCATATTTTTATTTCAGGAAAATAAATATTTTCCTTTCATTTTTCTCCCTTTATTTACTCAAGAGTCCAATATAATGTTTTTAAGAAAAATTGACTCTACTTATCTTTTCAGTCGAAAATAATTTTCCTTCCACGTCCATGTTTTCTAAAAATATTAAAAAAAATATTTTTACTATTATATAATTATTTTTTAATAAAAATTTTACCAATGTTTTACTTTATGACAATTTTTTTAAAAGTAATCCTCTTTTCATTTTGCAAACATGGCACTTTTGACTTTTTACCAAAAATGTGAAAGGAATCATTATTTTAATGTGTATGGGGTGAACAATATTTTCCATCATCATTACCGATCAATTATTTAAAGCTTCCTTTATAAGTTTCCTAGGTTATTTTCAATGAAATTTTTTTATTTAATATTTGGGAAGTTTTTTAGATTTTAAATAAGTAATTTCAAAGTAGAAAGGACACTTTCCTCAAGAAATGTTCCAAGTGATCTTTCAAAAATAATTTTCCATATAAGATAACATCCTTTGATGTTACTTAAGATTTAATGGGAACATTGAGATGGACTTGATCATCACCTCGTGCATGAAAATGGGCCTTGCTTCACACCTGATTTGAAACTCTTCAGGGACATGTTTTGGAAATTCACAAACTCTTTAAGAACCATTATAAAGGATTTCAATAATTTTTTCCCACAAATGAACTAGGTTAAACCTAAGGTGTCATATATTTAAAATACGGTTTTAGGATCTAGATATCCTAGGAATTACTGATCACTATGATCAAAGATTCCTAACATTCATGCTAACCATTTTGGTTTTACTATGGGATTTAAGATAAAACAATAAAGTTGAGGTGGTAACAGGTATGCTCAAATATTGAAGTAACCTATTTGAGATTAGTTATATGAGTTTATGTATATCATGAAAAGTATATAGGGGTGTTCATTGTTATCCTTAATTATTAGATGTTGAATTATTAGTGAAAAACCCTAAGGGTATAATGATTTCATATCATGTATCTGATTCTTTTCCTATTTAAGTTTATGAGAATGTGCTTCTTGAAAATATCATTATTCTTCCTCTGGTTGAATTTGATGTTATCTTAGGCATTTATTGGATTCTTCCATATAAATCCTACACCAATTTACAATAAATATACATCAAATTTGATATTCCAATCCAACATATGATCATCTATCAGTGTGATGATAAATATAAAATTATGATGAAAATCACATCCATTGTATGGGTCTAGATTCCTATTCAAAAGGGGTGTTTATCTCATATGGTTATGGAGAAACTCAACATCAATTATATGTCTATTGTGTGGGAGATTATTTATGAATTTCCAGAAGAGTTTTCTAGTCTTCCACTAAATATTGAAGTTGATTTCTCAATAGAACTAATACCTAGATCTATACCTATTTCAAATAATCCTTATAGAATATCCCAAATTTAGTTTCTATAATTGATGAAGAAAATACAAGAAAATATTGACAAGGGATTCATTCATCCAAGTGTGTTACATTAAATTGAACCTATTATTTTTGTTAAGAATAAATATGGATTGATGTGACTCTTCATTGATTATTAGGAATTTTAAATTATTATAATAAAAAATGTATCCTTATACCCCATATTTATGACTTGTTTGACCAATTTCATGGAGCTCAAATAGTTTTCCAAGATTTAACTTCATTCTAGATATCATTAATTGAGGTTCATGAAGGAGGATATACCTAATATAACATTCTGTACAAGATATGGGTACTATGAATATATATTGATTCCATTTGATATTCTTAATTCCCACACTACCTTCATGGATTTAATGAATAGATACTTTAGTGATTTCCTTGATTAATTTGTGGTGTTATTTATAGATGATATTATTATTTATTAAAAGAGAAATGAAGAGAATGAATATCACTTGAGAATTGTGTTGAAGACCCAAAGGAATGAAAAACTGTATGTAAAATTTACTAAGTGTGAATTTTGGATACAAAAGGTTTCATTTTTGGGTTATATAATATCAAGTGAGGGTATATCGGTGGATTTATCAAAGATGAAGGATATTTAATGTTTTCCTAGACCAACCATAGTGACTGAGATCCATAGTTTTCTAGGTTTGTTCAGATATTATAAATGCTTTGTAGAAAATTTCTCATGTATATCTAATCCACTCACCAAGTTAACTCTCTAGGGGGACAAGTTCTTTTGGAGAGATGAATGTGAAGAAAATTTCAAGGAACTAAAGATAATATTAGTCAGTGCGCCTATGATAACATTTCCTTATAATGGATAAGGGTTTGTAATCTATAATGATACATTGAATAAGTGGTTGGGATGCATCTTCATGTATAATGATATGGTGATAACTTTTGTCTCATGAAAATTGAAGGTTCATGAGAAAAATTACCCAAATCATGATTTGGAGTTAATTACAATAATTTTTTAATTAAAGATATGGAGGAATTATCTTTACAGGGAAAGGTGTGATATATATAATGATCATAAAAGTCTAAATTATATAGTCATATAAATATATTTGAACATGATCTAAATAAGATGGTTGGAGCTGATTAAATATTATGATTGATCAATACATTACAACCCTAGGAAATAAAATAATATGGAATATGATTTGAGTTTAAAGGATCATGTTAGCTTATCAATGATGGGGATAAAAAAAGATCTAATATTTATGTATTTGGAAAGGATGGATATAGAAATCACAAATAAAGGGGGGGAATCTTATCTTACTCAAATAATTGTTCAACCATCAATCCAATTGAAGATTAAAGTAACACAAAATGAATATGTAGAGCTATAGAAGAAGGTGAAAGATGATCCTAAGATTAACATTTAATATTATGGAATGATAAGTTTTAGGAACCATTTATGTGTCCCATCCATACCATATTTGAAGGAGGATTTTTTAGAGGAAGATAATTGTTCTTCATTATTTATTTATCATAGAAGTAAAAAGATTTATAGAAATTTGAAAGAGTATTTATAGTCAGATGACATGAAAAGTGATGTTTAAGAGTTTTTATCTTGGTAAAGTATAAGGGTATATTTCAACCATTACCCATACCAAAATGTAAATGGGAAAACATTACCATGGATTTTGTCACTGGAATCCCCAAAACATCTAAATGAAATAATGGTATATGGTTTTTAGTTGATCTCCTTACAAAGTTAGTATGCTTAATTCTTATTAGAGAATATTTCTCCCTTTATTAGATTTATAGCATATAAATTAAGGAATTGGTAAGGTTTAAAAGAGTACCACATTCTATTGTATCAGATTGGAATCAAGGTTTACCTTGAAGTTTTGGTGAATCCTTTAGAAAACTTTTGATATAGAATTTTGTTTTAGCACTGTGTATCATCCTAAAAAGGAAGGTTAGTTTGAGGGAATAATTCAGAACCTAGAAGAGATGGTGTGATATTATCCTATGTATTTCAAATGTGTCTGGTATAAACTCCTTCCTCTATCAGAGTTTTCATACAACAATATCTTTTACCCAATAATTCAGGTGGATCCTTATGAATCCCTCTATGGAAAAAGAATATAACTCCAACATGATCGTATGAAGATGAAAAAATAAAGCAATTGTGTCATGATCTAGAAAAATAAACATAATAGAAGGTTATATCCATTAAAAAAACATTATAGAAACACAAAGTATATATAAAAGATATGATGATAATCATCGACGTTGTTTCCAATGCTTTCATCGGGGTCATGTACGATGCACATTTTCATTGGCTTGCATTCCCACTTTCCAAATGTGGGTGAATTTCATCACTTTAATCAGCAGCATCTCAAAATAGAATGATGGGATGTCAGTTAATACTTCCATGGATTCCTCCTTAGATCTTGTTTCCTAAACCGAGTTTACCTTAAATATTTAAGTCATGTTTGTGGAACTCATTCCCGGTTACATCTCTATATGGATGGTAGTTAATTACATTGGTTCTATCTTGAAAGGGTAGTAACCTTTGGTTAGGAGAGTAGTCACATTGGAAATCTCTAGGAATGTTAGGATATTGGGCCCATTGATCACCTATAAATCATACTCTTAAGAAGGAATATCATATGAGGCATATTATGCATGGAACCCAAGGCATATCATGTCAATCATGAGGTAATTAATGTTGGGGGAGTAAGTATTCCAAGGTTTTTTACCTCAGGAATCCCATGTTTTTTACATGGGGTAGATATTTTAGGCTAGGGCATAAGTTCTATGTCTTGTATAGATGGATCATAATTTCTTGTAGAGAAAAATAAAGGCATGAGTTTAATGTCTTGTGGATAAAGGAATAAGGTTAATTTCTTATGGGGATAGGTTTGGTAGATCATAACACCCTTTTAAAGTAGATCAAGGAAAACTATATATCTCATAACATATAAATCTTTTCCCAATTCATTGGAGGGAAATATAGGCCCCAACCATCATATAATGAAAACTATTCATATATATGACATAAGAATATAAATCATTCATCATAGAATAACCCAAGGAATAAAATGGGTTTCTTAAACATCTTTTCATCATTAAATAATCTTGGTAAAAAAATGTATTTAATTAATATAATTCCATCACAAACATATTCAAAACATAAGAATAATAGGGATAATATAAATTAAATATATCCCTATTAAATAATATCATCTTAGATGGAAAATAATTTTGATAGAACACTTGAAATCAATTTTTTAGGAAAATATCCTTTCTTTGTTAAAATCATTTTATTTTCTTAAAATGTTGTAGAATTATAAAAGAAAACTTTTTTTTTTGAAAATAACATAGTAATATTGCAAGGTAATCTTAAAGGAATAATGTGTCCTAAAAGTTTAAACATTTTTTCATGTCGTATAATGTAAAAAAACATTCTTCTCATACTTTTCCCAGAAAATTCAAAAAGAAACTCATTTGGAAAAATAAAGAAATATTCCTTTCAAAGATTTTAGTAAAACGTTAAAAAATGGGTAAAAATGAATTTAAAAATCCATATGATAATATTAAAACATTTTATGAAAACATTTTTAGAAAACATGGACATGGATGATAAATATATCCCAGTAAATACTGACGTATAAACAATCTAGGATAATAATGAGATTGCAAAATTATCCATTACCTTAGGTCTGGGTTCCTTTGTATATATAAAACACTTCTATATAATGGATTAAATATTGTTATAGACTTATTCCAAAACCATATTTATACTTATGATATCATATGCGATCATATTATCACCTATTTAATATATTTCATTATTACTCTTCTTTCAGGTGTTATTTGTTGCAAGTTTTGTCGTATAAATCACAGTTATTCTTCTTGGTTTTTCTTTATATCCTTCAAATAATGATAATAATGTAATATATATCATATTTATTAATTCTATAAATTTATACAATCATGTTTTAAATGATATTAGGGAGAATGAATTGCATCGCGTCATGAAGATGGTAGGTTGTACGTACGCATGAGCAACAATATCATTCCTTTAATTATGAAATAGTATGGATTTTAATGGTATATATATTTTTCAAAAATAAATATCATTTTATAATAATCATATATATATTTTATTTCTATCATTATACTCATCCAAGTAAATTGGTGGTGAAAAATAGATTACACCACGACGTGGACACGGTAGGTCGTACGTACGCACGTGTGGTGAGTTCATTTTTCATAGGATGAATAAAAGGTGAAATGTGGTTGTTAAAAAATTATAATAAAATATACTCATATAATTAATACTATACTTATTAATTTATAATTAAAACAACATATGAAGAGGAAGTGGAAGAATAAGTGATCTTGAGAGAGTTGGTAAAGGAGATTACCTCTTCTTCGACAATCTCCCTCTAGATATCCTCTTAGAGACACTAGAGTTGGTCTTTTGAGAATAAAAAACCCTCTTGAACGTTGATAGGAATGTTTATAAGTTAATTATTCAGGGTATGGACGATGTTGAAGGCTCAATGTGAAGTGAATAAATGAGGGAGGGGGTTCCCTTTTATAATTGAGGTGAGGGGTGCTTTTGGAATTTCCAAAAATATTAATTTATAATAAAATCAAACCACATTAAAAACCTAAAAAATGTAATATTATTAAATTTTAGATGATATAAGGTTATAATATCATGAAATAGTAATTTTTATACAAGTTTTCCTATCAATTTATACCTTATCATTTTAATTAACTCTTAGTTAATCTATTTTAATTTTAACTAAGGTAACATATTTGTCAATATTAAAAGATTGTAATTTTAATTATTTCATGTAAATTAAACCATAAATGAAAAATTTAGAAAAATTTAGACTATATAATATTTATTTTATATTTTTAAAAAGGTTTTATGATTTTTAAATAATTTAATAAAACACTATTTTGATAAATTATGAATAACATCAATTGTGACAATATTCATTTCATGATTTTTTAAAAATATCAAGATAACAATTTATCTTCTAACCAAATATTTTATTTTATCACCAAGGGGTAAAGGTAATCTATAAAATTAATTGGATATATTAAATTTCCCAAATTATATTTATTTTAATATTTTTAATAACATTTATTTGATATTTCCACTAATAAAATAATTACTACATCGGTTTTGTGTAATTATTTAATATACATATTTGATGATAAAAAATTGAAAATAAAATACCATGAAAATTTAAATCTTCTATATTTAATTATAATATTTATATTCAAATATATCTTATGTAAAATCCTATATTAAAAATGTTATAGTTATTTAAACCATGAATGTGAAAACTTTAACATTACTTTAAATAAAATATTATAAGTGTCATAATCATTTCCAAGTGGATCCAAGTGGTAAATAATTATACCCTTGTATTTTTATAGTCTATATATACCATACCAATAATATTTATCCAATTTTGTTGTCCTTTTAATGGTTATTATCATTTTAGTTAAAATTATTTCATTGATTTTTCATTAATTAAATAATTTATGCATCATCATTGTTCAAGACTTTAAGGTAATTATTTATTTTCTAAAAATTAAAAAAATATTACCATGATCATTAAAAACATTTTAGATTTCAAATGAGTATTTATATTCAAATTTAACTTATGTATAACCATATATTAAAAACGATATAGTTATTAAAATTTGAGTACGACGTATTTAACTTTTCTTTAAATAAAATATATTAAATGTCATAATCTCATACAATTGGCTTCCAAAGAATAACATTTCAACCAAATGATTATTTATGTCAAAAAAAACTTATCCAATGATATTATTACAAGTGTTAAGGTAATTTAATAACATTGTGTTTACCCTTAATTACTTGATTTACATTTTTACCATATTAATAAACAATTACTAAAGTTTCTATTCATAATGCCCAAAAATTAAATAAATATATTTATATAATTTGTACCCATTGATTCAAAATATGGAATCAATTTTTAAAAATTAAAAATATAGAATTTTTAATAATTAATTGAAAATTAATCCAGTTGTTGGAATGAGAAAACGAGTTTTAAAAATTTAAACATGCATAAGATTGAAATGTTTTTACAACTAAATTTAATATCAAATTAATGGAAATGAACTACTTTATTTTAATTGGAAAACTATAATCTATTTATAATTTATATCTATTAAATAATATAATTCAACTATATAAATTATTTTTATGAATAAAGTTGTTTTCAAATAAAATTTTGTATATTTTTACTATTCATAAAAACTTGAAATTTATTAGGAAAAAATTAAAAATTCATACCATGTAAATTTTTATATCCATATTCCAAATAATAAGTTTATTGTTTCATATAAAAATTATCAATGTGTCAAATGTTTAATTTAAAATGGGTTCTCCATTAAAAGGAGGTAAAATTGCCTTTTTTTAAATATAGGTATTTATACATAAAATAGGGTTTCTTCATATCATATGGCTAAAAAATCTTTTTGTTGAATATCAATGAAATTTTATTAAATATATAACATATATATTTCATTAATTTCATTTAATAATTGTAATTAACATAATTTATTAATATAAAAATACAAATATTTCCTTTAAATTTAATTGGTTCATATTTTTCATAAATGATTAGTAGCCAATGAATTCACCATATATTTAAATAATTTAGTTATATTTATCCGTGATAACTTAATGACTAGTTTATAATGGCCATTTTATACTAATGGTATATCACAGTTTTTTTAAACTAGCAATTGCGTGCAATACAATCTATTGAAGAATTAAAATTATTGAAAGAAAATATTTCATAAAAACATTCGAGTGTTACAGAAGAAGTTCTCATGGGAAGGTCTCATGATTGGATATCTTGATTGGTTATTGCAGAAGCTTCCTATGAAAGGGTTACGTGATGTAGGAATGGAATAATAGTTATGAGAAGTTAGGTATTCATTGAATGAACCGCTCTATGCTCCCCTATTTATAGAGAATTCGGTTGAATATAAAATGTCTCTTAAGAGACCATATATTGACTAAAGACACCAATTGGAGACAAAACGAAAGCCTCCAAAAACCAATTAATTTCCTCAGAAGTGAGAACTTATCCCTATAGATGTCACTCTTATGGGAGGGGGTTATTTATTGACACCTACTAAATGGGAATCGAAAAACACATAAAGGAAGAAATTACTAAATATGGGAATTATTTTCTCTTCAAAGTAAAGGAGGAAGAAGGTGGATAATGTCACATGGATAACATGAACCCTTAAAATACATGTGATTGCAAGACCTTTTTAAGGTCATGTAAATGAGCCATGTGTCGTGCATAAACTATGTCAGAACCCATGGAGCCCCTTTGAAAAGTCCTTATACTCTTATAAAAGAATTACAAACAATCATTGATCATGAAAAGGCTACCAGATGAACATGCCCAAGTCACACAAATTTTCATGTGGAAGAAGCTTGACAATCCATCCAAAAATACTTGGAAAATAGGGAGAAAATATCCAAAAGTATGGATCCACTTATGGCGTTAAAACTCACGTAATTCACCAACAATGGAGAGAATGATTTTCCTCAACAACACTGAACCCAACTCATGAGACCCAAGACCATTGTAAAATGAACAATGAAATAAAAAGAGGAAAATGAGGGAGCCTCTTGCTATCATAAACACCATGTGATGCACCCTTGGCAGTTCAAAAGATAAATAAAACCCCGGATGACATGTCCACCTTTCCACACGAGAGCCTGCTAGAAATTCACCCTCACCACGTGAAGGGATTAAGATATATCCAAGTGATATTGTGATCCCCCTTGGGATCCATAAGATAAATAGAACAGTTTTCTCATAAAGTGTCCATACATCACCACAATACCCTTTGTTGGTCACATGACACATCACGGGTGGGGAGATTGATTTTTTTAAACAATACTCAAGAAAACTCACAAGATCCCCAATACTTTAATAAATAAAATAAGCAATTAAAAGAGAATAGGTGGAATACTCTTGTGGTTATAAACTTAATGGGATATGATTGTGCACTCCAAAGGACCTCACAGAAACCCCTTCAGCATGATGAACTGATCTCATGAAGACCCCCTAGAAATCCATTATTGCCTCAAGGAATATCCAAAAAAAAGGAATCTCAGATAATGTGAAATCCTTTCAGCATGCATCCTAATCTCATAAAATTCCTTAGACATATCATCCTAACAATATGGAAGTCCCTCAGAATGTCTGCATGATTCAAAAAGACTCATTTAATTAGCCATAATCCAATAAATGGGTCATTGAAGGGATGGTCTTGCGATCGCTAAAAATCATTGGATTCCCCTATAATGAACTATAGAAAGACCTCATGAAAATGCATGACCTCAAATCCCTCCATTTACTCTATCCTAGATTTGTGTGATACACATCACATAAAGAGGTGAATAACTAGGGTGGCGAGGCCTATAAATACCCACCCCAGTATCAAAAATGAATCTTTGAATCCTCACACTGGTGCACTTAGGAATCAAAATAGATTTCTCGAAGTAGTTGATCTCGTGATCAGAAAGGTTTTTTAGGAGGTAAAATTAGAGGAACCACCTAATCGTATCATGAGACATGAATAGGAACCTTGTGTGATCACTCATAGATCATGTGAAGAACTTTGGGTAACTTATGTGAAGGAAATCCTACATACCTGAACATTCAAGTGATACTAAAACAAATTAACACTAAATAAATCAAAGTCATATGTAATAAAATGATCGAATAAAGACTAGAAATATGGGATACACACGTGAATAAAATATACATTTATCCTCATGTGATTCTCATAAACCACCCAGGTCATGCGATAATACTAGGACATGTCACCCAGATCACGCGATTCTTCTTTAGTATACTATTTTTATCATGATAAGTCTCACAGATGTATCAGATAAAGTCATATTTAACCCTCTAGTCAAGCTACCCAAGTCTCACTAAACCCTTTAGAATCGCCATCCAGACCTCATGATAACCTCTAGACATGTCGTCTAAGTCATATAGTCGCACCAGTATTTGTCAGATAAGTCTTGTGATTCCATTAGGACATGTCAATTGGATTTCATGATGTGATTCAGACAAGCTCGTATGATTTCACAATACTCTCTATGTATGTTAACAGGCTTTTACAACATCCCCCAGACATGTCATCTGGCTTTCACATTGACACCCAGACAAGTCAGTTGGGACATGTAGCACCCTTTAGACTTTTCATACTAACTCTTGTGATTCCCTATAATCATGTTAATAGATTTCATTATAAAAAATCTAGAAAGTCAGTTGGATCATGCGACATCCTCCAATCATTTCATTTTAGATCATGCGATGGCTTATAGGATCGACTAGTCAGGTCTGGATATGTCCTTCGAACAAGTCAGCCTTGGTCATGTGACAAGATCCAAACATGCCATCCATATTATGTGACATGCCTTGGAAAATTCAACTGGATCATGCAATTGTATTTGGACATGTTAGGTAGACATCCTTCGGCATGTCAAGTGTATAATTGAGGCATGTCAGGAAGACAAGAAGACCATGCCAATCAGGCATACCAAGACATGATAACCTTATCCAGCCTATATATAAGGGAAACCAAAGTTTTTAATCCCAGATCAGTGGCATAATATGATATGTACCGCATATAAGGTTTGCCTCAGTGTGTAATACCCAATCAGTGGAATAATATGATATGTTTCGCATATAAGGGAAACCTCAGTGTGTAATCCCCTATTAGTGGATTAGTATGATGTGTCCTGCATATAAGGGAAACCATAGTGTGTAAGCACCGATCAATAGAAAAATATGATATGAATCACTTATAAGGAAAACCATAGTTTGTAATCTTCGGTCAGTGGAATAATATGATATGTCCCGTATATAAGGGAAACCTCGATGTGTTGTCCCTTCTGAACGACATAATATGATATGTACTGCATATAAGGGAAGCCTCATTATGTAATCCTCAACTTGTTGAACTATAAGATCTATGATTTCTATCATAACTAGGATACGTAGGACTCTTTCCTAAGGCCTGAGATCTATAATAAGCATCCAATGGGATATCCCATCACGTAAGCCCCACATTCATATGAAATGAGGTTAATTACATTCTATCCCTTATTTCTCACACCGAGTATAGATCATATGGGATTAGGGAGTCGTAATGATAACCTCATTAACATAATGAATATCCACCAACTAGGGAAACATCATTGTGTATTCCCTGATCAGTGTCATGATATAATTACCCGACATAAAAGGGTATATACCTTGGGGAAAGTCCTAAAAGGCATGAAAAAACTACGATAAATTTTATTCTTGCAACAACTAGGATGCGTAGGATACCTCATAGTGGTTCGAGCTCAAATACCAGGTTCCCAAGTGCCCACATATATGTTCTTTCCATATTATGTTAAATTGCATGGGTTTAGAGAACTACATGGGTTTTAATCCCTGTTATAAAATAGTATACGTAGGACACCTCATAATGTCTCAATCCCATCCTCAAAATATTAACTACCTCTCTGGAAAGTAATAAACTCTGGGGTTCCTGGATATACAGATTAAACATATAAGCAGTTTCCCACCATAAGGAACTGGATGATGAACCTCATATACATACAGATAGAATCACCAACAAGATCCCCCTCTCTTTGTATATAAATAGACTTAACTTATGATCATTTTATTAGGGTAATTGGTCCCGTATCAGGACTTGGAAGAGATTCTAGAAAAGTGTCTTAAATCTATAAGAGAGTCCCAGATTATGAAACAATTCCACCCAAAAGGATTTGATGTGCCTGACCTCCCATCCTCTCGACCAATGTGAGTTCCTAAGCATCATTGGGTTTGAAACCCCAACTGACCATCATCCTTTGGAAAGAAGGCCGGTGCCTAATTATGGATGTGGTAGCCATTTGGAGTTTCTATTAAATATTATAAATGGTTAGCTCGACATGAATGATTTTTCAGAACATTGAACCCCCCAAAATCAAACCACTGGACTAAATCCATTCACAAATTTCCAATTAAATAGAGGCATAAAGGGATGAATTTTATCATCAAAAAAGGTTTCAGTAGCAAAGGAATAGAAGATTCATTAATTTAACATCGATAAAGATAATTTAATTTTGTTTTGAACTATAATTGTTTTCCTTAACCACTTTAGATAAAGAATTATTTATTGGAAAATTCACATAGCTCATCTTTCTTCATCCATCCTGGAAGTACCAAGAGGTAATGTGATCTTTGAGAGCACTTCTGATGGGAAAAATAAAGAATGATATCATTGAGTAAAATCAAAGCATTTGGTGTGTTAGAAAGTTAAATCAAAGAGAAAAAAATATAAAGGTATGATACAATCATTTCCCATATGCACATGGAAATAGGATATCTTCTCCATGGAATGTTTCACTAGTCTCCTAAAGAAATCTAAAGGAAGTAATGTGAAATGGGTTTTGGTAGATCAAATCACAAACACTGACCACTTCCTTGATATTTTGGAAGATTTCACTCTTGAAAAAATTTATAAGATATACATAAAGGAGGTTGTGAGTCTACATGGTGCCCCAATTTCAATCGTATATAGTCATGGTCCAAGGATCCCCTAAATATTCTAGATAAGTCTTCAAAATTCTATAAATAATGAATTAAATTTTAGTGCACACTATTACCCCAAACTCATGTCCAATATAAAATGAATATTTAAACACTCAATTACATACTGATAACTTTATCAATTGAAATTAAATGTGGATGGGATCAACATCTCACATTGGTTGAGTTCTCAAATGATAAAAACTTCCACTCAAGTATTTAAATGGCCCCATATGAAGCTCTATAAGGTAAGAAATATATAAATTCTGCATGTTGTTATGTATTTAGTGAATGAAATATTATTGGGCTTGATTTTTACAAGAAATGTAAAAGTAGGTTCAATCCACCTTACAACACATTAAAGTAGCTTAAAATCGATAAAAGAGATACGCTAACCATTGTCAATGGGAATTGGAGTTTGAAGTTGGAGACAATTTTTTCCTTTAAATATCACCATGGAAGAGGTTCATGTGGTTTTTAAAGAAAGAAATGCTTAGCCCTAGGTACATTTTCCCCTTTGAGATCATTGATTCTATAAGAGAAATATCCTATCAGCTATCACTTCCACTAAACACAAATTAAGTTCATGATGTATTCCACATATCTCTCCTTAGGAATCTCATACTTGATCCCTCACATGTAATAGATACATAGTTGATACAACTATAGCATGAACTCTTCTTTGAGGAGAAACTGATGAAGATCTTGGGCTATAGAGATAAAGTTCCATGCAATAAGACTACTCACCTCATTAAAGTGATTTGTAGAAAACATATGTATGGTGAAGTGATATGGGAATGAAACATAAGTAACCTTATCTATTCTCATCTGAGGATATGAGTTGAAATTTTGAGGATACAATTTCTAAATAGGTATGAATATAACATCCCAAAATTTTATATATATTTAATTTTCCTTCTTAATAAATAATGTTTGTCATAATTATGTATATAATATAGTTTAAACAAATGCAACACATAATGATTTATTTAATTAAATGAGAAAATTTTGTTTATAGAATAAATATATCCATGAGATTTTAAAAAATTCAATGGGTAAATAAATAAAAAAAATAAAATTATAAGAATAAGAAAATTTAGATTATCTTTTTCCCCTAGAATCATCAAAGTTGTGAATAAAAATATAAAAAATATAGAACATTAGTAATCCAATCAAAATTTTAGAAATGAAAAATATAGAACCGTGATATAAATTGAGGTAAATACTTAATGAAGGAATTAAGTGGTGTTTATATTAAGTAATATGATCATTAAGAATAGTAATATTCCTATTAGTAATAGTAACATAACTATTAGGAATTAATAAATTCACCTCAAAATAGTAAAATTCAATATAAATAATATTTATCTTGATTACTTAAATAAAATATAAATATTATAATTCCATAACATAAATATCAAGATTAAATACTCAAATAATCTTAAGCATGTTTTTAATAAGCTACATTATAATGTATTTCATAAAAATCATAATTTTTATGTTAATGATTAAAATTAAGTATTTTATAAAATTATTTTGAAAAACTTAATGTCATTTTTAGAATCAAAAGATAAAAAATTTCTATGTTTTATTTTTTAATTTTTTGAAATACTTCATTTTTAAGCAAATAGTGAAAATACAGTTTTTACATAACCAATATATTTTAATTGAATCATTGAAAATTTAATAATAACCTAATCAATTATATAATATTAGGATCAACCAAAAAAATATTTAATATGTTATATTTTTTATTAAATTAAAATTAAAAACCTAAAAAGTATTTTCCAAATTCTAAAGTCTAAATTATTCCATTAAAAAGAAAAATTTTCATTTTTTTCTACTTTCCTTTTTAATAAACTAATTAATTTAGTTTATAAAGGATTTAAAAGTTTTAAAAACATTAATTTTTAATAAAATATAATGCCTAAAGTCAAATATTTTACTATTAATAGGTTTAACTTGGAAATTATATTTTATTCAATATTTTATCCTAAAATACCCATTTCATCAAGTATAAATACTACCCCTTCCTCCCCTTTGAAAACAACTTCTCTCTCACTCACCAAAGAAACATAATAGCCAAAATTACCTCTATTAAAACCCTTATAATCCTTAGGGACATTTTAGAGTCAATAAACTCCAATAATTCAAATATTTTAGTGATATAGAAATGAATCAACATCGATAAGAGGGTAAGGTTTCTTAAAATTTTCTCCTCATTTTCCTATTCTCTTCCTCATTTTCTTTATTCCTTTAAACCCCAAATATTATAAAATTAATTTATTATTATTTGAAACTATATTAATTATGTTAACCTAATTTAATTATTATATTTATTTCATACTTATCTTTTCACCTTTTTGACAACATCCCATTAATGGTCGGTTAACCACCTATAAGGACATTTCCAACTCTTTGTATATCACCACCTTCATGGATGAATAGAATGAATTATAAAAAATATGAAAATAATTATTTACATTTATTTTAATATTTTGGAATTAATTGTAGTTATGTATAAATGAAAATGAATAAAAATAATGAAATTGAAACAAGAGGAGATAATTTAATGAAAAAATGACATCAAAACAATTCAATTTTAACAAAGAGTATTATAAAATAGAATCCAATAATTATAATAGAACAATATTTAAATAAAATAGAAAAATTAACTCTTAGTTTTATGTATTAACAAACACAATTTTATTATATAGGAGTTGTAAATGGGAAAAAATAACTAGATTTAATGTAAAGGGACTCTTGAACCCAACTCTTTTTGGTTTATCTCCTCTTGCACATTATTTTTAGTATTAATATTCATATAATGTCCATAAAATGTCCTTTAACTATTTTTACCTTTTATTTATGGGTATATACATGTTTTTACCTTGTCAAAATTATTTCTAATATATTTCTAAAGGTTTTTCAAACAAACTATATTTTCCAAAACATCGCATTGACTCCCCTTGAGTTGTTTCTTCTTCGCTAAAGAATTATGATATTGTATACCAAAATATGATCTCTTGTATTCATTTTTTAACCAAAAATGTTGTTCATTAATGAATTATTTATGATATATTTATGAACTCCATTCATTTCCATGGGTTTATTTCATGACTACAATTTTTATATTTTCTCTTTCTATATGGCATGAATATTATAAGCATTTTAGGATTTGACGGGTGGTCCTATAGTTATATATCCCTACAATTAATTGGTTAGTGTGATATATATCATGATATTATGTGTATTATGATTGAACATTATGTTTTATTTGTTAATAATTGTGATGTTATGATTTATGCACATCTGTTATACGTGAACATGATGTTAGGTTTGCTCAAAACTATGTGTGTTATTTGAGAATTATACTATAATTATCCATTATTATGCATATTTCAAAATCTATGAATTTTTAAAATGATTCCCTCATTCTTATTATTATGATAACATGATTATGTTATGATTATGATTATGATGATAATACTCACCCATGTACTATTGATTTGTGCCTTTTATTCCTTACATGTTTTCCCTCCCCTTACTGGAATTTTATCACACCCCTTAATTTGATTTATATCCTCAAGTGATTACATATACTATGGAGAACATGAAATATTTATGAGGTATATGAATAAGTAATTGAATAATTTTTATGTTTTATTATTTAAAAGTTATGTATGAACCTAAGTTTTCCAAGATGTTAAACCCATTGATCCTAAAATGTATTAATATAATTTTATTTATCTTTAAAATTATGTAATAGTCATGTAAAAATTTTTTGGGCCACTATAAGTTCCATTACTCTCACCTAATAGTGAATAATAGAGAGTATATATAGGATTTTGGTGGTATGAACTACTAAAAAAATTCCATGTTCATTTCTCTTTTATTTCTGTTGTATTTTTGTTTTGAATAATTTTTGCACTTACACTGTTATTATTTTTGTTGTGCATGAAAAATATATTCACATGAATTTAAATTTATGCTATGATATGTTAATATATTGTTTTTTTTAAATTTTATAAGGTCTATTCACCCCCTGTAGGCCTATTTCAATATCTTACTCAACCAATACTCAAATCCATACTTTAAGGGGATATTATCATTACATTGTTTATGTAATATAAATTTTAGCATACATTAATGAATGAAAAATAAAAATTTCATTTATTATAAAATTATGATACATTTATTACTTTTAATATCCAATGCATCTTATACTAAGATATTCAATATAACCCTCATGATTTTATTGTGGTAATGGTTTCATTAATGGATCTGCTACATTATCCTCTATATCCACCTATAAAATCATTGTATAAACCCTATTAATATTCTTTATAATTATATAGTACTTTTGAATGATGTTTTTGGTCCTTTAGTGAGACCATGGTTCCTTATCTTGAGCAATAACACCATTATTATCATAGTAAAACTTGATTTCTCCCTCGATGCTTGGAACCACCTCAAGTTCATAAATAAACTTCCTGAGCCAAGCAGCTTCCTTCATATCATTTTATTTATCTATGTACTATACCTATATTTTTTATTCTAATATGGTGTAATATTTTGTATTCTTCTAATTTATAGCTTAACCATTTAGAAAAAACAAGAAACTATATTGAGACCTCATGTCTTCTATATCAGGTTGGAAACATTCATCGATGTAACCCCTTACATAGAGTCCATCCTCACCTCTAAATAAAAATAACATATCCTTAGTTCTTCTCAATTAATTAAGGATGTTCTTTACAACAATCCGATGACTATAACCAGAATTGGATTGGTATCTACTTGTAATGATCAAAGTATAAGTGGCATCAGGTCAAGTACAAAACATGGAATGTATGATAGATACTATAAAGGAGAATAATGAATCATGTTCATCCATTCTAACTATTTATAAGGATATTGAATCTTCCTAATATACATTCCATGTAACACTATTAAAGACCCATTTTAGAGTTCTCCATGCTAAACCATTTTATAACTTACCAAAATATGTGTTTTTACTCAGTCTAATAAAACTTTTTGAAATATCTATATAGATATTAATACTTAGTATGTAAGATTATTCACCCATTTATTTCATCGATAATCATTTTACCAACCACATATTTATAGAGTGTAAATTTGGGACATAATTTCTAATAAGTACCATTTTATCCACATAAAATTTTAGAAATACCACCACACTCTATCTAATCTTATTATATACACAATAATCATTCACATTTTTATGAAACCAAAATATTCTATTACATTATCAAAATAGGTATTCCAAATTTTAGAATCATTCTTCAATCCATAAATGGACCTTTGTAACTTAAAATCATTATAAACCTAGTATATAAGCTTATTCACCCATGTATTTCATCGATAACTATTTTCCCAACCACTTATTTGTAGAGTGTAAATTTGGGACATCATTTCTGATAAGTACCATTTTATCCACATAAAATTTTAGAAATACCACCACACTCCATCTAATCTTATTATATACACAATAATCATTTAAATTTTTTATGAAACTAAACTCTTTTATTACATTATTAAAATAGGTATTCCAAATTTGAGAATAATTATTCAATCCATAAATAGACTGTTGTAGCTAAAAATAATTTGAAAACTCATTTAGAACTTCAAAATATTTGGGTTGTATCATATAAACATCCTAAAATAAATTAACATTAAGGAAATTTGTTTTTAAATCTATTTGATATATATCATAATCAAAATGAACTACTATGAAAAGCAATATCTGAATGGAATTTATCATCACAACTCGTGAAAATTTATATTCGTAGTCAATACCATGAATTTTTTTATAACATTTTTCCACTAAGAATGATTTATAGGTAGTCACTATACCATCCATGTAAGTTTTCATATAGGAAACTCACTTTAAACCTATGGATCTCACCTCTTATAGTGTATCCACTAAGTTCCAATCTTGGTTGGTGTATTTGTATTTCATATTAGATTCCATGGATTTTAACCATTTATTAGAATCAGAACTCTCAATGGACTCTTGGTAGGTCCTAGGTTTATCACCTATAAACATCAATTCAACATCATTTTCCAAATTAATTTTGTATCTATCGATCTCTAGATGGATTATACTATACCTTTAAGGTTCTTGTGTAAATTCAGTCAATTCTTCTTTTGTAACTCTTTATGGAACTGACTCAACTTCTATCTTAATAAAACATCCTACTTGTTGGTTTTTAACTTTTCCAATTTCAAATTTTATTCCACTTACTTCTCAACTTATGTGATCCTTATCGATTAAAACTCCATGTCAATCCCCACAAAATTTGTGTTCAATAATATTATTAAAGTAATATCTTATTGTCTCTTTGGGATAACAAAAAATAAGCACTTTTATGATTTAGGACTGATTTTATCATAATATAAATGTCATATATATTCTTTAGAGCCAAAAATAATCATAAAATACACATTGGTATGTTTCCCATGCCATATCTCATATGTTATATTTGTGGTTTATTTATATAGAATTTTATTAAGTAGGAATCTAAATGTTTCTATAACATCTCTAGAATGAAATATAAAGGTCACACTGATTCATCATTAATCAAAACATATATAACATGGTACAATTATTACTCTCAAACACATGATTACTCCATGGTTTTCCTGGTGGAGTGAATTCTTGTACATTTCTACAATCTCTCATATGATTAATTAATTCTTATCTCAAGCATTACCCACACCGATCTGATCATAGAATCTTAATAGATTTTACCAATTTATTTTTTACTTCGTTATAAAAATATTTTTTTTAATTTTCATACCTGTGTATCATCATAAAAACATAACCATATAGAGTAAATTCATCAATAAAAGTGAAAAATTGCTTAAAATCACCACTTGATTGAGTACTCATCGGTACACATACATCACTATGTATGAGATCCAACAATCCACTATCCCTTTTACCTTTTCCACTAAATGGTTCTTTCATCATTTTTTTTAACAAAAAAAATTCAAAGTTATTAAATGATTCATAATAAAATGAATCCAATAATAAATTTATATGGAGTCTTTGGATCTGTTTCTCATTTATATATCCATGGTGACATTTCCAATGTTAAAGGAGGTTAGAATCAATCTTATACATTTTATTCTAAATGTTATAAATAATATTATTTATATATAGAATGTATAAAACATTTACCATATTCCCAAATCCATAAAAAATTTCACACGCATAGACACACACACATATATATATATGTGTAATAATATTCTTAATAATGAATGAAAATACCTTCTTATTCAAACAAGATACAAACATATTTTTTTAATAGTAAGAACATAATAATAGTTCTCCAACTCCAAGACTAGTCTACTAGGTACACTTAGATCATAAGCGTTGAATTACAATACAAAAAATCCTACCCCATTACCAGCACATTGATCTAATTCACCTTTGTAACAACCCAATATTTGAATATATTTTTTCCTATAATTAATTCAATGTGTTTGATAGATTACGCAACACGCAACATCAAACTTAAAAAAAACCATGATATATTTAGATAAAATATAAATATTTAAGTATGAAATTTAAATCCTAGTCAATTATTTTTTTGGAATTAATCAGAGTAATAAATTTATGATATATTTATAGAAATAAAATAAAGGTTATCTTTAATATGAATTAAATTCAATTAGTTTACCTAAATGACTAATAAGATCATTTTTTTAAATTATTTTTTCAAAAAAAATTATTTGTATACGATATAATTTTATATTTCAAGAAATTTATGATTAATAATGATAAATTATGTTTCATATTAATAATTAATTAACACTTATTTAGTTAGTAAATGGAATGAAATAATAATAATAACATTTGATATTTGAAAATTTCATTTTCCAATAAAGATGGGTTTTAATAATATTTTATGATTTTATTCAAAAAATATAATTTAAAATTTTATAATTTGAATTTTAAAAAATGGGCATCATTTTTTTATTTTTGAATAAAAATAATCTCTTAAGGTTAAACCTTGACTTGTTTATATAATGTCATGTCTTTTTTTTCAAATATACCATGATTCCATGATATTATTAATTAAATTTCCTATTCCTTATTTCCATGCTTATGATTTTTATATTTTTTATTTCATGTTATTCCTTTTGATTATCATGTTATTCTTTATTTACATGTTTATTACCTCACTCAGATTTATAGCTCACCATTTTCCTTATATGTTTTCCCATAATATATAATATGAAGTTTTAGAAGATCCATGTATTTTATGATCCCTATTTTGGAGTTCTAAATAAATATGATGTTTTTATATTTAATCTGATGTATTTATATGTTCAATCTTCCAGGATTGGTCCATAATAGTTTTTATCAAAGGAAGTTCTAGTTATTTTTTATATATTATGATTTCAAAAACTTATTGAAAACCCTAGGTATAAGTCTAATGGATAATACTAAGTATATGAGAACATCATAAAATTTTGGTAAAGTGGAGAGTATGTGGCTTTCCTAGAAATTAATCCCCTTCCAGATTCTACAAGTGGAAATGGTTTTAGAACAAATTAATCTATGGGTAATAAAACCAAATATATTTGATTTAATATATCTCATCCATCATTCTATTGCATGGTGAATGGACCCTTACCACACACCTGGTTTGACACTCTTAGGGGATATGATTTTTTTAATCAAATTCTCTTTACAAATCACTATGAAGGATTTATTTTCAAGTTTCTTTGAGGGACTATAGGTTTAGAAGAATAAGATAACCCAACTTAATGTAACCTAGGATAAAACAATATTGATATAGGTTGAACTAATGGAATAACAGGCTAATGTGTTTCTTAAAAAGGGTAATGGTTTTTAAGGATTAATCCCTTTTATGTGATTGATAATTATAATCCCCCCTATGATATTAAATATTCATCGCCCATGTTATCTTTTTTTGTTTTAGAGATAACTGGAACCAGAAAGAACTAAATTAACCTTATGTGTGAAGGAAAATGAAATGATTACCTCAATTATCAACCCATTAGAATGGGATATGGACTAAGAAGTTTGGTGATTATTCCCAACCAATTATCAAAAATCATGATTAATAATGTAACCATAGTTTAAAACCTAAGTGTGCCAAATAATTTAATGATGGAGTCTCATGAAAATTAAATCAATTAAGATGATAAATGAAATAGGACTATATTTCCTTCATGTTAAAAATGTTGGATGAATCACTAAGTAAAATTCCTCATGGAAATTGGAAAATTATTTACTTAAGGAAGAGGGGGTAATCAAGCATCAAGCTTCCATATGAATATTAAGAGACAAGTTAGAATCACTAATAGAGAAATACCTTATACCAACGATTTGAAACCATTGGTATAGGTCTCCAAACTGTTGGTATAGCCTATTCCAATAGTTTGGAGGAGCATTGACTAATTTGGTGTTGGGATAGGTCTATACCAATGGTTATGGGAAAATCGTTGGTATAGAACTACACCAACGGTTTATCAAACCATTGGTATAGGTCATATAAAAAACCAATACCAATAGTTTCATAAAACCATTGGTATAGGTAATTAAAAAAACCTGACTTGGTTTTGATCCCAGTACCTCCCGTTTATAATCTAACAGCCTAACCACTAACCTAACATGACTTTTGTGAACATAATTTCATATATATATATATATATGTATATTAATAAGTATTTTAAATTTTGAATTATTTAATGTTTTTTGACAAAATATTCCATAAAAAATATGTGTACCTATACCAATGGTTTTCAGAACCATTGGTATAAGTTATTTTTTAGCTATACCAACAATTTTGGTGAAACCGTTGGCATAGGTTGGACCTATACTGATGGTTTGGCCAAAACCGTTGGTATAGGGTCACTATAATGGACCTATACCAATGGTTTTGGCCAAACCATTGGTATAAGTCCAAATTAGTGACCCTATACCATTGGTTTTGGGAAAACTGTTGGTATAGGTCCATATAAGTGACCTATACCAATAGTTTTTTCCAAACTGTTGGTATAGGTTCTATTTATAGTAGTGAATGATGGGAGTGGAAAGAGTGTATCCAAAAGAACCACTAATGGTATAATGTCTTATTTATGGAAAACTTGGTAAATATCTAAGTCAATGAACTAATATAAAGGATAATAAGGATGATAGACATCACCAACTTCCATGGCCAAGGGAATAAGAAAAATCCTATGAAATCATAACAAAGGAAGTAAGTTCTGAAAATGATGTGGATTATATAACACCAATCATACATTTAGGAACTATGATTATTATATTTCTATCATGTTCAACCCTACCCATTATACGTAGAATTTTTTCTAATAATGTCAAATTTTCACCTCAATGTCTAGATGTTTAATTATTAATAAAAACTTTTACTATTTTGATTATTGTATCCAAAATTTAGGTTTATGGGAAATTTTATTATAAAAATATTATTATCCCTCCTTAATGAATTTAATGTGATTTTTTAAATAGATTAGTTCTCTCCACTTAAAGGAAAAAAATATTTGGAATAAGAATATTACATTTTATATAAACCTATGATAGTATGTATAAGGATTATTATGAACACCCTTTATAATTAAATTATACAATTTGAGTATCAATACCAAATAATTATAGAATCTTGGATCAAATTGTTAGAAAAAACTCAATATTTTTTATAATCTTATTCTAAGTAAAAATATTTTTTTCATAAGATTATAAGGTTGATATCACTCTAAAAAATATAAATTGAGTTGCATCTATATAAAAGAATCCATTAGATATTTTAATTAGTAATTGATAATTATAATTGTGATGATGAAATTTATATATGTAGGAGAACGTAACAACCTAAAATTTAAATATATTTTTTTCCAATAATTAAGTAAATTTTTTCTATAGTTTTCTCCATATGTAATGCTAAAATTAAATGAAACGGTGATATATTTTGATAAAATATAAATACTTATGATTGAAAATTAAAACCTATTTTTTTTATTTTTTGGAATAAATAGGAGTAACCAATTTATAAAAAATTTATAGAAATAAAATAAATTCTATATTTAATACGAATGAGATTCAGTTAGTTTATCTAGAATGACTAATAAGATCATTTATTGGTTTGAAAAGTATTTTTTTCAAACAAATATTATTTATGTTATATGATTTTGTATTTCAAGAAATTTATGATAAATTATGATAAATTATTTTTGATATTAATAATTTTTTAACAACAATTTAGTCAGTAAATGATACGAAATAAGAATAATAACATTTAACATCTGAAAATTTCATTTTCCAATATAGAAAGTTTTTCATTATATTTTATAATTTTATTTTAAAATTGAATTTATAAATTTTATCATATTAATTTTGAAAAAATGAACATATTTTTTTTTATTTTTAATAAAAATATTTTCTTAGGGTTAATTTTAGGTTTTTTTAACAATTTAATTTTAGGAGAATAGTAAAAATACCAATTTTGCTAAAAATTACCAATTCTATAAAACAAGAATGAATTAAAAGTTTAAGAAACCATTTTTATATAAAAAATATATATTTAATAAGTAATATAAATAATTTTAAAATAGATTTATGAATTTATAAAACACATGGTTAACATTTTTTAAAATCGAGTAACATTTCACACTAAAAACTATTTTTATGATATTATATTAAAAATTAGACTTTACCACTTTTATAAATTACATATAAGAAAATTTATTTCATATTTGAGTTTAAATTTCAATATTATATAATATTGAAAATTTAATTTTTAGGCATAAAGATAATATTTTTAGGATTAGTGTAAACTATTAGGACAATGGTAGAATAGTTTTTCTTAAAACAGTTGTTTTATTAATGTCATGTAAATTTTGTGTAATCAATCAAATTGACATAATTTAATTTAATAATATAATATTATTTTTAAAACTATATATAATTATATTAAAACTCATTAAATTGGTCATCAATACTAAATATTTTTAAGAACACATAATGGTTAAAATTTATTTTTCTAAAAAACATGTTTTATTATATATTAAATATTTTAATTTAAAAGTTGATTTTATCAGGTTTATAAATTGAATTGTATTAAATAAAGTTCAAATTTAGTTTCATAACAATCAAACTTTGTTATATGTGTTATGTTATTTTTGAAATAAAACTTAAAATCACTTTTTAAAAACTTTTTACCTAGATTAAAATTAAGAGTAAAATGTAAAAATTAAATGGTAAAAACCCTATAAAATGTTTAAAAATGTTTGTAAATAATTGTTTGAGTCTTTATTGACCCAAATACACCCCAAAATCCATTATTTTTTAACTTTGGATCCATTTACCATAGAATAGAATATTGATATCATGGATGAGTAAATGGTATTCTCAAAAGTTCCCTTTTCCTCTCTTATAAAAGGGGGTCACTCACACCCTTCCAAACATGAACATAAATTTATAAATTTATTTTAAACACTACAAAAATATAATATCCTAGAATTCCCTCATATTTTATTAATCCTTTATTCACACTAAGTTAGCTTATTCCCTTTAACTCCAAGGAGTTTTAAAGGAAAGATCAAGTTTGAAATGCCAGTATTATATCATTATAATATTTTTCTCCATAATATTAATCTTAAATATCTATTATATCAATAAAAATATAATAAAATTACTATCATTATTATAAATATATTTTATTTAATGGATGATGGAGTTAACCTAATACACCATGGGACTTTGTTTGCTATGTTTATAGGAATGGGGAGTGAAAAAAATCTACTAAAGGACTCCATCCACTTTATGATGATGGTCTTGGTAGTGAACCTTGAATTATATTTATGATATCATGTATTTTTTTCAAATATACCATGATTCCATGATCTTATTAATTCATTAAATTATTCCATTTTTCCATTATTATGGCCATTCACTTTTTAAAATCATGTTATACCACTTGACTCTCATGATATTCTTTTGTTGTCATGTTTATTCACTTAATGGGCTTGTTAGATCACCATTTTCCTTATGAATTTTCCCTAAATATATTATTTCAGGTTTTATAAGATCCATATATTTTAGTATAACTATGTAGAGTTTTAAATAAATATAAAGTTTATATGTTTAATTTTATCTATTTGTATGTTTAATCTTCCAAATGCACTAGATCTATCGATAGTTAGTGTGTATTTGTTTGAAATTTATATTAGGAATTATGAAGTATTTTTTGAAGACTTGGTCCATAATAACCTTTCTTCAATCACCTCATATATTTGAGTTTTTTATCCACATAAATGTGAGATTTACACCTGGTATATAATACCAATGATTTAGAGTTGGAGAAATTGATCTTTATAACATTCACAATTAGATTCTCAAAATTATTCTATTTGAGAACACTTATAAACCATAGATTTAAATTTATAACTATTTTACAAGTCATAATTATAAAATATCTCAAAATTATAAACATTATACATTCCATAATCTAAAAAAATACATGTATATAGGTGAGTATCATGTTTTATATATTTTCATCAAGGTATTTTAATTAAATTAATACAACTAAAAATGATGACCCTGTACATAATATCCATTTAGAGGGATAAGACCCATATTTCATCATGACTTACACTAGGTATCAAATAAATAATACATGTATTTATCTGGAAAAAAAATTATTTTCAATCATATCATATTTGATGATTAGATAACTTATTTCATAAATATTTACCCAAATTCATCATAGGGATTCACTCAAATCTATTCCTCTTATATCTTAATGGTTAGGGTATCCAACAATGTGTATCCCAAATAAAATGTCAATAACAAGGAACCTAATTCTTAGGGTTACCTTATTACTTGTTTTCCTTGCAAAATATAATCTATAGTCATCTAACAATTAGGGTAACCCGTACCAAATGATCGAGGTATTGATAAGTGTTTCTTTGTAAGGAATCATGAACTTAGTATTTAAGTGTTTTTTAAATTATAACCAATTTATTATACATAACATTTATATTAAACCCATAACAATTACATCTCATTTATTCTTTATTATCTTTTATTTTATTATATTATGTATGCATTCTTATAATGAGTTAATTTTATAATCTTTTTCCGAATTCCTCAAATAATATTTCCACACCATATTAATTTGTAACTCTTTACAAAGAACAAGGATATATTACTCACACAAAAATAATATCCAACTATATTTACACATATCTAAATTCATAGTATGCATAATATGTATAAAATTTTTATATAGAGGATTATAATTATATGAGATTGATAATATCCATATGATAAAGATTGGAGTCATGGATTCCAAACCCCTACCTTTCTAGAACAAGTCATAAATCTTGGGGCTAGTGTGTCTTATGACCCAAATTTCCTCTACCAAGGTATAATTTACTCAATAGAGTATCCAATTTATAATAACTCTAACACCTAATATGCATAAAATATATTCCAAAACTAAATTTAAGATAATTAATTTAACTAAAAACTAAGGTTAAGGTAGTTAAAACTAAATATTATGTTTTCAAACCTAACATGAAATGAATGGAATGAAAATTTATAATAATTAGTTTGTTAGATAAAATAAAGCATAAAAATATCCATATTTCATAAATATTTTATAAATTTGTAATATTCAAAAGGAATACAAATTTTATTTATTTTCAAAACATGAGAGGTAAAAATGAACATTTTATAAATTATTTGGGCTTGAAAATGTCCTATTTTTAATTCCTAACACTTATCATTTATAAGAAATTTATAAAATATAAATATTTCTAGACAAAATATTAAATTTTTTACATTTTAGTAAATATCATATTTTACCAATAATGTATTTTAGAATATCATAATATGATAAATGAAGTTGAATAAACCCATAATAATGCATGATCTATCACCAACAAAATAAACATAAAAATAAAGAATATATGTAATAGGCATACCTAAAATACAACAATATCTATGCTCGATGAACTCAAAAGAGTTTACTTTATCATAATCACCTAGAAACATTCTTCATACTCCTACCTATACATGGATCCCATCATCCACTAACATCCTCAATCATAATGATAGGATCCCATGATATCTTATGGTGTGCTACAACCTTCTCTATAAAGAAAAAAAAAGAGAACCAATAGGGAAGAGATATTTGATTATAGCTAAGGAGTATCGAACACATCCAACATCGGAACTATATCCCTTTATATAGGCTCTCTTTATTCAATAAAGAGATTCTATTGTTAGTTATAATCTCATTAAGGCTAACATAAATTGCTATAACACATGACTAGTTAGAGTTTCATAACCATTTTAACATTCCAAATTATCAAGTATATCCATAAATATATCAACTCATTTATACATATCTAAAGTTAAACACTATGGAACATATGGAATTAACTTTTCACTCAAATACAAAATTATAAGCCTATATTTTAAAAAGAAATAGGATGAAAATATTATCTGGATACCTCTTAAAATATAAATATTTCATAATCAGTGATACACATCAAATTCATATCATTGGTTATGAATTATGGTATATCCTAGAATATGATATACCCATTTTAGAGCATCTTAAATAAAGGTATCCTATAAGATCAAAATAAAACAATGGATTAATAAATCTTGGTTATTTATTATCAAGTAAATAAAAAAATGAAAATATAACTTAAAGTGAATTTAAAATCATAAGAAAATATAGATAAGAAGTCAAGAAATTAAACACTTTTATAGAGCTATTAAGAAAAGGTCAGAGAAATATTTAAAAGGTATAAGAACATAGAGTTTTAAAAAGACAAAAAATATATCTATAATTTTTATTTTAAAATAATTATAGTTTTTGAAATCATATAATTAATATAATCTTTATAAGAGTGAAACATGATAAGGGATAAAAATGGAAATGCTTCATTTATCAAGTTTTAATTTAGAGAAAAAATTAGAAATGGAACTAGTAAGTCATGTATATACCTATAAAAATGAATTAAAATGAATTATAGATTATATAAAGTAATTATATGATAAATATAAAATGGGGGAGTGAGATATATAGAGGCCTCATAGAATAAAATTGTAAAAAAGAAAACGTTTAGTAAGGAACACATACCTCAAGTCTCATTTTACTTCATATGATTCATTAAAATCCCAAATAGTGAAGTTTAATTCATTAATTAATTTTATCATAACCATTTTCATATTTATTCAATGTATTATAATCCATTTTAATCATGTTTTATTTATTTATTAACTTAATATTGTATTTTAGGTAGTTTCGATGTCGTTCAGTTCATAGTTACAAAAACACATCAATGTTCAGATAATGGTAAACATCCACTATATAATTCTCCATAAGATTAATTAGTGTCAATTTATATTTTTTATATTATTATATAAGTGATAGAGTTCAATATATTAGTATATAGTTTCAAATTTTGAGAATTTTCCTCGATAAGATTATTTTTTACGATTAAAAAAATTATGATTATTTACATTTGATATTTTAATTAACATGCCTATTTATCACTATAAAAATATATAAATTATATTATATTATTATTATGTTATATTAACCATGAAATAAATTTTTAAAAATATCCATAAAAGTCATAAGTGAAAAATAAAATATCAGTGTTTACTTAGGTATTATAAAACTACCAGAGGTGAAATAGTGTTTTTAAATGAGTTTTAAAAATGGGTAAACTAATAAATATTAGAGTTTTATATAAACATAAAAATATATTAAAATTTTCATTTTAAAGTTACTTTTTATTTATTAATTATATTATAGGGTGGGTAAGAGCATAAATAAAATGGAAACGCGAGTTTTGAGACCTTTACTTCATACCAAAGTATCTTTCCTTAGGTTGAGCTGAAATCCTTTGAAGGAGGGACTTTTAGTTGCACTTGGGGAATAAATACAATTATATGAGTGTTTAAAGATTTTATTTAGTAGATATTTGACAAGTTTGTGATTTTTTGAAGTAGTGATAAAGGGGAATAAGACAGGTGTTTATATAGCCAATGGGGAGGGGTATTTTCAAATAAAGTATTGATAATTTTATAATTTTGGACAATGAATATAAAAAATATTGATTATTATAACTTTTATTGATGTATGATTTAAAATTACATATTTTTTTACATTGTAATTCCTCAAAAACTGGAGGTGATGCAAACATTACATAAATAAATATTATATATTATTAGATGAATATTCATTGAATATCATTATGATCCATGCCAAAATAATAAAGGTTTAGTGCCATTGAAAACATAAATACATAAAAAACTAGAACATAAATGATATAAATAATCTCCCACTAATTTTTTAAACCTTTCACCCTTATTAGACATGCCATACTTAAAAATATTTTTCATATCCTAGGGAAAAGAAAACATAATAAAGGGGGAGCTCAGATGAGTAGTAAGGATAAAAAAGGGATATATCAAATAATATTAATATTTAAGAAAAAATGAGTATAAGGTAATGATAACATGACATTACAATTTTAAAATCATACCCAATAATTCATAAATCACAATCATGTGTCGTGGAATAAATATTGGTAGTTCATAAGACATGAATCATAAAGTAATTAATGAACATGATCCACGAGAGAAAAAAAATTAGAATAAGATCATGTCATAAATGAGTGTAATAAAAAATTTCATAATCATAATCATAGAAATATTATTTTAATGCTATCCACCAAGACATTCATCACATTTTAATCTTGATCTAGCCACTCATGTAACATCTTTGGGCTTGGAAAACCTCTTATGTACCTTATTGGGCTAGGTATAACCACTCATATACCATTTGAGATCATAAAAATTCATATTTACCCAATTAATTGGTAGTATATAATATATTGAATCATTATATAATTATAAAACATTCATATTTATTCCATAATATCATGAAAACATTTATCATTTTTTTATAGCTTAACCCGTGGAAAAGAAAATGAGTTTCATCAATATTTCATCATAAAAATAATTAACTATCTAAATAAATAATAAGTACGCTATCCTAGGATCATATCAATAATTAATAATAAGTAATATCAAAGGATGTTATCATAGATAAAAAATTCCTTTAAAAGTTCACTGGAATATTTCCTGAGGAAAATATCCTCTTCATTTAAAATCACTTATTTAAAATCTAAAAATTTCCAAAATATTAAGGAAAAAAGGTTTATTTGAAAATAACCATGTGAACATTTAATTGAATCCTAAAATCATTGATTTATCATGAAAGTGGGAAATTATGTTCATGTGGTATATGTTAAAAATAAGATTCCTTTCACACCTTCAATAAAAAGTAAAAAGTACCTCATTCTGAAAATAATAATAATATTCCTTTTAAAAAAAATTTATAATGTAAAAAATATTATAAATTAATTTAATAAATCATTTAAGAATAGAAAAACCCTTCTTTAAAATATTTTAATGAATGTATATACATAGAAGGAAAAGATTCTCAACTGAATAGAAAAAAATGATTTTCTTTGAAAAAATTATTTCTAACTTTTGAGTACTTAAATTGAAGAAAATTAAAGGAAAAAAATATAATTTAAAAAAATATAATTAAATTCATAATATTTTTTAGATATATATCATATAATTTAATCATCGGAAATTTAATCATAAACAATCCCGGTAAAAAGTGATTTTATAACATAAAACCCTTACCTCAAGTTAAATTTTCTTCGTAAACACTATAACATCTAGTATAATAAATTTAAATTTCTTATAATTCTATAAAAAATTAATATTAATACTTATAATATTACAAATTTTTTATGTATAATATATTACTATCTATTCATTAATAATTCTTTATTAAAATCACTATTTTGTGTGATAATTCTTTTGTTTTTTATGTATGATCTGATTCAGATGTTATGGTTATTGCGTCTTGATCATGGTTAAATAAACCATATAATGTTAATAATGATATAAATATCATATATATTCATATTATATATATATATATAACATAACATAAAGTGTATAGATAGAAAATTTAATCACACCATTTATGGATACGGTAGTTCATATGTACACATGAATGTTGTTTTCATTTTCTAATAAAAAGAAAGAAATATGAATAATATTTTTCATTAAAAAATCATAATTATAACATAAATATTATATATATTTATCAAATCTATATGTATTCCCATCAATATGAGGTATTGATGTAAAATTATTCACATCACTACATAGAGGTGGTAGTCCGCACGTACACATGAGCAATAATTTCATTTCCCATTTGATGGAAAATGGTGGAAAATGGTTGTACCATCATAAAAATAACATATATTTATATTTATGATACTAGATTAATCATGTTATGATAGATACAATAGGTTTAGATAAGGTTTAAGAAGAAATAAAATTAAAAGATCTTGGTTAAGATTTCTACCTCTTCACTGAGAGACCTCATTTAGATTACACATAAATCCTTGAAATATTGGTCTTAAGAGAAGACCATTAACTCTAGGATGAAGGCAAGTAAGTTGTGAAGGTTTTTGGTTAGGTATGTTTGAAGTTATAAGGCTCAAAATTCATGAATAATAGATGATAAGAGTTTCCCTTTTATAAATTAGGGAGATGACACACATGGAATTGCTTAAAATATTTGAAAATATAAATACATTTTCTTGGGAAAGATGAACCAAATATATAAGGATTTTGATATAAAATAATATATAGACTATATATATATTAAAAAAAATAATTAGATAATTTTATGTGTTATTATCCCTATCACTTAGTTTAACCCCTCGGTATACCTATTTTAACCATAAACGTGGTAAAAATGTTTACGATTTTTAAGATTCATTATGACCAAAAATGAAAGTGGTCTCATTAAAAAATTTGGTAATTCTGATTAAAAAAAATAAAATCTATGTTATCAAATTGAATTTATATTAGTGTCATAAATGGAGATTTAAATAAGTATGAAAAATGCAACGAAAGACTATTTTTAAAAAATGAATTTTTATGCAAAAAACTGAATTCACATTCATTACTTTCCTAGTAAAAGAATATAAAATGAATGATAAATATTTTATTGAATATATAATCTATAAATTTCATTAAAAACAATAATAAATTATGATTTATTTAATTTAGTATGATAAAAACACATTGCGCACATGAAAATAATTTTATGAAAAATAACACTTTTACCTTTAAATGATTTTATCTCCATTTATAACATCTATATAACTAATGTATGGATGACTATTCATAAATTACCAATAAATTAAATTAAAATATATTTTTAATATTGATAAATATATTTTTCATATTAAAATTAATAACACCTAGAAAAAAATGTATCTTCATAAAAATTGGTCTTTTAATCATCAAATGATTTTATAACAGAAATTAATGATTATTTATTATGAATTAATAAATACATTTGAATTTAGGGAAAAATATATATATATATTTCATAATGTGGTTAATCATATTCATACCTTCTAATCAAATGGTTGGGTCATAAAAGTATAATATATCATATGCTTATTTACAATCAAGGCTGTATTTAAATAAATCTATCAAATAACTCAAGTTTGTTTTAAAGGAAATAAATAAAAAATATTAGGGTGTTACATTCTACACCCATTAAAATGAATTTATCCCTTCAAATTTCAAGAATCTAATACAAAAAAATGAGTATATCATTGCTTCATCACATCCCCAGGTTCCCATACAACTTCCTCAAATTTTTGATTCCTCTAAAAAATATTAATCTGGATAGTAGTCTTGTTCTATAGAAATTTATCTCTATGATACAAGATTTATACTGGTTTTTATTAATAAAAAATATTAATCTCCAGCAGTAAAACCTCTAAGTTTAGTAAATGTGAATTATTAAGTTAATTATTAGGTATGTAATTCCTCAAAAGTGATATGTGGAATATATCATGAACTTCAGAGAGGTTTGGTGGAAGTTTCAAGTGATAAGAAACCATCCTAATCTAATCAAGAATCTCAAATAGACTGATATATATAGGGATTATATTTCCCTTCTTTCCAAACCTCATAACATTCTTCTATATATAAATTCATAGAAATAACTTCTTACTAATATCAAATTCTAGATATCATGGGAGATTTTCAGTATAACTCTTATGTAGACTTTGATCCGCCTTAATATAGTAGTGAATGGGTTTGTCCTTCTCTATTATTTACATAGTTATCACATATCCAATAGATTTATTTCCCCAACTTCATCCTAACATGTTATATTACTTTACTTCCTTACATATTGAGATTCATAATAATCTATCTTAATTCCCAAGTGAAATATATTATTATAATATAATTCAATAAGAGGAAGGTATTGATACCAACCTCCTTTGAAATCTGGAGAAAATGATCTTAGAATCTCCTCCATGGTTTAAATAGTTCTCTTAGACTAACCATATGGCTCAGAATGATAGGAAGTACTGAAACCAAACTCTTTATATAGATCATACTAAACACTTCACCATAACTTTGAGCTAAGCCTATGATATCTATCATATACAATAGAACGGGGTACCCCATATAACCATACCACTTCCTTAATGTATATATTGTAAATCTAATTAAGAGATAAATATTTTTTGATAGAAATGAAATGTTCTGGCTTCGTAAGGAGGTCAACTGTAACCCTTATAGAATTATTACCTTTATATTTTTTGGGGAGACCAATGAAAAAATCCATAGTGATTTATTCCATTTCCAATCTAGTATGAGAAATAGTTGTAACATGGGATTCAAATTATGTCTCTCAGCCTTAACTTGATGACATAACAATCACTGGGATACATAATCTTCAATTTATATCTTCATGTTGTTCCACTATAAATAATTTTTCATATATATATAAATCTTCATACTTGTAGGATGAATAGAGAACGATGAGCTATAAGGTTCTTCCAATAGCACTTTCTTCAAGTCTGGTATTGATAGGACACAAACCTAGTTCCTAAACCATATCATTCCATCATAATCATGGTTGAACTCAAGAACATTTCTCACATTCTTTTATATATCTACATGTTTATTTTATGTATTTTTAATCTCCATATGGATATATGGTTAAACACTCATTTGAGAAAGATAAGATTTATCCCCTTCATTCATGATTTCAAGTTCCATCCTTTGTAAATCCATAAATGGTTGATCTTTTGTGATCCTCATAATAGATAAGCTAGAATGATCATTTCCACTCAACTCACCATCCACCTTGTTAATTTTAAAATTGTGTTAATGTATTAACTAGTCATAATATTTAATTATCTCTAACCATATTCTTTGGTGTATATTAAACTCTTTCTAGGTGAATATATACTTTAAACTTTTAAGATAATTATATATGTCACACATTTCTCTATAATTATAATACCTCCATATCTTTAATATAAAGATCACCAATACTTAATCTTGGTCATAGTTCAGGTAATTCTGATAATGAACCTTCAATTGATGAGAGGCATAATTTATCACCATGTCATTTTGTATAAGAACACATCTCATTCCCTTCTTCAATTAATCACTCTAAATGAAAACCTATTCTCTAATACATGGTAGTGTGATCATTGGTTCATTGATTGAACTTCTATTTAATTACTTCAAATTTTATTCACATTTATCAGTCCAAAGAAACTTGAATCCCATTTGAGTTAACATGGTGAATGGATTATATATCCAAGACAAATTATTCACAGAGGGTCGATAATATCCAACCAATCCAAGAAAACTAAAAATCTCATTCCTACTTGTTTTTCTACAAATTTTTTATAACTAATATATTTTATAGATACACTAATATACCCTTTATTAAGATTATATAACCCAAAAATGAAACTTTATATATCCATAATTCACACTATGTAAAATTTTCATACATATTATCCTTTATTAGTGTTTTTAGTACAATATTTAAGTGATTTTCATGATCTTCATTTTTATTCAATTATATAAGAATATCATATATAAATAGTTTAAGAAATTGAACAAGGTAATCTATAAATACAATAATCATTAAAACCATGAATATAGTAGGATAATTTCTAAGAAAAAAATGGAATCGATATAAATTCATAGGGTCCATACCTCATAGATAAGGTAGTCATGCATATGACTTGTCTCTCTGCCCTCATTTTATAGAATCAATGATAAAGGTAAATATGTGAGAAGTATTGAGATCCTCACAAAAAACATTAATATGGTGAAGAGGATAGTTATTCTTTATTGTGACCTAGTTAAGTTCCCAAGAATCAATGAAAAGTCACATTGATCCAAATTTATTCTTAACAAAAAGAATAGGTTAACTCCATAGTGATTCCCTTGGCTTAATGAATCCCTTAATCAGATTCTCCAAGAGATACTTCTTTAATTACTATAACTCAATCATGTCCATTCTATATGGAGACTTTGAAATAGGTGTAGCACCATGTATGAGTTATATTAAAAACTCAACTTCACAATTCAGAGTAATACTAGGAAAATATTCTAGAAATACATCATCAAACTATTATACAATAAGCATATATTTATTTTTATTTTCTCCCCAACCATCTGAGATAAATACCCCCTTTGAATAGGGACCAATACCCATACAACAGATTTAATCTCCATTTGAATTTCATATTTATCCTCACACTTATAGACAATAATAGGTTGGTTTGGAATATCAAATGTGGAATACCTTCCCCATAAATTGATATAGGATCTATATAAATAAATCCAATCCATTCCCAAAATAACATCAAATTTAACTAGAGGGAGAATAACAATATTTATATGAAGCACCTTCCTAAAAACTTCAATTGGAGAAGAATCAGACTTGAGATGTAGTCATTATAACATTAAATTTTTTCACTTATAATTCAATATATAATTATTTAGGTGGTAATATTATACCCTTAAAAAATTCTTCAAATATAAAAGAGTGGTTAAATATAGGATCATATATGAAGTTATCATCTCTAAAGTTGATGGTAAGTGTACCTTGACCACTTCTTTCTCATAACCAACATCAGAAATAGAGATAACAATAGATTTCCCTTTCTCTCCAGGCCTAAGAGGTTACTGACATTGATTATCATCATTAAACCTTGGATTTGAGTACTAATTAGCATAATGGACATACTAATTTCATTTTAAACACTAGAGTGTGGTGGTTCATTCTATGTATATTTTTATTCATTTATCTCATTAGATAACTTCTTCCCATTACTTTGAAATTAGATTATCTGATGACTGTCCTTTACACACTTAAATCACTTACTATACTCTTAATATAATTTCATCTATGTTGGTTTCAAAAATTTTGGCATAATTGAAGACTTATATTATTCACTCCATAGTTTTTATTATTATAATTTCATTTAAATTGCATTTTTTTATAAAAATAATGAAATTGATGGATGAATCTGATCTTAATTTCTAACTTAATATCACATAGAAATACTTATCTATTGTTACTGAAGCATCCTATGAACAAATACCTTCGAAGACTTGGTTTTAATACATTAATTAATTAATTGATCTTGATTTTAGGTTAGATGATAATTCTAGAATCATACCTTTAAAGTATTGTAAAATTTTCATCAAAGGTACTAATGGATTCATCGTCCTTATACTTTACCTCACGAAATTACATCTCCATTTCCATATGAAGAATATGGGGAAATTAATTTTTGAAAAATAATGATATAAACTCATCCCACTCCATAGAGTTAATTTATTCATGTTGCCACATGTTATAGATAAGATTCTGGTGTTGATCTACTTAACCTTCCAAATGATAAATAACAAAAATAACTTTTTCATGCTTCGAGCATTGTAGAATAGAAAATATATTTTCATTGGTATTGATCCATTACTCTAAAATATATGGATGAACAGACCCATTAAAAGAAGTTTGATGATTCCACATCAAGTAATATATAGAACATTGTTCCCTTTATTCATCATTTGGAAGCTCAACATGATTCATGTCTTGATAAAGTGGTGTAATCATAACAATGATATTTTTAATTTCAAATCCCATAAAATTTGGTTTCTAAGGAGGATAACCATTGAATGTTTTTTTACATTCAATGTTAACATAGTTATTTATATTTCCAATCATTGATTACAACAAAAAATATTAGTTTGAGCAGTAATAATCTTATTGAGAAACCATATGATCATGAAAATAATTTATAGGATGTCCAATTCATGAAACCTTATTTTAAATCTATGTCACATTATGTTTAACCTAGTTCATTCATGGTCATAATCTATTTAAATTCATCATAATGTTTTATAAATAAAATTTAAATTAACCCAATATTATACCATAAGATTTTCTATTTAAGCTTTTATTATTAGTCTCACACATCCTAAACCAATGATGATCGAGTTAATACCCTATCCACCCCTTTCAGAGTTGTTACCCCTATGTGAATTTGTGACATAACTGTATCCACTTTCCAATGTCTAGACCGAGATGTATTTTCTAGGAAAACAATAGTATTTTATTTAACATAACTTAGTATATTATCATATAATTAGGCTTATACTAAGGGTTCTAAATAAATTTTTCTCATCCTAGTTTCAAAAAATAATTAAACCTTCCTCTGGTGTCAACTAAGTCAACCCAAAAATTACATCCATAAATATTACATCTTATTACATGAATATTCAATACATATAATTATGATCCATGTCATAACCATAATGGTTTAATGTCTTTGGAAACATAGATAGATAGACAACTAGTATATAAAATATCTATAGAATCTCCCACTATGTTCTTCACAACCATCTCCCTTCTTAGAGATATCACACTCAAAACCTTTATTCGTATCCTAGGGAAATGAAATCATAAAAAAGGGTGATATTAGATGACCAATAAGAGTAAAAAAGGGAGATATAAATCAATAATAATATTTAATTCCAACATTAACATAAGGTTATGATAACATGAGCTTAACATTTGAAAATAATACTCATTAATTCATAGATCATAATAATTATTAATGGAATAAATATTGGTAGTTCATAATAAAAGAATTATAAAAAAAGTAACATGTGATATGAGAGCATAACATTAGAACATGATCATACCATAAAATAGTGGTATAAAGTGTAGCATAATCATAATAATAATTATATTATTTCAAGTCTACCCACTAGGACATTCATCATATGTTAGGATTGGGATAACCACCCGTGTACCTGCTTTGGGCTTGGGATAAACTCTAGTGTGCCCTTGTTGGACTTGGGATAACCTTCTATGAACCCTTTTATCTTATAAAACATTAATATTTATCCAGTTCATTGGAGAGATATAATATACCCACCCTTCAAATAATTTTAATCCATTTATATGTATTCCATAAGATCATGAAAACTTTTATCATTTCATCGTAGCTTAACCCATGGAAAAGAAAATGGTTTTCATCAATATTTCATCATTATAATCACAATACATAAAGATAAATAATAAGGATGGTATCATAGGATTATATTCCCAATGAATCATAAGTAACATCAAAGGATGTTATCATATATGAATTTTTTTTAAAGGATCATTAGAATATTTATTAAGGAAAATACCCTTTTCATTTTGAAAGACTTATTTAAAATCTATTTTTTAAAATGTTAAGAAAAAAATATTTTTTTTAAATAACCAAAGAAACTTTTAATGTAAACTTCAAATGGTCTTGATGTTTGAAAAATTAGTTCATTTGGTATATGTTAAAAATAAGATTTGTTTCACACCTTCAGTAAAAATTGCAAAGTATCGCATTTGGAAAATGTCAATAAGGTTAGTTTTAGAAAAATTAAAAATTTAAGAATGGGTAAAATGACTTAAAATATAATTGTATAATAGTAAAAACATTCTTTAAAACAATTTAATTAAAATATGGACATGGAAGAAAATTATTCCGGGATGAATAGAAAAAAATGGTTCTCCATAAAAACATTCTTTGGGAATATTGAATACTTAGAGAGAGAAAAATGAAATAAAAATAGTAATTTAAATAAATAAGAAAAGGATAATAAAATATATATATTTATTGATATATATATCATATAATTTTATCATAAAAAAATTGAGCATAAAAAATCCTAGTAAAAATTGAGATTGTAACATAAAACCCTTACTTCAATTTCAAATTACTTTATAAGTAATATAAATTCCTTTATATTAAATTAAAATTTATTATACTTATATAAAAGAAAAATTTTCATAATTATAATTCCATAAATAGTTTACTTATAACATATTATAACACATTAATTAACAATTCTTTATTAAAATCACTATTCTAGGTGATAAATATTTCATTTTTTCATGTATGCTTTGATTCGATAGTTATGGTCCTAGCATATTTATCATGGTTAAATAAACTCTGTAATTTTATTAATGATATAAATATAATATTTTTTTCATTATATATATTTATAACTGACCATAAAAGGTAGATATTGAAAAATTCATTACACCATTCATGGAGATAATAGTCCATATGTACGTATAAATATAGTTTTCATTTTTTGAAGAAGATAAGAAAATAAATATAAATAATTTTTTATCATTAAAAATAATAATTACATCATGAATATAATATATATTTGTTAAATCTATAATTATATCCATTAATTTGAGGCAATGATGGAAAATAAATCACATCGATATGTGGGGTAGTCTGCATGTATACAAGAGTGCTAATTTCATTTCCCATTTGATGGAAAGGAGGTAGAAAATGGTTGTGAAATCATCATAATAACATATTATTATATTTATTATCTTGGATTAATCATGTTATTATGTGTAAAAAAGTTTATAGAAGTTGTAATAATAACTAAAATTAAAAGATCTCAGTTAATATTTATAACTCTCCTTTAAGATGCCTCATTTGGCTTACACTATAAGCCTTAAAAGATTGGTCTTAGGAGAAGAATATGGAATCCAGGATGAATTTTAGGGAAACTAATAAGTTTTTTAGGTACTTATTTTATGATATATAATAAAAAAATAATGGAGGATATTAGATTCCATTTCATAAGTGTAGGAGAGGACACACAAGGAATTACTTAAAATATTTCAATAATATAAATTCATTTTCATAGGAAAGTGGAAACAAATAGTCAAGGATTAGAAGTTAAGATAATATAGTGTTTAAATATATTCAAATGATAATAATTAGACAATTTTATGTTGCATTATTACCCTTATCTCTTAGTTAACCCCCCTAGTAAACTCATTTTAACCTTAACTATGGTAACAAATTTTTACTATTTTACTATTCATTATGACTAAAAATGAAATTTGAATCATTAATAATTTGGACATGATTATTAAAAATATATAATATATTTTATCAAATTAAATTTCTATAAGTGGTAAAAATTAAATTTTAAATAAGTTCTCTAAACTCAACAAAAACCCGTTTTTAGAAAAATACATTTTTAAGAATAAAGATGAATTAAATTTCATTACTTTCCTAGTAAAAAATATAAAATGAATGTAATTTTTTTATTTAATATATTATCACTATATTTTATTAAAACAAATATTTAATAAATATTTATTTAATTTATTATGATAAAAGTAAATCGCACATATAAAAACAGTTTTACGAAATATATCTCTTTTTACCTATAAAGGATTTCATCTTCATTACTATACTTTATATAACAAATTTATGGATTATTATTCATATATTAAAATAAATTTCATTAAAATATCTTTTAAATATTGATCAATAAATTTGTTCGTATAAAAATTGACAACATGTATAAAAAATATATTTATTTTGAAAAATAGGTCTTTTAATCATGAAATGATGTTATTAAAAATTTAATGATTATTTATTAGAAATTAATAAATACTTTTGAATTTAGGAAAAAAATTATATATTTATTTCATAATGTCGTTAATCATATTCATACTCATCAATCCAATGGTTTGGTTATAAAGGTATATGATATCATGGGTTCATTTAGACTCAATATTCTATATAAAGTAATTTATCTCATACCTCAAGTATATTTCAATGGAAAACATATAAAATATTAGTGTGTTTCTATATTAAAATTCAAAATGGAAATATTTTATATAGATAAAATAATTAAATTTTATTTTTATTATACTAAAATATCACTTAGGTTTTTAAAATTCATTTATAGGTTTAAGAATTAATTATATTATTTTATTCATTAAATACATTTTAAGTTGACCAAAAGTTTTCATAAAATTTTTATGTCATATTAATATCATGATATTGTAATACAAGTTATTGTATTTATAAAAACATTATTTTTACTATTAATCCAAAATAATAACTTTTTTTAAAAAATACCATAAATTCACCCTAAGATAATTTTGATGTGCTAGCTCTATAAATGAAGTATATTTTATAAAATGTAATTTATAAATGGTAGAAATTTAATTTTTGAATAAAATCATATAATTCATGAAAATAAAATTTAATCTCGAATAAATAATATTTATTTTTCCATGAGTGATTACATTTATATTTTCTATCATTTATAATTATATATTTTGACTAAAATATTTATAAAAAATATATACTTGAATTTCAGAATAAAAATTAATATTTTACTAGATAAGTCAAACCATATATTATTAAAATTTATACTTACTTTTATTTTAAGTTATATGATTTGAGAAATCAATTTTTAGAATTATAGTATTTATATTTGATTACTTTATATTAATCCTGAACAATGGTAAATAATCTAAGAGAGGGGATGAATTAGGTTATGGAAGTTTTTAAAAAATCCCCTTATGATCTTGTTTTTTATTGAGACTAAACACACTTATATTTTTATCTTGTAGCAATGTATAAGGAATATAAAATAATTCTAGAGATAGTAATGTTTACTTAGTTCACCCGCACTAGGCTATGTCAGAGGAGTATACACCTGGAAAGTTTTTGGTGTACCAAAATTCACTAATTTTAACTACCATTTATAAGTTTGGAGTGGACTCGTTATCCACCTTTGGTTTACAACCAATTACAGTTACGGACACACTTCTCTCTGAATTGATGTGTACACACTATTACTTTATAAGATTCTTTATAAAAACAAAATCACTATTGAAACATCCCATAAATATTCTAGTGTGTCATGAAAAACTTTTTTCATCAAATAAGTGAATTCCCCTTTACGATGATAGATTTTCTATTCAAAATTTTACTTTCATATAAAATCGAGTTCATGTAAAATTGATTGTGTAAATTTTTTATGGTTTTATACCTTCTATGGAAGTTTTTAAAATACTGATTAAGTATGAGATATCATTTTATTGGTTCTTAATTTATCCCCTAAAGTTCCTTCTTCAATCGATAAACTTTTTTTATGTTCATGCATAATAAAACTATTTTTCTACTCAATGTACACCTCTTATTCAAGTAATCTATTAAAAAATGTATATTTAATATCAGTAGGGAAAACCTTTAACATGAATTTCACCACTATATCCAAGATTAATCAAATTATTCCCAACTTATCCAAAAAAAATCATCTACATAGATACCTTTAATATGAAAGTATACCTTACACACAAGTCTTTACATGTTTCGAATGAACTTGTCTTCTTAATTTACTTTGTTATAGATAAATAATTTGGTCTCGATGATTTTTTTTTATCTTCCATACTTGAAATGATCTCCCAAATACAATTATTATCTACTTTTTAAAGCTCTTATTGAATTATCTTGACCAAATTATCATCCCTATCAGCCTCTTGAAAACACATAGGCTCTACCTAAGATAATATTAAAGTTTATTATAAATAATTCACTATCCTTATCTAAACTGGAACTTTCCAATCACTAATGATATTCATATCATTGAATTCAACTCTAATTCTTAGCTTCTATATGTATATTGATCTAACTTTATTCTACTCATCATTGATGTCCTCTTTAAAATCAATATTAGTCCCTTCTGCTCCCCTAGATCTTCTCTACTCATTATCAATTTCTTATTTAACTTGCTCACTATTTTTCTAAAACGTATACTCATTTTAAAACACATTGGTGTCTTGTATTTTTAAAATATTTCCAATACTTTTATTGAATCATTTGGAAACCATAATTTTTTAGGAGTATCCAAGAAAAATCTCTTAATCTCCACAAGATTCAAACTTCATGTGTTTGTCTTTATTTAGAATATAACACTTACTTCTGAATATTTGGAAGTAATTTAATATTGGATTATTCTCATAACACATATCCTATAGATTCTAATATTATATAAGACATAAAAAATCTATGTTGATAATGTAGGTCTATGTAAAAATGTCCTCCTTTTAATACCTCTTTCATATATTTTTCTCAATGACCATTATTTAGTCTATATTTTTTTATTATCGGGTTTCTCATTTAAATGATACTATAAGGATTTGTCACCACTAAAACTTAGTTACTTATCCCATGATTCTTGATATAATCTTTCACCTAGATATTTGTAAACTATATGTTATTATTGATTCATAATTTTATAATTTTCTGCTTAATAAGATTTTCACCTATCCTCTGATATGAGTAATGAAATTGAACACCTAAAACTTATGGGAGATCACCAAAAACCATGACATCATACTAAAATGATCAATTAAAATCACATAATATCTCTTTATATCAAAATATTTAAGTTATATCATCCCACATACATCAATGTACACCAATTAAAGTAATATTTTTGACTTATTGTCCTCTACTTTGTATCTCTTCTGAATGATAATCTCTTTATAAAAAATATCACATACTTGAGTTTAATTAGATGATAGTATAGGGATATAGAGATATCCATCACTATTTATAATATATTTCGTGTATTGTTTCTCAAATTTCCAACACTTTTATGGCACAATATATTTTTTTCTTCCCTATATAGGAACCACTTATCTTTCTCTCCGCTGATAATGTATAGATTCCCCTTTATGTTCTTCCCTTTAATTATAACCACATAATTATTTCCCTTAATGATAAAAGTATTAATAGTTAAATTTATTTCAATTATTGAGTCACATATTTTAATTTCACTTATAATGTTATAGTCAAGTCCTTTAATAACCAATACATTTATACAGCTCATATTTTTGCTTCCAATTTTTTCTTTCCTAGGTATAAAGACTCATTCCTTTAACAACCCATAATAAAATAATGTGTTATAAGGGTATAATTTTATTATATTTTAAAGATATTTTAGATTTATATTATTATATAATTAGGAAAAACATTACATTACATAGGGAACACTAATATAAAATGTTTATTTCTTTCACAAAAATAGGATTCTTAAAATCATACACTTATGTCATTCATGATTCACTTGCTTCATTCAAGTAAAATTTCATTTATTTAAAGATAAGAAATATAATAGTTCCTAATTATCCTTATTTCTTATCAAAATATTTATAAAATGTGGGATTGTAAAAACAATGCTCTTTAAATTTTATAAAAAAAGAAACTCATTAGTCCATTTGAAATTCATAAAAACTCATAAGAAAATTTTCCTTTATCATAAAAAACTTTGATCTCAAATAAGCATTAACTTACATATGATATAAAATTATTTATAAAAAATTTTCATAAAAAATCTCATAATAAATTAGAAATAAAAAATCGTAGTCATGATGGATTCTTGAAAAACAAGAAAATATTCACTTTAAATACAAACCTTTTATCTAAAAACGTTTTAAACTTTATTTAAACCATAAAATCATTTTCTTACCCTATTAAATGAAATTATTTCCATAAAAACGCATTTTAAATTACATAAAATCATGTATTTACCTTGATAAATCGTATTTATATCACTCTTACAATCACACTTACATTTAGAATAACCCACGTGATTAATTCTCACATGTGTCCTCTGGAGAACTTATCATTACCCAATGCAGTAGAGATCTATATCAGACCCACTCATTATCATAAAAAATTTCCAAGAACCATAACATGTATTAAAAATATTAAATATTGAATTTCCATTATAACAATCATAATAATTTGATTTTGATCCCATAATAAAATGCATTTCTTGTTATCTCATTAAAATGAGAAAAAATACCCTTTTCTTTAGAAAAAAATTTAAAACTAAAAATTCACAAAAAATAGGAAAATGATATTCTTTTAAAACCAATATATAATTATATAGTAAGTTTGATATTAAATAAATTTCATATTTTTGTAATATGATTGATCGATAAAAATTAAAAAACCTTTTTTATCTTTGAAAATAAATTAGAAAGTTTGTCATAGAGAAAATATTTGAAAAAATTCCTTTTAATCGTATGTAAGGAAAGTGAAAAGTAGTACACAATACCATTCATAATTATTTAAAATAAAATAAAAAAATCCATAAAAAATTTAATAACATAGATATAGAGGAGAAATATTTTGAAAGGAAAACTTTAAAACAAGGTTATAAAGAAAAATACCTTACTAATTTCGTAACTTTTGAATAAAAAAACATTGAAGGAGAGAACTTGAAATATATTTTTCTACAACTTTAATTTTATTAAATTAGTGATAAAATAAATTCATATATAAATTTATACACCACACAAAAAACATGTGGTAATGATTAAATTTCCTTACATAAATGAAATCGAGATGAGAAATCCCTTACCTTAAGTATCATCTAGCTGCCTACATTCAATAAATCTTGATTAATAAAATTATATTTTTTTTATAACTTTTTCATAAATTTTTTCATTTTTATTACTTTATTATTATTACTTTTATTATTTTTTATTTAGTTACCAGTATGGTTAAGTTTATATTGGATGTTATTAGGTTTTTTTTATCATAATATTCAAAATATATTCAGTAGGTTGACTGAGGTCAAAGGGTTCATATAAAAATCATCTACAGAATATTAAAATATTTATAATATTAAATTTCATAAATTAAATATATTTTTATAACCATACATGTAAGGTGGTCATGAAAAATGAAACACATCATTTTATGGAGGTGGTGGTCTGCACGTACATATGAGTAATGTTTATGTTTTTAAACTAGGTAGAAAATAAATAAAGTATAAAATAATTTACTTATATATAATCTTAATTATGTTATAGATTTCATATTTATTCATTAGTTTCATCATTATAACCATAAATATGAGGTGGTAATGAATAATTAACCACATTTTTTTATGAAGGTGGTGGTCTACATGTATGTACTATCGACATTATCATTTCCCAATGGATCGAAGGACAATAAGGTAAGTAATATATTATCTTTCAAGAATGATAATAATGTCATAAATATCATATATATAAATATTTACCTTAAATATATCATAATAATAATTTATTAAAGGTGGTGATGAAAAAATCAGCACATCACTTTGTGGAGGTGGTAGTCCACACGTACTCAAGAGCGATGTTTTTATTTCCCCTAGGATAAAAAAGGAGATGAAAATCTGTTTAAATATATATATATCAATATTAAATAATATTTTAAATACTCATTTTACTATATAATAATGGTTATTAGAGGTTTTAAGGATCTATAAGGAGAAATAAACTCAAAAGAACTCAATTTAGAGTTATACTTATTCTTTGGGAAACATCCTTTGGCATACACATTAAGACATATTAGTATTTTATTTTAGTGAAACAATAATATCTAGAACATGGGGAGAAATTTTTTGTAGTTATTTATTCTATTTGTAGTTGAAATAAAAGGCTAAATGTTCTTAAAAAGAGAGGATAGAAGGTCCTCTTTTATAAGTGAGGTGGGTGAAAACCTGTAAATACTTAAAAATTTTAATTTTATTATATGTCTTTATCAAGGAAGTTGGAAAAAATTGACATAGTTAAAATATAGGATGAAGATGGATTTAAATACACTCATATAATAAAAATTGAAAATGTTTTTATAATATTTTAAACCCTATATTTTAGTTTTAACCCCTTGTTAACTCTTTTAACCATTACTGTAGTGAAAACGTTTTACTAAGGTTATGATTCATAATGAGAAAAAAATTAAATTAACCTTTTTATTTTGACATTATGAGGTCATAGAATGTATTTTATCAACTTAAATTATGAAATTAATAAATTTAACTTTAAAATGAAAATAAAAAATATATGGAAACCGTAATTTTATAGAAAAATGACCTTTTAAAACTTTAACTATTCTTAATTACATATGATTTAAATATTATAATTCAAAATTTAGTACTTATTTTTAAGGAACTAATAAATAAATTTGAATATATAAAACTTTTCAAAATATAATTCATAATACATTTATTATTATTCATACCCATTGAGCCAACATCTTGGTTATAAATACTAATATTTCTATAGTAAATCCCATTTTATTTAATCTTGGTGTTTCATATTTCACATGCTATAAAATATAAAATTATTTAAAGTAATATATATTCTAAAATATCAGGGGGTTTATATTCTACCCCTTAATGAAATCGAATCCTCTAAATTTTATCTCTTATTTGATAAAATGTTTTTTAAACATTTTAGAATCGATTCCAGTGAGTCGAAGATAAAAAAATAATCATGAAAGGAAAAACCTTGTTAATATTAAAAAACCTTTGTTGAAAACCCACATTATAAAAAAGGCATAATGTATCATCCTTTTCAAAATAGGAAAAAGAAAATGTGACGATCTCCTAAAATAACACATAATTAGGTTCCCAATTAAGTAGAACATTAATGGGAAAGTAAAATATGTATATGGAAGAGAAATCCTATATAAAGAGGTTGGGAATTATTATAAACAACTTTATACTTTTTATATGAATAAATTCATCAAGGAATATTCTTTAAATTAAAATTTAATTTTCACTAAAGAGATAAAATATCATCAATTCATCATAAATATTTGTAAAAGGATAAATTTTATTTAAATATTATTTTTCTAGAGTTTAGATATTATTTTACTATCAAGATAGATAACATAATAAAATTACTTACTTGATTTATCAAAATCCATAAACAAAATTTCTTCCTTTAGTTTCAAGTTTCAATCATTTGTCACCTATATTTCATATCATATTCCAAGTGATGAATTTCCTGAGATAAATATTTCTTATATCTAAATCATGAAAATAAAATTATAATAGATCATAATATCCATAAAATGAAAACAAAATATTTATCATACCTTTAATAGAACCAAAATGGTGTTATAATTGAGTAAGGTAATATCTAGTAGGAAGAAATACAACATCAATCTCCAAAGTCTAAAAAAACAACACCCAAAGTTTAAATTGAATCATAAACTTAAAACTCTTCAAAATTTTACTGACCAAATTTAAAACCCAAAAAAATAGAAATATTTGATCTCATATTCTTCTGAGATCAAATTAACATTTATCTCTAAAAAACATTAATTATTAACAAAGTCACCTACAAAAATGAATATGACCTATATATTTTCCAAAATATGCTAATATTTTCCATAAATAACTTTAATCACCATAAATACATAATAAAATCATATATTCTTACAAAATTTAACTCGTCCTTTATTCCTAAAAAAACTCATATTATCCAATAATATTATGTTTATATTAATCATATAATATTCCCATAAGAGTGAACTTATTCAAAAAATGGCTTTAATCACTTTGTCACCAAATCACTTTTCAATCTCATAATTATCGATACGTTAAAAAATAATTTCCCAAAATATAATAAACCTTTTATCTTAATAACCATAATTACCTCAATATAGAATATCATATTAACCCTATAGGTTATTAAAACTTTTCAAATTACGGCCAAAAAATATAAAACCATTCTTCCTTAAATAACCTGCTCACTAAAACATATAGTTTTTTATAACGTTATGGATGAAGCCACTTTTTATTATTAAAAAAAGGAACCAGTTTTGTTTGGGGTAGAGGGGAACCCATTATATAGCCCTAAGGACCATGTCCTATAGGCTTAATTATAGAGGCATGAAGGACCTGTGGAATAAAGCCGTAATACAAGGCATGAAAGCCCGTTTTTTGTCCCAAAGGACCCTTCAGTGAATATTACTACTACAGTATTTCATTTACTACACTACCTATTGAAGTATCGCCGCCTCTATAGTTCCTACTATAGTACCTTCCCCCACTATAGTTCCATTGATTCTATAGTTCTTCCACTACTATAAATCTACTATAGTACTGTTATAGTACTTATGAATTTTTCCCTACCCTGATTTGATCCTAGGCCTTTTAGATGCCAATCAGGATCCTCTAACACTTGGGTACAGGCTCGTTGGTTCTCACTAAAACAAATGTTAAACATAAGATTTTCATATACCACAAAAATCTTTTAAAATTCAATAAATATCACCCTATGTGTCCTTAATCATATTAAACTCACTACTGGAAAAATACCCTATACCAACGGTTTGGAACTGTTGGTATAGGCCCTCAAACCGTTGGTATAGGCTATACCAACGGTTTGGAGGACTGTTGGAAAGTAAGCCGTGACAATAGGTCTATACCAACAGTTTTGGGAAAACCGTTGGTATAAGTAATATTAAAACCTATACCAACGGTTCTCAAAACCGTTGGTATATGTATTTCAAAAAAAACATTCGGTGAGATTTGATCCCAGGACCTCTAGTTTATAATTGAATGACTTAACCACTAACCTAACATGACTTTTGTGAACATAATTTCATAAATATGTATATGTTTTGTTTTAATAATTTTAAATTTTGATTTATATATTGTTCTCGGTAAGAAGATTCGATTAAAAATCAAAGGACCTATACCAACGGTTTTGGACAAACCGTTGGTATAGGGGAAACCTATACGAACAGTTTGGCCGAACTGTTGGTATAGGGTCTCTATAATGGACCTATACCAACAGTTTGGCCAAAATCATTGGTATAGGTCTTATAGGTCCCCCCCTATACCAACGGTTTTTCCAAAAACGTTGGTATAGGTCCATATAAGTTACCTATACCAACGGTTTTGGCCAAAACGTTGGTATAGGTCCAAATTAATGAACTATACCAACGGTTTGGCCAAAACCGTTGGTAAAATTCATATTTCTAGTAGTGACTCCCATTAAATAAAACATTAAAAGGGTATAAATACCTTTAAACTTATTATCATCCTTAAATTTATCAACCCTTAAATAAAATACCATAACACCATAACTATTAAAACCCCATATATAAATTCTTCAAATATTAAACTTTTTTTTATAAAACTTTAATCATGATTTTTCATCTTATTCCATAATAATTCCTTCCTACAATCAAAAATATGAATCACATCCTAAGATTTATCAATTTTAAAACTTCAAACAAATTATGATTCATATCTTTTACATGTAATTTTTAATTTCTTATTCTTCAGCATATGACTGAGATAAACATTTATTCATATGATCTTTTTTATTTTATTCACAAGATTTCCTCTTAGGGAGTAATTTTTCATAATTTCCATACTCACCACATTTAAAATATTCAATTGATATCTTAGGAATAAATTTATTCCCCTTTATTTCGTTAATTGAAATCTTAATTTTTTCATAACAGTCTTTTCTCTATGTCCTCATTTACTACATACGAAACATCATCTTGTTTCTTTGATATATTTACCTGAGTAATTATTCCCACATTCTTTGAATATAGGATGTTAAATATTTTTACTTTATGATATTTATCACCTAAACATCCATAAAACTCTATTTTTCTCTTATTAAGTGCGTTAGGAAACTCACTTAGGTTTATGTTAATCATAACTAGAGATAAATGGTTAATAAGGATCATAAGAGTTCTCACTACAAATATTATCCTAATCAGTTTCTCATTATGATAACCACCACATTTTCCTTCAAATCCATTTTTAACTTGGTTCCTACTAGTTCCAACTATTTACTAAAACAAAAAACTTTTAGTGTTAGTATTTAAAATAAAATCATAATAAAACATCTCATGAGTATAATAAATACTTAACCATATCATCTTCTATTCAACTCTTTAATTTTAGTAAAAGAAAACCATAATTCTTCATAACACATGAACCTTTTAGGTTAAAGAATAATTTTAACTTTTGATCACGAATCATTATATTATCCCCTATAGGTTTTTAAATATTTTAAATTATAATCATCTAATAATATCTTGACCTTATCTAAACATTTTATCTGATACCAAAAATAAGGACTTATGCCTTTAACAGCCCATAATTACATGATTTGACACAATTTTTTTTTTATTATATTTTTTGGATATTTTAGGTTTAAAGTTTTTGAGAATTAGTAAAAAACATTACATTACATAGGGAATAATAACACAGAGTGTTCATTTTTTCTCAAAAATTGTATTCTTAAGTTCACTATCTTATTTCATTCATAACACACATTCATCATTCAATTCTAATTCCATTTATCCATAGTTATACATCATATTAGTTACTTATCATCCCTAGACCCTATATAAAACATTTTAGAACATGGGATGCGAAAAAATCTCATTAAGGGATATATAAAAAAAGAAACTCATTAGTACATTTGAAATTAAATAAAACCCATAATAAAGATTGTATTTTTCATAAAAAAACTTTGAGATCAAATAATCATTAACTTACCCATGTAATCAACTTATTTAACCCAATTTTTTAATAAAACATATCATAAATATTCAAAATGGAAAAAAATAGTTGTAATTGTTTCTTGATAAACATGAAAACCTTTCCTTAAAAAACAAACCTTTTTAGCTAAAAATTTTATAATCTTTATTTAAACCATAAATTCATTTTATTACCTTATAAAATACAATCATTTTCATAAAAACCATTTTCAAGCATAGAAAATCATGTATGGAACTTGGTACATAAACTTTATATCACTCCTACAATCCCACTTACAATTGGAATAACTCACACCATTAATTCCCATGTGTCACCTCTTGAGAAAAAATAATTACCCAATGCATTGGAGGGATATATCAAACCAACCCATTATCATAAACAATATCCAAGAATAATAACATTAATTAAACAAATAAAATTTTACATTTCCATCATAAAAATCATAGAAATTTTATTTTAATACCATAAGTAAAATCATTTTTAGTTATCTCATAAAAAATGAGAAGAATACCCTTTTCTATTGAAAACATTTTAAAACTAAAAATTCCAAAGATAACAGGAAATTATATTATTTTAAAAATCATATGAAATTATATATTAAGATTGATTACATATAAATGGCATAGTTTTGGGAAAATTTGGTCAAGCGGTAAACATTAAAAAACATTCTTTTTTCTCTCTATATAGAAAGTCAAAAGTGTATCATACAAAAAATGTTTCAAAAAATAATTTTAATAATTTGTAAATAAATTAAAAGTTAGTATAAAATACCTTTATACATAATTTAAAAGTAAATAATAACTTATATAAGACAATTTTTAAGAACATGGATATGCTAGCGAAATATTTTTAAAGGAAAACTTTAAAACATGGTTTTAAAGAGAAATCACTATCCACTTTGGTAACTACTGAATCAAAAGAACATTGAATAAGAGAATATGAATAGGTTTTTTAAACTAATTTAATTTTAGTAAATTATTGATAAAAATCATTTATATGGTAATTTTTATACTACAAAAAAAAGTGGTGAATATGTCCTAATTCTCAAAGAAAAATTAAGAGAAGAAATATCTTACCTTAAGTCCCATCAAGATTTGTACATTATCTAAATCATTAATAATAAAATTAAATTAGTTTTATACTTGATTCAGAACCATTTTAATTTTTATTACTTTACTATTATTCCTTTTATTATGTTTTATTCAGTTACTATGATGGTTAAGTTTACATTGGATGTTTTGTGGTCATTCGGTTCATAATCTCCAAAATAGATTTGGTAAGTTGACTAAGGTCAAACAGTTCACAGTTATATCATCTAAAAAATGTTAAAAATAATTAATTATCTTTTTTTATCATTAAATATATTTTTATAACTATTTTTATATAGAGATCATGAAAATTGAAATGCATCATTTCTTGGAGGTAGTAGTCCCCACTTACACATGAGCGATGGTTCAATTTTATTACTGTGTAGAAAATAAATAAATTAGATAATATTTTAATTTTAAATAATATTAATTATGTTATAAATTTTATATTTATTCATTATTTAATCCATCATGACCATCCATGTGAGACAATAATGATAAATGAATCGTATCACCTCATGGAGGCGACATCCCACACATATGCACGAGCGACGTTTTCATTTTCTATCGGATGGAAGGACAAGAATATAAGTGATATATTATATTTAAAAAATGATAATAATTTTATAAATATCATATATTTATATGATAAATACATCATAATAACCCACTATGAAATTTAGTGATGAAAAATGAAACACATCTTTTCATGGAGGTGATAGTCCACATGTACGCACGAGTGATGTTTTCATTTCCCATAGGATAGAAACGGAGATGAAAAAGTTTTGTAACATAAAGATAATAATATTTGAGTATATATTAAATAATTATTTTATTATATAATAATGATTATTATAGGCTTTAATTAGTTATAATAGGAAATAATTATGAAATAACTCGATTAAGAGTTATACCTATTCTTTGGAAAACCTCCTTTGGATTACACCTTATGCCTTCTTAGGATGGTATTTTAGGGGGGGAAGACCAATAAGAAATGTGGATAGATTTGGGATAGGTATTTGGTTATTTATGTTTTGAGATAAAAGACTTAATTAGTGTGGAGAATAGAGTATAGGAGATTCTTTTTTATAACTGAGGTGGTTGGTAAACTTGTAATACTTAAAACTTTTCATTTTATTATATATATTTCTCTAAGTAAAGTGGAAAAAAATGAATCTATGATGCTTATGAGTAAAACTTAGCTCATAGAATCAAACTTAAAAATGTTTTGATGATATTTTAAACTTTATCTATTAGTTTTAACCCCCTTGTTAACTCTTTTAACCATTACTGTGGTGACAAATTTTTATCAAGGTTACTAATCAAAATAAGAAAAATTGAAATTGAAATTATTACCAAATTTGAACCATATTACTTAAAATATGAACTATATTTTACCATATTAAATTTATAAAAGTGATAAAAATAAATTTTAACATAATTATGTAAACTAAAATGAAAATAATTTTTAGAAAAATTACCTTTTAGGCATAAAAATTATTTTATACCAAAATAAAGTATGATTATAATTAAAATGGAATTAATTGAATTAATATAAATAAAATGAAACTTATTTAACTTTAAAAACAATTCAAAATAGAAAAAAATTATAAATACTTCCTTAAATGAAAGGAAACAAAACAGTTTTTATTCGAATAAAAACATTACTTAAATTTCCAAAATGTTAAGCATAGATTTATAAGCACAACATTATATTATAACATGAATTATATTAATTATTAAATATATATGTGTTCTGTAAAAAATTTATAATCTTTCATGTCATTATTATATCATAATAATGTCATAAAAGTGTTATTATTTATAAAATCAGTATTTTTCATTATCCACTCAAAAATGAACTATTTTAGAAAAATACTAAAAAATTATCTTAAGATTACTTTGACATGATAAAGTCAAAAATGAAATAAATTTTATCAATTTAAATTTCAAAATTTTATAAATTTAACATTCAAATGAAAAAATATATAAGGAATACACAATTTTATAGAAAAATGACCCTTTAAACGTTTAAATATTTTTAACTGTATATGATGTAATTATTATAATTCAAAATTAATTACTTATTTACTAGGAACTAATCAATAAATTTGAATAAGGAAAAATTTTCAACATATATTTTAAAATATGTTTATTCTTATTAACACCCACTAAACCAACGGTTATGTTATAAATAAATATATTTATATAGTATATCGTAGTTCGTTCAAGATCAATGTTGTGTATGCCACACACTATCAAATACAGAATTATTAAAAAGAAAATTAATTCTACTATTTTATGGTTTTACACCAGAGATAATGAACTTTAAGCCTTCATAATTTCTAAATCTTACAGAACCTTCATTTTTATACATTATGTATGCGACCAGATCCATATTTCCCATTATATAAGAAGTAAATTTTCTATCAAGAATCCACACTTCAACTTAATCCATTTATTTTTGGGAAATGTATATAACAACTTCCTTCTCATGCCATTTCTCTTTTATCCATGTCATAGAATTCACAATTTATGTTGGTTGATCTGTTTGATCATCCTCTAAATATCATGGGCCAACTTCATATTTCATATTTAAAAATTGATTTTTCATATTCAACCTACTTGATGATTCCTTGAGATACTATATCTGACCAATTTGGATCTCCATAGGCACAATTAACTACATCCTCAATGAGAAACATTTATCCATATGACCATATCCAAGACACCAAAATTAGTATCCATTTAAACTATAAATTGAATGTTGAACTCTTCTTGGATGACTTCATTATAATTATTACCTCCAATTCCTATTGGATATGAAAAAATATTTTGATAATGTCCCATATTTCTACAACAATATTTCATGACATGTCTCAGTGTGGCTTGTAATGCTACTCCCTAAGCCCGCCTCCAATAGGCCAGGGGCTGGTGACTAACTCCGAGTAGGTATATCACTAACATGGGAGGCCTTAGACTAAGTAAATTTACATACACACACATATCCAAACCGATACAATGATGAAATGGAAAAAAATAATTAAACCACCATGCATGCATAAATCTAATCCTGAAACCATAGTATTATAGGAAGTAAAAAAAAAGTAAACAGGGCCAAATACAAGCCTGCCACAGAGTTTGAAACACAAGTCCAACCTGAAAGTAAGTACTTGGACTATTGTCACAAAGCTATAGGAAAACACCTTGGTTTTCCCGGTCTCACTAAGAACTGTCTCGTCTTGGTCCACCTAGGTCTTTGTCAAATGGTCGATTGTATGCACAAGACATGACATGTGAGGGAAAAGCATGTGCAAGGGTAAGTATAACAATACTCATTAGGACACAAAAAACCACAAAGCATACAAAAAAATAAAATACATTCATATCTACACAGGTATATGTCTAAAACACATATAAAAAGAATACCCATATATACTCAAGAAAGACACATAGTCTATAGGTAAGTCCCAACCATAGTATACTGGCCTAAGATTCCAACATGAAGATTCCATAAATCACTTACCCGGGAGAACACACTTCTTAGTCTGATAGCACTGATGATGTATGTCATATAGGTACTGCTCATCAGGTCGCTTCATGAGAAAGAACACATTGATAGTCTGAAGAGAATACGATACACAGATGTGGATCACTACCAAGGCCATGGGGTGATACCAATAACTCAATATGGATTAACACGCTATGTAGGGGATCTGCACCCATGTATTTTTGGTCATGTAGATACCCAAAAATCCACCTAGTGCACGAATATGAATAAAGGATCTCACTATGGGCCTCACGGAGGGATTCCAAAAAATCTATCCAAGAAGTCCTGCTGAAGGGATGGTAGTCCTAAGAGTAAGAGACAATTCCATTCCATCCTTCAGGGAAAGGATAAGGGGAAAAGGCCCTAATGAAACTTTTCCAAGATATGGAGGAAAAGAGATCCAAGACATGTATAAAAGAGTTCATTGTGTGTTTTAGTGTTCACATGTCATGTACCTTGACCTTGGCTCATGCTCGTATAAATGGATCATGTCATCAAGTCATGTCCAAGTACAAGTACACACCATGTAGGCATTCCATGTAATCTACCTATGTGTTAGTACATGGATCCATCCTGTGTATGTCTTCCTGTGTACCAGTACACGGCTTAGCCCATGTACCTAGTCCAGGTTGTGTCCATGTGGGGAGTACACGTCATGCTCCAACCTGTGTACTCCACCTCGGGTTTGTGTACTTCCTAAAGTACAGTATGAGTCACATGATAGAGACCATATTACATGTGATAGGGGTCACATGCCATGTGATATTTAACTTTCTCCCAAAAACCAAGCCCCTATAAGGGGGCCCCACATGATGTATAGATTTGACTTACATGCCGTGTAGAATGGGATTTTTCAGAATCCATATCTACGTTCTATTTTTATAGCACCTATGAACTTTGATCCGGTGATTTTTTCACCACAATATTGAAGATACCAACTCATCCAAATGTCTTCATAAAAAAAAACAAGTTACTCCATCATATATTCTCGGAAAATGGATCAAATCATCGTTCCCTGTTGTGTGTTGAAGAACGCAGAATCAGGTATCCTCGATCATTTTAATTTCTTTGTCTCTATCATTTCACCTTCTTCATGCCATGATGATCCCAGATCTACGATATTGGATCATTGAACCAAGAAATATATGTTAAATGATCGATTTATTGGGATTTTTTGATCCACATGCCAAACAAAGAATACCCACGAAGAACGATGAAAGGGGGGGGGGGAGAAAAGAACATGAATAGATTGGGGGGAATGAACCTTGATCGATGTTCATGGTGATATTGATCTGTTATTGTTAGAACAATAATCGAAATAATCAAATCACAAAGATTAATCTCTTTCCAAAACATTGAAAATAATCCCATCCTAAAAGACAATCGAACCATGGATCAATCTATTCATTGATTGATTCACATTCATCATAGAATTCAAGAACAAGGAATAAAAAATCCAAACACATTCCCTACCTCAACTTGGATCGATTTTTGATGAAGAAAGTGGTTACATCATTGCCATTATCGAGATCCTTTGAATTCAAGGTGCGTCGATCATTGATCCATGATCTCATCATTGTTCTCCAGAGAGAATTCTTCAACGGTCACTCCAATGGATCTCCAATGGTTCCCAGGTTATGCAGCTAACCCTATATTTCAACATAACAATCTATTTAAGTATTTTTAATTGTTGTGTCAAAAAAATCAAATAAAATAATTTATTTTATTTGTTTCCATTCCCGTGATAAAGTTTCCAGAAATGAAATGCACCAACTAATATTAAGTCATACTTAGGGTAAACCTCACATTCTAAATTCAACAGTGCACTCAGATTTCTGACCAGGGAAACCGTTTGGAAGTTATTCAACTTTTTTAGGAAAACTATACATGAAGGATATTTAATATATTTTAAATATTTATTCTGGGAACACTGACCCTTGGAATCGCACGCCTTCACAGTACCTAGTCTTGAAAATAATCCATATAATATCCAAAAATAATACATAGAAAATTTGAGACATTACATTCTCCCCACCTTGGGGCTTTACATCCCTAAAAATACAAAACAAGGGATACTAAAAAATATGGGGTAATGAGCATGAATCTGAGCCTCATGATCCTATGTGATCTCCTAGATATTCTCATGCTGCCGTTGGATATGAACTAAAGGAATCGATCACTGATAAAGGATTATCTCATGTTGTTCTTCGATCTCTACCAGGTACTCAGCAAAGGTCACTCGATCTTCGATGTCCATCTCACCCTAGTCAATGAAGTGTGATAGTTCATGTAAATACCTCATTAGCTACGACACATGGAAGAATTCACTTACCCGATCTAACTACGGGGGTATATCTAAGCAGTATGACACATTTCCAACTCTGTGCAATATCTGGAAAAGGCCGATGAATCTCAGATATGGTTTTCCACCTCGGCCAAATCTCTATAATCTACATTGATTTGAAACCTGTAGGAACACAAGCTCTCCATCCTCAAATTACAAAGGCCTTCATCACCTATTAACATAAGATTTTTGATAGCTCTGTGTAGACTTCATCCACTCCTAGATGATTTTCACCTTCTTTGATGTAGTCCACACAACCTCTAGGCCCATGAGTGCTGACTCTCCTAGTTCATTCCAACAAATTGGTTACCTACAAGATCACCCATAAAAAGCCTTGAATGGTTTCATACCAATAGTGTAATGGTAGTTTTTTTATACACAAACTCTACCAGTGGTAGGTGATCCTTCCAAGTACATCCAAATTCCAACATGTAAGCTCGTAGCATGTCCTCCAGAACCTGAATTGTCTTCTTAGTCTGGCCATTAGTTTGGAGGTGAGATGCTATGCTCAAGCACAACTAAGTCCCAAATGCCTCCTGTAATCCTTTCCATAATTGGGATGTGAATTGAACATCACGGATAGAAATGTTTGTTAATGGAACTCCATGGAGTCATACTATCTTCTAAATGCATAGACGTCCTAATCTCTCTACATAACTTTGCTCTCATATAGTTAGTAAGTGGGCCGACTTTGTGAGTTGATCTACGATCAAACAGATAGAATAATGTCCCCTGGACATAGGTGGTAAGTATAGCATGAAGTATAAAGATATATCATCCCACTTCCACTCTGGAACCTCAATGGGTTGAGCTAAACCTATTGGAACTTGGTGATCATCCTTCACTTACTGAAAAATAAGGCATTGAGAGAAAAACTCTACAACTCCTTTCTTCATCCCTGGCCATCAAAACTAATGTTGGAGGTCCCAGTAAATCTTTTACACAGCTGGATATACTGCCAAAGGAGGCATATGAAACTATCTCAGAACCTCCTCCCACAACATCACTAGTACCATCATGGGTCCTCTAAAAATAATGACATGATACCACCTTTAGAAAATCGGTCAGGAACATGTCTAGTGGATATATGAGTATGTAGGATCTTACACTCAGTATGTCTAAGTTGTTCCTCCTTGGATCACTATAAGAGAGAAGGGGTAACAACCATCGACTAGAGGTAAGTTGCTCCATCACCATCCTCAAAGGATAACTTGAACAAGGAAAACTACTCTAAAGTCTCATTCAAAAACTACAAACAAGGTCTCCTGGTGATAGAATCTTCTACCATGTTCCCCTTCCCAAGAGTATTGAAAATTTATAATTCATATTCCTAGAGAAACCCTATCCATCACCACTATCTCAAGTTAAGATCCTTTTGAGAGAAGATATACTTGAGAATCTTGTGATTGGAGTAGACAATAAATCGTTCACCCATCAGATAGTCTCTTCACATATTCAAATTCAAGACTACCACTACTAGCTCAATATCATGGGATGCTTAGTTCTACTTATGTGGTCTCAATTGGTGTGAACCATAGGAAATCAATGATTACCTCTACATAAGAACACAACCAAGACCGATTCTTGATGCATCGTAGAATATTACGTACTCGACACCCTCCTCCGGAAATCTCAATATGGGACGACTCATCAAACTCTATCTCAACTACTAAAAATTATTTTGGTACCTCTCTATCCACATGAATCGATACCCATTTGATTCAAAGATTTCATGGGTGTTAATATTATAGAGAAATCAAGTATGAATATATGGTAATAGCCTACCAACCCAAGGAATCTTTGCACCTATGTCAGACTCTTAGACTACTTAGACTAGTTCATGGTAGTATTCATTGTGGTCACTATGAGTCCCATTAACATTACTAGGGAATTATTCATGCCAAAGGGCATCAACAGGTACTCATAGTGACCGCAATGAAATCTGAATGTTGTATTCAGTATATCCTCATCTAGTACTCACATATGGTGATAGCCCAATCTAAGGTCAAACTTCGAGAACCATCGTGTCCCTATCAACTAATCAAATAGTTCATCAATAATCAGCAGTGGATACTTTTTCTTCACAGTCACCTAGTTCAAGCATTGGTAGTCCACTCACAACCTCAAGCTCCTGTCTTCCTTCTTGAAAAACAAAACTGGTTCTTCCCAGGGTGAAACAATGGGTCTAACAAATACCTTACTCTATAATTCCTCCAACTACACCCTCAACTCACGAAGATATACAGGAGCCATCTGATATGCTGGTGTAGATATCAGTGTTGTATTGGGGTGTATATCAATGAAAACTTTAATCTCTCTGTGGGGAGGTAAACCTAGAACATCCTTAGGGAAGACATCCTTATACCACGCCACCACTATAAGAAACTGGGAACTCACAAAATCCACTACACCAAGAGTTAGGATATACAACTGATGAGTAATAAACAACCCCCTTCTATACATGAGTCCATCCTACACTGTTTGGGTTTCATTTTCATTGAAAAAAAGGAGAACTCAGTTCCATCATTGTGGACACACTACACACTTAGGCTAAAATAGTCAATGTGGGAATGAACTGTATATAAACAATCCTTACCAAGAATGATGTCATAAGGCCTAAACGCTACTACCAATAGATTTCAATAGAAAATCTGACCTCCAATATTTAGGTAACACTATCAGCATATGTATGTGATCACTGAGTCTTCTCCAGTAGGAGTATCCAAGCATAAGGGTTTAGCCAAAGATTCAACTGGAATCTCTAAGTCTTATAAAAGTTATGTGGAAAGAAATGAATGAATATCACCAATATATATCAGTACTGAATATAAGTATAAAAGATATTTATCATACCTCGGATCATTCCTGGAGCCTCTAGTTCATAATCTTTGACCGATTGCAGTTTTCCCTGCCCCTGTCCTCCAGCTCCCTAATCTTGGCGTGGACCACCTGGGGGTGGTGGTGGTAATAAGTCAAAATGTCAACCACCTATTTCTTATCTCCCATCTCATCAACCACTTCCACCACCTTGAAAACCTACCTGCTCACGCCACTGTCTCTACCTTGGTGTCTCATTCATGATCTCTTTGTCAGTTGTAAAGTGGGTTGGACAACCTCGGGTGAGATGTCCCCTTCCATCACATGAGTAACACCACCTATCTCTAGGATGACTAGACCCACCATGTGAGCCTTGAACTATAGATCCTTTATCCTAGGACCGCCTCCTAAAACATCTCACACGTCCAGGTCCTTGAGGCTGACATCGACTCCCTATTTTCGACGTCTCTTCTCTTGATTTCCCACTGTTGACAACTGTCAGCTGTATCTTCTCATCTATGAAAATCTCAACCACAAAATCTATCTCTAGAACCCTAGTATAGGTATTAATGCACCAAGAAATAAAAATGGATTAAATTTCTCTATGTAGAACTTTCTCGAAGGTTTGATCCCTAAATAGCTGATCATGAATCATATCCATTAAGTACGTAGAGAGGTTAGTAAACCACAATGAATTCTCAACTACTATCATGCTTCCCAGATGGAGCTGTAGAAGCTCCTAGATATTTACATCTCTTAGCATAGCTGGTGAGAATTTCTCTCTAAAAAGTCACTCTAACTTTTTCCAGGAAAGAGTCACCTCATCATAAGACTGGGTAATTGGCCCGCTCCATCTCCATATTGAGTTGCGGAGAAGGATCACCACTAGGACCACCATCTGATCTATTAGAGTCTTGAATAGATGGAAAAATCATGTCACCACATCAAGACAGTCCTAATACACCTATGTTTTGGGCTCACCTCACAACCTAAGGGGTCTCTATCACTGAAACTCATGAAGTGCACTCAGCCTACGCACCTCATCTGCTGGTACTGCGGGTACCATTTGTTTCTCTATAGGTAGTGGTATCGATGGTGGACCACCTAGAGGTAAAATATTAAGAACTAGTACCTATATAAATTCTTCATAACTGAGGGGATAATCCTCATTATCCTGATGTTGAATCTCAGCTGGCATACATCGCAGAGGCATGCTGAAACAAACAAGATGTACCACAATTAATGAGTATATCAGGAGAGATGACTCAAGAAGGACATGGAAACCACAACCCATTCCTATATGATGCATGTAACATTGTTTTCCCTACAACCAGTGTTCTCATATACCAAGTGAAAAAACAAGTTATCAGAGTCCTAGTGTATGGATAGGTCAGTCGTCACACCAATATTAGAATCCTTGTCCTGAAATCAGAACTTCAAACACTTAACACTATTTATCCTAACAAATATCATAGACTTTCGATCATATAGTAGAATCATCTCCTTTTATACCACACTATCATGAATTTTCCTAGTGGGGACCATTCCATGACTCCCTAAGCCTGCCTCCAATAGGCCAGGGGCTGGCGACTATCACTAAATAGTCATATCACTTACCTGGGTGGCCTTATCATAAGTACTTGTACACATGCATACATCTCCCAACCTATAAAATAATGAAATTAAAAAATAACTGAATAACCATGAATGCATGCATCTAATACTGAAATTAGAGTATGATAGGAATTAAAATAAAGTAAACAAGGCCAAATAAAAGTCCAACACAAAGATTATAAAACACAAGTTGAACCTAAAAGTAACTACTGGGACTATTGTCAGAAATCTATAAGAACACACCTCATTCTATCTGGTCTCACTAAGAAACATATGGTCCTGGTCCACCTAGGTCTCTATCAAAAGATCGATCATCTGCATAAGACACGACATGTGTTGGAAAAGCCCGTGCTGCGGTGAGTATAACAATACTCATTAGGACATCCTAAAACCATAAAGAATAAAATAAATGAAATACAGTCATCTCTACAAAGTTATATTTCTACAACAAATATAACAAGAATATCCGTATATACTCAAGAAATAAACATGTTCAAGAGGTATATCCCAACCATAGTATACCAGCATAGGATTCTGGATCAAAGATTCTAAAAACACTCGTTCTGGAGAATACACTTCTAAGTTTGATAGCACTAATGACATTCTTTCGAGAGGTACTACTCATTGGGTCTAATCATGAGAAAGAATATGGTAATAGTTCGAATAGAATACGATACATAGATGAGGATCACTTCCAAGGCCATGAGGTGATACCAATAACTCAATTCGAATTACCCCGCTAAGTAGAAGATCGGAACCCACGTAATGTAGGTCAAGTCAATACCAAGAACTCTACCTTGGGAATAAAGATGAATAGAGGAACTCACTATGGGACTCTTAGAGGTATTCTAGTAACTCTATCCAAGAATCCATGCTAAAGGGATCATAATCCTAGGAGTAGGAGATGATTCCATACCAACCTTCAGGAAAGGGATAAGGGGAAATCCCCTAATGAAACTTGTCCAATATACAAAGTACAAGAGATCCAAGCCATGTTTAAAAGAATATGTGGTGTGTAGTAGGGGTCACACGACGTGTCCCTTGACCCTAAGTCATGCCCGTGTAAATGGACTATGTCATCAAGTCGTGTATGTATACTAGTATATGCTATGTAAGCACCCCTTGTACTCTACCCATGTGTTAGCACATGGATTCATCCCATGTATGTCTACTCATGTACCAGTACATAACTTATCCCATGTACCTATTCTAGGCCATGTTTTTGTGGGGAGTACATGGCGTGCTCCAAACCGTATAATCCACCCCGTGTTTGTGTACTTCCCAAATTACATGTTGAGTCACCCAGGAGAGACTACATACCATGTGAAAGGGTTCATATTCTGTGTGATAGGGTTCACATTCAGTGTGACACTTAACTCTATCTTGAAGCCCTAAACACTGTAAGGGGGGCCCACATGACATGTAAATATGACTTACACACTGTGTATCCTGGGTTTTTCCAGAATCCCATATCTTATTCCTATTCATTTTGGTGCCTTTGACCTCCGATATGGTGATTTTTTCACTACAAGATTAAATATACCAACTCATTCGAATGTCAATTTCAACAAAAAAACAAGTTTCTCCATTAGATCTACTCATAAAATAGATCAAATTGACATTTCTCATTGTGCACTAAAGAATGGTGATGAATGGGAAATCGAGTAACCTCTGTCATCCAAATCTATTTTTCTCCATCATCATACATATTTCATGTCATTCTGATCCCATATCTATGACATCAAATCGTTGCACCAAGAAACAGGTGCACAATAATTGATTGATTGGTATTTTTCAAGCCACGGGAAAAATGAAGAACTACCATGACAAAAACTGAATAGGGGAATAAGAACACAATAACATATTATAATAACTAACCCCAATCTATGTGTATGTCGATCTCAATCCATCTCCATTATAATTATGATCAAAATAATTAAATAACAAAGATTTATCTCCAGCCAAAACCCCATAAATAATCCCATCCTACAAGATGATCAACCACAAATCAATATGTTCATTAATTGATTCATGTTTTTCATAGAATTCAATAACAAGGAATAAAAAAATCAAAACACATACCTTACCTCAATTTGGATTGATCGTTGATGAAGAAAGTTGTTGTGTTGTTGTCCTTGGTGAGATCCTTTGAATAATGTTAATTCACACTTGGCATAAACCTCACATTGTGAACTCAAAGGTTCTCTTGGATTTTTGATCTAGGAACCTATTTATAATTTATTCCACTTTTTCAGAAAAACTGTGTTCGTGTGCTATTTAATATATTTAATATATTTAAAACATTAATTTCAGGGACACCAGGTATCTAAATCACACACCATCTCAAATAATGGTCTCAAAAATAATCCATATAATATTCAAAAATATTACATAGAAAATCTAAGACATTACATAATAGCACTAGATTTTTTGTGTATTCTTGTGTTTTTTCTACAGTGTAATTAGTTTTTGGGTTCTTTGAGTATTTTCATTTTCAGAGATACCCAAATCAATCTATCTTCTTTTAGTGTATTCTTGAAATTTAGTATCAATCAGGGTTAATTTATACTTATGGTAAATAACCACACTAGTTCTATCTTTTCTATATGTCTTTTTCTCTTAAAGACAATATTCTAACTAAAAAATTAGATCTCCATACTTTTCCTTGACTTTCTATGTTGCTCATGTTATCCGATTTCATGATGTCATAGCACGAGTCAAGAGTCTCTTCTAGTATTCAATTTTCCCCTTTAGACTAATAATTTGTCATTAAGTATATTTTATGTCTTTTACTTCATCATTCATTATGTTATTAAAACTATCAATAATATAGGAATGATCTTTAATTTTGATCTTAAACCCATACATTTTCTCTTATCTTTATAGATTATCATATTTAAGCCTTTAACTAATCTTTCTACTCTTATTGTTAATTCATATAGATTTTAGAATCACATACCACTCCAACCATCTATATACTAAAGTGTAGCCTACAAATACACTTTGAGGTCAACTCACCTGAAAATTTATCTTGTTACCCATCATTATCTTCCTCAATTTTTGGTTTTTCTATAAAAACCACTATGGAATATTCATTTAGGTCTTTTTAGTCCTAAATTTATTTAACTTGTGTTTATTTCAATATATTATCCTCTGGTGCGAAATGGTTCTTATTTTTGAATAAATCCAAATTGGTCCCCTCCTACCTTTCATATACATTGAAGGTTTATTCATGGGAACTTAATATTTATTAGAATAATATTGAGACTTCTTATAAGACTTTTCTATGAAGCGAAAAACTTTTACACACTGAAATAATGTGAGAGGAAGTTTACCTTTTATCTTTATATTACCCTTTTCATATTCGAGTAAAGGAATGACATAACTTCATCAACTTCCCCTTTATCAAGATCATCATCCATTGAAATCTCAAAAACATTTTTGTCATTATACATCATTTCATATACAAAAAGAGTGTTCTAAAGACTATCTAATTTTGGATCCTTTGAATCCTTATCTATAAGAACAAACAAGGTGAAAATCTTCTCAAGACAGCTTCAGGATTTTAATTTGACATGTCCAAAACAAGAACATTTACCTGATCAAAGAATTCATCAATAGATTCATTTATGTTCTTGTTCCTTATTATTGTTCCAAATAACCTTCAGTTTTTATTCATGATCCTTAAAATATCATTTATAGATATTAATTAAATTCTCCCATGTGATGTGAAAGGATTTACAAGACTTCACCTTCTTATATATATTTTGATAGAGCCCCCACCCAATGCAATGATTCCCTCGGTGCCAATATCAAAATCTCCTCAACCTCTTTCTGATAAATCTATATTGTCCATGTTGACTAAAATTACATGAATAGAATCTATATATTCATATATTCCAAATAATAAAATTTATTATTGCAATTGATTATTCTAAAGTTAAAATTTATTTGTGTTAAAGATCATAATTCCTTTGGGAATCAATATTTCCATGAATTCCAAGAGCGAATAACCCTACCAATTTTAACCTTCTACTCTAATACCACTTATTAGTTCCACACTAGGTAAAATACATTGATGTGGGGGTGAATCAGGGTATGTAATTTTTAAACAGATTCATTACCGCTCTTATTCTTTCATGATACTAAACACGCTTCACTATTTATCATGAAGTAATGTATAATGAAAATAAATCATGTAATAGACGCCAAAATATTTACTTAGTTAACTTTCACTAGGCTATTTACAAGGATAATACACTAAATTATGTTTCTAAATTGACACAAAAATTTCATGCATACATATTACATTATTTCACATGAATATTCATTACTTCTCACCGTAAATCATAACTCAGAACCTAAAGGTTTGGTGTCTTTGGATATTTAATATATAACCAACTTGTTTTATAACATTTTCAACTCCTTAAACAAATATTCTTCTCACATTATACCCTTTTAGACACATCAAAAATAATACTTTTTTTATAACCTAAGGAATGAAAACATAAGAAATGGTGAGCCTAGATGCTCAGTAAGGGTAAACGTAAGAGATATCAATCGAAGATTATAATTGAGCATAAGATAAGCATGTGGGTATGGGAATATTATCAAGGTACATGGTTATAAAATAATATAATCATACCTAATAAAACATAGATCATAAAACATGATTCATGGCATAAGACTCTTAGCATAACATAATGCATGAGTCATAGGAGAGTGGAAACTTGAGTAAATAATCATGATACATGTAAACATAAAATAAATACATTTCATAACATAAGAATGTGGTACAAACATGAGAATATAAATCATAAAACATGTTGATCATGTCCACTAATACATTCACATCATAAAAGGCTAGGCTAACAACATTCCTATAATATAGTAGACTTGGGCTAACCACCCACTTCCCTTAACATAGTGTACTTGGGATAAGCACCATTATACTATACTATTATCATGAGACATGAAACTTTACCTAATTCACTAGAGGTAAATAATGGACCCATCCATTACATAATGATAAACCATAACTTTATGTGCTTCATGGTCATTAAAACATTTACAATTCCATCATAGCATAATTAACCTATAAAAAAGAAATGGGTATCATGAAAAAATTATCATAAAAATATCATAATTCATATGGAAAAAGAATTTTTATAATATAATTTTATCATATCCCCATTGAATAATAAAAAATATTAAAGGATTTCAATGTGGTTGAAGAGTCATTTTATAATACTTTTAGAAAATTACTTAGAAAAATAAGAATAAATATCCTTTTATTTGGATTTTTTTTCAAAATATAAAATTAAAAAAAATGGGAATAGATAATTATTTTTAAAAACATGAAAAAATTGATAATAATTTTCATTATTAAAAATGGTTATAAAAATAGAAAAAATATTTTATGTGTAAAGAGATAAAAAGGGAAGATACTTTTCACACTTTTGTAAAGAGAGTAAAAATTGGTAGAAAACAGCCACATAAAAAATATTAAAAGAATATCCCTTTTGTAAAGAAAGTTAATCAAATTTATAGTTACATTATTAAATCATAGAATCATATATAAAGACATCTATAAAGAAAAATAATGAATATTTACAAGGAAGATAAATATTCCCAACCGAAAAGAATAGGTAAGGTCAGTTTCTCTTACATGTATCACTTAAGGACAATTATAAATCAAAAGGGAACTGAAATTGTAGGAGAACATTTAAAACTAATTAAAATCCATAAAAGAATAAAATATTGGTTTTTTAGAGATAAATATCATAATTTTTTCCATATGAAAATTTATTCATAACATTATCGAATTCAACATGAGATTGGAAAGAAAACCCTGACCTTTACACTTAACTTCTATCCTAGTGATTTAACCTCTTATATAATAAAAATAATCATCTTAATAACTTATTTAAAAATTATATTCATTTCTATTAACTTTATACACCTCAATTATAATCATTCATTACACATATATTAGTTAGGTATTCTTTATTTCCATTATCAGATATTAGTGCTTTTGCTTGTTTCACACAAGTTTCATAATGTCAGCTTTGGTTCCTATTATTTGATACCAAGTTCATAATTAATAGATTATTAAAGGTAGTGTAATAATTATTTTTTAAATGATTTATGTAATATCCTCATAATATTTTGGAAATTATGGGTATGTTTTGTGATAATGGAATCCATTATGAACATTTTTTAGTTATTTTAGCGATAACCATGAGTTAATTTAAAATTATCAATAATTTTTGTATCATATTTACAGAACCATATTCATGACATATATAAATATATAGTATAATATATTATCAATAATAATTTCTTGTTACTTATTATTATTGAAAATGGTGATATCGATATAGCATCATCCATGTGGTTGGTTGAACCGAACCAAACAATAACATGTTATATTAATGAATGAGTAAGAGTATAGAGTTTCTAAAATAATAATGATGTTAAAATAACATCATTTGTAATACCCCATGTACATATAGGTAGTAAAATTTGAGAAGGAATTTAAATTTTTCTATTAGTGGATGGTTCATTTCAAGGACTGAGGCTTGAAATTGTATTCTGAGGGGTTGGACAACCAAAAAGGGTGTTTGGAATGATTTTTAAGGTTTATTTGATACCCAAAGTGTTTGAGGAGGCATCACAAGAATGTTGATGTAGTCCCATCACAACATGAAGTAGGGATTTATAGTGTGGCCATTAGAGATAGGGGTTGAAGCCCCCTATCAAAGAGATTTATGGAATGGTCCCTTTAGTTATTCCATAAAAACATGTTTTTTGGGTTTTTAAAATTTAATAGAGGGAGTTTCACCCCTCCACCCTTATTTTAGCTGATAGAGGGATTGCATGGGAGAGCCGAAGGTTGGATCTCCCCTCTCTTCTTTCCTATTGATTTGGGGGGTGATTCTTAGTGGAATTTTGTGGAGATCGTAGGTAAGATCCTCCCTTTAATCATTATTCCCTTTGTTGTGAACTAATTTGGGTGTTTTGGTTTAGGGTTATGATTCTAATTACCAAAGCATGGTGGAATAGACCGATTCAGATTGGGATTTCACCCGGATCATATATAGGAAGACCTAAGATGTAGATTACACACTATCCATCATTTTTTGGTTGAGGTAAGTAATTTTCCTAATTTTTTTAGGATTTTTTGTTAAATTAAATTATTTTGGGAAATAATTGGTCATCACATGATAAGGGTTTTTATTAGTTTAGTGTCATTAGTGTATCGTTGTCCCTCGAGGTGTGGTTATCATTGTTTTTAATATTACTTGGTGACATGGTGAGATTTCTTCTAAATATACCATATTATTTGAATTTTTTTAAATTATTTGACTATTTATAATTTTATTATAATTAATTATTTTGGGTCATATGGAATTAGATAGTTTCTTGGTTGGTGATTCAAGCTTAGGTGGGTTTGGATGACCCTTTGTAGGCCTTGGAATCTAGTTCTTGACTTTAGAAAATAAATTAACAAGCTACAGGATGAGGTAGGTGGTCATGCATACCAACCCTTATGGTTTATTCATGTCTTATATTCATGTAATCTATAGTATCACCACTAAGTGTGATGAAAGTATTGTCATATGATGTCATATTTTATAAAAATGAAATGATTGGGTAGAGTACACAAAGTGCCTAGGCCACGAGGGTCCTTAGTACTAGCTTGATTTCCACGATCACTGATGCTCGAGGACTTGACTCTAAACTTGAAACTTGGACAACTCAAATAGTGAGTCTAACATTAATAGAGATATAAAACCTTACTAGGTCAAGTGAGGACCCCTAAAATGTTTTAGGACTTGGTGGATAAACCTTAGTCATATTGGAGATGGATTGGGTAAGATGACTGATTTGCAGTGACCCTGGGTGTAGATATGGCCCTCAAGACATTTATCATGACTACCTATAGTGATTCATACCCTTGAGGCCTATGATACCAATTTATTACTTTGATAATTACAATGGATGATATTTTCTTTGAGAATCAGGAATTGGACCAATAAACTTGTTATGGTAGAGGATCCTGAGTGGGATTCCTCCACTGTAGTGATACTCTAGGGGACCCCTGTGGGATCCCCTTTGAGAGATAGTCTTGAGAAGGTGTATATGGATATATATATAGATGGTTGTGGGTGTCACTATAGAACCCAAACTTATGGATAAACCTAATGGGGTTGTAATGATAAGTTTTCATGTGGGTGTTTTTTCATCTATTATTAAATTTTATTTTATTTATTTATATATATGGTATGTGATTTACTATAATTCCTGGGAATCAGCTATTGGTCCTGACACTACTATGATTTTTGGGGATGGTTTATAATCACATGATGAGATGGATGAGACCCTGGTATACCCAGGATTCTGGGGATCTAGACTCACAATATTTTCAGGGAGGATTCCTAGTTTGAATAGTATCAATTGTAGTTGATATAATGGTGGATTCCTAGTAGTGGTTCCCAGAATCCAGTTTCACAGTATATGATGGAGTGCATGCAGTAATTCCTGAGATTCCATGGAATAATTTAACATAATGATACCATTGTGAATACTTGGGGTGCTCAATATTTGAATGGAGATACTAGTAAACCATTATTAATGTATAATATTTCTGATATTTGAATGGTGTATGATGTGTGGGGTAGGAATATATCCCCAAGCATGGATATTGGACCTCCTAAGTGAGACTTTTGGATCTCCTCAATCAATATAGAGGATACCCCCTAGGATTTATTGGATGAGCTAGTGATGGTTTTGATGAGGATCCATGATATGTGGATGCTCAGTTGAGTGACCAAGGGATCCAGGTGGGTATTCCATTTGATTTACTAGGTTACCTAGGAAACAATATTGACTAGAAATATAGGATTTAATAGGTCCCCCTCCCCACTAGGAATCAGATATCGTCTTGACATTAAGAACACCCAGTTACTACCGTGGGTTTCTTCCTAATGGATTAAGGATGAGGGGTTCTAAGTGATTCCCTAGGTTACACTACCCAACATGGTGAAATCGTGGGTGTGGGATCCCTAGTTAGTATATAGAGGTTCCCTAATAGTGATGATCATTATCAAAGACACTCTATCATTGGTTGAACAAGGTATGTTCAATCAGGGTTATGAACCTAAGGATAAATCATGGTTATCAGGTGTGAACCTATTTTATGTATAATCTCTTGGGATGGTTGGGATATAGTGGTTGGAACAATTCATATGATGTACTCAGAGATATTACGTCATCAGGATAAAGTAGGTATTGTGGTTGATTTTTTATTTTTTTAGTGGTTTATTTGTTTATTTTAAACATATCAAATGCACATATCACTGCATTTATGGTATATTATGGGACACAGTGGTGCTTACCTACTGAGTTTGGTAATCACACCCTACTTGGGACACTATATAACTTGGTTACTCAAGTAGACCTTATTTTTGTAGGCTCAGTTTGCGGATAAGGTCTAATACTATATGAACGAATTAGAGTAGATCTAATAGATTCATAGTTCGGTACATAATTCATCTCATAATAGAAGTGGATACCTTAGATTTTATCTCCTTTTTCTTTTCTTTATATATGATCGGCCCAACTAGGGATTGGCCATGTATGTCTGTATGTCCTACTAACATTTTTTATAGAAAGTTATGGTTTATTTTTGTTTCATATGTACTCTATTATTTAGTTATTCTTGCCACTATTTTTCACTCTAATATAGGGTTATAATCTCCCCATAGTTTTTTTATATACCCCTGATTATATTTTTTAACCTCTAACATATGGGGGGCACGCCTGAGGTATTTTTTTAGTTTGGTCTAGTTATTGTTCAGAGTGAACTGGGGTGGTTCATTATAAGGTCTCATCATATGTGTCTTTTTAATTTTTATTACTATTTGGTATATGGTATCTAGGAGATATAGGAATGTGTGAGAGAATGTGATGGATATTAGAATTATGTATCATGAACACCTTCATTGATAGGAAGTCCAAGTTTCCCTGAATTGAATTGAAGTTCATTGTATCTGATGTTATAGTTTTATATATGATTTTACCTCATGTGAATCACATGGTTTTTGGATTTATGATTATGATTCATATTGGACTTTATACTCTTAGACCATTGGAAAGATACCACTCTTATATTTTTGATCTTAGACCATAGAGGCAAGAGGTTTCACATAAATCATGATTATGCATATAGGATCCTTATGACATGTATGTCTTTATGTGTGTCATTTTTATCACTAATGAGTATCTCAGTTGTTTAAAGTGTCAGCAATTTCTCAAATGGAATTTTCTTGTACAATTACTTGGTGGAATTATACTCATCCAAAATGACATTTATATATATTTCCTTTTGATGTCAAGTCATGTGGATTCTATGGTTATATGATAGATGATGATGATGGTGGTATATTCTCTCTAATGGGGTATGTGTGGTGACCCTAGTAGTATAATAGAGGCACTTGATGCCTTAGTGGGAAACCCCTTGGGGTGGTTATTATTCTAGTTCAATTATTTAAAGTTTTAGTGACAATCTATATGGAGTTTTCCTTTATATATTGGAATGAAACTCTATATAAATAAACCATGTAAAGGTGGTTCATGGGATACCGATCATCTTAGGCTGATGACAGTTGAATGTGTATGCTGATGTGATGTGACTAAATCCTCCAGGGAATAGTATAATGTGAATATTCTCGGAGAGGGTGGATTTCCTAGGAGTTTATTGGTATAAGAACTCGGTACACTTGATGCATATGGGTTTGGTTATTTAAATTTCTAGTTATAACCTATACTATGATTTTCCATATAGCTTGAAATGAAATTCTACTTAACCAAGCTAGTGGTTGTGATTTTATTTAGTATAGATCATCCAAGATGATGAAGTTGGTTATAGTGGTGTCGAATGATGTGTTTGGGGACCCTTTATGGCTTAGTATTGTATGTGGATGCTTGGTGAGAATCATTTCATAGTAGACTGGTATTTGACATGTGATGTTGGTTTATTTGTGAGACTCTATATTTAGAGTTTTGGTAAGATAGATTCCATGGGATATTTGGAGATGGGAGTGTTAATGAAATCACATGAATTGTAAAATCATATGATATTTAAATTTTAGTCTAGGTGGGATGACCTAGTGACCCCTGATATGTGACTCAAGATTCTGATTGAGTCAGTACCTAGTTATGTGTATGGGAAACACTTGAGAGAGGTTATCTTGGGGTTGTGATTCTTTAGAGACAGTAAGCATAGGTGGTTTCTTAGGATTACTAGATATGAATGCGAGGTGCTACCATATGTGTTCTAGGAATTAATATTCCTTAATGATGACCATATTGTCAGGGTAGGCCTAGTTTATTATAACAAATCGAGTTTTTATGGACCATTTTTTTTCATTTCTCGAATAAATTATATTTTCATTAATATATTGCATTTCACTAAGTCAAAAATTCCTTTCACAAGGAATTAACTTGGAATAGGCTACATGAAACAACAAATTAGCATATTTTACGCATAACACCGACTTGGATTACATTACACACAACACCGACTTGGCGTACGTTACACACAACATTGAGTTTCTACGAAATATATATTTTTTATAATTATTGAAATGATAAAATTATAACCTAGTCGTTAAAATTAGTAATATGAATAATAATAACTAATTTTAAAATATTTTTTATAATATTTGTATATAAATAAAACATATTGATAATGAAATATATAACGTTTGGTAAATTCCTTATATGTTTAAAAATACTATTTTCTCAAATAAATTTTTTTCCGTGTCCTGTGAAAAACAATAAAATTAATTATAGACACAATTATAAATTTAATTTGATAAAATAAACTTTATTTTTTATTTTTATGAATTAATCCAATGTAGTTCATTGGAATCAATTTCACTTTGAAATTGGAATAAAACCCTAGAAAACTTTTGGATGCTTTTTCTTTAAAAACCTGAAGTGTCGTCCCGTCAACAAGATTAAATTTAAATTAATTTCTACCACTTATATGAATGGAATTTGGATAAATGGTTTCCATATTTGTAATCATAATAATTTATTGAATGTAATAAGGTTGACTTATTTTTTTACCAAAAATATTATTGAAAGTAATTAAAATTAATTAATGTAAAATTAAACTTAATAAGGGACTAAACATTAATATTAAGGGCCTAAAGGACCTAGAAGCTTGTCCAGGAGACATTTTATGGCCATATTTTGACCCTAAACTCCCTTTTCTATAATGTTTTCCCATTATTGTATCCACTTGAAAAGGGAAAATGTGGGTGGAATTATTTTCCCCAAAATTTACAAGAGTGACACTCCTCCTCCACTATAAAAAGGCCTCCTCTCCTCCCACTTCCTAACACCTCTCAAGACACTTTGGATCAACCAAGTTATAACCAAATAACTCCTCATAATACCTACCATCATCCTATAAACCTCCACTTGGGAATAAATAAATCCAAAGAATCTCTTTGGTGAAAACTAAAAGGAGTTACCCGAATTGGAGGTAACACTCTTCCTCAGGTTCTTTTAGTTTATTTCAATTATACACCCCCTCAAATCATCTTATTCCATGATTTTATAACAAAAAAATATCCTAAATATACTGTTATTTTTTTATTCTAATGGTTAGAACTAAAATTATACACACTTACATCTAATGGGTAATGAATATACTATTTACATGTACAGTGAACTACCGCCTCACGAAATAATGATTGTTAATTTTTCCTTTATAGCCTCTCATGGTGGAAATTATGATGGACAATATACTTATATATATATATTATATATTATATTTATTATATATTTAGTTTTTTATAATCCTTTTACAACACATATCTTTATACTTTCCATGTGGTGTAAATACGATAATTTCGTTTGAGGAAGTATGGACTATCGCCCCCTTAAAGCGATGTGATTCGTTCACACACAAAATGGAATATATTAAGGATGGGTTTAGGGAATTTATATGATATATATATAATGATAATTATACTATAATTATATTATATACATATATACATATATACATATATACATATCTTCCATTTTCTTTATTTCTTTCAATACGTTAATAAAAACGGAAACATCGTTCATGCGTACGTACAACCTACTGTCTCCATAAATAGTGTATTACATTTCATAATTATATATCATATATATTATTATAATAAAAATATACTGAATATAAATGATATTTATATCATGGTATAAATTTTTGAAATCAAGATATAAGTATAAGGACCAAATATATAACAAATTAAGACACATGTGAAGAACAAAGTGGATATTACCCGAAGTGAAACCTTAACATAGAATTGTTTAAATGAGGGTATATAAGGTCATAACCAAACAATATATGGTATTATATATAATAATATTCTTATGTAAAATATTTATAATAAACTTGAATTTATTATACAGTAATATTGTATGATTACGAAGAAAGTCAAGACACAAGTTAAGGGAAATTCCATCCCACTTTTTATTTCTGTGAGATACATGCCTTAGACACCACTCTTTTCTTTTGTGTGGTGTATATAATTTCTATGAATGTATTCCATAATTATTATTATTATTAATTTTATTAGTATTTACATATCCATTCTATGATATTTCTTTCATAGGTTTAATGTTTCAAAAGTTACCAAAATGGTAAGACAGTTTTGTCTCAATTTGCCTTCTTTGAGACACATGTTTTGTTATGCACCTATATTTTTTTTCGAGGTGTATATAATTAAATTTTACATGTTATATCATAAATATCCTTATTTTCATGATATATTAAGATTCATGTAATTTCATTTCCTTACATGTATATTATGATCAACAGTTACCAAGTGGTAAGAGTTTATTGAAGCAATCTCATCAGTTATCAAGATTGTTTATGATTATGCTTTCATTGATGAAATATTATGATTAATATCTCAAGAAAACTCATGATTTTACTTATAAATTGTTTATTCAAGGTTTATCTATGCATTAGTACCATTTTTGGACTCTTTGGTAGTTAAAATAATTAATAAAATGTTTTTATTAAAAATATGATTGCATTTCCCACTTCGGTCGGAAATATATTTCATTTCAAAAACCATGTTTTCAAAAAAATTGTTTTCAAATTATCCTTGAAGATAATTTTCATGAAAAAGGATTTTTTTTAAAAATTATTATTTTCAAATATTCCTTTATAAGTTTTCACAGCCATTTTCAAAGAAAAAGGTTTTCAAAAATGTTTTATGTTTTAAAAATCATTTTTCAATGCATAAAGGATATTTTACTTAGGAAATGTTTTTAAAGGATATATCAAAATTATTTCCCATATAATATTACATAAATTTGTGTTACTAATTACTTTCTATGGAAATGATTCAATTATTCCATTTATATTCTTTCACTTAATGGTTTATGTTTTAATGGCATAATGTTTATGAAAATTGTTTCTCTTTCACGAGTTATATAACTTTAAAACCTTATTATTTTCATGGGTTATTATTTTGATGAAATGAATATGAAACTTGTATCTTTTCCCACAGGTTATGATATGATTACATGTTTATGATACCCATGTCATTTCATGGGTTATGATATGTTTTTAATGATCTTTTAGCACATGTATGTATGATTTCATTGTGATATGGGTGGGAAATATATCTCCCTCCAATGCATTGGGTAAAAATATATATCTCATGAGATATACTAATATAGTATTGGGAGAGAACCTTGACTACTAATATATCCATTAAAGTGAACCATGACTACCAAGATGGTATGAGGCGTGAACTTATGCTACTAAGATGGCCATGGGAGTGAATCATGACTACCAATATGGTATGGGGAGTGAACCCATGATGCTAAGATGGCCTTGTAAGTAATGCCTTAAATACTATGTAAATAATATTATATGCTTATATGTTTTCTACAATTCCATGTTTTATTCTTATGTTATGATTTCATGGATTATGTTCTTTATTTTCTTATGATTCATGTTTTATGAACTACTAATCTTTATTCCATGATTCATGTTTGTGATCTCTGATATATAGGGTATGGTCTTCTATTTTCATGATCACGTTACCATACCCATATGCTTATGTTTATGCTTGGATTTCTCCCTTGTTTACCCTTACTGAGCATCTGAGATCACCCTTTTTTATGTCTCCTTCCCCAGGTTATAAAGATATGTATTATTTTTCATATTTATAAGAAGGTGTATAATAGAGAAGAACCTAGTGGGAGATAATATAGCTCACTTATGTACCAGTGTTTAGGTTTCCATGTTTCCAAAGGCACTAGACTAGTACAGTATTTGGGTGTATGTTTGAATATTCTTTTAAGTATTCTCTAAAATCTATGTAATGTTTATGTATGAAAAGAGAGGGTCTCTATAGTTGGTATTAGAGAAAAGGTTTATTTAACATTTAGAAACTCGGATGAGAAAACCATAGTGATAACCCTAAGTACATGTATAAGGATAAGACTAAGGGTAAGGAAAAGTATAGGAAAATTCCCTGGAATTTTGGCAAAGGATAGAGTAAATGGTTTCCTAGAAATACATTCCTTTCTGGATACTACAAGTGGATGTGGCATTGGTATAGATATACCTAGGAGTAACAACTCCTACAAGATATTATGAGCCTAACTCAGGGTAATATGGTACATGATAACAAGCCTTTCTATACACTAAGTTTCACACTCCTTAGGGATATGCTTTGGGAATTCCAAAACTCTTCATGAACTATTATGAAGGATTTAAATAGAATTTGGCTATAAATAACCTAGGTTAAACATAATGTGTCATAGATTAAGGAATATTTCAGGATTTATACATATTATAAGTGACTTTTCATGATTATGTGGTTCCTCGTTATGATAATTGTTTCTTACTCTATTCTTTTGGTTTTAATCAATGTATGGAACCCAAAGTAATCGTATTAATGGTGATTTTGATGGAAAATGCAATGATTTTTCTCCTAAGAAACCAAATTCTATGGTATATGGAATTAAAAACCTCATTTCTATGCTCACATAGATTTATCAAGCCATGAATCATGGTGGACTTCCAGATGAGAAAAAGAGGGAATAGAATTTTGTGGAGTCTTTTACGAGGCAAAGCCCACCTTCTTTCAAGGGGTCTTCTAATCCACTTGTTACTGAACAATGGATCAGTAATAATGAAAATATATTCTCTATTCTCTAGTGTTTATAGAAAGATAAATTTATTTTGGATATTTATTGGTTATAAGGATAAGCATAATAGTGGTGGACTCTAATCGAGAATAAGAGGTAGCAAGATGAGATTGAATCCATGGATTGGGAAAAGTTCAAGAACTTATTTTTCAATAAGTACTTTCATTGAATTCTTCATACCAAGATGGATAAAGAGTTAATAGAGTTGAATCAAAAGGATGATGAATCTTTTGGTACCTGTGAGGCTAATTTCATGAGGCTTGTGAGGTATAATTCATGAATTATCATCAAAACTGAAAGTAAAGTTGATAGGTTCTTTAGTGGCTTAAAGCCAAGTCTCAGAAAGGATTTGTCTGTTAGATAATTTATTACCTATGAATAGATACTTTGTGAAATCAAGGTTGTAATGGAGGTTGGATTCATGTATCAATATCATGGTTTTGAAAATAAAAATAATATGGAGTTTAAAGGAAAATCTAAAAAACGTGAAGAGAAGAAGATGATCAGCATGGAATAAATTTAATTAAGGGGTATAATAAATTATTTAAGTGTGTAAGGGAAGGAAATCATGAATTTTATTGTGGAATTTATGGTAAGAAGTTGGATAATGGTGCAAATGGAGAAAAAGAAGCACATAATGCAACTCCCATTCTTTAGTGCTACAAGTGTAAGAAGAATGGGAATTATGCTAACTAGTGCCCAAACCCAAGGTATAGTGATGGATATTGAGGTCAAAACCTCTAAAGATAATGGAAAAGGGTAAATCTCATGAAATTTCTATTTCGTATGAGGGGTAAGATAATGACGTAGTGAAAGGTACACTTACCATCCACTCCAAAACTGCTAATGTCTTATTTGATTCTATATCTACCCACTATTTAAAATCTGAAAAATTTTCTAAGGGTGTTAAAATTACACAAAAATGATTATTTGTGGGATTTGAAGTGCAAACCCCTAAGGTTACAATGATTGCATCCCAAGTCTGTGATTCCTCTCTGGTTGATGTTTTTGGGAATGTGCTTCCTGTAAATCTTGGCATTCTTCCTTTGGTTTAATTTGATGTAATATTAGTCATGGACTAGATTTATCTTTATAAATACCACATCAATTGTTGAGGAAGGGAAGTTATGTTTGATATTTCAGACCCTCCCCTGATCATACATCAATGTGATGATAAGCATGAACTTCCTATGTAGATTAAATCCAGTGTATGGGTCTTAATTATAATTAAGAATGGTTGTTTATCTCAAATTTTTGGAGAGAAAATCGACATCGATGATATTCCTATTGTTTGGGAATTTGTGGATGTCCTCCCAGAAGAGTTTACTAGACTTCCACCAAACATGAAGTTGAGTTATCAATATAACTCATACCCGGTTCCACACCAATTTTAAAGACTCCTTATAGAATGGCCTTGATTGAGTTGTAGGAATTGACGAAGAAACTCCAAGAAAACCTTGATAAGGGATTTATTTGGCCAAGTGTGCCACCTTGGGGTGCACCTTTTCTTTTTGTGAAAAATAAAGATGTATTAATGAGGATATACATTGATTATAGAGAGTTAAACAAGATCAAAATCAAGAACAAGTATCCTCTCCCCTATATTTATGACTTGTTTGATTAGTTGTGCCAATCTCAATACTTTTCCAAGATTGACCTTCATTATGGATATAATTAATTGAGGGTCAAGAAAGTGGATATAACTAAGATGAAATTCTATACAAGGTATAGACACTATGAATATATAGTGATGCAGTTTGGCTACAAAAGGTTCATTTTTGGGTCACATAATCTCAATATATGTAAATCATTAGATCTATCTAAGAAATAGGTTATTTAATGATGTCCTAGAATAACCACGGTGACTGAGATCCATATATTTCTTGTTTTATTTGGATATTATCAATGGTTTTTGGAGAATTTATCACAACAATCTAATACTTTGACCAAGTTAACATAGAAGTCATCCAAGTTCATCTAGACAGATTAATGTGAGGAAAATTTCAAGGAACTAGGGAGAAGGCTAGTCAACATAACTGTGCTTGCATTACCCTGTAGTGGAGAAGAGTTTGTAATCTATACTGATGCATCCATAGAGGGATTAAGATGTTTTCTTATGAAGAATAACATGGTTTTCACTTATGGCTTGCGATAGTTGAAGAATCATTATCAAAATTACTCAACTCATGATTTAGAGTTAGCATTGGTAGTTTTTGGAATAAATATATGGAGGAATTATCTTTATAGAGAAAAGTGTTATATATTTACTGATCATAAAAGTATGAAATATATATTCACAAAAAAGGATTTGAACATGCACTAGAGAGGGTGGTTAGAGTTGATAAAGGATTGTGTCTTCTCAATGCATTACCACCCTATTAAAGTGAACAAGGTGGTTGATGCTTTGAGTCAGAAGGATCATGCTAGCTTATCCATGATGAGGATCACAAAAGATCCAATATTTCTGGATTTTAAAAGGATAAATCTTGAAATATTGAAGGAAGGGGAAAATCTAGTCCTTTTCAAATGACTGTTCAACCCTCTATACAATTGAAGATTAAGGAGGTGAAGAAGGAAAATAAATTTATAAATGTTCCTAAGTTTAAACTTGATCAGAATGGAATGATAAGGTTCAGGAACCTTTTATGTGTTCCTTCCATACCAGATTTGAAGAAGGATATGTTAGAGGAAGCTCATAGTTATTCATTCTCTATTCATCCTGAAAGTACGAAGATGTATAGGGCCTTGAAAGAATACTTCTGGGGGGATGGAATGAAAATATATATTACACAGTTTGTATATCATTGCCTGGTATGCTAAAAAGTTAAGGCTTAAATACAAAATTCAAAGGGAATGTTGCATCCATTACCCATATGAGAATGGAGATGGGAGAAAATAACTATGGATTTTTTCATCGGACTACCTAACATATATAATGGGTTTAATGCTATATGGGTGGTAGTTGATCTCCTTACAAATTTAGAACACTCCATCACTATCAGAGAAGAACTCTCTCTAGAACAGATTTCTAAGATATATATTAAGGAAGTGGTAAGGTTTCATGAAGTACCACATTCCATTGTATCGGATCGGGATATGAGATTTACCTCTAAGTTTTGGTGAAGTATTTAACAAGCAAGTGATACATAATTAAGTTTAATCGCTATTTATGATCCTCAAATAGATGATTATTCTAAAAGAACAATTCAAACCCTAGAGGATATCTTGATATCTTGTTATCTAAATTTCAAAGGTGGTTGGGATAAACACCTTCCTCTAATAGAGTTATCTTACAAAAACAGCTTTCACTCATGAATTTATATAGCACTGTATGAATCCCTTTATGGGAAGAAATTTAGAGCTCCAACATGATGGGATGAAGGTGGATAAAGAAAGATATTGGGACCCGAGATCACTAAAGAAATGGAAGATAAGGTTAGAGCCATTTAGTAGCATATCAAGGCAGTTTATAGTTAGTAGAAAAGTTATGATAATAACTGATATCATAATCTAGAATTTTAAGTTGGTGAGAAGGTATTTCTATGGATCTCTCCCTAGAATAAGGTATTTATATGGATCTCTCCACTAATAGATGAGGATAGAGTTCCAAGGTGGGTCTTAACCAAGGCAATCAACATCCTTGAATCATAATGGTGTCCATGAGTGGTCAATGAATTCCATCAAAAATCCAAAATCTAACTTGAGTCTGACAACTCCTATAATGATTTCAAGGTTCATATACAATTATTCACCTTGAATCAGAATGGTGACCCTGCCTTTTCTTAAATTACTATTACATAATTTTAAAGGTAAACAACATAATAGTATTACACATAGAGGATCCAAAGGTTTAGTGTCTTGGGAAAACTAGGACCACACATAAGAAATACAACATCAAGCATAAACATTTATTTAATTTCTTCTTCTATATATTATTATTGGCACTTGTACTCTACTAAGTACATGTAGACACCTGAGGTTATACATAAAAATGGGTGAGCTAGAAGCCCATTAAGAGGATAGATAAGAACAATATAGCATGGAGTGATCATAATCCTAACATAGGAAAAAGATCATGAACATGAGAGGAAGCATATATAAGACTTGAAATGTGCCAATGCATAAAAATGAAACAGCATGTCTTAGTGGTTAACTACCACACATACTTGTGAACCAAGATAGCATCTTGTTCACACATCATTTCACATTTACTCATGAGATTCATCACTTTACCCAAGGTATTGGAGTAGTGTATAATTCCGGGTGCACCCATCATATTTAAACATTTTTATCGCGCTATATAATTCCAGGCGCACCCGTCACATCATAACATTATCATTTATCATGCATGAAACAATGAAAATATAACATAAATTAAAATAATGAACCCATGAAAATGAATGAGTTTCATCTTATAAGAACAAATTAATAAACATTGGGTTCCCAAAACAAAGAGGGAATGACATACTTGATACAAGAACAATCAACCATGAATGAGAGGTAAAAGTTGAGTTCTTAAAAGAAGATTTCTTTTGGAAAACATTTGTATTGACGTAAACTTCATTAGAAAACATGTATATCCCAGAAAAGGAAATAAAATGATGAAAAAATGATCTTTAAGGAGTGACCATATTAAAAATGGAGTGAAAGAGGGAGAACCCGAAGGATGAAAGTTGGGTTTGAGAATTTCCCCTTACCTTGTACCCAAATGCTTCCTTCTCTTTAATGTCATGTATAATGAAATTAAATTCATTAATTAGAAATCTATAACCTTTTTTACATTAATATGGTTCATTATGGTTTCATTAAGTGATTTTATGTTCCTTTGGATGAGTTATAGAGTTTAAAAACATTATTCGGGAATGTTTGTTTTTATGGTTTTCTTGAGTGGTTCACTTGTATTCTTAAATTGAATTTTGGGTAGAACATGGGTAAAAATAAAAAACTAATATTACTTTTTATTAATTATATTACAGGAGTTTTAATGATTTTATAATTAATTATATTAGATCCATGTGGATGAATCATTAGATAATAATTAAATGATGATTATTTGGGTTAATTTGAGTGATTTTTCAATCATAATGAACTTGTTTTATTTTATCACTAGAAATATGGTCATAAGTTAGTTCTAGAACTTGAAATAGGAGATATTACATATAAAATATTCTGTTTCAACCATAAAAATGGTTTCATTACCAGATCTGAAGGTAGAAATGGAAAAATAAAACATTTCATTTTTTGAAGGTGATAAATTAACACCTCACAAACAACGTTCCCTTTAATAAAATAAAAGAGGGAAAGGGGGTTGGATGATATAATATCCAATTAGCATCATAAAATTCCAGTAAATGTATAATAATGGAGTTACAATACCATTTGGATGAATATAGGTGGTGAGAGATCAAGAAATGAACTTGAACTTGAAAGGAAATTAAAGGAGAAGAGGGAGAGAAATTACCTCTTAAATCCTCCTCTTGAGATTCTCTTTAAGGAAGCTAGGATTGGTCTTTTGATGAGACCAAAAGCTCTTGGAAGTGGAAGACAGGATAGGGAGGATGTTTGGGCAGAGTTTAGATAAGGCTTGGAGCTTGATAGGTGTGAAGAAATGAGGGGGTGAAGGGTGGTTTTTATAGTGGAGGGGAGAGGGGTTTCCTTAATATAAAATTCATTAGTTTATTAATTTCCCCTAAGACAAGGAATAGTGAGTATTCAATGACCAAGAATAGTAATTTTATCATGTTATCCCGAACCAAATGGGCTTAAATCATCAGAACATCACACATGACTCAATAATTAGTTTATTTTTCTTATTTTTGTAAATTACGGTATTTTAATATTCATCAAAAATTCAAGTATTTTAGAAAAATCCCAAAAAATTACCCCAACCATTTTTCGACGTGTAGAATCCAAAAATGAAGTCCATTTTTCAAAAATAATTTTCTAAATATTATTAATTTAATATTTAATTAAAATCATAATTTACTTAAAAAAAACATTTTTTTAGATTAAAACTGATTTTATAGTGCTTTCAAAATTTACTTAGGGTCTTATAAAGTTATCTAAAAACTATAAGACATTGATTTGATAAATAATGAATACATTTTAAGAAAATAAATTTTCTTTTATATTTATTAATTAATTATAATTATTTATTTATGACTTACAAAATTCCAAAACGTTTACTAAGGTCAAATTGTCACTTTCTAAGATGTCTAAATTTAATTTAATTATTCATGGGTAAGGTTACTATTATGTTGTATGATTTAATATTCATAAGGTTCATATTACTATTCATAAGGGTATGTTACTATTCACAAGGGTAGGTTACTATTCACCGAAAATTATTTTTGTTTCATTAGACTCCAAAAATCATCTTGAACACAACCGTGTATGTCAGATTTTTGAAATTCCAAACACAGAAGTGACAAACTTATGATTAAAGGTCACTTATCTCTTAGTAGTTCATTATGTTGTGTTTTCATGTTATTTTATGACATAATTATAAGAAGGTAATTTCCATTGAAAAACTTTGGGTCGTTACATTCTTCCCCCCTTAATAAATTTCGCCCCCAAAATTTCACTTTACACAAACAAGTGAGGGTAATTCTCCTTCATTGCCTCTTCTGGTTCCCAATTTGCTTCCTCAAACTTATGGTTCCTCCACAACACCTTTTCAAGATGGGTTGTCTTGTTTCGTAGAACCTTATCTCTCCAATCCATAATCTTTACTGGCTTCTCCTCATAGGAGAGATCATCTTCCAGCTACACCAGCTATGAGTTTAGTACATGTGAGGGGTCTGGTATGTACTTCCTCAGTAGTGATACATGAAACACATCATGAACTTGATCCATATTCAGTGGAAGTTCAAGATGATAGGCCATGGCTCCTATGCGGTCAAGGATTTCAAAGGGACCAATATACCTTGGTCTTAGCTTCCCTTTCTTCCTGAATCGCATGACTCTCTTCCATGGAGATATTCAAAGGAAGACTTTATCTCCAACATCGAACTCCAAGTCCCTTAGACGGTTTTCAGCATACCTCTTTTTCCGACTTTGAGTAGCTTTGATGTGTTTCTGGATGACTTGAACCTTCTCTATCATCTCTTAAACAAGATCGGGTCCAAGTAGCTTTCTTTCTCCAACTTCATCCCAATAGGTTGGAGTTTTACATCGCCTTCCATACGGAGCTTCATGTGGAGCCATCTGAATACTCGATTGGAAGCTATTGTTGTATGAGAACTCAACCAATGGGAGATGCTGATCCCATCCACCTTTGAATTCTAGAGAGCAGGCTCTTAGCATATCTTTAAGTGTCTGAATATTCCTTTCAGATTGGCCATCAGTTTGGGGGTGATAGGTCGTGCTAAAATTAAATTTAGTAATCAAAGCATGTTGAAGGCTCCTCCAGACAAAGTCCATAGTGTCATTTTCCCATTTCCACATGGGTATAAGCAATGGCTGCATCATAACTTTGGACTTTTTTCACTCAAATTTAACTTGCTGACATACCAAGCACCTTGATATATATTCTGCAATCTCCTTCTTCATATTATCCCACCATAAGTGTTCTCTGAGATCACGGTACATCTTGGTACTCCCAGGATGGATAGAGAAAGTTGAGCTATGTGCATTTTCCAATAGCTCCTTCTTTATCCTAGGTGATGAAGGCACACAAAGCCGCGTTCCAAACCAAATCACACCATCATCGTCAATATGGAACTCTTGCAGCTTCCCTTCCTTTACTGCATTCACCCTCTTTTGTATCTCCACATCATCCCTTTGTTCTTCCTTAATATTATCCTAGATGGATGGTTGTGAAATCATTTGGGCAAGGTAGGATGTATCCCCTGCCCTTAAGATTTCCAAATCCATTCTTTTCATATCCATAAAGATAGGGTCTTTCTCAATCTGCAGCATGGATAGAGTAGCAGGTGCTTTTCTTCTTAGAGCATCATCTACCTTGTTCGCTTTTCCAGGATGATAGTGAATAGAGCAATATTAATCCTTTATTATCTCTAACCATCTCCTTTGACGCATGTTGAGATCCTTTTATGTGAATATATACCTTAGGCTCTTGTGGTCGGTGTATATGTCACACTTCTAGCCATAAAGTTAGTTCCACCATATTTTCAAGGAAAAAATCATGGCTTCCAGCTCTAGATCATGCGTCAGGTAGTTCTGCTCGTGGATCTTCAATTGTCGTGAGGCATAGGCTATCACATTATCATTTTTCATGAGTACACAACCCAAGACTTTCTTTGAAGCATCACTATATATCACAAAACTTTCTCCACTTTTTGGTAGTGTGAGTACAGGTGAAGTGATCAGCCTTCTCTTTAGCTCCTTAAAGCTTCCCTTACATTCTTCCATCCAGACATACTTTACCCCTTTCCTTGTTAACTTAGTTAGTGGGCTTGACAATCATGAGAAGTTTCTCACAAAACGTCTGTAGTACCCAGCTAATCCAAGAAAACTACAGATTTCTGTGACACTAGAGGGCTTGGGTCATTCCTCAATCGCATATGTCTTTAAAGGATCCATAGAAATTCCCTCACTTGTAATCACATGTCCCAAGAACGTGACTTGATTCATCCAAAAGTCACACTTATTGAACTTGGCGTACAACTTATCCTTTCTTAATGTCACCAACACAAGTCTTATATGTTCTTCATGTTCCTCCTTTATCTTGGAGTAGATGATAATATCATCGATAAAAACTACCAAATATTTGTCGAGGTAATGTCTAAAGACTCTATTCATCAAATCCATGAAGATTGTAGGGGAATTAATAAGTCCAAAGGGCATAACCAAAAAATCATAGTGTCCATACCTTGTTCGGAAGGCAGTCTTCTGAATATCTTCCTTCTTCACCTTTACCTAATGATATCCAGAATGAAGATCCACCTTTGAGAAGTATTGAGCTCCTCTTAACTGGTCGAACAAGTCATCAATCCTTGGGAGAGGATACTTGTTCTTTATGGTGATATTGTTGAGTTCCCGATAATCGATACACAGCTGCATTGTTCCATCCTTCTTCTTCACAAAGAGCACTGGCGCACCCCAAGGTGATGCACTAGGGTGTATGAACCATTTGTCCAAATGCTCTTGAATCTGCTTCTTTAACTCCTCCAGTTCGATAGGATCCATCCTATAGGGACACTTCGAGATAAGAGTAGTTCCAGGTATGAGTTCAATTGAGAACTCTACCTCGTGATCCGGGGGAATTCCAGGTAACTCTTCGTGAAATACATTATTGTATTCCCTCATGATGGGCATTTTCTCAAGGGTGGCACTTTCCTTCGACTCAACCATTTGGGAGAGGTATGCTTCTTCATAGGGAATCAACACCCACACCATTCAAGGATTTTTCAAAGGTGATTCATGGTCTTCCTTGAATTTTTAGAGGAGCATGGGATGGTTCAGAATATGAAAAGATATTTAATTTTCCTAATAGTTGACATGTGATCTATATAACAAGATCCAATCCATTCCCATTATAGCGTCTAATTCCACCAAGGGAAGTATTACGAGATTTGATGGAAGAATCTTCCCACATACGCCAAAAGGAGAAGAGTCAAACACTTAGGTTGCAATGATTGCACCACTTGGTGTTTTTACAGATATCTCTACTTCAAGGTTTTGGGGCTTCGATTCTATAGTTCTAACAAAATTTCAAGATATAATGGAATGTGTAGAACCAGAATCAAATAATAATTTTTCCATTATTGAGTGAATAGGAAGTATACCTTGTACGACTTCATTATCATGCTCCACCTCTGCAGTAGTTATGGTATAAGATTTACCTTCTTCCTTTGGCTTCAATGGCTACTGACGTTGATTACCCTTGAGAACTCGAGGTTTAGTGCACTGACTTGCATAGTGCCCTAGCTCCCTACAGTTGTAGCATTGAACCATGAGTGGTTCTCTCCTTTCATCAGCTACATTCTCCCCCCTTTTTGTGTCTTTTAGACACTCTTGAGCATGATGTCCTTTTTTCCCACACTTAAAGCACTTCCCCATCCCTTTGAGGCAGTTACCATGGTGAAACTTTCCACATTTTTGGCATGTGGGTCATTGAGTTTTCTTCCCACCTTTATCATTAGATCCACCGTCTTGAAACTCCATCTTTCGTTTCTTATCCCCATAGCCATGGGACCATTCTCAAAACTCCATCTCCACTTTGAGGGCACATCGAACGACTTATTCATAACTCCCAAAGTCTCAAATTGCAAGAGCCTTTTGAAGGTGTGGTTTTAATCCACTAAAGAATATATCAATTTTGCTATCATTATTGACAACAAAACCCAAAGAGTACCTTGCAAGCCTTATGAAATTCACTTCGTAGGATGTGATAGATTCTACTTCTTTTTTCTTGAGCTCTATGAATTCTCTCTCCAACTTCATATGAAGAGTTTTTGGGAAATACATATTAAGAAACATTATCTTAAAGTCTTACCATTCCATCTCTTCGATTTCCTCCCTTGGCTTGGTGTTCTTAATCAAATCCCACCATTGATTGGCTTCTCCATCTAGACGATAAATGTCTAGAGTCACCTTCTCTATCTCAGAACAATGAAGCACATAAAATATCTTCTACATGGAGTTGACCCATTGTTCCGCAACTAGTGGATCGGAAGATCCACAACACGTCAGTGGTCATTACCGCATAAAACATTCGATAGCCAGTTGCTCCCTCTTTGGTGAAGGAGGAAGTTCCCCATTATTATGGTTATTATTCATAACCTAAGATAATTGGGTAAGCATCGCCATGAAGTTTTGAACTCCACCTCCCAAATCATTGGGGATGTCGTTCGGTCAATCGTTTCATTGGCCCCCGCATAAGTTATTGGCCTGATTTCTCCTAGTTCCCACCATTTTCTAAAATAGAAAAGGTTAGAACAAAACATAGTAAACAATTCATGAATAACTTATTAATTTAAACAATTTATACCAAAAACATAACATATGGGATCCCTAGGTAAATATTCTTTTGTGCATATTTGTACTTAGTCTCATGCTATAGGTTTCCTCTAGGGTTCACTAATCCTAATTCCCAAATTAACTAAACATTGCCTCTGATACCAACTATAGAGACCCTGCCTTTTCTTACATTACTATTACATCATTTTAAAGGTAACAAACATAATAGTATTACACATAGTGGATCCAAAGGTTTAGTGTCTTGGGAAAACTAGGACCACACATAACAAATACAACATCAAGCATAAACATTTATTTAATTTCTTCTTATCTAGCTTCTTATTGGCACTTGTCCTCTCCTTTGTACATGTAGCCACCTGATGATATACATCAAAAGGGGTGAGATAGAAGCCCAGTAAGAGGATAGATAATAACAATATAGAATTGGGTGATCATAATCATAACATGGTAAAAAGATCATGAACATGAGAGGAAGCATATATAAGACTTGAAATGTGGCAATGCATAAAAATGAAACATCATGTCTTAGTGGTTAACTACCACAAATAATTGTGAACTAAGCTAGAATCTTGTCCACACATAATTTCACATTTACTCATGAGATTCAACACTTTACCCAATGCATTGGAGTTCTGTATAATTCCGAGCGCACCCGTTATATTTAAACATTCTTATTGCGCTATATAATTCCGGGCGCACCCATCACATCATAACATTATAATTTATCATGCATGACACAATGAAAATATAACATAAATAAACATAATTAACCCATGAAAAGGAATGAGTTTCATCTCATAAAAACACATTTATAAACATTGGGTTCCCAAAACAAAGAGGGAATAACATACTTGATACAAGAACCATCAACCATGAATGTGAGGTAAAAGTTCAGTTCTTAAAAGAAGAGTTCTTTTGGAAAACATTTGGATTGACATAAACTTCATTAGAAAACATTTATATCCCAGAAAAGGAAATACAATGATGAAAAAATGATCTTTAAGGAGTGACCATATCAAAAAAGGAGTGAAAGAGGGAGAACCCGAAGGATGAAAGTTGGGTTCGAGAATTTCCCCTTTCCTTGTACCCGAATGCTTCTTTCTCTTTAATGTCCTGTATAATGACATTAAATTCATTAATTAAAATCCCAAACCTTGTTTAAATTAATATGGTTCATTATGATTTCATTAATTGATTTTATGTGCCTTTGTATGAGTTATAGAGTTTAAAAACATTATTCGGGAATGTTTGTTTTTATGGTTTTCTTGAGTGGTTCACTTGTATTCTTAAATTGAAGTTTGGGTAGAACATGGATAAACATCCAGAACTGGTATTACATTTTATTAATGATATTACAGGAGTTTTAATGATTTTATAATGTATTATATTAGATCCATGTGGATGAATCATTAGATAAGAATTAAATGATGATTATTTGGGTTAATTTGAGTGATTTTTCGATCATAATGAACTTGTTTTATTTTATCACTAGAAATATGGTCATAAGTTATTTCCAGAACTTGATATAGGATATAATAAATATAAAATATTCTGGTTCAACCATAAAAATGGTTTCATGACCATATCTGAAGGTATAAATGGAAGAAGAAAACATGTCATTTTTTGAAGGTGATAAATTAACACCTCACGAACAACGTTCCCTTTAATAAAATTAAAGAGGGAAAGGGGGTTGGATGATATAATATCCCATTATCATCATAAAATTCCATTAAATGTATAATAATGGATTTAAAATACCATTTGGATGAAGATATGTGGTGAGAGATCAAGAAATGAACTTGAACTTGAAATGAAATTAAAGGAGAAGAGGGAGAGAAATTACCTCTTAAATCCTCCTCTTGAGATTCTCCTTAAGGAAGCTAGGATTGGTCTTTTGATGAGACCAGTAGCTCTTTGAAGTGAGAGAGGGGCTAGGGAGGATGTTTGGGTAGAGTTTAGAGAAGGATTGGAGCTTGATAGGTGTGAGGAAATGAGGGAGTGGAAATCCTTTTTTTTATTTTCAATAGCCGGTTTAATGGGTTCCGGTGCCCAAGAATACAACCACAACATAAACCCAGAAACAACAATCAACACACTAAAAACATCTGTAAAAATCATCAAATGTGTACTCCTCTCCGCATCCCCTGCCAGACTCATCTTCTCCAGTGGCCGAGGCTATTTCCGAACCTGGTGTCCTCCAATACTGAGGACTTTGCACCCGATTCCTGAGAAGTTCCAGAACAGGGTCTGGTGAAATCCTCTCAGTCACAATGATGTTCGCAAAAGACACAGCGACCTTGCCTTTCTTCCTAGATGCTGAACGAGTCTGCATAGGCCACGGGAGATAGGAGTAATCCTTCCTTGACCGATGTCTTATTGTGGGTGAACCAGGCCCTCCGACTAGAAAAGAGGTTTGCTCACTCTGTACCACCTCACTAAACAAGCAGTCACTTGTTCCACTAAACTTCTCTTTCCCTCCCAAAGGGAACTCCCTTCCTTTGTCATCCTGACCCGTAGTAGGGTTCTCCATCACCGGCAGAAGCACCCCCACTGAAACACCTTCATCCACTATTGCCGCAGGGACTGCTTCCAGGCCCTGCTCAACCTGGCTCTCATCAGCTCCCACCACATTGGAGTTTCTGGTTTCAGTGAAAACAGCCAAGGATGATCCCTCCAACCCCAGTCCCCTGTCACCCTCTTGCATAACCTCCATAGCCTCCATTCTGACCAAGCCAACTTCAGTCTCCAAACCTCCAGCCAACTGATCCTCTAAGGCCCTGTCACCATTCTCCTTACCTGCAAAATCATTCTCTTCCAGGCATTCAGATCGACCATCCTTGGCAATGATAGAGAATCTATTACTCAAAGGTATAAAGGGGGGAGCCATAGGATCCAATCCCCCGGATTCCTTCGAACAATCCAAATTCGGATGACTACCTGGCCCCTTCCCATCCAAAGAACCAGGACCCGAATCACCCTCCAGAATTGCCTTACCAGTCCTGACTGATTCACCATCCAGTGTCACCGAATCCACCCCAGAGCATTCTCCTCTGGTAGCCGGCTCCATTGGTCTCGAGGGAGAACCCTCCTCAACCTGCAAACAGTTATTTCCCTTCAAGGCCGGTGGGATATATTTCCCTTTACCATCTCCCTTGGTCGACCGAGGAGGAAGTCCCCTACGGCAGACCTCGGTCGAGTGCCCTAACCTCCTTCAAGACCCACAGAAATCAATCCAATCTTCATAAATCACCCGCTGTTTACAGCGGTACTCTTCACCGATCGTGACAAAAACATACTCAAAGGGAGATCTAGATGCGTCTATCTCAACACAAACACAAGGATTCACTGGATGACAGAGAACTTCAGTTCGACTATCCGCGCAAAGGAATCTACCTACCATATTTCCAAGCATTCGGATAATTGCAGGGTTCTGGAACAGTAAGGGAAGCTTGGGAAAACTTACCCAAACTGCGATTGAAGGTGAGTCCCTTTTCATGTGCAGGTCGAAAGACCACCGCAGCAGCAGAAAACAGGATCCCTTGTAAAAACGAGGTGCGCTTGACCATTCTTTTATCAAATCAGCCTCCGTCTCGAAGCGAACCATTATCTACCTATTGTCGAGTAAACCCACCACCGCTCGTTCTTAGAGATCCCAAGAACCGAAAACGAAACGATCAAACTCATCAACCGAGGGCCTCTTGTCCTTGAAGCGGGCAACAAGAGTGAGATTCAATAGGTTGGTCGACTCAGAAAACTCCATCGAGGATAAAGGAAGATTCGGGACCCCGTCCACCAGATCCGGGACCTTAGGGTTTAAAGCCACATTCGGGAAGGAAGGGAGGAACTCCGGGTTAGAGAAAGGTTGGAAGGCCCTCGCCCTCCTAAGATACGACGATTCTCCCTCCCCCATCGAAGGGGGAGGGACCGGCACAGAGGCCGCCGTCATCACCTACAGAGGGGATTCATCGGGAGACCTCCGCCCTAGATTCCCTCTTGAGGAAATGAGGGAGTGAAGGGTGGTTTTTATAGCGGAGGGGAGAGGGGTTTCCTTAATATAAAATTCATTAGTTTATTAATTTCCCCTAAGACAAGGAATAGTGAGTATTCAATGACCAATAATAGTAATTTTATCAAGTGATCCGGAACCAAGTGGGCTTACATCAGCAGAACATCACACATGACTCTATAATTAGCTTATTTAGCTTATTTTTGTAAATTACGCTATTTCACTATTCATAAAAAATTCAAGTATTTTTGAAAAATCTGAAAAATTTACCCCAACAATTTTTTGACGTGTAGAATCCAAAAATGAATTAAATTTTTCAAAAATAATTTTCTAAATATTATTAATTTAATATTTAATTAAAATCATAATTTACTTAAAAAACAATTTTTTTAGATTAAAACTGATTTTATAGTGCTTTCAAAAATTACGTAGGGTATTATAAAATTATATAAAAACTATAAGACATTTATTTGATAAATAATGAATAAATTTTAAGAAAATACATTTTTTTTAAATTTATTAATTAATTATATTTAATTATTTATGACTTACAAAATTCCAAAACGTTTACTAAGGTCAAGTTTTCACTTTCTAAGATGTCTAAATTTTATTTAATTATTCATGGGTAAAGTTACTATTATGTTGGATGATTTACTATTCATAAGGGCCATATTTATATTCATAAGGTTAGGTTACTATTCACAAGGGTATGTTACTATTCACTGAAAATTATTTTTGTTTCATTAGACTCCAAAAATCATCTTGAACACAACCGTGTATGTCAGATTTTCAAAATTCCAAACACAGAAGTGACAAACTTATGTTTAAAGGTCACTTATCACTTAGTATTTCATTATGTTGTGTTTTCATGTTATTTTATGACATAATTATAAGAAGGGAATTTCCATTGAAACTTTGGGTCGTTACACGTATATATACAATATACTTGTCAATTTACTATTTAACATTGATTAATAAAGTTAAATCACTTACCTTAGGCGGGTCAAGGGATTATCATACATGTTCTAACAATTCAAAATCCAAAATCATTTAATTAAGGAAATATTACCACTAAAAGGATCAAGCATAGGCACACCCCAATGGTGGCGCAAACACACATGTCAAATCTCTAAAGCTCAATTATGGATAACACCCTACTTGGGGTGATGGTCCTTATATATGTAACCACAAATGACGAATAACATATATGGCATGGTTCTTAGAACATGATTCTAATGACTATAAAAAAGGCATATAAATTCAAAAAATGACGCTCGATGAAATCGGCACACCCCCACTGCAATTTATAAAATGACGAATCTTAAGGAGTGAGTTACCAACCCCATACTCATATGTATCTCTTCAACTAGTATCAACCTCTAACTTTTCCCAAATTGGAAGAGATCTGAAAAATGGATCAATGCTCTGAAAATAGGGCATATGATCCTACATCTAAATAGTACCATTGATAGGAAATATAATGACAAAAGATTAAAAATGAATCGAGTACTTACCAGTACAAATCTAATGTGATAAACAATGATCAAATTGGACTCCGGACGGATTCTCAAGGTCAATTCCTAGAATAGATGTATTTTGGATTCAAAAAGGGACAAAATTGGGTTGTTGTATGCTAGAAAACAAAATGGGAGGAAGTGTTTCATTTAATTATAATTTTAAGTATAAATTTATAAATTCACCCGAAAATAGCATTCATATGATTTAGCCACATGGTTTGGCCAAACCACGCACAAACCATGAATGGTCAGATATAGGAAGGGGAATGCTACATGGTTAGGCTGCATGGTTAGGGAAACCATGCGCTAACCATGAAAAATTCCTCTTCACTTTTTCTATCGCATTTTTCATAGCCACGCAACCCAAATCGATTGGTTAGGGAAAACCATGCACCCTGCTTCTTCTCTATGTATATCCCTTCATGGTTAAAAATAACTATACAGAATACCCCATAAAGTTTAATCTAACATTGAGACATACCTTTTCACCCCTAAAATAGGGCTCCGAGCTCCGAACAAGCCTTGGACACCCCTAATACCTTCATGAACTCATTATGCACCCATATTAAGTCCATAAAAGATAATTAGATCAAAATTTAAAGGATACATACCTGAGTTAAAACTGGGTTCTTACCGTCTTCCCCACTTAATGGAACTTATCCCTAAGTTCACCTTCCAAGGGAGGTGAAACATTGTCTGAGAACAACTCTTTCCACTGGTCATGTACGTCGACCTCCCACTCCCAAGTCTCATCTTGTACATGTTCATTCTTCCATAACACTTATACCGGATTGACAGACCATCCTTGTAGAGCCTTAATTCTTTAGTCGATGATGCATATAAGATACTCCTCAAAAGAAGCATCAACATCTAGATCAACTTCCTCAGGATCAAAATTATGAGATGGGTCAGCATGATACTGAAGAACCCATGAAATGTGCATGACTTTGTGCATGGTACGGTACCTCTGAGGTAGTAGTTACTGATAGGATACCATCTTAACTCTCTCCAAAATCCCAAACTGCTCAAAAAAGTGTGGGAATGGCTTCCATTACCTCTCTATCAGTTTTTCCCTAGCCTGTATGACACCCATAGGAAAACACGATCCCCAACCTTGAACACCAGAGGTCATCGATGGTGATTAGCATAATATTTATGTCTAGACTGAGTAGTATATATACGTTTCTTTATTAACTAAACCTTCTCTGAAGTCTCATGCATGATATTAGGACCTAGTAGGACTACCTCTCCTACCTCTAGCCAGCATAGGGGTGAATATAAAGGCCTCCCATAAAAGGCCACAAAAATAGACATCTGAATTGTCTCCTGGAATATATTATTATAGGTGAAATCAACGATAGGGATATGCTTCTCTTAATAACCATTTAAATTATGGAAACATTCCAGGAGTATGTCCTCTAGAACTGGTATCATCTATTCTGACTGTCCATTGGTCTAAGGATGAAAATTTGTGCTCAAAAGAACTAGTGTACCCATAGATTTTTGTAACCCCTATAAAAACCATGACATGAAATGATCATCCCTATCTAAAACAATATTATGAGGGACCCTGTGTATTCATATGATCAAAGTTACGTACAATTTTCCTAGATTATCAATTGATAATGTCTCCCAAATATAAAGGAAGTGGATTTCTTTCATCAATCAGTCAATGACTACCCATACAGTGTTTCCACCCCTAGGAAACCTAGGTAAGACAACTACAAAGTCCATAGAAACATCTTCTCATTTCCATTCTAGGACTAGAAGTGGCTCTAACAAGCCAATAGGTCACTGGTGCTCCACCTTCACCTACTGATAAGTGGAACACTAAGTGATCAATCCTACTATCTAACATTTCATCCCAGGACACCAATACTAGAATCTCATGTCTCGATGCATTTTAGAGATTCCTAGAATAACTACCCACTAAGAAGCATGAGACTCTCACATAAACTCATATATTATATATTTCGGAACCCATACACATCCATGTATATTTAGGATTTCATCCTTGTCCATAGACTAATCTGGTGGTGGTTCATCTCTTGTAATACTCTCAGGGAGAACCAAGCCCTCAGGATCTAAAAAATGCCTATTCTTCACCTTCTTAAGGAAGGAATAGGTAACTATCAAGGATGAGAGGTAAAAATTATCATGATTTTTGTAAAAATCTATATTAGTCTTAGAAAATAGGGCCATTAATTTCCATTCATCACAGGCTTCTCGTACATCTTGTGCCTGAGTTTTCCGACATAGTACATTAGTTACTATATTGTCATTTCAAGGAATATAGGCAAGATCAAAATCAAAGTACTGAAGATATTCAACCCATCTTCACAATATAATATTAAATTCATTAAATTTAAATATATATTTGAGGTTCTTGTGGTTCGTATACCCTAAAAAGTGCTCACCCAAAAGATTATGTATCCAGCAACATAAGGCATGGACAACTGCTGCTAACTCAAGGTCATGCATCGGGTAATTTCAATCATGAGGCCTCAACTAATGAGATCTATATGCAATGACTCTGCCTTACTACATCATCGCTACTCCTAGGATGATGTTGGATTCATCAAATAACACTATATACCCTATTCTAGGCTCTAGAAGAATCATAGTAGGTGTCAAGAGAAGCCTCCCTTTCAGCCCTTGAAAGGATTTCTCACACACTTCTGACCATAGGAACTTAGAACACTTATTTGTAAGACTCGTAAGAGGTGAATAAAGGTGTGATAATTCCTATATTAAAATCATATAATATCCACCTAGTCCCATGAAAATCCATATATCAAACACATTCTTGGGTTTCTCCCAGGAAACCACAGCACTCACCTTCTCTGGGTCAATAGAGACTCCTGATTCTAAGATAATATGACCTAAGAAGTGACATTTTTCGATCCATAAGTGTCACTTATCAAACTTTTCATAAAGATAATGCTCTCTCAATATACTCAAAATGATCTCAAGGTGCTTATCATGATCACTAAGAGTGTGAGAGTAAACCAAGATGTCATCTTGAAATACCATGATAAAAGAATTCAGATAGGGATGGAAATCACTCTTCATTAGAGCTATGAAAATAGTGATCATGTTCATAAGACCGAAAGACATAATAAGGTACTCATACAGACCATGCCTTCTATATAAAGTTGTACAAGTTATGTTTGATGTCCTGACTCATGCCTGATGATAGCTCGATCTTAAGTCAATCTAAGAGAAGACACTAGATCCTCAGAGCTGGTAAAAGAGACCATCTATTCAAGGTAGTGGATATTGGTTCTTGAATGTAAGACGGTTTAACTATTTTTAATCCACACATAGATGAAGGGTCTCATCCTCCTTCTTGGAAAAAATCATGGACGAACCACAAGACCCTGAGCTCTACGAAGCTCCATGCTCCGTGAGACCTTGAGTTCCACGAGCCCCATGCTCAATGAGACCCTGAGCTCTGTGAAGACCCATGCTTCCCGAGACCCTGATCTCTATGAAGCTCCATTATTTGTGATACCCTAAGCTCTATGAACCCCATTCCTTTTCAAATCCATATCCTTCACGAAGATCTTACCTTCGTGCCCACTGGTCTATACCGCAGGGGATGCGCCCTCGCATCCCTGCTTGGGATTAGTGTCGGGATTCAGTCCCAGCCATCTAGACTGGCCCCTTCACTCCCATCACATGAACCCCATAAAAAATGGAGAGTCACACCACAAAAATTTCAGGCTGGAATTATGACATTTTACCTTGATCCCTTATGCACACCCCACTTCCACCTATGGAATACCATAGTTTTAGACACTCATCCACTCCTTGAAACACCTTGGATTGACCTACTTCTCTTGGTCCCTTTCCCATGTTGTGAGTTGAGATCCTCATCTTGGATTCCCTAAGTACCTTGAGTCGATCCATTCCTCAAGAGACTCCTCCAAACCTCATCACCTGACTCCTATTCTAGGTCGATCTATAAAAGGACACTCTTGCATATATCCCAAAACCATCCATTTTTAGGTTCCTTATGCCTATATTTCCTCACTATATGACTTTAAACTATATAATTCCTTATAATTAAATAATAGGATTCCTCTTTTTCCAAATAAGAGATGTACTATGTGACAATAATAAGATTCCTCATGTCATGATCATAGTGGCATAATTTCAAGAGTGTTGGAATCCGTTCAAACATTCCATCACTCCACCTCATGCTTTGTGTGTCCTTTATTTGGATCTTCATCCTTTTTCACATATGAAGGGACCCCAAATGTAATGGATGCTCGACCCCATGGCTCTCTTACCATCATGGGCCAATGCCTCAGAATACATTGGACAACACTTCGAGTTAGGTCTTGTGTATAAAACACGGTCAGCAATCGACCCTTGTTTTCTTGTCTCCATTTCAAACTAATGCAATACAGATATTATGTTTCAAACATGTTCAATAGTTATCCTCCATCATCATGCCACCCCCACTATGTTCCAAATGTCGGGTATGTGATTCACACTTATCATCTCCCTTTGTTCGGATCAATTCCAATTCCCTTGGCATTATCCCACTTGTGCACTAGAACATAGGTCTAGTCCCCAATTATATGCCTCAACCCACCAATGATTTGGGATTCCCTTATTGAAAAACAAGAGGAAGATATTACAGGCTACTTCTATGAAAATCTCCATCCACCATTGTCGCTCCTTAGAGGCATCTGAGTTGTGTCCATGCGTATGCCCCATCCACTATTTCCACTCCTTAGTGGAATCCAAGATGCTTTCATGTGTAATCCCCATCCACCATTACTGCTTCTTAGTGGCACTTAGGTTGTTTCTATGCATAATCCTCATTCACTATTTCTACTCCATAGTGGCACCTGAGTAGATTCCATGAATAAGTACCATTCACCATTGCTTCTCCTTAGTGGAACTTGGGTAGATTCCACACATATGACTCGTATTTAATTGCTGCTCATAACAGTACCCGGGCTGATTCCATGCGTAAGCCCCGCTCCATTCCTCACAGTCACACCTTTACACCATGATCGTTTAGTCTATTGTTGCCTCTTGTTTCTCACACTGAGTATGTCTCACGTGAGCATAGAGTAAATAGTTACCATGAAATCCTCTTTGGGTCACCTTAGTGTGTAATTACCATGCCTCTCTTAGTCGAACTACATGGACTTTGATCTTTTCCATTTCTAGGAAATGTACATAGGAAGCCTCTATGAGGTTCAATCCCATCACCCATCAGTCCCGACCACTTCACGTCGGCTCACCCTCATCCCACATGATGTCAAACTGTATTACCCTTTCCTCTGACATGACATTAAACCGTATGCTATCGAACTAAATTTGTTTTGATCCTTACCCTCTCTAGGAAAGGTATGTAGGAATCCCCCCTGCAGTTCAACCCCAAACACTAGTAAACTTCAGTATCTCCTTTTTTGGGACCCACATCCTTAGTCTTCCCCTTAGTGGTTCCACACTAGTTCCCAGGAATAGAACCATGCATAAACACCCACACTCAACCCATACTCCTCCAACCAAGAGTATCTCTCTTGTGATGGCTGCTAACCATGTGTAATTCCCAACATGTTGTTGGGTTGTTGTCCTTTGTGTACACCCCAATACTATTCCCCCCATGCTGAACTAAGTGGACTTTGATCGTTGCCCTTTTTTGAGAAAGGTACGTAGGAAGCCTCCCTGAGGTTAAATCCCATCACTCATATCTCATCCTAGTATCTCCCTTGAGCCTTTGTGTTTCAGGAAGGTCATGCCCCAACCCGGAGGTTCTACTTCCTTTGGGTCCCATCCATGTGTCCATTATCACGATCCACCTCCTCAGGTGACTCATCACCCTCATATTGAACAACGTGGTCTTTTATTCCCTACCATAGTGATATGTAAGAAACCTCTTCGAGGTTCAAGCCCAACATTGTCACCTTCGCACCGATCTGTGGTTCCATCCCCAATCATCCCATCCTTCGACTCTTTATCCATATCCATCCTGATTCCACCCGGGCCACCACATCCTAGTAAAATCATTCCATCCTCGGGCATCTAACCATGTGTAAGCCCCATTCATTTCATTGGTCCTTTATAGCACCTGGGACGCTAACCACATGTAAGCCTCAATATGTCTTCGGGTTATTGTCCATTGTGTACACCCTGATCTCATGATTTACCCTCTCGAACTATGTGGGTTTTGATCCCTTTCCTCTATATAGGGTATGTAGGAGGACTCCATGAGGTTTAATCCCTACCAATGGTAAACCTTGGCGTCCCCTTTGTTGGGACCCAATCATCCTCATATCTATCCTCATTGGGAGTATTGATCCACCCATCTAGTAAACCTCCCTGGTGCTCCCTCCTAGGGATGTACCCATCTGATCCACTCTCATCAGTGTTCCGATCAGTATGATATGTCTTCTCTATATGTTAAACTCACAAAAACCTCATGTTAAACATGGTAAGCTGAGAAAAACCTTGGATACATTCTTATGGAATACAATTCCCTGCATTCGGTGTGGGATTTCTCGGGATTCCATGCCTCGAGATGCCCTGTCATAAGGGGAAGAAATCCAGGTGTACCAGTGTTTCAACGTCCATACATGCCAAAGATGCCCAACGTAACTACTCCCCTGACTGAAGATTTTTTCTTTGACTTGACCCCATAGAATGTCTTGACAGAAGTAGTGTAATTAACCAGCTTCCACAATGATATGGAACCGAGAAGAGTTTCACGAACAACATCTTAATCTTTAAGGGAGACCTGAACTGGGTGACAAATTCCAAAGAGTGGTCCATGAAAGGAGAGAAAAAAATCCCATATCCCGTTTTGATTAAGTAGAAAACATCCCTAAATAAGAAACATATGTCACCCACCTTTGGAAAGCAGGAATTTCTGGAAACAATCAGCACGTCCTCAACAGATGGATGTGTGTGCCCCGACAAAAGTGTCAGAAACAAAGGATAAGTGGGAAACTTTTACAAGTATAATGAAACAGGAATAAAATACCTATTATCCAACCACAAACCATCCAGGAATAATTCCAAATAACCAAAAATTACAATTCTAAATTAAAATTTTAAAATCACATCAGCGAACCACCACCGTACCATGAGTCACAAAAACTATCATATCCAAATTCAAAATTAAAATAAAAGAGAAATTATGAACTATGAAAACATATCCTATGACTAATAATATCATTGATTGATCCACAATATCATCTATGAGCCAAGAAACCTAACACTTCATTACTTCTATCATCACTTACAATGCCGGTGAGAGCATCCCGTCGGAACGTCAGTCATCACAGAATGAATCATTGATGCACCAAACTGTCCATGATGAACAAGCATCTCATACAACCATTGAACCTATAAAGTGATTAATCATACGTATTTTGAGTTTCCTTGAACCCCATCAAGAACTTTCACATAACATCCCAAAACTTCCTTTCAAACCACCACACCGGATCGACTTGGAGAGGGGCAATAGAAGCTGAATCTAGAGAAGAGTTGAAAATGGATGGGGTTTTTTCAATGATCCTAGACCTTAACTAGGTCCTCATATACCTTCCTTCAAGACACCTCAAAGAAGCACAAAAAAATCCATCATTTTCGATAAAATAGATAACAAAAATCCAAAAGTAACAGCCCACATGAGAACAAATCTAGCTAAAAAATCCTTCTAAAACAAGTCCAAATGAATAATCATTAAAAGAAAAATGAAGAAACCAAATAAAATATGAAACACAAAACCATAAATAAAATCCACATGAATAGAATTGAACTCTTAACCACAATCATGAAAGTGAAAGAGAAAAGAAAATTTATAAAACTTCTTTATGTTAGGAATTAACACTTATTTCTTTTTAGTATGAGTATTTAACAAATAAACTATTGTTTTTATATTTTATATGTTATTTTATATGTTTGGAGAAAATTATGAAAGAGAATAATTTATTCCTTAAAAGATTCCACTGATGGGTGGTGAAAACACCTTCCCTTATATTTTAAACAAATATGTGGATAAAATCCTTTATCCTGTATGAAATATTTTTATATTTATCTTATTCTTAAAACATATTATAGAACTTGATGAATAATAAACCATGTGTACTGAATTCATTATCTTATATTGTTTATAAAACCTCTTTTTTAACAAAAAAACCTCTTATAATATAAAATATATGAGATGAAAATACACATTATTTACTTAGATCCATCATATCTTGATAAACTCTTATACATTCAAGTATTTTATGTAGCAAATACCTACTTTATATCTTACATATCAACTAAAATATTTATCATTTCATCAATTGATATTGAAATCCTGTATATTTACAACATTTATAAAGTATAAATTAGTATCATATGCCTTTCAAAAGTAAATAATTGATTTCTATAACATTGATACTTGACATGATCATTCCATAGAGTTTCCCAAACTCCTTTAGGTATTCTGAAAAATTCCATCCTATGGAATAATTGCTCCTCCTTTTGGATAACTATATGTCTCAATGAACTTGACTGGATACTAGAAGAAGATTTTGTGGACTTTCCAACTAACTTTTCTTATTTGGGTCAAAACATTTACCGACTTATATTGTCGACACAACACCAAAATCTAGACATTATCTTCTTAGTTCATCTATCCTTGACACTTTGAGAAAATAGGGTAAAAATTTCTTAAATTCATTAAAATTGTCAAAAAAAATCATCAATGATAATAAAATGAATTCCTTAACCAGAATAATTTTTAACAAAACCTTTATTCTCACCAAGTCCTTAACATATCCAATTATATTAAATATATGAGAAGAGACTAAAATTCATTAGGTTATTTTTCATCCAATTCCTTTCAAACCCTAATTAAATCATTTTATGATACTCATAATCATCTAGAGTTTAATTGTTGATCAACTTCAGTTTTTGGTTTATTGAAGAAGTTTTTTCTCTAACACATAGATTATTCCCTTAATAACTTTTCTTAAGAAACCAATCTAAGAAGTTTATTACAATACGCATCTCTTTTCTATAGGATTTATCTCAAAGTTAAGTTTACTAATAATGATTTTTTTCTCTACAACATTATATTTTATCAAATAAGTATCATGTTTTATAAATGTTTAATAAGGATATCTATTTAATGTGATCCCACTAAAAAATAACCCCTTTAGAATCACACCATATCCATTAGTGTTCCAAGATCCATATTTCACTAATAAATGAGTCTTTTATAGAACTCCTCTCACCACATAGATATTTCGATAGAAAATAATCCCAATCATATCATATATGATTATTAGATAGTTTAGCGAACAACACTTTGGCCAATTCATCATATGGATAAACCCAACTCTATTCCTCCAGTATCCTAACACTTATAGTTTCTGAACTAAGTGTAGCCCAAATCTCACAATGGAATTTGGAAACCTAATTATTAAGGTCAGACATTTCTACCATACCTTACACAAGGTAACCTATGGGAATACTACCATGGTAGGTAGAACAATGGTTGTAGGGTAGCTTACTATCACAATCTTAATTGTACCATGGTAATAGTTTAACCCGTGTTATCCTAGATCTGTGGTCAACATCGACCATGGTTGTAGGCCCACCTAAAACCACAATCAAGTGTGTATGTAGTAGTAGTAGGATGTGATAATATTTATAGTTTTCAAATAAATTAATGGTAAGGTCGTAAGAAATACCTACGACCATAACCCACATGGTCGTGGCTATATCTTGGACTATGACCATGGTGAACATAGAGAACGGTTGTAGGTCCCCAACCATGGTATTTTTTATTTTTTAAAAGTATAATAATTATAATTTTATATAATTATATAAAATTATATATATATATATATATATAATTTGTCACAACTTGGTGGTATAAGAATATAGAAATACAGAGGAAGTTGTGTGATCGAACCTCCACGGCTATTTTTTATTTTTATTTCAATGGCTATTTCCATAGTCACAGATTGTGGGCATATTCCATACCCTATTATAATGGAAATAAGGCCCAAATTAAACATAAATCATGGATACATCCTATAGAAATGGTCCTTAGGCATATTTTTTTGGTTTTGGCCCATGAAAATAGACCCATTTTATAGTAGTGGCACTCTACTTTGAAAAAACCTATCTGGTTGGTTGATTGGGATCTTGATGTGTGTTTTCTATGGAAGGAATATAACACTTTGTATTTTTTAAGGGGATTAATTCTCACCAACTTATATTAGGTTATTCCCTATACATGTATTCATGATTTTTTATATTTAGTTTTAGAATCATATTCCTTCCACTATACCAATATATTCAAACCATATTGATGTGTACCTTCTTACATAACTCATAACTTGTGTAACTTACCCAAGTAAAAAGTCTATTATATTTACACATATCCAAATTTATAATATTAATAAGTTATATAAAACTCTTTTATGTAATTTTTTATAATTATATTAAATCAATAATCTGGGAAAGATTAAGCTTAGAGCTATAAATAGACAACCCTTACTTTTCAAGAACAAGGCATAGGCCTCCAAACTAGTGGAAATTCTAACCTGATGTCCCTCTAACCAAGGATAATTTACCCAATATAGATTTCTATTCCATTAAAATTCTAACACCTAATATGTATAAATCATAATTAACTATTTAATTCAAGATCAAAACACAATAAAATCTAGATTCAAGGTAGAAGAAAACTAAACTCATTATAATACCTAGCATGTATCTATTTATAATCATGTATAACAATCACTAGTAGGGGTTTAAAATTTTAAACTAAATCATAAAACCATTAATAATATAAAAATTGTATTCATGAATAATAAATAAGGGAATAAATTTTAAATAAATTAATAATTCATTATTTAAACATGAGATAAACTATTTATGAAGAATTAATAAATAAAATATGAATATAAACACTTTATAATTTAGCTATTCATTATGAACAATCCATAATATTTAATATAAATGTTTTATATTCATTTCATAATATGAACTCTTTCATATTATTCATTATATGACAATTCAATTTAAAAATGCAATATTTTATGAAATATAAACATTTTATATTTCAATTTATATAATTTAAACATTTTACATAATTTAAATATCACATAATTAACTTTTTTTAAACCTTGATCAAATCAATCATTAAAACTCATTTGATACTCTCTAAATAATATCTCAAATAAGGCCTTTAATTTGAACATTTCAAATTAATTGATTATGAGAAATTCGTAATTAAATAAAAATTATTTTATATACTGCCTTATTTTTCAATTTATAAACACTTTATAAATTACCCTTATAATTTATAAATAAACACTTTATTTATAAATTACAAGTAACACTATATAATTTAAAATGTATTTTACTATTAAAACTTAATATTATGAAATATTTATTAATAAAATTTTTATAAACATTTAATTAATTAATTATAAACAATTTATTATTAATTAATTTATAAATTAATAAATATACCAAAATACATTTTATTTAAATTTATAAAAAAATTATAAATTATATAATTCAATTCAAAATTTAATTTCAAGAAAAATAATTTTTTTCCTCAAAACAAATTTAACAATTGGAATAAATCACATAATATGATTGATAGGATTGCATCACTTAAATGGTTTAAGTATTATCAGTAATATTTTATGACTAATAGTCTTATCACTACTTATGATAAGTGGTATAAATAAGGGTTATCCACTCCCATAATAAAGGCAATGGCTCTTACACATGGGGTATTACCATTAGGTATGACCAGTATTACCCTTACATATCAATCATATTTTATAATTTCCATTGATATTGTAGAGGTGATATGATGAACTGTATTTGAAACCATGACATGGCGCTATCATTGAATGTGATATCATAATTTCAAGTTATATGAGTAATGCACATGAGGAATTTTTAATAAGGTTTTTACCATGATATCTCATGTCATAAGCCATAACTTAACCAAGAAAAAACAAAAAATCCAATCATATTTAATTATAATAAATATGATAAGGAAAATGACTTAAAAAACTTTCACTTACAAAATGATTTTATTAATAAAATTCATGGTAAATCTTTTATTCCATTTTTGGGTTTTAAAGGATATAAAAACACTTTTTAAACATAGCGGAAGTAATATAGAAACTCAAATATAAGATCGGTCATTCTAAATAAATGAAGTCACACATACTTTAAATGAATAAACTTGATAATTTATACCTTACACCATTGATAACAACAAAAATAATATTCATTTATTCTTGATAAATATCATAGTTGATGCATCTAAAAGATATTCCTCCTCCAGAGGTATCCACGGGCTGAAAGAATCACTTGATGTTCAAGTGGGTTTCATATTCTCACCATGGTGTACTAACTCCTCATTAAGTAAATGTGGAAGAAGAGCTCTTTGGAATGAGGGTGTATCAGTCAAGGATTGGGTAGGATTTAACACTCACCATGTCATAGAGAATTCCCCTTTATAAATCCCTCAAGTATGTTCTTCAAGAGGACATGCATTTACTCATGAATTATAACACATGAGTAATTGATACCCAACAAGTTTATGCAACCATTTCATGAATATATAAAACTCTCAACCATTTAATCATATGAAATGTTTCACAAATAATAGGTTTTGTGTAAGGTACTCTCGAGTAATAACAATTTCTATTTGGTCACTCATAAATCCTGGCATGCTAAATCGTATGATACCAAATGATTCAACTTATAACACTAACATATGATATATCCAACCATACCTTTGAATTAGATAAAAATAGTATCATGATAACATGATTTATGATATCCCATAATTTTATAATATGGCATAGACAAATTAATCACATGCATAATGGATTTAGGGAATATCTCCTTCAAATATGTGAAATTTATTATAACCCAGTGGTAAGCATCTATGTTTCTAAGAATTTAGCATAATTTTGGGAAAAATTCACTCTTGAGAGATGAGTTTGATGGTGAAGTAGGTCACAGTGACATGTGAAATAAGGTAGTTATTTTTTAATGTTGGAAAATTAAGGAGATTTTTATTTTTGAAAATTTTATTTTAGACTAGGCAAGATATTTATGCGTGATTAGATCGGTGATTTTTTAACTTTTATTTTTATTATTTGATATGACCAAGGATATTTCTTATGTTTTTTTTAATTTTATTAGGATTTTAATGGTTTCAGTCAAGGGTAATTTTATGTGTGTATATTTTTTGATAATTTTTTATAGTTATATAGTTAATTTTATATTCTTTTCATAACTAATTTGTGTGATTTTGGTTTTTTTAGGTTTTCCCATTATCAACCTTTGGAGGGGAAATGTGAAAAATAAATCAAAAGTTATAAATTCAAAGTTTTAGAGTACTGTTTTATAACTCAACCTTTTAAGTATAAAATATTGGTTCAAATTTGAATAAATTCACACGGGGTTGTGCTAGTTTTATAGTGGTAATTTTGAATCAATTGGTTATTACTCACAGCTTTATGAGAAAACATATTTGGCTGAAGGATATGAAATTTGAAATGGGTACATGCCACTTTAGAACAATGTAATTTTGGTAATATTAAAATTCATTCAAATCATTTTTTATGGAAGAACAATGGAGAAAGGATAAGAGTTACAATCATTTCATAATATCGAGTCATTGGAGGTGAACTGACACCAATGGAAAAGTGGATTCAATGATGTAGAATTTTCATGAAGGAAAAGATGACCTTGAATTATAATTTATTTTTTATATCTCTTCTCTTATCCACATTGATGGTTGGATAATCCATTCTATATTGGTGATATAATGAAACTCAATGAATTATTTCTTTATGGTTAAAAAATATTTATATTTTATTATTAAAATTATTTTTTCCAAAGTTATATTGAGGATATACTATGGTTTATTTTCACATAAAGAAATATTTTAAATATGTTTTAATGAGATCAATTATTTTTAATTCTAAATTTTGATACTTAATAAATACTATGAAACTAAGTTTAAGTTGTCAAGAATCTTCAGTATAGTGGGAATCAATCCCATTTATCTCCTTTCATGTATATAATTGGGAATTCATATACAAGGATAAAAATATTATTTGAATAATTAGAGGATTAATAAATTTAGTGAAATAAGAAGCCTCAACGTTTCTCTTCTCCTCATATTTCTTATGTTTCTTGCATTCTTCAAACAAAAAATTATAAAATCCAACACTTGAAAATTAGTTTCACACAAACATTAACACCAAAAAATATTTCCTTATGGTTTGAACCCAAAATCCCACAATACAATCAAGTATTAAATGAATATCATTTTATAAATTTCTAAACTTCTGTGTGTGACTGTGATGGTTGAACCACACCTCAGCCTCTAAAAATTTCATTTTAAATATTAGAATAAATTTAAATAACTTCATAGATAACTTGATAGTCTCAGGTGAAGACTATCTAAAGTCTTTATGTTTTTTCCCACCTACTTTTCTCCCATATTTTTTAATATTCCTTTTTATTTCCCTTTCATTACCTTTGATATACTATCTATTAATATGACTTCTTGTAGATTCCTTTCCTTTTTATCATGTGTTCTTTTTTATAATTACAATAGATGAGAAATCAAAGAAAATGGTAAGATATATTTTATAAAAGATAATTAACTTAATCATGACTAATTATTTACTATCAAATTACTTTTAATTTTAATATAACATGTCTTATGATCAACAATTAAGGGGGTGTTTTTGATTCATTCTTTGAATACCCTCAATTTTTCTCATGGTTTTGGTAATCAAAATACATTATTATATATCTCTAATAAGTTAAATTTGAATAATTTTAGAATGTAAATCACCTTTACATAAATAAATTTTAGCTATCTAGAATCTTACTAAGAATAAACTCTGCCAAACTTCAAGATTTTATACCATTTCAAGATTAAATAGAGTAAATATCATTAAAATTAATCATCCTACTAAAAAGAATAAATATCATACTGTAAACTTATCTATGAGAAATCATTGAAACTTCAAATATTAGGAAAACTCTATTTGATAGGATTTACCTCTCAGGGATCAAAACCATCACATTAAGGTTAAAAAATGTTTTTTAAATATAATGTATATTGTTTTATTATTCAATAGCTATATAAGATGAAAAATATAATGTAAAAGTAAACTATAAATCCCAAATCTATCATAAAGTATTTTTTGAAAATAATTAATAATTTATGCTTTTTTAAACTTCAATGTGACAATAAATAATTTCTACAATAGTAATATTTAGATGGTTATATAAAGGATCAAGCTGATCATTTTATAGAAAAGTTTTATTGCAACAACCTTATATGTGTAATCCCTTCATCACTTACTTTCCATTATTTTTAATAAAGGAGTATTTATTGAGGAATAATTAAAAGTAAATAATTTTTATACATATAAATTAATTATCCCTTACTAGTATATATAGGATAAATAAGGATTACTTATCATGAACTCATTTAACAATAATTATGTTGTTTATATTCCACTTTTATATTGATTTTTATCCTACCAACTATTATATTATACCATTTTTTAAACTAAGGTTATCTATTTTATGAATACATATTAATCTAAAGTATTTCCATTCAAATTTTAAACTCTCTGCTTTAATTTTTTTTCAAAAAATAAATTATTTATAATTTTTGAAAAATATTCCAATTAAATTCCAAAGGTTTTTCTTTTTCAAGGTTTTTCAATTCAAGCCCTCTTAAAATCTTATTATCATGAAACATAAAACTATAATAGTCAATAAATCTTATAAAGAGAGAGACCCTTCTAAAAATTTACCTTTTATCGATGTGAATAAATAGTTGTGTGTAACATTGGTGAACTAATCATTTGAAATAGATTATCCTCCACACTAGAAGTAAATCAACTAAATTTTTATGTGTTGTTTGAGGTTTTTTTATTTCTTCAAGAAAACATAACAAGAATTTATCACATGTTCTTGTTAAATTTGTGGATAATATATTATAAAATATTAAGGGAATTGGTTAAGTTAAAATTGAATTGAAATTTTCATCATCCCAATTCACCCCCTCTGTGATAGATCTCATATATTTGGTACCTGTATAAATCCACCGACATCCTTTTCTAGTGAAAGAATGTGTTTTTCATAAAAATAGCATCATTAGAGACTTTTTTTATCTTGAAAGTGTCACTGAATTTCAAAACATTTGAAAAACTAGTATTCTTATCATCATGTGTAATGCTCTAAATTGAACTTTATTTTATATCATTTTTAGTACTTCCAAGTTTATCTTGAATCTATTGGATCATAATTTTAGTTAAACAATGCTTGTGTAAGTACCAACAATTGATCATAATTCATATTTGATAAGAATTATCTAAATTATTTTATTCAGTGACAATTGATATGTAATATATTTTTCCTTAATGAGATAAATTCTCTCACAAATTTTCAAAACAAATCCTTTTATGATAAGTCTGTTTGATCTTGTGATCAAACATTGGTATTTAACATGATACCATGCTCCTTTATTGAATTAGAAATATGCTTATTTATGTTGAAGGTGTCACATAGTCCCAAAAAGTTTGAAAATGGATATTAGTATCTCTATGAGTAATTATCTAAATTAAAATTTATTATAGATCATTTATAGAACCCCAAAGTTTATCTTGAAGCTATTAACCTTTATCGGTGGTTAAACAATTATTATGGAAGCATCATTGATCAATTGTGACCTATGATCAAAGATAAGTTTATGTACTAGTAAATTCAATGGAAATGAATAAGTGATATTTTATTTGTTAGTTAGAATCATGTATTCACATATTAAAAATTGAATACTTCTATGATAATTATGTTTGGTCTTATGATCAAACATCAATAGTTCAATTGATACGAAACACATTGATCGAGTGAGATACACACTTATTCCACACTGCTTAATCAAGTGAGACATAGGTTTGAAATTTATGAATATCTATAATATTCCAAACACACATAAAAATTAAATTATTTAGATAATAAAGTTTCACAAAAACTGTAGTCATGTGCATCAAATATTTTCTAAAAAATGGTTTCAAAATTGGGAATATTTAAGTTATGTAAAGAACTGTGATCATAAATCATATATAAAATTTATGAGTGTTTTTTTTAGTGATTCCACATCCACAACCATTTTAAGTTAGTGTGAACCTATTTTCCAAATGCAGGTGGTCATTGGGGATTTACCAAAAATTCTTTTGAAATTTGCATTGGTTGAAAGGATGAGAGGTTGAACTCATATCACCCTTTAGGGGGGATTATTTCCTACTTTAGGACACTCCTATAGATTAAATATATGTTTATAAATCCTTCCCAAATCCTAGTATAGGACCAATAACCTATATGCTAGTGATTTGATCAAAAAGATGCATCAAAGTGAACACTTGTATATATCATAGGTTCTCCATTGATGGTTCCATCTGTATATATTAGAGGGAATCCATAGATAGTAACATTTTTATATATCAAATTTTCTCCATAGATGGTACTATATGTATATATCTTAGGTTCTCTATATTTTTTATCATTTACTGATGATCTGGTTAAAATGCACACTAATGGGCACTCTATATTTTATCTGAGTATAGGTAGGTGATAGGTTTTCATGATATTGGGATTGGGCCCATAATATGGGATTCCAATGTATCCCTATAAATATAATCAGAACCTGCATAGTTTTGTTCCACTTAATGGGATACATCATACCTTTTAGAGTTTTTTTGATAAGGTTCATTGTGGTTCCCTTTAAATTAATTTATCCATAAACACTTTTAATTATTTTAAATCCATACAGAGTGAACTATTAATTTAAAATTTCTTAGTAATGTTTGGTGTCATAATTATGCATGAATAGGCCTTTTTTTGTTATTTCTGTTAGTAACTAGATAGGATAAGGTGTGATGGAATCATAGGGGAATATGTACCTAGTGAGAAAGGATTATATGGTTCATTAGGGAATATGGCCCAATGAGAATGAGTTATATGGCCCAAAATTAATATATCCTAGTGGGGATATGGGTTTCATGGGGAGTACGGACTTTTGAATATATGGTTTTGGATGTTAGGTTTGAAACTCAAAGAGGAATCTTACATATCCTAATTAAAAATATTAAAATCCTACAAAATTAAAGTTGTACAGTTTAATTTCATGCGATAGGAACATACTATGTAGGTAAACATAATGGTGTAATGATGTTTATATGATGAAAAGTGAAAAACCAAAAGATTGAATGGGGGTTATGCGTGATCGGCCTAAGTGTAGATGTCCACATCCTGTTCATTGGTAACTAAATAAGGAAGGATGTGGTTATTCATGTGGAATGTGACCCGATGAGGAAAGACTGAGGATTACACCTGATAATATCCCCACATACTACTTAGAAGGAGGGATACACATAGGGATTATATATATTCAAGTCATGGATTCCTTATATGGTAGATGAGTCAAGTGAATGTAGGTTTTCTGGGATTACACCTAGTAGGAGGCCCTTTAGGATAAGTTGGGGGTTACAAATAATTATGAGGAACATAGATACAGATCCATATTTCATTGAATCTACTAAATGGGTATCTAAATCAATATTGGGCATCCAATATGAGTAACTTGATCTAGAAGAGGTTTCACCAGTATCCTCATGATAGAGACCCTATTATCATTTAAATACATAGTTGTTATTACCATGAGGGTACTATCAGTCTGGGAAAACCCAAGAGATTAATTTTATCAGGGGAATACATGATTTAAGTGGTGCATGCTAATGTGCATGGTCTGAACATGTATCTCGGGAGGTAGTGGAAGAGGCCTTACTAGCACAGGCTTTTCAGGGCCCTGACCTTAGTAAATGGAATCCAAGAAAGTTATTTGGATGATTCTGACCTAGTTAGATATTATAGATTGAGTAAAATATGGTATAGAAGCCTATTTATCTATATTAGAGTTGTTTTTTGAAGTGTTTATGGGTATACCAAATACTTTATGGACTAGTACCATTTTGAAGAGTGCAACGAGCAACCTAGGAGGGTTTCATTCACTGTAGGAGAAATGTGTTGCATAAGAGGGGAATAAATTATATAGTATATGGTTTAAAGGTTGTTCATGAAGGAATATCATGTATGGACCTATTTAAAGGAATTTTTATGAATGATCTTCCATTAAGGATGTTCAGGGATGAGGCCCAAATAGGATCCTCACACATAAATCCCATGGATGAGTATTTGTAGAGGAGCTTCATGGTCAAGGCTCACATATGAGATTCATGATTGAGGCCAATGTTTGAGACTTATAGAGGAATCTTGTAGATGAGTCATATGGGGTAGGTTCATAGAAAATTTTCACAAAGGATTCCCATATGTGAGTCTTAGAAAATAAGGCTTATAGAGGAAGTTTGAGGACAACCTTTTCATAGAGGAGGATCATGGAAGAGGCTCATGGATTTTTGGAAAATACCTCTTGAAGAAAAATCATTGATGGTCCCTCACATAGGGACCTCACAAACAGGCCCTCATAGAGGGGACCCATGGTTAGGCCCTTATAGATGAACCCCACAAAGAGGCCTCATGGATAAGACCTGTGAAGAGGCCTCACAAATTATCCCTCTTGTAGAGACCACATGGTCCCCTCTTATTATTCTCCTCTTTTACCTTTGACTCAGGAATTACCTAGAGATACATTCCTAGATTATTTTATTTCTAAAATGAAAATACACTCCTTTATTGAAGTGGAAAGGTCCCTCAAAATGGAGAAAAGTTCCTCTTATTTTCCCTATTTCTCTATCAAAAAAAAGTTACCTCCCAAAATGGATGTTCCATGTATTTTTAGGTTTTTTTTTTCAATAACTACGTTTGTTAAAATAGGTAGTTGTGTGGGGATTATTTGGATTTGAAGTGGGAGAAGACCAAAAAGTTTGTTTTCAGTCACAAGACATATCTACCACCCCACAAAGTAACCATGTGGGGGTATGAAATTACCACCCCACTATTTCATATGATTGGCATATGCAGAAGCTTGGAATTCATCACTCCATCACCACATATAACTGAAGTTTACAAAGTCTTTATGTGGTCACCTAGAAATATACACTTTACTACCATGTATAAATTTAGTTCGTAAACCATTTATAATTCACTATTTATAGGGGAACTTAAAAAATAGAATTGTTTCTTTATGAACTATGAGGGTGATTCGAGAATGATGGGTAAACTCAATGAACTAATAAATTTACTCATAAAAATATTTCCTTTATTGATTTTCCCTTCTATATCTCATCAAACATTTTTTGAGATGAAAAAAACTCCCCCTATCAGAATATGGTCCAATCAGCATGAAAAGGATCTAATTTTGAGGAGTTAATTTGTATTTCATAAGAGTTTATATCATCTATACAAGGGGGTCCCCCTCCATAACCAAAATTGGTCCCCTCAAATTTTTAACTTTTCACTATCAACCACTAATTATCACTTCACGAATGACTAACCGCATACCCCAGCCCATGTATGAGTGTCCTAAACCCTTTACCATGTATTAGTGCCCACATATGAGTGCTTTCAAATCAATTCCCATGTACGACTAGTCAAGTACTATTTTCCATGAAACACTATTGTGTATGACTAACTATGCACAACTGATAAAATGAGAGTATATATGAAGAATTAGGAGACCACCAAAGACTTGGAATGTGGCCCTCCATATTCTTGCATGGAACATACATGGTCCGTATAGGTGTTATGAATAAGTTTTGACTTTATCATTTTTAAATATTTCTTTTGGATGGTTTGAGTTTTAAAACCTGCCATCATTTATTTTTATTATATATAATAGCTTCTAGATCTTCTCATATTTCTAAATTGATTAATTCAACTAAAAGGAGGATTATTATCATGATGAATACCATGGATAACCCTTAATATTATATCGTTACTTGGAATGAATCACTAATTAATTTACTCAAACCAGTGGTTTTGGACTATTCATTGTCTAATAAGCTATCTATAAATAATTTTAGGATTTAAGATGATGACTTAATCCCTATGTATAATTATAAAAAACCATCAACATGGTTTGTGTATTGTTTGGATTATATTAAAGAAAATATATTCATTGGAGGTCAACCTATTATGGAGATGTGTCAAGGAAGTTCCTACATCCTGAATATCTATCTGTTAACTCAAAATCTCCAAGATCAATGTCAATATGACATCACACAAAACTACTCATCATTATTCACCATTTAATTGAATAATATTAGTGTAAGGTGGTTTATGAATTGGGATCTACACCCTAGGTGTGGATTCTCTAGTGAATGGTTTTGGGCCTTTTCAATTCATTAGATATATAAATAATTCAATAATCAACTTAAAACAATCAATATATATAAGGTAGTATGGATATCCCCTTTATGATATACCATACAGTTTAATTTCTCTTGGAACTAGTCATTGGTGTTTGAGCAATAACACATTACATCTACCAAATGGATAGGTGGGGATTAATTTTTGGGACATCCAAAATCTTGGGTGAATCCAAATCCTTTGAAGGATGTGAAATTATTTTCTTCATATGGATAAAATCTTAGAGAATATATAATAGACCCCTTCTATAGAAAGGCATTTATTGACTGATATAGAGAGGAAACTAGTAAAAAATTTCCATTCTCGCTTGATCATCCCTTTCAAGGAAAGGGTATACATATTCCTTCAACCCAATGAGTCAAGGATACGATTCAACTGCTCAATTATATATATCTCTTAATAATAAAGTAATATTGAGGGTTTATATTTAAACACCATAATGAAATATAGGACACATCATGGAAGTATGGAGTCTAACCAAAAAAGGCTCCAAAATTCTGACTGGTGGGGTTTATGGATATGTTCCTGAGTGGATAGATCTTCCTTATTGAGGATTACATATCATGTGTTAGGGATAACACCCTGGTGATGGAAGATATACTAGAACAAGGCCAAAAAATCAATGTAGTAATTCTAATTATTTCTCAGATCTATCATATATCAGTCTACATACAGTAGGGGAGGACCCTGTATTGGATCAATAATCTATTCCAGTTTTTATATAGTTGGGTGGTGGAATATTTTCAGTGATATGGGTTTTATAAAATTGAAATAATACCTCATTATATATCTCTCCCTATATCATTAAATGTTATTAGTTATTGGTATATATATCCAAATACCAGTGTGGTCATTAACATATTGAGGGGTTATTCATATTTATATTTTATTTCATACAATATAACCTCTTAAATAATCATCAATAATGGATAAGGAATCGAGGATGATTCTTATTTAATCATTTATTTATAGGATTAGGCCTTAGTGTCTTGGGAAAATGAGTTGACCATCATGAGACTTATTCTCTATATAGATTCATTCACCAGTTTAGGTTTCTACAAAGGATTTCTTCATTTCCCTTCACTGGATTGTGGAGAGAATTACATCTTTCCATCATTCTCTATATTTAGTTGATGCTGGAATAAAAGGATATATATTTAAAGATTTTATTACTACTTATCAGTGCTCTAACTAAGCTATCATAGGATTATGCTCAAGCATGGGTAGATCATTACCCAGATGGAATACTAGATCATCTTGTTCAATGGGTACATAGATCACTGGATTATCATCATTCATTACCTGAGTCCACTTTAGTGTGGCTCTTCAAGCTAGAGGATCCAAAAACCAAGAACCCTAGATAACATGGAGATTCATTATCTCTATATTCCCTTTTTATCAAAGGTAGTTTTGATCTAGTGTCGATGAATAAAATTGTTGGTTACATCACTGAAAATGATTCTGTTATATTGTCGGCAAGAAATCCACTAGTGGTGGCCACTTCTACTCAATTGTTCTCTGAAACAATTCAAGTAGTGGTAAAAAAAGTCTTTTATATACCCATCTCACTTTCTATATTGGGTTCCTCTATGGTTCACTAAAATCCTAATTATATTCCCATGGAAGTGACATAGCCAATCCCAAATCCCAAACTCACTATTGAAGATCGGTTGGTGAGAAAGTAGGATTAGTACCAAGTCAACAAAATCATCATTAAAACCTAGTTATAAGAGATTGTAGGCAAGGTTGGGATCCTTCTCCAACTCTTCCATGGGTTAGATCTAGGTATATTTGACTACTATCAATTGAACACTTTCATCCATCAATCCCTGATAATTTTAGATAAATTAATGATTCAAGAAATAGATCTATATTCATTAGAAAACAAAAACAACCAAGTAGAATCCATATAATGGGATGCTAAATAGATGAATAAGTTGGCCATTAAATAATTATGACTTCATGATTTGGTTACTATGCAGACCATGTAAATTCAGAAATATGAGGCTCATGTTTCAAATATGAAATCATAAATGATGAATGTGACCATTGAATTTTATACCATCAAGCGGAGGAACCAGTAATTGATTGCACGTATCAAACAGATGTTCCCATTGGATGAGTTTGAAGCTATCATGTGATCTAATCTCCAGTGGTCAATTAGTTCGTTTTATCAAACATTGGTTGAATTGCTAATTTCATCCAATAAAATACTATTATAGTTGTTTTTATTTGATTTATTTTTTTATAATAATGAAGTGTGACTCTAAATGGTGGATTATACTCTCTATTATGAATATTTAATTACAAAACTTTTTCTTTCAATAATTGATTATTCTTTGACTCTTTTCCTACTATAGTCATCTATTTATGAAAACATATGAAAATTTTGAATAGAACCAAGATAACTAAACCTATCTAAACATTGAATGAAAAATGGACTACATCAATCATGATCTCCACCTTCTTGATTCAAAATAAAATATGAATCAATCCATCATCTTTTATATATATGCCTTTTCTCAGGTATAGCTTGGCCAGATGTAGTGGCATATGTACCATCATCATACACCAGGATGAGTCTTGTGAGTTAAAGGATCGTAATTTGGTTTCCTCCTAAGTTTGTGAACTTAGATGGATATAGGAGGGATTGATATGATGATATATGTGCAATCACCATATGTTACAGTTAGCTCACTTGGATATGAGATATGATTTCCTCACAGAAATGTGCTCATTGATAGTTATAGATGGTCTAAATATAGTAGAATATGTACCATCACCATATACTAAGTCGGTCCATTTAGATCTGAAGGGTTGAATGACTCAACATTATGACAACCATGAAGCGTAATTTTGGAATTAGGATTCAAATAATCAAAAGGGATCAAGTACCCTAAAACTGCATCTTCATGTATTTTTCATAAAATAAATGAAATGATTTATGAAAGGAACAGTAAGATAATATAACTTTTCCCTAGTTCAAAGGACCTGGAAAGAATGAATTGACTTTTTTGGGATCATATATTAGACCCCACAAGATTTTTGACACTTTTCCTTTAACCCTAATGTTAAACTAAGTCATAGATGGGGGAGGCTTAGCAGGTTGGAACTCAGATTTTTCTCAAAATTCTTTTTGTATGTTTTAAATGTGATAATTTTTATGACTTTTTTACTTCTCTTTCCAAACACTCAATTTTTTCTAGGTCAGGTGAGGTGTATTCCCAATGATCATAGACTCAACTTTTTCATTATACATCTTTTACAGGTTTTCTTCCTAGAATGTTTTATGTATCTTTCCTTAGGTTGTTTAAGGTCTTATAAGATAGACCAATATGGAAAGTATTTAATTTCAAATAGATTTGACAAAAAGGGGAGGTTGTATGTATTTCAATATGGGAGAGGAAAAACTAACATGAATAAAGTCCCAACACTAGAATGGAACATTTCATTAATAGGTGCATACAGTTTAAGGTCATGGTACTTAGAACATTGTTTCATGTGGTTTAGTGTATCATGATAAGGAAAAAAATGGTTCAAGAATAGGATGTCATATTCCTTCTTTGAAAAAATGGTCATGATGAAAAAATGTGTCACATAAATTATATTCAAATACACTTGAACATTTGGGTCATGGTATGTGTAAATCATAACTTGAAATATTTTAATTAGGAAATGATGGGAATAAAAAGGTATGTGGGGGATGATCATTTAATGCATCCAAATTATGAGATCCATTGTGATTTTGTAAGGTAATATAGAGATTAGTGGACCTTCTCTTCAAGATGAAGATACATCTAGTTCGTAGTATTGAATATAGCGGCAGAAACATTACCAAGAAAAGATGACCCTTTGGGTTGTATGTACTCTTTACCGATAACCAATGAAAGTTTTTTGAAGATTAAAACACATAAGGGATGAATGAGGTTTATTGGGTAAAGGTTATCCACGAATGGTTTGAGCACCTAGAAGGCTATGACACTATGTATTGAGCACATTCCTAAGGTGAAGAGATATAACATGAGATTGATATAACTTTTTCCTAGACTGATGGGTCCATAGATCATATCTTGAATATTGTTAGGGCTATATATTGGGTCCCAAAAGCTTTGTGTCTTTTCTATCTTATGCTCTATCTTTTTCCTATGTCCCAAAAAATGGATGACTTAGTAAGAGAATACCTTCCATTTACTCATGATTCCCTTTATAGTTTTTCAACTTAACAAGACTTGTTTATCTATTCTTTTTTAGTTGAAGATACTTCCAGTTTGGTCCATTAAGGGCTATATTTTAAGGTCATATAGCTTTCCTAACTATTTTCAGGTTTTAAGGTCATATATCCTTGACCAACAAGTGATATAGTATATATAATAAGGGAAATTTATAACCCTGGAATGATTGAAAACCTCATGCTAATATATATTATCTTAGAAATTAGTGTACACTATTTAAGTTCATGGTTCTTGGACTGTTAATAGATATTTTCCATGAAAACCCAGATGGGGATCATGGTCTATGTGTTTCTAATACCTTTTTAATAGAGAATAATGATGTTGTAAATAATGAACCATGGTATTTGAATCAAGAGGTGATGATATTGGACAAGTATTTTAGGGATGAGTGATAACAACATTTAAATTATGGGTTATAATATAATATTTTTAGGGAATGAAGTTATTATAGGACCTTATTTTAAAGGAAAAAAACATGGCTCAGATTGTTAGGAACAAATATGTTAGAACTAATATCATTACCAAGTAGAGGTGTACCTTGGAGCTGAATATTCTCATTACTAATATCCATGAAAGGTTTATAATGATTCAAACTATTTAAATAATTAAGTGTTGTTTATGGGAAAGAGATGTTCAAAAATTAATGAGGAATTTACATCCCTAAACTAACCATGGTTAGGTTATAATGGTCCTTTGAAAAAGAGTGTAAATTGATATAATTTGTAGATGCATCTGAAATATATAGTTTTTACATCACTATGTATCCTAAATAAATAAGAATCAAGACTTATGTAGTTGTTATAAGGTCTCTTCATAGATATAGCTCATGTATAGGGGAAATTCAGGAGGCTTCACACCAGTGTCAACTTTTTTTAAGAAACCTAGTGTAAATGAGTAAGGGACACATTGTCCAAAGTAAATTTAATGGGATTTATAGCTTCCTTTAGAATATGAAATTTGGGTGAGACTGCATATCACATTACATGAGAATAAATCCACACATAGTAATCATTATTTCTCTATATAGATATATCTCATGTAAAAGAGAGGTTCATTTTATTCTAATAGGGAATCCCAATTCAATGTTCCATGGATTATCCCCAGGGAAATATATCTATACATTATCAAAGAAAAAACCCTCAAGATAAATGATGATCCAAAAAGCTATGATATAATCCTTTAAGATAAGAGGAATTTCATCTAAGAATAGGGATGTGGATAGGAATAGTATATCAGGAACCCTTATATAGATTCATATCTCATGTAGGGAAGTTGAGGTCATGTGGGGTGGACCACTCTAAGTTATTTAAGGATATGCAGGGTAGAGCATATATTATTTAGTATAATTTCATATAAAAAGGAATCAGATGTTTTTTAGTTTAAGTTAATATGATTAGTACCTTTATATGGGATATTACATATAGATCTAACTCATGTGCAAAGTGAAATAGCTTCATTTCTATTTTAAACTCATGAAGGAAGACCTGGTGTGAATGAATGAAGGTTTGGACAACAAGACAAATTGGGGGATTGATTATAATTTTTATCTAGGCCCAAGATAATTGATCTAGGAATCACTAGGTATCATATGATCATATGAATCAAGCCACATGTGGATCTAATTAGGTCATAGCATAGGGGTCATTGGATAAAACCTGAAGTGAATGAAAATCCCTATTCTAAGATGAAGAGAAAGTTGGTGGAATGTGTGTTGAGGCCCAAAATTAAAAATATAGGAATCACTACATATCCTATTGGGAAAATAATAAATACACATAGTTCTCATGAAATAAAACCCTGCACATATATGTTTTGTATGCAGGGAGATGAGGGAATGAATTGAATGGCTATTATAGTGTGGGAAAAAAGGGAGAAACCTCATATGAATGAGGGGGGGTCACATCACTAGAACAGAAATATATATAGAAATAGAGGTTGTATCTTGGTTGGGACATAACATACAAGAATCACAATGTATCTTATGATATAATAATCAATCAATTAGTAGTTTTTATAAAATTTTGGTATTTTTTATTCTCATTAAGAATTATATAATTGATAAGAATATTGAATGGAAAATCCTATATAGATATAGCTATTGTGTAAGGAAAACAAGTATTGTTGATAGAATATTAAAAATAGTTCGATATTTCATGTATGGTAGACTTTATGTGATGAATTTTTTTCATCATGCGATTAGGACATATTTATCTGTGGTTTAAATTCATACAGGTGGGACTTTTGTGCTGTTCAATTTATAATTGTAATGTTGGGACTTTTGTGAAACGTTCATGAATTGATAAGATCTTTTACATATAGAGTAAGATCAAATGATTTAATACTAATCCTAGAATAAAGAATCTAATTATTACTATGTATACTAATATTATAAGAATCAAGTTGCATGTAGTTATTATTTTTAAAGGCATTATTTTAGTCACAAGTGACCACAACAATTACATCTCTAAATAAAGAGATCTCTCAAATGGGGAAAGATCTTGTATAAGAGATAATTATTTCTCAATTTATGTTCATGGGAAAAGAAATCTATGTCATTGGATTCCATGTAGATCTATCTCATGCATGGGAGGGTGTTTCCTCACGGATTTTGGGGATGACCTCCTGGACGAGAGATTCAAACGTTCCGATCGGTTTCTAGCGGGTTTGTTCGTAGAACCGGAAACATCCAATGATTCCACATCCGTTTGGACCTACTTTCCAAAGGCAGGATCTCATTAGCTTGTGGACTGATGAGGCTTAGGAATTTGCATTGGTCGAGAGGATGGGAGGTCGGACTCATCACACCTTTTTGAGGGGAATTATTGTCTACTCGGGGACTCTCTTTATAGATTTAAGTTATGTTCGTGAATCCTTATTACATTACCAAGTATAAAATGTGCTTTCCTTTAACAATCAATGATTAAATATGCAAGAAATTTAGAGAATCTTTTATATGTATTCGAGGTTCTTCATCAATAGAGAATCATCTATATCTGTGTAGAGATTCTTGGTCAATGGTATCCCTCAAAACATTTATATAAAAGTCTCTTGGTCATTATGATGACCAGGATGGTTTTAAAGCCACTCAGTGGGGCACTTGAAGTTTATCGTCATTTAGAAGGACATGGATTATTTCAAAGTTGGGATCGAACCCATAAATGGGCTACCTACGTATCCTTTGTTTTGGAAAAGGAATCAGAACCCACGTAGTTCGAGTGATGGAGTATGATGTTTATGATTGATGGCTCAAAGAAGAATGTCATAATTACTTTTACACTCTAAGCTCACGTGAGTCATGCTCGGTGTGAGAAACAAGAGGTATTGGTAAAAAATTAGACAATTGTGCCATGAAAGATGCAATCATAAGAAATTGTTTGGGGATTATGTATGTATGATTGCCCAGATAGATGAAGGTTTAGGATTCACTTTTAGGGAGAAAATCCATGAACAGGGTCCATAAAGTTATATGTGCTTCATGGAAATTTTAATACTCTAATCTTGGGGCTTACTCCTAAGGAGGATTCCCAAGTTAGGAGGGGACTTATGATTGGGTTTTACTCCTGAAAAGGAAACCCAAATCAAGGGTAAATTAGGACTGGTTAAGAGAAATTTAAGGGGGCTTGGGGTTTACTCCTGAAAAGGAAACCCAAGATTATGACTGGGACTTACTCCTAAAAAGGAGACCCAGGTTAGGGGACTTCGGGCTTACTCCTAAAAAGGAAGCCCAATATTATGACCGAGTCTTATTCCTGAAAAGGAGACCCAGGTTAGGGGACTTGGGGCTTAATCCTGAAAAGGAAGCCCAGGTTAGGGGACTTGGGGCTTACTCCTGAAAAGGAAGCCCAAGATTATGACTGAGTCTTATTCCTGAAAAGGAGACCCAGGTTAGGGATTAAGGTTTGGGGATTACTCCTGAGGAGGATGCCCAAGTTTGGGAACTTTAAGAATTTTGGGGCTTACTCCTAAAGAAGGATGCCCAGATTTGAAATTGGGGCTTACTTCTGAGGAGGAAGCCCAAGATTATTACTGAGTCTTATTCCTAAAAAGGAGACCCAGGTTAGGGATTAAGGTTTGGGGCTTACTCCTGAGGAGGATGCCCAAGTTTGGGAACTTTAAGAATTTGGGGCTTACTCCTAAAGAAGGATGCCCAGATTTGAAATTGGGGCTTACTCCTGAGGAGGATGCCCAAGTTAAGGATTCTCTCATCTTAAAGGATGAGGTTGAATGAATGAACTCTCTATATTTAGTGACATAAGGATATTTAAATCACTAGGTTTTGAGAGATATTCCACAGAATTCCTTTCAGATAAGGAAGTCAAATCAAGAAATCATGCCAAAAATGGCTTTGAAGAGTGTCTTGAAGACTGAATCTTGAAAAGGAAAGGTGTAATGGCTTAAGAGGGGTAAAATGGGCAAGATGAGCACCCAAAAAGGTAGGGGCGCGCAAGCCTTAAAAGGCGCGCAAGTCTTCCGTGGGCGCGCAAGTATTGGTCGCGCAAGTATACCTGCGCGACATGTAGGGTACTTGCGCGATTTTCAACCAGTATTAGAATAATTGAGCGAGTCTTTTTTAAACCCTTTAGAATCCTCTTGAGGTTCTTCCAGAAAAGGGACGTGCAATTTATATTGAAGGAATAAAAGCGGCGCACAAGTGTTGATGAGTTTCAACACTTAGGCCTTCCTTCTTCTCTTTAGATCTTCCGTTCTAGGTAAGAAATTACCTTAGAAGTGTTCCGGAAGCTTTGAGAAAAGACTTGGGCGTCGGGAGCTTCAATCCGAGATTCTGGAAAAAGATCCTCTCGAATGGGGGGCCCACAGGGTCTATTTATAGGCAGGAGAAGACCCCGGGTGGTTACCGGGCGGTTACCACTTAGGTCGCGCAAGTCACTTGCGCGACCAAGGTAGCCGCGCAAGTACATTTGCGCGACTGTTAGATAACTTGCGCGGTGAGGTTGTTGTTGATCCTTTCTTCCTTCCTTTGTTGATTTTTGATGTTTTCTTCAAAGGATGAATCACTTTGAGCTTGGATATTCCCTTTTCCGATCTTTAGATTCTGTGACGAAAGGAGCGTCAACAAAAGTCCCCCCTCAGAGTTGGATCCGGAGAGAAATGAGGATTTGACTCTGAGGAAATCGAATCCATTCAAAGGAAAAGGGGGGGTGCGCAAGTGTTTAGTGCGCAGAGGGCGGCGCGCAAGTTTGCGTCGCGCAAGCCTTAAGCGCTCTGGGTACGGCACGCAGATAGGCTTCCTGGACTATAAATACACGGCTTCACCTCCGTACAAGTATCCGGATTTCCGGACTTCATACCTTCTCGAGCTCTCGCCGCGCAGGTCACCTAAGCCGCGCAAGTCTCTTTTCCACTGTTCTCTCGCTGTCGCGCTCCTGTAAAGGTATTCGTACTTGCGCGGTTTATACTTGCGCGTCAAAAACTAGCGCGGCAGACGAAAATACTTGCACGCCATTGTTTAGATTTGCGCGACTTAATGCCTTGGACATTTTTTCCGAATTCTTTCACAATTTTTATGAAAAATAAACCCATTTAAGAGTTAAATTTGTTCAAATTTTTGTGCAGATTCAATGGCTCCTAAGGAAATTGGAACGGCTGATGAACTGGCTAGCAAGCGGATTGATGACATGATGAACATTATTGGCCATGATTACTATGATATCTGTGACAGCACTTTCCTAGATTTGGATAAGTACTTGAAGAAATATCATCTTAATTTCCCACAGATCATCTACCTGTCTCTGTGTGGTCATGGTCATCTGCAAGGAGTCAATGTTCCAAATGCAAACAATTATACACCTGAGATGCAGCTGCACTGCTACTTCTCTATTTTGGTTATGCTATGCATTAAGAGTAACAACAATGGTGTGAACTTTCAAATTCTTCCTCCATGTCATTTCCTTGCAGATATGAAAATGGAAAACCCATGGGCTGAAATGTTTTCCACTAATGGTTGGTGGAGAGAAGACAAACATGGTATTAGAGCAATATCTGAAAAGAGTACTCTCTCCAAATGGCTCTTTACTTCCAATGCTCCATTCTCAAATCCATGTATCCATCTTCCAAGTCTCTTGGACAGAAACCGAGTCACTATTTGATCAGCAGAAAATTTTCTCAAACCGCACTCAAGAACATCCTTTTACAATCGTTCCAAGAAGAGCTGGTATCACTACATCTCTTATTGTATCCAGTTGAATGAATGAATTCCAGGTGGTTGCTAATGAAGCTCGGGATGCTTTAAATCAAATGAAGTGTTATGTTGAAAGCCTCTTGTAATTCTCGAAAAAAGATAAGAGACCCCAGTCTGTGGATGTCCTTCTAACTCTTGTGTATTAATGAAAAACACTTTTGTCTTCAATCATTTGTACCTGCATTCTTTTCACTACCTGCTTCAAATTTACTTAAGCCAATGGTCCTAGTAAGCATATTTTGATTTTTACTAGGATTATTACAAATAATCCTACAAACTTTGAATCTCTTAATTTCTCAATATTACCTAAATCATACAAAAAAATGTATATTTAGTGATCTGGAACTTGACTTTTATTCAGAGTTCCTTTGTCTTTTGTGGGCAGTTTAAAGTCATGCATGCCGGACATAAAGGGGCTAATGTTTAAGGTCGAAATAGATTTGAACAAAATGGATTAAAATTGATTCAATTCCTTGAAAATTTATCTGAAAACATATTACCATACTCAAGTATGAGAGAAAATATGTAAACTATGGCTTAAGAATATTTGAATCTGGGGAATGATATGAAAAAGAGCTAAAAGGCATTAGAAGAAGTATTTTCCAAGAATGAAGTTACTATTATTTAACAAAACCCGTTAGGGGGTTGAAATATGCAGGGCCACCTATGGGCATTGGCTGCATGGTCAAATAAATACCATCTTTCGGCTGACAAGTATGTTATGTGGACTGTTTATGCAAGGCCACCTATGGGCACGTGCTGCATAGTCAGGAGAAAGAACTCTTAGAAATTTACTTTCCTAGCGCTAAAAGCCAGTGAAAGTTTATGGAGATTCAAATTTTCTAAAGTATAGAGTTTGTTGTATGGAAAGAGGTACTTGAATATGGAGAAGATATTTCCGAACAAGAATATCGAAGAACTGGATGAATATCACTCCTATGAAGGTCTGACCCAAATGTAGGGAAGAAGAATAAACCATAGACTTGAATACTTTCAGATCATGAAAAAGTATATGGGACAAATATGTTAAGGATGGATATTTTTTGCGGATCCCTACATACTGTCGTTTAAGACAAATAAGGACAAAAGAGGCATTCTTCCCAAGAATGAAGTTACCATTATTTAACAAACCCGTTAGGGGGTTGAAATATGCAGGGCCACCTAAGGGCATTGGCTGCATGGTCAAATAAATAGTATCTTTTGGCTGACAAGTCTGTTATGTGGACTGTTTATGCAAGGCCACCTATGGGCACGTGCTGCATAGTCAGGCAAAAGAATTCTCAAAAGTTTGACATTTTTGTCATTAGAAGTCATGAAAAGGGTTATGAAGATCTGAAAATATTTAAGGTTAGGATTATAACACATAAAGATGGGTTTTGTCCAATGTATATAGAGATACATAGGTCAATGAAAACCATAATCATGTTGTGGCTGAGTCCTGAATTTTTAAACTTGGACTTCACTACGTATCTCATAATAATGAGAATCAAGCCATACGTAGTTCTTGAAATGTAGTTTAACGTCTTACAGGACGAAAGTATGAGAAATCTTAGTTTAGGGTCATAGAATTCAGACCATAATAATTAATACACAGTGTGTGTTTTCATGAGGACTTTTCAGCCAAGGGACTGAAAGTGAAATTTGGGGTTAGGCCCAAAATACTTGGGACTGGATTCGAGGGATACTCGAATGTTCCTACGTATCCCATAAGGATGGGAATCAAGTCCACGTAGTTCTAGAAATACCCTTTTTACAAATTTGGTTCGTACATGTGAAGGGTGAAAGGGGACTTTAGTGCAATGATGGTTTAACCTGAGATAAAAAATTTAGGCATTACCATGTATGCACGTAGTCTTTTGAAAATGAAACATGATTTTAAAAAAAATCAATGTCAATAATGGTTCCTTCTCAAATGAGGAAATCAAAGAATATTGTAGTTTATTGTCGTACCGGACAAAAGTGTTGTATAGTTTAACGTCATATAACAAGGATGAAAGTGAATCAATGTAAAGATATTGATTCCAGGGGCGGTTTCACGAATCAACATCATGTGAGATGGTGGTGAACCGATGTGAAGAGATTGTTTTTGGGCTTGAACCTTGGGAGGATACCTACATACCCAGCCTGGAGGGCAAGGATCAAAGTCCGTGTAGTTCAATTAAAGAATGAATTAATGATCAAGTTGTTCTAGTGGACAATGATCTAATAAAAAATATTGTTGGGACTTACACATGGTTAGTGGCCCAAAGGGAGTGTTATGGTTGATGTTCTCTCTAAGCTCACGTGAGTCATACTCAGTGTGAGAAACAAGAGGTAATAACAACCTTAACGATGTACAGTTTAATGTCATGTAGGACATAAAAAAGGGACTATGCAGTTTAAAGTCTTGCAGTTAGGACTATTGGTGCTGCACAGTTTAGTGTCATGTAGCAGGGACAAAATACAGTTTAATGTCATGTAGGACCTATCAAGGATTTTCTGTACAGTTTAGCGTCATGTAGTTAGGACGATGGGGATAAAATAGTTTAACGTCATATTAGACGAAAGGGGGACTATGCAGTTTAATGTCATGCCGTAAGGACAAAATAACACACCATTTATGTCATGTTGGACGAAAGTGCGAATAGTTTAAGGTCATATGCATGGACCGTGGATGGTGCAGTTTAATGTCATGCTGGACCTTTGATGATTATATAGTTTAACGTCTTTCCGGACGTGAGGGACTTTTATACAGTTTAGCGTCATGTAGTTAGGACGTCACAGTTTAACATCTTGCTGGACATAAGGGATTTGCAAATAGTTTATGCTCATATACATGGACCAGGGATGATGCAGTTTAAGGTCATGCTGGACGGTTCATGGAACGTTTTCACAGTTTAATGTCATGTGGGACGAAGTTGCAGTTTAAAGTCATACTGGACCATTGTTGTACAGTTTAAAGTCATGTAGCTAGGACTAAGGTGAACCAATATGAGAATATCAGTTCTGGGGACTTTTTACAGTTTATCGTCATGCTAGACGATGAAAGTGCCACACAGTTTAATGTCATGTTGCTAGGACACAATATAGTTTAATGTCATCTCGGACAAAATATAGTTTAATGTCATCTCGGACATAATAGTAACCAATGTGACAGTTTAACATCATGTTGGACGATAAGGGAACTAACACAGTTTAATGTCATGCTGGACATAAGGGATTTGCAAATAGTTTATGGTCATATACATGGACCAGGGATGATGCAGTTTAAGGTCATGCTGGACGGTTCATGGAACTTTTTCACAGTTTAATGTCATGTGGGACGAAGTTGCAGTTTAAAGTCATACTGGACCATTGCTGTACAGTTTAAAGTCATGTAGCTAGGACTAAGGTGAACCAATATGAGAATATCAGTTCTGGGGACTTTTTACAGTTTATCGTCATGCTGGACGATGAAAGTGCCACACAGTTTAATGTCATGTTTCTAGGACACAATATAGTTTAATGTCATCTCGGACAAAATATAGTTTAATGTCATCTCGGACATAATAGTAACCAATGTGACAGTTTAACGTCATGTTGGACGATAAGGGAACTAACACAGTTTAACGTCATGCTGGACGATGAAAGTGCCACACAGTTTAATGTCATGTTGCTAGGACAAAATATAGTTTAATGTCATCTCGGACAAATAAGGAACTTCTGTACAGTTTAATGTCATGTAGATAGGACATAATATAGTTTAATGTCATCTCGGACATTATACAGTTTAGTGTCATGTAGGACATTATACAGTTTAGTTTCATGTAGGACATTATACAGTTTAGTGTCATGTAGGACATTATACAGTTTAGTGTCATATAGGACATTATATAGTTTAGTGTCATGTAGGACATTATACAGTTTAGTGTTATGTAGGACATTATACAGTTTAGTGTCATGTAGGACATTATACAGTTTAGTGTCATGTAGGACAATATACAGTTTAGTGTCATGTATGACATTATACAGTTTAGTGTCATGTAGGACATTATACAGTTTAGTGTCATGTAGGACATTATACAGTTTAGTGTCATGTAGGACATTATACAGTTTAGTGTCATGTAGGACATTATACAGTTTAGTGTCATGTAAGACATTATACAGTTTAGTGTCATGTAGGACATTATACAGTTTAGTGTCATGTAGGACATTATAACATGAACAAATGTGATTGTTTTGGATCTGGGAACAATATTTTGTGTTTATACAAAATACTTCTTCAGAAATCTGGCATTAGTTGGAGTCGTGATGTGTTCTCCATCCATTGAGATTAGAGAATACGCTCCATTAGAGTAGACCTTATGTATTGAATAAGGTCCTTCCCATTTTGGTTCAATCTTGGGAGGATTCTTTCCTGGTATCATTGGTGCTCTGAGAACCAATACCAATTCTCCCTGAATGAATGAACGAAGACGAACTTTTTTGTTAAAAGCTCGTGCTATTCGATTCTGATAGATTTCCAAGTGGTGCAAAGTGCACAATCTTTTCTCATCTAACTGTTCCAATTCATTCAACCGCTTTTGGGATTGCTCATCTGTAGATAACTGATCACAAATGGCTATTCTGAGTGAGGGCAATTGAACTTCAATTGGAAAGACTGATTCTGTTCCATATACTAATGAATATGGAGTTGACCGCGTTGCATTGCGAGTGGTAGTCCAATAAGCCCATAAAGCATGAAAGAGTTTATCAGGCCATGACCTCTTATCTTTATCCACCATCTTTTGCAGTATATTTGAAAGAGTCTTGTTGAAGGCCTCTATCTGGACATTAGCCGCTGCATGATATCGAGATGAATGGTTGGACTTAATGTTGTATTCTTGATACAATTTCTTTACCTCAGAAGAACAGAAGTTGGTGCCGTTGTCCATCAATATGGTATGAGGGACACCAAATCTAGTAATGATGTTAGACTTGATGAAGATAATAATGCATTTATAACTGACTTCTTTGAGAGGTACTGCCTCTGCCCATTTGGAAAAGAAATCAGTAGCAGTAAGAATGTACTTAAACTGCTTGGCCGTAGCTGAAGGGTAAGGTCCCACCACATCCATTCCCCGTGTGGAAAATGGCCATGAGTATTTAGCTGTATGAAGCAACTCTGGAGCTTGATGAATGAAGTTGTCATATACTTGGCATGAATGACACTTCTTTGTGAAATTAACACAGTCTTGTATCATTGAAGGCCAAAAGTATCCAAGCCTTCGAATTTGATCAGACAGTCTATGTCCAGACTGGTGGGCACCACAGACTCCTGCATGCACTTCTTTTATGACAGCCATTGTCTCTTCACCATCAATACATCTGAAGAGAACTCCATCAAAACCACATTTGTAGATAATTTTCTCGAGGTGTTTTGGGCTATCATAAAGAGTAAAATTGACCACACGTCGCCGGATTTGTTCTTTCCCGGCTCTATCAGGTGGAAGTGTTCCATTTTGAAGGTATTCCCTGATAGGTGACATCCATCCTGTAGTATGACCATACGTTTCAGGAATGGGACTAATTTCATTAATTTCCTCTATTCTGACTTGAACATAAGGTGAAATTGCACGACGGTGGGAAATACAGATGGTTGTCTCGTCCCGATTTGGATCTGCTAAAGCTGTGGCTATATTAGCCAGTGCATCAGCTTGAGCATTTTGTGATCTTGGGACATAAGAAAATGTTGGTTCTGAAGGGAATTTCGGCATTAATTCTCTGACGTAATCATACAAAGGGATTAATTCTTCTTTTTTGATGGCATAATCCCCATTTACTTGTTTGATTACCAGGTCTGAATCACCTTTCACCTTTAAGTGATTCACTTGTGCTTGAAGCGCTAACTCCAAGCCTGTAATGAGAGCTTGGTATTCAGCTTCATTATTGGTACCACCTTCCCACAACAAAAAGGAATAAGGTAACACTGCCTTATCTGGAGAAATGAGCACAATTCCTAAACCAACTTTGTTGAATTTAGGATTTTCCATTTTCTTCCATGTTGGACTTCTAGAAGCACCATCAAAATACATTTCCCATGTTTGAGGACTCTCTTGAATAGAGAAAACTTCCTCATCAGGGAGTTCGATATCTGAATACGTGTCTTCCACTGAAGGATGTTCAGCCAGGAAATCAGCCAGAGCTTGGCCCTTAATTGCCTTTTGAGACACATACTGGATGTCGAACTGCTGTACAATAACCGCCCACCTTTCCAGACGTCCTGTAAGCATTTGGACGACTAAGGATGAATTTGAGCGGATTATTACGAGATATCAATTGGACCTCATGATGTTGCAAGTAGTGTCTCAGTTTCTGAACTGCAAAGATTAATGCTAGGCAGCACTTTTCAATACTTGAATACCAGGTTTCTACTTCAAGCATAGTTCTACTGAGATAGTAGAGACTATTTTCATTCCCAGCATCATTCTTTTGAGCGAGAAAGGCACCCAATGATCGCTCTAAAGCTGTCACATAGAGAATAAGCGGTCTACCCTCAACAGGTGGCATGAGTACTGGTGGACTCAAGAGGTATTTCTTGAGAACATCAAATGCTTCTTGACATTCTTCAGTCCACTGATAAGTGACTCCTTTCTTCAATAATTTGGTAAAGGGTAAACTTTTGCCTGCCAAATTAGCGATGAAACGCCGAATGTAGGCTAAGTGTCCTTGAAGTCCTCTTAATTCATTCAAATTCTGAGGAGGTGACATACCAAGGATTGATTTGGTCTTCTCAGGATCGAATTCAATACCACGATGGCGTACAACAAAGCCAAGGAATTTTCCTGAGGTTACCCCAAAAGCACATTTTAAGGGGTTCATCTTCAAACTATGTTGTCGAAGCTTGTGGAATATGACTTCCAAATCAGCCAAGTGATTAGAACGTTGTTTGGATTTAACCACCAAATCATCTACATAGCATTCAACAAACTTCCCTAAAAGGGGTTTGAAGATACGATGCATGGCACGTTGATATGTTGCACCTGCATTCTTTAAACCAAAGGACATCACCTGGTAACAAAACACACCTTGAGGAGCTCTGAAGGCTATATATTCCTCATCTTCTGGGGCCATTCGGATTTGATTATATCCATAATATCCATCCATGAAAGAAAGTACTTCATAGCTAGCTGTCGCGTCAATTAAGAGTTCTGTAATCGGAACTGGGAAATCATCTTTAGGACAATACCGATTAAGATCTCTGAAATCGATGCAAACCCTAATTTGTCCGTTCTTCTTCTTTACAAGGACAATATTAGCCAACCACTTGGGATATTGAACTTCTCTGACGAAGTTAGCTTTGATAAGCTTATCCACTTCAGCCTCAATTTTGGAAGCATAGGTTGGGTGTGTTCTTCTCGCGGCTTGCTTGAATCCTCGATGTTCTTTTGGCAAACCCAAATGATGGGTGGCAACATCAGGATCAAGGCCAGGCATCTCTGTATAATTCCAAGCAAAAATATCTTTATTTTTCTTTAGAAAAGAAATATACATCTCCTGCTCTTCAAGGGTCATGGCCGCACTAATTAATGTGGGGCGTGGATCTTTCTCTGTACCCAGATTTACTTCTCTGAGTTCATCCATAGTGGTAGAGATACCCTCTTCAAATGCTGGAGGAGCATCTCTAAGATCTTCCTCTTCCTCTTCATCATGTGTTATTTCTTCCGTTTCTACTTGAAAAGTAGATGAAAAAACGAAATTCTCATGATCATAAGAGATGTCAAAATTTTCACATTTTGAAGAAGAAGCTTCCATTTCCGACCCTATTGATGATAAAGGGTCTTCTTTGGAAAATAAAGAGGAGATGATGGATTGAGAATCGACATCATTATTCACCTCTGGTGTTGCTATAACTTCTTCTGGCCTGATTAGCGAAGTATATACTTGTTGGATTTCAGCAGACGAAATGAAAACGTCACCACTTATGCTTTCATCACTGCTTGGTAAGTTACCAATTTCTCCCATGTTGTCTGGCTCGATTGCCGTAATTGACATTATGGATCTTTCCATAAGAGTATTTTGATTTGGGCCTATTTTTTCAATTTTACTGATAGGTAACACATAATCCGTACTCACATGTGAAAATAGATTTATTGGAATTTTTTCCAAACCATATGGAGCATTAACTTTGGTAATTTCCTTCATTGTAGATTTTTCTCTTCCCTTTATGTGATAAAATTCCGCCTCAATGTATTGAGACTCACATGTCTTGAACGGGGCCTTATCACCATACAATGTTCCAACTTGACCATCGAAACAGTATTTGAGACATTGATGGTATGATGACAGAATAGCTGCATGCTGATGTAGCCAGGGTCTTCCAAGCAAGATATTGAAAGCTGAGTCTTGATCAACAATCATGAAATCCGAATTGGAAACAAGATATCCAAACTGAGTTCTGAGTGTAACTTCTCCCAGTGGTTCTTGTTCATTTTTATCATATCCTTGTAACATCATGGTAGAAGGAGATAAATCAGATTCCGTGAGGCCCAATCGACGAAGTGTACGAATGGGCATGAGATTGACTCCTAAACCATTGTCAATGAAAGCTCTTCGAACATCTATACCATTGACTTTTCCAGATAATTACAAAGGTTTTATGTGCCCATGCACAACACCATCTTCATCTTTATCAGTAAAAGATATCACTGCATGGCATTCTGCAGGATTATTCTCTATGTGATAGATTTTATCTGCAGCAATTTCAGCTTCAAACTCCTGAGGACTTGACAAAGCTTCGATGAGTGCTTCCCGAAGATCTTTTGACAGATTCAAAGCATCCAAAATTGATAACTTGGCTGGTACTTGGGCCAAGTGTTTCAATATATCATACTTTTTATCTAGAGGTCTGCGTTTCCCAATAAGAATATGCGGTTTAGCAGGTACCTTGGAAGCAGCTGCTTTGGAAGCTGATGCATCTTGTATTGAAGCTGGCAACATCCTTGGTTTTGGCAGATTAGACTGATTAGATCCATTTACTTGCTGAGATAAAGAAGATGGAACTTTTAATTGGTCTTCCAAAATAACTGTGCCAAAACTGAGTTGGCCATTGGCAGAAGAACTTGCTTGTTCTTTTTGAGCTCGCTGAAGGGCTCTACCACGAGTTTCTGCTGCATACACAGTGCTAGCAGGGTTAAAAATAGAGTAGTGGCTTCGGAAAGATCCATGTCTTCCCTTGTATCCTGAACCTCTAGAACTTCCTCGGATTCCCTTATTTGATACAAGGAATTCAGGCTCATCAAGACTGGAATATGGATCTGTTAATTGAATCATATTAACATAACCAAATATTAACTCTTCGTCTGATAAAGACTCTGCCTGGTTAGCCTGTTTAGGCTGTGCCGTTTGGTGGGACGGTGCCCGTGGCTTTGAAGTAGATGGAATGAAATCTGCCAGAGTCAAAGACAATTTAGGCTTTGATACATACTCATCTTCTCCTAATTCCTCCTTCTTCTTTGAATTGCGCTGCCCTTTTGAGGATTTATCTTTTGATGAAGGCTTTACTGCAGCTTTTGTAGGAGACACAATTGGCTTCTTCAATTGTGTTCGCAAAATGGAATGGGTCCGATTGATTGTCTTTCTGACCATCCAATCATCATATTTTTTTGCAGTTTTGCTTTTGACTTCCTGCCACTCGCCTCCTTCCTCTGGATCTGTAGCAGTAATACACGCTACTTGAGCTGAAGAACCCTTCAATTTGACTTGTCCCAAGTCGACCATCTTTTGCAGGAGGTCTTTAAAGACAAAACACTCCTGGATGGGATGCCCCAACATTTGATGAAAGGGACAATAATTGGGACGGTCTTCATCTCCTTCCTTGTTTGGCCTCTTGGGCACTGGTAATTGAACCAAATTATTTTCCAGAGATGAAATGAAGTAACCAGGAACTTTCTCACTTCGGAAAGAGTATGTTTTACTCTTCATATACTCAAATTGTTTTCATCGTTGATCTTTTTGATTATTTGGACGAAACAGCCTTTGTTGTTGGCGTTCAGGAGGTGGAGCTCTTCGAGAAGATGAAGGTTTTGAAGTAGAAATAGGTACAGGTGCTTTTTTAAGCATAACTGTAGTAGTTTCCGCTTTACCCATTCTCCTTCCTGGAGCTGATGGAATTATACGAGATTTAACCTTAGCCTGTATAAGGGAATATTCAATCTGTTGAGCGATTGAAGTAAGGTCTCGAAACCCTCCTGTGTATTTCACAGGGATCAATGGCGTGCGTAATTCGTCATGCAAATTTTCCACACAGATTGGCAACAATTCCTCCTGAGGGAGTGCTAAACTCAAGGAATACGTTAATCCCTTCCAACGAGCAATGAAATCAGAGACTCTTTCATTCTCCCTTTGCTTGCAGTTTGTAAGATCGAAAACTGTCGTTTTTGGAAAAGTTGAGCTAAACTGAAGAAGGAATTTTTGACAAAGATCCTCCCATCCGATGACTGACCGGGATTGCAAGCTTGTATACCAGAAAAAAGCTGGTCCTTGCAAGGTTCGCACGAAGCATCTGAGTTTCACTGCTTCTTGTTGCTCTGGAGTTCCCATCATAGGATCACAACAAGACACGTAATGCGTCAAATGTTGTTCAGGGTCGCCTGATCCATTGAAAGTAGGGAAAACAGGGTTTCCAAAACTGGATGGAGGAGAAATTGAATCTACCCATTCAGGGTAAACTTTCTTTTCAGGTTGAACTTGCGCCCGTTTCCCTTCCATAGTTTCTAACCGAGCTGTTAATGACTCAATAGTAGTTATTAACTTTTGAGAAACATCAGGTTGAACTTGGTTTTGGGTAGGTGCAATGAATGGAGTTTGGACAGACGTGATGGTTGGTGCTGCAACTGATGGTAGTGCTGCCAACCGTTGTTGCGTTTGACTCGTAGGATTAGACCTTTGTGGGTGTACTGATAAAGGAGGATATTCTTGATCCATCTCAGTAGTTACAACAAATTCCTTCGGCTGTCGGACTTCAGCATTCTTAAGAAGAAGACTACTATGAAGTAGTTCTGCATTCAACCTTCTTAATTCTTTCATTTCTTCCTCCTGTTGTGCAAACCTTTGCTCTAATGAGAGCGATTGACCTCCTTCAGAGGAAGGGTGAGAAGTAACCTGATTCTTTCCTTTCCCCTTATTAGATCCTTTTCAGAGAGGGGGAAGTGGGTTACTTGAAGGAATACCCAGATTTTGGGTAAGCCTTTGATTACGTGTGCGCACACCTTCTTCATTTAGGTCTGTGTGCGCAACTTCTTGAGCAGGAAACTCTTCGTCTGATCCCTCTGATTGAGCCTCATCTGGTGAATCAGCAGCAACGGCATTGATGACATTAATGGATGCATATTGCATGGAATCCTTTCTATCAGCATTTCTGTGATATTGTCTTCTTCTATGTCCATGATGAGACATGACATTCCGTTGACTTGATCCCTCAGGAACTTCTTGGAGAACCGTCACTTGGAGAGAATCTCTTGATAGCTTGGCTCTTCGTTCCTCTTGAGGCTTATTCCCTAATCGAGAGAATACTGACTTTCTCTGAGGGAGGGATTGAGGATTTGAAAAAGTCCCCAGTCCGGTGGACTGGGGATATTCCTGCTGCTTCCGCTCAACTTCTCGAATCCTATTTGTTGACTCTGAGGGTTGGGTTAGAGAAGTCCCCAGTCTGACAAGTTGGGGTGTCTCTTGACATGCTATGTCTGAGATATTCTTAAAATCTCTCTTGATCTTGCGAATCTTAGTTCGGAAATTAGCTGGATGCATTAACCTGTATCCACTTTTATCACCTGGTTCAACAGACCGTTGGATGATTTCCGAAACTTCTGTCATTTGATGACGTGTTTGCTCCAGACGAGAGGCTTGTGCAATATTCTCTCCTGCTCGATGTAGGAGTAATTCAACAACTTGTTCTCTATATACTTGATTTTGAGAGGAACTAGTTGAAGCCTGTTCTTGAGCAAGCTTTTGATTATGAACAAAGCCCATTGACTGTGGCCGGCCATGGGCAATAACATTGCATGAGACCATTTTCGGCGGGCTTTGCTGACTGGAAATCACTGTGAAATGTAGTGATCCATGAACACTCCATCCTCTGATATGAACATCAGATGGAGCATTGGAAATTAACTGACGCAATTTTCTTAGTGCGCCAAGGCATGAACGTTGAAGGGTTCTCTGTTGCTTTTCAGCCTTCGGATACCGAGAGACTGATAGAGATGCCAAATCAATTTGACGTTGTAGCCCTTCTATTATCTTAAGATGATTTTCATATTCATCATAAGATAATACCTTCTTCTTTAATTGACAAAGAGTTTTCCATATGTTGAGACGAACATCATGGATTCCATCATCCGTCAACATCTTTGGAATGTCGTACTGGGAGTCAGCCAAAGGCCAAAACATGACTGGTACTTCACCTTTTGCCAGTTTTTTCCTCATGTTCAGAATTTCGTCTTTATCATTAAATGAATATTCTTCTACCTGTTTGGACCAGATTTGGTGTTTCCTTGTTGCTTCATCGGATTCAACAAGACTGGTAGAGAGATCACTATTCATGCTGGAAGATAAATGACCCAGGGATGGTTCGGAGAATAACCTGAACCCCAGGCTATCTTCTGATGGAGAAAGAGTTTCACCTGCCGATAGTAAAGCATCAGACCTGGCTGGTTTTAAGTTTGCAAGTGCCTCGAGATAGGAGGGATTTCTCGTCACTACATTGCCTTCTGAAGAATTTTCGAGACAACGTGAATCACTACTGCGGAGAGGACTTTCGCAGCGAAGTTCATCACCATGAGGAGGACCATCATGATGGGTTACAGCAAAAGATGAAATCTCTTGCTCCTTGGTCTTCTAACCACATAGAGGGTTCCTGTGGCTCTCATCTGAAGAAGAAACTTCAAGATTGACCGAACTTTCATGAAGCAAGTCTTCATGAGGAAGTGTCTGTTGAAGACCTTCAGAATTAATGTTCCCGTTATTGGGAACTGAGGGAGTAGAATCTTGAATTCCGACAGATAAATGTCTGAAGGCTTCAAGAACTCCAGCATCGAGCAAGGCTTGGTTACAGATTGGCCTTTGATCTCCTGACTGTGCTGGGCGGATCTTTTTCTTAGATGCCTTCTTACTCGCTTTAGAAACCACTTGATGACGAAAGTGATTGCTCTGAGCAGGTGTATGTGCCTGATCAGGAAATATGGTCAGGTTAGGCTGACGATCTCCACTCAAATCAGGTGTATGTGCCTGACTTGGTTGTCCGTATGATATGGGGGAGTATGCCCCATAACCCTCTTGGACTGAAACAAATGTGTGTGTCTGTTCCGGAGTGAATCGTTGATGTGTCACTCCATTGCTAGGGATAGATTTATGTGTCTGTCCCTGTGATGATGCTGAAGCTGTTATGATATCCTGGCAAGCATCCAGAATATGAGCAGGAATTTGCTTCTGCTCTTTCACCATTGACAAAATATGTTTGGTGACTTCAGCCGCCGGAACGGGGATATACGTCTATTCCGGGCTTGGAGTAGGTGTATGTGCCTTCTCCTGTCCTCCTTTTCCTGTCAGTGAATCCTGACAGTACTGAAGTGTGGAGGCAGAGAGTTGAGTCTGCCTCCTGTTTGTCGTCGGGACTTTCCGACTGACTTCTCCATGCGCTACCAAGCGAGACTGTTGGTAGGCTTGATTAGTATTAGCAGGTGTATGTGCCTTCTGTTTACACTTTGCCAAACGCGGTTGACGAGATCCATCATATGTAGTCAGATGATCCTGCTGACTAACTGGTGATGTATAGGCAGGTGAATGTTCTTGCCTATAGTACTCCGCCGGAATTGCCTGGCGGGATCGGCTTGATGCTGCCAGACGAGTCTGCTGGACAGCGGAATTAAAACGGGAAGGTGATTGTGCCTGCTCGTTATTTGCCACCAAGTTAGGTTGGTGGACTTCTCCAGAGATGGCAGGGATGAAAACTTGCCTATTGTTAACCGGATTCCGTCTCTGGCGGTTCATCTTGCCTGCTCGGGTTCGAGGAACCTGAGCTGAATGCCTGGAGTCGGTACCCTCATCATGTTGAGGGCGCACTACCGCACGAGTCTGGCGGCGATTGTTGATGGGAGCCCTCGGGAAGGACTCCTGTCTTTTTGAACTAAGGCCCTTAGGGACCTACTCATTCACTTCCTCAGAGTAAGGGAGTGAATGGAAATTGCATTCCGGGGATAACGACCCGAAACGGTTGGAGACGGTAGTCAGCACCGCCTGCTTCTTGATTGTTGGCCGCCGTTGTCCGGACGACCAGGTAGAGTTGTTAACTTGGAGGGCTTGACGAGCGGCCTCCATAGTTGGGATAGTACCGTTGCGACGGTACTCCTTAACCAGTGCATTAGAAACCCAACATTGAAGATGCTGAGTTGGTGATGTCATCCTCAGAGCGGACGACGTTCCAGCAGGAGTAGCAGCATTGGTTTTCACAGCAGCAGACCTCACAGTAGAGGTGTTCACAGTAGCAGTATTCACAGGGGTGAATTTAAGGAAAGACATTTTGCAGAATATCTTGAGAAAAAAGGGTGCATGTTCTATATAACAGACGTAATCAAGATGAATCCGGCCGCTACATCTTTTGGATGAGCACATGTCAATGATTGATTTGTTTGGCCCAAGGGGCCTAACAAATAAGAAAAACATAATTTTAACTTGGTTAAGGATTCACGTCGGGTTCACCATTTTTGTTTCCTCACGGATTTCGGGGATGACCTCCTGGATGGGAGATTCAAACGTTCCGATCGGTTTCTAGCGGGTTTGTTCGTAGAACCGGAAACATCCAATGATTCCACATCCGTTTGGACCTACTTTCCAAAGACAGGCGCTCATTATCTTGTGGACTGATGAGGCTTAGGAATTTGCATTGGTCGAGAGGATGGGAGGTCAGACTCATCACACCTTTTTGAGGGGAATTATTGTCTACTCCGGGACTCTCTTTATAGATTTAAGTTATGTTCGTGAATCCTTATTACATTACCAAGTATAAAATGTGCTTTCCTTTAACAATCAATGATTAAATATGCAAGAAATTTAGAGAATATTTTATATGTATTCGAGGTTCTTCATCAATAGAAAATCATCTATATCTGTTTAGAGATTCTTGGTCAATGGTATCCCTCAAAACATTTATATAAAAGTCTCTTGGTCATTATGATGACCAGGCTGGTTTTAAAGCCACTCAGTGGGGCACTTGAAGTTTATCATCATTCAGAAGGACATGGATTATTTAAAACTTGGGATCGAACCCATAAATGGGCTACCTACGTATCCTTTGTTTTGGAAAAGGAATCAGAACCCACGTAGTTCGAGTGATGGAGTATGATGTTTATGATTGATGGCTCAAAGAAGAATGTCATAATTAATTTTACACTCTAAGCTCACGTGAGTCATGCTCGGTGTGAGAAACAAGAGGTATTGGCAAAAAATTAGACAATTGTGCCATGAAAGATGCAATCATAAGAAATTGTTTGGGGCTTATGTATGTATGACTGCCCAGATAGATGAAGGTTTAGGATTCACTTTTAGGGAGAAAATTCATGACCAGGGTCCATAAAGTTATATGTGCTTCATGGAGATTTGAATACTCTAATCTTGGGGCTTACTCCTAAGGAGGATGCCCAAGTTAGGAGGGGACTTATGATTGGGTTTTACTCCTGAAAAGGAAACCCAAATCAAGGGTAAATTAGGACTGGTTAAGATAAATTTAAGGGGCCTTGGGGTTTACTCCTGAAAAGGAAACCCAAGATTATGACTGGGACTTACTCCTAAAAAGGAGACCCAGGTTAGGGGACTTGGGGCTTACTCCTGAAAAGGAAGCCCAAGATTATGACTGAGTCTTATTCCTGAAAAGGAGACCCAGGTTAGGGGACTTGGGGCTTACTCCTGAAAAGGAAGCCCAGGTTAGGGGACTTGGGGCTTACTCCTGAAAAGGAAGCCCAAGATTATGACTGAGTCTTATTCCTGAAAAGGAGACCCAGGTTAGGGATTAAGGTTTGGGGCTTACTCCTGAGGAGGATGCCCAAGTTTGGGAACTTAAAGAATTTTGGGGCTTACTCCTAAAGAAGGATGCCCAGATTTGAAATTGGGGCTTACTTCTGAGGAGGAAGCCCAAGATTATGACTGAGTCTTATTCCTGAAAAGGAGACCCAGGTTAGGGATTAAGGTTTGGGGCTTACTCCTGAGGAGGATGCCCAAGTTTGGGAACATTAAGAATTTGGGGCTTACTCCTAAAGAAGGATGCCCATAATTGAAATTGGGGCTTACTCCTGAGGAGGATGCCCAATTTAAGGATTCTCTCATCTTAAAGGATGAGGTTTAATGAATGAACTCTCTATATTTAGTGACATAAGGATATTTAAATCACTAGGTTTTGAGAGATATTCCACAAAATTCCTTTCAGATAAGGAAGTCAAATCAAGAAATCATGCCAAAAATGGCTTTGAAGAGTGTCTTGAAGACTGAATCTTGAAAAGGAAAGGTGTAATGGCTTAAGAGGGGTAAAATGGGCAAGATGAGCACCCAAAAAGGTAGGGGCGCACAAGCCTTAAAAGGCGCACAAGTCTTCCGTGGGCGCGCAAGTATTGGTCGCGCACGTATACCTGCGCGACATGTAGGGTACTTGCGCGATTTTCAACCAGTATTAGAATACTTGAGAGACTCTTTCTTAAACCCTTTAGAATCCTCTTGAGGTTCTTCCAGAAAAGGGACGCGCAAGTTATATTGAAGGAATAAAAGCGGCGCGCAAGTGTTGATGAGTTTCAACACTTAGGCCTTCCTTCTTCTCTTTAGATCTTCCGTTCTAGGTAAGAAATTACCTTAGAAGTGTTCCGAAAGCTTTGAGAAAAGACTTGGGCGTCGGGAGCTTCAATCCGAGTTTCTGGAAAAAGATCCTCTCAAATGGGGGGCCCACAGGGTCTATTTATAGGCAGGAGAAGACCCCGGGCGGTTACCGGGCGGTTACCACTTAGGTCGCGCAAGTCACTTGCGCGACCAAGGTAGCCGCGCAAGTACATTTGCGCGACTGTTAGATAACTTGTGCGGTGAGGTTGCTGTTGATCCTTTCTTCCTTCCTTTGTTGATTTTTGATGTTTTCTTCAAAGGATGAATCACTTTGAGCTTGGATATTCCCTTTTCCGATCTTTAGATTCTGTGACGAAAGGAGCGTCAACAGAGGGGTCCAACAATTGTGTCCTAATACTGAGCTATAAAAAGAAGAACCTAGTAAGTCACCATAGAACTGCACTCCTAGGTCTCGTGCTAAAAACACAAACTTTTACAAATTAACATTGATAACAATCTATATGATCCTATATAACTATGGAAAATAAATGGGTATCCAAAGATATTAAGTAAATATCTAGGTAAATACCATTCAATCAATCTAATAGAGTATATGGTATTTACACCATATAGATAAAGGTTATGTGGTTAAGTCAAAAAAATACCCAATCAATCAATGTATAGAGTATAGGTGAACACCCTTCAATAATAGGATGGAAATATAGAGTGGTTACAAAGGAAAATAATTAAAAGAAAATTCATATTGATATATAGAGAATGATTAGGAAAGAAAAGGGTAGTGATATATAATTCCTCCAAAAGAGAAGTACATTACATAGGTCATCCAAATAAATAAGTTGGATGGTATCATTTGAACAATATCTTTGATTAAGCATAATATATTTCAAAAGAGAATGACTTATATGGAAAACACTTTTTATGAGTTTTATAAAAAAATTACTTTGGAAATAATAAATACCCTTTATATTTTTAAATAATTTTAAATAAAATATTTTATAAAACTAGGAGAAAAATAATTTATTTTATAAATCATGAAAATTTAGAGAGAAATAATCATATAAAAAAGGTGGTAGAAATATATTTTCACACAAAAACACTAAATGAGGTTCTTTTATCAAAAACAAACCATACATAAAACATTAAAATTATTTTCTTTTAAAAAAATTGAAAATAAATTAAGGGTAGCTAAAAATGACTTTTCTAATTTTTGAAAATAAATATAGGGATATCCACAAATTTTAGAATCATATATAAAATACATGCATAAAAATAAATTCCCTTTTTATATTCTTAAAATAATTTTACTAAAAACCACATCACTTTAATAGATTATAAAGATTACATTTTAAATCAAGGTAAAATGAAAACAAATATCACTAAGGATAACTAGAGGAAAAGAAAATTATTATTATATCATATAGAAATACTATAAAAATTCCCCATTTGGGTTATCACAATTTAGTGATATTTATTTTAAAATGAGTATTGGAAAATAAACCTTACGGCTTGAGTAATATTTAAATCAAAACCCTTGAAGGTGAAAGATATTGAAGATGAACTTCAAATACCATTAAAAAATATAATTAATGATATAATATAACAAATAGGTATTATTTAAACCATATAAAATTAAATTGGTGTATAATAAGAATAATTTCACAATAAATAGGAATTGACACCAAAAAATCATTTCAAGTAACATAATCCTTGAGGTAAGAATTATTTGATAATGAGGTTATTGAACAGAATTAAAGAACCTAAGAAAATAATAAGGAAATAAAATATAAATTATTCATTATTTATAATAAATCAAAATTGGAATGATGTATTTTAATAAAAAAATGTAACTCAATGGAAGAAAATTGAGTTATAACAAACCCTTATAGCTTCTATAATTTTTCAGTCAAAATATAAAGAGAGAAAGAACGTATAATAGAATATTGAATATCATGAAATATAAGAGAATTATATTGGAAATTATTAAAGTGGAATTATATACATCATTAAAAATAAACCATGGTGTATAATAATAAATATATCTCAAGGGGTGAAAATTTGAGACAGGAAACCCTTACCCTATTCCTAAATTTCTCTATGTATTTATCTAAATTACTCAATAATAAAATTATGGTTATTAAATAACTTATTCATAACCTTGTTCATATATAATTTATATACTAAGGACTATTTATTATCATATTTTATTTACTTAGTATATATTTTTTCTTATGTTTTCTATTTTTCATGAAAATTGAATCGGTGTTAGCTTATTTTTTAAATTTTAGCGATCAAAGATGATATTTTAATAATAAGTTAAATAATTAATATAATATTTAAATAAACATAAAACAATAATTTTTTCATTATTTACTTATAATAATATTATTATTTAAGTTCACATGATCATACATGATATATTTTTATAGTATTGTTCAAGTAGGTGGTTAGTCTGAACCAAACTTGAACATGCAATAATTTGACAGGAGAGTATGGTTAAGAAATTTTTTATTTTGACATAATATAATTTTAAAAAAATCCTAATTATATTATTTATATTTTTTATGGTTTTGAACCAAATTTTAATAGGTTTGGATAAATAATGAAAAATAAAAAATGTTACTTCAGGGAGGTGGTAGTCCGAACAACTCATGGTTAACGTTTTCATTTACCAACTAATGAGAGGGAATGAATGTGAATTATAATTTTTCTATTAATAATTATGATTATATTATATATGTCACATTTATTCTTAAATTAAATCCTTATAATTAGTGAGGAGCTGCGGTGGTGAAAAATGGAAGACGTCACTTCATGGAGGTGGTAGTTCGCACAACACACGATCAACATTATTTAGTTTTTCTAAATGGATATAAAGGAATAAATAATTATTGTTAAATAATATAATAATAATTCATAATAATAATTATATTTAATTTATTATATAAATATGGCTACTATAGTTTTAATGGAAATAATAAGAAGAAACAGTTAAGGATTAAGTAATACTCACTTTGGGACCTTGAATTTTCTCTTCAAAGAATCCTTAGAAATGAAGGGATTGTGCTAGATTATAGTGAATAGGGATTTATAAAGTGAAATTTACTTATAGTATATATAAATTAGGTAGGGTTTGAAGGAAACTTTTAAGGGTATGTGTAACTTTTATAGGGTGTAAGTGATCCCATTTTATAAGTGAAGAAAATAGCACTTTTTTGAACTCCCATTATTTTCCAAAAATAGAATGACACTATTAAAGAGTAAATGGTTCTAAAAGTGAGAAATAATGGATTTTTTGGGGATATTTCATTGATAAATCCTCAAAAAAAATTCCCACACATTTTTTAAAAATTTTGGAAGTCATTTACTCTTGTAAATTTACTTTTACCATTTTGTTGTTTTTACTAGGACAACTAGTTTTTACCCAAGTAACATATGTTTTTTTAAATATAAAATAACCCCTAATACTAAATTTTGGTATGATGAACATAAATTTAACCTCAATTTAACCTAAATTAAATTATAAATAATAGAAAAAGAACTTTTAAATTTTAATATTTTATATATAAAAAAACCTATTTTGTAGAAAAATGATGTTCTAACCATTATGGGCTCTTAATCATATATATAATTTATTTCCAATTAAATTCATGTTAATATAATTATATATGTATTTAAAACTAATATTATAGTCATTATTTGAAATAAATTAATTTAATTACTTAGATAAAAATTACACAATATTAATAAAAACAGATCTTTGACAATAACAGTTTCACTATTATCACTATAATTAACTTTAATCTCAGTAATCTTATTTTTATGCCAAAAAATGAAAGTGAAATTATTAAATAATATTAAAATTATTATCTAAAATACGAAATCCATTTTGTTATATTTAATTTCTACAAGTGATAAAATATAATTTTTTAATGTAAGCGTATAAAAACAGTTTTGAGTGTGAAATATTACTTGAGTTTCCTAAATGTTAGGCATGTGTTTTATAAATTCGACATAGTATTTCAAATGATTTATATTTATTATTAAATATATATTTTTTATTTCAATTTTTTTTATAAACTTTAAATTAATTCTTGTGTTAAGATAATTTCATGAAATTGATAGTTTTTAGCAAAATCTATATTTTAATTATTAACCTAAAAACAATTATTTAAAAAAAATTAACCCTGAGATAATTTTGAAATTATAAATTAAAAAAAATAATTTCATTTTAAATAATTAAAATTATAAAATTTATAAATTTATATTTTGAATGAAAAATAATTATATAAATAAAAACTATTTTTTGGAAAAAATCCTTTTAAAACATTAAGTATTACTAATACTATTTTTTATGAATTATAATTGATTAAAATATTTTTATCTACCATATTCTTTATTATTTTTATAATTTTCTTATCTAATAAGTTTTTTATTGTTTTATTTTGGTTTTGTGTGTGGAACAATCTATCAAAATGGTGTTTATTTAAAATAAAAATATATATATAGTATATCTTGGGTCATTACACCTAGAATAACTTTGGGTATAATGCACCATCTCATAATCAACCCATAATTAAATGATTTATTACAAGGGTTTAACTTTCTTTCATGGATTACACCATTAATATCATGTTCATCTGAGTCAACACTACCACAAATTGATCTGTTTCAACCATTTAGGTTGCTAATTTAGAAGGTTATTACCCCCTTGATGTCTTCCTACTTCAAATCCCCTATTTTTTATATAGAAAACCATTCTTAACATACATGGATTAGATGAATCAACATGGTAATATTCAAAATATATCTCATAATAATATAACTATAGATCAGAATCTCTTTAAAGTTTATTTTAACATCATACTAACCTCTAAAGTTAGTTAAACTTTTCCTTTAATACCGATTATAATACCCAGTCTCATAATCAACCCAAAATTACATGATTTATAACAAGGGTTTCACTTTATTACATTTTTATACCTTTTTTGGTTTATAGTTTTATATAATTAAGAAAACTATTATATAATAAAGTGGAAATTTTAACACATTATACATTTTTTCCACAAAAATAGGTTCTTAAATTTTCACTCATGTTTCATTCATGACACTTTTACTTCCTTTAAGATGATTCACCACAGAAGAAATATTAAAATTTATATAGTTTCTACTCATCCTTAGATCCTGTGAAAAATAACTATGAATATTGGATGATCAAAAAAAATCTTGGTAAGTGATATGAAAATAAAATAAACCTGTTATTCCTATAAAAATCATGAAAACCCCTGAAAATATTTAATTTTTTCATAATAAAACTTTGAACACATAAATAAAACAAATAAACCTTTTATAAAATAAATCATTTTAAACCCATTATAATAATATAAAATCATGAAGTAAATATGATTTATATGATAACTCATAAAAACATTCCTTGGAAAAGAAACCATCATATTTAAAAGTTTATAAACTTTTATTTCCTTAGGAAATCAAAATATTTCAATAAAAATCCTCATCAATCATGAAATAAGTATCATATGGCCTAAAATTTATAACCCATGTCCACTCATTTTTAACTCATGTTAGAAATAATATATGACCAGTTAATTCAATATGAGTAACCTATAAGGTTATCTCCCGCATTTTTACGTTTGAATACTATTTTCTACCTAATGTATTAGAGAGCTATATAAGGATCACATGTCTTCATGAGCTATATCAATCTCACACATAATCATCTGTAATGATAAAATATTGTATCATGAACAAAAAAATAATCTTTCACCTTTCATCATAAAACCCTTGAAAAACTACATTGAACCCAAAATGAAAAAACACTTCCCATTTTCGTATAAAAATACAGAGAAGTGTCTATTTATTTTTTAAACTATTTAAGAGTAATATTTCTAGAATATATTTAATTATACTTTCTTTGAAAAATAATTTTAACCTACTATAGTAATATTGATAAAAAATAATTTCTATGAAGGTGGGGAAAGGTGTCTAAACCATACATGTTAAAAACATTCTTTTGTACTTTGGTCAAAAAAGTTAAAATGACCCATACAGTAATTGTTAAAAATATTCATTTCTAAACATTTTTAAAGAAATTAAATATTATTTGAAATATAACTTTAACAATATTTTATTTATGAATAAGAATATTATTTTAAAATTTTAAGAACATAGATATGCAGAATAACGAGTTTAAAGTAATGCATTAAAACAAGGTTTTAATGAAAAATGCATTACCCTAATTCTAGTATGATTCATACATTATTTAAATCCTCAATAGTAAAATTATATTAGTTATTTACATTATTAATAAATTTTTAATGTTAATTAAATTATCATTATTCATTTTATTTCATTTATTAGCATGTTTTATTTAGTTACCATAATAGTTAAGTTCACAATGGTTGTTTCAGGATTATTCGGTTTATAACTTTGAAATAATATTAGCACGTTGAATATGGAAAAAGTGGTTATTGTTCCATAATATCAAGAATTTTAAACATTAAAAAAATATTATTTTCTTACATTAAAAAATATTTCTATAACCATCCATGGTAGTTTGATGTTAAAAATGAAAATGCCATATCATGGAGGCGGTGGTCCATATACACACACAAGCGGTGTTTCCATTTTTTACTAGATGGAAAATAAATAAGGTTTATAATATTTTAATTTTATAGAAAAATAATTATATTTTAAATTTCATATTTATTCATTATTTCTATCTTTGTGACCAACAATGTGCGACATTAATGAAAAATGAACTGTGTCACATTGTGGAGGTGGTATTTCACACATACGCATGAGCGACGTTATCATTTTCCAAAGGATAGATTTTAGGTAAGAAGATAAGTAATATTTTAACTTTAAAGAATAATAATGATGTAATAAATATATTATATATTCATAAATTCTTTCTTTAGAAGTAGTTATGTGAGCCGGTGATTAAAACGAAACACATCGCCTAGTAGAGGTGGTAGTTCACACATATGCACAAGCGAAGTTTTCATTTCCCTTGGGATGGAAAAGGAGATAAAAATGGGTTATACCAAAAAAATAATAAAATTTAACTATATTTATATGTTTATATTATTACATAATCATGGTTAAAAATATATTTGAAGGGGGTATAAGAAAATAATATACATGAAGACACTCAGTTAAGAGTTATACCGCTTCTTTAAAAAAAATCATTTTGCTTACACATCAATCCTTCTAAATTTTATACTTTGGTTATACCATGACATCTAGCATGTGGTTAAGGTTTTTTTTAAGGTATTTTTTTAGTTATTAGTTGATATAAATGGCTTAAGTGGTGTGAAGAGTACAATATAGGATATTCCCTTTTGTAAATAAGGGTAGTGGCACTCTTGTAATTTTTCAAAGTTTTCAAAAATATTAAGTCACCTTCGTGGTCAAGTGGAACTTAAATAATTAAAATTTTAATATAAGGTTATATGTTTCAAAATGATCTCATCCAATAATAATTATTATAGGATTTTGTGACCCTATCAATTGGTTGTTACCATAATTAACAAGTTTTACCATTTCATCGTGGTGACAACATTTTTACCAATGTTACTATTCATAATGATCAAAAAGGAAATTGAAATAATTAATAAATTTAAAAATTATGATTAAAAATATTAAATCCATTTTTAATGATTCAATTTTTAGAAGTTTTAGAAATTACTTTTAAAATAAGTGTGAAAAACACAATGAAAAACAGTTTTTAGAAAAAATGCGGTTTAACCATAAAAATGAACTTATGCCAAAATAAAATATAATGTTTATTACTATGGAATTAATTATATTATTTTTAATAAATTATATTTTATTTCACTTTAAAATAATATCAAAAATATAATGATTCTTTTAAATTATTTTATTTAAAGAAGAGAATGATAGTTTTGCAAAAAAATAACATTTTTCAATATTCACTCAAAAATCAAACATTTCAAAAAAATCACAAAAATTAAACCTTGTTTAAATTTTATATGATTATATAAAAAAATAATCTTTTTTATCAAATTAAATTCCTAAAATTTAAAAAATTAACTTTTAAATAAACCCATATAATTCATGAAAAACAATTTGGTTTGAAAAAATTATTTCCTTTTCAACTAAAAAAATGCTTAAAATCAGTATTGTGAATATGAATAGATAAAATATAATCATGAATATTAATGAGAAATGAAATTAATTTATTATTAACATTACTTAGGTTTTCATATCCTTCCCCCTTTAAGAAATTGTGTCCTCGCGATATTATTCATTTCTTAAACAGGTGAGATTATTTTTCCCTCATAGAATTTTTTGATTCCCATGTTTTTGTTGGATTTGGTGTCTTAGAACTAACTATGTATACTTTATATTTCATTTATATTAAAAAAATTGATATTAATTAAAATATCTTATTACATATCATTTATAGTTCTTCATGATTTTAATGTAATAATATCCCATAGTATATATCATATTAAAAAGGGAATAGTAGTTTCCCGCTATGATGAGAACCTTAAAATGCCACCATGATATTCTTAAACCTTTTTATATGGTCATATAACATTCTATTATATGGAACATAATATATTAACCATTAGGTGAGGTTACTCGTAAGAAGATGAGACTTTATCTCATGAAGTTCGCACTCAGTAATCTATAAGATATGAGATTATGATAACATACCCACCATTAGGAATTCCACATATTTATATGTCTTTTTATATTCCTATTAATTAGTGTTTTTAATGGTCCTTATACTTTAATATATTTATTAATGAATTTCATGACTCAAGAACTTAGATTTATTTTCATAATCCATGAAGAAAATAGTTTAGGTAAAAGTTGTGTATATTGGGTGTGTCGTGAATGACATGTTATTAATGAATAAGTTGAGAAATTATTTTTCCTTTCCATATTTATAGAAGTTTATGAATTTGATTGAAATGGAAATCTGATATTAAATTTCATGTACAAGGTGTAACGATAAGTTTGTGACAATGGGATTGTACTATATAGTGTGCACTCATATGTGGTTATCGATGTTGTGATATTAACTTCTTTCTATTAGGTTCCATGAACCATTTCTAGATAGTAATATTGGACTTTAGTAAATCCCATCAAATGATAATTTGAAATAAGTCTATAAGGTCACACACTAATTGTTTTTTATCTCAATTAAATTTCATTTGAATTTATTATTAGAAAAAATATTATTCTCAAGTCTGAGGAATAATTTTATTAAATATTTATTAATTTCATAAATTAAATAAATATTTATTCCTAAGTTAATTATTGAATTAAATGTATATATATAATTTATTTATTGAATGAATAAATAATTATTTATATATTTGATAAATTTGAGGAGGACTGGCGGTCCAAGATTGTGTCTGGTGATAAATATTAATTTAGAAGCTGCTAAAATAATATTTATCATTTCACCAGTTATCACACGCCATGAGGAAATAATATTATTATTATTATTACATGTAATGGGGTCATATAAGATTTAAAATATTATTTAAGGGTCTTTATGGAATTAAATAACATTTTAACCCTAACCCTATCTCTATAAATAGATGAAAATTCCTATTGTGTAGAGATTGATTAAAATATAGAACCATTATGAACAAAAAATTCTAGGGAACACTCTCACGACTGAAGAACACTATATAGATTCCCTTTATTCCTCCACCATCTTAAGAATGAGAGTGCAAGGAGTATTATTCAAGACTAAAATAATTTTCAAACTGATCAAGAAGAACACCGCAAGATGGTCAATCTTCCATGCTAGAACCCAACAATCTATCAGCATTGTTTGGAGATCATAGGAGTAAGTTTGGATCACCACTAGAGGTATTATACACTTGGATCCTATAAAATCAATAATGTTAATCAAAAAGGGTTTTGTATGATCAATATATTCTTTAAAGAATGATCTCAATATGAGGAATTCTTTTTACCAGTTTATTTAAATTAATTATAAATTTTACATGAAAAGATCTTCTCTTAGTTCTGATGACCTTCTTTGTCAATATTATTTAGAAAAAAATCATTTGTCATGATGTATATATCTTGTAAAATTAAAAATGATTCATCTAATATCATAATTCCTGAGTCAATTTCAACCCCAATAAGTGCCTCCACTATGCCCAGAACCTTTAAGTGGTATCAAAGGGGTCACATTCAAATTTATAATTATTTTTTATCATTACACATTTAAATGTTAAATTTCATTTCAATTTTTAAATAATTCTTGATCTGTCATTGAAATATCTTCTTCCTCGTCTTTATTTCTTCCTCACATAACCAAGATCAGTTAATAATTAATAAAGAACACACCTGAAGAACCCATACCGGGGTGCTAAGAATCATGGACAGATAATACAAGGATACGTGGAGTGTACTCATTTGTCGTATGTCATGTATCCTTATTCATTGCACTAGGACACCCTTGTGGACTCTAGGTCATCAGGTATTGAATAAGTTTCATGTGCACTAGATTCATTGCATGTTTACCATCCATAGTGGTATAAGGATTTTCCAAACTACATGTTATGTAGATTCTGTACATGTCGTATAGCCCTTATGTTTTCATGGTAGAGAATAGAGGGTCAAGATGTGTCATGTAATCAATAAACCTTGTGTATTTAATACATGGTGTGTATTGGATGTTATTCATGTAACTTAGTTAGAAAAAACTCTTTTATAGTTAAAAGGAAATAGAAAAAGAACAAAATTTAAAAACAGGAAGAAAAGCAAGAAAATTAAGAAAACCCATTAGACATTTAAGCTTTCATTGTGGGGGAGGTGAGAAAACAAAGAGATGAGGTTGTAAAATAGGAAAAATCAGAAGCAGTGATATAGGGAAAACACATAACAACCAACACAGGACACAAAAATCAGGTTGCTTAGTCGATAAAAGTTTATGCTCTTAGTGTTGGGGAGGGCATGGGAATATAAGAATTGAGCCTCATCGCTAGCTGTGGTGCCCCTGCTGGAAATGTGTAAGGCGCCCTAGCCAGCAGTGGAGCAGTAGGCAGAGCAGAATCGGTGGATTCTTTAACAATAGATATGTAGAGAGGGGCAGTGGTGAGGAGGGCCACCGCGAGCATGAGGGTATGCCAACTCCCCCAGTTTTCATCATGGAATGAATCCAGGACTGGGACAGCTCAGGAGTGCGTGAGTGTGTTGATCGGTAGTCATGTAACTTAAATCACACATCATGTTTCCTTTCTACATGTCATGTACTTTATAAATATCTACAATAAGTTCAATACAAGTACCAAGGAATGTATTGTGGATATTTAGCGAAGAAAAGTACATGTCATGTGGCCAGCTTGCACACACCACGTACTTTTCCTATTTATGTGGAAATATTAAATTTAATTAATTACCCCCATTAAAACTCATTTACCTAAGTTTCTTATGTTATTAATTTGATAGTACACATTGGACATTGGGTTTTATATTATATTGAATTCTTAATTAATTCCCTATAATATTTGAAACTGTGTATAAAGTATTGTCATTTGATACTAAAGACTTAATGCATTAAATTATACAGACAACATAATATTAATTTGTTCCATGTTTCACTAATTTAACAGTACACTCCATGAAAATTCAATAAATTTTGTGTACAAAAAAATTCAAATGAGTGCATTGTATACAAAACGAACTATATTGATTAGTTCAAATAGGAACTCACCGAGTTTCTTCTAAGTAGAAAGTTGTGTACTAATTTTAATAATTTTTAAATAAAATTTAAATTATTTATTTTATTTAAAATCATAGAAGATGGTAAATTTAATATGATTTTATAGAATAATATAAAATTAATTTATTGATTAATAATATAATTAAAATGATTAATTTTTTTGGATTTTATTTTATCAAATAATGAATTGAAATGAATGATAGCTAATTATTTTAAATGTTTAATCATTTTATGTGTATTATCAATCATGATATTTGATTGGACCTATATGTTTTTCTCATTTATTTTATTTTATTTTATTTCATGGGTTTGAAATTATTTATTATTAAATTAAATATGATGATCTGCATGTCATCGCTCTCACATTTATTATGTATAACCTACTTGTCCAATGTTGTTTTATGTAATTACTCTTAATCGGTCCATTGGTTCCCCTCACCTAAATGTGAGTTATAAAACATATGTAATAAAAGGAGTATCCCAAGGTGCATAAAGGTGGTTCAAGATAGAACTAAGATGAAACCAACCCGGTCATTACATATGTGTATAGGTGGAATGATTCAACTCATGCCAATACAGAAATAAGAATTTTTTTCCTAGGTTTGTAGGTTAGTTTATTATATTCTAAATAAATAAACCACTATATAAGCTCATGATCACATAATTTATTAATTTATTTTATTTATATATTATGCATGAATTATTTTATGTTTGCAAGATCGTGATCACATAAATAAATGTAATTATATGAAAATATGGAATTAAAATAAATAGATTATGTGTAAATGTTTTATCAAAACATGGTTTATACCTTATATAAGATAAAATTAATTTTAAAAATACATGTAAAAGATAAAATAATAAAATGCATGCATAATAAATAAAAAACCTTAACTTAATATTAAGTCAGACCAAGACTTCTATTACATGACTAATAATGAAACCATACAACTAAGTTTTTGACCATACCATGTTGGGAAACTTGCTTTTATAAGGGGGTTCTTATGAAAGTATTGGGTTGAATTAACCATTTTATATAAAGATGAGTATCCCTTTCTATCCATTTTATATCAAGATGATTATCCCTTTATAAACTTTATACAAATTTGAGGTAATTGTTGAGTAAAATCGGGCTAGGGTTTTGGATTAGGGAGTCCACTCAACAAATCATGGAGATGCAAGCCTGCATTTGGAAAATACATTCCTACCTAAATACCTTTGATTAATTTAACAATCCCTTTATTGGGTTATTTTAAGGAGAATATGGATCATTTATGCTAGAATGTAAATGCAACTAGACATTCTAAAACCAATGTTGAGGGTTGTTGGGGATTGATAAAATAGTCAAATACTTAATAAATTTTAAAAATATTATTATTATATCTCACATAATTTGTAATTGAGAAAATTATTAATAATATAATCTTTTATTATTATATAATAATGAAAATTTCATCAACCAACTTATCCCTATGATCAATTCTAAATAAAGACCATATCTTAACTCGAAGTAACTTCCAGGAATGGTTCAGATGCCTATGGGTAGTGTCGCACCATGAATGGAAGTTTTATGTGATACAAACCTCAATGACTATTTTGCCTACTAAGGATGTTAGTGATGATTATTTCACTATCTATGTTAAACTTCTGATCTATTTTATCGATGTTTAGTGTTTAATGCTTTCATCTGTGTATAATAAACTCATGAAGTTGCATGAAAACATGGATGCATGTATCATTCTTTAGTATATCTATGATTTTTATCAAGAAATAGAGATATAGGAGCAATTTGAGATATCTAAGGAAATATTCATGAGAAAAAATTAGAGAAGTTGTTCCATATATACCTCACATAGTCAAACTTATTAGCTACATTGAGCACCTGGAGATTTTGGGGTTTAAACTGTTTGAAGAACTGTACACTAATCATATTATTTAATCACTCCATTAGAGATTCTCCAGATTTGTTATAAATTTTAAAATAAACAATATAGAAAACTCTCTCCCAGATCTTCTCACACTACTTCACCAAGTTTACAAGGATATAAAGCATGAAAATCCTTTTGTCCTTACGGTGAATAAAAGGAAAGGCTGAGAAAAGAAATCTAAGACTAATTCCAATTATAAATATTCTTTAAAATTACATTCCAAGAAGTTATGTATTAAGTGAAAAAAATGGAACATTATGTTATATATTTCATATATGGAAAGAAGGGACACTAGAAGAAAAATTGTACCCAAAAAAAGAAGCAAGGGAAAGCTTTAGGTGTTTTTTTTATCGAGTGCAATTTATCCATTTATACTAATTGGGTATTTGATATGGCATGTGGTGCTCAAATATGTATTCAAATATAGGAACCGAGTATATAACAGAATATTGCCTGAGGTTAGGTAAATGTATAAAAAACCAATTGTGTCAAACTTGTTGTTGAGGCTATTTTGGAATACCACCTCATGTTACTGACATGAATGATATTAGTTTTAAAATATGTTATTATGTGAATTTAGTCACCAAAAACATTATTTACATATCTAGACTTGATAAAAATGGATTTATTTTAAAAATTTTGAATAAATGTTTCATATTTTACAAATGAATTTTTTTATAGTGATTCATGTTTAAATAATGGTCTTTATGTGTTGGATCACATTAACCAAGTAATAGAAATTGATAATGAATATATTTCACATGAATAATACCATAATAAAATATGAAATCACTGGATAGGTCATATAAACAAAAAAATATTGACCAAATTATCCCAATATGGATATTTGGATTCATTTGAACTAAAACCACTTAGTGCATGTCATGCTTGTTTACAAGAAAAAATGACCAAATCCCCATTTAGTGGAAAAGTTTAAAGGACCAAAGAGATCCTTGAATTTGTTTATACCTATGTGTGTGGAATATTTCTAATTAAATTAATGGGTGGGCAATCATACTGCATAATTTTTATTTATGATTTTAGTAGATATTGGTATGTATATTTAATGAGGTATAAGTTAGATTCATTTGAAATATTCAAGTAATATAAGAATGAAGTTGAGAAATAGTTTGGTAAGAAGATTAAGAAACTTAACTCAAACCATGAAGAAAAATATATTAATCAATAATTCATTGATTATTTTCAAAACTTTGGGATTCTATCCCAACTCATTCCTCCTTATACACTATAGTGGAATGGTGTAAGTGAAAGGTGAAACCGAATCCTATTAGACATGGTGAAATCAATGATGAGTCGTGTGAGTCTTTCATTATCCTTTTGGGGATATTCATTATAAATAGAAATATATATACTAAACTAGGTTCCAATTAAAGTGAAAAATGGTATTCCTTACAAACATTGGTGTGGAAGGAAATCTTTCTTTTCAAATTTACAAGTGTGGTGTTGTAAATAATTTTTAAGGCCTCTATATGTAAAAAATAGTCACCTCAAGGAAAAAAGTGTGTCTTTATGGGATACCCCAAGTAAACATGTGGATATTACTTATAAAACCACTCATAAAAAAAGGTAATTGTGGGAAGACATTCCCCATGTCTTGAGAGAGATCATATCTCTAAAAGTGATAGTGGGAGCGAGATAGACTTCAATGAAGTCAAGGATCAAGATACACATGAGTTGGTATATGAATAGATTCCACAAAACCACATGAAAGAAAAGAATTTAAAGATGCAACTACTATGTGGGATTATAAGATAGGTTAATGGACCTGAAAGGTATGTTTTTCTAGTCATTAAGAATAGTGACTCATTATTTATTGGTAATAATGACCCTTTAACCTATAAGGAAGTAGTAAGTAGAACATAAGTTTCAAAGTGGAAATAAGCTATGAATTCTAAAATGGAATCCATGTATTAATTCCAAGTTCATGTTTTGGTAGATCCTCCAATGGATGTAAATATTGTTGGTTGAAAATGGGTATTCAAGAATAAAATGGGCATAGATAGACAAGTTAGTATTTATAAGGCAAGACTTGTTGCAAAAGGATTTCAACAGATTCAAGGCATAGATTGTGATGAAACCTTTTCACCAGTTTCTATGATAAAATCCATCATAATTATACTTTCCATAGTATCTTACCATGACTATAATATTTTTCAAATGGATATTAAAATATAATTACTTAATAGAAACCTTCAGGAAGATGTCTATGTGAAATAACCCAAAGTGTTTTTACCTACAAAGGATTCCAAAAAGGTATGTAACCTAAAAAGATCCATTTATGGAAGTATCTGGGTCATGTAACATTAAATTTTATGAATCTATAATGGAATTTGGTCTCATAAAGAATTAATGTGACCCTTTTTCCTATAACTAGTTTAGTGGGGGTGCATTCATTTTCTTAATAGTTTATGCCAATTACATTCTACTAATTGGAAACAAAATATATATCTTATAGTCTTTCAAATTCTGATTGAATACATGCTTACCTATTGAGGACTTAGGTGAAGAAGTATATATTATTTGGATCAATATCCATCATAATATATCCAAGAGGATGGTCAGTCTAAGTCAAAGTATATATATTTACAAGATATAAAAAATATTCAGTATAGAACAATCTAAGAGGGGACTATTTCTAGTGTCATAACTCCAATGGCCCAAATGCCTTCATTTTTTATTGATTTTTGATAATCCACCTTTCAATGGGTGAGGTGGAACCCTTACAAGGACTATAGGCATAAGTATTACATGGCCTGTATGCCTTATAGGAATTCAATGCCCGTAGGCTTCAAACATTACATACAACCCAAACTAACTACTTCGAACTGCTCCTCCCCAGCATCTTCATCGTGAAATCAGCTCTCCACCTTTGCATGGATGTTTAGCTAGGCTTTCCCATGCATGAACAGGCTTGTCCCGATGGAAGGTTACATACCCTCTCATTCTTTCAATCTGTTTATCTTTTGCTATGGTGAATTCTCCTTTCTCATCCTCCTTCTGAAGCTTGTTCCTCGTAGGTTGTTTGGTTTGCATCTGCACTTAAGGTGGCCCAAAGGACTTGATCTGGCTCGAAGGACTTACTAACTCAAAGTCTTGGGTGGCCTGAAGGCCTTAAAGGACTCGGGGACCAAATCGGTGTCCTGAAGGCCCAAACGGGGGAATATTCCCGACTTCCACAGTGCCAAATAGTGTCTGCTATAACCCCTCTACAGTACTTTCTACAATACCGCACAATCATTTATAATATTTTTAATAAAATGTTCCCTAAAATACAATAGTAGATAAAGAATATTTCAAGGATTTCATACATGTCAGTGATTGGTCCAGTCATTTATAATATTTTATGTACTGGGATAGGTGTCACCTATGGCTTATGCATGGTAGGAAGATATCAAGATGACCCAGGTGACCTCCATTATATGGAAGTAAAAACTATTCTTAAGTATCTGAGGTGAACTAAGGATATATTCATATTCTATAGAGGATATGAGTAGCAAGTCATCAATGTATATGCAGATGTTAGTTTTCAAATATATCAAGATGATCTAAAATCATAGTTGGGGTATATCTTCACTCTCAATGGTAGTTTTGTGAAGTAAAAGGTATTAAATAAGGTCATGGTTATAGATTCTATAATATAATTATATTATATTTCATATTTTTATGTAGATAAATAAATAATTTAGATATGCAACTTTTTCAAAGAGATTAATGTGATTCCTTGTAGTAAAGATCAAATCACACTCTATTATGATAATATTATAGTGATGGATCTTGAAAATGAGCTAAGATCACATCAGTAGAAAAATCACATACTTTATAAATATAATCACTTGAGGGATTTTTCTTATATAGGTGAATTATCAAAGAGAAGAGTCTCTATATAATACAATTTGGCAGACCCATTGACTAAATCATTAACTCTGCAGAAACATTATCATCATGTGAGATCTAGAATCCGGAAATTCATTAGCAGTTAGATCTAGTCCAAGTGGGGGTCTATTGGAGTTGGTTTCCTAGAACCAACTATGTGTACTTTGGATTTCATGTATATTCAAAGAATTGAATATTGATTAAAATATATTACTACAAGTCATTCATAAATCGACATGAATTTAATGTAATAATATCCTATAGTATTTTTCACATTGAAAAGGGTATAGAAGTTCCCCTCTATGATGAGAACCTTAAAATTCCATGAAGATATTACTCACACTGTCGGGTGTGAGTACTTATAAGCATATAAGAATTTATATTATGAATTTAGCACTTGGTAATATCCAATATGGGAGATTATTAGAACAGTCTCAACAGTAGTAATTCCACATGTTTATGTGTCATTGGATATTCTTGTCCATGAGCATGAGTAATGGTCCTTAGACTTTAATATTATTATTAATATATATCATGACTCATGAACTTAGATGTATTTCCATCAACTATAGTGAAAAGAGTTCATGGAGAAGTTGGGTATTTTGGGTGCATCATGAATGACATTTTATTAATAAATAAGTTATGGAAGGATTTATCCCTTCCATATTTATAGAAGTTGATATCTCAACCCTTTTATTGAAATAGAACTCTTGCATCAAATTTTATGCCCATAATTTAATGATGAGTTTATTTCAGATAGGAAAAGAAATAAATATCAAGTATATAGGTTGATGACACAAATGTGAAACCTGTTTGATGAGATATCATGAAAAGGGGATTATATTACACAATGATCACTCATATATGGTTGTAGAAATTGTGACATTAACTTATTTCTCTTGGTTACATTGAACTATTTATAGAAGGTAATCTTAGACTTTAGGCAAGCCTACCTCATACTAATTATAAATAATCCTAGAGGGTGAAACACTAAGTGTTTCCATAGATATCAATTAAATTATATTTGAATTAAATTATTGGAATATATATTTTTATCAAGTCCAAGGAATAGTTTTATTAAGGATTTATTGATAGTATAAATTAATTAAATATTTATTCGGAAGGTAATTATTTTATTATGTAGATATGTAATATTTATTTATTTAATTAATTAATATTTATTCTGGTATTTGATAAATGTTGAGGAGGACTAGCGGACCAAGATTGTGTCTGATGATAAATATGAATTTTCAAACTATTAACACAAAATTTATCATTATTCCAGTTACTTTACACCATGATAAAATAATATAATTATTATTATTACATGGAATGGGGTCATATAATGTTTAATATATTATTTAAGGGTTGTTTTGAAATTAAATAATATTTTAACCCTAACTTTATCTCTATAAATAGATGACTATATCTATTATGTAGAGATTGATCTAAATAGATATTTTTTTGGCCTTAAAAAATCTAGAACACTATCCTCAGGATCAATGAATGGTCTAGAGATTTCCTTAATCCTACACCATCTCAAGAATAAGAGTTCAAGGATGTTTCTTCAATCCTGAATGAATTGTCACAAGGATCAAGATGAACACTGAAAGATAATCGATCCACCACAATAGAACCCACTAATCCATCAACATTATTCTGAGATCATATGAGCATGTGTGGATCACTGATAGAGGGGTTCTACACTTGGATCCTACAATAGAAATGACAGTTGACCAAAAAGGGTTTTGGATGATCAACAGCTTCATTGAAGAAAGATCTCAAGATAAGGTATACTTTCTTATGATCAATTTAAATTAATTGTAAATTTAGCATGAAAAATATCTTCTCTGGGTTTCAATGACCTTCTTTGTAAATATTTTTTATAAAAAATTTGGTTGGTCATGACATTTACATCTTGTAAAATTGTGAATGATTCATAAAATATGAAAATTTCTAGGGTGGGATCAACCCCGATAAGCTCTTCCTATACAAAAAAACCATCAATTTCTTCTTCATTCATATGGTTCTTCCATAAAAACTTTATCTAGTGAATCACATTATTCCAAAAAAACATTATCTCTACTATACAAAATCTGAATCAATTGTTCCTCATAAGAAATATTATCTTCCAATCGAACTACTTTAGGGATCAAGACATTAGATTCATCAGGTATATATTTCCTTAATAATGAAACAATAAAAACATAATGTACCTGATATAAACTCAAAGGTAATTCCACTCGATATGAAAATAATCACACTTTTTCTAGATTTACATATGGATCAATATACTATGGAATTAATTTTTCTTTATTTATAAAATTCATAACACTTTTATAAGGAGATACTTTAATAAGAACATTATCTATTACCTCAAATGAGATATTTTTCCTCCATTTATCTTTGTAACTTTTTTCCTACTCTAGGCTACCCCTATATGGTGATAAATAATCTTTACCTTCTCATCCATCTCTTTTACCAATTATGGTCCCAAAAAATTCCTTTCACTGGCTTCATACTAATATGATGGATTTTTATGCCACTTTACACATAATATATAAAACGTTTCCATCTATATACTGGAATGAAATCTTTTATTATAAGAAAATTTCATCAATGAGAGATGTTGATCTTAACTTTCCTAGTTATCCAATGAAAAAGCACAAAACATATCATCAAAATTCATAATTATTTACTCAAACTATCCATCAAATTGAGGATGAAAAGTTATATTAAATTTAATTCAGTATCCAATGAATTTTGAAGTCCTTTCCACAAATTTGAGGTAAATCTAATATCACAATTAGATGAAATAGAGATAGGGACTTCATGTAATCTGAATATCTCTTTCAGATAAATTCTAGCTAGTTGATCTAAAGACAGAGTATCTCAAATAGGAAGAAAATTCAATGATTTTTTAATTCAATCAAAAACAACCCAAATATCATTATTACCTTGATATGTATTTTCTAACCCCACCACGAAATCCATCAATATATTCTTTTATTTTCATTCAGGCACTGTAAAAGGATAAAGATTCCACTTCAGTAGTTGTTTCTCAAATTTAACCTATTTACAATTCAAAATTTTTATGGTAAAATTGGACATATATTTATACATTCCACCCCACCAAAAATAATTTCATAGGTCTCTATACATTTTAGTGTTGCTGAGATGAACAAAAAACTGAGATCCATAAGCCTCACTAAAAAATTACTACTTCAACTGGAAATCACTTAGCATACATAACCTCTTTCCAAATCTCATGAAACCTTTTTTTTCAATGATAAATTTAAGAAAATTACCCTTCTTAACCAATTATACCTTTTCTTACAAATCATTATATTCCTTTTGAGAATGAAACTTTTTTCTAGAAAATATGAGTATAATGAAACCTAAATCAAAATAAAGGGAGTTGCATCATGAAAAAATTATAGGACACCATTAATTAAATCATTAACCAAAGGATCATGTTTCAAATATAACATGGTTAATGATACATTAACTTTTTTATTCAATGAATCATCTGCCTTTTATTCTTTACCTGGATGACAGTGAATCATGCAATAATAACCCTTTATTTGTTTCGAACATCTTCTCTTCCTCATGTTCATCTATTTTTGAGTGAATATATACTTTAAAATTTTATGATCAATATATATTTCACATTTTATCCCATATAAAATATTCCCCCAAAATTTTAAAGCAAAAAACTACCACTGTAAATTAAATATCATGTGTAGGTAATTTTTCTCATGGAGTTTTAATTTGTGTGATGCATATGAAATTAATCGATCATCTTGAATTAAGAAACAACCAAGTTCTTTTATATGATGAATTTTAATCATTTTTTAGTTAACTAAGTTAGTGGGATAGATAATAAAGAATTGTTTTTAAAAAAATTGGTAGTAACCCACTAATCTAAAAAAACTGTGATTCTAAATTGAATTTGTAGGTATTGTCCATTCATCATTCACTTTAGTTTTATTAGGATCAAAAATTGTTCCATATTTTGAAATAATATTTCCAAATAAAGAAATTTGTTATAACCAAAATTACCAATTGAAAATAAATTACCCAGCTTATTTTCTTTTAATGTATTCATAACAATCATTATATGTTTCTCATGTTCCTTATAAATTTTAGAATAAGACATAATGTCATCAATGAAAACCATCACAAATTTATCCAAATACTCATGTAAAACTCTATTCATATGATCCATAAATAAATTAGGTGTATTAATCAACTCGAAATTCATAACCAAAAACTCATAATGGTCATACCTAGTATGGAGTGTCAGGGCCTATGATAAATCTTCAAAAAATACTAAGCACACTAGATATGATCAAACAAGTCATAAATATGTGACAATGGATACTTGTTCTTAACTGTTATGTTATTTAGTGCTCTATAATCAATGAGAATCCTCATGGTACCATCCTAATTTTTAACAAACAAAATAGGATCACCCCAAGGTAAAGTTCTAGGTTGGATGAAACTATTATCAAGCAACTCTTGTAACTTATTTTTTAATTACAAAAGTTCTATTGGATCTATTTAATAATGGGGTTTTGAAATTATTTTAGCATCATTCACTAAGTCAACAATAAATTCAACCTCTCAGTCATAAATAAAACTAGGAAAATAATTATAAAAAACATCCATATATTCATTTACTATTGACACGTCACTAATTTGAATAGTTTCCTTCTTTTAAAAAATATGTTCAAAATAAATTTCACTCCCATATGTAATCAGTTTATTAGATTCTTGATATGTTATCAAAGGTATGAACTCGTTCTTAAATATTAATTGAAACTCTCTCTAAAAATTTAATATGACTTCTTAAACTCTACAGTCTATATTATCATGATAAACTAAAATCCAATACATACCCAGGATAATATCAAAATTCACTAATGGTAATACAATAAGGTTTTCATGAAAACCCATTTCACATATGATGATAGGAAGTTTCCTATAAATTATTATTTTCTCAAAACTGGATGGAGGTGAATTTTCGGGGTACTATAGCAATACTGTAGTAGGTATTGTTCAACACTGTAGCATCCAGAACTATTCACCCGATTTGGGCTTTTGGGCCACCGGTTTGGGCCTACGGGTCTCCAGGGCCTTCGGGTCATCAAAGGTCTTCGGGCCTCAGGGCCTTCAGGACACAAAGACCATGAATTAGCCCAGTTCACACAGAGCAAGCCCCAGAAGAGGATCAGAGCAACAAAGACTAGCAGTCACCAGATGCAGAGCTACCGGATTGGAAGAATGAGAGGGTATGGAAACCGTCATCGGGACCAGGCACCGTGCAACTTTGAATTGGGCAATACTGTCGATCAAAAATTCAAGGTGAGGAGCTAGGTGTTCAATGATGCAGAAGCTAGAGGAGGGGTAGTTCCTGTGGGTTGGGCCTACGGGTCATGTATTGGGCATAGTATGCATTTGGGCCTTCGGGTCATGTATTGTGAGTCGTGTTGGGACTTGTTCCTTGGGCCTACAGGTCATGTACAGGTTCCCCATCATCCCTTAAAAGGGGGATTATCTATAATAAAATAAAAAAGAAGGCCTTCAGGCCATTCGGGCTAGTAGAAAAAGACTTTATCACACCTTTTTGTTTCTGATATTTATGATTCCCACCTTGAGTAACTAAATTAAAACATACATTAGTATAATAACCTAACTCATTGAAATTAAAATATATCACTGCTAGTTGACTACCTATTTTCCCATTACAGGTCTGATCAAAACCATTTTCCATACATTCATGAGCCAAATGATCAAGCTTACCACATCATTAATACTTTCCTACTCTTATCGAACATTCTTTTAAATTACTTTTTTAGAATTTAAAACATTTAGGGTGATTAAATTAAGGTTTCTTGGTTTGTTTCTTCTCTATTACTTTCCACCTTTCTCACTTTTTATTCTTATTGTCATGAAGTACATAAGTATTGGTAAAATATTTCTCAACTTTCTCTGCATAATGAATAACCTTCTTTTAATGTTTAAATTCATGCGAGTTCATCTCTCTTCATAAACTTGGTTTTATACCTATGTAAAATATTTCAATTTTACTCTTATGGTCCAAAATAAAATTTGGGGAATACGTATATTGTTTAGTAAAATTTTCTTCATAAGAGGCCACTAAGACTTCTTCCTTTTTCTTTAATTACATAAATTTCATTTACATTATAAGTCAAATAAATTTAGGAAAATACTTCTCAATAAAAATATATTTAAATAATATCCACTCAATAACATCAACATTATATTTTTCTTTAATATTCTTAATCAACGGTCTTCATTGATCAAATTCACCTTTAATAATATAAATAGAAAAAGTTAACTTTTGATATTTCATACATACCAAAACTTTAAATATATTCTCCAATGTATTAATCCATCCTTCATATTTCACTAAGTCTGAAGATCCACTAAAATTTAGAGGGTTCTTTTCAAAAAATGATCCACTATATAAATGTTCCTCTATGGATAATTCAATCACTCTATTTCATGGGTTCCATCATTAATAGACTACATCAACTCTAACCTCTAAATTTATCTAAACTTTTCTTATGATACCAACTATAACAACTCATCTCATAATCAGCCCATAATTGTGGTTGTTTCTTGGCGTCGACATCACCCTCAATGACCTACGCTCAGTTATTAATGCTTCCCCCCATCCCTGATCTCATGATCCAATTTGATTGGACATCCGGTGTGGGCTCTTACTCTATTTAGATCTACCCGGTTTTAGCCCAGAGCGGTGCTTCTTTGGTAGGTCAACTTGGTTTTCCTTTCCGATGGAACTCCTTTTGGTGTATTTGATGGGTCTTCCAGCCCTAGGTGGCACTGATTTGACATCTCACATCTTGGAGCTCCTACCCCTTTGAGTTTATTGTTGATGCAAAGACGAAGGGTGGTTGTGGGATCATTGCGGTGGGGCTTTTTCTGGTGGTCAGGCGTCCATGATGTGATCATCGGTGGTTATTTGTTTCCTAATGGTGATCATGGGATGACAATGAACGGTTTTACGGTGTTTCAGCTTGTTTTTACTCGACCACATGGAACAGGTCCCTAAAGAGGTTTTAGATCTGGCATCTCATCTTTGTAGAGTTATAAGGATTTGTATGTTTGAGAGGGTATGGAGTCAGCCATTAGATCGGGCATGTGCTTTGACATAGGACACTTGATTTCCGAACAACCTTGCAATGATGGAGAGCGTCATCAAGATCACATGCTATGGATGGGAATTTTCATGTTGTCAGTCTGATTTTTTCTCTCTTTGACCTTCGAGTCGTGGTTTGTCTTATATCAATGAAATCTTTTGGGTTTTACCCTTCTTCCCTTAAAAGGGGGTTTATTTATAAAAAAAATTAAGGACTTCGGGCCGTTGGATGGATAATCAACCCATAATCACATGATTTATAATAAGGGTTATACTTTATTAAATTTTAAGACCCTTTTGTTTTATATTTTTAGGGAATTAGGAAAAAAATTACATAATAAATTGGATATTTCCATATATTTTTCATTTTTTCCACAGAAACAAGTTCTTAAATTTATGTCCCTATTTCATTCAATACACTTTCCCTTCCTTTAATATGAGTCACCATAGTTTAAATATTCACCATTATATAGTTTCTACACGTCCTTATATCCTATTAAAAACATTTGAAAATTTTATATGAGAAACAAAAATCACACTAATGGATATAAAAATAAAGAAAACCCATTAGTCTAGTGAAAAGTATGAAAACCCATGAAAATGCTGACCTTTTCACAATAAAATTTTGATCACATAATTAAAATGTATCCACATGAGAAAATAAACCTTTTCTCAAATAAAAACTTTGAAAATAATTATTATCATAGAAAATAATGAAGGAAACGTTAGGTATATGAGAACTCATGAAAACATTCCTTGGAAAACAAACCATTCACCTTTAAATTCTTATAAACTTTTCTTTCCTCGTGAAATCAAATGATTTCAATAAAGAACCCTTAGAAAGAAATAAATAAAGATCTTGGAGAAAAATATTCATAACCCAAGTTCACTCATGTTAAACCCATGTCAAAAATAATTTAAGACCATTAAATTCTATATGATTAATCAAACATGTTATCTCCAAAATTTTTCACCTTCGAAGACTATTCATTACCCAATGCATTGGAGAAATATATCCATCTCACCCATCATCATGAACTATATTGGGTTCCCCCAATAACATATAAAATAATAATGTACCATATTATGAAAAAAACATTTTTAATATTTCACTTTTCATCATAAAACCCTTGAAAAACTTATTTAAACCCATAAGAATAATCACATTCCATTTTCACATTAAAATGCGAAGAAATATCCCTTTATTTAGAAAAATAATTAATAGAAATATTACCATAAGATTGGGAATATAATATTATTTAAAATCCATGTTAAAGTATAGATGAATATTTTTAATTAATAACATATACGATGGAGGAAAAGGCATTCATTTCATGTACATTAAAAACACTCTTTTATACTTTGTTAAAAAAAGTCAAAATGGCCTGTAAAGTAAATGTTAAAAAGATTAATTTTTAAATTTTTTTAAAGAAAGTAAAAATTAGTTTAAGTTGAATTTAAAAATATTTTATGTATAAATAATAACATTCTGGAAACATTTTTAAGAACATGAATATGGTTGAAAAAAAGTTTAAAGGAATGCTTTAATAAAAGGTTTTAAAGAAAAATATCTTACCTTAATTCCTATCTAGATTCATAAATTCTTTAAATACTGAATAATAAAATTATATTAGTTATTTTCTTTCTTAAGAAAATTTTATATGTTCATTCCATTTTCATTATTCATTCTATTTTATTTATTAATATGTTATATTTAGTTATTAAAATAGTGAAGTTTACATTGGTCATTTATGGTTGTTTAGTTTACACCTAAAATTAGCATTAACATTTTGACCATGGTAAAATGGGTTATTATACCATAATATATAGAATTTTAAACATGAAAAAATAATTATTTTTATTCATTTAAAACATTTTTATAACCATCCATGGAAGGTGTAACTTAAAAATGAAATATGTTATATCATAAAGGAGGTAGTCCACGTGTACACACGAGAAACGTTTCCATTTTATACTAGATCAAAAATAAATAAGGTGTATAATATTTAAATTTTATAGAATAATAATTATGGTTTACATGTCATATTTATTCTTTTGTTCTATATTTATGACCAACCATGTGAGGTGATAAGAAAAAATTAATCATATCACTTTGTGGAGATGGTATTCTATATGTATGCAAGAGCAATGTTATCATTTTCCAATGGATAAAAAAATTTAAGAAGGTAAGTGATATATTATAGTTATATAATAATAATAATTTCATAAATATATTATATATTCATTAATGTCATATTTATAACCATTAATTTGCGGTAGTTGTGTAAAATTAAACACATAGCTTTGTAGAGATGGTATTCCACACGTACGCATGAGCAAAGTTTTCATTTCTCATGGGATGGGAAAGGAGATGAAAAAAAGGGTTTTTCCCCAAAAATAATAAAATTTTAAGTGTATTTAATATTATAATTTCATTATATATTCATGGTTAAATAATATTTTTAATAGTAAGAACAATAAATAAACATGGAAACACTCAGTTAAGAGTTATACCTCTTCTTTGAAAACCACCTTTGGTTTATACATTAATCCTTCTAGATTTGGTTCTTTGGTGATACCAGGACCTATATAAAGTGTTTAGATATTTTGGGTAGGATTTTTTAGGTATTATATATATGAATCAATTTGTTTGAACAATATAATAGAGGATGTTCCCTTTTATAAGTGTGGGGAGTATCGCTCTTGTGATTATTCAAAGTTTTAAAATAATATTATGTCACTCTCATGGTAAAGTAGAACTTAAAAAAATAAAATTAGAATATAAGGTGATAAGGATTGAAATAATATAAAATAATAAGAATTAATATAATATTTTTTGACCTTATCACTTAGGTTTTACCTTTATTAACTCATTTGACCCATTTACTATCAAAATAACATTTTTACCAATGTTACTATTTATAATGATCAAAAATTAAATTGAACTCTGTAAAAATTTTGAAATTCCTGATTAAAAATATTAAATACATTTTTCATGATTATATTTTTATAATTTGTATAAATTAATTTTAATATAATTGAAAAAACAATATGAAAAATAGTTTTTATAAAAAATGTGATTTTAAACATAAAAATAAAATTATTCCAAAATCAAATATATATTATGTTACTTTAAAATAAGTTGAAAAATATAATGGTACTTTTAAATTACTTTATTTAAATAAAAGAAATGAAAATTTAAAAAAGCAGCATTTTCACTATTCACTCAAAAATCAATTTTTCAGAAAAAATCCTAAAAATTAATATTAAGATAAATTTTATATGATTATATCAAAAAATGATTTTATTTTATCAAATTAAATTCCTAAAATTTTTAAAATTAACTTTTAAATAGAACTATATAATTCCTGACAAATAATTTGGTTAGAAAATGTTACTTCTTTTTCGACTGTAAAATTGATTAAAATCTATATAGTTAATATGAATCCATAAAATATAATCATGAATATTTATAGGAAATTAAATTAATTTATTATTAAAATTACTTGGCTTTTCACTGGGGGATTCAAAAAAATAAGGTAATTGTTTTGTCTTTATGTGATTACAGCTAAAATACATGCACTGGTAAGGATCTTACACTGATTAACCTCTCGTGTAAGTAAATTTTTACATACAATATGAGATACTCTAAGAAATTTAAGCTATTAATAGATATACTAGATTTTGGGTAGTTTAACATCATATGACAAGGAATTTATTTCATGAAATTTAACATCATGCAACAAGGATTTTTTCATGCATTTTTACATCGTGTGATAAGGTCATTGTCATGTAGTTTTAATTCATAATAAAAGGATATTGGTGTGAGTTTTTATATCATTCAACAAGGAAATAGATGAACCTTTATCCCATATAAAATTGAGTATAGAGTCACATTTTGTGGAAGTATGGGTTGTAGTGCAATAATCCCACAAACCATGCATAAGTTTATCAGGACAATACTTATTTTCCTTGTCTACCATCTTCTAGAGTTTATTAGATAGAGTTTTTTTAAAAGCCTAAATCTATATTTTCACTATTTCATTGTAGATTGATTAGTTTTTGGACTAAATATTATACTCCTAGTATCTTATTTAATTTTTAATCATAGAAATTGTTATCATTGTCTATCAATATAATGTAGGGGCCAAATAGGGTGATTATATTAGTATTTATTAAATTTATAATAGCCTTTATTCTAAATTATTTGAGGGATGTATCCTTCACCCACTTATATAAGAATCCAGTGGTATTAAGGATTTACTTTAACTTCCTGGATGTATTAGGGGGATATAGAACCATTAAATCTATTCCCTAAATGGAAAACATCCCAGAGAAATTAGTGGTATGTAATAGTTCTGGGGGTTGATGTACAAAATTGGAAAGTATCTGATAAGAAAGAAACTTTCTTTGTAAACTCTATATATTCTTGTATCATTCAAGGCTACAAGTATCCAATTCTTTTGATATTATGAAATAGCTTGGTTCTTGACTGGAAGACACCAAAAGTGCTAATATGGAATTCTTATGTAACAGTGAGGGTCTCTCCTCTTTCAATACACCAGATGAGGACTCCATCAAAGCATCACTTGTAAATAATTTTCTAATAATTCTGGTCATCATAAAGGATGAAATTATCTACCCACCATCAGATTTGTTCCTTTTTAGCTTAGTCTAATGTAATAATCCCACTTTGGAGGTATTATATTATGGGGATATCCATCCAACTATGTTATCATTTAGTGAGGATATAGTATCTCCTTGATCATAGGTAGTATTGAGTTCATTAATTTCTTCTATTTCACTACTTTTGAATGATGAAACCATCCTAAAGGTCTAGGGGAGTAGTGAAAGTTTTTATGACCATACCTAACAATGTTTTTAATCATTTTCATCGGTTTAAATTCTCATAACTTTGTGAACAAAACCCCATAATATTTATAGAGAGGATCTTTTCACATATAATTTATAATTAATTTATATAAATAATAATCACATTCGATTGAAATTATTTATTAGTTATCAAATTAGTTGACCATTTTTATTGTACTATATTTGTAATGAAGGATATAAAGATAGAATCCCTAAATAGGTATCAACATGTTCTCTACAAACTTTAGGACATCGATGTGTAATCTTTGGGTTTTATCATGGAAGAACCAAACTTCTTTTTTTATTCATCATTGATCACAATAATAAATCCTTATAGTCTTTAAATATTTTATCAAGTTCTCTCAGGGACTTGAGAGGTAGGATAAGAATCGATTCCCTCTATTCTTAAGGGAGTTCTAAATAAATTTCCCTATAGGCTTGAGAGAGTTCTCTAGAGATAAATTTTGTGCACAAAAAAATTATTATTCCTTAAAAATGATATAAATCTAGTTATTTACCTAGATCAAACAATTAGTTATTGAAAATAGTCCCTTAATCAATCTCTTAATTCTAAGTAAACTTCAATGTCATATAATAGTAATATTATTATTATGATTTCCTTTATTTTTGATAAACTCAAGGATATATAAATATCATTTCTTTAACACCCTTAACTAAACTTTTTAATTATCATTGGTATTTATTAAACCTTAAATAATAACTATTTATTTAAATAAATAAATATCATTTTATTATTAGTTCAATAAATATTTATGCAATTAGTAAAACTTGAATAATTATTATTCTCTGAAACTTGAGAGTAATATTTATTCTGATATTAAATTCAAATAGAATTTAACTGAGGTTCTAGATAAACTTAGTGTGTCACCCTCTAGGCGTTTTTCTCATCGTCATTAGGCTAACTAGACTAAAGTCTAATATCAGTGTATATAAATACATCAAGTAATCCATAGATAAATATATTAATGTAACAATGATAAAAAATTCCTATGAATGCTTATTGTGTGATATAATAACTTTGTCTCATTATTTCATCAAGAAGGTTACATACATGTGTCATCAACCAATATTCTTGATATATATTTCTTTGACTTTCATGAAATGAACTCATCAATAAAACCTATATGGCCATGGACTTAATCATAAAGTTCTATTACAATCAAAGGGTCTGAGATATTTACTTCAATTAACTCATAAGTGACAATACTTTCTTGACTTGTCTGTTAATGTCATATCACTTATGATGCACCCATGTATCCTACTTCACCACAAGCATATGTTTCCATGGTTTTCATCGATAAATAAAAGTATTCAATTCATGATATACATTAAAAATAATTTCAAGTTTAAGGACCAATACACACATATTCATATAGTAATATCCAATGACACATAAACATGTGGAATTATTATTGGCGGTTCTATTCTCATAACCTTCTCTCTTGGAGATTACCAAGTGTGATATACATTAGAAAAAGTCCCAATGTCTTATAATCCCCTTGTACCTAATAGTATGAATCATTTGTGCCCCATATGATATATGTAATTCGACCGTAGAATATATATTTAATAATATTGTCATATCACTTCATGGTTATCACCATAGTAGAGAATAATTACGACCTTTCGATGAGACAGATACTCTAAGTATATTATCACATTAATGTTACATATAAGAACACTCATCATGTGATACGATATATTTATTAATATTCAACTCTTTGAATATATAGGTAATCAAAAGTACAAATTAGTTGGTTCTAGGTAACCAACTCCAATAGACACCCAATTACACTATATCCAACTACTAATGAATTTGAATCTTCTAACTCTCACATGATATTCATGATTCTATTGAGATAAGTATTTAGTCAGTGAGTCCAGTATATTATACTCTATGGAAACTATGCTTATAATAAACACACCCATTTAAGAAAAATACATCAAGAAATGATACTTAAAAATTATATGCTTCATCCATTAGTGTGACCTTGGATCCTTTTTGGGGTCCACCACTATAATATTATCAGAATACAATGTGATAGAATCTTAATTATTAGGCACCAAATCAATATACTAGATGAATTTTTGTATGCACACTAATTATTTATCTATATTAGCATCCATAGTATACTTGGAATCTACTTTATAATTGGTGACCACTAAATACTTTGAGCTCTTCATACTCATATATTCTTCATTAAGATTGAATACATATCCCAAAATTGATTTTAGATCATTTTGATCTCTTTAGAAACTAGAATCCTTATATCCCTTGGAGAATATTTCCTTATCTCCTCCATAAACCAGGAACATATACTTAATATGCCTCAAATACTTTAAGATAGTCTTCATAGTATTCTAATGTCGGTCGCCATGATTAAATTGATATATTCATACCATGCTCAAGGTATATGTAACATAAATCCTGATTCATAGCATGACATACATGATATAGCCTGTCGTTGATGAAAAATGAATGTTTCACATCCTCTGTCTCTCTATCTCCTCTAATTTATAAGGATATATTTTATTAGATAGATGTATAACATGTGACATTGTCAACAATCCCCTCTTGAAAAAATTCATACTGAATCTATTCAGTACATTTTCAATGTATGTACACTAGCTTAGTCCAAGAAATATATTAGTTTTATCATGAATTATTTTGATCCCTATAATGTAAGATATTTCACATATGTCCTCTATCGAGAAGAACTTGTTCAACCACATCTTATCTGGATATAAGAATGATATATCATTTCCAATTGGTAATTTTTCATCAACATACACTATTAGAAAAATGATTACACTCCCACTAAACCTCTTATAGATACAAGGATCACATTCATTATTTATAAAAAAAATTACCTTTTGAATTTATCAAAGTAAAAGTTACATGATCTTGATGATTTCATCAAGCTATAAATGTATCACTATAACTTGTATATCATATTGGCATCTTTTGGTGTCACAAACCCTTATGGTTGTGTCATATAGAAATATTTCATAAATTCCATATTATAACCAAAGGTTATTTTTGTTGGATTTATTTTAAAGGTTTCTTATCATTAGTTATAAGTAGTTTTTAATTTTTTTGAAAGATTTTAAGAATATATAGATGGTTTTGAAAGTAACTGAAAATAATTTTTGTATACTATGAAGCTTCTATCAAGTCATGTTGATGTTCTCTGTAAGGTTTATTTGAGGATTCAAAGGAATGATTTATGCCATGAAATTTCATGCCACGCCATAAAGAATCATTGTAATAGTTACTTAGGAACTTTAGAAGAGCACTTAACATCATCAAATTGTAGGATTAAATGAAAATAATGTTTTAGATGATTTCAGCAGCACTGTCAACTAAGGTTGTAGAATTAAAACATATCATATCATTCCAAGAAGAAATATGTATGATTTATAAATGAATCTAGAAAGGATCTTATTGTTATGAAAATTGTGTCATGAAGAAAGTTGAGTATTTTTGAGTGACTATAAAGAAGGTGACCATGTTATTACACAATAGGTCACACCTCAAAAAAATTTGGGCAACTTTATGTGATTCTGTATTCAAAGTGATTGCAATTTGAAGCTTATATCATGCCACACCAAGTGAAATTCTTCATATCATGAAGGTATAAGTTGTTCCATGGCCTATCTGAAAGTCAAGGGAAGTTATAGAGAAACTAACATGTGACACCATAAAGCAACATTTTGTGCCACGAAAAATGGAATCTATAGGTTTCAAACATTATTGATGATGTGGATATATCTTGGAGGTTTGATGGTTGTTTGAGCATGTTAAAATAAAAAAATGAATTAAAATAAGGATATCTAATTGAGGAAGATCCAAAGTATGGATTTAAAGTTGAATAAGTCAGAAGTTAATTATAGTTTAAATTTAAAATTTGAAACTCAATTTATTTTAGATAAATAGAACCTATTGTGCAAGAGATCAGTATCACAAAAAATAGATAATTGATAGGAATTAATGATTAGATATTTGAGGATATTTTATGATGAAAATATTGATTATCAGGTATTGATTGGTAAAGTTTGATCAGACTAAAGTATATTTAAGATTAGGTTTAGAAGAAAGGCGTCACTATACAAACTATTTAAGATCTTATATAAAAGAAAAATCATCCTGGAGAACACCCTTATTGTATGGTGTTGAATTTCATATTGAAATATTATAAGATAAACTTGTGTATTGACTTTATAATTTTCATCCATCTTGAAAGTAGTATGTGGAAGAGAGGAATAGGTTGTGGACCATAGATGAGTATTTATATTTACTTCAAATTATAATCACAAACTAGTGAAGTAGTTCTTAATCGGGATATCAACACATCATTGATATGTGGTCCTTAGAGTAGCCTTTTATAGGAGAAATAAGTAAAATTAGCATGATCATGATGTTTTTATTCATTCATTTAGTTGTGTTTTAAAATTAGATTCAAGTTGTCTTTACCAATGACAATACAATATCCAATTTGATCTAAATAAAGAAATAGGATTTGTCTCCCTAATTCACCCCGCCCCCTCTTAGGTTCTATAGTGGGACTAAGGTACAACATGTGGTATCATAGACATTTGTTGTTTCTTGAATCTATTGAAAGGAATAAATTGTCATGGATAACATTATTAGTATAAAATGAGTACCCTTATATAATATTTTTAATTATCATATATATAAGAACCATATGAGATCTCATTTATGATCTTTCAAACTAGATGTATATTCTATTATAGTACTTGGGGTACAAGTAAGTGATCCTATAAGAAGATCAATGACATAAGAAAACAAAAGGTTATAGAATAATGATATTAAGGATCATCATGTTGTATCAGGAGTAATTTATAATTTTATATATATATATATATATATATAAAGGTAATGGACTTCTCAATAAATAAATATATTTGGTATAAACTTGTTATATCTTTGAAGGAAATTCCAAAGTGAAGGAGGAAAAGATGTAGGTCTTGCAGAATAGGTTTGATAATCTAAAAATAAGTTTTAGTGATAACATAGATGGTTTATTTGACTTTATAATTGAATATTTTGGTTACATTAAAGTGTTTTTCCAAAAAATCAAATATTCAAACATGGTGAAGAAGATTATCATAATATTACAACCTATACAATTTGAATGTATCATCACTTTAGGGAATAATTATTATTGAGTTATCTCTTTATAAATTTCATTTCAAACTAGTTTCTTATGAAATGTGGGTGATGCTGGAAATATATTTAGAACATTCATATAAATAAATAGAATTCAAATTTTTTGAGAATCAATAATTTTATCATGATGAAAATGAATATAACGTAAGTTAGTTTTTTCTATCACTTATTTCAAGGAATTTTAAAAGAGGAAAAGGTACATTTGAATGCAAGATATATATAACTTATTTCTGTTGTGGAAAGGTTAGACACATTGTTATTATGTTTCCAAAGAATATTGATGAAAAGAGTGGTGAGTATGAGTTCTCACCAAAATATAAGAAGTTTCCATCTTAAAGGAACTTCAATTCTGGAAATTCAAGTGGAAATAAGTTTCAAAGGAAGTATAAAGGAAGAAGAGGATGATGAATAATATCTATTATAAGGTAGTTAAACAATTTATATATTAATTTTATAGGATATAATGATAGATTTGGTGGAGAAATCTAAAATTGAATATAAATATGAGAACCAAACCAAAGGATTATAGAATTTCAAGTGGATTTTGAAGGAGATCTTAAAGATATTGATTTAAAAATAAATAATAATATGAAAATTGGAGGATTTTTTAAGGGGTATTCAAGATATATTAATGAACTTGAAGTTGAAGTTTATTATATTGATAAAGTTAAAAAATATTTTAAAAACTATAGGCAAAAATCCCTTTGGTGTTTTATATTGATTGTGTTTGCTGAAAATCATATCTCAGTATTGTAGTTAAATAAGATTTGATGATTGGAGGATTGTTATGGATTAAATAAATCCATATAGTTTTAATGTTGGATAAGATTGTTTATAATACATACACTATACTGAAATAGCTTAGGTTGTGTCGTATGATGTATTTGGGTGAAGAATTATTATCACCAGAATTTGTGTTTTTATTTTATAGTGGAGTAAACTGCACTGTAAAAGTGTTTCATAAAGGTCATATCCAACATGTGTATAGGTAATATGATATTTATGGGTTCACATAAGGATATATATCATCTGGAATAAATTTACTTCCTAATATAGAAGACTTATATGCCATAGTGAAGTAGGTTATGCCCTAAAGGGGGTTGTTTAAAGGTAAACCTAAATCTATATAAGAGTTATCTCATATAAAAGGAATTTATGTAAAGGTAAATCTAAAATTCTGAAGATTTCTTAAGGGTAAAAAGCTCCCAACTCGCATGAGGGTCCCTCCTGAATTATCACCATAGAACAAAAGATCATACCATATGTGTGACCATCTAATTTTTAATGTTAATTTAATTTAAAGGAGTCTTGTACCATAAATAATTGGTTACACTGCATGAATACTAAAGAGAATACATCTATGTCATAGAAATATCTTATGATGTGAAGGGTTTGTTTTTTAAAGAGAAGGTGATTTGATGATTTCTAATCCTATAAATAGTTACACCATATAGAAAATTTCCACACCACATCCTATTTGATGGATTGAAGAAATTTTAGGAGATTATACCAAGATCATGGTAGAATTGAAATCATTTGATATTTTGTGGATCTAGTCAACTCACAAGAGGTAGATTTCAATGTGATAAAGAAAATTTATGTAAAATAAAATCTAGATAATGATGTGGTCAATGAAGTTATGTCATTCATTTACTATAACCTTAAGGGATAAAGGAAAATTCAAAGGAAAAAATTCCACTTTCTTACATCCATTTTGGTAAAGTATGATATATCACAGTCAAGAGCTTTAATAATTTCAAAGAAAATGAGTTTAAAGTGAGAATAACTCATAGAATTTCTTCCTTATTTAACACTTTCATATTTTTAGGATGATCTGGAATTCCATTCTACTTCTCTTTTTTCTCCACTCTCCTCTATATCTCAATTATTTCTCCTTTCTCTCATGAAATGTTGTGTATAGTTATTGATATGTTTTTCAACTTCTCTTTATCAAAGGGTTAGGATCAAATTTTCTTTCCTCTCTCCTTCCATAATCAATCCACATGTCATCCACAATTAAATATAGTGATCAAGTCCCATTAAAATCATTGTAAGCCCATTAAAGTCACTTTAAGTCCCTTAAATTCTAAGCTATAATTTTATAGAGAAATCCAACACTGTCTGTAACAGATTACCTATGGCATGATCTATTTTTCTATGGAATATTCATATTATCCATGCCATTAATGTGGTATATAATTGTTTCTTATGATATGGAATGAGATTTCAGTCAAAATATATGGTGTGGACTACTTCTGTATAGCATTTCCTCTTTTAGTTGACCAGATCCATAAAATATAGCATGATTTCAATGCTCCCATGATCTTGGAATGATCTCCTAAAATTCTATAAAACCATCAAATGATATGTGGTGTGTACCTTTCCAATATAGAATAACCTCCTATGGGATTATAAATCATCAAATCATCTACTCTTTTAAAAACAAACCCTTCACATTATAAGATCTTTATGCATTGTGGATGTATTATCTTTAACATGTCAGTAGTGAAACCAATTCTTTATAGCATAAGCCTTCAAGTGAGATTGAAAATTGGTTGGTCACCCCTACAGCATGGTCCTTTTCACTGTGATACAAAATTCAATAGGGACCCTTTCACGAGTTGGGAGTTATTTACCATTATGAAAGCTTAATAAATTTATATATTCCTTTACATAATCACCTTTTCCATGAGATAACCCTTATGTATATTTAGTTTTACTTTTATATAGCCTCCCTTTATGGAATAGCCTACTTAATTATAGCATAGAAGTCTTATGTATTATTAAATACCCTTAATAAAGCTAAGATCTACCCTTATGTAATCCTTGCACATAATAACTACCTATACACAGGTTAAAGATGATATTTATGCAACACTTCTATTATGTCTCCTACTACACTATAGAATAGACACACATATTCCTCCTATGATACTTATTCACCCAAATATATCGTATTTTGAAACCTAAGATATTTTGGAATAGTGTACGTCTTCCAAACATTATTCCCCAACATTAAAAACCTTATGGATTTAATGGATCTATAAAAATCATCATATAATAATATATTCTTAAACTATAACACTCATATGTGATTTTCAATGAACACAATAAATGAAAAACACTAAAATTATTTTTTCCAATAGTCTCCCCCTTTGGGTTTTTTGAAAATTCCATAACAACCACAACCTTCTTAGCATGTAAAATATCATAAAAATATGACCTAAACCACTTTTTTATTATCTTTAATTATAAAAGTACATTAATAATTCATCAATAATATACACTGATCTTATGTGATACATGATTGTTGTGATAAAAAATAGTTAGATGAATAAATCCTTATTATAACCACTCATTGAACAAAAATCTTTCAATTTTCAACTATACTTTCAAAAAAATATACCCCCCAAGTTTCAATGAAATGATCTCCCCCAGAGGGAGTGGTTCTCTCAATTTTCTAGTAGATAAACTACACACAATCTACCCCCCCCCCCAAACATGATTCCTTTATCACTCTTTATCAATAAACCTAAAGAGTACTTCCATGTAAGATCATTAAATGAGTAAGAAATGAATTAAACAAATTTATTAGATAATTAATATATTTCTCAAAAATAAATTATCATGGGGGAGTGGATTTCCCATCTCCAACCCATCTTAATAAAAGTATTTGGTTGGAATACAAGATACAATAGATGTTTTTTGAAATCCACTTTGGGTAGATCCTTGGTCAAGATTTCAGACACTTGATTATTATTAGGAATATAATTTAATTTCACAACCTATTTCTCAACTTTATTCTTAAATATATGATATTTTATCTCAATGTGATTAGTCCTTAAGTGGTGAATATTTTTTTTATAATATTTCTAACACATTATTTGTCATACATAATTGGAATAGGATATACCACATCAATGAAAATGTTTTCAAGTTTTTGTTTAATATATATAAAAAGGGTAAAAGCATGATTCACCATGATATACTAAGAATCTAAAAAACTTACAGACACACAATATAGATTTTTTAATTTTCCAAGAAATTCAATATTTTCCAACATAGAACACAACTCCATAAGTAGACTTTAAATCATAAACCAAACCTTCCAAAATTGTATAAGTAAATCCCATTAATTTATATTATGAAATAATATGATAAAACATCCTATAATCTATTATTATATTGATATATAAATGTATTATTATCATATCTTACATGCTTATTTCTTTTGGGAATATTTGATAAAGTGATACTTAACATATGGAAAACGCAATATCTGATTGAGTGGATGTCAAGTAAAGTAAACTACCAATTATATACATATAAAGAGTTATATAAACCTATTTTACTTCACTATATTTTGATAATTTCATCTAAATCCCTACTAGAGTAGTTATCGATTTAGATTCATCCATTTGAAAAAAAAATCACTTCCTTGGCATATTTAGTTTGGGAGATGAATGTATTATCCTTTCATTAAATCACTTGAAACCCAAGGAAAAAATAATAGTTCAATAATTAGAGACATTTAAAATTATCACTTCATGATTTCTAAAAACTTCTTGCATTAAATTTCATTTGAGCCTCCAAATATGATGTTTTAAAAATAAACAAGCATCGCCATCTACTACTATAATGAACCAGAATTTTTGAATGATATTTGTTTCCTGAGAAAATGTGTGTTGCATTATTTTTTAATCAACATAACTATATCTATTTAATAATTAAGTGAGTATAATTTGAAATGTGACAATTGGGTTTTGACCATTATATGACCATTGGTCAATTATGACTGTCGAAAACTATATAATAACTTTAATGTTATGATTTATGTTTATAAGTAGAAATGAAAACGTATAATTAATGCAGAAAGGAGAAATGATGGCCTCAACTAGTGGAGTCATGCCTTATAAAGCCAATTTTTTTAATCTTGGTAGGTAGGTAGCATTATTGGGGTTTTCTCTTAACCAAGCCCAATCTAATCTTCAATAAGTTAATCTTGAACAAAATCACATACGGGAGAAGTTTAAGTTAGTGGAAATTATCACTCGAGCGATGTTAGTTGAGCTGCCTCGTGAATATATCATCATCTCACACCTTACCATTAGGTCATATTCAGGTGTTATAATGGGTTATGTGTTGAGGCCTTACTTACTTGTAATTTTATTGTATAAATAAAATTTTTATTCCATTAATTCAGTTTTAAAATTGGTTATTCTTAATAAAATTGAGATAGAATTTGATAAATTGATTTTTTAGAAAAAAATGTACTTTTCATAAAGATATAAATTATTATAATAAACTAAGGTATTATTAATAATGTTTATTTTAATGAAATAGTATGATAAAAACACTCTTATTTAATTATAAATGATAAAATAATTTTTTTTCAAGTGTTGGAAATTTTACTATGCATTTTCAATCCGCTATTATTTTTAATAAATAAGGATTTTTATATTTAAAAGTTAAAATTCTCATATATAGAGAATTATTATGATAAAATAAATATCATTTTTGAAATAGAAATGTTGATATTAGGTTAGGTATAAATTATGATAATTTTCTAAAATACCTTTTTCGTGAATATTAAAAATACAATTTGAGTTTTTCGGTATGTTAATGACATCATAATTATGTAATAATGATATAATAACTAATTAACCAAAATAAAAGAATTAAAATGTCTTATTTTATTAATATTAAGTATTTTAATATATTTTAATCAATTTCCAAATATATAATTTACTTTCAAAATTTGTAATGGAAACTTTAACATTAAAATGTTATTTTTTGAAAACATTAATTTTCCTTTCCAAAATAAGTAATACAAAATTATGGACAATGATATTGGATTAAAATAACATAAAATGTGTTCCAAGTGTCCAATGCCATGGGAAAGCCCATGGTTTTGTATTTACCACTACTTAGGTGTCCAATGCCTTTACTTAGAAATTAATAAACAAATCCCCCACTTTTTATATAAATACACACCCATTTCTTCATTTCAATTCACTATCATTTAATCCTCTACAAAGCTATAATAGTTTTACTTCCCAAGGATTCCTTCCAAGGTTTCCTCAATCTCCCAAGGTCTCGATCCTCTAGTTTTAGGAACTACTCTTCAATGTAAGGGAAATCTTCACTTCTCTTTTCCGTTCAGGTTTTTTCTTTATGTGGTATATCTTTCAAATTTACAAACTAAGTTCTTATTTACAATTTATTTTATTCCTTTAATATATTAATATTATTTTATTAATGGGATACCCTTGTCTCCTCTCTTTTTTACCTTTTTCTAAAAGCATGTTTTATACCCATTATGTTGTTGATTTTGCTTCTCAAATTTTCTCTCTTTTCCTCAAGAAATTCCATTTTATTATCTTTATGTAAATAATAAAACCTTTTTATTTTCATGTGGTATTACCCAATATGTAAAAATGATTTATTGATTCTGTAATTCACATACATAAAACTTGTATTCCCATTCTATGAGTTAAAATGACATAAATATCTAGTCTTTAAGCACTTTTTAAAACGCCATGATTTTTATATGAAACATGTTTCTTTTATTCTTCACAGGTTATTTATGAAATGTTTTATTATGATCTATGTAGATCAAAATAATTAATACATATGAATTCTATTACTTAATAGTACTCTAATTCATTGGGTAAAAAATTTAATCTCTATAGATGACATGTTTTACGATACCTTGGTGAATAACCTTGGTAATTTTTATGACACATCAGGGACAAACCTTGGTGATATACTTATGAATGTCTCATTTAAATGTTTTAGCCACATTTCCATGTTATTATTCGTGTTCCTATTATTATTATTATATTCCTATTTCTCATGCCCTATCATTATAACTCGTGCTCTTTTTGATATTCCTTATGATTATATGTACATTGTTTCCCTTGATTTCCCTTACAAGGACTTATGCTCACCCTTTCCTTTGATGTATGTCCCAAAGTTATGAGATGCAGTAAAAGTAATTAGGATGAACCGAAGAATAATCCTTCCAAGTTGTTTAGAATAATGTTTTAAGTATTTATGTATTATGTACCTTTTTTCCAAGAAACTAAATTTTAAAAGTTCTCATGTTTGTACAATGTAATGAAAAGTTATGTAAAAAAAAGGTAGGATTTCATAGTTGGTATCAAATAATGGTTTAGTTATTTATAGAAATTATGATTTTAAAACATTATAAAAGACCATATAGAAAAGTTAAAATATAGGAAAACATCCTAGTATTTAAGTAAAGTATTAAGTAAGTTTTTTCTAAGCAAAGAAATCCCTATCTGGATACAAACAAGTGGATGTGGTTTTGGCATAGATGTACCTAGGGGTAATAACTCTAACAAGGCTTGTGATGTCTGACTCGGCGTAACATGGTACATGACAATGGGCCTTACTGCACACCTAGTTTTACACTCCTAAGGGATGTGTTTGGTTAATCCCAATATTTTTATGAACCATTATAAAGGATTTATAGAAAATATAATTGTTGTTAAAGAATAACATATTTAAGCATGATGTTTTAAGAGATAAAATCACTTTAGAGTTATAATATTATTAAAAGAAACATGTTTCTCACTAAGGTTTTCTTCTTTTAGAAAATGGTGTGAATAAGAGGATCTGTGTAAATATTGAGCTCAATAGACCGTGCACTGATGGCATTCTAATGGAATATGGAATGGAAAACTTCATTAGAATTATGAATCAATTGACTCGGGTTATAAGTAATAACTTAAATCAATCTGAGAGACCAGATTCACCTCAAAGAGAACAAATTTCCATTGAGTCCTTTATGCATTAATGACCACCTTCTTTTAGTGGATCTACCAGCCCATTGATTTCTGAAAATTGATAATATCTATAGAAAATATCTTTTTTATAATCCATTGTTTAGAAGATGATAAAGTAACCCTAGATATTTACCACTTAGAGAGATAAGCTGATCAGTGGTGTACACTAGTTAAAAACACAAATCCAAGAAGAGAGATTGAATCTATAGAGTGGGAAGAGATCAGGGGAACCTTTTTCAAGAAAATATTTCCCCTATTAAATGTGAACAAAAATGCAGACGAAATTACTTGAATTGTAGCAGAAGGATAATGAATCAGTGGGAAGCTATGAGATGAACTTTAAAAGGCTTTCTTGATACACATCTAGCTTTGTTAGAGACCCTAATGGAAAGGTTGATAGATTCTTCGGTGGACTAAGACCACATCTACGAAAGAATCTATCCAATTGAGACTATGATAGCTATGAGGATATAGTATGAAATGTTGTGAAGGTTGAACTAAAGTTCTAAGAGATGTAGTGGTCCCATATATTGAATGAAAAGAATAGATCAATGGATCCAATCTTAGGGAGGAACTTTGATCATGTAAGATGAGTAAATCAAGTTAAACTTCCCACATACAACAAATTTGGGAAGAATAATTTGGGGAACTGCTTGCTCAGGAGTGGGAAAAGTTAAAAGTGTAGAAGTGATGTCCATATTTCTTGGAACTATCATGGTGAGTTAAATCCTCAACTTCTCAACACTAACAACAAAGGGAATATGGTTAATTCCCTACCTGAAGTCCAATGCTTCAAGTGTGGACAGCTTGGTCACTTCACCGATCACTGTACAAATCCTAAGTTAATGGAGGAGAATCACTATCAACCTCATCATAGATCAAGTGATAAAGGTTAGGATTTTTCTATCACAACATATGAAGTTGAATCTCCAAATGATGTGGTGAAAGGTACTCTTGTTGTTCTCTTAAATATAGCAAGTAATTTGTTTGATTTTGGTTCTATATATTCTTTATTTCCTCCAAGTTTGTAAATAATATAGAATCAATCCCTAAACTACTAGAAGTAGAGTTATTAGTCAAGACTCCTAGAGGGATTATCCAAGAATAAATAGTGTATAGAACCTCCAATATTAACTTTGGTGATCACAATCTCATCGCAAATCTAGTAGTCATTCCCATGCTAGAATTCAACATTATACAAGGATGGACTGGCTCTCAAATTATAATGCTAATATCAATTTCATAATTAAGGAAATATCAATAGTCTTGAATGAACAACCTATAGTTGTTTTCAAAGGAGATATATCTCAAACTGATATTTGTCTAGAGGAACCTTCCATAGCCTTATTTATGGAGATGATCGGTGAAGATGAAGAAGGAAATGAAAGTGTATGAATTGAGAATATTCCCATCATTTAGGAATACATTGACGTATTTCCTAAGGAGTTACCTGGACCTCCCATAAAAAGAGAGTTAGAGTTCTCCATTTAAATCATTCTTGGATCTAAGCTGATATCAAAGACCCCATATAGAATGGAAAATGTGGAGCTGGAGGAATTAAATAAACAACTCCAAGATCTTATAGAGAAGGGTTTTATCCGACCAGGTGTGTCACCTTGGGGAGAACCTATTCTCTCTATGAATAATAAGTATGGATAAATGTTGTTATGAATTGAATATAAATAACTTAATGGGGTCATGGAAAAGAACAAGTACCCTCTTCCAAGGATTGATGATTTATTTGACCAGCTTTATGGGGCTCAATTCGTCTCCAAGATTGATCTTCGATCTGGTTATCATCAATTGAGGGTAAAGAAAGAAGATATTTCAAAGACCGCATTTTGATCAAGATATGAGAATTATGAGTTTGTTGTTATGACCTTTGGCTTGACTAATTCTCCTTATATACCTATGGACTTGATGAATAGTGTATTTAAGGACTACCTTGACAACCTTGTGGTAGTTTTTATCGATAATGTTTTTATATATTCCAAAATTCACAAGGATCATGAAGATCATATAAAGGTTATATTGCAAACTCTGAGGAAGGAGGGTCTATTTAGAAAGTTCATAAAATGTAAATTTTTGTTAAAAAAAATTTCTTTCTTGGGGAACATTGTAACCAATGAAGGAATCGTAGTTGACCCTACCAAGAAAAAGGTTTTGAAGGAGTTGCCTCATCCTACAATAATAACTGAGATTCATAGTTTACTTGGTTTAGCAGGATATTATAGGAGTCTTGTGAAAAAAATCATGAATTTCTAATCCATTGACTAAGTTAACTCAAAAAGGGGCCAAGTTCATTTGGAAAAAGGAGTTTAAAGAAAGTTTCCAAGAGCTGAAGAATATATTGGTTACTGTACCAGTGTGAACTCTACCCTCTATCAGAGAAGGATTTATTATTTTTATCAATGAATCTCTGAAAGGGATTGGGTGCATCCTCATGAAAAATGAAAAGGTGATTTCTTATGAATCTCAACAATTAAATTCTCATGAGCAGAATCATCCTATGCATGACATAGAGTTGACTGCAGTTGTTTTTTTCTCTGAAGATATGGTGGCACTGTCTTTATAGGGAAAAATGTGATATATACAGAGACCACTAAAGTTTGAAGTATATTTTAACACTAAAGTAATTGAACATGAGACATAGGATATGGTTAGAAATTCTTAAATACCATGATTATTCAATTCATTATCACCCTAAAAGAGAAACCAAGTTACTAATGCATTAAGTAGGAAAGGCCATGTTGTGCTGGAAATGATGAGGATTCAAGGAGCCCTTTGATCAAGGACCTAGTAAGGTTAAACATGGAAATCATGAGGTAAGGGAAATCATAAACCCTATCTCAAATGGTTTCTTGACCATTATAACTAGAGAAGATCAATAAATCTCAAAGAGAATATCCTTTTTTATAGAAGAAGATATAGGCTCTAAAGAATGGAAAGTTTCCTGAGTTCAATATTGATCAAAAAAGTGTACCGAAATTTTGTACAAGGTAATGTGTTCCATCTATTCTATAAAAAAAGGATCCGATGGATAAAGCTCATATATCTATATTCTATATACATCCTAGAATCACTAAAATGTATAGGAACCTTCATGATCATTATTGGTGAGATAAAATGAAAAGGGATATTTCCAAATACACTATAATGTGACTGGTGTGTCAACAAGTGAAGGTAGAGAAACAAACTCCTAGAGGGGTATTACAACCACTACCCATACCAACATGGAAGTGGGATAATATCACTATAGATTTTGTCACTGGTTTCCCGATAACATCTAAAGGAAACAATGAGATATGGGTTATAGTGGACCGTCCCACCAAGACTTCCCATTCTATCTCTATTCAGGAATATTTTTCTCTTTGACAACTTTACAAAATATACGTAAATAAATTGGTGAGGTTTCATGTAGTGACAATATTTATTGTTTTTTTATCATGATCAAAGGTTCAAATCAAAGTTCTAGAGAATTATTTAACATGATCATAGTACCAAATTTAATTTCATCATGGATTATCACCCCCAAACTAGTGGACAATCTAAAAGGACTATTTAGACACTCAAGGATATTCTGAGATCATGCTCAATGAAATTTAAAGGTGGATAGGGTCAAAATATCTCATTAATTGATTTATCTTACAACAACATCTTCCATTCGAGTATTCAAATGGTGCCTTATGAAGATTTATATGTGAAGTAATGTATAACTCCTACTTGTTGGTATGAAGTTGGTGAGAGAAAGCTTATTGGGCTTGATCTTGTGTAAGAGATGAAAGAAAAGGTTCATGACATCCAACAACACATAAAGACTGCTCAGATTTGGAAGAATAGATATGATGACAACTGTTAAAGGGACTTGGAGTTTTATGTTAGTTACAAAGTCTTCATTTTAATTTCACCTTGTAAGAGATTCATGTGGTTTGGGAAGAAATGGAATCTTATCCTCAAGTACATTGTTCTCTATGAAATCCTTGATTGCATAGGAGTAGTAGCATATTGGATAGCACTTCAACCAAACCTATCTCAATTTCATGATGTATTCCATGTATCTATCTTGAGAAAGTACATACATGACCCTTAAAATGTACTGAATCTGGAGGTGGTACAACTAGAACATGACCTCTCTTATGAGGAGCAATCGGTGGAGATATTGGACTATAGATACAAGGTTCTACGCAACAAGACTACCCACCTCGTAAAACTGTTGTGGAGGAACCATGAATATGAAGAAGCAATGTGGGGACCAGAGGAAATAATGAGGCAGAAGTACCCACACCATTTCTCAACCGAGGGAATGAGTTGAAATTTTGGGGATGAAATTTCTTATGGTTGGAAGAATGTAACAACCCAGACTTTTTGAATGATATTTTTTTCTTTAGAAAATGTGTGTTATATTATTTTGTATTCAACATAACTATATCTCTTTAAAAATTAAGTGATTATAATTTGAAATGTGAGTATTGGGTTTATACTGTTATATGACCATTGGTCAATTATGAATTTTGCTCAATATGACCATTGGAAACTATATAATAATTTTAATATTATGATTTGTGTTTATAAGTAGAAATGAAAAGGTATAATTAATAAAGAAAGAAGAAATGATGGCATCAACCAGTAGATATATGCCTTAAGAAGCCCGTTTATTGGAGCTTGGAAGGAAGGTAGTGTCACTGGGGTTTTCTCTTGACCAAATCCTAAGTGGAGCATCAACAAGTGAAGCTCAAATGAAATTTCCCATGGGAGAAGTTCAAGTTAGTGGAAATTACCACTTGGTAAATGTTAGCCAAGCCACATCAGGAATCTATCATCATCGTACACATTACCCTTAGTTCGTATGCAGGTGTTATAAGGGGTTATGTGTCAATTCTTTAGTTACTTGTAATTATATTATATAAATAAAATTTTTACTCTATCAATTTTGTTTTAAAAATGGTTTTGATTAATAAAATTGAGATGGAATTTGATAAATTGATTATTCTGACAAAAAATGTACTTTTCATAAAGATATAAATTATTATAATAAACTAAGGTATTATGAATAATTTTTATTTTAATGAAATAGTATGATAAAAACACTCTTATTTAATTATAAATTATAAAATGATTTTTTTTCAGGTGTCAGAAATTTTACTATGCTTTTTCAATCCGTTATTATTTTTAATAAATAAGTATTTTATATTTAAAAGGTAAAATTCTCATATATAGAGAATCATTATGATAAAATAAAAATCATTTTTGAAAACTGAATGTTGAAATTAGGTTAGCGTGAATTTATGATAATTTTCTAAAATTCTTTTTTCCCCAATAGTAAAAATACAGTTTTATTTTTTCAGTATGCTAATGACATTATAATTATTTCATAATGATGTAATAACTAATTAACCACAATCCATGACTTAAAATGTGTTATTTTATTAATATCAAGTATTTTAATATATTTTAATCAATTTCCAAATATATAATTTACTTTCCAAATTTTTAAAAAGAAACTTTAACTTTAAAAAAGTTATTTTGTGAAAACTTTATTTTTCCTTTCCAAAATAAGTAATATAAAATAATGGTCTAAGCTATTGGATTAAAATAACAAAAAATTTAACACCCCAAGATTTTTTGAATTATTTTTTTCGAATTAATTTATCCTTTTTGATATTTTTCATTTCACGCAACAGTGAAGATAATTTATTTTATATTAAAGCACTATGTTTGGACTGCGTTATACGCAACACCAAGTTTATCATGCACTAAATGAAACATAAAATTTAACTTTTTCTTCATAGAACATTGATGTTATATTTTTTTATGCACAATAATGACTTTCCTCGATGGCTTGCGTAACACGTAAGACCGATGTTTACCGAATAATGATATATTATTAAAACATGATAATTTAATATAATAAGATATAAATTAAATGTTAAATTGAATTTTATGAATAGTATTAACTAATTTACGAAAATATATGGTTTACACAATATAATATGAATTCATAGGTTACCAATTAATTATAAATGAATATGAAAGTCGGTTGAATAAAAAATATAATATTATTATTTTTATGGTCATAAAGTTGTTTTACCCTAACAAATGAAATTAAATAAAATTATTGAGTGATATAAATGTAATATATATTTTATATATTCAATAAAATATTTTTGATATTCATTCAATATATTTGATTGATATAAGATAAATAACAAACCCTATTTTATACTTAAAAAATATATTTTTATAAATGTTGTTTTACCGACTTTTAATGGAGAACCCATTTTAAATCCCAATTTTGTAGATTTTATAGACTTAATATATCAAAATAAACTTTATCTTTGAAATAAAAACATAAAAATTAGGTGGGGATATTTTTTTTTATTTTTCTGTAAGGTTTCATTTTTTAATGAATAGTTAAAAATACAGAATTTTAGTTCAAAACTGCTTTTTAATCCAATTTACATATAAGGTTAAATTATATTTTAAATTGGTTTCAAAGTTTTATTATATAATATTTTTTATAAATTAATATAATGTCATTGATATCAATTTTACATATAAATTGGATATAAAACATATCAAACTTTTGAATTTTTTAATTTTAAAAACATGCATTGTCGACCCAACTGTGGTATTAATTTTAAATTAATTTATGCCACTTGTGTTATTATAATTTGTAAAAATGGATTCTATATTTTTAATAAGAATAATTTATAATTTATAATAAGGTAAACTTAGTTTTTTATAAAAAAAATATTAGTGAAAGTGATTAAAACTAATTACATCAATTAAGGTTAAATTAAGCTTAATAAGAGACTAAACCATAACCTTAAAGCCCAAAATGATATATAAACTTGTCCAAAATCCATTTTCTTGAAATATTTCAACCCTATACTCTATTTTATCTACTTTTAATCCTTATTTTATTCACTTGCAACATGAAAAATGTGGGTGGAATTCTCTCTTCAAATATTTACAAGAGTGTCACTCCTCCTTACCTATAAAAGGTCTCCACCTCTCCCTCTTCTTAAAACCTATAAAACAACTTATTTTTATCCAATATCTACCCAATAAACTTCCCAAAATCCCTCCATTATTATTTTAAGCATCAATTTTGGTATAAATGCTTCCAAGGAATCCTTTTGACACAAACCAAAAGGAGTTAACTAATTAAGAGGTAACGTCTTCTCTCAAACTCCTTCCTTTTATTTTACTTCTCCACCCCCTACACTCTCTTTATTCCATGATTTTATAACAACAACAGTATAATAAATATACTAGGATGTTTTTATTATAATATTTCAACTTACAATTACACACACCTCCATTTAATGGGTAACGAACATACTTTTTACGTGTACGGTGAACTACCGCCTCACTAAACAATGATTGTTCATTTTCATTTACCGCCTCTCATGGTGGAAATTATTATGGAAAATATATTTATATATTATATTTATTATATTTATTATTTAATTAGTATTCTATATTCCTTTTACAACACATATCTTTTTACTCTCCATTTGGTGTAAATACGATAATTTCGTTTGAGGTGTGGACTACCACCCCCTCAAAGCGATGTGATTCATTCACAAACTACATGGAATGTATTAAGGATGGGTTTAGTAAAATTAAATGATATATATAACATTATAATGATAATTTAATGATATTATATATATACATATATATACATATAGGTCATTTTCTTTCTTTCCTTCAATACGACAATAAAAATAGAAACAGCATTCATGCATACGTACGGCTTACCGTCTCCATGAATGGTGTATTCCATTTCATACTTATATATTATATATATTATTATAATACACATATAATGAATATATTTGATATTTATATCATTTTTACATTCTGGGATCATGATATAAGTATAAGGATCAAATATATAACAAATTAAGACACATGTGAATAACAAAGAGAATATTACCCAAAGTGAAACCTTAACATAGGATTGTCAACAAGAGGTTAATATAGGTCATGATAAAACCATATATTGTATTAGATATAATAATATGGTTTTTTAAAATATTTATAATAAATTTATGTTTATTATACAGGTGGTTTGAACTAGTTGATGAGAGTCAATATACAAGGTAAGGGGATTTCATCTCACTTTTTATTTTCTTGATATGCATGAATTATTCACCACTAATTCCTTTTGTGTGGTGTGTATACTTACCGTGGATGTATTAAATGTCTCCTATATTTATTTATGGGTATTTACATATCCATTCTATGACATTTATTTTATGTGTTTTATTTTTGAAAAGTTACCAAAACGGTAAAATAGTTTTGTCTCAATTTTCCTTCTTTGAGACTCATGTTTTGTTATATGAATAAATTCATTTTTAGGTGTATATACTTCCATTTTATATGATATATCATGAATATACTTATTTTCATGATATTATAATCTTCATGTAATTTATTTTTCTTAAATGGAGAGTATGATCCCAAGTTACCAAGTGATAAGATTTTACTAAAGCAATCTCATCACTTTTCAATATTGTTTATGTTTATGCTTCCTTTGATGAAATATTATAATACATATCTTAATAAAATTCATTAATCTTATTATCCTATGGTTATTAATGATATATTCATGTATTGATACCATTTTTCTACTCTTTGGTACATATTATTGTTAAAAAAGTGTTTTTAATAAAGCCCGACTTTACCCTCTCTTTGATTGGAAATCTATATTCCTTCAAAACCATGTTTTATAAAAAGGGTTTACAAGAATATTTTACCATTATCCTATCATATTTAAAATAAATTTTTACCATTTTTTCTTTTACCAATATATTCAAAGGAATTTTCTTTTCTCTTTCTGAGAAAAGCGTTTTTCTTACCTTTTTACCATTTAAAAGGAATGTTATTTTTACCTCATATGGCATGTGCAGATTTACCCACCGTCATTTCTTTGAAGCTTATTTTTCATTTTTAAATGGATTATTTTTATGAAAATATTTTAAAAATAATTTTCAAGGAATTTTGTTTTCAAAATGTTTTCAAGCCTTATTTATAAGTTTTCAAAGTATTTTCAAAGAAATGGTTTTCAAAAAAAATCCAGTTTTTTATAGTTTTTAAATTATTTTCAAAGAAAAAGATTTTTAAAATGTTTTGAAGCTTATTTTATAATTTTTCAAGTAAAAAGGTTTTCAAACTTATTTCAAGTCTTCGTAATAAATTCTAAAGGTATTTTCTAAGAAAAATTATTTTCAAATGGTTTTAGGTATTAAAAATCCTTTTTCAAATAAGAAATAATATTTTCATTAAGAAATGTTATTGAAAGATATTTCAAAATTCTTTTCCATCTAAGATGTGGTCTGTTAATGTTACTAATTCTCTTATAAGAAATTATCTAAATATTTCATTCATATTCCTTATATGGATGGATTATGCCTAATTTCATGGTCTTTATGAAACTCATTTCTCTTTTATGGGTTATATGTTTATGAAATTTGTTTCTCTTTTACGGGTCATGCTTTTGATGAAATGATTATGAAACCTGTATCTTTTTCCACAGGTTATGATATGTTTACATTTTTATTATACCCATTTCATTTCATGGGTTATGATATGATTATTTATGATCTTTTGTCATGTGTACATATGATTTCATTATGATATGGGTGGAACATATATCTCCCTACAATGCATTGGGTAAATATTCATATCTAATGAGATAGATTAAGATGTTCTTGGGAGTGAACCTTGACTACTAAGATGGTCGTGGGAGTGAACCATGACTACCAATATGGTGTGAGGAGTGAACTCATACTACTAATATGACCATGGGAGTGAACCATGACTACCAATATGGTATGGGTAGTGATCTCATACTACTAATATAGTCTTGATAGTGATATCTTGGCTACTATGGAAATCAAATTATACGCTTATGTGATTTCCACAATTTTATGTCTTATTTCTATATTATACTTTCATGAATTATGATCTTAATTATCTTATGATCTATGTCTTATGAAATTAAAATATTTATTATGATCTCTAAGATGTAGGGTATGATCTTCAAATTTTATGCTCAAGTTTCACACCCTTTGTTCAAGTTATGCTTATGCATTTCCTTTATTTACCCTTACTGAACACCTGAGCTCACCCATTTCTTATGTTTCCTTTCCCCGAGTTATGAAGAAAGGTTTTAAGTAGAAGTAATAAAGGCAAATATATTTATGGTAGATGTTGAATATCTTTCACTAGGATAGAAGTTTTTTTTCATGTTTCCAAATACACTAAACTATTATGGTCCTTAGGCATGTATTTTTGTAATGTGCTGAATATTCATCTAAAATGATATAATATACATGTATTTTAAGATTGGTTAGTTATATAAAATTTGTCCCGGGTTTCCAATACCATGATTAAATACCATGGGAAATCCCATGGTTTTTCATTTACCACCACCTAGGTGTCCAATGCCTTTATTTAGAAATTAATAAATAAATCCCCCACTTTTTCTATAAATACCCACCCATTTCTCTATTTAATTTCACTCACATTTAATAATCCATGAATATATAATAGTTTTACCTTTAAAGGAGTCCTCTCAAGGTTTCCTCAATCCCCCAAGGTCTCGGTCCTCAATTTTTAGGAACTACTCTTTAAGGTAAGGGAAATCTCTGCTTCTCTTTTCCATTTGAATTTTCTCTTTATGTGGTATGTTTTTAAAATTTCCAAAATAAGTTCCTCTGTCCAATTTTCTTCATTAATTTACTTTATTTAGAGTATTTTATGAATAGTATTCCCTTTCCCCCTCCCTTTTTACCCTTTTATAAAACCATGTTTTATACCTGTTATGCGGCTGATTTTACTTCTCAAAATTTCTCTTTTCTCCTCAAAAAATTCCCTTCTATTATCTTTATGTGAATACCCAAACCTCTTTATTTTCCAAGGGTATTCACCAAGATGTAAAAATTATTTATTTTATTCTACAATTGATATACATAAAACCCTCATTCCAATTTTTTTGGTTATAAATGACATAAAGATCTAGCCTTTAATCAATTTTTAAAATGCCATGATTTTTATATGAAACATATTTATTCTATTCTCCACAATTTATTTATGAAATGTTTTATTATGATCTATGTGGATCACATTAATTAAGATGTATGAAGGGTTATCCATGATAGTTCTCTAATGCATTTGTAAAAGAACTTAATCTCTTTAGATGACATGTTTTACAAAACCTTGGTGAATAACCTTGGAAATTTTTATGACACCTTGGTGAAAAACCTTAGTGATATGCTTATGAATGTCTCATTTAAATGTTTTATCCACATTTCCATGTTATTAATCATGTTAAGTTTATTATTATATGCCTATTGATCATTCCTTATCATTATAACTCATGTTCTTATTGATATTCCTCAAGATCACATATAAATTGTTTCTCTTGCTTTCCCTTATTGGGTCTTATGCTCACCCTTTCCTTTAATGTATGTCCCCAGGTTATGAGATGTAGTAAAAGTACTTAGGATAAACCAATGAATAATCCTTTCAAGTTTTTTAGAATAATGTTTTAAGTTTTCATGTATTATGTACCTTTTTCTAAGAAACTAGACTTTAAAAGACCCTTTGTTTGTACAATGTAATGAAAATTTATGTAATAAAAAAAAGGAATGTCATAATTACCCTTGATTATTATTGATGTGAAGGTTAAGAAAGCCCCTCCCTTATGGTAACCAATATTTTCAGGTACTTATCTAATAGTGAGTACCAAGACCTTGGTGATTTCTTCACTCTATATAATTCTTTCTTCAATCGAAACACTTTTCTCTCGTTTTCATTAATGAGAAATACATTTGGTTACTCTATGTAGAATTAATTTTCAAGGTATTCATTCAAGAATGGTTATTTTTCATCTGGTTAATATAATTTTAAACCCTTTTGAACAAATTTGTATAAGAATAACTGTATAGTCTCAAAGTGAGCCACAGGTGAAAATGGTTTGTCCATGTCGACACCTTCAATATGGGTGATGAGAATTCTATTGTTGAAGTTTGGCTTAATTAAATATTTATAAACCTACTTTCTACTTATAACTAGTATTGTGGTAAGAAGGGTCAAACCACAAGAAATGATAATATTGTGTATACCAAAACAAAGCAGAAAAATAACATCAAAAAACAACAGACAATAGTGAAATGGTGAAGTGATTGGCAGGTACATAGAGAAAAAATAGAGTAAATGTGGGCAGTGGATGAAATTAGGGTCCTCAAACTACTTTTAATAGAATAAAAATGATATTCTCTAATACTACTTGAGTTAATACAATCATTTAGTGCTTTGAAGAAAAATGTGTAGATTCACTGAGTTGTTTCTTCAGTGAACTTCCACGGTTTGGTGAACCTTCTTCAATTTCGATTTGTCGATCTTAGCCTAAGAATTAATCCGTTCATTATGGAGAATATATTTATCAAACTTTTCCAATTTTCAGTGCTTCGGTCAATGATAAAATGTGAAATAATATCATTATCATCATCTATTGGTTCTTGAGTAGTGTGAATTGATGCTCGTAATTAAATGGAAAATAACATCGAGCTTAAAATGAACAAAAGAAATTATTTAAAAAAAGAAAAATGGATAAATTTGATTTAATATCATCACATACCAATTCCCCTAATATATTTATCTATTAATGCTAACAAAAATGGAAATAAAAAGAATGAGAACAAAGAGATGAGGAAACATCTCTATTGAGAATAATTCCTTCCTCAAACTCTAACTCCAGATCCTGCTAACAGCTCCATCATCTGCTCCCATATCTATGTGCTCCAGTGTGAATGGTGGATGGATTTTTCTCGAATTACCACCTCTCAAGATGAAGGATGTTTCTTGAATGACATCAACCTCTCGGGGTGAAGGATGGTTCTCGAATTCCCCCCCCCCAATCTCTGTGAATCCTTTTCTTAACTGGAATTTTTTTTTGTGCCTCGTGAACGTGCTCGTGGTCACCGCTTGGAAACATATCCCCGATGTCTATGTGGAACACACATCACTATGAATATTCATCCTTTAGTGACTCGAGAGTTGCTCCTCCAACAAATTGTGCCCCTCATGAATCTCCATGCCCACGATCATCCTTGGCTCCCCACGATCTCATTTTCTTGCAAGTAACTTACCTGATTCAACCCGACATGGCATAAGGAAATTCTTAATTTTTAGACAGAAATTTTCCCTTTGGAAAATTAGGTTGTGGGTGGGTTTGGGATAATTTTTCTGGGGAGTGAAGTTCCCATCCCACTGCCCAATTCCTCAAACTTTTTTTTTCTCAAACGTCACTATTTGATGATTGAGTATTTTTTTTATTGTTGTATATATACTACTTAATTTTATTACAAGTATCAAATGTATACATAAATATAAATATATTTATATACTTATTATTTATAATATATATATTATAATTATTAGTATATATATACATGTATTATATATATATATTTGGTTTTATTTTATCTCCAGTTATGGGTATTCATTGAGATCGGTGTGGCTCGGTCTTCAGGGTGGATTCTCCCACACACACAGCAGTGGCGGTGACTTTCTCTAGTCGTGGTTCGGTGTTGACGGATGGTGGCTGGATGGGTTTAGATCAGCAACAACGGCAGTTTTGCAGGTGTTCTATTTCCAGAAAACTCGACTCGTAACTCGACTCGTAGACACGTAAGAGTCTACTTCAATCCGATATGGTGCCACCATTTGAAACTCCTTGACATTATCAACTGAAGTTGTACTAGACAAACTAGATACCATCATAAATCGATTGAATAAAATATAATTGTACATGCATCTCCAATTTTGCAGTAATAATGCTTGGTATTTACAGATGGAAACAAACCGAAAAAACCCCAAAAGGAAAAATTACATGAAATCATGTAAAACATTTACCAAATCATAAAAGGAAACAATATTGATTTACCAAATCATAAAAAGAAGCAAACCCAGAAATAAAACAACAATTGGCATCATAGGAGCAATTAAAATCGCACCAATTAAATTTAAAATCAAAAAATTCAAATCGGCATAGAATAAAAATTCATATCAATTCAGGCATAACCCAACAAAAAAACATATAAATATAAAAATTGAAAGCTTGTGGCAAAACTTAGGCACCCTATATGACCCACAAAACTCACGACGAAACTCACTCTTATTTTTTTCGATGTTGATGGAGGTTCAGGCAATGCAACGAGCGACAGGGGTTTGTGCCTGTATGATACTCCGATGGAGGAGCAGACTACCAGAGGCGGGCACCACGGAGCGGAGGAAGAAATCTGAAATCGCACCAGAGGTGGGAAGCGTGGAGCGGAGTAATAAATCTAAAATCACACCAGAGGTGGGCAGCGCGGAGCGGAGGAGGAAGAAATTTGAATACGCAGCACAGATGGGCAGTGTGGAGCAGAGGAAGAAATCTGAATTTAAACCCTAGACAGGTGTGCGATGTAGGATTACTTAAATCATCCACATATTTTTTTATTTAAAAAAACACAGTGTTGATTAACTCGTTGGATGCGGCGAGTCTTCGCACATCCATGAGTATGTTGCGAGTCTATATTGTGATTGATGATTTTACCAAAAATTGATTCCTCTGGTGAGTTGAATCGGTGGGGATGAGTGAAACTGTGAACTCATACGAGTCTATGAGTTACCTCACGATTTTAACTACCTTTCTTCTTCCACGGAAATTCATGCTCCCCTTCAACAGCTTCGATCATTGCAGAAAGAGATCATGGCTCCGGTTCTAGTGAGCTTCCAGGTGCAGTGAGGTATATTCACTGATGGTGATTCGATAGGGATATCCATGGAGCTCGATTCAGGAGATTCAGCTTTAGATCTGATGGTCAGGAGTGGATCTGGTTCGGTAATGCTACAATGGTGGCTCACCTTCTTCAAATAGGAAATTCCTGAGGTTTTAAAATGGGGTGGTAGTTTGGCCTCAACTAATTTGCATCAACATTAGTTCGAGGTTTTCTTCACGTGCTTCGGTTGCGGAAGGTTCAACAATGGTGGTGACTCGGGTTTTATTCCTCGTTGGCTTGATATGGTCTGGTGAGGAAGAGGTGTAGTGTTGATGGTGGGCGGACATGGTGAGTTGAGGTTTCCATGAGGGAAGGTGATGGTATACAGGATGGTGGTGGAGGGACGGTTCGTTAGGGTAGGGTGTTATAGGGTCCTCACGGTCAGTAGGCTAACAGTGTGAATGGAGTGTGGTAGGAGCAGGACATGGTAAGTAGAGGCTATTGTGCCCTTCATGCGCTCAATTGGCATGGTCGATCTGACGGCCGTGCTAAGTACTTTGCCTAAAAATAAGTAAAATAAATTTAATAAATTGGAATTTAAAATTACAAGAGGAAATAAAATGTTCTGAAGAATAAATTAAGTTAATTAAAAAATGAATGACTAAATTTATTAATTATGTATAGGAATTAAGATAGAGTAACAACATGGAAAATTAATTAATTACAGTTAAGAATAAACCTATTAAAGCAAATAGAAAAAATTAGAAGACAATAATCATTATTTTGAAATACAATTGAAAATAAAATTAATAAAATCAAAGAATGAAATAATTATTATTTTGAAAATAATAAAATTAATAAATTAATAAATTAATTAACAAAAACAAATAAATGAAAAAAAATATTATTTAAACAATTACACAGGAATAAAAATGGTGATTAAAAATAATTTATTTATTAAACAAAACATTTTCAACTTGACTAAAATAAACAAATAAATTAATATTTTGACATAAAAACGCAGTTAATATAATTAAATGAAAAATTAACCACAATTATAAATTATTAAATAAAAAAATTAATTTGACAATAAAAACGTAGTGAATTACACTAAATTGATGTGAAAAAAAGTACTGAAACAAGTGTCACATGAAATTATTTCACACTTAATTAATTTCACTCGTGGGAAATTCGATGTATTTTATTTATTTACAAAGAATGTTAGAAATAAATGACAATCCTACCTAAGTTCTAATCACACAAAAATCAAATAAAATAAAAAAATCCCTCTAAATCTTGAAATAATCATGTCTTCTATGTGAATGTCACTCACTTTTTCATTTCTATTTCAAAATGGGTTCCAGTAATAGGAGTGAGACAGGTTAAAAATAAGTTGAATTAAAACTTTAACAAATAATGCTTGTGATTATAACTCTCACCAAGTTAACAAAAAATAAAAAGTCCATTTTTTACTTCATTCATACATCTCAAATTATTTTGATATAGGTAGATGTTCTTTTTCTTCATTTGGGTTCAAAATTCCCCACACCTTAATGAGCTCATTTTTTGACAGGGCCCTTTTATTTGAATTTTTTTCTAGCCAAAGGTGCGTGTATATAACTATGAAAGGCACTTATTGAGTTTGAATTTTATTTAATTACAAAAATGCACATAGTTCACTTGTTTCAAAAACTCATTGTGGAATCCCATTTTCCCATTTTTACTTCAGATTCAAAAAACTTTTACTACTTACTTTTTAGTAGGCTCAATGAGGCATTTGTTAAAAATTAAAGTCACCCAAGTTCAAGTTCAAATTTAAATTTTCCTAAAGTTATAATATCAGTTCCAAAAAAAATACTCCCATTGCACCCCCTTCACTAGTTACTAAAATAAACGTATATAAGAATAGTGTACAAAACACTCAACAATTACACCATTCTATAATTTTTAGAATTAGTGAAACCCCTCAACTAAGAGTGAAATTATCACCTAGATATGAAAGAATGGTTTTGCATTTTTTTATTCTTTTTTTAAAAAAAACCTAAAATGATGCATAAATAGGAGGAAATTTTAAAAAAAAATAAGGATTTTTGATGGGTTACAATGATGTATATTTTAACACATTTAAGACCCATTTCCCTACACTTAAAACTCAATAATGTCCCCATTGTTGAATCTCAAAGTGGGAGGAACACTTAAAAAATTGAAACATATTTAGAAATATGGCATAGGTAAATTCATGTTTGAGGGGTGATAGAAATGTTCAAAAATAATTTTACAAACATAACCCACACAAAACACATGATCCACAAGGGAACCTTGCCAGCCACTACCAGAAAATCAAGTACAAAAAATGGGTTTTAAATATCTACATGTTACATGTGAATTCTTGAATTATTTTCAATGGAGTAGAAAATAAAATCATGTAGTTGAATCCAAAACAATGATAATATGGAAAATTATAATGACCAATGAGTATTTAAAACAAATTTCATCATGTATGTAAAAACTTCAGCAATTATGTTAAGAAAGGAATTTAATTAAACCAGTAGCAGCATTATTAAAAATAGTAAGAATGAATTAAAACAATGACTCCCCAAATATAAAGAATCGTATCTTTTTTTTCACATCACATGTATCCTTCCTCAAAGTAATGATTGATTGATCACTTTGGTTGAAAATTAGAAACTCCTACAAAATGAACAAATTAACATGAGACACAAAAAAATGTAAATCCTAAAAAGAAAACAACCAGTGAAAAAGAAAAATAGAGGGATGCTATCCAGTTTGCATCTAAAATTATATCTCTATCTATCTTGAAATTAAAAATGGATATTCCACTAGTTAGAAAATCTCACAAACAACTACCCCCTCTATATATGGTCACTTGACCTACCGTATGACCACTTGTCATAGTAACTTCACTTACCACACACTACTTTCACCTGATAGTCAGTTAACACCAACATTTTCAAACGAATAGAAATCGAAATTGATAAATATAATCCAATATAATTTCTAGAAATTTGGGTTCAAAAAATCAGGGAGACATACAACTGTGCAAGGGGTAATTATTCAAACATAGATTTAAAGTGAAAACAAGAAAAATCATGGGTTGCCTCACATGAAGTGCTAGTTTTATAGTACCCAATCAGACTTGATCCCATAATTTGTTTTAACCATGGTCATTTCGTGGGTAAGATTCATCATTAATTGGGGCTTGAGTATTTTCTTTGGAACATTGAACCAGTTCACACAGAACATCATACAAAGCAGAAACTTGAAGAATTCCAATTAAAAATTCAAAAACTCTAGGACTAAGACTCCTTCCATAAAAAGCTTCAAAATATATATTATCTTTAAACCAATCAAGAAATGAGGAAAATATCTCAACATGAACATCATAATGACCATACTTACTTTTCAATTTCTCACCTTCACTCACCCCACACTTGTGACATTAATTGGTTCAAAAATTATAGTAGTAGTGAAAATAGGAAACTCATTGTAAAAAACATGATGATTCTTAAAGGAGGCTTCCTTAGGTGTAGTAGGGGAATATTCCTCAAGATCTTCTAAGAAATTTTCAAATTCATGGAAAAAAATTTCATCATTGAGGTGGTCCAAAGAAGTAAGGGAAGACTTGATATCCATTTATGAAACATTGTCAAGAAACTCCTCAAACTCACTCTTAAAAGACTAATAAAATTAACCTCTAATTACAATATTAATATAAATGAATCTATACTCATCCATAGCCCCACAATTTTCATTTTTAATAGTAAAGACAACAAAAATGAAATCTCTCTCTTTAGTTTGGTATGAACAAGAATCAGTTTCAGGGAGGGGTTCATGGGAGCATTGTAAACTCTGAATAGATTGATAAAACCTATCAGCAATATAGCTTGGTCTAAGAAGTATCACTTCATGTTTTTTATAAAATATGAATCTAAAATATCCCTAATTTTTTTAGTTCTTTTATAGAATCATATTCAATAAAATTTTCATCAAAATGTTCACTGAAAAAATCAGTGATAAAATCATCAAAGGGATGATAATTTCCTTTCTAAACTCAGCTTGAGAAACTTCATCAGTAACACCAATAAACTTACAACTCACAAAAAGAGGGGAATCTTTGTAAACTTGAAATTTCTCAATATCCTCACCAGCCTGAATGGTAAGCTTACCATTTCAGACATCTTTAATAACCCCAGAAGTAGCTAAGAATTTCCTACCTAAAATTATTGGAACTGTGTTATCACAATCCATGTGCAGAATAAGGATGTATTTGGGAAGAAAAAGTTCCCCTATATCAACTGATAGGTCATCTACCCTCCCATAAGAGTATGCAGGAGACCTTTCAGCTAGCTATAGTGACACTGAATCCAGTTTCAGCTCCCTAAGACCCAACTTTTTGAATAGAGAGTAGTTAATAAGGTTAATGATAGCTTATAGATCACACAAAAAACTAATCTCCTCACTTATCCCAATTTTAAAAGATATGACAAAACTACCAGGGTCTTTGAGTTTGGGAGGAATGTTCTTTTATACTATGGAACTACACTCCTCATTAAAATTAATTGTTGATCTCTCACCTAAATCGCTATTGTTAGAGAATAAAATCTTAATAAATTTCATATAAGATGGGATTTTGTTAACATCTTCAAAAAAGGGAATGTTTACATTGAAGCTCCTAAACATTTGAAGTAATTTGAGGTAATCAGGTTCATTGTTCTTTTTTAGACTTTGTGGATAAGGGATGGTATGGGGATACTTCTTCAAAATAGGTGGGTTATTCAAATCATAATCAAACCTTACATTATTATTTCCATATTTTATCAATTACCGCTTCATTTTACTTTATTTTTTGGTTTTATCATGTAAAGGGTTATCATTTTTCTCAAATTCTTTAGCTCTGTCCAAATTTTCAGATTTTGGATTTTCCAGATTTTTATTTTCAGATTCATCTTGAACATCACTTTTTTCATACCTATACTATTCTCTACCTGGTTCTTGAATTTTAAGGCCCAGCCTAGTTGTTACTTACATCACATTATCTCTTGGGTTTGACTCAGTTATGCTGAGAAATTTCACTTTATATCTTCCTCCTAAGTCTCTATCCATTTTAGCCATTTGAGGTTCTAGATTGTGAATTGTAGAATATATATCCTTTTTTAGTGAAACAATCTCACCCAGAACCTATGGAAACATGTCCTTTAGTTTCCCTTGAGAATTATAAGATTCATCCCTGTATTGATTTTGAAAATATTATTTGGGCTATGTTTGGTAATCGGGAGAAGTGGACTGTTTAATCACACCTTTTCTTTTACAAGATAGTTTGGGGTGATTTTGTATCTAGAATTATATTGATTTGGGAATTTATATTTGGAAACCTGATTCCTAGCCCTATAATCTAAAAACTGGGCACTCTCCTCAGATTGGATAGGAAGATCAAAGTTGGGACAACATCTCTGAGTATGATCAAACATACCACAATGACAACACTGGTTCCTAAGAACTTGATCATTAACAATAACAAATTTAGTATTAGATTCAGCCCTATGAGTGGTTATTTTTATAGCACACTTATGTAGGGAATTTTGGTCCAATTTATCAAATAGTTTCTTAAGATCATCAGTATTGGAATCAAAGAATTCACCCCTACAAGATTGGTCAACTAGATTCTATTTATAAGGGGTGAGGGCATTGTAAAAAGTTTTCATTAGTAGATGGGGAGATAACGGGTGATTGATAATTTGTCTGATAAGACTTCTGAACCTATCCCATGCTTCATGAAACAAATCTCCCTCATCTTAGACAAACCCAGTTATCTTATAACTCGCTTATATGGTGGTTTCCTGGGGTAGAATATTGATAAAAACGCTTTGAAAACCTCATCCTAGGATTCAAATATTTCTTCATCAATAATTTGAAACCACGTCCTAGCCTTCCCCTTAAGATATAATGGGAACACACTCAACCTCTAATCCTCCTCACTCAGACCTCACAGAGGAAAATTTTGGATACAACCGTAAAATTCTATAATAAAATCAAGTTAATCTTCTGTAGTAAGGCCATTGAATTAAGGTGAATGAGAAAGGATAGACATATTAATATCATAATTTCTAGATCTAGGAGATAACCTGATTCAAGAAGGATATCTTGGCACAGTTGGTATTTGAAACACCCTAAGTCTAGGTCTCTCAAGGGTAGGAACTAAAGGTTTTGGCACATAATGTTTTATTGATTTCATAAATTTTAGTTTCAAGTTATAACTTAGAAGTCTGTGTGTGCATGCAATAAGTGAATAGTTTTTAGATTTGGAACATTTTTTATGTTTTGTATTTTTTTTATTTCTAGTTTTTATGTATATATATATATATTGTTTTATTTTTTAATTGATCTCACATTCTCTCCCCAGCAGTGGAACCAAAATTTTATGAGACTTCTATCATGGAAGTTCGACCAAGTTAAATATTCATAAACTTTCTTACTAACTATAACTAGTACTATGGTAAGAAGGGTCAAATCATAGGGTAGGAAAATTTTATAGAGACCAAAATAAACCAAAAAACAAACAAGAATAAGAAACAACAATAACAAAAATACACAATAGTGAAATGGTGAAGTGATTATCAGGTACAGAAAAAATAAACAGAGAGTAAAGGAAGAAAGTGGATGAAATTAGGGTCCTCTAACTACTTTGAACTGAATAAAAATTATATTCTTCAATACTAATTGATTTAATACGATCATTAAGTGATTTTAAAAAAGGTGGAGATTCACTGTGCTCTCACTTCAGTGAACTTCCACAGTTCGGTGAACCTTCTTCTGTTTCGATCTATCGACCTTAGCCTAAGAATTAATCCATTCATTATGGAGAAGATATTCAATGACCATTTTCAATTTTTGGTACTTTGGTAAATGATAAATGGTGAAATGATATCACTACCTTTATCTTTTGGTTCTTGAGTAGTTTGAATTGATGCTCATAATTAAATGTAAAATATCATCAAACATAAAATGAACTAAACAAATGTTTTAACAAAAATAGAATGGATAGATGTTATTTCAGTTCATCCTAGCCTGATTCCCCTAATCTATTTAGATTCTCATGTTAAAGAAAACAGAAATACAAAGAGTGATAAGAAAGAGATGAGGAAACATCTCTATTGAGAATGATTCCTTCCTCAATCTCCAACTCCAGATCTTACTTCCAACTCTGTCATCTTCTCACATCTTTATGTGAATTTGTGTGAATGGTGGATGGATAGTTCTCGAATTCACACCTCTCAAGATGAAGGATGGTTCTCGAATTCTCCCCCCCCCCCCACTCAGGATGAAGGATGGTTCTAAAATTTCCCTTAATCTCTGTTAATCCTTTTCTTAACTGAAAAATTATGTACGCCTCGTGAATGCGAGCTCATGTTCACCGATCGGAAACCTATCCTTAAGGTCCACGTGACATATACATCACTGTGCATCTTCATACTTTAGTATTAAATGTATACATATATATATACTTATTATTAATATATATATTATTTATTATAATTATTATATATATATATATGTATTATTATTATTATTATTTTTATTTTTTTTATTATTATTATTGATTTTATTTTATCTCCAGTCATAGGTCTTCCTCAAGATCAGTACAACTTGGGCTTCCAAGTGCCTTCTCCAGCACACACAGTAGTGCCATCGACTTTCTTCGATTGTGGTTTGGGATCATCCATGGCGTGACGATGAATGGTGCTCAGCTGGCTTCAGATCAATAACAATAGTGGATCTATATGTGTTTGAACCACTAAAAACTAGGTTTATCTAGTGCTAGGGATTTAACAGTGCTGGCTAAGAGTAATATTAAAACCCCCCTTTTTCAGCACTATAAAAAGTACTATTAAAGGGGGTCTTTAACAGTGTTTTTTAGAAATTTTAAAGGGGTATCTTTATCAACATTTGTAAAAAAGCACTGATAATAGCCCTCTTTTATCAGCACTAGTAAAAACGTTCTAATAAAGAGGGACTTTATCAGTGCTTGTAAAAAATCACTGATAAAGGGAGGATATTTATCATTACTTTTTTAGAAGGGCAGATAAAGACCCTCCCCCCTATCAGTGCTATTTTACTAGTGCGGATAAAGGTTATATTTCAAAAAAAATCATTAAAAATAATATATAAATATATTTATATTGATATAAATACAATATATATTTTTCAAATATGTTTTAGATAAGGCCAAATATACATTTACACATAATATAAAAGATATTTAGTGAAATTTTCCTACAGAATAATTTAAATATTATTTTTAATTAATAATTTTCTAATTATTATCAAGTAATAGTCATTTAATAACAATTTGAAGGTAAAAAAACAAAAAAAATATTAAAATATCTAAAATAAGTTGAAAACATAACTCGAACTTCAAATGGTCATAACTTTTAATCCAGGTATCTGTTTGGGCTCTAACACATATCAAATCAAATATTGTGATGAGATCTACACCCTAACAATTAGGGGAGACCCCGGTTGTGTTTTTCAAGGTTAAAAAATTCCCATAAAGCCTCCAAAATCGAGTTTTTAGTCGTTATACCCAAATTTTTTAACATTTGATGAAATTTTAGCCTCATTTAAGGGGGTCTTTTTGCCCTTTTTAGTGGGGAATAGATTTATTCCTTGGGATTAAATAAATATTGATATTATTCTTTTGAAATTTTATTATTTTTCAAATTGTGTTGTTATTTATAATCAAATATATCACAATATATACAAATTTTTTATATATTCGAAAATAAATAAATAAATATTTAAACATGTTTACATATAAAATATGTTTCTCAATATATAAACCTTATATAAATAAAAAACAATATTCATTTTATTTATAATAAAAATTTATGAACATTTATATACCTATAAAATTAATGTATATATAATGTTTATATAAATATATATATATTCATGTGTGTGTATTAACAAACAAATATATATTTATCTATATATTCTAATATATGTATATAAATATTAATATATAATATATGGAAATAAATATAAAATCGTATAATTATATCTATAGAAGCACACACACACAGATATATATATATATATATATATATATGTTTGTATGTATTTATAAACACACACACACACACACAAACATATTTTATATATGTATTTAAAAATATATATATAAATATATATATATATATAAACATATATATAGTCATATATATAAACATATATATAAACATATATATAAGTATATGGATAAAAAAATGTAATGAAATATATATAAATATATAGATATATTATAAAATATAAAACAAAACAATATAGGGGAGTTGAAAAGGTGTTGGTGTATAATATGGAGGTCCCAAGTTCGAAACTTGTTAGAGGTAGGGGCGTGCATGGGAGGGTGGGATTATCTATGATGCTGATAAGGGGGGGAACACTAATAAAGGTGGGGCTAGGAAGCAATGATAAAAAGGTGGGGCGTGAACAAAATTAATTATCCGCTTTATTAGTGGGACCTTTATTAGCACTAAAAACATTGATAAATTCCCCCTTTATCATTTCTTTTTTTAGCGCTATTAAAGGGAGCCTTTATCAGCACTTTTTACGAGCATTGTTAAAGGCAACCCTTTAACATATCTAACATTATTAGCACTTCTATAGTGCTGATAAACCCTTTTTACTAGCATTCTTAAAGGCCCAATTTTCAATTGTGTTGATTTTTATAAAATCATCATCTTCTTACACAATGATTCGTTCTCTCCTTCAACAGCTTTGAGTAGTGCAGTAAAAGATCATGACTCCAGTTTTGGAAAGCTTTTATGTGCAGCAAGGGATATTAACTAATTGTGGTTCATGGTGGTGATTTGATAGGGATGTATTTGTGGGTTTGGAATCATATTTGATAGTCGGGACCAAATATGGTTTGGGATTGCTTCAATAGTGGCTTTACTTATTCAAACCGGAAGCAAGAAACTAAGGTGGTTGGTTCAAAGTTATCTGATTTGAAGTAACATTGGTTCAGGATTTTCTTCATCTTCTTAAGTTGTGACAGCTTCAACAATGACAGAAACTTAGGTTTTATTCCTTGGTGGCTTGATCTAGTTCTAAAATGAGGTGGTGTGGTGTTGATGGTGGCTGGACACGGTCAATTGAGGTTGTTGTGATGGAATCTCATGGTATACAAGATTTGATGATGTGGAAAGGTGGGGGATTTTTTGTCATGGTAGGGTGTTACAAGGTACTCATGGTCAGTAGGCTGACCATGAGAATGGAGTGTGGAAGGAGCAAGACATAGTAATAAGGGGCTTCGCACAACCAATAAACTGACCATGACCTTCATACGATCAATTGGTGGTTAGTATGTTGATCATGCCAAGTACTTTTCCTGAAAATAAAAAAAATATTAGAATTGAAAATTACATAAAAAGAAATAAAATTGGCTGAAGAATAAATTAAGTTAATTAAATAATGAATGAGTACAGTTATTAATTATGTACAAGAATTGGGAAAAAAGAATAACAAAAAAATTAATTAATTACAATTAAGAAAAACCTGTTAAAGTAAATAGAAAAAATTAAAATACAAAAATCATTATTTTGAAATAAAATTGAAAAAAAATTATAAAATCTAATAATGAGATAATTATTATTTTGAAAATCATAAATTGAAAAATAAATAAATGAATTGATAGAAATAAAGAAATGAAAAACCCATTATTAAAATAATTACACAGGTATAAAAAATAATGATTAAAAAAATTTATTTATTACACTAAACATTTAAAACTTGACTAAAATAAACAAATAAATTGGTATTTTGACATAAAAACATAGTTAATATAATTAAATGAAAAATTAACAACAATTATAAATTATTTAATAAAAATATTAATTTGTAAATAAAAAACACATTTAATTACACTAAATTGATGTGGAAAAAGGTAATGAAATTAGTTCCACATCAATAGGAATTCCCCTTTCACACCATTCATGCCTTGTTCCTTGTCCTTTATCAATATTCATTAAGTTTATTTCAGAAAACCCATTTGGTTCTTATCACATTCTTATTTCCTAACCCTGATACAACTTCCCAATTGTTATTATTTTTAATTTGGTTAAGTTCCTTCTACATCGCCTTAACCAAGATTCCATACATAGCATCCTCTTTAATATATTTTGTTTTATTTTGAGATAATAAGGAATTTTGATGTTATTCCTTCATCCCTATTGTTAGAATCATGACTTCCTGATCACCAATGATGTTGTTTTTGGTGATTTTTTCTCTATTAAATCTTCAGCTTGTAGCTATTTTCCCTCTTATGGTTTCTTCATCATTGGAGATATCATCATAGTTCACTATAGACCTTTAAAATCCCCCTAATCTAGATACATCTTCATCACTTACATTTATAAAACTAGGTTGTTTCTATGTAAATTTTACTCACCTAAAGATCAAACATGCTCATCTGTTTTAAAATTTACTAATTTTTAGTTATCAAAACATTATTACATTCAAAAAAAATTATCAATCCATTTATTATAGAATCTATATTCCTTAATATTGGATGAATATCAAATAAAAAATCCTTCATCTCTATGTTCTTTATGTTTTCTATTCTTTTCCTTGTTAAGAATAAAGCACTTACTTCGAAATGCCCAAAAGTACTTGAGTGTGGGATTATTTAAATACTAGATTTCATATGGAGACTTTTATATATTTTCATAAAACAATGATTAGTTGGGGATATTTTCCACTTTAGATCACTTCCTCGTAGCTTTTTCCCCCTAGAGCTCACTATCCATTACTATAAAAGACCTCTTGTTGGGGGAAATTTATCATATGATATTTAAATTTCATATGGAACTATTGGAACCATGGTCTTCTATGCATAAATTGGAGTATGTTTTGTGTTTTTTGTCAATCCTTAGTGTAAGTTCAAAATGTGTACCAGCAAAGTGATCATACAGTTCAAGCAGAAAATAGTATTGAAGGTGGCATCATTTCCCAGTGTTTGCCAAATTTTTGGGCCTGAAAATCGACAAATGGAGAAAACTTTTTTTGGAAAAGAGACTTGTGAGTCGTGTACTTGAAGGAGATTAAACTTTCACGTCATATGTTTTTCAAGATCAGAACATGGAAAAATGGCAAAGGGATAAGGGTCGCGCAAGTTTTGGTCTAGTCGTGCAAGTGACCTGCGCGCCGAGAATGGACTTGTGCATCGATGCCTAGGAGGTTTGGAAACTTGCATGAAGGTTGTTATTCATGATCATAACTTAAAAATATGTCAAAGGAAATTAGGTCGCGCAAGTATTGGTGTGTTCGTGCAAGTGACTAGTGTGACAGAGGCTAGGGCGATAGGAGTTGTGCGCCGGGACTTGCGCACCGTGAGGACACTTGCGTGCCACTGCACAGGGGGTCCAGTTTTCCTATAAATAGAGGACCACCCCTCCTAATTTGCAACAAAGTTCAATACTTAGAGATTTTTCAAGCTCTCGTCGCACAAGTGGTCGAGTCGTGCAAGTGGTTGTTGGGTTGCGCAAGTAGAGGTTGCGTGATGGTTGTTGGCTGCACAACCAAGGCGGTTTGGGAGGTAAAGGTGAAGAGTTGCGCAAGTTTGGAGTTGAAGAAGTCAGTGTCGCGCAAGTGTGTTGGTGTCACATATATGCCAATTTTGTACTGCGCAAGTGACTTGGGCGCCGTTCTTGAAACTTGCGCACCGGTCATGAAGAAGCACGCCAGGTGAGGTTTTTGTACGCCGGTCATTTTGGAGTTGCACGAAAATTGGAAGATTGCCTGATACCTTCGGTGCAAAGTGGGATTAGTATATGAGTGAAAATTGGACTTTGACAGAGCATCAACATTCAATAGAGGATGCATTCTTTTGTAATGATTAATAGACCTTCACGTCTATAAATTGAGTGTGACTTCACCAAGGGCAGTGAGCCAGGGGGAGTCAGCGGGAGTGACCCGAGGGAAGCAGTGAGCTATCCTTAAACCTTTGTAAAGGCAGTGAGCCTGGGACATATTGATTATTCCCGAACCATTGTAATCCACAACTAGTGAAGATTAGTGGAATTTGGTATGACTGACAACTTGTCGACGTATGCTCCTTCGACGTATCCCTTAGTGGTGAACCAAGTAAAAATTGGTGTGTCATCTCTTTGTAGGTGAATGTTTCATTACTGATCATTTTCATCATACATGTTTAACTAGTTCCTACCAACGTGGGAACAAGATCCTTGTTTTTAAAAGAAAAATTTTACACCCTGATTCACCCCTCCCCTCTCAGGGTGTCTCGGGGTCCTACAACTCACCCCAATTTGGGATTTGGGATGAATTCAACACAATACAGACTTACTAGACATGCTACAATATTTATTGTAATGACACAACCACAATGGTCATGCCGTAGAACCCTTAAGTTAAGAAATAGGGTGGTTAAGTCCATTTTATGAACCTAAGGTAGTTATGGATTTTATATCCAACAGTCTCCCCCTTAATGTTACCTGAGTGGTTTAAACCTACCCTCATCTTTGATAATAGTTTCATGAACCTTCCAAAACCTTCTAATCAAGATATTTTTTTAGATTAATGCATCATAGTTTTTTTTCCTCTAGATATCATTGTCTAGTACTGTAAAAGGCCTCTTGTTGGGGGAAAGTTCACATCTAATATTTATACAACACATGGAACTCCCCCTCTCCCTAATGTGGTACTTAGGATGTGGGAATTTTTATACAGACTTACTGACCATGTCGCAGCACTAAGTGTTATGGCACAACCACACTAGTCACATGGAAACAACTTAGAATAAATAAGGATAGTGGTTAATCCCCCTTCACAAAACTCAAGAGTACTTAATTTTGTATCCAAAAATTTACGCCTCAGTGTTACCCAAGTGGTTCAAACTTTCCCCCAACTTTGATAGCAATTGTTGTCCCCTTATCAAGGTAAATACTCTAAGGGGAGTAAATCAATGAATTACTAATTTAAAAATCAATCTCTTGATTTTGATATCTTTTTCTTAATGTTAGGAACACTTATTTATTTCCTATACACTTTATGAGTGATGATATTACTAAATAACATGGGTGATTTTACTTCGTTCACCATAACCATGCTAATTCAGAACTATGAAAAGGTAGTGTGCATATACACCTAAAACACTAGTGCATGCTACTTTTTTACATAATAGAGTGTTTACACTTACCATCCAATTCACTATCCACATAACATATAAAAATATTCACTAACATTACTTATAGATAGGTTCTCACTAATCCTTCTATGAAAACCTTCTTCTTTATAAAATATGTGTATCACAATTCACCTAAATTGGTGTGTCTCTCAGCACCCTGCATTTGGGAAGGGGTGTCTAATCCCATGTTATGTACCTCAAAGGGTGCTTGATTTTTTATCCAATAATTCCCCACGTAGTTTTACCTCATAGGGTCAAACTTTCACCCAGCTTTGATACCATTTGCATGGACCTTCCACACCCCTCTAAGCAAGCTATTGTCCACTTTGGCTCACTTCCTCTTGGATTTGTTTCCACTAGAGATCACTACCCATTACTGGAAAAGGCCAATTTTTAGAGGAAGTTAAAATATGATATTTATACTACACATGGAACTCTCCCCACCCACCCGCTTCGATGTGGGACTTGGGATGCATGTTTCATGGTGCAATCTTACTGACCACTCTACAACACTGGGTGCTATGGTGAAAGCTCACTGGTCACACCATAACACCCTGAATTCGGGAAGGAGGATGGTTAATATATTGTAATAAACCCCATGGAGTGCTAGTTTCTATACCAAATATGAAGAGTCATGTGAAATATGAATAAAATATGAGTTATATATTGAAGAATAAAGAATAAATTAAGATCATTTATGATCTTTACTTATCTATCAAAGATAATGTCAAAAATATTGTAACTCTTGAACAATGAGTTGTTTCTTTGAGAAAGAAGGATGAAATTGAAATACAAATATTTGGTTGAAAGAATAATATTCAGTTTAAGAATTTTCATATGATGTTTTTAAAGATAGGTTTGAAGGAGGTGTGGGATGTTTGAATAAATTTTTAGTGCTCAAAGTCCAACTGGTATGGGAAAAATGGTATTGGATTTAATGGTGAAACATAAAAGACAGTCTATAAGCATGAATAGAAAAGGGAATAATTTTAAGGGAGATTTTTTAAGCCAATGATAACTTACCAAAAATCAAGGTATTATTCAAAAATAGAAGATATGTGGAGATAAGACAATAATAGAATTTTTCTATTGATGAAATGTCAATTCATTGTTTTTATTAGCCACACTATGTGAAGAACACCATGGATTTTTGGCTTGGTTTGAGAAAGTTTGAAGATCCCATGTTTCTTGGAAAGCATGGGTTGTTTTATTTCTTGAAAAAATAAAATGAGGAAATAATTAGTTTTGGTGGTGCTTTATATGGAATTAAATATCATGTAAGAAATATCCATGATGCAAGCAAGTGTTTTTGAGAAATTCTAAAGGTTGGATAAATTTGTTCTAGTTGAGTTTGAGCGGTTTATGGATCCACATGTCCAAATTAGTGAAGTTAAATTCATTTAGTCAATTCACATAGTCATTTTCACTATATAGGAAAATCAAATAGATGACTCATCCATGTAACTGAATGTATCAATTAGCCAAACGATTGACGTATCCGGTTTGGTGATCTACATTGCCAAATGTATCATGTATCTGACTTTATATGTAGTAGATTGAGAATCATGACACTGATTTACCATGTATCCAAATTTAGTTTCATATAGCTGATTCATATAGGTGATTATTCTATCTATCTAATTTCTATTCATAACCATGTACCTGGTTGTTGTGTAACCATTTATTCTTTACGTAATCGATTTAGACTTATCACTACATTGTGATTACAAAATTATTTGAAGGTGTTTTTAGTATTTACCAATAATATTTTAATAGTGATTTTAATAGTTAGTAAAATCATTTTTGATCCATGATGTAGATACAAACTTTTACAACTGTCACAATTTCATAAACTAGCCCAGGTCGACCCTGAACCGGTCACCCGACCGGCTCCATGACATGGACTGAGGGGTGTTCCCGATCCCCATGGGCAGGCAACCAGTTCCGGGCATCAAAATTTAACCGTTGGGAATGATTTGGAACATGAAAAATAGATAAAATGATAAATAAAAACTGACAATAAAAATAAAACTAGTAGCAGAAAAAAGTAAAATTGTACATACCTCCACGTGACCTTCCAGGTCACCACCCAAACAAAGGTTGAACTTTCTATAATAATGAGAAAATCAACCAAGAGAACCTGAGAAAAGGGAACCTGTAATTGAAAAGATAAATTATGTGTGAGCATTAAAAATTGTCAGTAGGGTTTCCAAAATAAACCACAGAATCCAACGTCTCCTTTTTCGAAACAATCCATTGACATAAGTTTGAAATACAAATATAAAAGTAATGTTTTCAAATTTTAAAATAAGAAACCTATTTTTTCATTTAAAAGAAAATCCCACATACACTACCTACTATTTCCAACACTATTTGTCATCTTATAAACAGAACCCAAAACAAATGATACCAAATCTGGTCTAAAGTAAAATAGGTATCCAGTGCAAGCTAGAAATAAACTAGTACAACAAAATGTAAAAAAGCAATGAAAATAATCAAGTAACAATGGGTGATCCTAAACATCCCTAGAAGACCCCTAGATGTACTAGGTTTGGAACAACCTATCGGCGTATGGTGAAGCTCCTAAGTCTATAACAAACTGGCCACCCTAAAACTGACCAAATCCAATAGAAAATCCCACCTAGCCTAACAACCAATCCAGGGGGTACCAACCCGTCTAATCAGGGTTGATTAGAAACTATCACTCGGTCATCTAAAAGATTCCCTGGAACCCATGGTGGTTATAATAATATTGTGTAAGTAGGAGGCCCTCGCACGTGTGACTCATCTTACTGCACTTGCCTACCCCAAACACAAACACTTCCTATGCATTCACCCATAAAGGGTTACCCTAGATAGGAGCTCCCCATATACAAATTTAGTCATTACACATTAAACAATGTGTCAACCAGGTCATCACGTCATGTCTATATCGAAACCATTTTCTAAAAACATTTAAAAACTCCGACCAAGAACACACAACTTCCAAATGCAAACCATTCTAAAATTTAACACAACTTCACCCATGAGTTGGAAGATCCAAATGGGGCCTTTAAGTCCAAAGTATCCAAAATCATTACTCAAACATCACCTTTTAATTGAAAGTTCCAAACGGTACTTTGATTCAACATGTATAAATACATTTACCCAAAGCATCTTACTAATACCGCTTTTAAATTTATAAAGCTAAACAGACAATGTTCTTTCCAAACCTACTCCAAAATAGCCCCATAAAAGTACTTCAGAACAAACCAAACAATTTATAAATAAGTTTATAAATATACCAAACAATTTATAAATAATTTTATAAACACTTTTATAAATGAATAAAACAATTTATAAACAATTTTATAAATAGAGCAAACAATTTAGTGGAAACCCCCAATCCCACTTAGAAGAACCACAACATTTAAAATAAACATCCTAAGTATCTTAACCTGGGTAATTCACACAATCCCCAAGAAAAACTTATTTTTAGTAAATTCTAACAAAACCAAAACACTAATCTCATCAAACCATAAATATAATATAGGTGAAATTAACCTTTAGGAAGAAATTGAAAATAATGAAAGTTCCAATAAATCATTTCGGAAGGGAAAGATTGGAAATGCCTACCTCAAAGAGGAATCGGGTCATGCCAAACACTTTGACACCTAGAGAAAAAGGCGGTGACCACTCGTAACCGGCCCACACTCGCACACACATACCTATACATATATACATATATCCATAATCCAATGCACATATTCCCCACACCATGAGGGAATATGTACTTGGAGGAAATTTATATATATATATATATATACATACCTTAAGTATATGCATCTGTGCCCTCTTTCATTGACCAAAAATTCACTATAACAATAAAAGATACCCAAAATTAAGACAGTAAGGACCAACGCACAACTAAAAAGTACTAGGGACTCACATAAACCAAATTCACAAGTCATAAAACACAATCAAACGCTACTAAAATGATTTATATCCAAAACACACCCTGAGCCATTTTAGAAACCATGAAACCATTTATCAAAAGAGAGAGGAAAAAGGGAAATGGGAGTTCTTTTTAGAAAACCATGGTTAGAGAGAAGAACCCCTCCAAATTTCATCTTAGTTTGAAGGCCCAACCATTTTGAATAAACCACACATACACAATTCATTGAAACAATATACCATTTCATAAAGAGTACCATGTTTTATAAAACCAACCCAACATATGCCAAACAAATTTCACAACATGCTTCTATAGACAAACACCATCCAAAACATTCAACCAGACCATTTAAAAGAGAGATACATTTTATTAAACTCAATTAGCTAGGCACAACCATTTCATATATAGGAAAATAGACATAAACCTATTTTCAATCAAATATTTCAACAATAAATCACTACCATGTTGTGAAACTTGATTTAAGAATCAACTCATAAAACGCAAGCATCGTATGGATTCAAATCAGAATAAATGGCATTGAAACACCTACCAGCCGATGTGTGAACATAAACCATCGCTCGAAGAAGGGGGAAAACATCCTGATGACCCATCTGCATACTCTTGACACTGATAAAAACATGCAAATCACAAATATAGGCAAATGGGGTTTTTTCGATTTGATAAAAACACAAAAATAAAGATAAATACCAGAGGAGGAAATGGTTTTAGGAAAGGGGAAACGTGGCCACATCGGAGAAAGGAAGAGGCGCCGCGCAAAGGGTTCGAGTCGCACCAGAGTGGTAGGAGGCCGGAGCGGGGGAGGCTGGAGTGACAGGAGGCCGACCTGGTCGGGTGCACGATGCGAAGGAGGTGAAGGTCGGGTGTGGCAAGGTCTAAGGTCAGGAGTCAGACTAGGAGGATGAGGATGGGGAGAATGAGGGAGAGGCTGGAGCGGGAGAGGTTGAGGTCAGGGTTGGCTTCCAGAGTGAAGGGGAGATCGCCTATAGTGCGGTGAGGTGGTGGGCGGACCAGGGTGTTCACAGACCAGGAGGGAAGACCAGGGGGCGAACGCTGGAGGGAGAGGGGACCAGGAGGGTGGGCAGTTAAGGGAAGAGGGGGTCTTCTGGTATGGTGAAGAGGGGGAGAGAGGCAGATTCAGGAGCGTCGTGCACCACGGGGTGAAAGAGGGGTAGGGGCGGCACTGCGCAGGGAAAACCAGGGGGTTCACACAGCGGGTTAGGTGGGAGGGGGGTAAACCTGGGTTTCTTTTTTTCATTTTATCTTATAATAATAATAATGTTGCACTAATAATAATAATAATTAGTATTATTATTATTATTATTAACAATTTATTAATAATTATAGTAACAACAATTTTTAAATATTAAAAAATATTATTAACAATTCTTAATAATAACAATATTATTATCCAATAACATTTTTATTATTACGATTTAAACATTAAACTCGTGTTATTTACATAAAACTTTATTTGTTTTAAACTTTAGACATTTTCACGGACACCCAGGTCTATTGTGCGGCTACTACCCACCGTTCTATGACCACACACGGGTCTAAAACCCACTAAAACTGTTAAATGACAAGAAAATTAAACCGGTACCTAGCTCGGATCTTGGTGTGAGATCCCGGAGCCAATAAATAATAAATTAAAAATTAAATTAAAAAATTGGGGCGTGACACACAAATATTTTGGGGAAATAATAAAATATAATAGAGATCATAGAGTTTGATCTATATAGATCAATGAAATAGGAAGAGTAGAGATCGTGAGGTGTGTTCCCTATATAGACACCAAAAAGGAAAAATCATGTTTTCTTCATGGAGGACAGCTTATAATAAAAAAACCATCGATGTGCAATGTATAAATGATGGTGAGAAAACCGTCTATGCATAGAAAAATGAAAATATGTGAGGAATACAGAAAGATAATGAAGAGATTCTAAATATGAGGTTTTTTTCTTCAATGATCAATATCTAATAAAACTTGTGCCTTTGGAAGATTGAGTTTTGATTTTGAAAAAATTTGTGCACCGATGTCAAGACTACACTATGAATAATACTTCCTTGCATATTTTACATACTCATGGAAGGATATCTATATTATTTATTTTCAAAGAAACCTTATTTATCTAGTGATCTTCTTTTATTTTTTAATCATATTTTTTACTTCAGTGTGAAGTTTCATTGTTGGGTATGACTCCTGATGTGTGTGGTGGGATACCACAAGTATATTTGTAAGATAATTTCACTTGGGGTTATATTGAAAAGAATCTTTGGTTGGGGGGATAAACAGCTGTAGAAATAAGTAGGATTCCACATTTGATATGAACCTTTTAAAAATATTGTGTTATTGTTCTATTTTCCATCACTACATTTAGGAAAGGTTGACTAACCATAAGAGTGTATTGGATCCTAATAGGTTAACAAAGGTTAATTCCAAAAGTAATAAAAATTAACAAAATATCATCAATGATTCAACCCCCCCCCCCCAATAGTGCATTAGCTCCCTGGGCATTTTAATTGGTATCAAAGTGAAGGTTACTCTATCAATATCCATTAAGTATTGAAGATAGATAATCATAATTCTATTAATATTAGGGGTGTCCCTATATTCAATTATAAGAACTATCATGGTTGGAAGAATAGGATGTTTCCCTATCTCTTATCAATTGGCCTTGAATTCAAAGACGCAGTAACAATAGTATTACCACCTATTGATAGATATTCTCATATGACATTTTTTATAAGATAAATATGGATGTTTATGTAAAATAAAAAAATGTAATTTTGATGTCTCTTCTATAAAATGTTTAAACAAAGTTTATGGGACTCATAAATGGTAAGGAAATTTTGGATAAATTATAAAGAAGTTATGAAGACAATGTGAAATTCAAGGAGGATTAATTGAAAATTTGGAGAATAAAATTTGAAGAAATCAGGATGGATGAAGAAGAAAGTGTTGAATTTTTTTATTAGTAATACTCAAGGTTTTGGAGAAAATATGGATGATTAAACTATTTTCAAAAAAATGATGAGAAATATTTTTGATAGTTTTGACCTTAAAGTTTTTTATTTGGAAGATATATGAGATATAACTCTTGATGAATTACATAACATTATCCTTTCTTATGAAATTAGAAAGATCCTAGCTTACAAGAAAAAGATCAAAGATAAGATGGATTTTAAGGCCATGAGAAATCTCAAAATAAAAGATGATGAAATTCATAAATCAAGTGAATCTAATGATGAAGATGAAGATGGATATTATAATAGAATCATTTCTCTTGTATCAAATAGATTCAAAAATGGAAAGATTATGAGTAAATGGAAATTACCACCAAGGTGTTACAATTATAATGACATTGGAAACTTTACTATAAATTTTCCTAATAATAAGTATGTTAAACATGACTCAAATGATGAGAAACCTCATAAGAAAAAATGGGGTAAAATCGTAAAAGATTCAACCAATTCTGGTTGAAGCAATAATAATTTTTTAATATCAAAATAAGAATATATGTTATAAAATAAGAAGAAGAAGACTCCAAATCATATATCCAATCAGAAGATGAAACTAATTTCTTGGATTGTGTGGAAAAGTGTTTGACGTATCTGATAGTGAAGATGATGAAAGTTAATGAACAAAACTAGAGTATCTGTTGAAGAATTAATTGGAATATTTTGTTGAGAAAAACATAAATATCGAGAATGAGAATGGGTTGTTATTAAAATAAAAGGAAAATATATCTAAGGGAAATTAAGAATGTATAAATAAATAGGTTTATTACATTGATGAAATAAAAAGATTCAAACTGAAAGTGGATGAAATGGAGAAGCTGGAAAAGGACCTTGAAGAAAAACATTCTCTCAAAGAAGAAGAATATTCCAAAACTCAATAAAAATTTCTTGAAGAAAAAAAATTTCTTGAAAATATTAGAGAATATTTCAATAGGGTTGTTGAGGTCAATTCTAAATCATCATAATCTATAAAAAATGGGTTCAAAGAAGCATGTTGATTTATCTCACTATGAATCTCAAAATAAATATGTTATCTCTAACAATGATGGTCCTAAAATCAATTTTAGGTGAGTTTATAACATTAAGACTAGTGGGAAATCATCTTATAAATCAAAGGGAGAGATAGGCTCTTCAAGAAGATTGTTTCCCCCAAATAATAGACAACAGTATATGGAAAGACATCTTCACTAATATTCACAGTAAATCTATTATTAGTATGGAAGGTCATGGTTTAGAGGATATTATTGGTGTTTTAGAGTGTTTGGATATAAATCCTACCCATGTTGGTATAAAACTTCACTACCAGATATAAGACGTGAACTAAGGGGGTTTATTCTAAGAAAAAGATAACCAATTTACAAAGTAAGCAAGTAATTACCAGTAATTCAACTTATCTATATACACCGAACAAATTTGATTTCTTATAAGAAAACTGTGTTAGATGTGATGAGCAGGGAAATGTTGTTGAAATGTTCATGAATAGTATTCCTAGAAAAATACTCAATATTGATAAAGGTAATGTAATTCAAAAAATGAATGAAGAAAAATCATGTTTTGTTGAAGTAGATTTTAAGGATATTAGAAGAACCAATTCATGGATACTTGATAGTTGATTTTATTCACACATGATAGCTGACACAAATTTTTTTTGAGAAAAATGAAGAAGTAAGAGTGAATTTTGGAAATGATTTTTCATTGAAAATTAAAGGGGTTGGATCAGTAGATATTGAAGCCTAGAATCTGAAGACTAATGATATATTATTTTTTTGAAGGGATAAAGCATAATTTTCTTAGTGTTAGTAAACTTTTTAATGATGGACAAGAGGTGTTATTTAAAATGGATTCATGTATCACAAAAATCACAAAGGATAGAAGGATCATTACTCAAGTAAGAAGAACCAATGGAAATATATTCCAAATTAGTGATCCAATATATTTTTATTACCTGAGTTCCAAATATGAAAAGAACTTATGGAATAGAAGTCTTGGTCATATTAGAAAAATAAGTATGAGTAAAATTTTGAAACAGAATGTTGTGAGATATCTTCCCAAGATGAAGAGAGATAGGGATGAAATATATGAAACCTATCAAAAGGGGTAAATGAAAAAAAAAAATCTTATAAAGGAGTGGACATTCTATCTTTTAGGACACTTGGTCACATTCAAACTGACTTATATGGTCCAATGGGAAAAAATTCTACCAAACATGGTCTATATTTCATTACATTCATTTATGATTATACCCAATTAACTAATTTCATGTTTATCAATCACAAGTCATAAGAAATTAGAATGTTCAAATTTTTCAGAAGGTAAGATGAGAAGGAGTTGGGTATCTATATTAAGAAATTGAGATCGAACAATGGTAGGGAGTTTACATGTGATGATTTTCAAATATATCAATCTAGACATGGAATCAAGCATCAGTATATCACATCATATAATCCACAATAATATGGGGTATATGAAAGTAAAATCATAAGAATAATCGATATGGGAAGGACTATGTTAGTGGAACACAACATCTCAAAGTATTTCTAGAGTGAAGGTGTATGTACTTTCATACACATAAATATCATGTGTTTACTGAGACCAAAAAAACAAAAGACACCATATGAAATGTGGTATAAGATAAATCTAACTTTTAAATACTTTAGAGTTTTTAGAAGTCCTTGAATTATAAAAAATAAGAATAGAAATATAGAAAAAATTGAAAAGGAGGATAATTAATGAAATTTCATGGGTTACCTATCAAATGGTAGTGAAAAAAAGTGTTGTAACAAATAGCTACACAATCTAGTTGACTGTAGTGATGTCAAGATTGTTAAAAAAGAACAAATCTAACATAATAGTTGATTCTGTTTTAAAATGTTTAGTAGAATATGGAATGTTGATGTTAGAAAAAAAGAATGATGAAGTTACTGAGAAGGATCCAATCAATGCTGATATTTATTCTAAACAAACTAGTGATAAATTTGAAGATTATGTAAATGAGATAAAATGCTACAAAAAATTAAAGAGACAAGTTAAAATAGAAAATATCATTGAAAATCCACAAGATCTAGTTTAAAATAGAAGAAGATTGAGATTGAAAGATAAAAATGCACTTATTTCCCAAATTTAACCTCATACAGTAAAAAATAGTTGATTATAAGGATTGGATATAGTATATGAATGGGGAACTTTTTCAGATTGAGAAGAACTCCACTTGGGATATTGTTCCAAAACCTAGAAATAAAAATATAATTGGAACCAATTAGGTTTTCATAAATAATCTAAATGATAAAGTTTAGGTTTCAAGTAAAAAATCTACATTGGTGTGCAAAGAATAATCTCCAATTGAATTAATTGACTTTAAAGAAACTTTTGCACCATTAGTGAGACTGGAGACTATCATAATGTTCTTGGCAGTGTCAGCTCACAAACTATGAAAACCCATATCTTTAATACACCTTAATTCATGATTTATTACATAAATGTACACATGATAAAATCCAAAAAGATCATAATTCCTTATTAATTTGGTAAATTATTTACATATAATAACAACTTGATACATGTATGCAACAAAATTATTGAAAACTTCCTTAATATGCCCCTAAACTTTCATCATTCTTCTAAAACTTCACGGGATAACTTGGGGATGTGCATAATAAATGGGTGATCTATAAATACTATTAAGGGAATAAAAAACATAGAATAGGTTAAAGTAGTATATTTTATCCAAAAAGAATATCAAGGTAATATAAGAGGTGCAATAAATATAATCTTGAATAATGAGGCATGATAAAACATGATATCATAAAGGCAACATGAGAATGTTGTGACATGATAAATCATGTCATAAACATAAGTCAAGGCTAACTACCAAGAAAAATCACATGGTAGAAATAGTACCATAATGAATTAGATTTAGTTCATAATCCCATACATGACATCCCATGAGACTAAAACATTACCCAATGCATTGGAGCATTATCTGGGCGCACCCATCATAATATATACCTACTCAAGCATGACATGTAATATCCCAGAAATTCCGTATAATTTTTTATAATTATATGGAATTATTTTGAGACTGAAAAATCTGACGGGGTGCAATTTTGAGGCCCGGAGTGCCCGAAATGATCCGTCGAAGTTTTGTTAAGCTTTAATTAGCGCGCGTAAGCAGTTTTCCTGAAAAAGTGGAATAACTATTAAATGTTCAATCGGATTAGAAATATGAGGGCACCATTGCACTCAAGATGCAGAGTTTACCCTAAGAACGAGTTAATTTTTGTCATCGCAAGCCTACGATGAGAAAACCCGAAAATGGCATAACCGTAAATAAAAAAATTAAATAAAGTTATTTTATTTTTCAAATGCTTATAACTCCCAAATGGTAACTCAGATTAAAAATAAAAGACCACCGTTGAACTCATGAGAGTATTCTTTCTTTAGGCAGATACTAACATTGGTCGGCACAAGCCATCAGTGAAAGTTAGTTTTTGGTCATAAATAAAATAATTAAGTGACAATTATTTTATTGTAAAATACATAACTTTTAAATGGTAACTCGGATTGGAAATCTGAGAGTACTGTTGGGTTCATTGGGATGTGTTTCACTTAGGCAGAGCCTAACCTCGACTGGCGTGGGTTGAGGGTGACTGTTAATAATTTTTTGAACTTTTTTTCAGGTACGTTCAGTAAACGCGCAAGCGGCATTTTGTAACTTTTGAACCGGTGCTCAAAATTGAAATATGAGGACACTGTTGAACTCACAGCGCCGATATTCGCTTAAGTATACCTTCCCTTTGACCATAGTAGGTCCAGAGAAAAGGTTAGTTTTTGGAACTTTTTTATAGAATAAATAAAAATAACTTTATTATTTTATTTTAATTCTATTCCTCCAACGAACGAGCGGTAAGGTGGGATCGGTGATGTGTCAAGCCAAAAAATGGATTGACCTTTCAATTCTAAGTAACCATACCATTAGGGAATTAGGAAGGTTTCTAATTAATGGGCCTCTATTAAGCCCACGAACGTTGCTCACCCTTTCCCTCTCCTATTTATATGAAGCTTGGGGAGAGGTGTCAGCACTGCTTCACTAAGCAACGAAGTGCTGACAAAATGAAGTGATGCCAAACCCTTGTAGGAAAGAACTGGCACCAATGGGAGGTGATAAGCGACACTGAAACCCCAAACCGAAGATTGACGAATGAGTGACGTTGTTAGAGGCTAGTTGCGGGGGACGACGAACACTGACCCGCTTCCAAAAATGCGCGCTCACCATCGTTCTTGAGGTAGGGGTTTTATTTATGTTTAAATATTATTGATTATTCATATCCTAAATTCACAATGACGATGACCAAACGAACATGGTCATCATCCCGTACATAAACCTTGCTCCTCTATCTTTTTATTCTTCGTGCATTCTTCAACGCCTAATATTTATTGAAGTTGGAAACACAGAGTTTCACTGAGCGCAATATATGGACATGGATCCCTCGATGCAAGAATCAAGAATATGCGATCGTATAATTTTTTGGGCTTTGAATGAAGCTGCATCGGCTCACAGAAGAAGGTGGCGGCCGACACCTGGCCGACCGCAAGGGAGGAAGGGTGGCCCACGTCCACACCACCGGTTGTGAAGGAGGTCGCGGTCCGTCGGCCGCGGTGGAGTAGGGTGGCGGTCGACATTCGGTCGGACGCATGGCAGAGCGGTGGTGCACATCTGTGCCACCGGTGGAGTAGGAGGCCCCGGCGGAGGTTGGAGGGTGGTCAGCACCTGGCCGGTCATAGGGGGACAGCGGCCCCGTCGCGCCACTGGAAGGAGAACCGGTCAGCTGTTCCGGATAGCTTAGGTGCACCGTGTGGGACTTCTGAGTGGTCCCGCGTTCCAGTAGGGTGACTGAACGGCCAACAGGCCGTTCAGATTACCGGGGGTCCCCTCCCTCCCACCGGGTTGCGGCTAGGGCGGACGCCTGCCCACCGCGGGTCGCGCCCTTCGCCGGCCAGGCTGGTTCGCCCCCTTCACGGGTCAGGTTGGACCACGACCCAGCGGGCTAGGCCCACTGAGGCCCAGGCCATCCGGGTCGGACCTAGACCAGTTCGGGTCGACCTAAACTGGGTCGGGTCGGTTCAGGCCGGGTCGGACCGGACCCGGGCCCATCTGGACCCAGTTTTACCCTTTTGGCCATAACTTGAAAATCGGGCATCCGTTTGACGAACCCACTATGGTGTCAGAATACTTGGATCGAGACGGTCCGTTTGGTATGCTCCACTTGAGTTTTGGATAAGTTTGGAGTATGGATGGGTTGGATCGGACCCCGAATCCAATCGGGCCCTCGAAGCGGAAACGCTAATAACTTACATACCGAGCATCCGATTGACGTGACGTCTATTGTGTTGGGTCCCTTTTGATTTGAATGGCCTTTGGGATACTTCTTTGTGGCACTTTGGGGTTTTTGAGGTATGTCTTATGTCTTGGGGAGTAGTTCTACCAAGCGCGATACATACGGAACCCTTCGACTGGCTGAGACTTGACGACTGTTGACCATTACGACTCGGAGTGACTCGACAGGCCCAGTGGGGAGTGACTCTGTGTGACGCAGCAGACCCATGGTGGGGAGAGCCTCTGTGTGATGCGGCAGACCCATGATACTTGACAGGAGGAGTACCTCAGCAGGCCACGAGGGGGAGCACCTCTATGTGACGTGGTAGACCCATGGCGGGGAGTACCTATGTGTGACATGGCAGACCCACGATACTCAACAGGAGGAGTACCTCAGCAGTCCAAGGTTAGTGTGAAGCGCCTCTATGTGACACGGTAGGCCCACTGTACTCGATAGAGGAGGAGTTCTCCAGCAGCCGAGGCGTTCGACGTTGTGACTGGGTATGTTACTTGTTACTACCCCTAGAATAAATCATGGTATGAGCTATCTTTAACTTGTGCTTGTGATTGAGGTTATGCTATGTGGTACTTTACTTGTGTGGTAATCTACCTCCGTGGTGTTACCTTGTTTTATTCTTCCCTCATGTATGATATGTGTATATCTTGATAACTTAGGTGTATGTATGGACATATATCTAAGAATAGTTGATGTCTTGCTTTGTGGTTTTATTTTGTGGAACTTTAGGACACCTACGGGGTCTCAGGGTCCCTACTGAGTATCGTTATACTCACTCATGCACGGGCTTCGCCCACACCTTGTTTTGTCTTGTGCAGATGATGTACAACATTGATTGAGGCTGAGGGAGCCAGGACTAGATGGTGCACGGAGGTGAACCATTTTGGCGTGACGTGACGCGGAGGATATGGACAGACGTGGAGTGCTGAGGAGGCAATTTTTACCTACCCTTCAGGTAGCAACCTCGGAGGACGACCCAATAGCTATTTTCCTTTTTCTTTCAGTTGTATTTTATTTTCAGTTGTACTTGTACCTTTATAATTGAGCTTGTATCAGGGACCCCTTTTACTTTCAGAACTCTTTTACTACAGCAGTTTACTTCATAGTTACTTCTTTTTGTGTTCTTGGACCATGTGTTTGTACATGATTAAAGGCAATGCCTTCCCATTTTAGGGATTATGCCTTTCGGCGCTAGTCACTATCCCCTGGCCTATGGAAGGTGGGCTTGGGGTAGTCACGACACAGGCCCCAGGGGACGGGTCGTGACAAAGTGGTATCAGAGGAGTTCAGTTCTACCAAAGAACTAGAACTCTGATTTTTTCTATTAATCAATAGTATTAAGTGTTATGAGTGTGGTTTTCAGTTCGGGGAGTCCAGTGTTGGTGCAGCGGCTGACGTATCCATACACCAGGACCCTGAATTCTGACTTCCAACTCAGTGCACGAAAACATGTATTGCGTGTGTTTTTGAAAAGTTTTTCTTTTGATTTATTTGGAGTTAGCTCACCAGGTATAACTTAATGACCATGGAACACCTGTTCCTTATTAGGATTCCACCACAAAGACAGTCACCCTGGTTTCCAGAGAGAGTACGCGGTGACGACCCACCGAGTGATGAGGCCTCAGTGCAGGGCCCTCTTACAGCGTTAGCACCTTTGGGTGGTGTACTAGCAGCACCACTTCCTGCTGGATGAGCGTTGCCACCAGCCCCACCAGTAGAGGATGCACGCTGACTAAGCACGTTGCATGAGTTCCAGTGACAGAGGCCTCCAAGGTTTCAAGGCAAGTCAGATTCCCAGGCAGTTGAGGGCTAGCTGGAGGCAGTGGCTAGATTTTTCCACCTAGTTGAGACACCAGTAGAGTAGATGGTGATTCTAGCTACTGGTCTTTTCTAGTACGTGAACATGAGGATGATCCGCAGGATAATGAGGCTTTGGTACTTGGACCGTTGCTTGAGATGGTGCCTTCGGGTAGTGTGTTAGCTATGTCACTGCCCATTGGTCAGCAGTTACAACCGGCAGTACTGGTAGAGGAAACATTTAGGCTTAGTGCCTTACGCGAGTTTCAACATCAAATACCCCTCAAGTTCTGAGGCATGCCTGACTCACAGGTGGCTGAGTATTGGCTTGAGGAGGTGTTTGAGAGTTCTCTAGAGCTTCTATAGCTTCGGTAGGACGACGCGTTGGTAGTTGAGTATTCATCGAGGCGTACCGACCATTCTTAGTACTCGATGAATATGATACGATCAGTGCTTCGGGGCTTTAACCTCTGAGCGAGGTGTGTTTAGGCACATCCAAGCCATCAATATTCCTATATGAATTCTTACCTATGTTAGGGTGCTAGAGGGAACCTTTGTGGTTTAATGTTATTTATAAGAGCGGGTACAGCCAGTGAATGTTAGTAGTGTGAAAGCAGAAAACTAGCACCAGTCTCAGAGACTTGGGCATGTAAAACGTTTCGGGAAGAGGATATAATAGGGACAGACAAATCTACAGGGCTGAAGATATGAGAGTGGAGCTAGGAGAGTAGCATGAGGTGGTGTACATTTCAACATGTTACAACCACCAACTCATGTGGTCCCCACCAGGCTCAGGGAGCTGGAGGGCAGGGGAAAGGAGTAGCTGCATGCGGTCAAGGAGTATGACCCAAGGGATCTAAGAATGATTCAATGAACGGTATGGGTCTACTACTAGATGTCTTATTAATAGACATAGGTATCAATCATTCCTTCCTTCCAAGAATCATGTCCAAGACCTAGAGTTTCTGGTTAAGTTGTTAACTTGACCCTCACATCTGGAGATACCTTTGGAAGGAGACTCAATGATCACACTTACGCTGACGGTGTGATCTGACCCTTGAGACGAGAGTTTTGGTTGGAACCTCTTGGTGGCAGTGTCGAGGCCTTACAACGTTAGTTTGGGTATGGACTGGACATCTACAGTTCATACTTAGATTGACTATATTAGGCAAAAGGGTTGTGGTTTACCTACAACATTGGAATGAGATTTTCCTTGGTCGGCGAAAAAGGAAACCCATGCAGCATAGGATAAACTCATGCATAGAAGGGTGCAGCCGATCACTCTTGATTCGGCCAGACTTACCCTCATGGCAGCAGGAGTTTTGAGTTTTGAGTTCCCAACATAAGCAGCAAAGTGTGGGGGACATCCTTTCAAAAGATGTTTCCAGGTATACCTCCCTGAAGGGGGAGGGACTTTTTCTTTGGCAAGGTACTACGGGAGATTTGTTCCCGACTTCTCTAGGGTAGCAGCACCCTTTTTAGCTTTGAAAAAAAAGGTAGATCCTTTATTGTGGACGGAGAAGTGTCAGCAGAGCTTTCAGGAGATGAGACAGAGACTGATAAGTAGAACTATGCTACCCATGACCTAGATATAGCAGTAGTGGCCTTTGCGCTAAATATGCGGCGACACTACTTGATGGGTGAACGTTTTATAGTCTACTATGATCACAAGAGTCTCAGGTATATATTTTCTCAGAAGGATCTGAACCTAAGACGGTGGTGATGGCTAGATTTTCTTCAGGACTATAACTTTGAGATAGTCTATACTCCTAAGAAGGGGAACATGGTAGCAGATGCACTCAGTAGGGGGTCTGGTCTGCAGTTTCTGAGTGAGGAGACAAAGCAGTTGGTCGTGTTGCAGATATCCTTTGTGGATAGAGATGGAGAATCATACCTCCAGTCTGTGACAGTCACTCCCCCACTCCTTCAACGAGTCAGGGAGTTGTAGCTTGGGGACACTGACTTTGAGGCTCGACGTGCTCAGATATCCACAGGACAGGCACCTGATGGATTTTCTGAAGGTGGGGAGCACGTAATCCTCTTTAGAGAATGTACTAGGGTACTGGTGGTTCTACAAGAGGAAGTGTTGAGGGAGTTCCATACGTCTCCTCTGGAGGTACATCCTGGAGTGGCGAAGATGTACCAAGATCTCACTTTTCATTAAGTGAAGACTACATAGTGTTGGCAGAAGTCTTATTCCAAAAGGATACAGAGACCCTTGGAGTTTTAGGAGGGGGACCACGTATTCTTGCGAGTCTCTCCTAGATGGGGACTATAGATATATGGTCGATCCGACAAGTTATCACTGAGGGTTATCGGTCCTTTTTTGATACTTCAGAGGATAGGCGAGGTAGCATACCGTTTGGCTCTTCCACTGCAGTTGGAGAGTGTGCATGACATCTTCCATGTATCCCAGCTGAGGAGATACGTGCACGACCCATCTCACATCATCGACCACAGCGAGCTGGACTTCGATGATGGAGTGATGTTTACGAAGGTTCCAGTGGAGATTGAGGATTGACAGGAGTGGGTCCTTCATGGGCGGTCAATACCTCTGGTACGTGTACGCTGGAAGTACGAGAACCTCTAAGAGAGCACATGGGATCAAGAGGCTCAGATTCATACTCAGTACCCTCTTCTAGTTTTTTTGCCTTTGTTGTGGCTTTCGGGGACATAAATCCCTAAGGTGGGGAGAATTTAATGTCCCAGAAATTCTGTATTTTTTTTTTATTATATGGAATTATTTCAAGACCGTGAAATCTAGCAGCGTCCGATTCCAAGGCCCGAAGTGCTCGGAATGATCCGTCGAAGTTTTGTTAAGCTTTAATTAACACGTGTAAGCAGTTTTCCTGAAAATTAGAATAACTCTTAAATGGTCACTTGAATCATAAATCTGAGGGTACCATTGCATTCAGGATGGCAGGTTTACCCTAGGTGCAACTTAATTTTAGTCAGCGCAAGCCTACAGTGAGAAAAATCAAAAATGGCATAATCGTAAATAAAAGAATTAAATAAAGTTATTTTATTTTTTAAATACTTATAACTCACAAATGGTAACTCGGATTAAAAATCTGATACCACCGTTGAACTCATGAGGGTATGATTTCTTTAGGTAGATACTAACATTGGTTGGCGCAATCCACCAGTGAAAGTTAGTTTTTGGCCGTAAATAAAATAATTAAGTGACAATTATTTTATTATAAAATCCATAACTTTTAAATGGTAACTCGGATTAGAAATCTGAGAGTACCGTTGGGTTCATTGGAGCCTGTTTCACTTAGGCAGAGCCTAACCTCGACCGGTGCGGGTCGAGGGTGACTGTTAATAATTTTCCAAACTTTTTTTTGGGTACGTTCAGTAAACACGCAAGCAGCATTTTGTAACTTTTGAACCGGTGCTCGGAATTGAAATCTAAGGACACCATTGAACTCGTAGCACCGATATTCACTTAAGGAGATATTTACTTCGACCACAGTAGGTTTGGAGAAAAAGTTAGTTTTTGGAACTTTTTAATAGAATAAATAAAATAACTTTATTATTTTATTTTTATTTTATTCCTCCAACGGATGAGCGGTAAGGTGGGATCGACGGCATGTCAAGAAAATAAATGGCTTGACCTTTCAATTATAAGTAACCACACCATTGTAGAATTAGGAAGGTTCCTAATTAATGGGCCTCCTTTAGTCCCATGAACGTTGCACACCCTTACCTTCTCCTATTTATATGGAGCTTGGGGAGAGGTGTCGGCACTGCTTCGCCAAGCAACAAAGTGTTGACAAAGTGCAGTGATGCCAAACCCATGGAGGACGGAGCCGGTATCAGCGGGAGGTGATGAGCGACACCAAAACCACGAACCGGAGATCGACAAACGAGTGACGTCGTTGGAGTCTAGTTGCGGGGGGGACGACGAACACTGACCCGCTTCCACAAACACGCGCTTACCATCATTCTTGAGGTAGGGGTTTTATTTATGTTTAAATTTTATTGATTCTTCATATCCTAAATTCACGATGATGATGGCCAAATGAAAATGGTCATTGTCCCACACATAAACCTTGCTTATCTTTCATTTTATTCTTAGTGTATTCTTCGTGCGTTCTTCAACGCCTAATATTTATTGACGCTGGAAACACGGAGTTTCGCTGAGCGCAATATATGGACACGGAGATCTCGACGCAAGGATTGCGAATATGCAATAATTTAATTTTTCAGGCATGGAACGAAGCCGTAGCGACTCATGAAAGAAGGTGGCGGCTGACACCCAGCCGACCGCAAGGGAGGAAGGGCGGCGCGTGTCCGCGCCGCCGGTTGTGAATGAGGTCGCGGCCCATCGGTCGTGGCGGAGCAGGGTGGCGGCCCACATCCAGTCAACCGCATGGCAAAGCGCATCCGCACCGTCGGTGGAGGAGGAGGCCGCAACCGCTCAGCCGCGGTAGAGGCTGGAGGGTGGCCGGCACCCGACTGGCCGTAGGTGGACAGCGTCCCAATCACGTCACTAGAAGATGAATCGGCCGGCCGGAATGGCCGGTCAAGGCGCACAGTGTGGGACCGCCGAGTGGTCCCATGTTCCAACAGGGTGACCGAACGGCCAACGGGCCGTTCGGATTACCGGGGGGCTACCCCCCCTGGTTTGCGGCTAGGGAGGACCACCTGCACACCGCGGGCCGCCCAGCCGGCCGCACTGCTGGCCGTGCCAACGGGACGCGCCCTTCGTGGCCCGGGTCTGTAGAGGCCCGAAGCTTAACGTACATGGACATTACATTACTTTTTCAGAATACTTAGTACATAACAAAAACACACACACACACGGATCTTAATAGTTTAGTGTCTTTGGAAACTCGGAATATAATCTTCTAATCGTGGTGAAATATCTTCAACATCTCCCATAAAGATCTTCCTTTTTTTACCTAAAACATTTCTTTATATCCTGGGGAAAAGAAAACATAAAAGGGTGAGCTCAAATGCTCAGTAAGGGTAAAAAAAAGAAATACCAATCACATCATATTCATAAGAACATAACATTTTGGAAATCTTAACCTGCAAAAGAGAGCATAATTTCATAACATGGGATAAATCATGGCAGTGAAATGTAATCACAATAATCATAACTTAAAACATGAAACTTTTTGACATACACACATAATAATATAGAATCATTTCTTGTTAGTCAAGACTCATTTCCAAGACTATCTTAGTGGACAAAGTCCCTTTCTGAACCGAGTCACCCTCGTTTCAGTCCTGTTTCACTGAACCGGTATAACCTACCGTTCCAGCCATTTCTATCTCATGAGATATAAAATCTTTACCCAATGCATTAGAGGGAGATATAGGTCCCACACATCTCATAATGATACCATTCTTATGTGTGCCACAAAATCATAAATCATACATCATTGCATAACCCATGTAATACAAATGGGAATCTTAAACATCATGACATCATAAAACAATTAATATAAGATAAAGGAATTCATAAAAATAATTCCATAACAACATAATCAAATCAATGTAATAATAGGGATAAAAACATAACCCTTTATTATCTTAGATGGAAAATAATTTTGATAAAACACTTGAACTCCATTCTTGAGGAAAATATCCTTTCTTCTTCAAAAACATTTTTCCTTTCTTAAAATGTCATACAACTTTAAACTAAAAGAAGTTGATTAAAAATAAACATCAAAAATTTTAAAGGAATCCTCTTGAAAATAATGTTTTAAAAATCCATTCATGCCGTATAAGTTAAAAAAAACAATCTTCGTACTTTTGTCGGAAAAGTCAAAAAGTACCTCGTACGAAAAACGACAAAAGATTCCTTTCATATTCTTTACTAAAAACTCACCGAAGGGTAAAATTGGATTTAAACTATTGTAAGTGGATGGAAACAATATTACATATTGAGGGAACATGGATGTGGATGATAAAATACACCCCAGTAAATGCCAAAGTAAAAACAATCTCGGATAAAAATCAGATTGTGATATTTTCCTTTACCTTAGGTCTGATTTGCTTCGTAAGTGTCCGAACCTCCTGTATAATGATTTAAATAATGTCATTGACTTATTACAGAATCATATTCATTGTTATTATATCATATATGGTTCACTTATGACTTTATATTACCCGTTCTTTTGTAAATTCATGTTAAAGTAGCGTTTTGGGTAAAATCGTCTCATTTGTCGTCCGTGTTTTAACTTGTAATTATTCATATGATTACATAGATCAGTATTACTTAATTATAGAATATAAAAAATGATTTATATATAATATATATTCCAAATATACATATATATAATGGATCGATAAATGGAAAGAAATACACCGTTCATGGAGACGGTAGGCCGTACGTACGCATGAACGCTGTTTTCGTTTCCTTATTGAATTGAGTGGAATTAAGTAGATGACATACATATATATACACATAAATCCAGTAGCTTTATAATTTCATATATTTCATTATTATTTCTTATATATACTTTATAATCATTCTTAAATGGTTAACATGGAGAATGAATCTCATCGCGTCGTGGAGATGGTAGTCCGTACGTACGCACGAGCGATGATATCATTTCCATAATTATTGAATTGAATTGGAGTGGATGATACAATATATAAGAATCATTATGATGTTATAATAACTATGTATAGTTATTCTTTACACCATAATACCCATCCATGTAAGGTGTTGGTGGAAAAACAGATTACACCACGGCGTGGAGACGGTATTCCGTACGTACGCACGCGCGGTGATTTCGTTTTCCGTAGGATGGATAGATGGTGAATTAGGATTGTTTCATACTTATAATAACATATCAGTATATGAGTGATACTGATTTTATTACTTCATAATTAAACAACCTAATAAGAATAAGTGGAAGAAGAAATAAAGGTGAAAGAATCGGTAACGGAAATTACCTCTTCTTTGAAGCGCCTTTTTGAGACCTCCTCTTAGGGAAATAAAATTGGTCTTTGAGGAAGACCAGAACCTCTAGGAAGTTTCTAGGGAAGTGGAGAAGAGAATTTGTCAGGGTTTGGCTGAGCTTGAAGGTTCAAAGTTGTGTGAGGAAGAGAGGGAGGAGGTGCCCTTTTATAAGGGAGGAGAGGGGCACCTTTGGAATTCTTAAAAATATTAATTTATAATAAATCTAACCCCACTTAAAAACCTCCAAAAATGACTCATATTAGAATATTAGATGATATAGGGTTGTAATATCATCAAAAAATTAAATTTAGACATGTTTGGATCTTATTTTAAACCTTATCATTTTGATTTATCCTTATTTAATCTATTTAAGTTTATTTCTGGTAATAAAATTCTAAATTTTAAATTATAACAAATAATTACTTATTTGTTGTGAATTTTCCATAATTGTTTACTTTATAACATTATAGAACATATAAATTTAAATTTATAATTTTTAAATATTTTTTTTATTTTTAAACAATTTTATAATATGTTATTTTTATAAAATAACAATAGTGTCAATTTTTACACTATTCATTTATTTGAATTTAAATAACATATATACAGAAGATATGGTCAAAATAAAAGCTTTAATATATTAATAAAAGGTCATATGTATCTATAAAAGTAGTGGATCACATTAAATAGTTCATATAATATTTATTTTATTATTTTTAAAACCATTTATTTGGTTTATATCTTAATAAAATAATTACTACATCATTTTTGTATAATTATTTAATATACTTATTTGTTGCATAAAAATTTAAAATAAAATCCTATGATGAAGATAAATATATTAACTTTCACAATAATACTTTTACTCGAATTTATAATCTTAAAAGCACAATATTTAAATTGTTATATTTATTAAATTATGAAGGTGACAACTTTGGCATCATTTAAAATAAAATAATATAAGTGTCATAATTGCTTTTATAAGACTCAAAATGGTCAAATATTCGACCATTGGATGATTATAGTTTCAATTTACATTACCAATAAGTTTTGGTCAGAGTTTTGTGCCTTTTATGGTCACTATTAGTTTAATAAAAACTATATTCTTGATTTTTCACTAGATAAATAATTTCTACATCACTATTGTGTCACAATTAATGATAACTATTTAATCCCAAAAAATTCTAAATAAATTCTCATGATGTAGATAATTTTGTTAGATTTCTGGATACTATTCATGTTCGAAGTTTTATGATGCTTATCACTAAGTTAAAATTGTTATACTTATAAGATTTAAGAAAGTGACATGTTGTCACTTTCTTTGGTTTTAATAATAATTAAATTATTTTCATGGTCAAAAGTCCATAAAATGAATCTAATCCAACCCTTAGTTGATATGGGTTTACTTTTAGCCATCAAATAGAATTTTGGCATATGTTAAGGTAATTTTATAATATTATATTTACCCTTAATTACCTGATTTACCTTTAACTATGGTAAATAAAATTTACCGTAGTTACTATTTATAATTCCCAAAAATAAAAAGTAGCATATTAATATAATTTGGACCCACTGATTCCAAATATGGAATCCATTTTTTAAAATTCAATACACAGAAGTTGCAGAAATTAAATTAAAATTAATCCCGTTGTCGAATAAAAACGGGTTTTTGTTTAACACATTGCAAAAGATTGAATTGATTTAACCTATGAATTCAAGGTAAAATCAATGATAATGACATACATTATATTAAATGGTAAAAATATATTCTATTTATACTTTAAAACCATTCAATATTATAATTTAACCACATAATATATTATGATGAAAAAAGTTGTTTTTAATTAAAATATAGCGTGTTTTTACTATTCATTAAAATATGAAAGTTATCGGAAAAATATCAAAACATTATCTAATGTAAATTTTTATATCCTGATTCAAAAGAAGAATTTTTTTTGTCAAATTTAACTTATAAACATGTCAAAATTAGATTTAAAATGGGTGTGCCATCAAAAGGCGGAAAACTGCATTTTTTTGAAAAATACTTATTTTACCCGAAAAATTTATTTTGTTCTTATACCATGTTCTAGAAAATGTGTAAGATAAATAATAATGTTATAAAATTCAAATTTAAGTTAATACTATTCATAATTGCTAGTTCATGACAATATTATAATAATATATCATTGTTTATTAAAACCCGGTATTGCGTACAACACACGCTATCGAGGAAGGTCGCGATTGCGTGTAATGCAAGCCAAGTCAGGGTTGCGTGTTGTGAAAGAATACTTCGTTGTTTCGTATAACAGAATCCAACCACATTTCATTTATACATTTAATATATATATATATATACTCAATTTTGCGTAGAATAACTATTATCAAAATTGTGTGTAACACGGTCCAAGACTAGTGTTGTGTATACTGCAAACTAATACGGTGTTGCGTATAGCGCAAGGTAATATTGGTGTAGAATACAACACAAGACATTAATGAAATTAAAATAATATTTTTCATAAAATCTCGGGGTGTTACAGGGTCGGGCTCCCTCTTCGCGGGCTGGGCCAGACCACGACCCAGCGGGCCGGACCTGGGCCCATCGGGACCCAATTTTACCTTTTTGGTCATAACTTGAAAACCGGGCGTCCGTTTGAAGAACCGTCTACGACGCTAGAATCCTTGGATCGAGAAGGTCCTTTTGGTATACTCCACTTGAGTTTTGGATAAAGATGGAGTATGTACGGGTTGGATCAGACCCCGAATCCAACCGGGCCCTCGGAGCGAAAACGCTAATAACTTACAGACCGGAAGTCCGATTGACGCGTCGTTTGTTGCGTTGGGTCCCTTTTGATGTGACTGGCCTTGGGGATAATTCTTTGTGGAACTTTGGGGTGGTTGAGGTATGAACTATGGATTGGGTAGTATTTCTCCCAAGCGCGATACAAACGATACCCTACGACTGGCTGAGACTTGACGATTGTTGACCATTACGACTCAGAGTGACTTGATAGGCCTAGTGGGGAGCGCCTCTGTGTGACACGGCAGACCCACGGTGGGGAGTGCCTCTGTGTGACACGGTAGACCCATGGTACTCAACAGGAGGAGTACCTCAGCAGGCTACGAGGGGGAGCGCCTCTATGTGACGTGGTAGACCCATGGTGGGGAGCGCCTCTGTGTGACACGGCGGACCCACGGTACTCAACAGGAGGAGTATCTCAACAGTCCAAGGTTAGTGGGAAGCACCTATGTGTGACGTGGCAATCCCATTGTACTCAATAGAGGAGGATTTATCCAGCAGCCGAGGCGTTTGACGTTGTGACTGGGGATGTTACTTGTTACTACCCCTAGAATAAATCCTGGTGTGATCTGTCTTTAACTTGTGCTTATTATTGAGGTTATGCTATGTGGTACTTTACTTGTGTGGTAATATACCTTCGTGGTGTTACCTCATGGTATTATTCCCTCATGTATGAGATGTGTATATCTTAATAACTTAGGTGTATGTATGGGCATATATCTAAGCAGAGTTGGTGTCTTGCTTTGCGGTTTTCCTTTGTGGAGCTTTAGGAGACCTATGGGGTCTCGGGGTCCCTATTGAGTATCGTTATAATCACCTCTGCACAGGCTTCACCCGCACCTTGTTGTGTCTTGTGCAGATGACGTACAACATTTATCAAGGCTGAGGGATCTAGGACTGGACGATGCACGAGGGTAGACCATTTCAGCGTGACGTGATGCGCAGGAGATGGACGAACGTGGAGTGCTGAGGAGGCGATCTGTACCTACCCTTCAGGTAGGAACCTCAGAGGATGACCCAGTAGTTGTTTTCCTTTTTTCTTTCGGTAGTATTGTATTTTTATTTGTACTTGTACCTTTATAGTTGGGCTTGTATTCCAGCCCCCTTTTACTTTCATCACTCTTTTACTACAACAGTTTACTTCACAGTTGCTTCTTGACTTGTTCTTGGAACATGTGTTTGTACGGGATTAAATTCAATGCCTTACCGTTTTAGGGAGTATGCTTTTCAGTGCTATTCGCCAGCCCCTGGCATATGGAAGGAGGGCTTGGGGTAGTCACGGCATGGGCCCCGGGGTACGGGTCATGACATGACACATAGATCATTCAATATAAGGATCACATTTCATCACATTTAATCCAACAATTAATGAGAGTGTATCAAATACATAGAATTATATGATCAATAAATTATATGTATATCCAGTTGAATTCCCTTGAGTGTAAATGGGTATGGGTATTCACTACACAAATGTTTGGCATGGAAAATAGAAAGATGATTTTACCAGTATAACAGGGGTATATAAAGTTTCATGGGAGGAATTAATGAGATAAAAGGGGTTTATCATCACTTGTATATCCTAGGGGAATTAAAAAGGATTTTTTAGAACATATCCCAACTTGAAAAAATTGAAAATAAAAGGCATTTCATGAAGGAGGTGCTTGAATAAAGAGAAGAAGGAGATGATCCCTTACCTTGAGATGGTGTCACCAAAAGATTTGGAGGAGATTCTTGAGGAATTGGGGAACCTTGGGTGGGATCTAGAGAGAAAATTAAAAAATAATTTCATGATCCAAGAGTTTTTAGTGAAGAGTAAAGCGATCTTTGATGGGTTTAAATAGTAAAAGAGAGTATAATGTTTTATTAATTTCAAAACATATGTTTTAGACTCTATATGATAGAGTAATCAAAACCAAAAAAATATTATCATGGATTTTCCCATGATTTATAACAAAGTGTAGTGTTTTTAATTATCTAAAAATTTTAATAACCGGTCGCCTTAAAATAATACCCTTAGTGATGTGTAAGTGAGTCATGTTTATAAATAATTAATTTTAAAACCTTAAAATATAATATAGGTTCTGGAGGATTCATTATTGGTTTATAAAATTAATAAACTAATTTTAAAAAATTATTATTTTAAGGGATAAATATACATTTTATGGTGGATACATTTTATGTCAGATATTACATAACTTGTGGGTCATTATGTTGTCATAATACACACTGTATATTTATACCGTATTTAATTATGGTCTAAAAATTTGAATCACCAAAAATTATGAAAAAAATAACCGTTGGATAATTTCAACATGATTAATTCAAAAAAAAAATTATTTTATTCAAATAATTCTCTAATTATGGGAATTTACACTTTTAAATCATAAATCTGCATTTATTGAAACATACTGGTTTTTTGACAATAAAGTTTTCTGAACCTTATAAAAATTATTTTTGAATTCATAAAAGTATATTATTGTTTATATTTAATAAAAAATATTTAATAATAATATTTTATTAAAATATAATTTATTTCAAAAAATATTGAATTCTAAAATAGAGTGTCTTGATTGAAACTATACATTTCCCAAAAATACAGTTTGTGTTTCATCGTATCAAAATTTAATTTTCATCAAACTCATTATTTAATCATTTAAAAAGTAATATTAAAAATGGATAAATATATATTTGTTTTATTAAAATAAAATATAAAAAAATATATTATTATAGTCTAGATACATTTCCCTTTATTACACTAGTGAATTCCCTAAAGGTAAGGTATGTAATGGTGATATTTTCATGAGTTGTTTTGGAATTCATGGTTTGGTTTGTGATCTTAATGATATTTAATTTCTCCCATAAATGATTTCAGTCATGATTTATTTGTTTAATCTCATCTTAGGATTGGTCAAGGTAAAATCCCAGTTATGATCTCCTTCAAAACCTCTCATAAATGGCCTTCATAGTGTATGATCCGATTGGTCGGGGTAATCACTTCTTTCATCTATATCAATTGGTATTTATCATAAACCTTAAATATGTATTAATCATATGATCACTATACAATGGATATATTATCAATGGTTATGATTTTTAATGGTCTTTTAAATTTGGCAGATCATATAACTATTCAAAATAGTCAAATTCATGCATGTTTTTTCTATAATCACATCACATATTAGGGAATGTAATTTAATCAAAAAGGGAAATTCATTTATAAAATTTTGGTTCATTAAAAACATTAAAAATTCTATCAAATAGATGTGAGATATGACTTTATAAATGTCGATCTTGAGGAGTAAGTCTATATCAAACTACCTGATGGTTTTATCTTAGACAATAATGGCGGCATGGTATTCATATTAAAAAATATTTGTATGGATTGAAATAGGCCCCTAGATTCGAGTAATCTAAATTGGATGGATTTTTAAGGGATATGAAGTTTATAAAAGGTAAATTTAATTGTAACCTTTATATGAAATAAATGAGTAAAGGAACTCTCATTGTAATTGTCTATGTGAATGAAATGATATTTTCTAGTGATAAAGAGTGTATCTGTGAAGATTTTTCTAAGTAGATGAAGAAATATTTTGAGATGTCCATTATTGGTGAGATGACATACTTTCTAGGATTTCATATTGTGAAGAAAAATAATTACATCTTTTTATGTCAAGAAAAGTATGTTGGTGAATTGTTGAAAAATTTTGGAATGGAAAATGAAAAATAAGTTTCAAATCCCATTTCATTTAAAACAAAATTTTTCAAGGATTAAGATAGAGGCAGTATTAACCAGAAATAATTCATAAGACTCATTGGAATCCAACTTTATTTAATAACATCAAGATTTGATATAACTTATGCAGTTACTCTATGTGCTAGATTTAAGAGTGATCAAATTGAGTCTCACCTACTAGCTACTAAGAGTATATTGAGATATGTGAAATTAAATATGAATTATGGGATAATATAAAAACACAATATATATTTGAACCTTTTGGGATTTATATATGCATCTTGGGAAATTGAATGTATAGAAAGAATGTCAACATCATATGGCACGTTTTTGCTGGAAGAGGGATATGTTATTTAGCATTGTAAGAGGTAGAATTTAGTGACATTGAGAATGTATAAGAAAAAATATATAGTAGTTGTGAATGGTTATACACATATGATTTAGATCCAAGTGGAGTTAGCAGATTTGATGATTGAGACTGCGAGACTACAAAAAAAATCTTATGATAATCAATGTGTTATATGAATATTTAAAAAACTAGTGCAATATTCATGATCCAAGCACATTGATATTAGATATCATTTTATAAAATAAAAGGTAGTTATGGGAGATATCCATCTATAATACATTTATATGAATGATTGTATTATAGATATTCTCACTAAAGTAATGTCGAGTGATAGGTTTTTGGAGCAGAGGTTGAAATAGCATGTTCATCCTTCCCCACACACTTAAATTACTAGTTTCTTTGAAAAACCCCATGGTCCTTTGGATTTTTTTCAAAGGGAGTGATGAGTCCATGGTAAAGGGGGGTTTAAGATACAGGTGGATTTCAAATGGAGTTTTAAATATGATGATGCTAAATATTTTTGTTCAATGATGATAAATAATGGCATGAGCTCATGATGAAGGCAGAAAGGAAGTAACTAAACCAATTAGATTGATGGGTTGGTGTAGTTATCTTCAATAATTTTTATCAAGAGAAGGTGAAGGAATTAACACACTAGAGTTGTAGCAGTGGGATTTAAATAATTATCCTTGGTGGTGGTGATGTTAGTGACCCTCATAGAGTAAACACAATTTCTTCTATAATTATCTCTCCTCATTGATGATGAAATGGTTATGTTTCTTCAAAGATGGTAATTTTTGGGGTTTATAATTTATTTTAAAAAAATCTAAAGGGGGTATTGAAGAACCCCAAGTGTTTTTAGATTATTTTGATAAATTTTTAAGATCCCATGGTTCTTTCAAAGCATGGGTTGTTATATTTGTTGAAAAACTTATCAGAAGAAATCATTGGTATGACGGTGCTTGATTAATCTTATATGAAATCACATATCATGTAATAAAATTTCATGATGCAATCAAGTTTTTTTAGAAGAGTTGGAAGTCATCTAAATTTGTTATAGATGATTTTGAGTGGTTTCTAGATCCACATAGTCTAATTAATGAATATCCATTCACATAGGAAATTCACATATCCATTTTCACTATGTAATTAAATAATATAGTATATTTATCCATGTAACTGAATGTTTCACGTAGCTAAATGATAGAAATATTTGATTTTTTGATCCATGTAACCTAATTTTTCATGTAGTAGGTTTTATACATAGAATATTAAGAATCATGTAGCTAATTTTCCATGTAGCTGAATACAGATTCACATTGTCGATTCAAATAGGTTATTATGCTATGTAGACAATTATTTTTAGAGCCACATATCTGGTTACTATATAACTATTTATTCTTCATGTAATCAATTTATAATTATTTATACACTATGATTTTTGGGACCAAGTTATCTAGAAAAGTTTTTTGAAAGCTGAAAGAAGTTTTTAATGAAGTTTTTTTAAGTGTTGTATTTTATTGTCAAAAAGAAAGAAATTAATTCACTTTGTAAAATGATGACAATCGAACTAAACATCATATTTAGAAAATTTGACTCAAAATGCTTAAGAAATTTCATCATATTGAGAATATGTCTTCTGAAATAATAGATTCATCAAACTCACCCTGGGTCTAGAGTGAAAGAAAGATCATAATGAGAAGTTATTTCGGAGTCTACCAAGCTCTAATATAAAATCAAAAGATTATTTTCTATTTTTTAATTATCAAAAATCATAAGTTTTATGGTAAACTTGTGATACTATACTTATAAAGGAAAGGGGGAGTGCTTCCAATCATATTCGGGCTTAGAAAAATGTTGTTGGAAGAATAAGAAGTTATAAAACTTCCTAATATAAGATAGAGGATGTTGAAGCTAATCTTAAATGTTTCCAATATCATGAGGAAGTCATGATTACAAGATAAGATTTGTATAAGAACAAAGTTTTTGAAGTAAAAAAATCTTTCTGGTCTCAGTCCATCGGTATGAGATTACCGGACACATAATTGTTTGTTGGCTGGGAATGTTGATCGGAACATGAAGTTATAAAGATGATAGTTTTCAGTCAGACCAATAATACTTGAGAAATAAGTATTTGGAGAAATAATTAAAGTGTTTTAAATTCATTGTTATCATAATTAGAGAATTACTAAATTATAAGTCGCTTGATCTAGTCCATCAAACACAAGGTGCTACCAGTAATCAAATTCATACTAACACCGATAATCAAATATAGATCGAAGGAAATTTTTTAATTTTTGGAATTGTTGGTAATAATGAATTAGAAAATGAGAAAAGTTTTTTGGGACCAATGTGAAGAAAGAGACCAGAAAACAATAAAAAATATAGTCAAACATTTTCATTATGATAAATTATTGATTATTTTTCTAATAAAATGGGTCAAGACCAAAGAGAAAGAATAACTTTGATTTTTTTTCAAGTGTTTTTGTACCAAGTGGGTCAAGACTATTAGACTGAAGATAACACTAATAATTTCATCAGACACAAGATCATTGGTCTAGTAAAAGAAGAAAAGGATAATTGTTAGAGTCTTATAGAATTATTATTAAGTGTTTTCAAGGAACCGGTTGGAGAAGTTTGAAGAATGGTTTTTATATGTCTCTTATGGTTCAAATCGACATAATTAAGTATTTTTTGTCTCCATCATAATAGAAAAATTGGAATGGTAAATCGGAATTAGACTAAAGTTTGTAAAGACATTCTGAAGCAAGATGAAGCCATAAAGATTTTAGAAGAGTTAATAAGTGTTGAAGAATTAAAATATTGATCATATATTTAAGAATAATTGAATATTTATAAAATTTGGTTAAGTAGGAAGTATTTTCAGAATATCACCCAAAATATTTTTGGGCCACCTATAAATAGAAGAGGTAATTCTTACTTTCCCTACACAAGTATTTTTCATGAAATAAGAGAGAGAAGCTATGAATTTCTAGAGAGAAGAAGTTTCTAGATTTTTCTTTCCTGAGGAAGTTTTCTAGACAGAAGAAGAAAGGATAAGAGGCAAGTTCATATTTTTCTTATTATCATATTGGGCTAGATCATTGGACTGGGAAAATCATATTGATATTTCCGGACTGAGGAAGAAGTTCAGAATTGTTTAAAGTGGTATTTTGTTAGAGTTATATCTCTATATTGAGCAATCAAACTTGGGAATCGGACTAGGAATGAATAAGTTCATGAATTTATTACCTTATCCTGAGTAATAAAGTAGATAATTTTTTTAAAAGATTAATTTTCTGAAAGTTTATTAGGAAGAAAAAATTATATTACATCATTTCGTGTTATTTGAATCACATGCACTATTCTATTGAACATAGTACTACACAAGTGCAATAGAATATCCTACTAGTTGTATTCTATACAAAAGTATTTTTTTCTAGAGGATTATGTGGTATTGGATTGTTTCCAAAATATAACAAGGACATAGCTACTCTTATTGAGTAGTGAAACTCGAAAATTCTTATGTTCCTATGAATGTGTGATTGTTTTTTTAGCTGAGAAAGAAATAATTAATAGGAGGGGAAGGTTGTTTCAAAAGAAAGTAAACATAAAAGAAAAATATATCACTGATTCCTCCCCCCCTCAATGATACTTGGATCCTTATTGTGTAAAGACCCGGAAATTTCAAGGAAAATTTTTTCTTAATTTTATTGGAATTTTATGAGTCCTTAGTTTCTAACGGCACATGATTCTGAGGCCCGGTGTGCCCGGAATCAATTTCCGAAGTTTAGCTCGGGTACGTTTAGTGAACGAATGAGCGGGTTTTTTCTAACTTTTGAACCGGTGCTCGGAATCGAAATCTGAGGGCACCGATGAAACCGCATCGCCGGTTTTTGCTTAAGAAGACCTTTACTGAAGTTACGTTTGCTTGGGAAGAGTTGTTTAAAATTGTGGTTTAAGTGTTAAGTGAAATAAAATTTTGTTACAAATTTTATTCCACTTTCCTAAGTGTTAGATCCTTGGTGTGGAAGTTGAAGTGGGACCCACTGGTTGTTAACTTCCCATGAGAGGATTAAAGGTGAGGTGGGGCCCACATGAGCCCCCACCTTTTCAAATTTCCTAACTCCTCTAAATCCCTCTTAAATTATGTGACACTCACTCACATTAATGTTGCCAACTTAACTCCATTTAATTTTGACAACTCAAGATTAATTAAATTAGGTGAATTCAACTTTTGTAGTTTTGAAAAGCATGGAAAAAGAATAAAATAAGGGGAGGCCTTATTTTATTTGGTTGAGGTTCATTGTGTGGAGACTTTTGGGGAGGAATCTCTAAACTCTTCATCATCTTCGTTGAAGAATGTCGTCACCGCAAGGAGTGATCGATGTGTCGTTCTCCTCTCCGCAGCCGGTGTGAGACGTCAATACCTCCTTGGACATACGTCGACGCCGTCAACCGCGACGCCGACTTTTATCACCGTTGTTGAGGTAGGGGATTAATTTTTGAATGTTAATAAACTCATGTTTGTTTCCTTCTAAAGCAAAGAACGCAAATCAACTCAATATTAAGTTGATCCGCGAAAGAATATGTTTGGGGGTTGGGAATATTTGATTGCGGGTAAAAACGTAGGGGTTGTTTTTACATTCAAGAATATTTTGACGTTCTTTGTTAATATTGGTCGCCGTTATCAATATAACGGGAGGAGGTCGGACCGCACAAACATGGCCGAACCTCCTCCCCTTTTTGTTGTTTATTTTCTTTGTGGCTTGAAATGGAGGCGGAGCCGTTACACCGCGCGAGGACGAGAGAACCGCGGCCGGAGCGGGCCGTGGAGAAGGAGTGTGGTGCCGTTCACCGTGCCGGTGAGGCTGAAAGAGGCCACGACCGGAGTCGGACTATGGCGGAGGAGCGTGGCGCCGTCGTGCCATGCCGGAACACCAGGAGGTCGCGGCCGGGGTGGGCCGCGGCGGTGCAGAGGAGGCGGCCGGACTCAGCCGGTCGCCAGCGCGTCGGGATGTGGGACCCGTGGGGCGTCCTGCGGCAGCACATCGGCTGGCCAACGCGGCCGGCCATTTCCGAGAGTCTGGGGGGGGTAACCCCCGGTTTAATTAGGTCGGACCCCACCAAAAATGGGGGGGCCACCGTTTCAAAATGAGGGGGGGCAGCGCCTCCCCCCTCCGCATCCAGCTCGGTTTCGAGTCGAGCCGCAGCCCGCGCTAGGCCGGGCCGCCCGTGCTGGGCCGGGCCGCGCCCTAACGGGCCAGACCCGAGTCGGGTTGACCCGGGGGGTACTGGGCCGGGTCGGGCCGGGCCCAGACCCGTTGTTTTCGGGCAGTTTCGTTCAAACGCCCATAACTTGGGCTACGGACCTCTGATCGACGCACCGTCAATTGCGTTGGGATCCTTGGATCGAGATGGTAGTTTTAGTATATTACACTCAAGGTTCATTTGAAGAACCGTCAGTGGCATTGGTGATCACGTTGAGAAACAATCTCTTTGAGTATACCCTATGAGATTTCGAGGTACAGTTGAGATACGGTTGGGTTGGTTCGTACACAAAACCAACCAGGACCCCAGGAATAAAATACTAATAACTCACAGACCGGGCGTTCGATCAACGCGCCGTCTGTTGCATTGAGACCCCTATTACGAGGCGGTCCTTTGAGTTACTTCTTTGTAAGACTTCGTGATACTTGGAGTATCGACCAATAGCTCGTGGATCGGACCCTCCTGGAGATGAGAGTACGGAGTACAGAGACCGTGTAGCTGGCTGAGACCTGAAGACTGCTTGTCTGATTCGATTCGGAGTGACTTGTATAGCTCAGTGGGGAGCACTACTATGTTTGGGTGGCAGACCCACGGTGGGGAGCACTACTGTGTTTTGTTGGAAGACCCGCGGTACTCGACAGAAGGAGTACCTTTGTAGGCTATTAGGGGGGGTGCACTGCTGTGTTTGGGTGGCAGACCCCGGCAGGGATCACTACAGTGTTTGGGTGGCTGACCCGCGGTACTCGACAGGAGGAGTACCTCAGCGGTCTTAGGTTAGTGAGCAGTGCCTCGGAGTCATGACAGGATCACTATACTCGATAGAGATGGAGCTCTTCAGCAGTTGCGGTTTCATTAATGAAAATCCTGGTTTGAGCTGAGTCAATGACCTTTGTGTTTTCCTCATGATTGAGATGGGATATTTGATAACTTACGTATATGTATGGGAATATGCCTAAGTAGTGGTTATCCATCGACTTCATGTCTGTGTGATACCTTGTGGCTGAGATGGGTTACTTGGTAACTTAGGTATAAGTATGGGCTTATACCTAAGTAAGGGTTATCTGTTAAGAACTTTCTTTGTGATTATCCTTGTTGTATTTAGTGAGAGCTTGAGGGTATCGGGGTCTCTACTGAGTATCTTATACTCACCCCTGCACGGGATATTCCCGCACCTCGTTGTGTTAGTTGCAGACGACAGACATCATTGATCGTGGTTGAGGCTTGTGGAGCTGGACAGTACCTGGAGGTGGATCTCACGACGAGTCAGTACCCAGAGGTGGATCTCACAATGAGTCGGTACCTGGAGGAGACGGACGGATGTGGAGTGCTGAGGAGGAAATCTGTACCCACCCTTCAGGTAGGAACCCGGAGGACGATCCATGAGCTATTTGTCACCTTTCAGCTATTGTCCTTTGAGTTGTACTTTACTTTCAATTGTAGTTGTACCTTTCTTTTGGGCTTGTATTTCCGTCCCCTTGTACTTTCAGCACGTTTGTTATACTTCTTTACTTATTGTATCTTCTTCTTGTACTCTGATTGTGTGTGTTTTCGTTTCACAAAGGCAATGCCTTCCCTTTTTATTGGGATTTACGCCTTTGGTGCAGTCGCCAGCCCCTGGTCTATGGAAGGCGGGCTTGGGGTAGTCATGGCACGGGCCCTGAGGATGGGTCATGACAAATTGGTATCAAAGGAGTTAGTTCTACCACGGAACTTAGGACTCTGATATTTTCTTTTCTGTGAAGCAATAGTGTTAAGGGTACTAAGTGTGGTCTTCAGTTCGGGGAGTCCAGTGTTGGTGTGGGAGGCTGACGTATCCATACACCAGGACCCTGACTTCTGATTTCCGACTCAGTGCACGAAAAAACTAATTGTGTGTGTGTTTTTAAATGTTTACCCTTAAAACAGCTCAAACCAGGTCAGCTCACCAGTTATAATCGTTTTACCATGTCACATCTATTTCTTTCAGGATGCCTTTTCATGGACCATCAGCTAGAACCTTGAGAGATGTATATACTGATAGTCTGTCGAGCGACGAGGCCTCGGTACAGGGCCCTCTTTCAGTTGAGGTACCAGCGGAGGCACCAGCAGTACTACCATGCGTTGGGCCACCGATGCCACCAGCCACAGTAGCAGGCGATGCATGCCGCTTGAGCGCACTGCACGAGTTCCAGCGGCAGAGGCCACCTAGGTTCCGGGGAGAGACAGACCCACAGGCGGATGAGGATTGGCTGGAGTCTGTGGTGGGAGTCTTCAGGATAGTAGGTACACCGGCGGATTTCATGGTGATCCTTGCTGTCAGCCTCCTTCAGGCAGCAGTAGGCAGATTGTGGAGCTGGATGTTCCATTTTTGCGATGAGATGACCTTTACATGGGGAGACTTCAAGACCTTCTCCAGGGTGGAGTTTATACCAGTGACTCTACACCCTGAGCATGTTCAGGAGCTGCTGCCTTTGCCGCAGGATTTTCCATCAGTAGTCGAGTCATCTGTAGGCAGTAAACAAATGATGCAAGGGTCCAAGAGGACCATACCAGTAGGTGGGAAACCTCGGGTTATAGGGTCGGTAGTGCAGGGCACCCGGGGTAGAGTCAGAGCCAGGCGTGCCAGAAACGGATAGTGTTTCTCCTGTGGCAGGAAGAGTCACATGGAATGTGACTGTCCGACTCCCCGCACAGTTGATCTATAGGTGTTGGAGGAGCCACCGAGTCAGAAGCAGTGGCGGGTGCTTGAGCAACAATCGAGTGGGGGAAAAGGTAGTATAGCTCTGGAAGTAGGTGGACAGGAGCGGAACTAGTGGATTTCTTTTGTCCATTGTACTTCTAGTTCCATGTTGTTTTTGTGTTTGTGTCTTTGTACTTCGAGCTTTAATAATAAAAGACACTATATTTGTGATTTTTTCTTTCCTGTCCATTTGTTTGGTTGATACTGAGAGGTCCCAATTAAAACTGTTGACTTGAACCTCACTTTCGAGATTTCTACTGGAGGAGACCCAGTGTCCTCACACTGATGCTAACAGTGTGACTCGACCCTTGGAGGCAAGAGTGATGGTTGGATCTCTTGGTAGTAACGTCGAGGCCTTACGATGTCGTCTATGGCATGAATGCATCATTCATGTCAGGATTGACTGTATTAGGAAATGGACGTGGTTCATCCAGGGTATGATACCAAGTTTCTCCTCTCGGCAAAGGATAAATCTTAGCAGCTCTTACATATCGTAGGTGGAGAAGGTGTAGATCATCCAGGAGTGGATGAAGACTGCACAATGCAGTAAGAAATAGGAAACTGGCGCCAGTCTCAGATACTCGGGCGTATAAAATGATCCAAGAAGAGGAAGCGTCAAGGACAGATGAGTCTGTGGAGTAGCAGACGTGGAGGCAGAGCTAGGAGAGCAGCATGAGGTGGTGTATATTTCAACATGTTACAACCACTCGCCTTTTTAGGGACAGTTTGTGTCCACTACTATCTATCGTATCAACAGACGTTGATATGAATCATTCCTTCCTTCCACGAATCTTGTCCCAGACCTAGAGTTTCCGGTAAGTTGTAGACTTGACCCTCACGTCTGGAGATACCTTGGGGAGGAGACTCGATAATCACAATTACGCCGACAGTGTGATCTGACCCTCGAGGCAAGATTTTCAGTTAGAACCTCTTGGTGGCAGCATCGAGGCCTTACGACATTGGTTTGAGTATGGATTGGATTCACAGTTCATACTCATATTGACTGTATTAGGCAAAAAGGTTGTGGTTTATCTACAATGTTTGGATGGGTTTTCCTTGGTCAGCGAAAAGGAAACCCCAGGCAGCACAGGGAAAAACTCATGCACGGGAGGGTGCGGTCGATCACTCTTGAGTCGGTCAATCTTACCCTAGTGGCAGCAGGAGTTTTGAGTTTCAGTTCTAATCAGGAAATGGAGGCCTCTAGAGTTCGAGTATGGTGACCACATTATTATACGGGTCTCACCTCGACGAGGTTTATGGAGATTTGGCTGAGGTGGCAAGTTATCTCTGAGGTTCAACGGACCTTTCTAGGTCCTCAATAGGGTAGGCGAGGTGGTTTACCACTTGACCTTTCCACCTCAGTTGCACTGGGTGCATGATATCATCCACGTATCTCATTTGAGGAGATATATGCACGATCCTTCACATCAGCAACCACAGGGAGTTGGATGTCGATGATAGGGTGACATGCATGGAGGTTTCAGTGGAGATCGGAGATCGACAGGAGTGGGTCCTATGTGGATGGTCAATTCTTCAGGTGCGCTTTCACTGGTAGCTCGAGAACCTCCAGGAGAGAACATGGGAGTGAAGGGCTCAGATGAATGCTCAATACCACTTTGTTTTACTTAGTGTGTGTTGAAGCTTTATGGGGATGTAAAGCCCGGAGGTGGGAGTAATGTAAAGACCCGTAAATTTCAAAGAAATTTTTTTCTTAATTTCTTTGGAATTTTATGAGTCCGCAGTTTCTGACGGCACTTGATTCCGAGGCCCGGTGTGCCCGGAATGAATTTCCGAAGTTTAAATCGGGTACGTTTAGTGAACAAACGAGCAGGTTTTTTCTAACTTTTGAACCGGTGCTCGGAATCAAAATCTGAGGGCATCGATGAAACCGCAGCGCCGAGTTTTGCTTAATAAGACCTTTACTGGAGTTGTGTTTGCTCGGGAAGAGTTGCTTAAAATTGTGGTTTAAGTGTTAAGTGAAATAAAATTTTGTTACAAATTTTATTCCACTTTCCTAAGTGTTAGATCCTAGGTGTGGAAGTTGAAGTGGGACCCACTGGTTGTTAACTTCCCATGAGAGGATTAAAGGTGAGGTGGGGCCCACACGAGCCCCCACCTTTTCAAATTCCCTAACTCTTCTAAACCCCTCTTAAATTATGTGACACTCCCTCACATTAATGTTTCCAACTTAACTCCATTTAATTTTGACAACTCAAGATTAATTAAATTAGGTGAATTCAACTTTTGAAGTTTTGAAAAGCATGGAAAAAGAATAAAATAAGGGGAGGCCTTATTTTATTTGGTTGAGGTTCGTTGTGTGGATACTTTTGGGGAGATAGCTCTAAACTCTTCATCATCTTCATTGAAGAACGCTGTCACCGCAAGGAGTGATCGACGGGTTGTTCTTCTCCTCTCCGCAGCCGGTGTGAGACGTCAATCCCTCCTTGGACGTACGTCGACGCCGTCAACCGCGACGCCGACTTTTGTCACCATTTTTGAGGTAGGGGATTAATTTGTGAATGTTAATAAACCCATTTTTTTTTCCTTCTAAAACAAAGAACGTGGATCAACTCAATATTAAGTTGATCCATGAAAGAAAATGTTTACGGGTTGGGAATATTTGATTGCGGGTAAAAATGTAGGGGTTGTTTTTACATTCAAGAATATTTCGACGTTCTTCGTTAATATTGGTCGTCGTTATCAATATAACGGGAGGAGGTCGGACCGCACGAACATGACTGAACCTCCTCCCCATTTTGTTGTTGATTTTCTTTGTGGCTTGAAATGGAGGCAGAGTCGTTGCACCGCGCGAGGACGAGAGAACCGCGGCCGGAGCGGGCCGCGGTAAAGGAGCGTGGCGCCGTCGCGCCGCGCCAGTGAGGCCCAAAGAGGCCACAGCCGGAGCTGGACTGCGGTGGAGGAGCGTGGCACTGTCGCGCCGTGCCGGAACACCAGGAGGCCACGGCCGGGGCGGGCCACGGCGGAGGGGCGTGGCGCCGTCGCGCCGCGCCGGTCGGACAGGGTCCATGGTGGTGCAGAGAAGGCAGCCGGACTCATCCGGCCGCTGGAGCGTTGGGAGGTGGGACCCGTGGGGGTCCCGCGGTAGCACATCAGCCGGCCAATGTGGCTGGCCATTTCTGAGAGTCCGGGGGGCGTAACCCCCAGTTTAATTAGGGTGGACCCCACCAAAAATGGGGGTCCGCCGTTTCAGAATTAGGGGGGGCAGCGCCTCCCCCCTCCGTGTCCTGCTCGGATTCGAGCCGAGCTGCGGCCCGCACTGGGCCGGACCGCCCGCGTTGGGCCGGACCACCCGCGCGGGGCCGGACCACCCGCGCGGTGCCGGGCCGCCCGCGCGGTGCCGGGCCGCCCGCGCGGTGCCGGGCCGCCCGCGCGGTGCCGGGCCGCCCGCGCGGTGCCGGGCCGCCCGCGCTGGGCCGGGCCGCCACGCTGGGCCGGACCATGCCAGTCGGGCCGGGCCGCGCCCTAACGGGCCGGACCCAGACCCGGGTTGGGTTGACCCGGTTCGGGCTGACCTAGGGGGTACTGGGCCGGGTCGGATCGGGCCCAGACCCCCTGTTTTCGGGCAGTTTCGTTCAAACGCCCATAACTTGGGCTACGGACCTTCGATCTATGCACCGTCAGTGTTGTTGGGATCCTCGGATCGAGATGGTCGTTTTGGTATATTACTATCAAGTTTTAGGAGAACTTTGGGTACGGCCGGGTTGGTTCGAACCCAAAACCAACCGGGCCCTCGGAGCGAAAACGCTTATAACTTGAGTTTTGGACGTTTGATTGACGTGTCGTCAACTTTGTTGGATTCCTTTCGGTGAGACGGATCTTTTTGCATACTTCACCTGAGGTTTGGATGAAGTTGGAATATGGCTGGGTTGGATTATACCCGAAATCCAATCGGGCCCCTGGAACGGAAAAGCCAATAACATTCAGACCGGACGTTCGTTTGACGAACTGTCAGTGGCATTGGTGATGATGTTGAGAAACAGTCCCTTTGAGTATACCCTATGAGAGTTCGGGGTACAGTTGAGATACGGTTGGCTTGGTTCGTACACGAAACCAATCGGGCCCCCGGGACTAAAAGGCTAATAACTCACAGATCGGGCGTTCGATCGACGTGTCGTCTGTTGCGTTGAGACCCCTATGACGAGCCGATACTTTGAGTTACTTAATCGTGAGACTTCATGATACTTGGAGTATCGACCGGTAGCTCGTGGAGAGGACCCTCCCGGAGACAAGCGTGCGGAGTACGGATACCGTGTAGCTGGATGATACTTGAAGACTGCTTGTCCGATTCGAGTCGGAGTGACTTGTATTGCCCAGTGGGGAGCACTACTGTGTTTGGGTGTCCGACCCATGGTGGGGAGAACTACTGTGTTTGGGTGGCAGACCCTCGGTACTCCACAGAAGGAGTACCTCTGCAGGCTATTAGGGGGGGTGCACTACTGTCTTTGGGTGGCAGACCCTGGCGGGGAGCACTACTGTGTTTGGGTGGCTGACCCGCGGTACTCAACAGGAGGAGTACCTCAGTAGTCTTAGGTTAGTGAGCAGTTCCTCAGAGTCGTGGCAGGATCACTGTACTCGTCGGAGATGGAGCTCTTCAGCAGTTGCGGTTTCGTTAATGAAAATCCTGGTTTGAGCTGAGTCAATGACCTTTGGGTTTTCCTCATTATTGAGATAGTATAATTGATAACTTATGTATATGTATGGGCATATACCTAAGTAGTGGTTATCCATCGACTTCATATCTGTGTGATACCTCATGGCTGAGATGGGTTACTTGGTAACTTAGGTAAAAGTATGGGCTTATATCTCAGTAAGGGTTATCTGTTCAGAACTTTCTTTGTGATTATTCTTGTTGGATTTAGTGAGACCTTGAGGGTCCCGGGGTCCCTACTGAGTATCTTATACTCACCCCTGAATGGGCTATGCCCGCACCTCGTTGTGTTGGTTGCATACGACGGACATCATTGATCGTGGTTGAGGCTTGTGGAGCTGGACGGTACCCGGAGGTGGATCTCACGACGAGTCGGTACCCGGAGGAGATGGACGGACGTGGAGTGCTGAGGAGGACATCTGTACCTACCCTTCAGGTAGGAACTCGGAGGATGATCCAGGAGTTGTTTGTCACCTTTCAGCTGTTGTCCTTTGAGTTGTACTTTACTTTCAGTTGTAGTTGTACATTTCTTTTGGGCTTGTATTTCCGGCCCCTTGTACTTTCAGCACGTTTGTTATACTGCTTTACTTAGTGTAGCTTCATCTTACACTATGATTGTGTATGTTTTTGTTTAGTAAAGGCAATTCCTTCCCTTTTATTAGGATTTACACCTTTGGTGCTAGTCGCCAGCCCCTGGCCTATGGAAGGCGGGCTTGGGGTAGTCAAGACACGGGCCCTGAGGATGGGTCGTGACATATTGGACACTAAAAAGTGGCATCAGAAGGAATTTCCCCTTCATTTATTCTTTATTAAAGGTTTTGAAAGAGAAGTTTTGATGGAAAATCTGAATTTTTGTAAATAGTAAAGGTATTCTGGTCTTTGATGGTGAGAAATATAATATCTAGAAAGATATAATGTTTCCTAATCTTTTTTCTCTTTTGTTTGTTGTTCTTGAAGATGCAACATATGGATTTTCTTTTATTGATGATAAAGTTTTCCTTACATTTATTGATAAGAAGAATCTTGATAATGATGTAAGAGCTAAGAATGTTTTACTCTCATCACTTTTTGAAAGTGTATTTTTAATAGTGAAGGTTTTTTTCACTTCCAAAATTATTTTGAATAAGTTAAAAAACATTTACAAAGGTGATAAAAAATTGAAGAAGGAAATATTACAAATCTGGAGGATAAAGTATGAACATATATATATGGGTGAGTATGAATTTGTTGGGGACTTATTTACAATGGTAAATGACATTTTCATCACTATCATATGTCTTGATAAAAATTTAAAGGATTCTATAGTTGTTGAAAAGATCTTAAGAATTATTCTCGACAATTTTGATGCCAAATTCTACTCATTGGAAGATGGATATCTTGAAACACTATCTATTGATGATCTTTATAGTATTCTCATTACTTATTAAATGATAAGGGATAAAGTTATGAAGTAAAAAAAAAGGTGATATCAAAATTTCTTTCAAATCCACCAAGAAAGAAATGTTTAAGAATGTTCTTGAGGAAGAAAATTTTGTTGACTCTGACTCCTAAAATAAGGTGTGTAAAAATATTAATGAAATTTTATCCTTGTTTTGTAAAAATGTGAAAATAGGTATAAGTAAATATAAAGGGAAACTTCCCTTGAAGTGTTTTGAATGTGGAGACATTGATAAATTTATGGATAATTTTCCTTGAAGGAAGAAAGAATAAGATATTAATGAAGAATAAATAAGGCTAAGAATGATGTGGAAGAAACAGGGCGATAAGGGTAAATCTTTTACCATAGGGAAGGATATAAAATTATCCAAATCCAAAAGGAGAATTTTCTTATCTAAAGATGATGAAGAAAAATATAGTGAATCTGAATCTAAAAATTATTTTCAAAAGTATGGATAAAATACTATTATTGTAATAGTGAATAATAAAGAATTAAGAAGAAACATTTATGAATAAGAAGAAACTCAAATAGAATTTCCTCTAAAATAATAATTGAAATAATGTCTGGGGAACATGGGAGGCTTGAAAAAGAAATCAGGAAGATGAAAAATGAAAATTCCTCATCAAATAATAAATAAGTTTTTCCTTATAAGAAATTCAAGATGATAGAAGAGATTGATGATTTGAAGAGATCTCTTAAGAAATAAAAGAATCGTAATGAACATCTGGAAGTTAAGCTAAAGGAAAAAACGAATAATAGTTGGAACTTGTCCAAAAAAACTTTCTAAATATGAAGAGAGATTTAAAAGTTTTAAAAATCTGAAGATGGTGAAAGTTCTCATAAGTAAGAACCTGTGAAGGATCAACAAAAGTTACCTTCAAAGGTTAAAAAGAAAGATGAAGTTGTTTTTGAGAAGAAGAAATATGGAAAAGTTATGTATGTTTCCAAAATCAAAAAAGTGAAGAATTCATAAGGTTATAAAAACTATGAGTCTGAAAAAGTTTCTAAACATTCCAAGTCTAGAAAAAATTCTATTAATTATGGTTCCAATAAGGATGAAAATAAAATAGAGATGAAAAGGAAGATTATGGCTGATAATAGAAATATTGGTGATCAAAAAAGTTTTTATAAGAATGTTACTAAGAAACTTACTCACAAATTTGGTTAGTATGGAAGATATAGAGGTAAATACTCTTTCTATAAGTATTATTGGTATTGTGGTGGATTAAGTAACATGTAAAATATTTGTTGGTTTAATCAACAACATTATTACTACTCCATAAATTATAAAAGGAAATTTTTTTGGGGAAGTCAATCCCTTCAAAGTAATAAGTCTAAAAAGGATGTTTGAAAGAACTATGAGAAGGATGTTTGAAAGAAACCTGACAAGGTTGGTGTGAAAATTAAAAATATTTTCTAACCTCTGGAAACTATTTTTGAAAGATGTGAACAACCTGAACATCTTAAAAAAGGATGTATTGTTCTTCTACTGACACAACAAAATTTTACTAACAATTCTCAAAAGAAAGAAATGAATAAAGATAAAGGGGAAGAAAAAACTCTTGTTATAGAAACCACTCTTAAAACTACTAAAGAAGAACGATCGTGAATTATTGATAGTGGGTCCTCTTATCATATTAAATGAGACTTAAATTTTTTGAAGAATGTAAAAGAATTCAAAGAAGTAATGGTGACATTTTTCAATGATGAGTCACTAAGAATCAAAGTTGTCGGATCTTCTATCATTAAGAAAGAAAACTTAAAGTCCAATAAAGCCTTGTATATTGATGGGATGAAACAAAAATTACTAAGTGTTTCAAAACTTTATGATTAAGGCAACAAATTTATCTTTAGAAAAGGTGATTTTTTTGTTAAAATTGAGGAATATGGAAATATAGTTACAAGATTCCAACATAAAAAAGGAAACTTGTTCCAAGTTGGTGAGGTTTAAAACTCTTGTTACTTGAGTATGATTGAAGAGGATCATTTATGGCATAAAAGGTGAGAATACATGTTTCCTAGAAACATGATAAAGTTGTTTAAGATATATAGTCTTTAAGGAATTCTTTATATACCAATAAAAAGGGATTAGTATTGCACTATTTTTCAAAAGGGGGAAATTACAAATTTTGTGCCTAAGAAAGTTGACATTTATTCAAAAAGACTCCAAGAAATTATCCATTCTGATATCTATGGGAAAATGAGAAAATAATAAAATCATGGAGATAAGTACTTCATCGCTTCATTTATGACTTTACTCACATTACTTGTGTTATTTATATGAAACATAAGTCAAGTTATTTGAAAGTGTATAAAATTTTTAGAAGGAAAGTTGAGAATTAATGTGAGTATTTAGTGAATAATTTGATAATAGAAAATGGCGGTGAATAAAGAAATGAAAATTTTGAAAATTTGCATGAGAAACATAGAATTTGGCATGAGTTCATCACACCTTACACTCCTCAACAAAATGGTGTGGCTGAAAGTAAAAAATAGAAGTTTGGTTTAAATGGGATGAACTATGTTACTTGAACATGGTCTCTCTTATTACTTTTGGTGGAAATCCATGAGTACTGTTGTGTATATTCAAAACCAATACTTTTATATTCCAAGTTCAGATATTACTCCATATAACATTTTTTATGAAAAAACTTCAATTTTGAAACACTTAATAGTTTTTGGGAGTCCATGCATTATAAAGCAGAAACTTGGAAACCTTGGAAATTTTGAGAAAAGAGGTGAAGATGGAATTTTTATTGTCTATGCTTCAGAAGGAAGAGGATACATATGTTTCAACAAATATTTGGGAAGATTAGTTGAATCCATTGATATAAAATTTATTAAAAAGGCTGAGAAATACAAATAGACTCATACATATAAGAAAGATTAATGAGATGAAAGAATGTCTAATAAAGAGTCTGATAAGGATACAAACAATTATAATACTACTTAAGAAGAAGAGTTAGACTCAACTATTTCTAGTGATGAGGAATAATCTAGAAAAACTCATCCCAAGATGAGGAAGAAAGTGTAAGCTCAGAACATTATGGGTGATCAATATGAGATTGTTCAAACAACAAGAATGTCAAAAGTTTTTACACATACTTATTTGTATTCAAAAGTAGATCTGAAATATGAGAATGAATATTTTAAGCTTCCAGAGTGGGTTTAGGCTATGAATGAAGAACTTGATCAAATAAAAAAGAATGATACTTTGGAACCCATACCTAATCCAGATAAAAAAATGTTATTGGTACAAAATGAGTTTTCTATAATAAGATAAATGGATATGGTGAAGTTATAAGAAACAAAGCAAGATTTGTGTGAAAAGGTTACTCATAGGTAGAAGGCATCTATTTTGATGAAACTTTTACTCTAGTGGAAAGCTTAAAAACAATCAGAATATTTATTTCTATTACTACACAAAAAAGTTACAAATTTTTTCAAATGGATGTGAAATTGGAATTTTTGAATGGTTATCTTGGTGAGGAAGTTTACATTGAACAACCATGTGCATTTTTGGTTGGGAAGGATGAAATTTTTGTGTTCGGGTTGAAGAAATTCTTGTATGGGATAAAACAAGCTCCAAGGTCATGGTATTCCAAAATGTATACTTGCATAAAGAAGATGAGTTTTAAGAAAGTAATATTTGATAGCAATCTACATGTTAAAGAAATTTAGAATTTTCCCTCATCATAATTTTTTATGTTGATGACATTATATTTACTGGAAATGATGAAATAACTTGTGAAATATTTGTCAAATACATGAAATTTTTTTTGAGATGTCCATGATTGGTGAAATTAAATACTTTCTTGGGATAAAAATCTCACAAAAGAAGAAAAACATTTTTCTTTCCCAAGAAAATTATTTTAAGGAACTTCTTAGAAAGTCCGGCATGGAGAATTCAAAAGTTGTTTCTATACCAATTTCAGTTGGAACAAAGTTGAGTAAATATATATAAGGTAAGGAAGTTGATTAAAAATAATTTCATAAGCTCGTAGTAAATTTGTTTTATTTGACTGCCTCAATACCTGATATTATTTATGTTATTACCTTATGTGAAATATTTCATAGTTCTAAAAAATAATCACACTTATTGGCTGGAAAAATAATTCTCATATATATTTAAGGCACAAAAAAATTTAGAATCAGGTATGATGGCTCATAAAATATTGACTTTTTTGGGTATTCATATGTTGATTAGGAAGGAAATGTTGATGATAGAAGACCGCATCTAGTGAAGTTTACTTTTTGGGAAAAAATTGAGTTAGTAAGCATACAAAGAAACATAATTCAATAACTCTTATCACGGCTGAAGTTGGGCATGTTGTTTCCACTCAAGTCACTACCCAACTTATGTGGATGAAGACTCAGTTAGAATATTTACTTATTGAAGTGAAGTTACCCTTGCTCTTGGATTGTGATAATAAAAGTGAAATCAACCTTACCAAAAATCTAGTAAAACATTCTCATTCAAAACATATTGATATCAAATATTATTTCATCAAAGATTATGTAGGGAAAAATGAATTGAAGTTTGAGTATATTCCTACATCGGAACAAGTTGCTGACATTTTCACAAAACCTTTACCAAAGTAATATTTTCACAAACTGAGGTTGAACATGGGAATCCAACCTCCTTCTCATCAAGGTTTAGGTATGTGTCCCCCCCCCCCTCTCATCTTGTCTTTGGATAGTGTTGTCAAGTGGGAGAATTGTTTCATAAATCTATCCTTTTTTATGTGCTAAACCTTTAAGGAATCATGTAAAAAGGGGGAGTTACGGGTAAGCTATGAATCCATCATGTAAGTGTGAAAACTATTCTAACATTTTGTTGAAGTGGTTGTAGGAAACTTTATTTAATAGGAAAGTGAAATAAAGAGGATAATAAAATAAGTGAAGAAAATTTGAGTAAGTTTCATGATCACTACTTTTGAATAGCATGGTTTTTATATCAATAACTCTTGTTTCCTACAAAGAATTAGCTCACGTGGGATTAGAATTGTTGATAAGTAATCCATATATTAAGGTTACAAATTTTAGTGATTTATGAATATTGGTTGAAAAAAACTCTAAATGGGGAGATTGTTGGGACCAAGTTGGTTAGAGAAAGTTTTTGGAAGATGAAATAATTTTGTAATGAAGTTGTTTTTAAGTGTTGTCTTTTGTTGTCAAAAATAAAGAAATAAATTCACATTGTAAAATGATGAAAATAAGACTAAACATCATATTCAGGAAATCAAACTCAGAATTATTAAGAAATTCCATCATATTGGGAAGATTCCTTCTAGAAGAATAGATTCATCAGACTCAACTTGGGTCTAAAATGAAAGGAACATCACAATGAAAAGCTTCTTCAGAGTCTTCCTGGTTGTGATATAAAATTAGACAATGCTTTGATATTTTTTAATTCTCACAAATCATAAGTTGTCTAGGAAAATTTTTATTCTAGTATTATGAAGGAAAGGGGGAGTAATTTCAATCGTATTCAATCTTAGAAAAATGTTGGTCGAAGAATAGGAAGTTATAAAACTTCCTAATGTAAGACATATGATATTAAAGGAAATATTAAAGGTTTTTAATATCATGATAAAATCATGATTACAAGCTGAGGTTTGTAGAAGAATAACATTTTTGAAGATAAAATCTTTTGGATCTCAGTCCATTGATATGAGATTACTAGACAAAGAATTTTTTGTTGGTTGGGAAGGTTGATTGGAACTTGAAGTTATAAAGATAATGGTTTTCAGTTAGACTATCAAGCCATGCGAAAAAAATATTTGTAGAAATAATTTAAGTGCTATAATTTTATTGGTATCGTAATCTGGGAATTTATGAAGTTGAAGATACTGGAGTTGGTCCATCGGACATAGGGTTCTACCAAGAATCAGAGTCATACTGACGCCGATAATCAAATATATATTGGAGGTAGATTAGTTATTTGTGGGAATTTTTGAGACTAATGAATTATAAAGGGATAAAAGTTTGTTGGGACTAATGTAAACAATAATATTATAGAACAAAAAACAATATAGTCAACCATTTTCATTAAAATGAATTATTGATTGTTTTCATTATCAATTGGGTCAAGACCAAAGAAAGAAGAACTCTGATTTTTTTTTCAAGAGTTTTTGTACCAAGTGGTTCAAGACTATCGAACTGAAGATAACACTGATGATTTCATTAAACATAAGATCATTAATCTGGTAAAAGAAGAAAAGGATAATTTCTTAAATATATTCAAAGTATTATAAAGTGTTTTTAAGGAAGTAGTTGGAGAAGTTTTAAGAAAGGTTTTCTTATGTTTCTTATGGTGAAGAGAAACATAATGAAGTATCTTATGTATCTATCATAATGGAAAAATCAGAATGGGAAATTGGAATTGGACTAAAGTTTTTGAAGAAAGTATGAAGTAAGATTAATTCATGAATATTAAAGAAGAGTTAAGAAGAATTGAAGAATTCAAATATTGATCTGAGATATAAAGAGGATTGAAGATTCAAAAAATTTGGTTGAGCGGGAAAGATTTCCAGAATCCTACCCAAACCATTTTTGGGTCGCCTATAAATAGAGTATGTACTTTTTACTTTCCTTACACAAGTAATATCAGCAAAATTAGATAGAGAAGCTTTGAATTTCTAGGAATAATAAGTTTTTGGATTGTTCTTTCCTAAGTAAGTTTACTATATTGAAGAAGAAAGGATAATATAAAAGATCATATTCAACTGATTATCATATTTGGATGGATCATTAGACTAGGAAAATAAAATTGATATTTCTAGACTAAGGAAGAAGAATTTCATAATTGTTTCAAACAGTATTTTGTTAGAGTCATATATCTATATTGAGCAATCAAACTTGGGTATTAAACTAGGAAATTAAACTCAGTATCATTATGAAGTCCAGGAAGTTCTTACCTTCTCCTGGGTAAGAAAGTGAAGAATTTTTTTAAAAGACTACTTTTGTGAAAGTTGACCAGGAATCACAAATTGTATTACATAATTTCATGATATTTTAAGTTCATTCATTTTTGTATTGAACATAGTGCTACACAAGTGTAAGGAAATATAATATATGTTTTATTCCACACAAAAGGATTGTTTTCTAGTGGATTGTGTGGTATTTGATTGTTTCTAAACCATACCAAGGATATAGATACTCTTTTGAGTAGTGAACCTTATAAATTTTTATATTCATTTGGATGTGTGATTGTTTTATTTTCAGTAGAGAAAGAAACCTTTAATATGATATAAAGTTTGTTTCAAAAGAAAGGAAACATGAAAGAAAAAGATATCACTAATTCACCCCTCCCCCTCTTAGTGATACTTGGATCCTTCTTGAACACTAACAGTGATTCTAGTATTCTTTAAAGGTTTCTAATGTGGTACTAAAGGATCTTTTAATGGTGATTTTAATACTAAGTAAAATCCTTTTTGAACCATGATGTAGATACATTACTTTTCACCTATTTTAGAGATCATGGGGTGTTAATAAAATATAATTTATATCATGGAGCATGATTTATACAGATAAAAAGATGAGTGTATATCGTGAGGTATGTTTCTTATGTGGCAACCAAAACGTAAAAAATCTTATTTACGTATGGAGAAAAAATTCTAGTAAAAAAATTTTTAATGCACAGTGGAGAGATGATGGTGATAAAACCTTCAATGAACATAAAAATGAAAAAGTGTGAGAAATACAGAAAAACAATGAATAGATTCTGAAGTCGAGGTTTTTTTGCACTGATCTATATATGATGAAACTCACACCTTCATAATAATGAGTTTTGAGTTTGATAATATTTGTGAAGCACTATCAAGACTTCATCGTAAGTAGTACTTCCTTGAATATTATGGAGGCTCATAGAAGGATATCTATATTCTTAACAAAGAAACCAAGTTTCTCTAGTGATTTTATTTTGTTTTGTAATCATATTTTATACTACAGTTTGAAGATACATTGTTGGGTATGACTCCTGATATGTGTGGTGGGATGCCCCACATATTCTTGTAAGAGGATTTCACTTGGGTTTATATTTAAAATAATCTATGGTTTGTGGGAATAATCAATCATGGTAAGGAGTAAGATTCCACATTGGATAAAAAACTTGTAAAAATGTTGTGTTCCAATGCTATTTTCCATCACTAAATTCATGAAACATTGAGTAACGATAAGAGTGTATTAGATTCTAACAGATCAAAAAATGTTAATTTAAAAAGGAATAAAAATTAACTAAAGAGAACCACTGATTCACCCCACCCCATCAGTAGTGCATCACCTCCCTAGACACTTCATTGTGTATTTTTGTGGTGAAGTTGAAAGCTATCTAAGAGGAGAAGATATTGGAAGATGACAAAGGATATTTGGAACATACACTTCACAACAGGGAAGAAATTATTTTTATGTTTACTATTTTAATTTTCTAACTCTGGATATAAAGAATTTGTTTATAGTGATAGAAGGGGAATATATTCATATAGAAGACAATTTTAAAAATCCACTTCATCAAATAATAAATCCAATACATTCCTCATTCCAAGTAGTAGTAATAATACATTATTATTGTTATTATTATTATTATTATATCATGTCAGATGCCAAATTGTGGGTAAAAATATGTCGGTAGGCAAGGGAGACATGGGGTTACCAGCGCTAGTGGATAGTGGATGGCAAACATTGAATAGTCGACTGAGTGAGCGGTGTAGGAGGGTTGATTCTATAGACCATGTGGGAAAGAAAAATTAAATAAAGAAAAAAGTATGGGTGTTTTAAATCTCTCCCATAGGCTGATCAGGGAATTAAAATAGCCTAGGGTCATTTGGGCCTATAAGACATCCATGTATTTAAGGATTTTGTGCCTTTTTTCCTAGAGGTCATGTAATGTGTTCCCTCTTAACCCAATTAAAGATATTTTTCTTTCTTTAATAAACTGGGGTTTGGCCCCATATTTTTTTTATTTCATTTCCATTATAAGGACATAAACTTTGAATGTTTTCCTTACTTGTCATTTACCTAACCTTGAATAATAAATAAATATTATCCATTTAATAAATAAATAAATATTATATTCATGGTCTTTCATATAAATATTTATTTAATATTTGAGTAAATAAATAAGTATTTATTTAATAAATAAATATTATTCATTACCTTGAAAATAATAGAAAAGATAAATAAATATTCCATTATATGGTCTTATGAATAAATATTTATTTAATATTCAACTCATATTAATATTGTGGTTGAATATTATAAATTAATAAACCCTGAATGAATATTACTCCTCGTACTTGAGAATAACATTTATTCTAGTTGTTATATTTAAATATAATTTAACTGAGGTCAATAGATACACTAAGTTTTTGTCCATTTATTCCACTTCCTTAACGGTATTAGTTGGGATTGCCTAAAGTTCAAGATCATTTTCTAGAAACACATCAATAAACACATAGAATAAGTAGTTAATGGAACTCATGGAGGAAGAAGTTAATGTCATGAGGACAATAACCACATAAGAATTCTCATTGTGTAATATAATCCCTTTGTCTCAATATCTCATCAAGTAAGTTGCATACTTATGTCATCAACCTGTATTTTTTATATGTATTTATTTGAATTTCTGAAATGAAATCTTCAGTTATCATGGACATGGATTTTAGTTTTCCAGTTATATTTCAATCAAAGGGATAAGATATCATCTTATGGTCTTGGAAGGGACAAATCCTTTAATGATTTATTCATTAATGCAATATCACTCGTGATACACCCAACATGTCGTACTTTATTGCGGGCATAGGTCATCACGTTTTTGGGAAATACATCAAAGTGCACAACCCATGATATGAATTCATAATAATATCAAGTCTAATGACCAATATACTCATTTGCAGATAATACTATTCAATGATATGAAAACATATAGAATTATTATAGGTGGTTGTGTTCTAATAATCTTTTATCTTGGAGATTATCAAGTTTAAATTTCATGAGATGAATTCACATATGCTTGTGAGTATCAAGAATCGAATAGACAAACATAATTGTGTCTCATCATAGAATGTTATCCTGATTATAGAACATAAACTTAAGAATGTTGTCATAGCACTTTAAGGATATCATCATAGCAGTGAACTATTATATCATTTTAATGTGAGAGATACTCTAAAACATTATCTCATTAATGTGACATACAAGAATATACATCATATGATAATATATTTATTGATATTAAATATCTAAAATATATCAGTAATTGAAATTACATGGTAGTTGGTTCTAGGGGAGTAACTCCAATAGACTCCCACTTACACTAGAGCCAATGGATAACCGACTAGTTAGTTTTCACATATTAAACATGATACTACTGAGTATGATTATAATAGATGGGCCTACTATGTTTTTATGTATACAAGGTTGGTCTTTCCACATGTCTTGGTAGCAAATATGCTTACTGTGACCTCACTGCCTTGAGAAAATCCCTCAAGTAGTGATATCCCCAAGTATCCATATCTTGTTCCCTTGTCATAAACCTTGCTTATTGGATAACAACATTGTTAAATCCTATTATAATAACGATAATACTCTTTTTATTTTGGTATAACCCAAAATTGAAAAAATAATTACTAAACCATTTCTTAAATTGCATTAGAAGCCACAACATACTTAGTTATTATAGATATGGAAATCGATGGTTGTAATAAGTTTTTATTACATATTAACTTTACCTCATTGTAATAATTGATGAAATACGTATAAAGAAATACTAGTGTTATATCCTTCAATCACTCATATTATCATTTATCTATTAACTAGGAAATTATATATTTTTACTTTCTCAAGTGTTGTTAGATATTTTTAATTGTAATTCATTATAGTTCTCATAGTTTCATTTGATATTTACCTATTATGCACCATGAATAAGTAATATCAAACTTTAGCATATATCACGGTATATGAGATAGATTCTCAATACTTAATAATATGCAATCACATTCATAATAATAATATCCTCTTCTTCCCATGAATTTTATCATAGAGATATTTCATACTATACGACTTAAGAAACAATCTAGTCTTTGATTGTTTAATTCTATATTTTAATACATGTTCAGCATATATACAATAACTAAATTTAACAAGACATAGATATATATCTACATATATAATTCTCTAGAAGTTTGGTTGATATTTTACATCACCCTTAGATAAATAAATTCCTTAATATTAAGAAAATTTAAAGACTAAATATTTGTTTTTCTATATATTGTTCATATATATATCTTGGAAAATAATAGCGCTCCCACTAACCTCTTGTAGAAATGTTAAACACCTTTGTTCAAATGATTATTTTATGATCACTATGTTTTATCCTATTCATAAATGGATATTTTTAATTTCCATTTTCAATTTTCATATATTATTGGAATTCATTTATGTCACCAAACATTATGTTTGTGTTATATAGAAATGTTTTATAGGTTCTCTATTAACTAAACTAGCCTTGACATCCAACTACCCAATATAATGATCATAGAATGTTGTTATGGAAAGTATAATTCCAATGGATTTTATCATAAATATTAGTATAAATTTTTCTACATAGACTATTTATATACATTGATTAAACCTTTTCAATAATAAATAGTGTTCTATTATTATCATTTTTTACCATCTATGTACAGTTTCTCTTGAATATCCACCAACAATTTCATGTCCAAAAACATCCAAAATACAAAGCCACTGAATTTTGGTACATATAATCCATTACTAAATCCGTACATACTTGTAAATATTATCATTTTTTCATTTATTTCTTTGTTGTAGGAATTATTATTCTTATTGAATAATATATTACCATCCTTAGTTAATATAAATTCATCTCTTTAGCTATAACTTCCTATATAGTATGTGCTTCTTGAATAAATCTTCTCACTGAGCTAAGTGGAGTCTGTGTTTCTATTCCAACTCTTTTTCATTAAGAGCCTAAAATTCATTAAAATCTATCCAACTATCATTATCTAAAAAGAAATGTTTCTTTATTTATATAAATATAGTTGTTATTGACTAACATCTTTCAACATTAGGGATGTTAATATCTTGAGTAGCTATAGGATAATTAAAAAATGAAATTTGTGTTTCATTAATGTTTGTTTATAGCTAAATATAGATTTTAATAAATTGTTCTCATAATACACTTGAAGTTTTACCAAATATATTCCTTGTTATATTTCTACTAATATTGTAATGACCCAAGATTTTGGATCCTTTAAATTAATATTATCTTTGATAGCTTGTGTCACATGCAACAATGAACCAATGCAACACCTGACTAAAATGAACTGTGACATATTAAAATTATATGAATAATATAATAATTAGTAAATTAAAAGTTAATAATAAATTAAAATGATTTCATATTATTATTTTTATTTGATTAATATTTTAAAAAGGATGTCTTTTTAAGAACCATTTTAAAAAGGTATTGTATTTTAGCTTAATTAATTAAATTAATTATGGTTAAAAAGTTTATTATAATATGTAATATGTATATTTATAAAATAATATGTCAAAATCCAATTATTTATAAAATTATATGAAATAATATAGAAAAAACTTGAAGTTTAAAAAGTTAATTTTTTAAATAAAATAAGTTTTTATTTATATGTTTTATTTTCATTTAAAAGATAAATTTATAAATTTTAGAATTTTAATTTGAAAAAAAATGAATATATTTTTGTATTAAAAATTACTATATTATATTAGGATGGATTATTTATATTTTTATAAAATAATTTATTTTTAGGTGAATGGTAAAAAATACTAATTTTGCTAATATTGTCACTTGTATGACATTATCATAATAATATAATAACATAAAAATAAATGAAACCTTTTAAAATAAAAATATATATGTATAAATTAAAATAAATCAATTCAAAAAACTATATTAAATTTATAAAATTCATGTTTAACATTTTTGAAACTTGAGTAATATTTTACTATAAAAAACTATTTTTATTCACTTATATTAAAAAAAGTTTGCATCACTTTTAGAAACTAAATATAAAAAAGGATCTCATATATATCAACATGTTTATATAATGTAATAATCTCAATTTAATTTTAGTCATAAAATTATGATTACTAAGATTAAAGTTAATGAACATGATAACGGTGAAAGGGTTATTTTCAAAGAATTGTTTTATTAATGTTGGGTAATTTTTATACAATAAATTAAAATGATATATTTTATATAATGAATATGATATGATTTTTTCACATGTATACAAATATTTTATCACTTGTTTAGTTGGTAATTAATATAATATAATATTAAGAACACTTAATGGTGAAACCAATATTTTTCTACAAAATGATTTTTCTATATATAAAATATTTTAATTTAAAAGTTAATTTTATATTATTTATAAATTAATTTAGAATATATGCATCTTAATTTAGGTTTATAATATAAAAAAAATTATAAGTTTGTCATTATATTTTTTATAAAATATAAACCATTAGGGTAAAAACTAGTTACCAAGGTAAAAAACAAAATGGTAAAATGTAAAAATCAAGTTGTAAAAGGATCAAAACGTTTTTAATACATGTAATAAAATGGGTGGAAGAGGAACGCCCGACATTATATAACCCCACACTCCTTTATGTATTAGTTTTGGAACCAATGAACTATAATTCCCTATTTTCATACGGCTGTGAAAATTCCTGAGGGAATTTAATTTTTTGAGTTTATTGGATGGTTCATTTTGATAATTAATATTTGGAATTGAATTAAAAAGATTTCAACATCTAAAATTATTATTTTTAGATGATTAATGGAGATCGGGAATTATATTGGGCTCTTAGGAGATCCCTGTGAGTGTCTAGGGTTTTTGCTGATGTGTAGACCGTACCAAACCATCGGCTAGTTAATGGCTACTGTCACCACTAGATAGCCAGTGGCACTGTACCAACTAGTCAGTGGTTCAACTAGAGCCACCTATATGTTGTAGGTGGCTACCAACTAGTTTATGGGTATGTACCATCTACTTAGTGGCCTTTATAAGGGGGAAATCTACCTTTATTCCCCTATAATTTTTAGAGGGGTCATCCTCTCTCCCTCTCTTCTTCGTACACACTAGGGTCGGACACCCTCATACCCTCCCCCTTCATCCACCACTTGTTTTGGGAGGGTATTTTGAGTTGTTTTAGGGTGATTCTAGGTAATTCTTTACCTTCAGTGATCTCTACTTACCTCTTTATTTTTTCTTCATTAATTTTGAGTTTTCCTCCTAAGGTTTTGATTCTGATTTCACCAGAATGTAATCATATGCTATTAATAAGGATTAAACTCTTCCTAGGAATAGGATGACCTGAGACACCATATATATGCATTCTATTCACTATTTCATGAGGTATATCACCATAGTGATTTTTCTGAACATTTTTTCTTAAAATTGAATTAATTTGAGCATTGAATTAATTTTGTGTGATAAGGATTTCATCTAGGATGATGTTGGGGGTCTGTAATGGACCTCCCATGGGTTTTTGGTCATATTTCTGATATGAAGAGGATTTCCAGTGAGTTATAAGCATTATTCCTAGTTTAATTTTTTTTATTAATTAATTATAAATGATAAAATTAATTGTTAAGGGTTCCTTGGCTAGAATTAAGAGAATAGGTCATTGATACGAGCTCAGTTGGTCCAAGACAAGGATGGATGAGCTTGGGAAATGGTCACCTAACTTTGGAAAGTAAGGGTAAATATTCATATGAGGTAGGTGGTTATGGGACTTACCTTTTGACTTTTTTACTATTTTTTAGATGCATATGGTTGTGTGGGATCTCTACTAAAGAAATTTCCCCTTTGAATCATTAACTTTCATGATTAAATTAAATTAATATATTTAATACAATTTTAATGCCCTGAGTGATCGAATAAGGTATATGGATATATTGACCTTTTTGCATTGGATTGGTCACCTCAAACACCGAGATTTGAGGTCGTTGCCTAAATAGTTTTTACTTGAAACTTGTACCCCCCCCCCCCTCCATGAGGGGTGTTTCTTAGATAAAATTAAATACTCATGTCATAGTCACCCTTTAATATGATCCCTTGGACACCTCCATGAGGAGGTATGGGATGACGTGAGATTAATATCTTGAGCAGGCTATATGAGGACCCTTATGACACCTTAGATATGTTGGGATCATTGAACAAAACATGGGTGAATGATCCTTACCTTTTGGTATATATTTGGTCTAAGATGATGGAAAATATACATAAGGACATGGGTTGGGTGAGTAGACCAACCTAGTGATGTTTTGAATTTTTAAAATGGGATTCAATCCATCTCTTGGGAGTAATACCTTTTCTGGACCCTAAGTCCACGTATCTTTATGAAACTTGTAAGTATTGTGATTCCCTCCATGATAGGGTGATTAATTGAGATTTGACTAAGACTAGTGACCCCAAGTGGAGTGCACCTACTATTTTAATGTGATCTAGGGGGCTATAGTGAGTACCTCAATGAATAAATGAACCCACAAGAGTGCACCCTAAGACCTTTACAGCTGGTAGTGGGTCTCTCCTTAGAAATTTCACTAAACTAGTAAGCTCTAGGGGATGTAGATAGTGGTAATGAGTTTATGAATTCAACTAACCCTTATTATTTCTTTCATTTATGTTGGGTTTTTTTATACACCCTTGGGGATATTTTTCTATGAAATCAAAAACACCCTTGTTGCAGTATTGTTTACTGGATGAGAAAAATCTCATAGGGGTGATCTATCATACATGGTATAGAAAACTCATATAAGGGAGTTCCGTGTTACTACTGGTTGAGAAAAATCCCATAGGGGAGGTTTGTGTTACTTACAGGCTTATTCCCTAGCTGATAAAACTCTCATATGGGATATCAATGTTACTTATGGGCTTATTCCTCAGATGAGAAAAATCATGTATGGGAGGTTTTTGATACTTATCTATATACCAGTGAGACCTAGTTCCGTTATATTGGAAGGCATGGTCATCACGACATGATCAGTGACACCTCTACACTAGTTAAATTTGGTATGTTCAATGGGTTTCACATATCTAAAGATCGATAGTAATTGGTACTTAGTGAAAGGGTTGGCATGGTCTACATGACATGCTCAAATATATTTAAACACTGGGTGAACCGGTTATTATTGATTGTTTATTTAGTTTATTATTTAGTAGTTATTTATTTATTCTGAGCATGTCACATTCACATATCACTACATTTTAAATATGTACAAGATTTCATTGGTGGTTATCTATTGAGTTTTGTACACACATACTGCTTAGGCTACCATTACATGTGGGTACTCAAGTAGACCCTCACTTGGTTGTAGGAATAGGTTGGACTGAGGACTTATTTTGATTGAGTAGGACAACTCATAATTTATATAAATCATAGGATGAGGTGAGTCTTAGATTTGGGATTCGGGCCTCATATGTATTTTATTTTCTCTATTTATCTTGTATATGTAATCATCCTAGTATGTAATCAAGTCTTCATGCCTATATGACCATTCGAGTTGTATGTTTTGTTTTATTTTGTTATATCATGTATTATTTTTATTTATTATATTTTAGTATTTATTTTATATTGGGTATGATACTTGGTTACTTCCTTGTGATTGCGCACTCTGATATTGGGGTTATAACTGCCCCATGATACCTCCTCAGACCCCTATTGGTAACCGATAGCCTCGACATTCAGGGAGGCTCCCCTAAGGTCACATAAAGGTCCGGAATGGTTACTATTCAAAGTGAGTTATGTTGATTCATTACATGACTCTTTAATAGTGTAATTCCATTATTGAAAAGTAATGGGTGTTCACAAAATCACCCTTTTCTTCAATTATAAAATGGGATAAATTCCACCCTCTCAAATTTATACATACCCTTAAAATTTTCATTATACCCCTACCCAATTTTACTCTCCTATAAGACCCTTATATGACTTAAATCCCCTTATCACCATAATTTATTCTAATCCCTTCATTTCCAAGGTGAATTTCAAGAGAAAGTTTAAAGTCCCAAAGTGAGTATTACTTAATCCTTATTATTTTCTTATTAAACGTTATATTCTGAATCTATAATAAACAAAGTAATAGAAATCCATCAATATAATTATTATACTAAAGAGTTATTATATTAATGGAACAAACCTTATTTATTCCTTCCCATACACTTAAAAAACAAAAGAACATTGATCATGCATTTGTGTGGACTACAGCCGCCATAAAGCGATATGCTTTATTTTTCATCACCAACTAACATGTATGACATTAAAATTTTATTTAAGTTATATTCATGATGTTTATTACGCTATTAATATTATATAAATAAAATATTTTACATTCTATAAGTGATATTAATAATAAACAGTCATAGTAAACTTAACCACCTAAAATAAACATATCAGAGTACCTTTCCTAATATGAGTTTATTTTATTAACACCTATATGTATAAACTTTATTATAATAAAATAATATATTACATATACGAAAATAATTATGAATAATATAAATTTTTTCTATAGCACCTTTAAACATGGCCAACATACCAAAAGAGTTATGTAGAAATTGAACAAACTACCTCAAAATACTAACATAAGGAAAAACTGTAAAATAAATAAATGGGATATGATAATAAAAGGTCCTTGGAAAATAAAATATATATGAATAATATTCCTATGAAGGTATATAATAAACTTAAATTTATTATTTAGGAAATTGGGTGAATGCGCAGAGTGAATTGGGAACATGGTAAGGGTTTCTTATCTCATCTTTCACTCCTTGAAACATGTTTATTATAAACCATGCATTATTTGGAATGGTTTGGATACTTAAATTTAATATTTTTTTATCATTATTATATTATATTTCATGATATTCAATGTTCTATTACAATTTCTTTCTCTCATGGTATTTTTATGCAAAAATTCCAAAATCTGTAAGGGTTTGTGCTAACTCAATTTTCTTCTATTGAGTTACAAACTTTCTTATTGAACTCTATTATTCTAAGTTTGATTTATTCTGAATAATTAAATATTTATATTTTATTTATTCCTTATTTTCTATGTTTCAACAATTATTCCTTATAACCTAATTATCAAATGATTCTTACCTCAAAGATTATGTTACTTAAAAGGTTTTCTTGTTCTCAATTCTTGTTTCTTGGGACATACTTATTATCATGCACAAATGTACTATATATAGTTTATATACAGCCTATTTATTATATTATATCATTAATTATATTCATTTTATGGTATTTGAAGTTTAGTTTCAATCTCTTTCTCCTTTAATGGTTTTGATTTAAATATTACTCAAGTCGTAAGGTTTATTTTCCCAACCTCATTTTAAAATAAAGATCTCTCAAATGTGATAACTCATTTGGGGAATTTTTATAGTATTTCATTCTAATATCATAATAATATTTATTTCTATCTGGTTATTGTAACACCATGAAAATCTAAAAAATGAACATTATATTCAATAACATGTATGACACGCAACACCAAGCGCATAAGGGGATATAATATTCAGAGAATTTATAATATATTTACTATTTTAAATAAATTAAATATATTTATATCTTTAAATTCATGTGACACTGATTTAGCATACATCATACATAACAACGAGTTTCTTCGATGTCTTACGTTACAAGTAAGACTCAGTTTTACCGAACAATATATTATTAAAATATTACTATATAATATAATAAGATATAACCAAGACGTTAAATTAGAGGTTATGAATAGGATTAAATAAATTATTAAAATATGTGGTTTACACCAATATAAAATGAATTTATTGGTTATAATATAATTAGAAATGGATATAAGAACCAGTTGAATATAAAGAGAATATTTTTATAGAATACTATTTTTATGCTCACAAAGTTGTTTTACCCTAATAAATTAAATTAATTAAAATTAGTAAGTGATATTAATGTAATATATTTATTATATATTCAATATAATATTTTTTTTATTCATCCAATATATTCTATAGACATAAGTTAAGAACAAACTCGATTTTATGCATAAAATACTATATTTTTATTAAGGCATTTTAACCACCTCTTAATAGCGAACCTATTTTAAATCCAATTTTTGGAAATTTTATAGATTATATATGTAAAAATAATATTTATCTTTGAAATGAAAACATAAAAATTAGTTTTGGGTAAATTTTTCATATTTTTATGTGAAGTTTCATTTTTTAATGAATAGTGAAAAATACTGAATTTTAGTTCAAAACTGTTTTTCATCTAATTTATTTATAGGCTTAAATCATATTTTTAATTGGTTTTAAAGTTTAATTAGATAATATTTATATCAATTAATCCAATTTAGGTCATTTTAAACAATTTAACTTTGAAATTGACTATAAAAACATAGAAAACTTTCGAATGTTTTTACTTTAAAAACACGTATTGTCATCCCATCTGCGGGATTAAATTTAAATTAATTTCTGCAACATATGTGATTGGAATTTAGAAAAATTGATTACATATTTTTAATCAGAATAATTTATAATGTCTGATAAGTTCAAATTAGTTTTTTACCAAAAATATTAGTGAAAGTAATTACAATTAATTACAATGATTAAGGTGAAATTAAGTTTAACATTGGATTAAACCTTAAACTTAAGGGACAAAATGGCCTATATACTTGGTCCAAAATCCATTTTACGGCCATATTTAGACCATATCATTCCTTTTATAAAATATTTACCATTATTGGATCCACTATCAATGGGATAAATGTGGGTGGAATTCCCTTTTCCAAAATTTACAAGAGTGTCACTCCTCTACTATAAAAAGGCCTCCTCTCCTCCCACTTCCTCACACATCTCAAGAAACATTGGATTGACCAAGATCTATGTAAATAGATCATAAAAATCCCTCACATAAACTAGTAATACTCACCTTGGTTATAAATCCATCCAAGTAATCCCTTTGGTTTAAACCAAAAGGAGTTACCCGATTAAGAGGTAACAACTTTTCTTAAGCTCTTTAGTTTTATTTCAATTCTCCACCCCCTAAAATATTCTTATTAAATGATTATATAAAAAAATAATCATTATCAATATAATATGATTTTTTTTATTCTAATTATTATACCTAAAATCACACACACTTCCTTATAAGGGGTAACAAACATACTGTTTATGTGAACGGCGAACTACTGCCTCACGAAACAATGATTGTTTGTTCTTCCTTTACCGCCTCTCATGGTGGTCATTATAATGGAAAATATATTTATATATGATATATATGATAATTAGTATTTATTTATTCTTATTTAATTATTTTATAACATGTAACCTTATACTCTCCATTTTGTTTAAATATGATAATGTCGTTTGTGGAAGTGTGGACTACTGTCTCCTAAAAACGATGTGATTTGTTTACCTGATACATGGAATGTATAAAGTATGGTTTTAATTAAATATATTTGACATAAAAAAACATATATATGATATTAATGACATAATTACCTTTCTATAAATATAATATACATATATATATATCATTTTCCTTATTACCCTTTCACACACTAAAAAGTGATAACATTGGTCGTGGACGTGTGGACTACTGCCTCCTCAACACGATATGATTCATTTTTCATCAAAATAATTATATATATAAGTATATATAATCATATAAAATTTTATCTATGATATAACGATCATTATGGAAGGATATAGTGTTACTCACATTCTTTCCATAATGATCATTGAAAAATGGGAACATTACTCATGCATACGTACGGCCTACTGTCTCCATGATTATAACGTTGGTTCATTTTTCATAAACATATTTAATAATATCCTTTAAAAGTATAATTTATGTTTAAATATAATAATTATTTCATGATTATTATTCTAAATATGTTATATAATGACCCCTTTGACCATATTTGACCTACAAAAGTTGTTTTTGACACCTAAACTGAATTTGGTCAAAACATCAGATGTAAAAATAATTATTTAAGTAGTTTTATATGACATGGTAATAAGTGAAATAAAAGTTATGATAAAAATTAAAACGTCTCTCAATAAAGTAAATAATTAACATAAGTTTTTTATTCATGAATATAAATACACATGAGACAAATTGGATGCAAGGTAAGGGATTTTCATATCACTTTCCAAATCTGTGAGATAAATGTCATATTCACCACTTACTTATTTTTTGTGGTGCACATACTTACCCTTTAATATATTATATCATTAATAATTTTACCTTCATGGTATTTAAAACTTTCATTTAATGATATTCCTTTATGAGGCTTATGATTCAAATATTTCAAAGTGGTATGGGATACTTTGGAATGTTTAATGATTATTTTCCTCAAAAATAATTTTAATGATATTTCAATGGTATTTCAATTTGGGAAATTATATGACCATTGTTCTATAAACCCTTTAATTTTACTCTCATATGGTTATTCATGACCTATTTTAGTACCATTTTTCCACTCTTTGGTACTTAAAATGTTTTAGAAAATATTTTTAAGAAAACCCAACTTCATTTCTCTCTTTAGTCGAAGAACCTGTTTTCTTCAAAAAAAACCACGTTTTATTCAAATATTTTAAAAAAAATTAACCTTTTTAAAGTGATTTATAAAATACCTTTTTAACCTTTTTGTCTTTTACCAATGTTTTCAAAGGAATATTCTTGTCGCTTTTCGAACAAGCAATTTTTGAACTTTTACCATGCAAAAGGAATATTCTTTTACCACATACAGCATGTACAGATTTACCTACCTTTATTTATTTGAATCTTAATTTGCATGTTTAAAATGTTACTTCTAAAATAAAATGTTTTCAAAATTTATTTTCAAAGAAAAGGTTTTTCAAAAAAAAAATTCAAAACAAAAAGATATTTTCCTCAAGAATGTTTTTAAAATATATTTTTATAGTATTTCTCTCATCAATGACAAAAACCCTTTATTTTTACTCTACTTGGGATATGTTATATTGATACCATCCTTAATATTCATATAATGGTTAATTATTTTTTTGTGTAAGGACAGTATTCACATTCAATTACTTGATTCCTTTTAGTCCCCTTGAAATATTCAATTTCTTATGATCATTTGACATTGAATTTCACCTAAATATCCATATCATTTTTCATGTATATGATTATAGCCTGAACCATATACCATTTTCTATACAGTGTTAAATTTGATAGTTATTTTATTATTTGGTGAAATATTGATAAATCTATATCCTTTATTCAATACGGATATTTGATATGGCATATTGTCTATTCTATATGAGTAGTTTTTTGGAAAGGTAACACACAGGTTGGGGACCGGTTAATAAAATCCCATCGATGCATCGGTACTCTCATGGGATGAAATTAGGTTGAAAAAAACCCTTCATGTTTGTAACCAGTATGTTATAAACTATCTTGTGAAAGTTCTTGATAGTAGAGATAAGGTTGGCCAAACCAAATCAGTTTTTACCCAGTATGTTATAAAACATCTTGCTAAAGATATTGATGGTACTGGTTCCATATACCTAGGAAAAATGGTGTCTAATAGTTAAGGATATCCCTCATTTAGATTCATTAATTATTTATCTATGATATTTTGTGTCGAAATATCTACGTATGCATTTCATTTTCATTTCATTGATTAAATGGCATGTGTTTCATCTTTTTACCATGCCATATTTATTTTTCCTTATCTAGTTATTTGAATGGAATGTGTTTCCATTAACCTTGCCACATAGTTTATTTACTTCCTTTTTATCCTATTGATTAGTTGTCATGTGTTTTCATTTATTTACCTTTCCATGTTGATTTTTTCCTATTGATTCATTTTTGCTTCCGCTATACTTTACCCTTACTGAGAATTTTATCTCACCCTTACTATGTTTATTTTCCCTAGGAATACAAGAAGAATAATATGAGATATATAAAATGATATACTATATGTAATAAAGTTATCCTTGAATTTATTTAGGAAAAAATTATGTTATAATTAGTGTATTAATTTGTAATACAAGACACATGTATGTATTTGGTTTACCGGGACTACTAAACTCACGGTTCTTTGGGATTTGATTCCTTGTAATCATACCAATGTAATGGTAGTAGACACCAGCTTTGGGATTGCTGGGGTCAGGTCACTACGGTTGGTATCAAAAGAAGTTTAGTAGAAAACATGGGAACTAGATTTAGGAAAACTTAGATTAGATCACATAGCTCTAAGGTAAAATTTGAGGATAAGTATATAAGAACATCCTAAATTTTCAGTTAGATAGAGATTATTTAATATTTTTAGAAATATATCCTTATCTGGATACTACAAGTAGACATGGTTCTAGAATAGATGTACCTAGGAGTAAAAACCCAACAAGGTGTGTCAGGCCTGACTTGGTGTAACCTAGTACACGATAATGGGCCTTACTACACACTTGGTTTGACAATCTCAAAGGATATGCTTAGGATAATTCACATTTTATTTAAAACCCATTATGAAGGATTTGAATAGATAATGAAAATGAGTAACCTAGGATAAACCATAGAAAAAATAAGGACATATGTTTATATAAAACAAATGAAGTATTTATGTATTGAGGTTTTATTGAAAACATTTGTTAAAAGGCTATTTAGGGATTAACCTTATTTAAAGGATCTCCATAATATTTATTTTAGAAATTATATTAATATGGTTTTAGAAAAGGACAACATGTATATCAAGTGACAAACCATCAAGTCCAAAAAGGCCATAGGTCTTGATCCCATGAATGAAGGACGATAAGGGTTTCATTCCAACCACTAACCTATGCAATGTCCTCATTAAAATGTCATTATTTTTAGTTAAAAAATTTGATGAATAAATATTAATGATGAAATAGTAGTGTAACTTTTTAAGTTTAGAGATTAATTTGTTAACCATATTGAATTTGGAGAGTATTTAAAGATAGATAGTTATATTTTTTACTATTTTATGGGCCTTATGATCTGTTAAAAGTTTATTTCAGTGATTTAGGAATAAAAGTTAATTTTTTGATGTCCATTTCATGAGGAAAGGTATGAATTAGAATTTGGTAAAATAAAAACCAAAGGATAAAACTATTTTTATAAAAATATATCAAGTAAGTATATTTCCTTATACACTTAGGTATTAAAATAATTTCTCAACATTAGAAAAATGATCATAAAAAAATGTTGTCCTGATTCCATAATTTTGGTTGAACCAATGATCTTCTAAATCAATGAAAATTTATGGATTTTAAGCCCTCAACTTTCTATTGATCATTCACTTGTTTGTGATTAATGAACTCAATCGCTTCCTATAAATATTTATGATTTTACTCCAAGTATGTATCTCTACTTTCCACTAATATTCTTCTAATTAGAGACCTAGTTACATGTTATTCCATGTGACCTTTGTAATTCTCATTATCTCTTTTCTAGAGAATGTTTTATGAACCCTTATCATGATGTGGGATTTTAAAATAGAAAATATCAAACAATTTATGAACATTATCAAGTTTAAATTATACTGATGAAATTTAATTAAGGTGGGGAGAATGTAATGCCCCAAAAATCTAAAGTAGGAACATTGTATTCAATAGCGTGTATGACACAAAACACCAAGTGTGTAAGGGAATATAATGTCCTAAGACATTATAATATATTTACTATTTTAAATAAATTTAGTGTATTTTATAGCTTTCAATGCACATGACACTAAGTTAGTATACTTCGTACTCAATAAAGAGTTTCTTCGATGGATTGCGTTACTCGCAAGACTGGTTTTTACTGAACAAATATATATTATTAAAATATTATTATTTAATATAATAAGATATAACCTAGCCGTTAAATTAGCAGTTATGAATAGGATTAAATAAATTATGAAAATATTTTTTTTTCACCAATATAAAATGAATTTAGTGGTTACAAATTAATTATAAATGGATATAATAACCACTTGAATATAAAGGGAATATTTTTATAGAAAAATATTTTTATGCTGACAAAACTGTTTTACCCTAATAAATTAAATTAATTAAAATTAGTGATTATTATTAATGTAATATATTTATTATATATTCAATATAATATTTTTTATATTAATCCAATATATTCTATAGACATAAGATAATAATAAACCCAATTTTATGCATAAAATACTATATTTTTATCAAGGCATTTTTACCGCCTTTTAATAGAGAATCTATTTTAAATCCAATTTTTGGAACTTTTATAGATTATATATGTAAAAAATAAAATTCATATTTGAAATATAAACATAAAAATTAGGTTAGGGTAATTTTTTGGTATTTTTCTATGAAGTTTCATTTTTTTTAATGAATAGTGAAAATACTGAATTTTTGTTCAAAACTGCTTTTTCATCTAATTTATTTATAAGGTTAAATAATATTCAAAATTAGTTTTAAAGTTTAATTAGAAAATATTTTTATAAATTAATCCAATTTAGGTCATTATAATCAATTTCACTTTGAAATTGACTATAAAAACATAGCAAAATTTCGAATGTTTTTACTTTAAAAAACTTGTTTTGTCATCCCGTCTACAGGATTAAATTTAAATTAATTTATACCAATTTTGTTATTGGAATTTGAAAAAATGTATTACATATTTATCATAATCATAATTTATAATTTATAATAAGGTTAAACTAGTTTTTGAACAAAAAATATTCAAGAAATTAATTAAAATTAATTACAATGTATGAGGTGAAATTAAGCTTAACATGGGACTAAACCTTAAACTTAAGGGAGAAAATGACCTATACACTTGTCCAAAATCCATTTCTGGCCATATTAAGACCCTATCCTCTCTTGGATATAATTTTTACTATTATTAGATACACTTTAAATGGAAAAAAAGTTGGTGTAAATATAATATATATATATATATATCATTTTCTTTATTACCCTTTCACGCACTAAAAAGTGATAACGTCGGTCGTGGACGTGTGGACTATCATCTCCTAGACATGATGTGGTTCCTTTTTTATCACAATAATTCTATATATAATTATATATGATTATATAACATGGTATTTACGATATAATGATCATTCTAGAAAGATATAGTGTTACTTACCTTCTCTCCATAACAATCATTGAAAAATGGGAACGTTACTCATGCGTACGTACAACCTACCATCTCCATGATTGTAAGGTTGGTTCATTTTTCATAACCATATTTAATTATTGGTTTTAAAATTATAATTTATGTATAAATATAATTAATATTTCATGATTATTATTCTGAATATGTTATATAATGACCCCTTTGACCATAGTTGACCTACAAAAGTTGTTTTTGACACAGAAACCGAATTTGGTCAAAACACATGATGTAAACATAATTGTTTAATTAATTGTATACGACATGGTAATAAGTGAAATAAAAGTTATGATAAACATAAAAATGGTTCTCAATTAAGTAAATAATTAACATAAGTTTTTTATTTAGGAATATAAAGACACATGAGACGAATCAAACACAAGGTAAGGGATTTTCATCTCACTTTTTAAATGTATGAGATAAATGTCATATTAACCACTTACTTATTTTGTGTGGTGTAACTAATGACACTTTTTATATATTATATCATTAATCCCTTTACCTTTATGGTATTTAAAACTTTCATTTAATGTTATTCCTTTTATGATTCAAATGTTTTAAAGTGGTATGGAACACTTTGGAATGTTTAAAGATTATTTTTCTCAATAATAATTTTAATTATATTTAAATGGTATTTCCATTCTAGGAAATTGTATGATCATTTTTTTATAAACCCTTTAATTTTCCTCTCATATGGTTATTTATGACCACTTTTTGAACCATTTTTTCACTCTTTGGTACTCAAAATGTTTTAGAAAATGTTTTTAAGAAAAACTAACTTCATTTCACTCTTTAGTCAGAGAACCTGTTTTCTTTAAAAAACATGTTTTATTAAAATGTTTTCAAAACTATTTTATCTTTTTAAAAATGATTTAATAAATTCATTTTTACCCTTTTTTTCTTTTACCAATGTTTCCAAAGTAATCTTCTTGTCACTTTCCGAACAATGCATTTTTATAACCTTTTATTGTACAAAATGAATGTTATTTTACCACATATAGAATGTATGGATTTACCCACCATCATTTCTTTGAAGATTACTTTGCATGTTTAAAAGGTTATTTTTAAAGAAAATTTTTTCAAAAGTGATTTTCAAAGAAAAGTCTTTTTCAAAACAAAGGGATATTTTCCTCAAGGATGTTTTTAAAAGATCTTTTTATAGTATTTATATTCATCAATGAAAACAACCCTTTATTTTTAATCCTATTGGAATATATTGTATTTATACCATTATTAATCTTACTATGATAGTTTATGATTGATTTTTCCAAGGATAAAATTTGCATTCACTTCCTTGATTCTTTTTAGTCACCTTGAAATATTCAATATCCTATTATCATTTGACATTGAATTTCCCCTAAATATCCATATCATTTTTCATGGATATGATTATTTCCTGAACCATATACCATTTTCCATATAGTTCTAACTTTGATAGTTATTTTATTATTTGTGGAAATAATTATAAATTTGTATCCTTTATTCAATACGGATATTTGATAATCCATATTGTCTATTAGATGTGATTAATGTTTTGGATATGTAAGAAATAGGTTGGGGACTATTTAAGTTAATCCCTACGGGTTGGGGACTAGTTAATTAAAGTCTCTTGATGCATCGATAATCTCATTAGAATAAATTGGGTTGGAAAAACCCTCCACATTTGTAACCAGTATGTTATAAAATTACTTTTGAAAGTTCTTGAAAGTAAACATAAGGTTGGTCAAACCAAATCAGTTTATACCCAGTATGTTATAAACCATCTTTTGAAAGGTCTTTATGGTACTGGTTTCATGTACCTAGGAAACATGACATACAATAATTAACCATTTCCCTCATTTAGATTCATTTATTATTTATCCATGATATTTTGCATTGACATATCTATGGTTGCATTTTATTTTTAGTTAATTGATTAAATATTATGTGTTTCAGCTTCTTAACTTGCCATATTTATTTTTCCTTATCTAGTTATTTTAATGGAATGTGTTTTCATTTACCTTTCCTTATAGTTTATTCACTTTATTTTTATGCTTTTGATTATTTGGCATGTGTGATTAGTTATTTACCTTTCCATGTTAATTTATTCTTATTGATTCATTTTTTTCTTCCACTATACTTTACCCTTACTAACCATTTGAGATCACCATTATTATGTTTCCTTTCCCCAAGAATTCAAGAAGCATACTATGAGATATATGTAAGGATATACTATATGTAATAGATTTATCCTCCAATTTATTTAGGAAAAAATTATATTTTAATTAGTGTATTAATTTGTAATACAAGACTCATATATGTATCTAGTTTATCAATACTACTAAACTCTCAGTACTTAGGAATTTAATTCCTTGTAATCAAGCTAATTTAATGGTAGTAGACACCTACTTTGGGCTTGCTGGGGTTGGGTCACTATAATTATCCTCAATGTTCTTTTTTTCTCTTTACCTTTATTTAAAATGAATGTTTTATAATATTTTAAAGTGGAATCATTTTCAATAAAAATATTTTAAAAATATTAAAAATTGAATTTATTTTTATGATTATATTTTTATCTTTGACTTCACATTCTATGGATATCCATATGTTTATTTCAAAAATTGAAAAAATTTATTTTCAAATACCTTTAATCATGTAAAAGAAAATAAATTTAGATTTTTTATGGTTTTTTATCAACAAAAATAATAACTTTTAATATTTCTATGTGAACGTGTATTTCCACTAACCTTTTTGTTTTATATGAAACTTTCTCTCAATGTTTGCATAGTTTATAAAAAAATTATTTTTCTCCTAGTTTTATAAAATATTTCATTTAAATTTCTTTTAAAAGATCAATGATATTTCTTATTTATAAATTAATTTTTTTTCTAAAACTCCTAAAAAGTATTTTTTTTATCTAAGTTATTGTCCTTCGATATATTTAATGCTTGATTTAGTATATTTTTCAAAAGATACCATAAAATTTATTTCTATATATGGATTATGAAATTATCTTTTCTAGTGATTCATTACTACATTTTCCTTTCCTAACCATCCACCGTGAATAGGCATAACTTTTATTCCAATGAATTTCCTTTGTGAATATTGTGTTCCTTTTCTTTAATCGAAGGGTGTTCGCATGGATATCATACATCAATTGATTGAGAAAATTATTGACTAAACTATATACCCTTTTATATATACAATGTAAATATATTACACTTCATTGAATGGTATCTACCTAGAAAGTTATTTAGTATAATTGGATACCCATTTATATTCCATTAGATACCCATTTTTATTTCCATGGCTTCTTTATGATATTATTGATTTTATATAGAACACATGTGTATGGTTAATTATAGGTTGTGTCCTATATATCCCTCCAATTCATTGGTTTAAGTTTATATCTCATGGTATAGTCAGGCATGGGTATAATGATTTTGCTTACATTTTCAGGTCAAGGCATAATGAGTTTGTTCACATAGGAATGAGAATAATGAGTTTGCTCATAAGGTTTTCTTATGGTTATAGTTGTGCCATATATCAAAAAAAATCATGTTATACCACATTTATAAGTTTCCTTTATTTTTTAGGTTATGTTATATTCCATGTTTATGACTCTTTTCTAAGATATTACACATTTTTATGTTATATCATGCCTTATTACATGATTTATATTCTATGATTTATTGTTTATAACTTTCTTTTGTGTACTAATTATACCCATATTCTCATCTTATTCTCACTTGGGATCTTTTATTTTTATTGATTATGTTTACCTTTACTGAGCATCTAAGCTCACCCCGTTATTATTTTTTCATTTCCCCAGGTCATGAAAAAGTGTATAATGTATAATAAGTATATAAGGGATTCTAGTATGGATCAATTATGGATAAATGTTTATAAGGGTAGTTTGTATGATCCCTAAAGGTTTATATTAGATTTTTTGACAATATTGATGCTGAAAATAAGAATGTTGACAATAATTATGGTGAACTTGATGAGAAAGAAGAAGGTCAATATGATGCTTGGAGGATTTTTAAAAATGCACTTGATTACTTGTTGATTGGACTTATTGATAAGGCATCTTGAAGGTTGTTGTGTTGGATACATTATCCATAAAATGAAATAAAGGAAGTCTAGAGGCAATCTGGAATAGGTGATAATGGAATACAGTTGCACAAGAGTGCAACATGGCTAAAAAAATACAGCTACATTGTGGTGGTGGTTGTGGTTCAGGTTGTAAAGAAGATTGTTAGGTGATCTACAACATATCATAGAACATGGTGGGGCAGTAAATTCTCAACACATGAAACTAGAAAGGGAAAACATTGTGGTGGTCCCCATGGTGGAATTTCAAATCATTCGAGGTCAATATGAATCCAGGGTAGGCTATGGTCAAGTGTGATGGAGGGGTTCTTAAGAAAAATGGGAATCAAGTGATAGTGGTGGTGGTTGTAGTCAATGTGGATCAATAGATTGAAGATATTTAGTTCAAAAGGGACAACATGGGATGTACCAAACCTTATAGAAAGGACTAGTAGTCCAAGAGGATCCATGTGCAACATGAGTAATCCCATTATGGGTGTGGTGGTTTTTGGTGGAAGTCATGCTTGATAGGTGGTCTGCCTATTCAATACATGTAAAAAGAGATGATCATGTTGTTGTATTCAGCGTGTTGAGACTAAAACAGAAAAACAAAATCACCATTCCATGGTGGAAACCATGGTCAACATGTAAATATGTAATCCAAAACGTCCAATAACAGGAGACCATGTTGTAGTGCTCGGTGTGTTGGAGTCAAAATGGGAAAATGTTTATCACCGTATCATGGTAAATGGTGTGTTGATGGGTGACATGAAGAATTATATAGAATTCATTATGGATATGAAAGAATAGATATTTAATGATTTCATAATCACATGTCTTAGTTTTATGCCATGATTTCATCTTGAATTGAATTTGATTTGACTGATTCAACATGTGAATTAAATAATTATTTAATCCATGTTTCAAAGTAAATGAAAAATTCCAAGAAGCAGTTACAGAGGTGGAATATGGTTAAGTAATCATGGATAAGTTATTTAGGATATATGGGAATTTTTAATGGCCCATAATTATGATGACATGTGTCTAATGAATGGTATCATTACCTCCCTATTTCAAGAAGGGATATCAATTAGAAGCAGGGAGTATGGAGAGATACCTACACATACTGCATATATGAACTCAAATAAGAGAGAAGGGTTCTAGGAGAGAATTTGGAAGGAATAATAAGATATTATAAACCATTAAAGATATTTTCCAAGTATAAGAGAAAATATTTTTTGTAAAATATCAAAGAAAATAGGGGTTTCAGTTTCATTCTAGAAGAAGGAGGTGTTGTTATAAGTAGATATTCAAAGATTATGAAGGAGTAGAAAAAGGAATTCAACAACACCAATCTATATTTAGTGAAACCATGAAATCTATGCTGGTGAAGGTACCTACGTGTCCATAAACTATGCAAAGGTCTTATCTCAGTGCGGTGAGAAAAGGAGTATGGGGAAGGCAATGAGTTGGGACTGACCCTTAGGCAATAGTGATTTTATCCTAAACTTTATAAGATGGTGATCCTTTATAAGGAGTGAACTAGTTGAAACCCCTTATAAATATTAGTTCACTTTATAATTATTTTGTGCATGGAACAATGACGATGCACACACCTTAGATGTATCCCAGTAAGGGTTAACCAGGAAAATTATTGTGTACCTATTTACTTTATTCATGCACCCCAAAATAGATAAAGAAACCTAAAGTACATATGGTAAAACAAAATAAAAATTGTCCATAATGGTTTATAGGTGAATATCTATTTAATTCAAGTGATACATTAAAAGGAACAAGTTTTAAATTGGGTAACACATTGCATATCCTGATTTACCCCCCACCCCCCTCCCCCCCTCAAGGTAATATCACATTAATAACCTATTGAGAGACCAACAAGTGGTATCAGATAAAAGGATCAATTATATTTCTTGGATTTTTTATTGCTCTAAATTTATCTAAAGTGTTGTAAATAGAAATGGAATTCATAATTAAGGATAAAGTGTTTGATGGAAGGAATTTTGAAGAACGAAAAAGCGATTTTTATTTCCTTTATGTAAGATTCACTTGGAGTTCCATGAGAAGTTTTGGATGAAGGAAATATTTTGGTAAGTGGAAATAGAGTTATCTTTTAAATGGATCAAAGAAACATTGAGATCAATGCCTCAGTGAAAAATTCATTAAGGGGTGACCTTAGATAAGAAGTATTCAAGGAGGATTCGCATGTAAAGTTATCCAAATATGTGTGGATAAAATTAAAATAACTCCATGGAAAAGATGATGGAGAGTTATTCGTTTCTAAATTCAAGAAGAATAAGAATGATGATAGTCAAAATAATTCTACTACCAAGGTAAAAAGTTATGAAACTAAATTCATATCTAATTATAACATTGGTTTTGAGAAAGTTTGTGTAATTTCAAACTCTATTTCATAAATAAAAAAGAATAAGTGATGAACAAAGGAAAAAACATCAATGTTCTAATCGAGTATGTGTTTGTATAATTTCTAGAGGATATCTTAGCCTTAAAAGAGAAGGTGGAACATTGGTAAGTCATGCATGAAGTGCATTATACAATGATTAAAGATATTTCCTTAGAGAATAAAAGTAAAATATAAGAATAGGTAGACCTTAATTTTAGTATAAATATAATAGGATCAAAGATCAAAGAAAAAATCAACTTGTGTCACATCCTAGCCTGGTTCACACTCTAAACAGTAACCAGATCAGTCAATTACATGGCTTCAAGAGTGCCTCCCTGTATGCCAGAAACTTATGACTAGTAGTTAGAATATAAAGGTGGTATATTGGGGAGATTGTACCCAATGGATTAGTACTAAATACATATTAAGAAATAAATAAATTAAATATGGCAGTAGATAATAACAATTAACAATTGATATTAATAAACAGATAGCTAGACCAGTTCTAAATAACCCAACCATGCATGAACATGTTGTGTCATAATAAAAGTAGTTAACATATATCAAGTAGTACATAAAATAGGACTAGATAGAAAAATAAATAAACAAAAGACCCAACTCCTATAGGAATATTGAGTACATTCTCAGCTCCTAGATCCATGTCAAGTCCTAGTCTATAAATAGTAACAATAGGCAAGCACAATCCAAGATCATGTCCTGAAACTAAGATATCTATTTAGATACCAAATTGTGGCCCAAATAGGGTGTGATTAAAAATCATTAGGACACCACCAATGATTTCTAATTCATATCCAATCTGTGAATATAAAATTTTAAGTGTGTAGGTATATAAAAAGTAAGGTTGTAAAACAAATACAATCCATGTTGGACTCAAGATCCACATGGGATGCCTAGCCAACTCTACTTTCTTCTTCTGTATCCAGATGTCTCTAAACATTTTAACTTTAAAATATAATTACACATGGTACCCATGGTATGTAACCAAGTCATCAATGTAAAAGGATAATCAAACAGGTCATATTTAAATATGGACATCAGCCCGAGCATCTAACCAGAGGAGGTGCGGGGTGTCGTGTCCCAAAATTTCAATAAACAATGTTAAGTAGAAACATGTCCAACAATTCCAAATAATTTTATACAGAATTACATGTTCAATTATTGCAATAAATAATAGGTAACACTATTTCAAATGAATTCAATAAATAATGGGGAATTTTGTTTCCAAGGAATTTAATAAATAATGGGGAATGTTGTTTCCAAGGAATTCAATAAATAATGGGGAACATTATATCTAATTAATTAAATAATGATTAGGAATTCCATGTCTAATGAATTAGTAAATTTTTAGGAGTGTCATGTCCAAAATTTCTTAATCATTCATAATTTACTCATTATAATATTCCATATGAGCCCATCCATGGAATTTCTTATTAGGATCCTGGTATTGAACAAGGCATAACTAATAAGATGGAACATTGAATTTAATAATTAAACATATTCCATGATAAATATCCATTCCAAAATATGAATAATCATGATCATTCCATTTTTTCAATTCAATTACCATGATAGATAAGGCCATTTGAATATACATTCTGTAACACAATTCAATTTATCAACTTAGGTGGCTCTATCATAATAGTAAATCATAAAGTAAATGTTCAAGGATCATGGGGGTTCATCCAAACCACATAACAATTAATTTTATTCTCTCTATCATTTAACGTACTAGTGAAAAAGAGTCAACAATTACTTTTACTAATTTGGATATTTCTCAAGTGTAATCTACTTTCTATTTAACTAATTCAATTCATCACTTATGTTAAACGATTTTTAAGTAATAATAAAGGCCAAGTGTTATCCAATTGCCACTATATCATTTATCAAGGTTTAAGTGATTTGATATTACTATTCACCCTTAATTTAATTCATTTATAAGTAATCAAGTGGGCCATGGGTATGTCCATTCCACATAACATTTCATTAATTCAATATATAACATTTCACAAGTCAACACCAAGACAAACATTCCTCAATATTGTTTTGGCCATAAGGAAAAATAAATATATCAATGAATTTAATTGAACTTAACCAAGGAGTGGTCCAGGTTGAGGTCATTAGCCTCTAACCATGTGTAAGGGTGTTATAGTATTTCAAAATCAATTTCTAATCATTATTTCAATGGTTTTTCATTTATAGGAGAAACTCCTCGAAAGTCCAGCATGTGTCACAATAATGACATAATATAAATGAATATACTTTAGTGGAAAGCATATAAACCACCTTCCTTATACCAAGGAATCCCCAATCGTTCAATATCAAGATTTTATTCAATTTGGAATGAGAGAAATCGAATAAATTATAAAATTCCCTAAGAATATGTCATAAGAGATCGTATATAAATAGCATCCAATATGGTGAGAGAAATAGAGAAAAATGGAAAGAGGAGTGTTATACTTAACATGAGGCTTCCAACGTGATAAATGATATTCAATTCAGAGATCATGTGGAGGAGGTATCTCAAATCCTGATGGAGAAGGATAAGGGATCTCGAGTGGTTTGTTGTGTTTGAGAAATGAGGGAGAAGGAAGGAGGATTTAGGTTAAAATAAAGGTGGATAAAAAATTTCAATTCCCAATTTTAAGAGTTATATGGTTAGGAAAAAAATGAACCAACTTTGTGCACCCACTATCCAAAAGTACATGGAATCACATGGTTAGGTATATAGTTTAACAAACTATATGCAACCAATGTGTGCTCACTATCCAAAATCCCCATCCCCTCACATGGGTAGGCACACTATTAGACAAAAAATACACAACTCTTGTGATTCATCTATGCAATTCACTATAGATTTTTTCATGTTTGTGTAGCCTCAGGTTCATGGTTTTACAAACTATGTAACGCTACTATAGGATTTTGTAAGAACCTGGTTTTTCACTCAGGTGTGGATCCTTTAATTTTTAGTCTAAATCTTTTCTTTGGACCTAATACAGATTCATAATGAGTTAGAAAATGTTATGAGGGTGTCTGGGGATTGTTTGGATCTTGGAACACCTCTTTTTGGGAAAACATACCAAGTTGCACGGTTTGCGCATGGTTTTCCTAATCGTGCGGTTTGTGTTTTTTCGGACAGTGGCACCTCGCACGGTTGGCACATGGCCGTGCAACCAAAATGTGTGAACACCACTTTTTCCCAGGTAACCATGCATGGGTGGTGCATGGTTTAATCAAACCGTGTGGAGGAAGACTTTTTGGGAAGAACTATCTTGCACGGTTTGCGCACGGTTTGACAAATCATGCGGACAAACCGTGCGCAAGCTAAAAACCTATGTAAATGACTTAAATGACCTTAATGATCTATTAATCCTTCCCTTTCCTCCCTAATTAATGTTTATGTGGTATTGACCTAATTCTCTCTCAATTTTGGGGTTTTTGAAGATCAAAGATTGGAATCAAGAGATCTTCTTTGTCCGGCTTCTGATCGAGCTTCAGTTCGTCACGTTGGATGCGCAATGGTAAGTACTCGAGTCCTCTTTATCCATACTTATTATCTTTCACTCTTGTACTAGTTATCTCCATGTGATAATTTTTTACCATTTCTTAGATCTACTCCAAACCAAGAAAAATCAAGGTCCGATACCGGAGGTTAAGGCTCTTACAACCCTAAGGTGGGCGGTCTATAATTCATCCCTAAAGTTCATTGTTTTTTGAATGTTTGTGTGGGCCCTACCGATTTCATTAGAAATTTTTTCTTAAATTAACATGCCATGATTATACTCATTATAATTTTATGGTTATTATCTTTCCAAATATGTGATTATTTTTTAGTGGTTTCACCCACAACTCAATCTGCCTCATGTCGAAGGTTATGTCATAATTGGGTTTTTAGTGTTTCATCACGTTTGAGCCACCGTTCGGGTGTGTCTTTACTTAACCTTTATAAAGGTGAGTCTTTTATCATAAATGGCTTGTTATTACTGAGAATTTGATAATGGTATCTACCATATATGCTCACTGCTTGACCCACCTAAGGTAAGTTCTTACAAATGTTTATTAAAAGTTAAATGTGAAATGTAAAATGGAAATTATACTAAGTATATAACATAACCGTATTTAAAGAGTTTGAATAAAGGTTAAATGTCTGCAGCACCCCTTTCCATGTTTATAGAAGGTAGTGGAGTGAACCTCAATAATTAAAGATGCCTTAATGACTAACTAAGACTTGATTAAATGGTTGCAACTCTACTTGGCCTATCCACACTAATGGAAGACAAGGCTTGTACCAATGGTTTCAAATCTACTTGACCTATCCACGCCAATGGAAAGCAATACTTGAACCAAATGAATTATTACATGATTACAATATCAAATAGGAATGGACTGACTCATGATCACCTTGGATTCTGAGAGGAGAATACCTTGGGTCTCGGGAACCCCATTCCGATTCAAGGATACAGTTTTCTTAGGTTGATACACACCTAAACTCCGGTTCTTGTATATTCCTTGGATGCCCTGTATACTACCATTGGGTCCCTTTCTTTATTACAGGATACCTCGGATACACTCCTTGGATCCAGCATTGACTAGTAGGTTTTATGGAGAAAGCCCATTAGGACCATGTATTTTCTTAGCCCAGTTTTACCTTGGTCGATCACCTTGGACTCGGTAGGCGCCTTATTGTGGAATGACTTAGATTACGCTCCTTGGATTACACTCTTACCCATTAGCTAGACTCAGATACTACTGAGTTAGCTTTCTGTAAGTTTATGTTACCTTGGTTTTTACCATGTAACTTCCTCACTGGATATCATTGTCTGGTTTCCTTGTTGTGTCTTAGGACCTTCACTACTTATACTATCATGAGATGATGTCAGTGTTTGATAGGACTCATGTGACCTATTAACATTAAATGGTAATTGATTAATTAATGAACTGGTTACTGGTTCAGACACCAGCTGAGGGATGAAGCAAGTACTTGGGTATTTAGTTATTTTTTACCGCTTTCTTTACTTCACATATATGTATGCACACTTCTATATTCCATTACACGGGCTGAATGTTATAGACAATGTTGGTGGTGGCCCACTGAGATTTATCTCACACCCTCTCTGGGTGCTGTTTGGTACCTGGAGTAGATTACGTGGTTGTAGGTATTGGCAAAGGGAAGCATGCAGCTTCCAATACTTGATTGTGTGTTGATAGGATGGATCTTGAAAGCAGATGACCGAGTAGGATCTTGGGATTCTTAGAGTAGAATTTGTTTTCTTTTACCTTGTGGAACATGTTATGCTTATTGTCTTGTATCTATTCTTTCTATTTTTCTAGTGACATGACCTTACATCATCACTATTCTAGTTGATACAATTATTTTTATTCTTGTTTATCTATTACATCGGTTTGATTCCACTATTTATTTATATTGATTCCACTATTTACTATTCATTTATATCTATTCCACTGTGATATACTCTGCTAATGAGGGAATAGTCTTCCCACGGACACACCATAGGGCCTTACTGCTAGTCATCAGCCTCTGGTGTTCAGGAAGATGCGCTTGAGGCCATGTGGCCCACCAGGATTGGGGCACCGTTAAGTGGAATCCGGATCTGGTTCGTCACAAAGTGGTATCAGAGGTGGTTTCTTTCCTTTTCTTGACTTACTATTTGGAGACAATAGATTGGAGAATAGGAATTCTTGGGACTTGGTCATAATTTTTTCTTGGGCATCACGAACCCATGTTTGGGGTAAAATATAAGTTACCCATAATGCAATTATTGATCTATTTTTGCCTATTACAGTTAATATTATTTCAGCATTGGGTGACTAACATGTTGTGTGGTGTTTTTGATTATTACTCTTTAGAAATTTATTTCATCCTTAGCCTGATGATATTAGGGCAAGGAGTATTGTTACATGAATCATTATAGGCACCTATAATTTATATTTCATTCATATTACCATGCCATATAGGTGCATTTCATTTCTTTTCATTTATTGATATACTTGTAATTGATGAGTGATGTTGTGATGGTTGCTTGTACATGTGTTACTTTGGATTTGATTGAGTGATTTCCTATCTCGATTCATGAGGTGTATGGGCCCTCATGGGTTGTGATGAGTAATTTACCAAGTCAATACATTATGTTATAAGTAAAAGGGTGTGATTTCTAGTGATAGGAGTATGGGAACTGATTCATCGGAAATGGCTATCCATTATAAAGTAAATCCTAAAATCTAAAATGAATTGGTTTCACATCCTTATCTCGTGTTTTCTTACACTCAGCTTCCGTTAGTGATGTTATCTACTTGCTTCTATGCTTGTTCTAAGATGTGTGTTTGGCATTTATATACCAATTTCACCGCATCGTCCTCATGTCATTCACCAAGAGGGTGGTGACGACCATGCTCTAGACATGGTGGGCCCTAAGCCACTAGTCTTACTTCCAAGGGTGACACTTGAGACACCGCCTATTGTACCTAATCTGGGAACTGATTCCCAAGTCAGTGATAGTTTCTTATGTATGATGCAGTCCATGATTGGTGCTCTACGGGTTGCACCTACGATGGATGATCTGACCCGTGAGTTCCAGTATCATTATCCTCCTACTTTTTTAGGGGATGACAGATCTTAGGCTGCTGAGTCTTGGCTAGAGGAAATGATGTATATCTTTAAACATCTGTAAATGACTCCATATTGGAGAGTCAATCTCTCTATATACATGCTTCGGGATTCAACCAAGTATTGGTGGGGTGTCGTTACCCATGTCAGTCATCATTAGGGCATGTTATGGGTTGACTTCCAGACTGCATTCTATGATCAGTTCTTTCCTCAGTCATTGAGAGCTAACATATCTAGAGAGTTCATGCATCTCGAGTAGGATTCTATGTCATCTATGGAATATTCAGCATTTTTCACTGATTTACAGTGCTTTGCACCGCTTTTAGCCGGTGACGAGCTTTCGTGTGCTAGACATTTTGAGGATGTGATCTAGTACACCATCTGAACTTAGGTGGATGTCTTTCACCTTCCTACTTTCTATGCAATAGTTGATCATTCCCTTATAACTGATTTTAACCTAAGGGATGGAGTGAGTACTGGGTTTAAAGGATCAGTTTTTCATCAGGCCAATAGTTCTTCCTATGGCAAGAAACGTTCCCTTGAGGTTTATCGCCAGGGTAGTGGAATCCAGAGTATCCAGTTTGATAGCTCTATAATGTGTCATTAGTGTGGAAAATCAGGGCATAAGAAGCCCCGGTGTGATATAGATCCTATGGAGTGTCAGGATTGTGGTTGTATGGGTCATCTTCTGTGCTTTTGCAGGACCTTTCCACTAGCTTCGAGTGGAAAAGGATCAACTTCAGCTCCTCCTTCAGGAGAAAGTTCTTTTAAACCGCATCAGGAAGGTTGTTGGAGTAGCACTGGCAGGTCTGGATGAGGAGGAGGTCATGGATGTGGTAATCTGATCCCTGATCACCAGCAGTGCCAGTAGAGAATTCATGATTGTGGTAGTCCTTCTGTTGCACAGGGTCGTGGATCGGGTCAGTTTCATGCCTTACAGCTGATACCTAAGGATCAGGCTATAGGACCATCTACAGTATAATGTATTATTCTAGTAGCCTCTAATTTTGACTCTGCTTTGTTTGATACTGGTGCTTCAAAATCTTTTATTTCTGTATCTATCATGTAAAGTCTTGAACTAGAGATACAATATCAATATGGTGTAATGACCCTCGATACACCATTGGGAATACGGACGGAGGACATACGCCAGTGTAGGGACTACCCCCTTGGGGTAGGTAGTTTCCCTTTCTTGTGGAATCTCTTTGTTCTTGAGATGACAGTCTTCAATGTCATTCTCAGGATGGACTGGTTTGTCTACAATCATTCCTTTGTAGACTGTTATCGCCGAATGGTTTCTTTTACATCACCAGATGGAAACAGTTATCTTTTAAAAGGTGAGTGGGAAGTCCAGGTTGGGAGAGCTGGAACGAAGCATCATGGGCTAGGTGGAGTGACCGCCCAGATTGAAAATATTTTCATGGAGAATCAGGGTTTGATTCAAACTGATTTCCCTCCAGTATTTGATCATTTCAGTTAAGTCTTTCCTAATGACTTTTCTAGATTACCTCATAAGAGAGAGGTAGAGTTTACAATTGAGCTTGTTCCAGGAGCAGATCCAGTGTCCATTCCTCCGTAAAGGATGGAACCTACTGAGCTTCAAGATCTCAAACGGTAGATAGAGGACTTGGAGGAAAAAGTCTTTATACGGCCCAGTAAATCCTCATGGGGTTCACCTGTGCTTTTCACCCATTTTCATGGCTTTTATGAATAGGGTTTTCCATCCCTATTTGAACTCTTTTGTCGTGGTGTTTTTTGGACGGTATCTTGGTGTATTCATGTACTTGTAACGACCATGCCAAACATCTTGAGATCGTTATGAGTACATTGAGAGAGCATCATATTTATGCCAAGCTTGCTAAATGTGACTTATAGACTGACAAGGTCCACTTCTTGGGTTATATTATTTCAGAATCAGGAGTATCTGTTAAACCTAAAAAGGTTAGTGTTGTATTATCTTAGGAGAATCCCAAGAACTTGTTTGATATACAAAGTTTCTTGGGGTTGCATAGATATTACAGGCATTTCATACAAGACATTTCATGTCTGTATTCACCTCCTACTGGGATTACAAAGAAAGGTTTTAAGTTCTTTTGGTCACAATAATGCAAGAAATCCTTTCAAGAGCTTAAAGGGAGGCTTGTCTCGGCACCTATTCTGATTCTTCCAAAACCTGGTAAAGGTTATATCATCTTTTGTGATGCATCAGGCATTGGCCTAGGAGCAGTTTTGATGAAGGAAGACAAATTTTTTGTATACAGATCTCAGCAGTTGAGGCCTCACGAGAGAAATTACCCGACGCACAACCTCAAGCTAGCAGCAGTTGTCCATGACTTACGTTGTTGGAGACATTATCTCTGGGGTGAGCACTTTGTGGTGTATACATATCACAATATCCTCAAGTATATATTTTTTCAACGTTACTTTAACCCTCGACAACGAATATGGGTTGAATATATACAATTATTTCATTTTGAGCTTGCTTATACGCCTGGAAAAGGCAATGTGGTTGCAGATGCACTGAGTCGGAAAACTCAAACGTAGGCCATATAGAAATCCAGTGATGAATGAAAGTTAATGGCCCTATTTTATAAACTTCATTTGGAGTATCACAACAGTCATGAGAAGTTTTACCTCTCAGCCTTAACAGTTACCTCTTCCCTCCTTGAGAAGGTGAAGAGTGGGCGGTTTTCAAATATTGAAGGTTTGGTTCTCCATGATAGTATATCAGGAGATAACCCACCTTTGGATTGGTCTGTGGATAGAGATGGTGTCCTGCGTCTATGTGGATGTATCTGGGTTCCTGCAGATGTGAGAGAGGATTTGATGAAAGATTCCCACACTTCCCAGTGGGAAGTTCATCCAGGCATCTCAAAGATGTATCGAGATATACGACGCCAGTATTGGTGTCTTAGGATGAAACGTCAGATTGTAGGCTTCATCACTAGGTGTTCCACCTATCATCAGGTGAAGGTGGAGCACCAGAGACCTATAGACTTATTACAGCCACTTCCAGTCCTAGAATGGAAATGGGAAGATGTTGCTATGGATTTATTAGTTGACTTACCTAGGTCACTGAGGGGTAGCGATGCTATCTGGGTAGTCATTGACTGACTAACGAAATCATCCCACTTCATTCCTATTCTGGATACTTTCTCAGTTGATGAGTTGGGAAGACTATATGTTTGTGAGATCGTATGACTATACGGGGTTCCATGTAGTGTCGTTTTAGATAAGGATGCTCGTTTCACTTCACGGTTCTGGAAAGGTTTGCGGAAATATATGGGAACTCAGGTGCTTCTAATCACAACTTTTCACCCTCAAACCTATGGACAATAAAAACGAAAAATACAGGTTTTAGAGGATATGATCTAAGGATGCATCCTTTATTTCAGCGGTTCTTGGGAGAAGCGTATCCCTCTTGTCGATTTCACCTATAATAATAGTTTATAGGTGATGATTCTAATGGATCCTTTTGAGGCCTTATATGGTAGGCCATTTCATTCACCCTTGTGCTGGCTAGAGGCGGGTGAGGCAGCCATACTAGGTCCTCATCTTGTTCAGGAGATTTCATAATAGGTCTAGCTGATCAGGAAGTGTATGAAAACTACTCAGTCTAGAAAGAAATCTTATGTCGATCGTCATTGATGACCTCTTGAGTTTGAGGTTAGGGGTCATGTTTTTCTTCAGATATCACACAGGCCTAGGAATAGACGATTATAAAAGTAGGGTAAGTTATCACCTCGTTTCATCAGGTCATTCGAGATTCTAGAGAGAGTCGGATCGGTAGCTTATTGGTTGCTACTGCCCCAGAGGTATCGTGCCATGCATGACATCCTTCATGTCTCGCAGCTTCACCAATATCATGTTGACCTGTCTCATGCCTTTGATCCTGAGGAAGTTGAGTTAGATGTCGATGATACCTTTGAGGAGTATCCAGTGTTAATCATTGAATAAAGCACAAAGATGCCCCGAGGGAAGTCTGTCCCTCTTGTACAAGTGCTTTGGAAGCATGAATGAGTATAGGATGAGACTTGGGAGAGGGAAGCTGATGTACGTTCTCAATGGCCAGAGTTGTTCTCGGATAGTTTTTCCTTACCCTTGTAATGGGAACTCGGGGGCATGTTCTTTTGAGGGGGAAGACTGTAAGAACCCGATTTTTCACTCAGGTATGGATTCTTTAATTTTCAATCTAAATATTTACTTTGGACCTAATAGAGATTCCTAATGAGTTAGGGAAGGTTCTAAGGATGTATGGGGATTTTTTGGAGCTCAGAAAACCTCTTTTTTGGAAAACAAGCCAAGTCGCATGGTTTGCGCATGGTTAGAACATGGTTTTACTAACCGTGCAATTTGTATTTTTTTTATAGTGGCACCTCACACGGTTGGCGCACATCTGTGCATCCAAACCATGTGAACACCCCTTTTTCCTAGGTAATTGTGCATGGGTGGCGAACAGATTGATTAAACCGTGTGGAGGAAGACTTTTTGGGTAGAACCTTCTCGCACGATTTGTGCACGGTTTGACAAATTGTGCGGAGAAACCATGCACAGGATAAAAACCTATGTAAATGAATAAAATTCCCTTAATGATATATTAATCCTTCCCCTTCCTCTCTAATCCAATTTTATGTGGGATTAATCTAATTCTCTTTCAATTTTTGGGGTTTTTGAAGATCAAAGCTTGGAATCAAGATATCTTCTTCGTTCGGCTTCCGATCGAGCTTTTGTTCATCATGTTAGATGTGCAACAGTAAGTACTCGAGTCCTCTTTAGCCATACTTCTTCTCTTTCACTCTCTACCTAGTTATCACTATGTGATCATTTTTTCACCTTTTCTTAGATCTATCTACTCTGATCCAAGGAAAATCAAGGGTCGATACCAGAGGAGAAGGCTCGTAAAACCATAAGGTGGGTGGTCTATAACTCATCCCTAAAGTTCTTTGTTTTTGGAATGTTTGTGTGGGGCCCACCGGTTTCTTTGGAAATTGTTTTTTAACTTAACATTCCATGATTATACTTGTTAGAATCGTATGGTTATGCTATTTCCAAATATGTGATTAGTTGTTAGTGGTTTGACCCACAACTCAATCCGCCTCATGTTAAAGGTTATTCCATAATTGGGTTTTTAGTGTTTCAGCACGTTTGAGCCACCGTTCAATTGTGCCTTTACTTGACCTTTATAAAGGCGATTCTTTTTTCATAAATGTCTTGTTATTACTGAGAATTGAATAATGGCATGTACCATATATGCTCACCACTTGACCCACCTAAGGTAAGTGCTTACAAATGTTTATTAAAAGTGAAATTTGAAATGTAAAATGGAAAGTATACTAAGTATACAACTTGACTTTATTTAAAGAGTTTGAATAAAGGTTACATGTCTATAGCACCCCTTTCTATGTTGATGGAAGGTAGCGCAGTGAACCTCAATAATTGAAGATTCCTTAATGACTAACTAAGACTTGATTAAATGGTTGTAACGCTACTTGGACTATCCACAGTAATGGGAGATAAGGCTTGGACCAATGGTTTCAACTCTAATTGACCTATTCAAACTAATTTAAGGAAAGACTTGAACCAAATGAATTATTACACGATTATAATATCATGTAGGAATGGATTGACTCATGCTCGCCTTGGATTCTAAGAGGAGAATACTTTGGGTCTCAGGAACCCCATTCCGATTCAAGGATACAGTTTGCTTGGGTTTATACCCAACTAGAATCTGGTTCTTGTCTATTCCTTGGATGCCTGATATACTACCATTGGGTGACTTTATTTATTACATGATACCTCAGATACACTCCTTGGATCCAACATTGACTAGTAGGTGCCATGGTGAAATCCCATTGGAACTATGTCTTTGCTTAGCCCCATTTTTCTTTGGTTGATCACCTTGGACTCAGTAGGCGCCTTATTATGGAATGAATTAGATTACGCTCCTTGTATTACACTATTACCCCTTATCTAGACTCAGATACTAATGAGTTAGCTTTCCGTGAGTTTATGTTACCATGGTTTTTACCCTAGAACTTCCTCACTGGATATCATTGTTTGGTTTCCTTGTTACGTATTGGGACCTTCATTACTTATACTATCATGAGATGATGTCATTGTTGGATATGCCTCATGTGACCTATTATAATCAAATGGTAATTGGTTAATTAAGGAACTGGTTACATGTTTAGACACCAGCCGAGGGCTGAAGTAGGTACTTAGGTATTTAGTTATTTTGTACTACTTGCTTTACTTTACATATATGTCTGCACACTGATATATTCCATTACACGTGCCAGATGTTATAGAAACTATTGGTGGTGGACCACTGAGATTTATCTCACACCCTCTCCGGGTGACATTTGGTACCCGGAGTAGATTACATGGTTACAGGTATTGAAAAAGGGAAGTATGCATCTTCTAATACTTGATTGTGTGCTGATAGGATGGAGCTTGATAGCAGATGACTGAGTAGGATCTCGGGATGCTTGTAGTATACTTTGTTTTCTTTAACCTTGTGGAAAATATTATTCTTATTGTCTTGTATCCATGATTTCTAGTTTTCTAGTGACATGACATTACATCATCACTATTATAGTTGATACAATTATTGTTATTCTTGTTTATCTATTGCATCAGTTTTCTTCCGCTATTTATTTATATTGCTTCCATTGTTTACTATTCATTTATATCTCCTCCTCTGTGCTAAACTCTGTTAATGAGGGAATAGTCTTCCCACAGACACACCCTAGGCCCTCGTTGCTAGTCGGCAGCCTCTGGTATTCGGGAAGATGCACTTGAGGCCATGTGGCCCACTGGGCTCGGGGCACCGTTAAGTGGCATCTGGGTCTGGGTCATCACAGATTTCATGGTTGAGGTGAACAGTTATCACTAACCATGCACTAATCGTGCACCTCTATTATCTTTACAAAAATCAAGCCTTCAAAGATTGATGCTCTCAAAATACATCTAGACTTCTAAGGCCCCTCTCAGGCCTTAAACCCCATCAAAAAATAACACTTTTAAGTCTTACAACTCTCTATATTTCATTCCAAATCTTGGTTCAATATTTTTCCTATCCACTAATGAAAAATTAAAATTCTTTCATATTTTCTCAATTGATTCTAAACACAGGATCTTGCAACCTCCCTGCCTTAGAAATTATCATCCTTGAGAAGCCTCGGTGGATAATAAAACACCACCTAACCTACTTGGGTCATTAATTTATTCTCAAATGGCCATGTTTCATTTCAAAATTCTTAATGTTCCTCTAAGAACCAATTTAAAAATACAGTACTTAAGCCACTAAAAATAAATCCAATTTTCATAACTACCAATGAAACACTAATATGGGGCTTAATCGAGCCTACCTAACCTGAGACATTATCCCATAATTATCACTCTCATCAACTATCCTATGGAACTTCCCATCATAGTTTTATTAATGTTTAAACTTTTGTATTAATACTTTAACAGTTGTGTTTTTATAAATTATAATTTTCTCACATTTAATTAAAATCAAATTGTCAATGTGATCATTTATTTTTACATATATTAATTTTTTAAATGATTAATGATACTTTATTAAAATTTTAATTTTATATTTTTATTCATTATTAATTAATTTAAAATATTAAGTACGTATATAATATATTTTGTTTTATTTTTTATTTTAAGTTTTTTTACCGGGTTAAATTTATAATAATTTTATTGGTGTCCTTTAGTAAAGAATAGGCCAGTCATTACAAGCCCAAAAGGGCCAACTCATAACCACATAGGAGACCCAAGGTTCAGTCCCATGAGAGAGACGGCCCAAGGAGACTTCATGGTGGTAGGTATGAATTTGGTACGTGTATAGGCCTGCAGGACAGTGCACTCAGGTGAACGCATGGGTAAGCTGCATTGGGCCCATGTATAAAGGTGTGTATGGGTTTTGATCCCCCACTACCAGCTCAAAGTGGTTGTAGCATAGGTTTATTAATATAGAGATGCCATAATGGTTAAAGAACCAATGTGGGACTCAAGTAGGATTTATACCATTCATCCATCCTTTAGAAAAAACATAAATAATGTCAGTTGTCTAATGAGATCTCTCCAAATCATTCGATTGATCCAGCATTCATCTTCTACCTCAAGTATATCCAAGGTTCTTCAGTTCATTAGGTTCATCATGGAAAAATATCTAGTGATAGAAATGAGCTTTCATTGGTGATATAAAAATCACATGTGATCATAAGTATCTCAAAAATGCTGGATGATGTTCTATGATGTGTTTCATAAGAGTTTTCGATGGTATATCCATGTTATGATAGAATATTCATGTTGCGATGGTAGTTCACTAGATAATGGTAGTATTATCTACCATATATGTCAGTAGCATTGTTCCCATGCTGGGATGGAATCACTAGGATACCAATAGTAATGGTAGTATTATCAATCATCCATAATGGTAGCATCTTCTGCTCCAATAATGATGGTAGATCCTTATTCCGTTTGATGCATATGGTAGTAGCACTTCCCCAAATCACTCTCCCATCATGCATCGATAGCTTTTATTTCTATTCCTTCAGCAATGGTAACTTGTCCACATGGGATGGTATCACTGCTCTCCTTATTCACAGTGGATCATATCTTCATGGCAGATCATAGTATCGTGCAACACTGATGATAAAACACCTCTTCAACAGTATATCATCTTTGAATGGAAGATCATACTTCAATGGTAGATCCCACTAATGACAGTAGCATCTACCTATCCTCTACTTCATTGGAATATCATTCTACCATGAAATGGTAGCATGTGTGATAGTGTCTTATGCGATGGTAGCATGTCAATAATATCAACATCTTTCTACCACCAGGTATTTTTATATATTGCTTGTTAAAAAAATTCTAAAATTATAATTTGTATTATTTTAATTACTTTAGTTAAAATAAATTTTCTTTAATTATTATTTTATTATTTTTTTCTAAAAATATAATTACATATTGTGTAAAAATATTTTGAGCATATATTATGTACATCCACACATACAGTATATTCTTTACGATACTCTATTTTTGTGAGTTTTTGATATTTTAATAAACTTTAAGTTTATTCATATTATTTTAAATGTTTTATAAATGTTAAATATTCATGTTTTCACTAATGATCATGCTAGAATAATTATGATGTTATTTTATGTATAAATAATAGAATTACAAAACTACCTGATATTGAATGAAGTATTTTCAAATACATGTAATGGTAATATTAAGTCTTTTATTCACTAACTCATGGAATGCAGTGATTTGATGACTAGACACGCCTATAAGATCTTGGATTTAATGATGATGTGAGATTATTCTATTATGATGTGATCAAGGGCCAAAAAAATATTTATATATTTTATTCAAAAAATAGAAAATACACAAATGTTATTGCACATCCAATTAAAAAATCCTATAATTTATGTTCCATTTCTATGATCATGAAGGAATTTATGCGTTCAACTCCTTAATACTAAAGTGATCAATATCATCTAACTTCATTGTCTTCATCATTATATATTTACTCATTTAATATTTTTTCTATTTTTCATTGTGTAATATTTTTGTAATCTGTTTGTAATTGTATGAGTTAGTTTATGCTTTTCCCAATCAAAAGAAATTATTTTCTTGGTTATTCTACCACCCAAACAAAGTTATTAGGGTGTGACTCCCAAAGAAAAGTCAGGTTTATAATAGTTTGTGACTCCTGTAAAAATTCTAGATTCTACCTCTGATTATTGTAAAAGATAGAGTCTATAATAGGTTATCACACCTATAAAAGTGAGTTCTTATTAGTGAGTAGCAGTCTTCTCCCAGAGTAGAGATGGTTGATGAGTGGACTAGGATCTTGATGATCTGAACCACTATAAAAACACTATGTTCATTATTTTAATTTACAATGCAATATATAAATAGAACACAAAACTCACTATAGATTATTTAATTAATAAACTCTTGTTGATTTAGGATTAAATTTTTTAAATGACTATTCACCCCCCCCCCCCTCTGGTCTATTTTCCCATCAATTACAATCCAATAATTGGTATCAAAATTTGGTTCCTAATTAGTTAGCACATTTGTTTGTTTTAATCCTTTTGTATTTAGTTTTGTTTCTTATTCTTAACTATTGTGATAACCTAAATATCCTAGACCTAACAATATAGGGAATAAAAGAAAAGGTCTTGAATATGGACAATGTCAATGCCAATAATGGATGGGTTCCACAAAATCCCCCATTCGTTAATGGAAGGGTTTATAGATACCGGAAAGACTGAATGGAAGACTACTTAAAACAGTTAAGTGTGGATAATTGGACTATCATGGATAATTCATATGAGTTACCTGAAGCTAATCTAGATCCACTTGTAGGTAATGAAATGGTTAATTATGTTTAAAATTATAAAGTTGTGAATATTTTGTATTGTTATATAAGTAAAAGTATCTATATATATGTTTCATCATGTAATACAGCCCATGACATATGGAAAACACTTCAAGTCACTCACCATGGGACTGAAAATCTCAAAATAATCAATTGAGGAATGCTATGAGAAGAATATCAGGGATTCGAGATGGGAGAAGAAGAGTCAGTGAACCATATTTTCCATCAGCTTACAAGTATTACAAATGGTATGAGTGCTCTTGGTGAATTACTGGACAACATAGATCGAGTTGAAAGAGTACTAAGAGATCTATCAAAAATATGAAATGTAAAGAAGGTGGAAGCCAGGTTATTATTCACAGTATGGGCCTTAGGCCAAAAATTTGGGCCTACGGGCTATGTAATGGGCTACATGCCCACTGGGCCTTCGGGCTATGTTATGGGTCTCCCTATACCTAGTTAAAAGAGGTCTTTGCTTTGATTTAATAATAAAATGAGGCTTTGGGCCCAAACTTTTTTTTAAAAATATAACACTTTTGAATTTTAGTTATTGGAAATTGACAAAGAGATGGCTCACTTTAGCAATAAGTTTTCCAATTTTATAAAAAACAAAGGTTACAGAAGGAAAATTAAACAGAATTACAAGAAAGGTAATTCGAATAATAATAATCATATTTCATAATCAAACTATTATGATTATAGGAATAAATTTTCCATTAGGAAATAATTACCCAAACTTAAACATCCAAATAAAGACAAATACAAAAGGAGAAAAAAAAGAAAGATTTTTTTGGAGGTTGGGACTACTCAGACAGTTGTGACTCAAGTAGTGATTATGGAAGGGAACATGAGATAGGGAACCTTATTATGATGGGTGTATAGTGTGAGGTAATTGATTCAATTTTCACTCAATTAATTACTCCTTTTAATGTTGATCATAATGTAATTTATGAAGATGAAAATTAAATTGATTCTAATTCTTGTTCTGATTCTAATTATGTTAATTCTAAAGTCAAACCACTTCCTAAATAAAATAAATAATTAAAGAATGATGGAGTCAGGATAATTAAAAAATATGATAATATAAAAATTAAAATTAAGAATTTGGTTAAATAAAATGAGAAACTAAAAAGGTAATGTGATAATTTGACTAATTTTATTTCCCATAATGAAAAATCTAAAGAGAATTATGATTCCAAAATACTAAAACTAAAAGAATAAAATTACAGACTTAAAGACTTTCTAGTAGTGAATGATAAATATCAGGAAAGAAGATTTAATTCTATTCTAGAATATTTAACTAATATTGAGAATTATTGTAAAAACATAAGCAAGAAAATAATAAAATGATAATCACAGATGTTGGCTCTAATGTGAAAGTTTATACTAATTTAGAGATTATTCAAAAATAAAATATGAATTTTAAAAAGTGATTTGTCAATATTAAAGAAATTTTATCTCCATTTGTTTAAGGTAATGAAAAATATCTTACGACTATATAAATGATGAAACCAAATTATAATAATAATGGTTTTGGTTATAAAATTTTATCACCAAGGATAAACAAGACTACCTTTATTAAAAGTTCAAAAGGAAGTATTTCTAGTGTAACCTATTTAAAATGTATAAGGAAAGGGGATTATGCCAAATAATTTTAACTGATATTTACACAATCATTTCAAAATAAAAATGCATTTATTTCTATAAATTTATAATATAAAACCCACACTAATAATTTTTTTAAATCTATTTGGGTTCAAAACAATTGTGCTACTAATCCAGTTGGACCCAAGTTAGAATGGGTACCAAAATATTCTTCTTTATTGTTTTATTTCATGAAATATACATTAGAAGTCTTAAATACTCATGGTATTTAGATATTGGCTACTCCAATCACATGACAGGTGATATTTTTAAATTTTTACCTTTCAATTCAGGTGATAGCGGCCTGGTCACATTTGAAGACAACTCTAAAGGTTAAATTAATGGTATTGGTGAAGTTTATTTTTCTGAAACAATTATTATTTCAAAATTATTATTTGTATATGGTTTAAAACACAATTTAATAAGTATATCACAGCTATGTAATGTTGGACTAAATTTAATTTTTGAAAATGATAAATTTATAGTTTTGAAAAAATAAATCTTTTTTATTCTCTACAAATAGAAAAGATAATGTTTATACTATTTATCTTTCTGATCTAACCAAATAAAAGGTTGGGTGTTTAAATTTTGTAGAAGAATATGACATTATATGTCATATAAGACTTGGTCATGAAAACTTTAGGCTAATAAACAAACTTTTAAAGCATGAATAGGTTCTGCAATTGCCAAAGTTACATACAACTAAGTACTTTTTGTGTTATTCCTATTTAAAAGTTCGGAAGAAAAAAGAAAGATTTAAATCTATAAATGATGTTGGTATTGATAGAAGCCTAGAAATATTACATCTTGACTTATTTAGTCTTATAAAACCTATTAGTTTTTGTAGTAAGAAGTTTTTATTTATAATAGTTGATTATTATAGTATATTCATTTGGATATATTTATTATCACATAAAAAATGAAACTTTAACTAAATTCTATGCATTATTAAAATTTATAAAAAAAACTTCAAAAATATATCAATCATCGTTATCAGAAGCAATAGAAGTGGTTAATTTTTTAATTTAGAATTTAATAAATTTTCTAAATAAAATGGATATAATCATTGTTTTTCATCTCCTAGGACACTACAACAAAATGGTGTGGCTAACAGAAAAAATAAATCAATATAAGAAATTTCTAGATCAATGCTTATGAATTTAATGTGCCTATATATTTTTGGGAAGAAGCTATAAATATAATTTATCATGTTTTAAATAGATTTTATATTAGACAATTTTTAAATAAGACCCCTTATAAAGTGTTTAAAGGTTTTACACCTAATGATGGATATTTTAAGGTATTTGGTTGCAAAGTATTTATCTTAAATACAAAAGATAATTTATAAAAATTGGATTCTAAAAGTGATGAAGGAATATTTTTAGGATATTTAAATACTATCAAGGATTATAAGGTTTTCAATAAGGAAAATTTAGTTGTTGAAGAGTTTATACATGTTATGTTTAATTAAAATAATGTTAACAAGAAAATTTTGTTTTAAACAAATATGATGATGGATTAAGGGAATTTAATTTTAGAGGAGATAATGAAAAATAAAATGATGATGAATCAATTAAGGGGGGATATATCTTCTCAAAATGATCCTAAAGAGTGGAAAACACTTAAATATCATCTAATTTAAAAAAAATTGAAATGTAGAATTTGGTAGACAAACCAAAATGTATGTTTTACTTTAGTGTGCAAAATCTACTTTTATAGTTAATTTTTTACCTCTTAACATTGATAATGCTTAAATTTATTAAAATTGGATAATTTTTATACATGATGAATTAAATAAATTTGAAAGGAATAAATTGTGTAATTTATTTGAATTTCCAAAATATAAACCAATGATAGGAACCAAATGGATTTTTCATAATAATCTTGATGAAGCTGGAAACATAGTTAAAAATAAATCAAGAATAGTAGCTCGAGTGTATTCCTAGGAATAGGGAATTGACTTTTAAGATTGTTTTTATTTTTCTTATAGGATGGAATAAATTATAATTTTATTATCTTTATCATGTTTTCAAAATATAAAATTATTTTAAATGGATGTAAAAAGTGAATTTTTAAATGGAATAATATCTGAGGAAGTTTATTTCAAACAATGTTAGATAGACTTATATTGTTCCAATATATATCAATTGTTTATATGTTTTAATGATTCAAAAAATCATTATTGTTATTCTAATGAGTTTATATTAAGTGTTTCAGATTTTATCTTTTATAATTTGTGAGCTATTTATTTCAAAGGAATTTATTATACACAAAGTCATATATTATGCTTTATTTTAGATGTTTGATTTATCTTATGCTAATAAATTATCTTATGTGCAACATATTTATATTATAGATTAAAATTGGTATATTATTTAAATTTTTAGTCTACTATAGAGTATTTTATCTTATAGAAGACCAGTACTGAAATTTTATCTTATGAAAGCAATATATTATCTTACAAAGGAAGTATATTATCTTTTTTATACTCAAAGCCAAATAGATCAATCAGAAAATAATTATGAAAAGTTTTTATCTTAAAAATAATATATTCATTAGAATAATTATATTATGATAATATAATGAATTATATTAGAAATAATTTGTGTTAATCAAACAATTTAATCAATTTTTATATGAAGTACAAGATATGAAGTGTTTTATCTTACTAAGCTATATAGAAGTTTATCTAACAAGGATAGTGCCATTGGTCAGTTATCTTATAAAGTGTAAGTTATCATGTTAATATTTATGATTACTTTCATAAAATTATCATAATATATCAATAATTAATTTCATTATTTTAAGAATATTAGAAAAGGAGTTGTCTAAATAAGGAAAGATTCATTTAGAAAAAGTGTTGTTTTTCTATGAATAAAAAAATATGAAGAAGAATATTTTTGACATCACCGCTGTAGAAGCTTATTCCATATTTGGAAAAGGAAACATTATATTAATTACCTTTCTTATCAACTTTTCAAAGGAGTGTTCATTTGACCATTATGATTATGCATTATGATTAATTTCAAAATCAAAGAGGAGATATAAATAAGAAATTTAGTTACTGCACAAGACAAGTTGATGTGTACGTACATATGAACACTCTGATAACTCAAAGAAAGAACACATGTACATAGAAGGAATCACATAAAATTCTTTTGTGATGTGATTATAAGTTTATCTATTGTAATTGAAGAACATATAAAGATGGTCTTTGAATATCATAATCTTCTCTGGATGTGTCTTTATCTACTATTATTTCCATCTTTCAACTGTGTGCTACAACAAATATTTAATTTTCATTAATCTTTATTTCATCTTCACTCATTGTAGTTGAGTGTGTTTAGGTCATGTATAGGTATTTTAATGATAGAGCATATCTAAAATCTCTTGGAAATTTGTAATAAGTAAGAGCTACTCGCACTCAGCTGGGAGCCCCCAGAAAAAGGGTTTTTATAGTGAAAATCACCAAAATAATATAGTGGAGTGTTGGTGGAGTGGGATAGGTTATTTTTTCCCAAACCACTATAAATATCCAATTTTTGATATTTTTAATTTCATATTTTATATTTTTGCTTCTTGTATTTGCTAATTAAAAAATTGGAACCTTCATATCTTGAATATGTGTGTTTTAATGTAAATAATTTTCAGGAACTCAATTCACCCTCTCTTGAGTTTTCAGTTAGCCATTCTCTAAGAAAAAAAACAACCCCCTGTATTTGAAAATATAAAATTTATAAATCATTTTTTTAAACTTTATAAATCTTTATATGGTCTTAAGTAATCTCCTTGAGCTTGGTATTAAAGACTAACTCAATTTTTATTAAAAAATGATTTTGTTAAAGGAAAGGTTGATCCAACCTTGTTTATAAATATATTTTCAAATGATATATTAGTTATTCTGATTTATATTGATGATATAATATTTGTTTCAATAAATGATTTACTATGTAATGATTTTTCTAAACTAATGACCAATTAATTTGACATGAGCTTAATAGGAGGACTAAAAAAATTATTGGTTTAAAAATTAATAAAAAAATGGCATTTTATTAAATCAAGTTAAGTATACTAAAGAAATTATTAAAAGGTTTGGAATTCATTCTAGTAAGTCTATGAAAAACACCAATGAGCACCAATTCCAAATTAGACTTAGATGAATCAGGAATGTCTGTTGATATTAAACTGAATAGATGCATGATAGGTAATTTATTATATCTCACTGCATCTAGACTGGACATAATATTCTTAGTATGTTTATATGCTGGATTTTAGTCCAACCCTAAGGAAATTAATCTTAAAGAAGTTAAGATAATAATTATATATATTAAGGAAACTGTAGGAACTAGTTTAATTTATTCAAGTCAGAATTGTTTTTATTTATTATCTTATTATGATTCTAACTTTGGAGGTTATAGGCTTGACAAGAAAATTAAAAAATGTATGCATCATTTTCTGGGTAAAAGTTTAATTTCATAGAGTTATAAGAAACAACTATTAGTATCACTATATACAGCTGAGGCTAGGTATGTTTTTACTACTAGTTATTTTTCTCAAAGCATGTGGATTAAACAAACATTATGTGATTTGAATATTTTCTTTGATAATGTTACAATATTTTGTGATAATTATAGTATAATTTCAATTTCTAAAAACCCTATGCAACACTCTATAACAAAATATATAGATGTTATATTTCATTTTCTGAGGTATCATGTGAGTAAGGGAGATATAAGTTTATAATTTATTCCTATTCAAAAAAACAATTGGCTAAAATATTCACTAAACCATTAGATTATGTAAAATTTGAGAAAATGGAGTTTGAAATGGGTATGTTATAAGCTTAACATATATATTTATTATAAATACTAATTTGTTAAAACTGCACACTACTTTTAATATCTACTAACATGTATACTATAAAAAAATGTCAATTATTGTGAAAGAATTATACTTTTTTAATTCTAGGTTTTTGATACTGGAGAATTTTTTCAAGATTTAATTTTAATATACTTTTTAATAAATTTCAAGAAGGGGGATAATGTTTTTAAAAGTTTAATAAATGTTCAATTTTTTAATTTATAATAAGGGGGTATTTTTTGTGTTTGAACTTGTGTATTAATACTTTAATAGTTGTGTTTTGATATATTAAAATTTCCTCACATTTAATTAAAATAAAATTGTCAATGTAATTATTTATTTTATAATATATTAAAATTTTAAATTATTAATGATACTTTATTAAAATACTAATTTTACATTTTTCTTTGTTATTCATTACTTAAAAATATTAAGTACATATAATATATTTTTTTATTTTTTATCTTAAGTATTTTTTACTATGTTGAATTTTTAAGAATTTTCTCACTGGACTTTAGTAAAAAATAAGCCAACCATTACAATCCCACAAGGCCCATCCCATCAACCACATAGGGGGATGAGGGTTATACCTATGGGAGAGTTGTCCCAAGGATCTTGTATGGTGACTGGTATGAAGTTGGGATATATATAGGCTCATATAGGGTGTAATGCTTGGGCAAGTTCATGGGTATGTCACATTGGGCCCATGTGTGAAGGTGTGTAGGGTGTTGATCCCCCACTCCCAGCTTGAAGTGGCTGCATCATGGGTTTATTGATATAGTAGTTCCATAAGAGTTTAATAACTGATGTAGGACTCAAATGGGTTTAAATAATTCCATCCATTTGATGATATCTCTTTGCACTATTTGATCAAACCAACATTCATATTCTACCTAAAGTGCGTCCAGGGTTCATCTATTCATCACTTTTATCATGGTCAAATCTCCAGTGATTGAAAAAATATTTCATTGGTGATATGGAAGATCATATGTGATCATAAGTAGCTCAAAAATGATAGAAAATTTTCTGTGATGTGCTACATGAGAGTTTGCAAAGGTGGATCCATGTTGTGATGGTAGATGAATGTTCCGATTGTAGATACATAGATGATGGTAGAATCATCTACCATATATGACAGTAGCACCGTTACCATGATCATAGAGAAGCAGTGGTATTCCAACAGTAGTAGTATTATTATCTACTATCCATAACGGTAGCATCTTCTGCTCCTACAGTGACAGTAGCTTCTGATTCTGCTTAATGAATATGGTGGTAGCAACACCCAACATCACTCTCCTACCATGATTTGTATCTTCTATTTATATTCCCTCAGCAATGGTAGCTTATTTACATAGGATGGTAGCACCCTCACCTTCTTCTTGGTGGATAATCTCTTCACGTTAGATCGTAGTATCATGTGAAACCGATGATAGATCATCTCTTCAGTGATAGATCATCTTTGAATGATAGATCATACTTCAATAGTAAATCCATCTAATGGTATCAACATATACATCTCCTCTACTTCAATGGTAGATAATTAGACCATGTGTTAGTAGCTCATGTGATGGTATCTCGTGTGATGGTACCATGTCATTGGTAGCAACATCTTGCTACCGCTAGTTAAAAAAACAAAAAAAAATATAAATAGTATTATTTTAATTATTACAATTGAAATAAATTTTCTTTAATTATTGTTTCATTAATTTTTCTAAAAATATAATTACACTTTGTGTAAAAATATTTTGAGCATATATTATGTATATTCACACATGCAGTATATTCTTTACGATACTCTGTTTTTGTGATTTTTTGATATTTTAATAAACTTCAAGTTTATTCATATTATTTTAAATGTTTTATAAATGTAAAATATACATATTTTTACTAACAATCATTATGTAACCATTATGATGTTATTTAATGAAGAAATAAAAGAGTTCCAAAACTATCTAATATTGAGAATGGTATTTCCAAATACAGGTAACGGTAATATTAAGTTTTTTATTCACTAACTCATGGAATGAAATGATTGGATGAATAGACGTGCCTATAAGATCTTATATGTAATGATGATGCAAGATTAGTTCATTGGTATGTGATCAAGGGATAAAAAAATATTCATACATTTTATTTAAAAAACTAAAAAATACTTAATTCTTATTGCACATATGATCAATAACTCCTGTGACTTATGCTTCATTGTTACAATCATGAAGAAAACTCTACGTTCAACTCCTTAGTACTAAAGTGATACAATAATAGAAATTTATCATCTTCATCTTCTGATATCTTTTGGTTCAATTTTTTTTTCATCATTTAATCCTTATATAATCTGTTTGTAATTGAATGAGTTGATTTATTATTTTCTAAATCAAAATCAAGTATTGTCTTGGTTATTCTACCACCCAAAAGGAAGTTCTTGGGTTGTGACTCCTGAAGAAAAGTTAGGTCCAAACTAGGTTGAGACTCCTATAAAAATTCTGGGTTTTTTCTCCATGTATTGTAAAATTCAGAGTTTATAATAGTTTATCAAACCTCTAAAAGTGAGTTATTCTTATTGGATACCAATCTTCTCGTATAATAGAGAAGGTTGATGAGTAGACTGGGATCTTGTTGATCTGAACCAATATAAAAAAATTGTGTTCATAATTTTAATTTCTACTTCACTATATAACTTAAACACAATACTCATTGTAGATTATTTAATTAATAAACTCAATTTTGTTTTTATAAAAAAAATTAAATGACTATTCACCCCCCCCTCTCAAGTCTATATTCCCATCAATTATGATCCAACAAGGTTCTAGACTTTAACATCCAATTCCATGTCATGATACTCCCACTGTTGGAATTTCCTATTAAGGCATGCCCTTAACATCCTAATGATGCTCATGGAATATTTCTTAATTTGATCAAACATTCAAATTCCAATCAACCCAAATTAGACTGGTTTCACTGGCATTTCCTTTAAAATCCTTGACCGATCCTTAGACTACACTTGTATCATCCCAATGACATAACTGATGCGGTGACTCCCTGACCATAGGAAACTCAATTCAAACCACTTCCAGTAAACTACTTTTTAAAATGCTTGACTTAAACTTTATATGCATCATCAAACTGATTTTGGTGCCTTTATTCCAAGTCCCAATGAGTTCATTTAGAGTACACTCATAAAAGATCGTAACCGACTTATGGTGACACCTCTAACCAAACTTCTAATTTTAGTTTTCTTTACATAAACGGGAACATCAGATCATTCCCAGTCCAACATCCTTGGATTGTCATGGGGCATCATGGGCCTAACACCCACATCTAGACTTCCCCAAAGTCTATATTCAATCCCATAACTAGATTTTTACTAAGAAATATAGTTTTACATTATTATATCTAACTAATGGAATATGATAGCCAAAATGACTATCACACAACCAGTCTCAAGGTTACACAACCCTCCTTATGTGAATGTCTCCCTCCAATGACTGACATACCATCCCCACCTTAGGAGCATCCAAGATGTCAAACTAATGAAATGATTTTTATAATTACTATAGCTCATGCCTCATCCATCCTTAGACATAATGACTATAATAGATAAGAAATCACTCATCCCTGAGCACTAATGAAAATTTTACCCATCACTTATCCCCGCTTCCTGAGAACAGTTCTTGTGGAAATCATAAAAATTTAAATTATGAGGTTCACCACCCTCAAATAGTTAGTGGTTCACTCCCCACCATCTATTTTATCTTTAAACCTCTCCTCGAGCATGACTTCCAAGGAGTCCATTCTTCAACTAGAAAAGATGTTTAGATAGCTCTGTATATAGTCAATGCTCTCTCATCATATTAAGGATGATTTCAATATATTGGGTGTGGTCATATCTAAACTATAAGTACACAAATATTCCATTTATAGTCATCTATCTCTCTCCCAATCCGCACTCACATCAACCATAATGTAATTTCCTTTAATTAACTCCTAACACTATGTCTCCCAAAAATTCATGTACAGGTCCACCTATGGGTTAACTATCTCACAACACCCTATTTATTTCCAAATTATCCCTAATCATAGATATATTCCCTTAATTTTCCCAAATATCTAGGTCAACCCACCCGAAAGCATCATATTTGAAACCATCGATCCTCATCTTGTACCCGGCTGCTCACTAGTGTTCTATAACAACTAGTTACCACGCACAACTAGCATGAACTAACTTTCCATATACATTAGGTGTACATATTGTACCACCCAATTCAAGACTTGAATAATTCTCTCATGATTCATCCATTAACAAGGCCAATCTGACCATGCTACACAACATGTTAGTCCTTAACATGACAATAGATCTCTTGGAACTCCTCTTCAAAATTGGGTAGCTCACTTATACCATGATTTATCAAATTAATTACCACTTCATGGTGTTGTTTCAGAAATTAAATCATCAACCACACAACCACTAGTTAATAAGTCCATACACCTAAATAATCCTTCCCATCAAAGACAGTCTTAATACCCATCACTCTAGCTACTTTTCAAAAAACTAAGGGCATCATCATGCCTACAACAAAAATCTCAAGAACCTTCCATGCATCAGTCTTGAAATGAGTTTAAAACCAAGAACATAACCTTAAAAAAATGTAAATATGGTATAACCTCTCTCACGGCTTTCCCTCAATCAGACCAAATGCAGCTGACCCACTAGGGTCTAAGTTAGAGATAAGGGCATCTAGGTCTCCCTCTTAAACCTACCATTCAAAACTCAAAAACAAGTCCAATAGGTCTTTCCACCTACCCCTAAGGTATCTCAAATAAGAACCATATCCCATATAATCACTTCTATTATATAGTATCTAACTCTTCTGTAAAATATATCTAAAGAGGTGAAATTGAAAGCGGGTAAGGAGATTGTCAATCCCGAAGGGTCAAAATCTATCAACAAAGGAATAACAACATCACCTACCAAGAATCGTCCCACCAAGACTTGATTATCTCTTATCATCCTTAAAATGGAGTTCTCCCTATAGGTCCGCAATGACAATGAAAAAAGGATTAAGATATAACACTCACTATGTATCTGTATATGGTAATACCCCATCGAGGTTCAACTTACCAAACAATAACCAGCTTAACCAGGAGTTTCATTTCATTAATAAGGAGTAATACCCAACTCTAATGGTCAAATATACATCACTTAACATGCCTAAAATATTAGCTTGAAATTCTTCCAGTTTCTCATTTCTAAGGGCGCTACCATAATGGGCAAACCCCTCACTTTAACATAATGCATCAACCTTTAAAATAAGGTCATGCCCTAAAATTCACTAGGATCTACTGCCTAACCTCTAGGTCCAATGGAATAGAAAAAAACCACTTAAACCTATGGGAAACTTCCACATTATCATTCAAGGAAACTCTCAAGGAAAATATAAATCTAACCCTTACATAAGGGTTCTCCACTATCAATACCATGTAAAGGATTTATTTAATTAATTTCATTAATTCACATTTATTATAATATTAAATAGGATCAAATATATGAAATTTCAAGTGTCGTAATATTTTTCACTTCATTTGGATAACACTTAATATAATTTTAGGTACATTATCTCATAATTTTCTTTTTAAACCATTATTTATCCATAAGTTTTCACAATTAGGATTTGTTAAAGAAAAGTCCACTCATAAACTATAGAGTAAAACACTCTTTAGTTTGTAACTAGAATTTTAATTAACTAACACCTCATATCAATAAATCTCAAAAGTAAAAAAATCATTTTATTCATTTTAAAGGGATTAGTCAAGTAATATTCCACCATATATTTATATGAACACCATATGAGTGGATGTTGAAACTTTAAATAACCATACCTTATAAAATAAAGATTCCCCCCACCCAAGGGGTTAAGTACCATGGCATAAAAGAACCTAATCATCCTATAAGGGTCAATTTATACTAACCTGGGTTCAATTATATGGGTAGTCATTACCAATTTATGGATTCAATGGTCTATAAATTATAATTTTCATCCCATTTAAGTTAAACCCATAACATTTTAAATTTAAAAACACCCTTAGTGGGTTTATCTCATAGGAATATGATTATAAAACTCACTTACAAGGACCGAGTAAAGCATATAAGGATTTAGTTATACAGGTCATCATTCTCAAGTTATGAAGTTACAAGCCTTTATAAGTTGTAGTTGACGAAAAAATTAACTTCCATACATAATCAATAGCTTGAATTTATTAAAACAAACTAATTTCCTTGAAATATAAAGTTTCCATCCAAGTTAATTCATTTAAAAATTAAGAACCATTTAATTTATTTAATGCATTTCAGGAAAGTTAAATAGAATTCCACCATCAAGCTATGTGGGAAAAAACCTTTAGGTTGATGAAAAAAACTTTATTCAAACAACCATAAACCATAGACATAAATAGGCAAACACACAAGCACGGTATACAGATAATTATGCTAATGACATGTGAATCCCATGTGCCTAAAATGATGCATGAACACACCTAATGTATTACCATACTGAAAAAAGAGAAAAATATCATAAATCAATAGATATCAGAAGTAAAAAAATCACTCAAGGTGAAATAATAATCAAATATAATAACAAACTGCATGAACGATAGTCCTATCCATAACAACTTGATCTTTCCCTCATTCATGGGTTGGCCATTCCCAGAAATAGAATATTTACAATGTGATGACACATTATATTCTCCTATATACCAACCCAAAATATTAATACAAGGAAAAAAGAAACCAATAATACCACTTTGTAACATACTGACCCAATTCACTCTATAAATGGTAATCAAACTGGTTGGCGACATGGCCTTAAGTGCACATCCCCATACACCAGAGGATTTTGACTAGTAGTGAGAGTATAAGGGTAGTGTAGTAGGGATAAAATACCCTATAGATCAGTACCAAATATAGTTTATGTAATAAATAAATTAAATTCAATATAAGATAATGATAACTAAAAATTAGTGATGATAAATAGATAACCATGCTAATGCCAAATAACCCAACCATGCATGAACATGTTGTGTCATAATACAAGCAATCAACATATAGTAGGTAGTAAATACAATAGGACTGGATATAAAAGTTAATAAATAAATAAAATACTCAACTCCTGTAGAAATCCTGATTAGATGCTCAACCCCCATATCCATGTCAATTCCTATTCTATAAAGAGTGATAGTAAGCAAGCACAATCCAGGATCCTATCTTGAAACCAAGAGATATGTCCGAGTACCAAACGACACCCTAGATAGGGTGTGAGTAAAACTCGGTAGGTCACAACCAACAGTGTTTAATTCATATCCAATCTATGAAAATAAAATTTTTATTGTGTAGGTATATCAAAAATAATCTTGTAAAACAAATACAATATCTGTTGGGCATAGGAACCTAATGGGATACCTGGTCGACTCTAGCTACTTTGGCCCTAGCCGGATGTCTCTGAACATTTTACCTTTCATATATAAATGGACCTGAGACCTATTTTATGTAACCAAGACATCCATGTATAAGGATAATCACATGGTTTTTCATATTTAAATAAGGGAATCAACCTGAGAATCTAACCAGAGGAGGCATGGGGTGTCATGCCCTCAAATTTTAATACAAAATGATAAGGAGAAACATTTATAACAATGTCAAATAATTTAATTTGTAATTCCATGTCCAATTATTTCAATAAATAATTGGGAACACCATGTCCAATGAATTCAATAAATAATGGGGAACAATGTGTCTAAGGAATTTAATAAATAATAGGTAACACCAAGTCCAAGGGATTCAATAAATGATGGGGAATTTCATTCTCAATGAATTCAATAATGATGAGGAATGATATGTACGATTAATTTAATAAATTATTAGGATCTCCATGTCCAACATCACTTAATCATTTTCAATTCACTCATTTTAATATTCTATACGAGCTTATACATGGTATTCTATATCAGGATCCAAGTATCTCTCAAGGAATAACTAATAACAAGGCATGTTAAATTTAATAATTAAACATAGTCCATGAGAAATATCCATTCCAAAATATGAATCATCATGATCATTCCATTTTTTAATTTAATTACCATGATAGAGAGGGTCATGTGAATATACATTCCCTAAAACAATTCAATTTATCCACTTAGGTCAGTCCATCATAATAGTAAATCATAAAGTAAATGTTCAAGGACCAAGGGTAAGTTTATTCAGCCCACCTAATAATTCATTTTATTCTATTTATCATTTCACATATGAGTGAAAATGAGTCAAGAATTTTATTTAATAATTTGGATATGGTCCAAGTATAATATACTTTCTATTTGATCAATTCAATTCATCACTTATGTCATACAATTGATACGTAGTAATAAGGGTTCAAGTGTTATCCATTTTACACTAGATCATTTATCAAGGTTCAATTGATATGTTCTTACCATTCAACCTTTATTTAATTCATTTATAAGTAATAAAGTGGTCCATGAGTATGTCTATTTTACATTTCATTTCACTAATTCAGTATATAACATTTTGCTGGACAAGGCCAAGCCAAACATACCTCAATGGTCTTTCAGTCATAAAGAAAAAAAAATTATCAAGGTTTATAATTAAACTCACCCAAGGGGTGGTCCAAGTTGAGGTCTTCAACCTCCATCCATGGGTAATGGTTCCATAGCATTTATAAATAAATCTCCAACCATTAAATTAAGTTTTTTCCAATTATAGGAGCAATGACTGAAAATTACATCATGAGAAACAATTGAGACATCATATAAACAACCATACTTTTAGGTAAAAGCATATTTACCAACTACCTTATACCAAGGAATCTTCACTCATCTAATATTATGCTTTGATTTGAGCTGGAATGATAGATATCGAAGAAATGGACAAACTCCCTAAAAATATGGCATAAGAGCTCACATGGAAATAGTATCCAAGATAGTGATGGAAATATATAAAATATTAAATAAGTCCATTATACTTATTGAGAGGATTCCAACACGATGAAATATTTTTGGTTTGGATCTTAGATAGAGGAGGGATCTCAAAGTCTATAGGTTAAGGAGAGGGGACCTCAAATGGAATGTTGTGTGTGAGAAATGAATGAGAAGAAATGAGGCATTAGGTTAAAAGAATGGATGGTGAATTTTTAATTACCAATTTTTAAATGGGTGTGTGGTTAGGATGAAAAATTAGAAAGACAATGAACCAACCATGCACACCCAATTTCTAAATTCACATGGCCTCACATGGCTAACCACATAGTTTAAAAAATTGTGTGCAGCTCATGTGTTCTCATTGTCCAAAATTCAAATCCCCTCACACAGTTAGGCCCACCTATTAGATAAACCATGAACAACCTATGTACTTCAACTATATAATTCACTTAATATTTTTTCATAGTCATTTTTCCTTAGGTTTATAGTTTTAAAAACCGTGTGATGACTCTACAGGATCACACAGTCGAGGTTCACAATTAGCACTAACTGTGTGCCTCCTTTTTCTTTCCAAAAATCGGTCCTTCAATGCATTATTCTCTCAAAACACATCTAGGATTTAAAGTCACCTCCCAAACCTTAAAACCCATATAAAAACAAGAATTTTAATTATTCTAAATCTCATAATTTCATTTTGAATATTGGTACAATATTTGGACTATCCACCAATGAAAAATTCAAATTCATTTAGAATTTCTCAACTATTTCTAAATAGGGGATCGTACAACTTTCTTGATGAACTCTCCTAAGATATCATAAATAAAATTTCCATGTAAAATTAATTGAATATTATCATCATTCCAATCAAAATATAACTCAAATAAACAAATAAATTGATAATTAATGATTCTTCAAGTTTGAAAGAGGTGGTTTCAGAGTTGAAAGGAAAATATAAAAATATTAGAGAACTTGAGGAGAGGATAAACTTCTCAATTGAGAATATAAAAATCCCTCTAAATCTAGCCAAAAAATAAATATATTATAGATATAAAATCTATAATAAAACATATGTTTCATGATAATTTTAGAATTTATAATCCATAAATGAATTAGGCACTAAATTATTACATTGTAGAGGGATTCAGCACATCATGAGTAGGTTTTTCAAATCCAACTAGCCTAAATATGTGAGAATATCTATAGAAATTTCAACATCTCAATCAATAAGAGGCCACATGAGGTATAATTCTTATAAAAATTTATTTATTTATTCTAACCTCAGTCACATGGAAAGGTATTGTAATTGGAGGAATGCATTGAAGGGTAAAGATTCCATAAGTAGACACTCCACTCCTATAACATATGATGAAAGATTTTATCCAAGGAAGAATACTTTTAATATGGATAATAGGTTAAATGTTTTAGATAATTATAGAGAGCCTCAATGAAGGGTGTATTAATAACTAAAATTTGGATACTCACAAAAACTATCTTGGAAAAAAAGAAAGCAAATTTGGAAGCAAAAGTTGGAGGTTGTACCAGCTATGAGAAAGCTGGAAGAACAATTAAAGTAAAATTCAATGATAAATAAAAAGTATTATAAGATGGGACTCTTAGACGTCAAGGAATAATTTTTCCAAAGTGGTTCCACACAAACCACTAAAAGGTAAAAAATAAATATTTAATGGTAAATAAATTCGAAGGTGATATACATTATTGATTCAAATCAATAAGTTGATTGTTTAAGTGTGATCAATTCAACAGCTGTGAAAAATCCCATGCCAAAGAAGGATGAAAGTGATCATATCCATGTAGGGAAGTTTGTAATTGGTATCACACAAAGTATATCCTTTAGAAAGAGGTTGAGAAGGTTGCCTACAATTTATGATTAATAGGTTGAAGAGATGATGGAATTCTTTTCCCAAAATATGAAAAATGGAAAAGGAAAGATGGAAGTCAAATGGTTGGTTTATCATGACTAGCCACATTCCTCTAATTTATGAAGTTTGAGGTGCCCCTATCCCCATTTATTTTAATAATTTGTGAAGAGGTGCATAATTAAGGGTGAGATATGATTAATGGAGTGATTTTATTAGATAATAACATGTGATTGGAGCTAAAAGAAGATATAATATCTCCAAAAATTTAAGTTATTTAATCCATTAAAGAATAAAATATAATGGGAAACAGCAACATCCAAAAAAATTAAATTAAAATATATTTTTATCTAAAAAAGTTGATTAGTGTTTGGTATTGTTTGATTTTTTTCAATATATCCAAAAATACTAATATTGAAGAGTTTTTTATGAGTGGTGTCCTCAAATTTTAAAATTAATAATTAGTTGTAATTGATGAAGACTAAATGTGGGGTTCTGATAAACATTAAAAGATATTAATCCTCATCATAGTATTTTTGATAACTGTAAATAACTAAAATTCATGTAGTACAAGTGGTATCATTTGTTCGAATTTTTAACAAGTAATATCAATTGTTAATTACTTCATCAAGTGGTATTATCCTCACACAAAATGGTTAATTATTTTTATATTAATGGTTTAGTTTGAAAGTATGATAGATATAATAGGTTTTTTATAAGTGAAAGTGTCAATGCTTCTTGAGCTGTCATTATTTTTCATGAGTGATAAGGAAATATTTGAGGATATTTTCAATGACTCTTATTTCATACACCGAACTTAGGTTTAGTGGTATTAGAGGATTTTTTGATATCCCAAATTCTAAGTGGAATTTTCACTCAATGGATATCTTAATTATTATAGATATTATAGAAATTATCTTAGGGGAGTTTTATAGAGTTGGGTATTCCGACCAGAAATTGTTTTTGTTTGGTTTTAGGGGATTTGAAAAATCAAAAAGTGGTTAAAGAAAAAGGTTGAATATGGTTTGAAATAAAGGAGAAGACATAATATGAGTAATTCCTCCCTATCCTCATAAGGAGAGTTTAATCTCATGAGGAAACCTCTTGAAAGTTGAAGACAAAGGGGGGTTGATCTTTTTTAGAATTTCTTCCACACATCAAGGGGGTGAAAGGTTTGAAAATGAGAAGAGGTGACCCAATTCAAATAGGAAATTGAGATTTAATATAATATACACACATTTAATAAAAGAGTAAGTTCCCTTTGTATTTCATTACCAATAAGGTTGAGTGAGATTTATTGTAATTTGAATTGTTTGATATTATCAAAAAAATCTAAAGGGAGATATTGTTAGGAATCCTAAAGGATTATATTGTATTTTTTTATAATAAAGATTTTGAAAATAAGGAAGATTGATTTTATGAGAAAGAAGAAAGTAAAGGTTATGCTTGGAAGATTATTAACAATGCACTTGATTGCATGTTTATTGGAGTTGTTGACAAGGCATCTTGAAGGTTGTTGTGGTGGAAACATTATCCACACAAAGGAAGGGAGTTTGGAGGAAATCAAGAAGAGAAGAGAATGTAAGAGAGTTGTATAAGATTACAACATAACCAACCAAAGATGACCACATGTTGGTATTAGTTATGGTGTAGGTTTCAAAAGAGATTTCCAAGTGAACCATGACATAACATAGGTCATGGTGGAGAATGCAATACCCAATAGATACAAATAGAAAGGGAACACATAATGGTAGTCCCTATGGTGGAATTACATAGCACCTATTCGAAATATTCAAGGCCAATATGTTCATTGGGCTATCCATGTTTGAGTTTTGTGGAGGTGTACCTAAGAAAAATAGGCACAAGGAGACCATGGTGGTGGTTATAGTTGATGTAAAGAAATACATTGGAGATATAAAGTTCAAAAGGGCCAACATAGTATAGACCACACTGTAATTAGATGTTTATTGGTCTATTAGGATCCCTATGAAACATAGGGAATCCCATTATGGGCATGGTGGTGTTTGGTGGAAGGTTTGATTGATGCGTGTTCTTCCTATCCAACATGGGCATAATGATATGACCACGTCATAGTGTTCGAAATGTTAAGGACAATGATTAAAAATTTTTCACCATACCATGGTGTAATTTATGTTTTAGTGGTAAAGTTACAAGCCAAAATGTCCAAAATAAAGATACCATGCTGTAGTTATCGATGTGTTGGAGTCAAGATGGATGAAAGTTTTTCACCATGTTTTGGTAAAGGGCGTTTCAACTAGTGATGCACAGAATTCAGGATAATTCATTACAGTTATGAAAGAATGGATCTTGAATGCTTAAATAATCATTTCTATTAGATTTATAATAAATTACATCATGAATATAATTTTATTTCAATGATTCAAAATGTAAAATAAATGAGTATTTAATTCATGTTGAAAAGTAAAAGAAAAATTCCACATAGTATTTACAGAGGTAGACTGTGATTATAGAATCATAGAGAAGTTATGGAGGAGTTATGGGAATTTTTAATGGACCATAATGATGTTGAGAGGTTTACAATGAATAGGTGTATGTCCTATCTATTTCAAAAATGGATATCAATTAGAATAAGGGACTACAGATAGAGGCCTACACATATTTATTATCTGAACTCAAAGAAGAGAGAATAATTCCAGGTGAGGGGTTAAAATGAAGAAGAATATTTTCAAAGGTATTGAAGATATTTAAAAATTAGAAGATAAATTAATTTTTTTACAAAAAAAATAGAATAGTATTTGTGGTGTTATTATGGAAATAAGCAGCTATGACAAGGAGAAATTCATAGATTATGAAGGAGTGGTAAAAGGACATCAATGAAACCCATATACATTTGTTTCAGCCATGAAATCTATATTGGTTAAGGGTATTTTATGTCCATAAACTATTTAGATATCTTGCCTTAGTGTAATGAGAAAATGAGAAGGAATAAGGAAGTGATTCATGAGTGACCCTTGGGTGATAGTGATTCAGCCCTAAAATTTGTAAGGTAATGAGCCTAGGAAAAAAGTGATATTTCCCAAACCCCTTATGGAGATTAGTGTGCTTTATACTAATTTGGTTCCTGACACAATTTCGATTCATACTCCTTGGACATATCCAAGTGAGGGTGAACCAAGTAAATTCTTCTATCCCTATTTACTTTATACATGCGCACCAAAACAAATCAAGAAACCTAAATTATATCTAGTAAAAGAGAATAATAAGTGATACTTAAGTTTTATAGGTCAAGATATGTTTAATGAAAGTGAGAGATAATAAATAAAAAGTGTTTTAATTAGGAAGAAAAATACATACCCGAATTCACCCCCCTCCCCCAAGGTTAATCTCATGTTAAACCCCTATTGAGGGACCAAAAATTGTAAAATAAGTTACTTATGTGGATAGTATTCAAAGACACCAAACCTTAAGTTATTGGTATTATGTCATTATTTGTGATTTGTAATGTTCACCTTATAAAAATTTTATAATATAAAAATATTTTTAGCTTGGGTTTCTATAAATATGATATTTTTTAGTTAATATAGTTGGAAAATGGTTATTGGTTATAATAATATTTATAAAACATATGTCGAGAGAAATTATGGAAGATTTAAAATACATATAAGACATTTCATTGAACCCATTTTAATTTCATCATAACTTTAATGTATATGGTAATGTGAGTTTGGGATTACCTTCGCTCTATATATTAATGATCGATGAATACTTGGTTATAATACAATATAACAAGCTCTCCTGAAAGATCTTATATCCTTTAACAAGTGTATTTATTTTTCACTGAGAATTACTATAATTTCTTACAGTAATCTCATAAATTGTATGAAATTTCTTTTTAACTTCCCTTATATAATATTTGATGTGGTCTTTATGAACTAACTCTAGTGTCTTTATTGTTTAGCTTTATTTCTAAAGGTTTTTTGTCCAAAGTTTAATAGTGATTTTTTCGGTATACCTAGTGAATTAGCTCAAGAGAGACTAATACACCCTTCTAGATATAAAATTGTTAACTAATATCAATCTTATTCAATAAATAATTATCTTTACAAAAATAGGTATTATGAGTCTTTTATATATTCATCATTAATTGAAAATATTGGATGTATGTGATTCAAAATTTATCAAACTATTAGTTAAGTATGAAATATCATAACAAAATTAATTTCAAAAATTAAATAATGCCTCATTATGACTAATTCAATACAAAGAAAAATATTTTAGTTGTAATAAATACAAAATAGTAGTCTAAATCAAATCATTTGGGCAATCCTGAAGTTATTCACTTCTCTATACTGATCTAGGAATCTCCCATCTTCATATCCTTAAATAATGTACCTTACTTATTGTAATCATTCTATATTTACTTGTACCCTAAATACATATATGAAAAAAATATTTTATCTTAATACCCAAGAAGTAAAATAGAAGTATTTCTTATAATTATAAATATACATGGAGTAGATATAGCTATTTACTTATTATTTAATTCATTATAGTTTTTTTTATTTCCACATGAGAAGAAAATTTCCTCTTATTCATTATTATACCTTTGAATATTTTTTCTATTTGAAGGATTTTGTAAAGGTTCCATTGCGGTTAATACATTTTCAGTTTTTTCAACCCGGACTATTACTCCACTCATCATAAGGAATGAGAAACCAACTTCTGATAAATCCTTATCTACCTGATGAATCATTTTCACAAGATTCTTGAGCCTCTCATCTAATCTATTTATCATATAATTCTTAATGAATATAGAAAACCTATAAGTTATGGATGATAATATAGGACTAATGTATACTTTATTATCCATATGAAAGCCTAACTTCAGTAAATGATCAAGATACTCTAGTATTTTGAAGGCATGATCACTATAAAAGTTAGAGTCTTCCATTTACATTGGTATACTGAAGTGACAATCTCAATTATCTTATGTATCTCTTTATATTTTTCAAGTTCAAGGAAATGAGTTTTTATAGTGTAAGTATCCATGTCCTTATATTGTATCATCAGATCTATAGACATAGTCGATAGCATGATGTAATTGATATAAGAAGAATCTTCAATAAATTGCTGGTAGACTTCCTTCTCAACTTTGATGGCATGGTGGGAGGCTGATTAGGTATAGAGGATTCCAGCACATAGAAATTTTTTCCTATAATAGTGTCATGTATAAAAAAACATGCCACTCAGGGAAATTTAAATCAATGAGGACATGCCCTGAGTTAAGGAATGATCACAATGTTCATGTGGTTTCACTTTACATTTAATGTATGATAGTTAAATAAAACTATAAGTATGTTATCTTGATTAAAAAATATGTGAGACATGATAAAATTGATTATATTATTAGTCTCCTACTATTTTATCAAATTCTAATATCCCTATCCATTGGACTTTGAATGTCCTATCGCATAGACATACTAGTATAAGGAATCCATATTTCCCTTTTCATAACATAGACAAGGGTCTCATCAATTACTTTAAGGTATTTGGGTGGGTGGTCTTGCTAACTGCTAACTTTCATCTCTTTGATTAGTTGATTGGACACCCCCCCCCTCAATTTTGAAAAAATGACTTGGTTTTCTTCAACACCTACCTCCAAGTTCCACAAAGTATAGAAATGGATACTTATTTTGATGTCAATTTGGTTAATTCAACCAAAAACTGTCATTAGAACTCCCAGGTAAAATAAATTTTCCTAAAAAGGGTCATACCAACACTTTTTTCTAGGGTTTCATTCTAAATTTAGTAATAGAATTAATTTATAACTTAATATTTACTTGAGGTATTTTGTTTATAAATTTACAAATTTTCTTATTTTATCCATTGACATGTCTTGTTAATATCATTTAGAATCTACATAACTCATTAACCATGCCATGATAAAATAATTTACGCATAATCCATTTATTTTAATTTATCTTGCATGTCTTGTTATCTTATTTAATTTATGTGATTTATTTTAATCATCATATAAACATGAATCTATATAAATAATTAAATAACCATGCATGTGAAAAAAAAATTGACTTTATCATAATCTTTATAATGGTTGATTTATCAAGCTGGAAATTAATCAACCTATAACCTTAGGGGGAAACTCCTTAAGTTGGGATTGACTTGAGTTGTAACATTTCACTATATAACTTTGAATCAACTTGGTTGGTTTCACCTCAGCTAGGATTTTTAACTATGTCCTCTCCTTGTAGATAAATATTTTATATGTTTTAGTCACATGCATGTGAGGGGAATCAGGGGTATGGGATACAAAAAATAAACCATTCCCATATAAGTCCTGCATAGTAAAGGTGGAAGGGATGACATGCAGACCATCATATTTAATTTAATAAAACTTTATTACATATAAAACTCATGAAATAATATTAAATTAAATAGAAACTCAACACATGCATTGGTCAGTCAAACTCATGATCATTCACATACATTCTACATCATCACATTCATACATGATAACATTCATTTCAAATCCCAATATTAATTAAGATAAATTTATATTGAATTAATATTTATTGGTATTATTAACTAATTAATTAATTAATTATCTTAATTATTAATCCAAGTAGTCTTGGAGATACATAAGATTCACATCCACTGTAATTTTTAAATAAATTAAATTGTTTTTTATTTAAAATTACTTAAGTGCACGGTGTGTACTTGGAAGTAACAAAACTTTTACCCATATGAACTATATAATTTCCCATTTGATTATTTACATGTACTATGAACTTAAATTACATGTAACATACCCAAAATATCATATATTACATGGTGTTTAATTCCATGTGTCAAGGAAAGTAGTCATCCCAGCATGTATGACACATGACACACATTAATATACATGGTGTGTACTATCATTAGTGCACGTGCGAAGTTCATAGTGTGTATGAGGACCATAAATGTAATGTAGTTATGAAATAATACATAAATTAATTTTTCATTTAATATTTTGTAAAACCATATCACACATCATGTATTCTAGTTACACACTATGTAGGTTGATCATAATGTCGTAGTTAATTTTAATTCATATAATTAATTTGTGCAGTGTATGGCCTAGCTTGGAATGTACTCTTCATTAATGGGTATGTTTTAAACAAAGTGTATAGGTTTCTACACATCATGTACCACTTTATGTGTTTGTTCTTGATACACACCAAGGGACTTGACATTTAATCCAAGCAGAATAATGCTCTGTTGTAAAATATATATATGCTAGATAAACATCATGTAATAATAGTTGTCATGTGTTTATCACATGGAAGTAAACATGTTATGTGTGTATTAATAACACATTCCATCCATTTACCACAATACCACCACGTCGTGTGGTGTTACATGGCATGTACATCGGTTACATTCCATGTAACCTTGCAAACCATGTGCCACTCTAGTTGTCAATACACTGTGCAATTACATATCGCGTAATTATTTTACACAAAACCTTCTATGATTGATGTAATGGAGTAGGCATGCAATTAACCAAGACTAAACAATGTATAATTAGGTTACACACCATGTAATTGGGTCATACATCCAGGATCTATGGCACCTCCATATTGATTCTCCATGCGTCCTTCACCAATTCTTATCCTACTCTTGGTCATATGATAGTGAATGAACTTATTATCTCAACATAATAAATTAATAATGAAAACTAAAATAAAATAGAAAAAAACTAAATATTTATCAACCATATTAAATAATTATAAATTTTAATGTGACTACTCTGATCCTGCTTAAAGGTTCCAAGTATAGCATAAATGATATTCAGACCCATGCCCAACATAGATTTTGTCGAATTCAATGAATAATCCACAAGAACATGGTGAAGAATCATCATTTATAGAAAAAAATACTCAAATAAATGGATAAATAATCCCATAAATATGATAAGGGGATCCTTCATGTTAAATTTATAATCAATTTAATGGTAAGAAAATAGCTTGGTCTTGAGACATTTCTTCAATTTAGATGTTGATCAATCGAATCCTATTCGATTTGTACCATCATTACACCAGAGGTATCCAAAGTAGAATCCCTATTATGGTATCCATTCATACTCCTTGATCTTTGAACTACACTTATGGAATTTTGGGTGCTATAACTAATAATCTAATTGCCATGAATTTTTCATCTTGATTGCAACAAAATCCTTCAAGGTTGAAGGGTTCTTTATCTAGTTCTCTTATTCTTGATAGGGAAGGAGGAGGTGGAGGAATTCTATCAACCTTGAGAGAAACCCTTGAGATGTTATTTATCAATAGAATTATATAGGAGAGGATTGTGTGCACAACCACAAGTAAATTAACAAAAATTAATTCACACCCTATAAATAATATAATATGGGAATATATATATATAGATAGTGTTTATTATTAAGAATTTTACAAATAACCTTCATCAAATAATAAATCCAATACATCCCCTATATCGAGTAATGATAATAATAATAATAATAATGATAATACATTATTATTATTATATCATGGCATGAGATGACTTGCATAAATTAAATATCGTTTCAAGTAAATAAATAAATCCTTAATTATTTAAATGATATTTATGATTATATAACTTCCATTATCAAACCATAAACTCAAACCATCCACCTTCTTCTACATTTATTAAAACACAAATAATAAATATTCATTATTCATTTTGACAAATAAATAAATAAATATTATATTCATCATCTTATGAATAAATATTTATTTAAAATTCACATAACTAAATAAGTATTTATTTAATAACTAAATGAGTGTTTATTTAATAAATAAATATTATCCAATGCCCTGTGAATAACACAATATATAAATAAATATTCTATTTTATGACCATGTGAATAAATATTTATTTAATATTAAACTCATATTAATATGATGACTAAATATTAACAATCAATAAACTTGGAATAAATATTATTCCACATACTGTAGGATAACATTTATTCTAATTGTTGAATTCAAATAGAATTTAACTAAGTTAAATGGATACAATAAGTGTGTAACCCTCTAGGCCTCTTCCTCAGTGGAATTTTATGAGCTTACCTAAAGTCCAAGATTAGTGTCTAGAAACACATCAAGTCACCCATAAAGGAATAAATTAATGTTTTAATGACAAAAACCATATACAAAAACTCATTGTGTAATATAATCACTTTGCCTAGATATCTCATTAAGAAGGTTGAATACTCATGTCATTAACCTATATACTCGATATGTCTTTCTTTGACTTTCTAGAATAAACTTTTCAATTACCATGGCCATGGGTTCTAGTTCAACAATCGCATTTCAATCAAAGGGTTAAGATACTTTCTTACAATCTTAGAAAAGAAAACACTTTATTGACTTATTCATTTATGTAATACCACCTTTGATGCACCCAAAAATCCTACTTCTCTATGAGAATAAGTTATCACGGTTTTGGGAAATACATTAAAGTACGTGACTTGTGATATGAATTCATAATAATATCAATTATAAGGACTAATACACACATTTATAGATAGGAATATTCAATGACATGAAACCATATGGAATTCTTACTGGTGTTTCTATCCTTATAATCTCTTATCCTAGAGATTACCAAGTGTGAATTTAATTAGATGAAGTCTCATCTTATTATTATTATCAAGTTCCAGATAGTCAAACATACAATGATTCCCATTATATAATTTTATCATAAACATAAAACATACATTAAGAATATTGCGATATCACTTCAAGGTTCTCATCATATAAGGGAATCTCTATGACCTTTTAATGTGGTAAATATTATAAGATATTATTAAATTTATGCTACACTGAAGAATATGAATCATTTGATAATATATTTCTAGATATTCAAGACCTTGAATATATCAATAATAAAAAGAAAAAAGTAGTTGATTCTAGGGCACAAAATCCAACATCCATCTGAATTAATATTTCCTTGAGTGGTTTTATCTTATACATAAATATTATTTTTCTTATCCTTTTGCATCCCTGCTAATATTATATCGGTTTTATATAATCAATTAACCATGTATTGATAAAATAATTTATGAATAATCCATTTATTTTATTTTATCTTGAATTATTGTTAATTCATTTACTTTATGTGATCTTCAATAAACATATATCTCATAAGAAAATAATTAACCATGAATTGGATAGAAATAAAATAAATATGTTCCATGAACATGAGATTTACTATTGGTTATTTTATTAAGTGAGTGATAAACTAACCCTTAACCCTAGGGTAAAAACTCCTGAAAGTGAGATTTGATCAAGTTACAGCATTTCACTTGTTCACCTATGGATCTCCTTGATTGGTTTCACCTCATCTCTATCTTGAACCATCTCCGCTCGCATGGAATCTCCTTTCATTTCATATATTTACTCACATTTAGGTTAGGGTAATTAAGGCATAGGGTTACATAAAAAAATCATGGGCATGTTGGATTGTACATAATAAGGAGGAGGGGATAATTCAATGGTCATCATTTTAGTTTAATAGTAATTATTAAAAAACCCATGTAATACCAATTAAATTAAAAAAAACATACATAGTCCAATCAAGTTCATGATCATCCATGCATGTAATAAATATGCATTTAAAACTAACTAGTATTAATTTCAAATTATTGTTTATTAAGATAAAAACTACTAAATTAATATATTAATTATCTTATTAATTAATTGATCTTTTATATTATTTGTTATCCAAACAATCCTTGATATTCTCATTAACTGTAAATAAATTAATCAATTAATTTAATTTAAAATTAATGCATACACAGTGTGTTCTAGAGGAAACACAGTGTTTACCTTTTTTATTTATAAAGTATGAACTATCACTCACATGGCATGTGAGTATGCTCTATATAGTCCTTGTCATGTACTATGTGCTTACATGACATGTAGTATACATAGATCATCAGGATATTACATGACTTGTAGTTTGGTGAGTCATGTCACATAGTCAGCGCGATATTTATGACTACATGGTATCCATTAATATATGTGGTGGGTACCGATGAAAATGATCATAAAGCACATGATGTGTTAGATGACCATACACATCTTGTAGTTCTAGAATGACATAGAAAATAATCAAATAATCATTTAGTATCCTGAATAACATTTTAAAATCACTCAGTATGTATTCCATCCAATGAACCATATCACACATCATGTATGCTAGCTACCTATGAGTAGTTTGGTTTAATATTGGAATTAATATTCATTCTATGTAATTAATTCACATGGTGTACATCCTGGTTCAAACTATACTCTATTTCAATGGGTACGAGTTACAAGGTGTGTACATCCTACTACATTCCATGTACTTTGTTCTTTGGACACCCAAAAAACATGATTAGGGACTCAACATGTAACTCGTGTAGGGATTAATGTGTTGTACAAAGTGTACACTGACCACACACCATGTAGTCACAATTATCTTGTGTTTCTCAACTGGAATTCAATATGATATGTATAATTAATACATGGCACATACTTTTACCACAAAGCTTCCATGATTCTTATGGGGCCAAACTGTGTGGGGTTATATGACTTGTACGCAATCTATACACCATGTAACCCTTCAATCTATGTGCTATTTGGCCTATTCAATATAAGATGTGTAATGATGTTGTGTTTTATCCACCCGCATGACATACTATGATTTTCACAACTCGTCCTTGTGCAGTGAACATGGGTGCATGGAATGTACTTTTTAGTTACAGGCCGTGTATCTTTGTTATTTATCCGGAATCTCAACCGCCATCATATGTGATCTTCGAGCATTCTTAATATGTATTTGGCTAGTTTTTGGTCATATGAAACTAAACAATCATGTTATATATAAGTTTTTAATAAAATAATGTAAAAACTCAAAATTAAGAACTAACAAAAAATGTATAAATCGATCAATGTTTAATAAATAATTATAAATCCATATGTGACTGTTTTGATACCACTTGAAGCCCTCAGGGCACAATGAGAGCAGTCAGGATCATACCAAACCAAGTTTTTCATCAATTTTTTTAGATTAAATATTTATAAATTGGTGAATGAAAACCTAAAATATTCATACAGAGGATATTTTGACATATTATTTATAATTAATTTATATAAATAATAATTAAGTTTTCTTTAAATTCTTTCTTTATTATAAAATCAGTTGAACTTTCTTATCATATTTTCATTATAGTGAAGGATCAAAGGATAGAATACATCTAAAGATACCCACACCATACTCCCTGAAACTTTAAAAATCATTTTCAAATCTCTAGGTGCTAGTGTGGAAGAACCAAACTTCTTGTGTAGTTCTTCATTGATCCCAACAAGAATTCATTGCAGTATTGAATGATCTTATCTACTTCTATCAGGGACTTGAGAGATAAGAGAAAGATTGATGACCTCTCTTATTGAGACCATTTGAGATAAATCTCTCATGAGATAAATATTGTGTACAATAAAATTAATATTCCATAGAAATGACATAAATAAGGTTATATACTTAGGTCAAATAATTAGTTAGTGCACAAAATCCCTTAACCAATCTCTTAATTATAAGTAAACCTCACAACATATATTATTATTATTATTATTATTATTTCCTTGAAATGTGATAGAATCAAGGATATATAAATATCATTTCTTTCTAAATCTTAACTTGACTAATCAATTCTCATTAGAATTTATCAAATCTTGAATAATAACTATTTATTTAAATAAATAATTATCATTGTATTATTCATTCAATAAATATTTATGTGATCAACACAAACTTAATAATTATTATTCCTTATAACTTTAGAATAATATTTATTATAATATTAAACTCAAATATAGTTTATCTAAGGTTCTAGATACACTTAGTGTGTAACCCTCTATGCCTTTTTCTTTGTGATATTAGGCTAACTTGCCTAAATTTCAAGATCTATACTTCAAAACACATCAAGGAACCCATAGATAAATGTGTTAATGTATCAATGAAAAAAACCTTCTAAAAATGCTTGGTGTATAATATATATTTTTTCTTACTATCCCATCAAGTAGGTTTTATACTTATGTCATCAACTTATATGCTTGATATATCTTTCTTTGAATTTTCTGAAATGAACTTGTCGATAAAACCACCATGGCCATGGACTTAATCAAATGGTTATATTCCAATAAAAGGGCCTAATATATTTATTTCCATTAACTCAAAAGATACAAATCCTTTCTTGACTTTTTCATTAATCTTATATCATTTAGGATACACCCAACATATCCTACCTCACTCTGAGCATATGTTGTCACAATTTTAATCAATACATCAATGTACCTAATTCATGATATATATTAATAATGATATCAAGTTTAAGTACCAATAAACACATCCAAATATAATATTATCCAATGATACATAAACAAGTGTAATTCCAAATGGTGGATATATTATTATAACCTTCTCTCTTGGTGATTACCAAGTGAAAACTTTATGAGAATAAGTCTCAATGTATTATGATCCCCCTACATTGGATATCTTATATCATATATCTCTTTTAATATAGATGTCATTTGGACATAGAACATATATTAATAATATCTGCATAACGCTTTAAAGTTATCATCATAGCAAGGAACTACTATGACCTTTCGATGTGACAGATACTCTAAGAACATTATCACATTAACATTACATAAAATAAAACTTATCACGTGATAAGATATATTTATTAATATTCAAGTATTTGAATATACAATAATCTAAAGTATAAAGTATTTGGTTCTAGGGTACTAACTCCAACACACCCTATGATGTGCAATGTGGATGACTATCTCATCCTGATTTGGGTTTGTTGGGGTTGTGGATGCATTAGACAATCCATCAAAATGGGCATTATATAAACATAGTATATTAGATATGGTTGGATCGGAGGGTAATTTCACCACCAAAATTCATACATAATTCATAATGGGGATAAATTCCTTTTTTATGGCATATTTTCTACTAATTTTATTAATTATCAACTCTGAATCACCCTTGATATTTCAGTAGGTCATCAGTATATATAGGGATAAATTTAAGAATATATTGAGGACTTGGTATTCCACTTCATTATTGGTGATAACTTCTATAGTAAGATGGAATGGGACAGAACTACCTTCTCTATAGATACAAGAATAAAACTCTAACCAACACTATTGAGTTTCATATTTTCCATTCTTCTTCATGTAAAGATTCAGGAGGAACTAATTAATTACATCTTCTATACTCATGGGGTGTCATGAATAGATAAAATATCCTCATAGGGAACCTTTGTGTTTACTAGAGTTTTTCCTGGAGTAAGATGTGTTGCAAGGAAGCCTTCCAATGTATTCCCTTTAACTACCTTATGATTCATGAACTGAATTTTAAATTGATGTAAGATGACTACCCGCTACGCTAGATTCCAAGTTAACATTGGACAACTTAGGATATATTTAAATAGATAAATTCAAAATACCAATTGTAACTTATGATTTGAAGGTACTATCTCAATTTATATAACATGAAAATTAATTTGAGGTAGTTCTTCTCGATATTAAAGTATCAAGTCTCAGTATCCAGTATTGTTTTTCTGAGATATTAGATACTTTTTTCCTTTAAAGTGTCATTATTTTGAGAAAGTAGGGTGAAAATTGATCTCTATAAGGTTTCCATGTATAATATGATCAATTTCCCTTATAACAAAGACATTAAAATCAATGGGTGTAGGAGGTACTAATTGAGATCATTGAAATCTTCTTGACAACTCTCATCCCACTTGTGGGTAACCACTTCCTTCATAAGATTTGTAAAGGGTAATCACTTGACAAAATTTTTTTCCATAAAGTGCCTAATATGGGTGATATATACCTAAATAACCTTCAACTATTTAATTTTTGAGGATTTGGAATGTAGAGTACCACCTTGGTCTTTTTTTGGTTGACTTTGATACCAAAAGGGATTACTAAAAAGCAAATAAATTTCCCTGATGTTTCTATGAAATTACATTTCAAGGGGTTTATCTTCTAGATATATTACAATATTTTTTTAAAGGCTATTTTAATATCAACAGGATAATCACAACATTTTTGGTATTTGACCAGCAGATCATAAACATATCATTCTATAGTCTTCCCCAAGGGGGGCTTAAAGATGTGATGCATGTCATGTTGGTATGTAGCGTTGACATTCTTATAGACAAAGGGAATCACTCAATAGTGTAATAACCATTAGATTGCCTTAAAGGTAATAGCCTATTTATATTAAGGTTTTATCTAAATACAGTTGTACCTCGATTATCCATCCATGAAAGAGAGGTCTTGAAATATAATTTTCATAATAATCAATAGCTATGTGATTGAGACTGATAAATAATCCTTTGGGTAGTTCTAGTTGAGATCCCATAAGTTTATGTAAACCCCGATCTTCCCATTATTTTTCTTAATTTGGTTGATATTGATAAGATATTTGGGGTATTGGACCTTCCGAATGATGTTGTATTTGATGAGCCTGTCAAATTTGACTTCTACCTTGGTGGTGTGGGTCAGATGCATTCTTTCGATTGCCTTTTTATAACCATAATGATTTTTTGGTTGACTTAAATGATGGGTAGCTATATCAGGATATATCCTAGGAATTTTTGAATAATTATAGGTAAATATATCATGTTATTATTTCAGAAACTAGATATAGTTATCCTATTATTTAGGGTTTATGGTGGTACTGATCAACATAGGTAATGGATCCTATTATATTCCCAGATTCACTAACCATAGTTCATTGAAAATAGTTGAAACTCCTTCCTCAAATGTTGAAGGTGAATCTATGATATATTATTATTACTCTTCTTTTTCCTTGCTATTATTGTAAATAGAATGAGTGGGAATTTTGAGATCTGTAAAAATGGTATGGGAGAATCTTTAGATCCTAAATATTTTGATGAAAGTGTTTCATTATTGGGGGAATCATGGATATATTTCCCTAATCCTAATTATCATCAAAGGAATAAAATGTATTGATATCCTAATATTCAGGAGATGGTGTGGGGAGATTATTCTCAAGGGTGTGTTTATTTTCACCAAGATCATATCCATCCTCTACATGGAAGGATTCATTTGATGAAACTAATATCATGAGGATAGATAAAATGTGTCTAGGCCTCATGCTTCCCTTATTCATCAAGGTTTTGGGTCTATTTGATTGAAGAGAGTTGATTGTTCAGCCTAAATATTGTTCAAACTAGACTTTGAGTATAGTCATCTAAGAGTAATGTTAATCTGCATGGAGGACACAATATTATTTTCCTCTTACAATAGTGTCTACTCTATGAGGTCAATTTATTAACACTCATATGAAAGGGAAGTGATCAAATGCTTTGACCTTTAAAATAAAATTTATATGACTCAGTGATTGTAAAAATTAGAATCTATTTCCTCAATCTAGTTTATAGGAAACACCTACTCTTTACCTAGTTCACTCCATGGGTTGTTAGGATACATTTTCAAACTATTGAGGGTTGTGATCTGAATGACATTGTCTATAATCGGTTTCTTCCCCTTTTTTTATAGAATCTTGCATTTATGTATTGAGATTCATAATACACAAAGGGGGTATTATCACCATATATTACCTCAACTTTCCCATTTATAGAGTATTTGAGGTATTGATGGTATGATGATGGTATCGCCACATGCATATAGATCCAAGACCTTCCTAGAAGAGTGTTAAAAGTTATGCCTTGTCAGACAACCATAAACTCAGAGTTAAATATGAGGCATGTGAACTAAGTTCTTAGATTGATTCTTCTGAGAGGTTTCTGCTTACTCTTTTCATACCCTTGGATCATCAGGTTAGAAGGAAATAGATCAACTTCATTATGGCATGATTTTTAGAGGTTCCAGACTAGTATAATTAATTTTATATTCATTATCAATCAAGGATTAATGGATTTCTATGTCATCCTACTTTCCAAATATGTATAAGGGTATGATTTTTCCCTACATGACAACTTCTTTATCTTGTTTCATGAAGAATATGATTGTGTGACACTCAATGGGACTAGTATTTGTGTGATATGACTCATCTATAATGACTTAATCTTTAAAATCTTAAGGGATTAAAAGTTCCTCAATGAGAGAATCCTTGATCTATATGGAGAGGTAAATTACATTCATAATTGAGAGTTTGTATGAGAAAATTACTGACTATTTTAGGCTTCTATACTTCTATACATGGAGCTTACATTTTTTATCATAAGGTTTCTCCTTAACCTAAGTATTAGTGGATGGGGATACTTGTGCTAATAGTTCCTTTTCCTAACAAGAATTTGGGACAATTTTTTTGGCCAGTGGGTTGGGTTGAACTATCCTCCCCACATTCTAATTTTTACTAGTGAAGTGACCGAATTAATGCGAATCACTGATAAGGGGAGGGGGTGAATTAGTGATCCCTTTCAAATTTTTACAAATTTATTCTTTTCAATTAAACCTCTATATCTGGTTAAAGCCTCGATCCACTCTTCTTGTGTCTCTCAGCCTTACCTCAAATGATGTTGTAAATATAAAGGCATTGAATATAAGTATTTAAAAGGTTTGGTTCAAAGGCCTACTTCTTGATGTGTTGGTTATTATCCCCAACATATATTCTCTACTATAATCATATGATAATTTAAAATGGTCGATACAGAGTCACACTATATCTCTTCTAAGTCCCGCAGGAGGTTCTTTATATTGCATCTCACAGTGTTACCAGAGTCTCACTGGCCTGATCCAAAGTCTCACTAAATTCTTTTGCTCTTGAGTCTCACAAGATACTCCTTGCTCTCAAATAACATGATAATATTCCTCATTTGAATGATTTTTTATTCATTTTAGATTGATATTATGCTCTTCCCCCATGATCTTTCTGAATCACACTTGCCGGTGTACCTATTCAAGAATCGACAATGGCCTTAGGTAAGGTCTATTTTCCTTGTTCAATGATACTGATCACTTGTGTTGATCATTTGTCTCAGTGCAACAATTCTCAGGAAATTATTTATTATTTTGATGAATACCTAGCCTCACTTATATGTGTGTAGATGGTGTACACAACTTCTTCAAGAATATTAATAGGCAAGAATGATCTTGCACTATGTTAACTCTGTTTGTCTTCTTGAATTCTCAAACACTGTCAAATCGGATATAAGATCTTCTTTAAATCTTCTCAGCTTCAGTATCAATTCAAATCCACCTCATGCATGGGTTGTATGTCATTTGAAACATCTTATTTTGGGTGTATCAATAACTTATCCACATGTGAATGGGAATGCATGAATGTATGCACTCTTCCCTTTCTTCTTGCACACCCAAAACCCTTTTATACTTATCTTTATTCTCACTTCCTTCTTCACAAGTGAAAACACAATCTTCCCTTTTTATTTATTTTTATATTGTGTGTCATGCATTAGCTTATGCATGCACTGTTCATGCACTGTTTGTTTGCAAAAAACATGGGCTTAGTTATTTCCTTTTATTTTTTGTGTTTCATGCATGTGTATGTTATCACATGAGCATCTGAATGGAATGAAATACCTTTGCACACACACCATAATGGGTAGAGAGTGTGATTGGGTTCTTCTTCTTCTTGCATGAAAAAACCCAAATGGGTATATTCTTGGTGTGCATGTGAGTTCTTCTTCTCAATAGGAAGTGTGTATGAAAATTCTCACAAGGGATTCTCAAACCCTCTGCCTCATGCGCTCAATTTCTTCTTAAAAAAAACCCCTACAAACACAAACAGTGTAGATATATCATGCATACCTGAGGGTGTTCTTATTCTGTTCGTGAAACTGAAGTGCTCACGAGTCTTTCTCTTCATGCAGGCAGTTCATGGATCTTCTACGCACAGTATGTTTGGTTATTCTTCACAGAACTAGGAATGGTTCGTGGTTTCTGTTTTCACAGAGTAAAACAAGGGTGTGATTGCACCAGTTGTGTACCAGTAGTATTACCTTCACAAAACATATCAAGGGTTTAAGGGAACATGTTCCGTATACGTGATTTCCTCTTCACATAGAGGGTGTGATTCCTCCCTTCTTTCTTTTCAAGGGTGATTCAAGAGTGTATTGCACTTTTTAAAGGCCTATGGATCCTCTCTTCTCCTCATGCAAGAAGATCTATATAGAAGCTTAGATTGGTGCTCTGTTTCTTCAGAGAAATGATATATTTTTCAATTTTCTCAACCCAAAAACCCTCTGTCAAGGGATCTCTCTTTATAGGCGAGTATAAAATCCTTTCTCCTCATTCAAATCCCTCGTGATATTCCATGAGGTTCAAATATTTGAATGCCCGATATATTCAGCTTCAAATATTTTCAAATACGGATATGAGATATACCACATATCTCAGTTTGTTTATCTTCAACACGAACTCTTCATTTTGTAGTGTAATCCTCATGTGCATTCATTAGGAGTCACATGTAAAACATATCCCTAAAATGACACAGCCTCCAGAAAATTCGTTTTTCTTGGCCTACATTCGTTCTTCATGCTATGTTTCATGTATTAAAATGAAATTTCATGCATGAGTTCGTGACATCTAGACGATACTCATGTTATAGGTTAGATTGACAATGGTGGGTGGAGTTCAGTCAAAGAGGCCTGGCTTCATCTCTAGCATGATAGTTTGCATCAGGTGATCGGAGGTTGAAGATGACAGTGTTGCATCTCACCAGTCATTAGATCAGATCAAATAGGATACATATGGTATGGATTAGATCGTGTGATTCGGGATGAGACGTGCGGTCAAGATTTAATGTAGGATCAGATGTTCGGTCATGATTTCATCCATGTTTTTAAAAATTCGTCCCACACCGAAACCGCTCACGGATTATCCACGCTTTATAATACTCGGAACTCAGTACTCAGCTCAAAATTATTCTTCTCCCTCCATGGTACCACCCTGTACTGTGTTCTCTACAGGCACACTCTGTACCCACCCTCTGTTTCATTCCATTGTGTCACCCCGCACGGTGGTGCACTTCTTTGTCTCATGCTCCCCTGTGGGCATGCTCCTATGTGCCTCGTACATGCTTTATTGTGGCATGTCCGCTGGCTGGATGGTTGGGGTCAAGCTCAGCTTCCCACTCTGTGGTGCGATCCACTTCCTTAGATGGTTGGATGGTTGGCTAGAAAAAGTGTATATTTTTTGTATAAACCCCATTTTAAAAACCAAATTATACATATAATGGAATTCAACATGAAATGAACCACACTTATAATTCCAATCATCTTCATCCTAAACCATCATCTATCTTATTCTTCTATTCTTTTGGGCACACCTATTAATCATTTAATATCAGTACAATCTTCTCAAACACTTCGTCCAATCAAAAATCATTGGATGGATCTTCCAAACTCATCATGAAATCAAATATTTCATGGCCTTATTCAAATGTTGTGACAAAGTATCCATCATTGACACATGTCTTGGAAATTATGATTAGTTCAATCAATCATCTGAATTACTATAGATAATGATCAACCATGACATCCAATGTCAAATAGTGATTCTCCAAGTACCATTAGTTATGTAACAACTTCATCATAATCAAAGTGGGTTCTTTACTGAGTCAATAGAATTACTTTAAGCATCACCACTTCAATAATCATCACAACTTCAATCATTACCTTCCCATACACATATTGAAAAATTATTGAAAATAAATGAAAAACTATGTGCAATAACCAAAAAATCACAAATTTATCGGTTGGTCCTCTAATATAATTAGATCAAAACTGAATTTGGATGATTAATGGGTAGATCAATTCTCTTTTTTGAGTGCTCTTAAGTTCTTGTATCTGGGTTTCTATAGCATATATGGATTTAGTGGATACATTTCTTGAACTTTTGAGTTCATATTTACCCTTTTTTCCTTGACCTACTCGACCTTTATGACCTCTCCCTCTATCATGGGTGTAGAATTCATATTCATATGTATCTTCATTATTAAAAAAAATCTATTAAATTGATCAAATTTGTGAAATCGTATTGAGACTCTTCATTTAATGAAAATATTTTTTGGTGGGGCAGTTCTCATTTCCTTATTTGGTGGGATGGTTCCCATCCTCCTAAAAATGTTGGTAAGAATTTTGATAGGGTTTGGACTAGTTTGGGTACTATTAAGGGATCATCCTGTTGTGCCTTGTTTCATCAGTAATGATTTCATTGACTCTTTGATGATTGTTATAATTAATTTTTCATATTTGATATCATAAGATAAGCTGGGGTCAAAACTGGTAGGTTTAGTTGAGTTTTGATTATAGCATTCATCTAGCTGACCACATTCTAGGTTATCCAATCTTCAAACTTTTGTGTGCTTATGTAACAATCTGAACTTTTATAAATCAAATTCTTCCTGTAATTTAATTAAATTTATTATTATATTATGGATATAGAAAAAACATGCACTTATTTGGTTTTATTATATCCTGTTGTATTTAAAAGAACATTAGGAATCATAATCGTTGATAATATAGCCTTTGAACAGTGATCATATGATTAGTATAAATATAGGGTTTTAACAAATCAAATTGATGAAAACAAAGGAAGTGATGGCCTCAACTAGTAATATTTTACCCTATGAAGCCCATTTATCAGATATTCCAAGGGAGATAACATCTATGTGATTTTCCCTTAAATAATACCAAACTGAGATCCAATAATTTAAGCACAATAAAAACCGTTTACAGGAGAAGTTCAAGCACATCTAGATCACAACCCAAACCATGTACGATGAACCACCCCAGAAAAGTCTGACCATCGCATACCTTACTCTTAGGGTGTTTTTAAGTGTATTAAATAGATGTGTATCAATACCTTAACAATGAGAATATGTGTATATTATTTTCAATATAACAATGGTTATATTTACTTATTATTATTATTTTTTAAATGATTTCGATTTTGATACAATAAAACACAAATTATGTTTTTGGGTAATGTTCAATTTCAATTAAAACATTTATTTTGATGAATTAATGGATTATTTAAATAAATATTATTTTAATGAAATATTATTATTAAATATTGATTATTAAATATAAATTATCATATAAATTTTTAAGAATTCAAATGTAATTTTTATAAGGGTTCAAAAACCATTATTGTCAAAAAACCCAACATTTCTCAATAAATGCCAATTTTTATTTTAAAAGTAAAAAATTCACATATTTATAAAATTATTTTGATAAAATAAATAATATTTTTGGAATCAAAACATCAAAATTATCCAATGGTTAATTTTTCATAACTTTCTAAGATAGTTGAATTTTCAGGTAAAAATTAAATATCGCATAAATATACGGTGTGTATTATGACATCATAATGACCCAAAATGATGTAATAAATACTATAAATGTTATCCATGACCAAATATATTTTTTACCTTTAAAATAATGCTATTTTATTTTTATTTTATTAATTTTATAAATCCATTATGAATCCTCCAAAACCATTAATATATTTTAAGGTTTTAAAATAATTTATTTAAGTGTATGACTCACTTCCACATAAACAAGAGTATTATTTAATTAATTTAGGATCTTTGACTTATAAAATAATTAAAACCACTCCACTTTGTAAGAAACCATGGGCAAAAATCATAGAAAGGTTTGTGATTTTGGTTATTTTATTATATAGAGTCCAAAACCTATGTTTGAGAAATGATAAAAAATTTCCCACTCATTTCCTATATAAACCAACCCAAGATCCCATTTATCTTAACTAAAAATAATTTAAGAACATAATTACTCTGAACTATCCTCTATAGATTCCACCCAAGGTTCCCTCATTTTCTCAAGAAGCTCCTCCCAAGCATTTAGAGTCACACTCTCAAGGTAAGGGTTCTTTTCTTTCTCCTATTTATTGAAGTATCTTCATTATCTTATACCATTTTTAGACAATTAATAATGTTGAGATATGTTATTTAATATCACATTAATTTTCCTATTATTAATAAATCATTATATACTCTTTTCACTCTCATTAATCCTTTCCATTAACATTTATACACCCCCATTATGCTGCCCAAATTTCACCATGATTTTCCATAACAAACAAATGTGTAGTGAATAACTATACCCAATTACTATAAAGGGTGTTAAAATTTATGAACTTATACTTATTTTATTAGGTAATTACATGTATATATTACACACTCCTTTATCATGGAATAAAAAGTGATGAAAAATTATTCCATGCTTTATGATCAATGTGTCACACTTAAGCATGAGAATAAAATGAAAGTGACGAGTGTGCCCGAAATTATGTAATGCTCTAAGGCATTAGGTAATATTTTAGTCTCATAATAAGTAATTCAAGGGATTATAGAGTGAACCTAATATGTCACAAGAATTTTTCTATCATTATTTCTTGGAAATAAGACTTGACCTATGTTTATGATGCAGTGTTTTAAGTTGTTTCCACATTTATCATGTTGCCTTTATGTTATCATGATATATCATACCTCATTGTTCATATTTATGATTATAACCCCTTTTATGTATCCTTTAAATTACTAATGTATAACATGTGTTACTTTCTTCATTTTATTCCATATTTATTACCTTACTGGGATTTATAGCTCACCCCTTTTTTATGTATGTTCCCAAGTTATCCCATACAGTTTTAAGTACGAGCATGTTAAGTAAGTTTTCAATAAATATGATGTATTTCATATTTTAAGTTATTGTGTAATGTACCTAATTACCAAAGACACTAGACTTATCGATATTTTTGGTTGTATTATGTGTAATATTATATAACAAATCATAAATTAATGTGTAATAAAGATAAAAGTTGTCATAGTTGGTATCAAATAAAAAGTTTAGTTGTCTTTGGGATTAGGATTAGAAAACTCTAGTGAAAGGCTTAGGGATAAAACTAAGTATAATAAATATCCCTAAATTTTGGTAATGTATATAGTAATTGGTTTACTAAGAAAATACATTCATATCTAGATGCTACAAGTAGAAGTAGCTCTAGCACAGATGTACATAGGGGTAAAACCTGAAAACATCGCGTTGAGATAGAATTGACTGAGAAATGGTACACAATAACAGGCCTTGCTACACACCTAGTTTTACACTCCTAAGGGATATACTTTAGTAAATTTTTAATCTTATTATGAACCATTATTAAGGGAACAAAAAAATCACATAAGAATACATGTTAGGAAATAGATCATGGATAACATAGATTGAAGCCTAGAAATCCATAAGTTAAGGAAATATATGTAATTTATAAGTTATCTCTTTAATTTCATTAGATTCTTATTTATGTGTTTAATAGCCAGTGGCTAAAAATAGGAGGAATCGGGTAAACAGCCAATATTAAGGGCAATTTGATGACTACCCCGGTGAGATTCCCAACCTGATGAGAGTGGGAATCTCAAACTTTATGATGATACTCTCTCGGTTGAATCGGGTTCTAAATAGAATCCTCGATCAGGAGGAGCACCAAAATCCCCCTAAGAAAGAAAAATATTCAATTGATACCTTTATGTGATAAAGACCTCCAAGTTTCAATAGATCAGTAGATCCCTTAATCGTGGAAAAATGGATCAAATCCATTGAGAAGATATTCTCCATACTTCAATGTTCTGAATAAGATAAGGTTATACTAGTTTTTTATCATATGGAGGGATAAGCTGGTCAGTGGTGGACATTGATCAAGAATAGGAAGCCTGAGGAAGATATCGAAGTGATGGGGTGGAAGGAATTAAAAAAAATGTTTTTTGATAAATATTTTCTTTTCACTCTATGAATTAAAATTGAAAGGTATTTCCTTGACCTCAATAAAAAATATGACAAATCTATTAGGGTGTATGAGGAAAACTTCACAAGACTTTCATGATAAGCCTCTATCTTTTTCATTACCTATGAATTCAAAGTTAATCACTTCTTTAGTGGGATAAAACCTAGTCTATGAAAATCCCTAGTGATCCAAGACTTTGATAGCTATGAGGAAATTTTCCAATGTGCCCTCAAAGTCAAAATGGAGATCGGTGAATCTCAAGGGTATCATAGGGAAAAGAAGTGGAAAGTGAAGTTTAATTCTGGTGGTTTGATGGATAAATATAACAGTGCTAAGAAATTTCAACATATTACTTATCAAAAGTGTGGAAATAAGTACCCTAAAAATTGCCCATAGGGAATGAAGAAATACTTTAGGTGTGGGAAGGAAGGACACCTAGCTAGTTATTTCCGATGGGAGAACATCACTAAGGTGATGGAGGAAATAAATGCTTCAGTCAACCCTCAGTGCATTTTCCATTGCTTCAACTACAAGGAACTAGGGAACTTTTCAAACCAATTAACTAATCCAAGGGTCTTTTGAGATAACCAACAACCTTCAAGGTATAAAGGGAGATTTTTTTCCATCATAACCATTAAGGTGGATCCTAAAAACGAAGTGGTGATAGGTATGCTAGTTATTCATTTAAGAATAGTGAATGTACTTTTTAATTTTGGTTCTATGAACTCCTTCATATCATGAAAGTTTAGTAGAACTATTCAAACACCACCACAAAGCATGGAAGTAGAGATGTTAGTGAAAATGAAAAATGGGGAAATTATTGCATCCCAAGTATATAACTCCTCCCTTGTTAATATTTGTGGGCTAAACTTCCCAGAGAACCTTATCATACTCCATTTGGTTGAATTTGATGAAATTATGGGTATGTATTGGCTTTCCCTATATATATCCAACATAAATTTCCATGAGAAGGAAATCACTCTTTGTATCATGAATCGACCCCCAATTTTGTATAAGTGAAAGGAGGAGGATGAATCTTCTTTAGAACCAATATCTCAAGCGTAGATATTTTTGCCCTTTGAGAAAGCATATCTATATTAAATGATTGATTATAAGTAAAGGATCATCCTTGAAGATATTCCCATTGTGAGGGAATATTATTATGTGTTTCCTAAATAATTTTTGGTTCTTTCTCCTAGCCGATAGGTTGAATTTTTAATCGAGCTTATACCTAAGGTATTTCCATTATCCAAGACTTTGTATAGAATGGATGTTGTGAAACTTGAGGAGCTGAAGAAACAACTATAGGAGAATCTAAATAAAAGGTTCATATGCCCAAGTGATTCACCTTGGGGATCACCATTCCTCTTCTTCAAGAATAAGGATGGTTCAATGCACCTTTTCATTGATTATCATGAGCTAAATAAAATCATGATAAAGAACAAGTATATTCTACCACAGATTAATGACTTGTTCGATTAGCTATGTGGAGTATGATACTTATCCAAGGTGGATGTATAGTTGGGATATTACTAATTTAGGGTGAAGAAGGGGGATATCCCCAAAACTACTTTTCATATATGGTATAGACACTACGAGTTCATAGTAATGACATTCAGACTCACTAATTCTCTAGAAATCTTCATGGACTTGATGAATAGAGACTTTAGGTATTACCTCAAAAACATTGTGGAAAACTTTATATATGATATTCTAATATACTCTAAAATAAATAAGGAGTATGAGGAGAATATAATCACTATGCTAAAGACTACATGAAAGGAGAATCTTTATGCCAAGTACAAAAAATGTGAGTTATAGTTAAAGGAAGTATCATTCTTAAGGAATATGATCACAATTAATGGGATATATGTAGACCCTTAAAATACATGATCAATTAGAGGATAGATGTGGCCAACATCTGTGATAGATATTTATAGTTTAATTAGATTAGTTGGGTATTATCATCGATTTGGGAGAAATTTCTCATGATTTTCAAACCATATACCCAAGATAACTCAAAAAGGAGTCAAGTTTTCATGGAATTATGAATGTGAAGAGATATTCAAGGAGTTGAAAAAGAGTCTTATCACTGCACCTATACTTGCACTACCCACAAGTGGATAAATTTTCATGGTATTCAGTGATGCTTCAAAGAAGGGATTGTGTTGTGTATTAATGTGGAATGAAAAATTGATAGCCTATGATTTAATACAATTGAAATTTCATGAACACAACTACCCAATGCATGATATAGACTTTCCTGCAGTGATATTTGCATTGAAAATCTGGAAGAATTATCTCTTTGAGGAGAAGTGTAAAATATTTATGGATCACAAGAGCCTCAAGTATATATTCACGCAGAAAGAGATAAATAGGCACCAAAAAACATGGTTAGAGCTGATCAAGTAATATGAATTCTCAATCCACTACCATCCCAGGAAATAAAATAAAGTGTCATATTCTCTAAGTAGAAAGTATCCAAAAACAATATCATTGATGACAATTGAAAAGGATCTGATTGTCTTAGATTTAAAAAGGATGGACATGGGAATCATAAAAGAAGGAATATCATTAATCCTTTCACAAATGATTTATCAACAGTACCTTATAAAGAGGATAAAGTACTCTTACATAAATTATGTTGGAATTAATAAGAAATTGGAGGCTATAAGAAAATAGAAATCCTCGAAGTTCAATTTTAATGAAGAAGGAGTTGTATGATTTGGGTCACGACTATGTGTACAGTCAAATCCTGAGTTAAAGGAGTTGTTGGATGATGCATGTAGTTCGACTTTCTCCATCCATTCAGGAAGCACCAATATGTATCAAGATATCTAAGAGCACTATTGGTGGGAAAATATGAAGAAGGAGATCACAGAATATACATCAAGATGTCTTGTATGTCAAAAAGTGGTGGCAGAAAGGAAAAAATCCAAGGGCATGATGCAACCATTACCCATACCAACATTGAAATGGGAAAAAATCACCATGGACTTTGTCACTGGTTTTGTTAATACATCAAGAAAAAATAATGATATATGGGTTGTGGTGGGTCATATTATAAAGACTACTCACTTTATTGTAATTCAAGATAACTTCTCACATGATAAACTTGTAATGATATACATTAGAAAATTGGTGAGGGTACATGGAACACCACTATTGATTCTATCTTATTGAGATCCAAGATTTACCTCTAAGTTTTGGAAGAGTGTCCAACATGATATAAATACAAAATTGAACTTTATAATAGATTATCACCCTCAAACTGATGTCCAATCTTAGTAGACTATCTAGATACTTGAGAACATGTTGAGATCATTCTCAATTGACTTTAAAGGAGGATGGGAACAACATCTTCCTCTGGATGAGTTATCTTACAATAACAGTTTCCACTCAAGCATCCAAGTGTCGCCCTATGAATCCCTTTATGGGAAGAGGTACATAGCACCTACATGTTGTGATTAATTTGGGGAATGAAATCTTCTAGGTCCTAAAATGGTTGAGGAAATAGTGGAAAATGTCAAAACTATTTAATAGGACATCAAGGATTCTCAGAGTTGAAAAAAGATCTATGCTAACAATAATCAATGATACCTAGAGTTTGATGTTGGAAACATGATATTACCTCATATATCACCATGGAATAAAGTTGTGATATTTGGTAAGAAAAAATCTTAGTCCAAGATACATTGTTCCCTTTGATATCCTTGATCACATTAGAGTGGTGGCCTATGGACTGTCACTCTCACCTAACCTATCTCAAGTATATGATGTATTCCACGTATACCTATTAATTAATTACATACCAAAACCCTCACATGTACTTAATACATAGGTGGTACCATTGGAGAATGATCTCTCATATGAGGAGCAGCCGATGAAGATCTTAGAACGTAGAAACAAAGTTTTAAGAAATAAGACAATGGACCTAGTCAAAGTATAGTGGAGAAACCATAAGTTTTAAGAAGATATGTGGGAATTGTAGGAGGTTATTAAATAGATCTACCCTCATTTATTTCAGTGTGGGAAATGAAAATTTAGAGGGTGGAATTTTTGAAGGGGGGAATATTGCAACAACCTGAACTTTTATAAATGAAATTCCCGTTATGATTTAATTAAATTTATTATTATATTATGGATATAGAAAACACATGTACTTATTTGGTTTTATTATATCCTATCATATTTAAAATACTATTAAGAATCATAACCTTTGATAATATATCTGTTAAAAAATGATCATATGATTAGTATAAATATATGGTTTTGATAAATCCAATTGCTACAGACAAAGGAAGTGATGGCCTCAACCGGTAGGATTATACCCTATGAATCCCATTTATCGAAGATTATGAGGGATATATAATCTTTATGATTTTCCCTTAACTAAGACCAAGATAAGATCCAATAACTTAAGTGTGAGAGAAACCATTTACGGTAGAAGTTCAAGTTTATCGAGATCATAGCCCAAACCATGTATGTCGAACCACCCCATAAAAGTCTCACCATTATGCACCTTACTCTTAGGAAAATTGTTGGTGTTTTAAAGGGATGTGTATCAAGACCCTAAAAATATGAATATGAGTATATTATTTTCAATATAATAATGGTTATATTTACTTCTTATTTTTATATTCTAAACAATTCTGATTTTGATACAATAAAACACAAATTGTATTTTTGGGTAATATTCAATTTCAATTAAAAGATTTATTTTAATGAATTAATGAATTTTTTAAATAAATAATATTTTAATAAAATATTATTATTAAATATTTTTTATTAAATATAAATTATCATATCATTTTTTTATGAAGTCAAATGTAATTTTTGTAAGGGTTCGAAAACTGTTATTGTAAAAAACCATTATTTCTCAATAAATGTCAATTATTATTTTAAAAGTGAAAATTCACATATTTAGAAAATTATTTTGATAAAATGAATTTTATTTTTGGAACCATAATTTCTAAATTATCTAACAGTTAATTTTTCATTATTTTCTGACACGGTTGAATTTTTGGGTAAAAATTAAATATTGTATAAATATATGGTGTGTATCATGACATAATAATGACCCAAAAGTGATGTAATAAATACTATTAATGACATTAAAGATTAAATATATGTTTTAAATTTAAAATTATTTTATTTTATTTTTATTTGGTTAAATTTATAAATCCTTTATGAATCCTCCAAAACCATTAATATATTTTAAGGTTTTAAAATCATTTCTTTAAGAGTATGACTCACTTCCACATCAACAAGGGTGTTATTTTATTAATTTCAGAACTTTTACTTATAAAATAATTAAAACCACTCCCATTTGGAAGAAACCATGGTCAAAACCCATGGTAAGGTTTGTTTTTTTGGTTATTTTATTATATAGAGTCCAAAACATATGTTTGAGAAATGATAAAGAATCTCCCACTCATTTCCTATATAAACCCAGCCAATATCACATTTATCTTCACTAAAAATACTTATATCACATTCTTAATCTGACCTCCCATATATAGAGTCCTCCCAAGGTGACCTTAAGCTCTCAAGAAGCTCCTCCCAAGAATTTGGAGTCACGCTATCAAGGTAAGAGTTCTTTTCTTTCTCCTAATTATTCAAGTATCTTCATTATATTATGGCCTTTTTTCCAATTCCTAATGTTGAAATATGTTCTTACATAACCCCCTTACTATAAATATTATTCATAAATTATTATATACCCCTTAAACTATCATTAATCCCTTCCATGAACATTTATATGCTCCTGTTATGCTAACAAAATTTCACCGTGATTTTCCATGCCAAACAAATGTGTAGTGAATACCCATACCCAATTCCTATCAAGGGTGTTCACCTTTATAAACTTATAATTATTTTATTTTGTACTTACATGTATTTATTCCACACTCCTTGATCTTGGAATAAAAAATTATGAAAAATTATTCCATTTGTTATTATCTATGTGGAACACTTAAGCATGAGAATGAAATGAAAGTGATGGGTGCGCCCAGAATTATATAGCGCTCTGATGCATTAGGTAATGTTTTAGTCTTGTGAGATTTCATGAAAAGTATTAGAGATTAAACATAATCCATCATGATACCTTTTATATCATTATTTCTTGTTATTTAGTTGTGACCTATGTTTATGATGTAGTGTTTTATGTTGTTTCCACATTTCCCATGTTGCCTTTATGTTATCATGCTATATCATGCCTTATTGTTCATGCTTATGATTATCACCGATTTTATATCTTATCGATATTTGTATTTTCTAACATGTATTACTTTATTCATGTTATTCCATGTTTATTCCCTTATTTTGATTTATATCTCACCCTTTTCTTTTGTATGTCCCCAGGTTATCCCGTGTAGTTTTAAGTACAGGCATGTTAAGGAAGTTTTCAATAAAGATGATGTATTTCATATTTTAAGTTGTTATGTAATGTAACTAATTCCCAAATAAACTATACATCTCAATATTCTATGTTTTATTATGTGTAATATTATGTAATAAATCATGAATTAATGTGTAATAAAGATCAAGGTTGTCATAGCCTATGCTCATAACTTCATGTCATTCTCCTTCCTCCTTAGGTAAGATGGTAGATATGAAAGTCACCTATTCAAGGGGCTTACCCATTTTTAATTTCCCAGATTCAACCATATTATATAATATTTATTTGAATCTTAATTAATCCTAAATTTTTTGTCTTAATATTTAATGTAAAGGGAAGTAATTTGGGTGGTCATTTAGGCCAGCTTCGTTAAGATTTTTTACCACCAACAATTTAAGAAAGTTGTTTTCTATGGCTATGATAAAGTATCCTAATAATTTCTCTCTTTGTAAGGAATAAGTTTTATTCTTTTGTTCCTTGAACCTTAGATGATTCTATTCATTTTTTCCCTTCTAAATATCCTATTTTTGTTTTTGTTATCATTCAAGGGGAGTTACCATGTGACATTGTACGAGATTGGGTGTTGGAGCTAGTGTCAACACTGGTTTGATCATGATGGTCACAGTCTCTATTCTACTTATTTTCTTTCCTTATATTGATTATTTTGGTCATTATTTGTCCTTATATGATCATATGGAATCATTTAGGCATTGTTCCATATCTAAAAACTCTTGAAATCCACCAAGGTATTTTAAAGGAATTAACGATGTCTGCAACTCATCACAAATATTATATATATATATATCTCCAACAACTTCTATTACAGGAGTGTCATATTAAAGGAATAGTTCAAATATTTTCATTTTTAAATGAATTATGAGACCCTATTATTAACACTTTGTTAAAAATTTGAGATATTTGAGATCATTTATTTTCTCAATGTAGAGATGAAATGATAGAGGAATTTTTGAAGAATGCCTTTGTAACAACCCGATCATTTATGAATAAAATACCCTTTATTTTAATGTATTATGGATATAGAAAACACATGCACTCTTAGTATTATTATCATTGGGTTTAAATGATAGTTAATCATTATTACCATTGATAATATAGTCATTGAATAGTGATCACATTACTGATATAAATATAAGGTTTTTAAAAAAATATTTTCGACATAGACAAAGGAGAGGATGGCCTCATCTAGTAGACTCAGGTCATACAAAGCTTTTTTTCAGAGCTCGGAAAGGAGGTAGTGTCATTGGTCTTCGCTCTTGACCAAGCCCAAGCTAAGCTTCAACACGTTAAGCTTGAATGGAATCACCTATGATAGAAGTTCAAGTTAATAGATATTACCACCCGGGCGATGTTATTCGAGCCACCCCAAGAGTATGTCACCATCACACACCTTACCCTTAAGTATTATACAGGTGTTATAAGGGTTTATGTAATAAGGTATTAGTTACTTATTGTGTAATCCCTTTTTATAAATAAAATTCTTATTCCATCAATTCCTTTATGAGAATAGTCTTTCTTAAAAAATGATGAATTTGATAAATTGATTCTTCGGGTAAAAATGGTACTTTTGAGAAAAATATAAATTATTATATTAAACTAAGGTTTTTATTAATAATATTATAAAAAAATTCTTATAAATGATGATTATATCAGTTCCTTATCTATAAATGATTAGGTAATCAGTTTGATAAGAGTTATATTTTTTATACGATAAAACAGAAATTGTATTTTTAAAGAATTTATTTTAAGGAATTAATGAATTTTTGAAATAATTAATATTTTAATAAAATATTATTATTAAATTAATTTTATGAATAATAAATGGGTATATAATTTTTATGAAGTCAAATGTAATTTTTATTAATCTTTGAAAACTGTTTTTTTTTTTCAAAACCCGTGAATTTTCAATAAATGTCGATTTTCATTATAAAAGTGAAAATTCACATATTTAGAAAATTATTTAGATAAAATAAATATTATTTTTGGAATCATAATGTTTAAATTATACAATAGTGAATTTTTTATAATTTTATGAGACATTCAAATTTTAGGGTAAAAATTAAATACTGTATAAATAAAATATGTGTTTTATGACATCATAATAATCCCAAAATGATATAATAAATACTATAATGTGTATTATAAGACCAATATATGTTTTCCCACTAAAATAATTTGATTTTATATTTTTTTTACTTATATTATGAAGCCTTAGTGAATCCTCCATAATGTATAATATATTTTATAATTTTAAATTCATTTCTTTAATAATGTGACTCACCTCCACATAAGCAAGGATAATATTTTAATATGTTTGGACATTTTACTTATAAAATAATTCTTTCCACTAACATTTGGAAAATACCATGGTCAAAAACCATGGGAAGGTTTGTGGTTTTGAATATTTAATTATATAGATTCCAAAACCTGAGTTTGTGAAATATTAAAGAATTCCCCTCTCATTTCCTATATAAAACCACCCAAGCCCCCACTTCTCTTCACTAAAAATACTTGGAGCATGTACTTAATCTGTACTAACATTTATATAATCCTCTCAAGGTTCCCTAAGCTCTCAAGAATCCCTTATTAAAGCTTTTGAATTCGCACACTCAAGTAAGGGATCCTCACTTTCCTTCCTTTCTCATTTTTATCCAAGTTTCCTTATATTGTTACACCCTTTTATTTTCAATTAAAAATGATGGGGTATGTTTTTTAACCTCCCCCATACTTACATTATTATTTTTTTATGATAGGATACCTCTTTAACCCTCATTAATCCCTCCCATGTACACCTATTACCATGCCGAAATTTCATAAGAGTTGTTCTATTTCTCCTCTTTCTTAAAGTTTATTTATTATGTTACGCCTTCTATTTATAAATTACTTGTGTTGTTACATGTATATATCCAAAACACTTACTATAAATTTCATTTATATGTGATTAGATACCCCTTTCTCTCTCATCAACAATTTTTTATGAATTTTTATGTCACGACGTTAGGCTGCTGAAATTGCACTATGATTTTCCATGTCAAAATCATCATGTAGTGAATACCATGCTCAGTTCTCTATAAAGGGTATTCAACTTTATGAACATATACTTATTGATTATATAATTTCATTATTTATTCCAAATTCCTTTATTGTGGAGTAAATGATGATGTTGAATGAATCCATGTTATATGATCTATGTGGCACACTTAAGAATGAGATTGAAATGATTATGAAGGGTGCACCCTGATAGCACTCCAATGCATTGGGTAATGTTTAGTATAATGATACTTCATGTTGGGATAGGGGTTTACCTGATTCCTTTATGTTAATGATGCAGTGTTCTATGTTGTTTCCACATTTCCATGTTATGATAATCATGTTATATCATGCCTTTATGTTCGTGTTTCTATTATGATCCATTGATATTTATATTGACTAACATGTATTGTATTATTCATTTTATGCCTTTTCTACTCTCTTATTGGGCTTTATAGCTTACCCTTTTCTTATGTATGTCCTCATGTTATCTCATGAAATGCTAAGTATGAAGGAATTTTGTGGTCATGTAAAAAACATTTTCAATAAAGATGTTGTATTTTATGTCTTAAGTTGTAATGTAATGTTACTAAGACCCAAATACACTATACCTATCTATATTATGGGTTGTATTAAGTGAAATTTTATTTAATAAATCATGTTTAAGTGTGTAATAAAGAGCAGGGTTGTTATAGTTGGTATCAAAGGATAGGTTTAGTTATTTTTGGGATTAGGATTAGAAAACCCTAGTGAAATCCTTAGGGATAAGACTAAGTATAAGAAAAAAATACCTAAATTTTGGTGAGTATAGAGTAAGTTTTTTATCAAGAAAATTCATCATTATCTATATACGAACAAGTAGAGGTAGATCTGGCACATATGTATCTAGGGGTAAAACCTGAAAACACCGCTTTGAGATAGAATCGAATAGGAAGTGGTGCACGACAACGGGCCTTGCTGCACTCTTGGTTTGACACTCCTAGGGGATATTATTTGGTAAATTAATAATATTAGTATTAACAATTATTAATGGAATAAAAAAATTCCCCTAAGAATATATGTTAGGAAATAGATCATGGATAACTTAGATCGAAACTTAGAAATTCATAAGTTAAGGAAATAAATTTAATTTATAAGTTATCCTTTTTTTCATTGTATTAACCTTTATTTGTTTAATAGTTTAAAATAATTACCCCTAATTTTCCTTTTATTCTATCCAATGGATGGTGATAGGAGGACTCAGTCTAAAAACTGATGCAAAGATCAATGTGATGACTGTTCTAATGAGATTCCCAATCCGATGGGAGTGGAAATCGCAAACTTTGTCATGATAATCTCTCAGTTAACTCAAGTTTTGAATAGAAATATGGTTCAAGAGGAACGTACAACCCCTACTAAGAAATAAAAAGTCATAATCAAGAGCTTCATAAGACAAAGGTCACCTACTTTCAATGGATCATCTGTTCCCTCAATCGCCAAAAAATAGATCAACTCCATTGAGAAGATCTTCTGCATCCTTAAATGTTCCGAACAAGATAAGGTTATTCTGGATTTTTATCATATAGAGGGTGAATATGATCATTGGTGGACATTGATAAAAAATAAAAATCCTAAGGAAGTGATCAAGGCATTGGAATGGAAGGATTTTTGGAAAAAAATAGATAAATATTTTCCATGTACCCTTCGTCTTAAGATAGAAAGGGACTTCCTTGCCCTCAAGTAAAAAAGATAATGAATCCATCAGAGCGTACGAGGTAAAATTTACAAGTATTTCACAATATGCCTCCATCTTTTTCATTACCCCTAAATTCAAGGTTGACCACTTCTTTGGTGGTCTAAAACTTAGCCTACGGAAAGCCCTGTAAATCCATAACTTCGATAGCTATGAGGAAATTTTCTGATGTTCCCTCAAAGTAGAAATGGGGATTGGTTAATATTAGGGTTATCATGGGGATAATAAGTGGAAATTGGACTTTAATTCTAGTGCTCTGATAGATAAATCCAACGGTGCTAATAAATTTCAGCACCCTGCTTGCCAATGGTGCGAAAAGAAGCACCCTGGAATTTCCTAAAGGGGATGAGGAAATGATTTAGGTGTGTAAGAGAAGAGAACCTAGCCAATGATTGCTGACAAGAAAGACCTGTTGCTATGATAGAGGAGAGGAATTCTATGTTCAAACCTCAACGCATTGTTTATTGCTACAACTTTAAATAATCGGGGCACTTTGCAAACTAGTTCCCTAAGCCAAGGGTTTTCGAAGGTAACCAACGACCTCCAAGGCAATAAGGGTGAGATTTTTCCATCACTACCTCCAAAGTGAATCCCAACAATGAAGTGGTGATAGGTACGCTAGTTTTTCATTCAAGAATAAAAAATGTACTTTTTTATTCTGGTTCTACACATTCTTTTATATCTTGAAAGTTTAGTATAACAATTGAAACGCGACCACAAATCATGGAAGTAAATATGTCAGTGAGAATGGAAAATGGGGAAATTATTGCATCCCATTAATATAACTCCTCCCCTATCACAATTTGTGGATTGAACTTCCCAGAAAACCTCTCCATACTCCCTCTGGTATAATTTGATGCAATTATTTTCATGGATTGTCTTTACCTATATTAATCCAACATATATTTCCATGAGAGTGAAATAACTATCCATATGGTGAATTGACCCCCTGATTCTATACAAGTGCAAGGAGTATGAATCTTCTTTAGAATCATCATCTCAAGTGTGGATATTAATTCCCTATGAGCGGCCATATCTTTCTCAGATTATTGAGTCTAAGGAAGGAACCATCCTCGAATATATTCTTATTATGAGGGAATTCGATGATGTGTTTCCTGAGGAATTTCATGGTCTTCCTCCTAGAACAGATGTTTAATTCTCAATTGATCTCATACCTGGGGCATTTCCAATATCCAAGAATCTATATAGAATGGCTATTTTGGAGCTTGAGGAAGTAAAGAAACAACTAAAAGATAATTTGGATAAAGGGTTTATATGCCCAAGTGCTTCACCATGGGGTGCACCAGTCCTCTTCATCAAGAAGAAGGATGGGTCAATGCGCCTTTTCATTGATTATTGTGATCTCAAAAAAATCACAATAAAGAAAAAGTATCATTTTCCATGAATTGATGACTTGTTCAATCATCTAAGTGGATCATAATACTTCTACAAGGTGGATATGTGGTTGGGATATTACCAAGTAAGGGTGAAGAATGAGTATATCCCCAAGACTACTTTTTGTATAAGATATGGGTACTATGAATTCATAGTAATGCCTTTCGAAGTCACTAATTCTCAAGAAATCTTCATGGATTTGATGAATAGAGTCTTTAGATATTACCTCAACCAATTTTTGGTAGTATTTATAGATGATATTATAATATACTCCAAAACCAAGGAGGAGCATAAGAAGCATCTAAGCACTATACTAGAGACCTTGCGAAAGGAGAAGCTCTATGCAAAGTACATCAAGTGTGAGTTCTGGTTGAAAGAAGTCTCATTATTGGGGAATATCATCAGAAGAAATGGGATATATGTGGATCCCTCTAAGAAAAATTAAATTAAGGGATGGATGAGGCCAACATCTATGATAGATATCTGTATCTTCCTTGGGTTAGCTGGATATTATTGCCGATTTGTGATAAATTTATCACGATTCTCAAACCCTCTTACCAAGATAACTTGGAAGGGATTCAAGTTTTCTTAGAATGATGAATGTGAAGATACCTTCAAGGAGTTGAAAAGGAGGCTTATCATTGTGCACATGCTCGCACTACCCACAAGTGGAGAAATTTTCATGGTATTCAGTGATGATTCAAAGAAGGGCCTCGTTTTTGAGTTGATGCAAAATGAAAAATTCATTTCCTATGCTTCAAGGAAATTGAAAGTTCGTGAGCATAACTATCCAACACATGATCTGGAGTTGGATGTAGTGATATTTGCTTTGAAAATTTGGCGACATTACCTCTTTGGGGAAAAGTGTGAAATATATATGGATCACAAAATTCTCAAGTATATATTCACACATAAAGAGTTGAATATGTGGAAAATAAAATGGTTAGATCTAATAAAAGATTATGACTAATCAATTCACTACCATCCAGAGAAAGTGAATAAAGTGGCATACGCTCTAAGTAGAAAGGATCCAGCAACTCTTTCATTAATGAGAATTGAAAAGGATCCAATCTTCTTAGATTTAATGAAGATATATATGGGAATCATAAAGAAGGGAACATCATCAATCCTTTCACAAATTATTGTTCAACCGTCACTTTTGGAAAGTTTAAATGATGCTCAAAAGGATGATGTGGGAATTCAGAAGAAAGTGGAAACTATCAGAAAAGGGAAATTGCAACGCCCCGACCCTAGTTACCCAGAGTCGGTGCATTATAACATAACATTGGCATGATCACAAGAAAGATCAAATCTCGAAAGACCGATTGGTTTAGTAGCCTTAGAAACACTAGATATATTCATAAGTTTTACATTACATCATAAATTGAAAAACTACTACGACAACATAATGTCTCCATAGTCCACACTATTATCCCCTCATAATATCCCGGCAGGTCATTCATAACTTACTTCTTCACATCCTGGGAAAAATAAAACATAGAAAAGGGGTGAGCTCAAATGCCCAGTAAGGATAACAATATAGCGGAACATTCAAAAATAAGCATAAACATTTAAGGTAATGCATTACTAAAACAAAAGCCTTTTAAACTTGAACTTCAACATAGTATGGCAAAAGTAAAATGAAATAATTTCATTTACTTATTCACATGGATATTCTACTAATCGAATAATCACATGCAATATCAATAACCACTTTCATAATGTCGGAATGCATAATTCTGAACTTTAATTTCTTTTTCAAGGCCTCGTCCCAAGACCTAGGGGCTAACTGTAACCGGAACCCAACCTGGAGTGCCTCTAATAACCGGACACCAACCCGGAGGGCCTCTAATAACCGGACACCAACCCGGAGTTCCTCTAATAACCGGAGACCAAACCAGAGTTCCTCTAATAACCGGAGACCAAACCGGAGTTCCTCTAATAACCGGAGACCAAACCGGATGGCTTACTTCTACCGGTCCCCAACCTGGAACATACTTGTCTAACACATTCATCTGAATGAAAGGTTGAAATATAACATAAACATTCGGATTACAAATAACTTATGAAATGTCAATACTCTAAACAAAAACCATGAGTGACATAAGAATAACTTATCCACAGTCAAAAATATCACAAAACCTTCAATAAAATATGGATGTTTTGTATCATAATAAATCAACTTCAAATAAGCTTAAAATCCATCAAAGGATGTTGACATAGATGAAATAAAGACTATTTTAGAAAAATATCTCTTTCTATTTTGAAATCATTTAAGAGTCTTATATTTATGAAATAAAACATTTTTTTTTGAAAATATTCTTATTATCTTGTAAGGGAAGCTTCGACGATTTTAAAATGGTGGAAAATAGTCGTACCCGCCGTATAAGTTAAAAAAACATTCTTACCTTAATTTTGTCAAAAAGGTTAAAAAGCACCTTGTTTGGAAAACGACGGAAAGATTCCTTTATAAACCTCTTATAAAAAGTCAAAAAAGGGTATAAATGACTTTGACCCATATTCTAGTAAATAGTAAAAATGTTTTGAAATTCATTTTTAAGAAACATGGATGTGGATGATAAAGAGATCCCAGTAGATTATTATGTATAAACAACCTCAGATAATGAAGAGATTGCGAAATAACCCTTACCAATTTAGTAACTTATGAAACATACAACCCATGAAAGAGGTATCATACAATGAATATGTAAATACACATAAATTAGAGTGTATTACACAAAGAATATAATTATGGGCAGTACATACACCACACAAAAGGTGATGGTGGCAATATGGCATGAATCTCACGGGAATAAGGAGTGAGATGAAAACCCCTTACCTTGTACTTTTCCTTGGTTGGGGTAGGTTAAACTCCTGTATAATGGTGAAATAATTGTTATTAAATTATACAAGAATCATATACATTAATATGATATCATATATGATCTTTTAATATTGATTTGATAATAATATCTTAGTATTATCGTTGTTTCGGGTGTTAACTTGCTTGTTTTATTTTATATGTTTTGTTAAGTAATCCATGTTTTTAATGGATAGGTTGTATATTATTCATATCCATAATTATATAAAGTCCTTAAACATCATTTTTAAATCATCAAATAATAATTATACTTGAATGGATACGATGGAGAATGAATCTCATCGCGTTCGTGGAGACGGTAGTCCGTACGTACGCACGAGCGACAATATCACTCTTTTGATATTAAAATAATATATAAATGGATGTTATATCATATATATAGAATAATTAACATGTTATATTTATTATTTACATGAGTTACACATCATTATTATACCCATCCAAATAATAATATATTGAATAACAATTACACCACGACGTGGAGACGGTAAGTCGTACGTACGCACGTATGGTGACATGTTATTCAAAGGGTGTATAGAATAATGAATATGGTTGTACCATATTTATAATAACATCATAGTATATGTGAGATACTGGAGTTATTATTTTAGAATGGTAAGAACAAAGAAATAAGAAGTGGAAGAAGAAAGGAACTTGAAAAGGGGTGGTGAAAACATTACCTCTTCTTCGGGTTCTTCCTTTTGATTTGATCAAAAGGGCTCCTTAGGTTGTCTTTCTGATCAAACTAAGGCCTATAGGTTGTATTGAGGGAAGTTGGGAGAGTATTTGGGCAGAGTTTTGCCGAACCAAAAGGTTTTTAAGGTGTGAAGAAATGAGAAGGAGGAGTTCCCTTTTATAAGAGGGGTGAGGGGCACCTTTGGAAAAGCTAGAAATATTAATTTATAATAAATTCATATTCGGTTTCTAAAGGCTCAAAAGTTTATTATTTAAATGTTAAGGTGGGTATGGGTCGAAAAAAACTCAACCAATAGAATTTAGACAGGTTTGGGTACTTATATTAACCTTATCTTTAAGTATTAACTCTAAGTTAATTAGTTTCACTTTTACAATGTCTCTTTGTATTTTTATATAATATGGTTAATAAACTTACGATATACATCCAAGAGACCCCCAAGTGGTCCATTAATGATTAACCTATCATGATATATGTCTCGTGGCCGAACCTTAGATTTTTAGGAATTTAATATCAATTAATAATATAATATTTGTTTTAAGAACTCTTTTATGTCGATTTTGACACTATTCCGTAGTTGATTTTTGTAAAACTCATAACAGATTGATTACTTCGAAAAAAGTCAATTAAATCAATCCTAATATATCATTTTATCCTATAAAATTAGTTTAATTCATTAAAAGTTTCATATTATATTTATTTGGGTATTTATAATATCAATTATTTTAATTTTTCACTATTATAGTAATTAATTCATCATCATTGTGTCATAAATAAATTAACTTATTTAATGTCTAAAAATTATAAATAAAATATCATTATGTAGTAAATCTTTGTATATTTCTAATGAATATTTATAACCTAAAATCCAACATATATAACCCTATGTAAAAAAATGTTTTCTAAAAGATATATGTTTGTGTCATTTTTGTATTCATTTTAACTTAATTAAAATAAAGTGTCCCTATCACCTACAAGTGGCACCATGGGGTCCCAAAATCGACCCAAAGATACCTATGGTCGAACATGTATCAACCAATAAGGCTAGGACACGTTTTAGGGTAATTTAGTATTATTATAATATTATTTTTTAACCCTTATTTACCGGATTTACCCTTAACCATGGTAAATAAAATATTTACCGCAGTAATTATTCAAAATGTATAAAAATAAAAGTTAACTATTTACACAATTTGAACATCCTGATTCCAAATATGGAATCCATTTTTCTAAATTCAAAATACAGAAGTGGCAGAAATTAATTTAAAATTAATTCCCGCTGTCAAAACAAAAAGTGTGTTTTTAAGAGATAATAACTATCAAAAGATTGACACTTGTTTATGTTCGGTTTAATTGTAAAATTATGTCCAATGACCAACATTATATTAAATGGTAAAAATATATTCTAAATATACTTTAAAACCACTCAAATTCATAATTTATCACTATTAATTATTTTGATTAAAAAAGTTGTTTTTAATTAAAATTTAGTAATTTTCACTATTCATCAAAATATGAAAGTTATCCGAAAAGTACCAAAATTTCACCTTAGGCTAAATTCGTACTCCGAATCCAAAAATGAAGTCCATTTTGAGAGATAAAATTTCTAAAATTTTAAAAGGTAGGTATTACTATTCATAACGGCTAGTTTGATTGGTTGTGGTGTGTTAGAACTCGAAGTTGCATACAACACACGCTACTGTATTATTCAAAGGAAAGCGTACCGTGGAAACTTGGGATGTTTCATTTTAAATTTTTTGATTTCCCCATTTAGTCAAAACGTTTAAAATATTGTATTTAAAAATGGTTCACTATTAAAAGTTGATAAAAGTGCAATACTGAAAATGAATTTGTTCTTGCATTATGTCTAAGATACTCATAATATGGATTCTAAAATTATAAATATTATATAAAGTTTAAAATTTATTTAATACTTTTCATAACCTCTTTTGAATGGATTTTTGGTAAGTCATGGTGCAATTGAACTCGGTGTTGCGTGTAGTGCAAGTTATTGAATTATTTTGAAGAAATAACACACTATGAATTCTTGGGGTGTTACATTCTCCCCTCCTTCAATAAATTGCGTCCTCGCAATTTGAAATTGTTCTTCGAAAATAAAAGGTTGAAAATAGAAAATATATTTGTGGGAAAACCCACATCGGAAATTGGGTTACTAAAATTTAGTCTTAATATGAGGAAAAGAGAAATCAAAGGGTCACCACCAAATTATGATCTCGATTAGGAGAACATTGGTGGAAATTAGAGATATATAATTGGAGAAAAACGTAAATATTTATAGGTAGTGATTGAGGTCATCAATCACAAACAAGTGCAAAATTGAGGTCCTTAAATTCATCAATCTATGATGATTTGAAATACCATTGGTTCAACAAAACATAGGGTATTAGGATAACACGTTTTTGACGTTTCAAAATATCTTAGTTGAAATCCCACATCGAAAAATGAATTAATGAGGCCTCTATTTAAAATAAAGAGTGGAAAGTATGAAGATTACCGAAAATAACACATACTAGGGTTCCATGTAGGAAAATATGGATATGGAAGTAAAATATAACCATCAATTATCTGATGGATAGTGGTAGAGAACATGGCTATGAAAAGGCCAACAATCCCAAAGCCATAAATTAGTGATGATTTAAGGTACCATCTAGGACAACATTTTTGTTCTAAGTTCCTTTTCTTAATGTTGAGGAATTTATTTATGAGATTGGCTAAGATCATAAGGAGATATACTTACTTTATAATTAGAGTTTTATTCATTAATAAATTTCTCCCACAAACTCATCTTTCACTCTCAACGATAATAGAACGTAAAAAATTCTATTTACACTATTCGTATAGGGTTCCAAAATAAATGAATTTATAATTCATCTACAAGATCTTTTAATAAAAACTTCATTATTTAATCCAAGACATCTCGTGGGCCAGTGGTAGGTGATACACCCTCGTCTCCCTTCGGTTGCGGGTTTAAGTCTCGCAGCCTTGCCGGACGCGACGGGTTGCCGCCCGACCTCCGGGTTGTCCTTTTATGGCAATCCAAAATAATCCCAACTAGAACTATCCAAAATACTTATGTCCAAACTCACAGTCCAACATTTATAAGGAAGGTAAACATAATGTAGATCCTTTTTACCCTGTAATATCATATGAATACCTTCATCATGTATTCTTTTAATACACTAAAACATCCTGAATTACCATATTCCTTATTGATTTCATTCATGCTCCCTTATTCCATATAGAATGCTGGATATACTTCATCAATCCAAAAATGTTTTAAACCCCAACAATGATGGAATATACAAATCATTAATCAGTTCCAAGGTAGTCAAGAATATCCAATATAATTTATCCAAAACAATCATGTATTATTCCAAAATCACTACCTCGGTATCAGAACTATATTATGGTTTATCATTCTCTCAACCATATATTTTCCAAAAATTTATCCTACTATTGAGTTGCTTTTCTTTGTTCCACACAATCTCAAGTCCTTAATGAAATAGTACTGCAGTACAATCCTTATATACTCCATAATTATTATAACAAGTACATTGTTGATACAACACTCAATTGACATAATCAACATAAGAACTCTAATCATTCCTCTTCATCTGTGGTAGTATCATAACTTGATTATTATCCAATAGCATCATTTGCGGCATAGTCTGATGACTGGGACATAGGTTCGCGTAGTGTCTAAACTCCTTGCAAATTAAGAATTGTACATTTGAAACCATTTTCTTACCCTTGCAGTCACGTACTTTGTGCCCTTTTCCTCCACACTTATAACAAACTCCCATTCCTTTCAGACAAGTTCCAGGGTGTTTCTTTCCACAGTTATCAAATATGGGAAAATTCTTCTTTTCCCTCTTCCCTTTATCCATCTTTCTCTCTTCCATCCTTTTCTTCTCTTGCATCCCTTCAAATCCATAGGACTCAGTAAACTCTTTACTTATCTTATCAACACATGATATTATTTCTTCATATGATGATAATACATGCGAGACTATTTCTCTTGTAAATTCTGGCTTAAGACCATGAAATATATGATCCTTCTTTCTCTTTGTATCATGTGCATTGCTAGAGTTCTCATTCCTTCTACTGGGCGCCATTTCTAAACAATGGCATACACTAGATTAGTTTATGAATAACAATACCTAATCCCAAACTTGTAAGACACATAACATAAATTAAATAGTTTATGGATATAATCCATAATCATAAAAATTTCTCCTTTGAGGAAGTAAATCCACATAAACCCTTCATAATGGTTTGTAAAGAAAATGAGAATTATCCTAAGCATATCCCCCAGGAGTGTCATAACCAAGAGTGCAGCAAGGCTGGTTGTCGTGCACTAGTTCCCGTTCGAGTCTAGCTCAAAGCGGTGTTTTCGGGTTTTACCCCTAGGTAAATCTGTGCCAGAGCCGCCTCTACCTGCTCGTATCCAGACAGGGATGTATTGCTCGGAAAACTCACAAAATCTCTACAATACCAAAATTCTAGGAAGTTCTTCTATACTAATCCTCAAAGTCTATCTTAAATCTATGTGCTCTAATCAGAGTTTATCTAAATCTAGCTTCCAAGGTTTGTACTAAACTTCCTCTGATACCAACTGTAACGCCCCGACCCTAGTTACCCAGAGTCGGTGCATTATTACATAACATTGGCATGATCAAAAGAAAGATAAAATATCGAAAGACCGATTGGTTTAGTAGCCTTGGAAACACTAGATATATTCATAAGTTTTACATTACATCATAAAGTGAAAAACTACTACGAAAACATAATGTCTCCATAGTCCACACTATTATCCCCTCATAATATCCCGGCAGGTCATTCATAACTTACTTCTTCACATCCTGGGAAAAATAAAACATAGAAAAGGGGTGAGCTCAAATGCCCAGTAAGGATAAAAATATAGCGGAACATTCAAAAATAAGCATAAACATTTAAGGCAATGCATTACTAAAACAAAAGCCTTTTAAACTTGAACTTCAACATAGTATGGCAAAAGTAAAATGAAATAATGCCATTTACTTATTCACATGGATATTCTACTAATCGAATAATCACATGCAATATCAATAACCACTTTCATAATGTCGGAATGCATAATGCTGAACTTTAATTTCTTTGTCAAGGCCTCGTCCCAAGACCTAGGGGCTAACTGTAACCAGAACCCAACCCAGAGTGCCTCTAATAACCGGAAACCAACCCGGAGTGCCTCTAATAACCGGACACCAACCCGGAGTTCCTCTAATAACCGGAGACCAAACCGGAGTTCCTCTAATAACCGGAGACCAAACCGGAGTTCCTCTAATAACCGGAGACCAAACCGGAGGGCTTACTTCTACCGGTCCCCAACCCGGAACATACTTGTCTAACACATTCATCTGAATGAAAGGTTGAAATATAACATAAACATTCGGATTACAAATAACTTATAAAATGTCAATACTCTAAACAAAAACCATGAGTGACATAAGAATAACTTATCCACAATCAAAAATATCACAAAACCTTCAATAAAATATGGATGTTTTGTATCATAATAAATCAACTTCAAATAAGCTTAAAATCCATCAAAGGATGTTGACATAGATGAAATAAAGACTATTTTAGAAAAATATCTCTTTCTATTTTGAAATCATTTAAGAGTCTTATATTTATGAAATAAAACTTTTTTTTTTTGAAAATATTATTATTATCTAGTAAGGGAAGCTTCGACAATTTTAAAATGGCGGAAAATAGTCGCACCCGCCGTACAAGTTAAAAAAACATTCTTACCTTAATTTTGTCAAAAAGGTTAAAAAGCACCTTGTTTGGAAAATGACGGAAAGATTCCTTTATAAACCTCTTATAAAAAGTCAAACAAGGGTATAAATGACTTTGACCCATATTCTAGTAAATAGTAAAAATGTTTTGAAATTCATTTTTAAGAAACATGGATGTGGATAATAAAGAGATCCCAGTAGATTATTACGTATAAACAACCTCAGATAATGAAGAGATTGCGAAATAACCCTTACCAATTTGGTAACTTATGAAACATACAACCAATGAAAGAGGTATCATACAATTAATATGTAAATACACATAAATTAGAGTGTATTACACAAATAATATAATTATGGGCAGTACATACACCACACAAAAGGTGATGGTGGCAATATGACATGAATCTCACGGGAATAAGGAGTGAGATGAAAACCCCTTACCTTGTACTTTTCCTTGGTTGGGGTAGGTTAAACTCCGGTATAATGGTGAAATAATTGTTATTAAATTATACAAGAATCATATACATTAATATGATATCATATATGATCTTTTAATATTGATTTGATAATAATATCTTAGTATTATCATTGTTTCGGGTGTTAACTTGCTTGTTTTCTTTTATATGTTTTGTTACGTAAGACATGTTTGTAATGGATAGGTTGTATATTATTCATATCCAGAATGATATCAAGTCCTTAAACATCATTTTTAAATAATCAAATAATAATTATACTTGAATGGATACGATGGAGAATGAATCTCATCGCGTTCGTGGAGACGGTAGTCCGTACGTACGCACGAGCGACAATATCATTCTTTTGATATTAAAATAATATATAAATGGATGTTATATAATATATACAGAATAATTAACATGTTATATTTATTATTTACATGAGTTACACATCATTATTATACCCATCCAAATAATAATATATTGAATAACAATTACACCACGACGTGGAGACGGTAAGCCGTACGTACGCACGTATGGTGACATGTTATTCAAAGGGTGGATAGAATACTGAATATGGTTGTACCATATTTATAATAACATCACAGTATATTTGAGATACTAGATTTATTATTTTAGAATGGTAAGAACAAATAAAGAAGAAGTGGAAGAAGAAAGGAACTTGAAAAGGGGTGGTGAAAACATTACCTCTTCTTCGGGTTCTTCCTTTTGATTTGATCAAAAGGGCTCCTTAGGTTGGCTTTCTAATCAAACTAAGGTATCTAGGTTGTAGTGAGGGAAGTTGGGAGATTATTTGGGCAGAGTTTTTCCGAACAAAAAGGTTTTTAAGGTGTGAAGAAATGAGAAGGAGGAGTTCCCTTTTATAAGAGGGGTGAGGGGAACCTTTGGAAAAGCTAGAAATATTAATTTATAATAAATTCATATTCGGTTTATAAAGGCTACAAAGTTGATTATTTAAATTTTAAGGTGGTTATGGGTCTAAAAAAACTCAACCAATAGAATTTAGACAGGTTTGGGTACTTATATTAACCTTATCTTTAAGTATTAACTCTAAGTTAATTAGTTTCACTTTTACAATGTCTCTTTGTATTTTTATATAATATGGTTAATAAACTTACTATATACATCCAAGAGACCCCCAAGTGGTCCCTTAATGATGAATATATCATGATATATGTCTCTTGGCCGAACTTTAGATTTTTAGGAATTTAATATCATTTAATAATATAATATTTGTTTTAAGAACTCTTTTATGTCCATTTTGACACTATTCCATAGTTGATTTTTGTGAAACTCATAACAGATTGATTACTTCGAAAAAAGTCAATTAAATCAATACTAATATATCATATTATCCTAGAAAATTAGTTTAATTCATTAAAAGTTTCATATTATATTTATTTGGGTATTTATAATATCAATTATTTTAATTTTTCACTATTATAGTAATTAATTCATCATCATTGTGTCATAAATAAATTAACTTATTTAATGTCTAAAAATTATAAATAAAATATCATTATGTAGGAAATCTTTTTATCTTTCTAATGAATATTTATAATCTAAAATCCAACATATATAACCCTATGTAAAAATTGTTTTTCTAAAAGATATATGCTTGTGTCATTTTTGTATTCATTTTAACTTAATTAAAATAAAGTGTCCCTATCACCTACAAGTGGCACCATGGGGTCCCAAAATCGACCCAAAGATACCTATGGTCGAACATGTATCAACCAATAAGGCTAGGACACGTTTTAGGGTAAATTAGTATTATTATAATATTATTTTTTAACCCTTATTTACCGGATTTACCCTTAACCATGGTAAATAAAATATTTACCGCAGTAATTATTCAAAATGTCTAAAAATAAAAGTTACCTATTTACACAATTTGAACATCCTGATTCCAAATATGGAATCCATTTTTCTAAATTCAAAACACATAAGTGGCAGAAATTAATTTAAAATTAATTCCCGTTGTCAAAACAAAAAGCGTGTTTTTAAGAGATAATAACTATCAAAAGATTGACACTTGTTTATGTTCGGTTTAATTGTAAAATTATGTCCAATTACCAACATTATATTAAATGGTAAAAATATATTCTAAATATACTTTAAAACCACTCAAATTCATAATTTATCACTATTAATTATTTTGATTAAAAAAGTTGTTTTTAATTAAAATTTAGTAATTTTCACTATTCATCAAAATATGAAAGTTATCCGAAAAGTACCAAAATTTCACCTTAGGCTAAATTCGATACTCCGAATCCAAAAATGAAGTCCATTTTGAGAGATAAAATTTCTAAAATTTTAAAAGGTAGGTATTACTATTCATAACGGCTAGTTTGATTGGTTGTGGTGTGTTAGAACTCGAAGTCGCGTACAACACACGCTACTGTATTATTCAAAGGAAAGCGTACTGTGGAAGCTTGGGATGTTTCATTTTAAATTTTTTGATGTCCCCATTTAGTCAAAAAGTTTAAAATATTGTATTTAAAAAGGGTTCACTATTAAAATTTGATAAAAGTGCAATACTGAAAATGAATTTGTTCTTGCATTATGTCTAAGATACTCATAATATGGATTCTAAAATTATAAATATTATATAAAGTTTAAAATTTAGTTAATACTTTTCATAACCTCTTTTGAATGGCTTTTTGGTAAGTCATGGTGCAATTGAACTCGGTGTTGCGTGTAGTGCAAGTTATTGAATTATTTTGAAGAAATAACACACTATGAATTCTTGGGGTGTTACAGAAATCCTTAGATTTCAATGTTAATGAAGAAGGAATTGTGAGATTTGGGTCAAGACTATGTGTTCCATTAAATCTAGAGTTAAAGAAAGAACTTTTAGATGATGAACATAGTTTGAATTTCTCCATTCACCCAGGAAACACAAAGATGTATCGAGATATATGAGAGAATTATTGGTAGGATAATATGAAGAGGGAGATTTTTGAGTATTCATAAAAGTGCCTGGTATGTCAGAAAGTGAAGGCTGAGAGGAATAAGTCTAAGTGGATGATGCAACCATTACCCATACCAACATGGAAATGGTAAAACATCACCATGGACTTTGTCACCAGACTTCTAAAGACATCCAAAAGAAACAATGTTATCTGGGTTGTTATGGATCATCTTACAAATTTTGCACATTTCATTGCAGTTTGGGAGGATTTATCATTGGATCAACTAGCACGAATATACATCAGAGAAGTGGTAAGTCTTCATAGAGTACCATTATTGATTTTTTCTGATCGAGATCCAATATTCACCTCTAAGTTCTGCAAGAGTCTCCAACACACTCCTAATACTGAGATGAACTTCAATATGGCTTATCATCCTCAAAATGTTGTCCAATTTGAGCAGACTATCCAAACACTTGAGGATATATTGAGAGCATGCTCAATGGACTTCAAAGGAGGATGGGATCAACATCTTCCTCTGGTTGAGTTCTCTTACAAAAATCGTTTCCACTCGAGAATCCAAATAGATCTTTATGAAGCTCTTTATGGGAAGAGGTACAGAACACCGACATGTTGGGATGAAGTTGGGGAGAAAAAACTTATAGGTCTAGAAATGATTGAAGAAATGGTGGAGAAGGTTAAGACCATACAGAAACACATTAAAGATTCTCAAAGTCAACAAAAGAGTTATGCTGATAATCATCGACAAGACCTAGAGTTTGATTTTGGAGACATGGTATTCCTCCACATATCACCATGAAATAGAGTTATAATATTTGGGAAGAAGGGAAATCTTAGTCTAAGGTACATCGGCCCTTTTGAGATCCTTGATCGCATTGGAGTAGTGTCATATAGACTAGAACTCCCACCAAACCTATCTCAAGTACATGATGTATTCCATGTATCACTCTTGAAGAAGTACATAACTGACCCATCGCATGTACTCAATCTAGAGGTGGTACCATTGAATAATTACCTCTCCAATGAAGAGAAGCCGGTGTAGATCTTAGATCGTAGAGAAAAAGTTCTATGAAATAAGATGATTCCCCTCATCAAGGTTTTTTGGCGAAACCACAAGTTTGAATAAGCAATGTGGGAACTGGAGGAAGTGATGAGGCAGAGTTACCCTCATCTGTTTTAGTGTGGGAAAAGGAAATTTTGAGGGTGAAATTTCTTAAGGGGGGAATTTTGTAACAACCCAGTCATCTATGAATAAAATTATCTTTCTTTTAATTTATTATTGATATATAAAACACATGTACTCTTTTATTATTATTATTGGGTTTAAATTATCATTAAGTATCATTACCATTGATAATATAGTCATTGAATGGTGATCACATGACTGATATAAATATAAGGTTTTTTAAAAAAATCCTTTCAATACAAACAAAGGAGAGGGTGGCCTCATCTAGTAGAATCAGGTCATACAAAGCTCATTTATCAAAGATTGAAAAGGAGGTAGTGCCACTGGGCTTCTCTCTTGACTAAGCCCAAGGAGAGCTTCAACGCCTTAAGCTTGAATGGAATCGCCTGCGATAGAAGTTCAAGTTAATAGAGATTACCACTCGTGTGATGTTATATGAGCCTCACCAAGAGTCTATCACCATCACACACCTTACCCTTAGGTCTTATGCGGGTGTTATATGGGTTTATATAATAAGGGATTAGTTACTTATTATGTAATCCATTGTTATAAATAAAAGTTTTATTCCATCAATTCCTTTATGAGAATAGTCTTTCTAAATTCCTTGTGTTTGAACATGTATCTATATGATCCCCTTAATATAAATTTCATTTATATGTGATTAGAGACCCTTTTCTCTCTTATCAACTATTTTTTATGAATTTTTATGTCACGTCATTAAGCTGCCGAAACTGCACCGTGATTTTCCATGCCAAAATCATCGTGTAGTGAATACCATGCTCATTTCTCTATCAAGGGTATTCACCTTTATTCACATATACTTATTGATTATATAATTTCATGTATTTATTCCACATTACTTTATATGTAATAAATGATGATGTTGAATGAATCCATGTTATATGATCTATGTGGCACACTTAAGCATGAGATTGAAATGATTATAAAGGGTGAGCCCTAATAGTGATCCAATGAATTGGGTAATGTTTAGTATCATGATACATCATGTTGGGATAGAGTTTTACCTTATTCCTTTTAAGACATTTTTCCATCATGTTGGGTCATGGGTTTACATGATTCCTTTATGTTAATGATGCAGTGTTCTAAGTTGTTGCTACATTTCCATGTTATGATAATCATGCAATATCATGCCTTTATGTTCATGTTTATCTTATGCTCAATTGATATGTCTATTTCCTAACATGTATTATATTATTCATGTTATGCCTTTTTTTCTCCCTTACTGGGAAATCTATCTCACCCTTTTCTTATGTATGTCCTCAGATTATCCCATGAAATGATAAGTATGAAAGAATTTTGTGGTCATGTAAAATAAGTTTTCAATAAAGATGTTGTATTTTATATCTTAAGTTGTTATGTAATGTTCCTAAGACCCAAATACTCTAGACCTATTTATCTTATGGGTTTTATTAATTGAAATTTTATGTAATAAATCATGTTTAAGTGTGTAATAAAGAGTAGGGTTGTTATAGTCTTTCTAGCATGTAACAAACCCAGTCGGTAATTTTTTATACCAGAAAAACATTATTACCCATAAATTCTGAAAAAAGCATCTAATATTTTCTAATTACTATTTTTCAAGAATTCCCATCATGGTTCCACATCAATTCATGAAATGTGTGAGATTCTTCTATGGTTCTCCAGTGGCATTAAATATAGGGAAGGTGAGATTCTCAAAAAAATCAAAGGAGGATTCACATCCACCAACTCAAGATACATCTTCATCTCTAGATACACTAGTGCACGTCACCCCTCCATGACATCCATTTGAGTGAATATAGACTCTATGGATTCTAGGATTTATGGCGTGACTATCGACTAGGAAGACACATGAGTAGAGGCAATAGGTGAAGCCTAATATGATATCATTACATACACTATCCACTAATATATAGTAAAAGATGACCTGAGGTGGATTTCTTGACATGTATTCTATTAATTTACTAGTGGAGGAAACTCCTGGTAATATTTGGCCATTAGGTTTAGATACATCGGTCACCTAATCCCAGAGCTAGCTAGATTTTTGGACTCTACTCTTATTTTTTGAGCAGTTTTATCTAGTTGGACATGCACTGGAAGGGAAATTTTTTCCTCCATCTAGAAATTATACTTAGAAATAATATTTCCTATGATTAATTTATTGTTAAATCATGTCAATTACTCTAAATTAACTTCACATTATACTAAATTCTCTCCAGTGGATATGGATTCAATCTATTTGGACAGTGAGTGGTACATAATCACACTTTTTCCTTTATATTTGGCTAAATATCATTGAACAGGTGGTGGTTGACTATTGTAGGATCACATAAATTTTGATTTTTCCTCTGATGTCATGTATGCACATTTTATTCAATCATTTTGGTGTGGAATGTATTATGAATAGTGGTTTCCTCACCATGTTTTCCTACATCATCATCATGCTCCAAATTATTTGTGAGGCCAACATTGATGGCATTCATTGATTAATAATGTGTCATAGGGATTATATAATAATCAAAATTTTAGGGTAAATTTTCACCTTCTGGGTATCTATCAAGGAAAAAATCATAATTCTTTGTAGCCTTTTCCTTCTTGGTTGACCGTTTCAACCTATAGCCTCTGCAAGGATTTGAGTTTCCTTATAGGTATTCCCTTGGAAGTGATTTTTATATGTTTATCTTGAGATAGTACCCAATAACCTTCAATTAATTTGTTCTTAATGATGATTATGGTTACACAGTGGAAGAAACTACAACATATTTTCTTATAAATATCCTTCAACCTATAGAAGACCAACTTCCATGGAGGAGGAGACAATAATATTTCCACCATACCTATTGGTTTGGGTTGTATTGGAATGACCATTGTCGTGTCTTAGATATGTTAAGAATTTTATGATCCCATAGGTGGTGGTGGTGACAAAAATGTATTCATTCCTTTGGTCTAGGGTTTCTCTTGTAGCACTATTAAAGTAGATACTATCACAACCTTCCTGGATTTTCATGATTTAAACCAAGAATATGCTAGTTATAGCATGTATTTTAACCATTAGTTGTTCACTACTGATGGTTTCTTATTAGTTGATAGTTTTTCTTTCCCCAAGTGAGTCTTTTTTGACCTTACAAGTGTCGTGATGTAAAATTTTATCAATGGATCGCTTCTACTGAGTATGTCATTCTAATATATGGATATGGTGGGAGTCTTTTGTAAAAATCAGATATCATATATAGATCCTGAGCCTAAAACTTAACCTCATGCTACAAAATTTCATGATGTCTTCCTTGGGGTACTTTTTTGACCATGAAGTGGGGTAAAATTAAATTATCTATGTTCACCCCACCCTATGATGCTAATATTGAGATGGGAACTGGAAATTTTATGGTGAGTATTATTTATCCATAGAGGCATGAATGTTGTAGGTATCTACATTGTCTTCTCAGCTTTGGATATCATGCAGCTGAGAGGGTGACCAAGTCAACTTAGTGGAAGTGGTCACTACCTTGATGTGGTTTTTATAATCCTCGTATGAAAAATATTTCAACTTGAGATGGAAAATATTTTTCCATAGATTCAGGCATAGATAATATGTGAATTATTCTTTCAATGCCTTTATAATGTAAAACTGGAAAGTGGTTATGGTCCATAGCATAATTAATATATCACCTCCACTTAATTCTTCCCACATAATCGTGGTATTCTCATTATCCTCAAAGAGTGATTATTTTATCTGATCCAACCAATGTGGCCACTTACTAGATTTCATATCATGAGGAGCATGATTGTTTAGAATATCCCCAACTACAAAAAATAACATGTGGTGTGGGTGGAGGTGCATATGATGATTGTTTCCATAAATTACCCATTAATGGGGGTGAAACATTTTTGACTAATGATGAGTCACTAGGCATGTCCAACCTTGGATTTTCAATTTCCTCTTGGTGTGAGTATAACCTTGAAGTAATTTTGAAATTGGGAGGAACTTCATTCCAGTGAGTTAGATCACAATGAGTAAGACATCTGCAATGAGTACTATGAGAATGACCTCTATGTTTGTCTTCATATTATCCATTGTGGGGAGGACCCCCATTTTAGCTTGATATCCAGCTGTAGGGAGGACCTCTATAAAATATTCCTTAGGGAGGACCTCCAGGGTGGACGAGCTTACTTCTATGGGGTAGACCTTCATCATTACCAATATTTGATGAATAATAAATGAGAGGATTTTCTTATTGATTGATCTTTTGATTGTAGGGAGGACCTCTACAACTGGTACCATGGGGTGGACCATTGTGATTGATATTAATATTGTTGCGGGGAGTACCTCTATGAAAGGTAATTTGGGTAGGTCCTCTAGATCCATTAATCATGTTTCCATGGGGAGGACCTCCATGATTACCATTACTTTCTCATAGTGATGAAGAGTCAGAAGAAACTTGATCCATCATTGAAAGGTGCTAGAGGGATTCAAGAACATAATCATTGATAGGGAAAGGGATATGAGTCTACTCCTAATTTTTATATTTCTCTTGATAAGGCATTCAAAATCTTCATGCTTGGGTAATCAGGGTTGAAACCTCGATCATGACTGGATTTGTGTAATGCAAGCAACAACCTTCATGCGTATGAACCCTCCTAGGTGATCTCCCACTCATTTTCGGAATATACTATTGAATTTATTGGATGGTTGTAAGAATATATCATTGTGATTTACAAGTATGATATGGTATTGGAATATGATCTCATTGTTGATCTTAAATCACTATCAAAATATATCAACATGCCTCCTGGGTGAGGAAAGGAATATTGGATTGCTCCTCAATGAGTTCCACTAGGATATGACAATGGGATTAATATATATGGTAATGAATATGATAATTTCCTTGTGTTTTCTCTATAATATGTTTTTAATATCCTCTAGAAGGAGCATGAATAGGAGCCTACTCTATATCAATTGTTGGAATATGTTAGTGAGTTCCTGTGATGTTGGTAGGGATATAATCCTTCCCTAAAGTGACCGTTGAGTCATGCCGGAGAACTCCAATTAGAAATTAAATATGGGTCCAATAATATTCTTTATTCTTAATTAGGATATATAGACAATCCTCTTGAATGGGATTGAGAATTTGTGCTCTCTCCTGAGTAGTTGCCTAAGTATATAAAAAAGCTCCTTTGGTGGAGGGTGCAGGAATATATCCATGATCCCTATTTTTCATTGACATATGTCAACCATGGTCCTCAATTATTTATTGTATAATATATGGCCAGATCTTTAGGGATATAAACCCACACTTACATTGTTTTCAGGATATGTCGATGAGATTCTTTAGTAAGAATGTGAATATAGTCCTGATCTTTGGTGTAAATGGGTATATTTGCTCACTATAGTCCTCCATTTATCATTTAAATATGTCAATGAACTTTATATAAAGGAGTAAGAATATGGGATTTCTACTTGGATACTACTATAGTGTGTTGTAAGACTTCATCAAAGGGAATGGGATATAGTCTTGTTCACTGGGTGCTATTAGGATATGTAGACATTCTTTGTCACTTAATGACAGGAAAGGCTAGAAAACCTTATATATGGGAATAAGAATATAGGATCATTCCACATATTTTGGGGTATGTATTCCCAAATAATATTTCCTATTGGGCACCTGGGTCTGATTAATTAGGGATAATATCTCCTGGTCATTTTCCTTAGTGTGTCCCTGAGGAGTGGGGATCGCACGACGTTGATGACGCCAGTTGTTGATAGGATCCCTCATAGGTGAATCCTATACTATAATGAGGATATGGTAATCTCCTTATTACATCTCCTTAAGATAAGGGAGTCTATCATTGTTTTTTTATGAGGATTAAATCCCAAAATGGTTTACTATGGTGATGGATTTCAGTGGGTTTGTTGTGATTCATCATTGATGGGGTGATCCATAGGGTTTGATTGATTAGAGGCTCTCTCAAGCTACCCCCATAGTGGGAATAATATTGTTGTCACAATACTCTTCACCAGCATATTCACAACTCATTTTTAAGATCTTTTTTTATCAATAACATCCTTAGGGTTTGAGAGGCTACATCCTTTGCGGTGGTGGAGGCATGTTTGGGGTGATTCTGTTGTTGAGAAGTAACCTGGAATGCATCACAATGACTACCAACCTATCTCGACAACTAAGTATGAGAATGTGTGCTTGATGATGGCATGGATTAGACCAAAGGGGGTATTTTAAAGGTTCTAAGAAGAAATAAAACCACAAACAAAACACTCGTTAATGCATCATCACAAGTAATAGCATGAAAAACCGATTTTATTAATGGTTAAAGGATTCACATTGGGTTTACCATTACGTTTCTGATAGCTTCCATGCCTACGAACCTTTAAGGTTAGTTCAGACCTATTTTATAAAGGAAAAGGGATTATAGGGATTTACCAGAATCTCTTTGGAATGTGCATTGGTTAAGAGGATGGTAGGTTGATCACATTACAAATTCTTAGGGGGGGGATTATTGTCCACTTTATTATTCTATTATAGATTTAATATATCTTTATGAATCCTTCCCAAATCTCAGTGTGAAACTAATTACCTTTGTGTTAGTGATTTGATCAAAACTATTCATCAATGTGAACACTTTTATATATCATAGTATCTCCATCAATGATGTCATTTATATATATTAGAGATTATCCATCAATGGTACCATACTTATATATTAGAGGTTCTCTATATTTCTTTTATCAGTTAGCAGTGTTATGGTTTAAAACCACACTATTGGGAACTTTGGAGTTTTTCATTGTTGTATTAGTCTAGAAGTTCCTTATTTTAATAATAACAAGTCATGTTTATGTTATTTCTAACCTATATTATGTTTTATGTAAGATAAATATTTTTTTTGCAAAATAGTGGAAATTTTATAAAGTCTTGAATCAACTGTGAAGCTTATCCAGACATTCAATTGATTATAAGTCTGAGTAATGGGAATTTTACAAAGTACCAGATCAACCACATGACAGATGCATCAACTAAAAAACCACCAGATCAAACATGATAGATATATGGAAAAAGAATCAAGTAACTGTAAGATATATTGCATAGAAACTTCAAGTTATATCACAAGTGACCACGACTTTGTTTTTTAAAAAATCATGAATCAACTGCAAGGTAAGTTTGATCGATCGTACGAGAAACCTTTCGATCACAAATCCAAATGTAATAAAATGTGATATGATAGAAATATCACAAAGTAATGGATTGATTTCATATTGATTTCCAATCAACCATGCATTAAAGGAAGTGATAATATATAAAATATGTACTTTCAAAAAATTAAATAATTGACCACATCACTTGTTGAAATGACCATGAGATGAAGTCATAATTTGATAAAGTATATGATTGACCATAAGTTTAAGCGATTGAACCTGAGTTCAAGTGATCAACCATAAGTTCAAGTGATCTTCCACACAAATTATCAAGATATCTGGTCATATTTATCACAAATTATTAAAGTAGTCATGAATTATAATGTGGAAAACTCAAAGCGATTGTGAATTCTGACATGGAAAACTTAAATCAACCATATCTAAAATTAATTATTGTATTATTAAATATATTTATTCAACTACTTTTTTGTGTATAATTAAATGCCAATCAGAATAATTTAATGGCATAATATTTAATACTAAAGTATGAGGATCTCCAATGCTAATTTTTCATGGGATATTTTCTAAGAAAGATTCTTCTTTTATAGAAGACCAAATACAAAGAAAAAGTGAGGTCATGACACATAGACATTGGAATTTTTCATGAATGTAAAAGATGAACTCATGCATTGTTTCAAACATCTAAAACACTTTCTTCTCACCTAAACTTCAACAAAACATAAAATAAAATCTATTAATCTTCACACATAAATTCCAAGTCAAAATATGAAATTGAGAGGTGAAAATTCACTTGGGGAACAATAGAGATACATCATATTCTACATCAAATTATTTCACTTCTCTTACTATTTTTTTCTTACATCTTGAGTTGTGATTATTGTAAATGTTTTATTTTTTTTATTACAAACTCCTTTACTATATTAGAGATTACAATGATACTCACTTTACCTTTATTTACATTTTCTATCCCATGAAAACTATGGAAGAGGCTTTGTATAGCCCAAACATCCTTGTGATCAGTTATGTATGAAACCCGATTCAGGCTGTGGATTGGTTTATTTCTTAATAAATGGCTTGGAAGTATATGATTTACAAGTGGATAGGACTATGTATCTTCTTAATACTGAACCTCTTTTTTATTCCACTATGTATTCTTCCTGTTTTGTTTACTTGGTTCTTAAAAAAATCTTTTTTATTATTCAAAAATCAATTGCAAAACACTAATTTGATAGTTAAATTTAATAAGTGTTTTATATAAGTTGTTTGATACAAGTAAATATGTTTCAAAAGTTAAAAGAGTTTCAAACTTGTTTTAACTGAGTTGTGATTGAACCTTTTAGAATATTTTTTAAAGATAAAATTATATACTTCTATTATTTTAGTTAAATGGGATTCTTTTGGGGGGTTTAGTTTTAAATCACTTTTAATAGAAATTTTAATTGAAAACTCAATTCACCCCCCCCCCATTGAATTTTCCACTCCGACCAGCAATCGTCATCTAGGGAGATAGTGGGTGTTCGTGGTATTAGGATTAAGCCTATAAGAGGGGTTTCCTACATATCCCTATAAAGAGAATCATAACCCACGTAGTTTAGTGTCACTTAATGGGGACACATTATGTCTTTTATAGTTTTGTGATAAGTAACATTGTGGTTCCCTTTAAATCCATGAATCAATGACCACTTATAAGTATATTAAAGTCGTGTTTATTTAACTGTCTGGCATAAGATACCCAAAAATGGTTGGCATGATACTTACACATGAGAGGCCCTTTATGGATTGTCCTATCATTTAGTAACTAGATAGAAGAAGGTTTTATAGGCTCACAGAGGAACATGACCCCAGTGAAAAATGATTATATGGTTCATTAGGGAATATAGACCCATGAGAAGGATTGATATGGCTCACAAGAAGTATAACCTAATGAGGATATGGGTTTCATAGGGAGTATGGCCCAGTGAAAATATGGTTTTTGATATTAGGTTTGAACCTTGGAGAATAATCCTACCTATCCTGATTAATAGTAATCAAATCCCATATAGTTTGGGTTGCATAGTTTAAGGTTGTGTGATAATAATATACCATGCAATTCAACATCATACGACAAGGAAGTTTATGTCACAAAAGAAAGATAATATAAAGGATTGAATGGGGCTTACGCATGAGCGGCCTAAGTGTATATGTCAATGTATAGTTCATTGGTAACTAAATAATGAAGGGTAAGGGGATTCATTGGGAATATGAACTTATGAGAAAGGGCTGGGCATTACACTTAATAGAAGGCTCACGTCCTGCTGGGATGTAGAAGGAATATGTATGAGGCTTGCACATATACTTCTCGGAGATGTATAATCTAGTATATGAGTTAGGTAAAGGTGCGTTTTTAGGGATTACACCTAGTAAGAGGACCTTTGGGATAGGTTGGGGTGTATACCTAATTAGGATTCCCATAAACATGGATCCTTAACTCATTGAATGGACCAGAGTGGCAACCAACTCAGCATTGGGTAGACAAGATGAGCATCATGATCCCGACGAGGTTTAACTGGTATCCTCATGATAGATACCTTGTTATCAAGGAAATTCGTGGTTATTTTTACCCTAAGGATCATATTGTTATGGTGGGAAACCCAAGAGAATCCTTTATCGAGGGAATACATGATAGAAGGGGTGTTCGTTGGTGTAAATGACCCAATCAGGTATCTTAGGAGGTTATGGAATCATCCTTATTAGTATAGGATTTTCAGGGCTCTGAACTTGGATAAAGGGGTCCAATAAAGTAATTTGGATGAATCTGACCCAGGTAGATAACTTGGGCAATGGAAAATATGGTATGGAATCCCACTTATCTATATCTGAGTTTTTTTGTGAAGTTTCCATGAATAGAACAAATTCCTCACAAACTAATATCATTTGGAAGAGGGAGAGTATCACCCTATAATTCTCCTAATCCATGTAGGAACAACATTCTATGTGAAGGGGGTATAGCTTGAATAAGGCCTAGTTTAAAGGTTGTACTCAAAGGGAGCTCATAGATGGACCTTTTTTAAGGAATTTTGCAATGAATCCACCAAAAAGGAGGTTCGTGGATGAGGCCCGCATAAGATATTTTCAGATGAAGCATGTAGATGGGTCTTTATAAAGGTGATTTTTGGTCAAGGCCCATATAGGAGAATTGTAGTGAAGGACCATGTGGGATCCTCGTAGATGAGGCCTATAGAGGAGTTTTATGGAAGTACACTTTACAAAGGAGGCTCGCAAACAAGGCTCGTGGAAGATCCATTGCAAAGGAACCTTACAGATGGGTCATCTTGAATGGGACTTATTGATGGGACCTCATAGACAAAACCTTACAGAGGGACCCCAAAGAAAGGCCCTCATGGATGAACCCCATGAAGAGTCCTCACAAACAACCCCTGTGAAGGGGCCTCACTACCCCCCCCCCCCCCCCCCCCCCCGTGATTCTCCTCTTCTACCTTTGGCTCTAGAATTACCCAGATATCCATTCATGAATGATTCAATAAATGAAAGGAAGATGTAATCCCTTCCTAAATAGGAAATGCATTTCCAAATGAGAATAATTTAATATTATTCTCTTCCTACTCTCTCTGAAAATAGATCCCTCCCAAAATCGAAGTGATGGGTATTTATAGGCCTCTTTCAATGACTTCCTTTCCAAAAAATGGGTGGTCATGTAAGGAGTATATGATCATAAAGTTAGTTAATGGTTAAAAACCATATATATTTCCGCATTAAGGAACCATGTAAGGGGATTTTCTACTTTTCATTGTTTATGACTAGTGTGCATGGTCACTTGGTATGCATCGTTTCACCGCTATGTATGAATGGAGTTTTTGAAGGCTTCGTGTGTTCACTTGGAAATTTCAACCTCACTGTCGTGTATAAATTTACTTTATGAACAATTTCTGCTTTATGACCGATATCGGAACTTCATAAAGCATATTATTACTTTTTGAAATGTGGGGTGCTTTGAGAATGATGGATAAACCCCATGAAATGATAAACTACATCGTGAAAAAAATTACTTTGTCAGTTTTCACATTGATCTCCCATCCAATGTTTTATGGGATTCAATAGAGTGGTTAATCAGATAGAAACTAATAAATGAGTGTAGGTAGTGGAGGTTTGCAGTTAAATTTTGTTTGGGATATTAGTGGATAATGTATATAGAAATTTTGGATGGTAGTAGATAGAGCTCATTGAGGCATGTTACATCATTTCTCTCCTTAAGAGTAGATTAACCCCCACCAAATCAGTAGTGTTATGAGTTTCCATAGAATACTATTTAGGATATAATAGTGGATCAATGCTCAACACAATAACTTTGGGTAGAGTGTCCCTTAAATAATCTTTGGAAATAATAGAGTAATAAAAGGATTTTTTTTATTGCACACCAAAAAATTCCTTTGATGTTTGTTGAAGTATTTTAAAGTAATATTAATTTATAGTAAGTATTGAGGTAATTGGGAATGGTTGTGATTAATTTTTCCATCCAATGGGGAATCTAATATATAGGCATGGAATAACCCATTTAGATAACGCATCATACCCCTTGGAATTGGGTTGATACCATTCCTGGAAAGGAATGTCTTTTCTAGATTTATTCATGTTCATAAGATCACACCTGATCAAATAAGTGGACTAGATTTCTCCTACTAGAAAATTCATTTTTCAACATGAGATTCCAAAAATAACCATCCTCTTTGAAAAAACTAAAATAAAACAATTTAAATATTTAAAAAAAAAAAAAAATCCAATAATCCCCTGTTATTTTAAAATATTTAAAACACCATTTTAAAAATTAAGAATCAAACTCTCTTGGAAAGAACTTACATAAATAAAGGTATCTCTAGATTTGAACCTTTATATAGTAGAGACAAAAAAAGATGAATAGAGAAGAGTATGGATACTGGCTTGAACATGTAACTCTTTTTATTAGCTGGATTCATCCTACACAAGTACATTCAAATTCCTTAGTTCACCAAGTTGGATTTGGTGTCTAAGAACCAATTATTTTTACTTTTATTACATTTATATTTGATGTATTGAATATTAATAAAACTTCTTATTACATATTTTTCGTTATTATGCATTAATTTAGTGTAATAATTTCCTAGATTATACATCACATTGATATGATCATAGTAGTTCCCCGCTATTATGAGAACCTTTAAGTTCTATGATGGTATGCTTAAATATAGTTCTATGGTCGGATGATGTACCATGATGGGAAACATGGTATATATACTATCAGGTGTGAGTACTCCTAAGTATATGATACTTCTTCTCATGAATTTCTCACTTGGTAATATCTAACAAGGGAGATTATGAAAACAGACCCACCAGTAGGAGTTCTATATGTTTGGTGTCATTGGATATTCCTATCTATGAACATTTGTAATGGTCCTTAGACTTTAATATTATAATTAATTCATGTAATGACTCACACACTTAGAATTTATGATGAAAATTGTGACATCATATGTTCAAAGTGAGGTAGGGTATGTTGGGTGTGTCACAACTAATATGCCATTAATGGATAAGTCGAGGAAGGATTTGGTCCTTCCATCTTTATGGAAGTTTATATCTCGACCCTATGGTTGGAATAAAACCATCACATTAAATTACATGGCCATGGTGTTCATTTATTTAAAATAGTCAAAAAAATATGTATCAAGCAAATAGGTTGATGACACAAATTTGCAACCTATTTGATGGGATATTGTGACAAAGGGATTATATTGGACAGTGAGCATTCATATGTGGTTCTCATCATTGTGACATGAAGTTATTTCTATTGAATTCCTTGAACCATTTATAGATAGTAATCTTGGACTTTATGTGATCTCGCCTAATACCAATGAGAAAGAATCTTAGAGGGTCATGCACTAAGTGTTTCCGATGATCTAGATTAAATTTTATTTGAATTTAATTAATTGAATAGATATTATTCTCAAGATTTAGGAATGATTTTATCCACATTTTATTGGTTGAAAATATTTATTGATGAATGAAATGTTTAAATTAAATATTTATTCACATTTTCAATAAATTCTAGAGTATTTTGAATGGACCAAGATCGTGTGTGATGGAAAATATTAATTAAAAATCTTGTTAAATAATATTTGTTATTGTGAAAGTTGAAACGCACCACAAAATAATAATAATAATAATAATAATAATAATAATAATATGTGGAATGAGGTTTATTAAATATTATAATATTATTTAAGGGCCAACATGCAATTAAATAATATTTTAACCTAAACCTTGGCTCTATAAATAAATAGTTATGTCTACTGTGTATTGCATCCAAAACCAAAACTTGAGAATAATTGTGCATAATGAAACTCTCTATTGAATCCTTATTTCCCTCTTCCTATTGAGAATGAGAAACTTAAGAGATATTCCTTTAAGATCTAAGTACGATTGATCAACTTGAATAATGAAAGGCAATCGCTTCATCATGCTAGCACCCAGAAATCGGTCGGTATTACTCAGAGATCAAAGGAGAAAAAGTGGATCACCGCTAGAGGGATTATATCCTTGTATCCTCACTCAAGGTTTAAAGAAACTCAATTTTAAAATAAATTTTAATATATCACCCATAAATCGTCACTTCTATTGTACCCATAACCTACAAGTGGTTTCAAAGGGGTCATGTTTTAAATTTATAATTATTTATTTGACTGTTGATCCATACACAATCATGGTTGAATTTTCATTTCATATTATTTGTTCTTCAATCCATTTTGAATTATCATGTTATTGACATATTAATCATGTTCATTCATTGTTTAATTTTCTTAAAGGTATAAGAACAAATGAAGAATTATTGGAGTTGCAATTGGGAACTACTAAATTTTTTTCTGATAAGATAGGGTTACAAGTCATGTACCCTAGTACGCTGCACCTGGCCATGCCATAGGATACATAGCATGCCACTTAGTTATTACGTGCGATATACGCCACATGTTGATTAGGCTAACCTAGAACATGGTATGTCGGATTACACGACATGTATACGGAGTACGCGTCATGTAGTCTGCATGGGTTATCAGTGTAAATCACGTGATCTATGTGAACATTATACATGATAAAACCGCATGAGACTGATGACCTAGATAATTTATGATATACATGGCATTTATGTGGTGTACATGCCATGTAGTTCATCATTTCCTATGTCTAAAATGAACGTTGATCCATTCAGTGAGAATAGTTGGCACATGGCATAAGGGGTACATGGAATGTAGTTGGCTTGTACACACCATGTGATCCTACCAAGACACATGATGAAGACCTGGATGAGTATCTTAGGAATACAACAAGTGAATACATGGTGTGCAGCTGAAATGTACATGTCATGTAGTCTGGCCAAGTCAACACGCTAAATCCCTAGGTGTGTAACCTGGATTTACGACAACCGTGGTACATGCCATGTAATTGGAAAGTACAAATCATGTAGTTTCCCCATTAATGGAAGAATTAAAAATTATATTAAATTAAAAAATAAAGTATTAAAACCTTATTTTTTTATTGGAACTTTAAGTGTTTGACAATTTAATAAGGGTTTTAAATAATTCTAAATGCTCAATTAATTTATTGTAATAAATCTATAATTATTGGTTTTGCCATTTATTTATCATTAATTCATTTATTAAGGTTATCTCTAAGATGATTCAGATGGTCATTAATATGAAAGTTAATTGATTAATTGATTAATTAATTCAATTTTGTTTATCATAATATTAAATAATTAATTATAAATGAATATTTTCCATTTAATTTTTCATATACGTTGCATGTATGATCATTCATGAGCATGACCAAGACTTGTGTGTGTGTTGTCATTTATTAAATTTATTCCATGGGTTTTCAATTATTTAATATAAAATTAAATTTTATGGTATGTGGGTCATCCCTCCCTCCATTATTATATAGGACCTGTCAGTATAAGTAAATTTATGTAATCTCATTTAACCAATTATTTGGTTCCCCTCACCTTCATGTGAGTTATAAATACATGTATTAAATGGAGTTTCTCAAGGTGTGTGGAGGCGATTTGAGATGGAACTATAATGATTTCAACCTAGGTGTTACATATATGGACAAATGAATATTATAACTCATTCCAAGACTAAAAACAGGAATTATTTCCCCTAGTTCATTCTTTGATTTAATGTCCACTCATTAAATCAATCGTTACATAAATCTCATGAATGGGTTATTTAATTATTTATTTATTTCTATCCATGCAATTATTTATTTTATGTAATAAATACTGTGATCACATAAATAAATGAATTAATGTGAAAAGATGAAAATTAAATAAATAAATTATGTGTAACTGTTTTATCAAACATGGTTAATTAATTAAGTAACATCTAATTAATATTAAAATACATGTTAAGGACAAAACAAGATAAAAATTATTCATAATAAATTAAAATCCCTCAAATATATATTAAGTTATACTTGGCCTTCCATCACTTGATTGGGAATAAAATCCTTAGAATTAAGTTTTTAAAAAACCCTCATCGGGACACTTACTTTTAATGTGTAGTTCTCATGAAGGTTATGGGTTGACTTATCCATATTACATCAAGATAAGTATCCCTTGATAGACTTGATATAACTTGGAGGTAAGTGTTGAGGAAATCCAAGTTAGGATTTTAGGATAGGGAGTCCACTCTACAGTTCAAGGAGCTTCAAGCCCACAATTGGAAAAACTTTCCTACCTAAATACCTTCAAGTAGCTTGAACAACCCTTATTGGGGTCATATAAAGGGGAATATGGATCATTTACACTAGAATTTCCTAGAAACTACACATTCCAAGTTCAATAGTGAGGGATATTGAGACTTGATTAAATAGTGGGATATTAAATTAAATAAATAAATTTATTATTTATAATATAATTTTTAATCAAGAAAATTACTAATAATATACTATTTTAATTGTATAATAAATTGAAATCTTATCATCCACACTATCTATTCAATTTATATTGCAGAAATATCATCTACTTTTTGGAAATAATTTCTAAGAGTGATTCAAATGGCTTTGGGTTGTGTTGTGCCATGAATGGAAGTCCTATGTGCTAGAATTCTCAATTCCCGATTCACCAGCTAAGGAGGAGAGTGATGAAGAGTTCCATATATATGAAAAACACTTGAACGATGAGTTTGGTGTTAAATTTTTGATTATTTTGTCTATGTTTAGTGAAATTATGAAGTCTCACGAAAACATGGATGTATATAGCAAGCTTGAGAACCTCCATGGTCTTTACTATGAGATATATAGACACGAATTGTTTGAGATTTCCAAGGTGATACTTTAGAGAAATCTTAGAGAGGGTTCCCCATCTGGGCCTCACATGGTCAAGATCATTGGATACATTGAGTTCCTAGAAGTTCTAGAATTTAAACTCCCTAAATAACTGGGAACCTATATCATTTTGGTATAACTCCCTCATAGCTTCTCTAGCTTTGTCGTGAATTTTAATATGAAAAACATTGATAAGTCTCTACCAGATATTATTACTCTTCTTCTTCAAGAAAATAAGGTGAAAAGTGTGAAAAACCCTTTCATACTTATGGTGAACAAATGGAATTGGAAAGTAAATATATTTAATACCAAATATTCTTTATACCCTTCCAATAAGATGAAGATCAAGGGGAAAGAAATGGAGTAGGATATTGTTTATTTTTCATGTGGTAAAAAGGGACATTGGAAGAAAAACTACACCCATCCAAAGAATTAAGGGGAAGATTTATTTGTGTTTGTTATCAAGTGAAATTTATATATTTCTACAAATTAGGTATTAGGTAAAAAATGTGGTGATCACATATGTATTAAAATACAAGAACCAAGTAGATTTAGAAGAATTGATCGAGGGGAGGTAGATCTACAAGTATCCAATGAAGCTAAACTTTCTATTGTAGCTATCGGTGGTTACCACCTCATGTTACTGACTAGAATGATCTTGGTTTTAAAGGTTTTTTATTATGTGCCTTCAGTTACCAAAAACATTATATCTACATCCATAATTAATATGGATGGATTTTTTTTCAATTTTGGAAATGAATTTTTCTTCTTTTATAAAGATAGAATTTGTTATGGTAAGGCACATTTAAATAACGATCTTTATGTGTTGGATTATGAAAACCAAGTAATAGAAATCGATAACAAAATTGTTTCACATTTCTCATACCACACTCAAATATGTAATCACCAACTATTTCATGTAAATGAAAATTTCTTGACTAAATTATACCAAGATTGATATTTAGATTCTTTTAAACTAAAACCACTTGGTTTATTCCATGCATGTTTATAAGCTAAAATGACAAAATCCCCATTTAATGGAAAAGGTGAAAGGTCCAAATAGATTCTTGGATTAGTTCATACAGATGTGAATAGACCATTTCCTATTGAGGCAAGGGGTGGGTACTCATACTCCATAAATTTTAATGATTATTTTAGCAGATATGGATATGTCTACTTAATGAGGTATAAGTCAAATTCTTTTGATATATTTAAGGAATTCAAGAATTAATTTGAGAACCAACTTGGTAATAAGATTAAGAAATTCCACTCAGAACATGGTGTAGAATATCTTAATCAATACTTCATTGATTAATTATTGGAGTTTGGGATCCTATCTTAACTCACTCCTCCTTATAAACCTCAATGGAATGATGTAAGTGAAAGGAGGAACCACACCTTGTTGGAAATGGTGAGATCAATGATGAGTCATTCAAGTATTCAATTATCATTTTAGGGATACACATTACAAATAGAAACAAAAATACTAAACTAAGTTCCAAATAAAGTGGCAGATGGTATACCATACCATTTATGGAATGCAAAGAACCCTATTTTGCCATACTTATATGTGTGGGGCTGTGAAGTGTGTGTTAAGGCATATTCAGGTGACAAACTTACACCCCAAGGCACAATGTGTACCTTTATAGAAAACCCCAAAGAAACAAGGGGATATTAACCATATGAACCCTCAGACAAAAAGGTAATAGTGAAAAGACATGCTATATTTCTTGAGAGGGATCACATCTCTAAAATAGATAGTGGGAGCATAATAAAATTTGATGAAGTTCAAGTTCATATTACACACAATTTTTACAGGAACAGATTCCACAAAGCCCCGTGGAAGAAGAAACTATTCCAGAGACATAAGTACCATGTAAGATTACAAGAGAGGTTTGAGAACTAGAGCATTATGGTTTTATAGTCATCAAAGATGGTGACTCCTTATTAGTTGATAAAAATGATCCTATTGTTGACTCTCCCTTCCGTCACAGAGTCTAACGTCTGAAAAAAGGGAAATACCTTAGTCCAAAGTGATTCATCCTTTGAAGAAACACAAAAAATCGACAAAGGGATGAACAAGGAGAACATTGCCCATAGGTCGCGCAAGTTCCCTCATGGTCGCGCAAGTACACTTGCGCGCCGCCTAGTGGTCGTGCAAGTACACTTGCGCGCCGCCTAGTGGTTGTGAAAGTATACTTGCGTTCCGCCTCATGGTCGCCCAAGTGACTTGCGTGTCCTAAGTGGAAACCGCCCAGGGTCTTCTCCAGCTTATAAATAGACCCTGTGGGCCCCCCATTCGAAGGGAGGATTTTTTCCAGAAACTCATATTTGAACTCCCGGCGCCCTAGTCTCTTCTCAAAGCTTCCAAAACATTTATAAGGTAATTTATTACCTATAACGGAAGATCTAAAGAGGGGGAGGAAGGACTAAGTGTTGAAACTCATCAACACTTGCGCGCCTGAGTATCCAGGCCTTAAGGGAAAAAGGCCACACTTGCACGCCGCCTTACTCCTTTAATAGAACTTGCGCGCCCTTTTTTTGGAAGAACCTCAAGAGGATTATAAAGGCTTTAATAAAGAGTTGCTCAAGTATTACCCTGCTAGTTAACCTTCATGCAAGTACACCATGTGTCGCGCAGGCATACCTGCACGACCAGTACTTGCGCGCCCACGCAGTACCTGCACACATGCCAGGACTTGCGCGCCCCTGCCTTTTTGGGTGCCCTTCTTGCCTATTTCACCCCTATTAAGCCATTCCACCTTTCCTATTCAAGATTCAGTCTTCAGGACACTCTTCAAATCCATTTATGGAATGATTTCTTGATTTGAATTCCTTATATGAAAATAATTCTCTGGAATATCTCTCAAGACCTAGTGATTTACACATATTTATGTCACTAAAGATTGAGATTTCATTCATTCAACCTCGTCATTTAAGATGAGATAATCCTTAACCTGGGTCTCCTTTTCAAGAATAATCCCCAGTCATAAGTCCTCTAATATGGGCATCCTCTTTAGGAGTAAGCCCCAAGTCCCTTAATTTTTGGGCATCCTCTTTAGGAGTAATCCCCAGATCCCCTAACCTGGGCTTCCTTTTCAGGAGTAATCCCCAGTCTCAAATATGGGCATCCTTCTTAGGAGTAAGCCCCAGTCCCCTAATTTGGGCATCCTCCTCAGGAGTAATCCCCAAACCTTAATTCCCTTAACCTGGGCCTCCTTTTCAGGAATAAGCCCCAGTCTTAATTTCTCTTAACCATTCCTAATTTACCTTTGATCTGGGATTCCTTTTTAGGAGTAAAACCCAATCATAAGTCTTCTTCGAATTTGGGCCTCCTTTTCAGGAGTAAGCCCCAAGTTAGAGTATACAAAATCTCCATGAAGCGCATATACCTTTATGGACCCTGTTCCTGGATTTCTTCCCTAAAGTAAATCATAACCTTCATTTATCTGGGCAATCATACATACATAAGCCCCACATTATTTCTTATGATTACATATTTCATGGAACAATTGTCTAATTTTTACCAATACCTCTTTTTTCTCACACCGATCATGACTCACGTGATCTTAGAGTGTAAAAGTAATTGTGACATCCTTCTTTGAGCCATTAATCATAAACATCATACTCCCTTACTCGAACTACGTGGTTTCTGATTCCTTTTCTAAACAAAGGATACGTAGGTAGCCCGTCTACGAGTTTGATCCCAACTCTAAAATAATCCATGTCCTTCTGAATGATAATAAACTTCAAGTGCCCCAATGAGTGGCTTTAAAACTAGCATGGTCATCATAATGACCAAGAGACTTCTGTATAAATGTGTCGAAGGGTACCATTGACCAAGAATATCTAATAAATACAGATGATTCTCTATCGATGAAGAACCTCGAATACATACAAAAGATTCTCTAAATTTCCTACATATTTAATCATTGATTGTCAGATCTGAAGGAAAGCTCATTTTATACTTGGTAATGTAATAAGGATTCACAAACATAACTTAAATCTATAAAGAGAGTCCCAGAGTAGACAATAATTCCCCTAAAAAAGGTGTGATGAGTCCGACCTCCCATCCTCTCGACCAATCCAAATTCCTAAGCCTCATTAGTCCACAAACTAATGAGCACCTACCTTTGGAAAGTAGGTCCGAATGGATCTGGAATCATTGGATGTTTCCGGTTCTACGAACAAACCCGTTAGAAACCGATCAGAATGTTTGAACCTCCCATCAAGGTGGTCATCCCCGGATTCCGAGGGAAACAAAAATGGTGAACCCGACGTGAATCCTTAACCAAGTTAAAATAATGTTTTACCCATTTTTTAGGCCCCTATTTAAAACTCAATAAGAGGGCTAACAAAAACAATCATTGACATATGTGCTCATCCAAAAGATGTAGTGGCTGAATTTATCTTGATTACGTCTGTTATATCAAACAGGCACTCTTTTCCAAGATCTTCTGCATTTCTAGAATGGCTGCTCTCAAGTTCACACCTGTGAATACTACTGCTGTAAATGCCACTGCTGCTACTCTTGCTGGATCATCGTCCGCTCTAAGGACGATATCACCTAATCAGCATCTTCAATGCTGGGTATCAAACGCACTGGTTAAGGAGTACCATCAACACGGTACCATCCCAACTCTGGAGGCTACCCGACAAGACCTCCAAGTAAACAACTCACATCAGTCATCCAGACAACGATGACCAGTGATCAAGAAGCAGGCAGTGCTGACTACCGTCTCCAACCGTTTCGGGTCGTTATCCCCGGAACGCAATCACCATTCGCTCCCTTATTCAGGGGAGGTGAATGAGAAGGTCTCTCAGGACCTTAATTCAAACAGAAAGGAGTCCTTACTGAGGGATCCCACCAACAATCGCCGCCAGACTCGTGCGGCAGTGCACCCTCAACATGATGAGGGTACCGAATCCAGGCGTTCGGCTCAAGTTCCTCGAACCCGAGAAAGCAAGATGAACCACCAGAGGCGGAATCCGGTCAACAGTGAGCAGGCTCTCATCTCTGCCATCTCTGGAGAAGTCCACCAACCTAACTTTGTGGCAAGCAATGAGCAGGCACATACACCTTCCCGTTTTAATTCCGATGTCTAGCAGACTCGTCTGGCAACATCATGCCAATCCTGCCAGGAAATTCCGGTGGAGTACTATAGGCAGGAACATACACCTGTTTATACATCATCATCTAGTCAGCAGGCTCGTATGACTATATATGATGGATCTCGTCAACCATGTTTGGCGAAGTGCAATCAGCAGGCACATACACCTGCTATTATTAATCAAGCCTACCAACAGTCTCGCTTGGTAGCATTCGGAGAAGTTAGTCGGAAAGCCCTGACAACAAATAGGAGGAAGACTCAACTCTCTGACTCCACACTTGAGTACTGTCAGGATTCACTGACAGGAAAAGGAGGACACGAGCAGGCACATACACCTACTCCAAGCTCGAAATGGACGTATATTCCCATTCCAGCAGCTGAAGTCACCAAGCATATTCTATAAATGGTGAAAGAGCATAAGCAAATCCCTGCTCATATTCTGGATGTCTTCCAGGATATTATAATAACTTCAGCGGCATCTCAGGGAAATACACATAAATCTATCCCTACCAGTGGAGTGACACATCAACAATTAACTCCAGAACAGACATACACATCTGTTCCAGTCCAAGAGGGTTGTGGGGCATACTCCCCCATATCATACGGACAACCAAGTCAGGCACATACACCTGATTTGAGTAGAGATCGTCAGCCTAACCTGACCATCTTTCCTGATCAGGCATATACACCTGCTCAGAGTAACCACTTTTGTCAACAAGTGGTTTCCAAGACGAGTAAGAAGGCGTCTAAGAAAAAGACCCACCCAGAACAGTCAGGAGATCAAGATCCAATCTGTAACAAGGCCTTGCTCGATGCTAGAGTTCTTGAAGCCCTCATACAATTATCTGTTGAAATTCAAGATTCTACTCCCTCATTTCCCAATAGTGGGAACATTAATTCCGAAGGTCTTCAACAGACACTTCCTCATGAAGGCTTGATTCATGAAAATTCGGTCGATCTCGAAGTTTCATCTTCAGATGAGATCCACAGGAACCCTCTGTGTGGTCAGAAGACCAAGGAGCAAGAGATCTCATATTTTTCTGTAACCCATTATGGTGGTCCTCCCCATGATGATGAATTTTGCTGCAAAATTCCTCTCCGCAGTAGTGATGCACATTTCCCAAAAAAATACTCCAGTGGACAATGTAGTGCCAAGAAAGCCCTCTTATCTTGAGGCACTTTCAAATGCGAAACCAGTCATGTCTGAAGCTTCATCGCTAGCAGGTGAAATAATTTCTCAATCAGAAGATATCCCAGGGTGTAGTTCATTCTCCGAACCACCCCTAAGTCATGCATCTTCTAGTTTGATCAATGATTTCTCTACCAATCCTGTTGAATACAATGAAGCAACAAGGAAACACCAACTCTGGTCAAATCAGGTAGAATAATCGTCATCAAATGATAAAGAGGAAATGCTGAACATGAGAAAACAACTCGAAAAAGGTGAAGTGTCAGTCATGTTTTGGCCTTTGGACGAATCTCAGTATAATATTCCAGAAATGTTGACAGAAGATGAAATTCATGATATTCCTCTCAACATATGGAAAACTCTTTGTCAGTTGAAAAAGAAAGTATTATCTTATGATGAATATGAAAATCATCTTAAGATAATATAAGGGTTACAACGTCAGATTGATTTGGCATCTCTATCAGTCTCTCGATATCTGAAGGCTGAAAAGAAGCAGAGAGCCCTTCAACATTCATTCTTGGGTGCATTAAGAAGATTGTGTCAGTTAATTTCCAATGCCCCCATCTTGTATTCATGTCAGAGGATGGGGTGTTCATGGAGCACTGCATTTCATGGTGCTCTCCAGTCAGCAAAGCCCGCCGAAGATGGTCTCATGCAATATTATTGCCCATGGCCGGCCACAGTCAATGGGCTTTGTTTGTAATCAAAATCTTTCCCAAGAACAGGCTTCAACTAGTTCCTCTCAAAATCAAGAATACAGAGAACAAGTTGTTGAATTACTCTTGCATCAAGCAAACGAGAATATTGAATAGGCATCTCGTTTGGAGCAAGCATGTCACCAAGTGACAGAAGTGTCGAAAATCATCCAACGGTCTTTTGAACCAGGTGATAAAAGTGGATACAGGTTAATGCATCCAGCTAATTTCCGGAATAAGGTTCGCAAGATCAGGAGGACTTTCAAGAAATTCTCAGACATAGCATGTCAAGAACCACCCCAGCTCGCCAGACTGGGGGCTCTTTTAAACTAACCCTCGGAATCAACAAAAAGGATTTGGGGAGTTGAGCGAGAATAGCAGGAACAGCCCCAGTCCACTGGACTGGGGACTTTTTCAAATCATCAATCCCCTCCTCATAGAAAGTAGATCTTTTCTCTATTGGGGAAGAAATCTCAAGAGGAACAAAGAGCCAAATTATCAGGAGATTCCCTCCAAATTACGGTTCGTCAAGAAGTTCCTGAGGGATCGAATCAGCAAAAGGCAATGTCTTATCAAAGACATGGAAGAAGACAATATCACATAAATGCTGATGGAAGGGATGCGATGAGTTATGCATCAATCAATGTCATCAATGCCGTTGTTGCTGATCCACCAGATGAGGCTCACTCAGGGGACTCAGATGAAGAGGTTCCTGCTCAAGAAGATGTATGCACCGACACAAATGCAGAAGGTGTGCGTACACGAAGTCAAAGGATTACTCAAAACTTAAGTAATCCTTTGAGTAACCCACTTCCCCCTCTCCGAAAAGGATCCAACAAAGGGAAGGGAAAGAACCAGGTTACATATCCTTCCTCTGGAGAAGGTCAATCGCTCTCACTAGGGCAGAGGTTTGCACAACAGGATGAAGAAATGAAGGAATTAAGAAGGTTGAATGCGGAACTACTTCAGAGTAGTCTTCTTCTTAAGCATGCTGGAGTCAGGCAGCCAAAGCAATTTGTTGCAGCTATTGAGATGGATCAAGAATATCCTCCTCTATTAGTACACCCTCACAGGTCTAATCCTACGGGTCAAGTGCAACAACAGTTGGCAGTGCTACCTTCAGTTGCAGCACCAATCGCCACATCTGTCCAAGCTCCAGTCATTACACCTACCCAAGTCCAAGTTCAACCGGATGTTTCTCAAAAGTTAATAACTACTATTGAGTCATTAATAGCTCGGTTAGAAACTATGGAAGGGAAGCATGTACAAGTTCAACCAGAAAAGAAAGTTTACCCTGAATGGGTAGATTCAATTTCTCCTCCATCCAGTTTTGTGAACCCTATATTCCCTATTTTCAATGGATCAGGCAATCCTGAACAACATTTGACGCATTACGTGTCTTGTTGCAATCCTATGATGGGAACTCCGGAGCAGCAAGAAGCAGTGAAACTCAGATGCTTCGTACGAACCTTTCAAGGACCAGCTTTTGTTTGGTATACAATCTTGCAATCCTGGTCAATTACCGGATGGGAAGATCTTCGCCAAAAATTCCTCCTTCAGTTCAGCTCAACTTTTCCAAAGACAACAATTTTCGTTCTTACAAAATGTAAGCAAAGGGAGAATGAAAGAGTCTCTGATTTCATTGCTCGATGGAAGGGGATTAACATATTCCTTGAGTTTAGCACTCCCTCAAGAAGAATTGTTGCCAATCTGTGTGGAAAATCTGCGTGACGAATTACGCACGCCGTTAATCCCTGTGAAATACACAGGACAGTTTTGAGACCTTACTTCAATCGCTCAGCAGATTGAAGATTCCCTTATACAGGCTAAGGCTAAATATCGTGTAATTCCATCAGCTCTAGGAAGGAGAATGGGTAAAGCATAAACTGCTACAGTTATTCTTAAACAAGCACTTGTACCTATTTCTACCTCAAAACCTTCATATTCTCAAAGGGATCCACCTTCTGAGCGCCAACAACAAAGGACTTTTCGTCCAGACAATCAAAAATATCAAAGACGAAAACAATTTGAGGATCTGAAGAGCAAAAAATACTCTTTCTGAAATGAACAAGTTCCTGGTTATTTCATTTTGGCTCTGGAAAACAATTTGGTTCAATTGCCAATGCCCAAGAGGTCAAACAAGAAAGGATATGAAGACCGTCCTAATTATTTCCCTTTTCATCAAATGTTGGGGCATCCCATCTAAGAGTGTTTTGTCTTCAAAGACCTCCTGAAAAAGATGGTCGACTCAGGAAAAGTCACATTGAAAGGCTCCTCATCCCAGGTAGCATGTGTCACTACTACAGTTCCATAGGAGAAAGGTGAATGGCAAGAAGTAAAAAGCAAAAAATGCACAGAAGTATGATGATTGGATGGTCAGAAAGACAATAAATCGAACTCGTGCTATTTTTTTAACACAATTAAGGAAACCAATTGTGTCTTCTGCCATGAATGTTGCGGAAAAACCCTCTTCGTCAGAGGAAAAGTCCTCAAAGAAATGGCATGATTCAAAGAAATAAAAATAATCAGAAGAAGATGAGTATGTGTCAAAGCCTAAGTTGTCTTTGACTTTGGCGGACTTCATGCCATCTACTTCAAAGCCACAGGAACCGCCCCACCAAATAGAACAGCCTAAACAGGCTAATCAGGCAGAGTCTTCATCAGACGAAAAATTAATCTTTGCTTCTATTAATATGATTAAATTAACAGATCCATATGTCAGTCGAAGTTTCAATTTCAATGAGCCTAAATTCCCTGTATCAAACAGAGGAATCAGAGGAAGTTCCAGGGGATCAGGATACAGGGGAAGACATGGATCTTTCAGAAGCCACTATTCCAATTCTACCTCGGCTAGAACTGCGTACGCAGCAGAAACTCGCGGTAGAGCCCTTCAGCGAGCTCAGCAAGAACAAGCAAGTTCTTCTACCAATAGAAAATTCAGTCTTGGCACAGTTATTTTGTAAGACCGTTTGAAGGTTCCATCTTCTTCCTCTCAACAAGTAAATGGATCTAATCGGTCTAATCTTCCAAAACTAGGAATATTTCCAACTCCTATCCCAATACAAGATGCATCAACTTCCAAAGCATCTGCTTCCAAGGTACCTGCTAAACCACATATTCCTATTGGGAAATGCAGACCTCTGGATAAAAAGTATGATATATTGAAATACTTGGCCCAAGTACCAACCAAGTTATCAATTTTGGATGATTTGAATATGTCAAAAGATCTTCGGGAAGCACTCATTGAGGCTTTGTCAAGTCCTCAGGAGTTTGAAATTGAAATTGTTGCAGCTGAATTCTGTCACATAGAGAATAATTCTACATAATTCCATGCAATAATATCCTTTACTGATGAAGATGAAGATGATGTTGTGCATGGACATATTAGACCATTGTACTTGTCTGGCAAGATCAATGGCGTGGATGTTCGAAGAGCTTTCATTGACAATGGTTCAGGAGTCAACCCCATGCCCATTCGTACACTTCGTCGATTGGGCCTCACAGAATCTAATTTATCTCCTTACACCATGATTCTATATGGATATGATAAAAATGAACAAGAACCACTGGGTGAAGTTACACTCAGAACTCAGTTTGGAGATCTTGTATCCAATTCAGATTTCATGGTTGTTGATCAAGAATCAGCCTTCAACATCTTGCTTGGAAGACCCTAGCTACATCAACATGCATCTATCCCTTCATCATACCATCAATGTCTCAAATATTGTTTCGATGGTCAAGTTGGAACATTGTATGGTGATAAGGCCTCATTCAAGTCATGTGAGTCTCAATACATTGAGGTAGAATTCTATCACATGAAGCAAAGGGAGAAATCCATAACAAAGGAGATTACCAAAGTTAATGCTCCATATGGTTTGGAAAAAATTCCAGTAAATCCATTTACACATGTGAGTACAGATTATGTGTTGCCTATCAGTCAAATTGATAATATAGACCCAAATCAAAATACTCTTATGGAAAGATCCATAATGTTAATTACGGCAATCGATCCAGACAATATGGGAGGAATTGGTAATCTACCAAGCAGTGATGAAAGCACAAATGGTGACGTCTCTATTTCATATGTTGAAATCAAACAATTCTATGCTTCTCCAATTAGGCCAGAAGAAGTTATAGCAACATCGGAGGTGAACAATGATGTCGATTCTCAATCCATGATCTTCTCTTTATTACCCAAAGAAGACCCTTCATCATCAATCGGGTCGGAAATGGAAGCTTTTTCTTCAAAATATTCAAATTTTGACATCTCTTTGGATCATGAGAATTCTACTTTATCATCTAATATGAAAGTAGAAATGGAAGAAATAACACATGGCGAAGAAGAAGAGGAAGATCTCAGAGATGCTCCTCCAGCATTTGAAGAGGGTATCTCTACCACTGTAGATGAACTCAGAGAAATAAATCTGGGTACAAAAGAAGATCCACGCCCCACTTTAATCAGTGCGGCCATGACTCTTGAAGAGCAAGATATGTATATTTCTTTTCTAAAGAAAAATAGAGATATATTTTCCTGTAACTATACAGAAATGCCCGGGCTTGATCCTGATGTTGCTACTCATCATTTGGGTTTACCTGAAGAACATCGAGGATTTAAGCAAGCTGTGAGAAGAACATAACCAACTTATGCTTCCAAAATTGAAACTGAAGTGGATAAGCTTATCAAAGCTAAATTCATTAGAGAAGTTCAATATCCCAAATGGTTGGCTAATATTGTCCCAATAAAGAAAAATAATAGACAAATTAGAGTTTGCATCGATTTCAGAGATCTTAATCGGCATTGTCCTAAGAATGATTTCCCAGTTCCGATTACAGAACTTATAATTGATGCAACAGCTGGCTATGAAGCACTTTCCTTCATGGATGGATATTATGGATATAATCAGATCTGAATGGCCCCAGAAGACGAGGAATCTACAGCCTTCAGAGCCCCTCAGGGTGTGTTTTGTTACCGGGTAATGCCCTTCGGCTTAAATAATGCAGGTGCAACTTATCAGCGTGCCATGCATCGTATCTTCAAACCCTTCTTAGGGAATTTTGTTGAATTCTATGTAGACGATTTGGTAGTTAAATCCAAACAACGTTCTAATCACTTGTCTAATTTGGAAGTCATATTCTGCAAGCTTTGACAACATAATTTGAAGATGAACCCCTTAAAATGTGCTTTTGGGGTAACCTCAGGAAAATTTCTCGGCTTTGTTATATGCCATCGTGGTATTGAAGTCGATCCTGAGAAGACCAAGTCAATCCTTGGAATGTCACCTCCTCAAAATTTGAAAGAATTAAGAGGACTTCAAGGACACTTAGCCTATATTCGGCGTTTCATCTCCAATTTAGCAGGAAAAAGTTTACCCTTCACCAAATTGATGAAGAAGGGAGTCACTTACCAGTGGACTGAAGAATGTCAAGAATCATTTGATATTCTCAAGAAATACCTCTTAAGTCCATCGGTACTCATGCCACCTGTTGAAGGAAGACCACTTATCCTCTATGTGACAGCTCTAGAGTGATCATTGGGTGCCTTTCTTTCTCAAAAGAATGATGTTGGGAATGAAAACAGTCTCTACTATCTCAGTCGAACCATGCTTGAAGAAAAAACCCAGTATTCAAGTATTGAGAAGTGCTGCCTGGAATTAATCTTTGCAGTTCAGAAGTTGAGACACTACCTGCAACATCACGAGGTCCAATTGGTATCTCGCAAAAACCCGCTCAAATTTATCCTAAGTCGTCCAATGCTTACAGGACGTCTAGCAAGGTGGGCAGTTATTTTGCAGCAATTCGACATTCAATATATGTCTCAAAAGGAGATAAAAGGCTAAGCTCTGGTTGATTTCCTAGCTGAACACCCCTCAGTGGAAGACACGTCTTCAGATATTGAACTCCCTAATGAGGAATTCTTCTTTATTCAAGAAAGTCCTCATGCATGGGAAATGTATTTTGATGGTGCTTCCAGAAGTCCAACAGGGAGGAAAATGGAAAATCCTAAATTCAACAAAGTTGGATTAGGAATTGTGATCATTTCTCCAGAAAAGGCAGTGTTACCTTATTCCTTCTTATTGTGGGAAGTTGGTACCAATAATGAAGTAGAATACCAAGCTCTCATCGTAGGTTTGGAATTAGCACTTCAAGAACAAGTGAATCACTTAAAGGTGAAAGGCGATTCAGACCTGGTAATCAAATAAGTCAATGGGGATTATGCCATCAGAAAAGAAGAACTAATCCCTTTGTATGATTACGTCAGAGAGTTAATGGCTGAATTCCCTTTGGAACCGACATTTTCTTATGTCCCAAGATCACAAAATGCTCAAGCTGATGCATTGTCTAATATAGCCACAGCTCTGGTAGATCCAAATAAAGACGATACAACCATCAGTATTGCCCACCGTCGTGCAATTTCACCTTATGTTCGAATCAGAACAGAGGAAATTAATTAAATTTGTACCATTCATGAATTATATGGTCATACTACAGGATGAATGTCACCTATCAAGGAATACCTTCAAAATGGAACACTTCCACCTGATAGAGCTGAGAAATAACAAATCCGGCGATGTGTGGTTAATTTTACTCTTTATGATAGCTCAGATCACTTAGAGAAAATTCTCTACAAATGTGGTTTTGATGGAGTTCTCTTCAGATGCATTGATGGTGAAGAGACAATGGTTGTCATGAAAGAAGTGCATGCAGGAGTCTGTGGTGCCCACCAGTCTGGACATAGACTGTCTGATCAGATTCGAAGGCTTGGATACTTTTGGCCTTCAATGATATGATATTGTGTCGATTTCACAAAGAAGTGTCATTCATTCCAAGTACATGCCAACTTCATTCATCAACCTCCAGAGTTGCTTCATACAACTAAATACTCATGGCCATTTTCCACATGGGGAATGGATGTGGTGGGACCTTACCCTTCGGCTACGACCAAGCAGTTTAAGTATATTCTTACTACTACTGACTTCTTTTCCAAATGGGAATAGGCAATACCTCTCAAGGAAGTCAGTTCTAAATGCGTTGTTAGATTCATAAAGTCTAACATCATTACTAGATTTGGTGTCCCTCATACCATATTGACGGACAATGGAACCAATTTTTGTTCATCCAAGGTGAAGAAGTTGTATCAAGAATACAACATCAAATCCAACCATTCATCTCGATATCATGCAGCGGCCAATGGCCAGATAAAATCCTTTAACAATACTCTTTCAAATATACTGCAAAAGATGGTGGATAAAGATAAGAGGTCATGGCCTGATAAAATCTTTCATGCTTTATGTGCTTATCGGACCACCACCCGCACTGCAACTCGGTCAACTCCATATTCATTGGTATATGGAACGGAAGTCATCTTTCCTATTGAAGTTCAACTACCCTCGCTCAGAGTTTCCATTTGTAATCAATCATCTACAGATGAACAATCTCAAAATCTATTGAATGAATTGGAACGGTTAGATGAGAAAAGATTATGCACTTTGCACCACTTGGAAGTCTATCAGAATCGAATAGCACGAGCTTTTAACAAAAAAGTTTGTCTTCATTCATTAACTCAGGGAGAATTGGTATTAGTTCTCAGAACTCCAATGATACCAGGAAAGAAACCTCCCAATATTGAGCCAAAATGTGAAGGACCTTATTCAATACATAGGGTCTACTCCAATGGAGCTTATTCATTAATATCAACGGATGGAGAACTCATCACTACTCCAACCAATGCCAGATTTTTGAAGAAGTATTTTGTATAAACTGCAAAGTACTTTTTGTCGTCCTTGCTATATTACGTTAAACTATACAGCAACAGTCTATACATATGACCTTAAACTATTTTTACTTTCATCCCACACGACGTTAAACTGTGAAAAAGTTCACTAAATGGTCCAGTATGACCTTAAACTGCAACTAGGTCTTGTATGACCTTAAACTGCACCATCAACGGTCCATGCATATGACCCTAAACTATTTTCAAGTCCCTTACGTCCAACAAGACGTTAAACTGTGACGTCCTAACTACATGATGCTAAACTGTATAAAATTCCCTTACGTCCAGAAAGACGTTAAACTACATAATAATCAAAGGTATTGTATGACCTTAAACTACACCCCCGTCCAGCATGACATTAAACTGCACTATCCACGGTCCATGCATATGACCTTAAACTATTCGCACTTTCGTCCAACATGACGCTAAACTGTATCGTCCCTTTTTCGTCCAACATGATGTTAAACTGTGAAAAAGTCCCTAATGCGTCCAACATGATGTTAAATGGTGTACTCATTTGTCCTCCCTGCATGACATTAAACTGCATAGTCCCCCTTTCGTCCAACATGACGTTAAACTCTATTGTCCCCATCGTCCTAACTACATGATGCTAAACTGTATAGAAAGTCTATGATACATCCTATATGACATTAAACTGTACTTTGTCCCTGTTACATGACACTAAACTATGCAGCACCAATAGTCCTAACTGCAAGACTCTAAACTGCATAGTCCCTTTATATGTCCTACATGGCATTAAACTATGCATCATTAAGGTTGTTGTTACCTCTTGTTTCTCACATTGAGCATGACTCACGTGAGCTTAGAGCAAACATCAACCATAACACTCTCTCTGGGCCGCTAACCATGTGTAAGTCCCAACATCATTTTTTTAGGTCATTTTCCCCAAGAACAACTTGATCATTAATTCATTCTTTAATTGAACTACGCGGAATTTGATCCTTGCCTTCCAGGCTGGGTACGTAGGCAACCTCCCAAGGTTCAAGCCCAAAACCAATCTCTTCACATTGGTTCATCTCCATCTCATACGATGTTGATTCGTGAAACCGCCCCTAGGATCAATATCTTTACATTGGTTCACTTTCATCCTTGTTATACGACGTTAAACTATATAACACTTTTGTCCAGTAAGACAATAAACTATAAATTTCTTTGATACCCTCACCTGAGAGGGAACCATTATTTTCATTGATTTTTCAATCATGTTTCATTTCAAAGACTACGCGCATACATGGCAATGCCCGAACCATTTATCTTGGGTTAAACCATCATTGCACTAAAGTCCCCTTTCACCCTTCACATGTACGAACCAAATTTGTATAGAGGGTATTTCTAGAACTACGTGGCCTTGATTCCCATCCTTACGGGATACGTAGGAATGTTCGAGTGTCCCTAGAATCCAGCCCCAAGTCTTTGGGCCTAACCCCAAATTCCATTTTCAGTCCTTTGGCTGAAAAGTCCCCATGAAAACACACACTGTGTATTTCTTACAATGGTCTAAGATCTATGACCCTAAACTTAGATCTCTAATCCTTTTTTCCCACACGACGTTAAACTGTAGTTTAAGAACTACGTATGGCTTGATTCTCATCCTTATGGGATACGTAGTGAAGTCCAACATTTCAATTCAGGACCCAGCCACAACATGATTATGGTTAGCATTGATCTATGTATCTCTGTATACATTGAAAAATACCCATCTTTATGTGTCATAATCCTAACCTTAAATATTTTCAGATCCTCATAACCCTTTTCATGACTTCTAGTCACAAAAATGTCAAACTTCTGAGAGTTCTTTTTCCTGACTATGCAGCACGTGCCCATAGGCAGCCTTGCATAAATAGTCTACATAACAGACTTGTTAGCCAAAAGATATTATTATTTGACTATGCATTCAATTACCTTAGGTGGCCCTGCATAATTCAACCCCCTAACGGGTTTGTCGGATAGTGGTAACTTCATTCTTGGGAAGAATGCCTCTTTTGTCCTGATTTGTATTAAACGACAGTATGTAGGGATCCGCAAAAATATCCATCCTTAACATATTTGTCCCACATCCTTTTTCATGATCTGAAAGTATTCAAGTATATGGTTTATATTATCCTTCCCTACGTTTGGGTCAGACCTTCATAGGAGTGATATTCATATAGTTCTTCGATAATCTTGTTTGGAAATATCTTCTCCATATTCAAGTACCTCTTTCCATACAGAAAAATCTATACTTTGGAAGATTTGAATCTCCATAAACTTTAACTGGCTTTTAGCACTAGGAAAGTAAATTTATGAGAGTTCTTTTGCCTGACTATGCAGCACGTGCCCATAGGAGGCCTTGCATAAACAGTCTACATAACAGACTTTTTATCCAAAAGATACTATTTTATTTTACTATGCAGCCAATTCCCTTAGGTGGCCCTGCATAATTCAACCCCCTAACGGGTTTGTTAAATAATGGTAACTTCATTATTGGAAACTACTTCTTCTAATTACTTTTATCTCTTTTTCATATCATTCCTCATATTAAAATATTCTTAAGTCATAGCTTACATATTTTCCCTCATACTTGAGTATGGAAATATGTTTTCAGATGAATTTTCAAGGAATTGAGTCAATTCTAATCCATTTCGGTCAAAGCTATTTCGACCTTAAACATTATCCTTTGTATGTCTGACATGCATGACTTTAAACTTCCAGATTTCTTGTTTTTTTCTTTTTCACCTCAGAGTCAAATCATATTTTCTCTCCGGATCCAACTCTTAGGGGGGAATTTTGTTGACGCTCCTTTTCGTCATAGAGTCTAACGTCTGAAAAAAGGGAAATACCTTAGTCAAAAGTGATTAATCCTTTGAAGAAACATAAAAAATCGACAAAGGGATGAACAAGGAGAACATTACCCATAGGTCGCGCAAGTTCCCTCATGGTCGCGCAAGTACACTTGCGCGCCACCTAGTGGTCGTGCAAGTACACTTGCGCGCCGCCTAGTGGTCGTGCAAGTATACTTGCGCACCGCCTCATGGTCGCCCAAGTGACTTGCGCACCCTAAGTGGAAACCACCCAGGGTCTTCTCCAGCCTATAAATAGACCACGTGGGCCCCCCATTCGAAGGGATTATTTTTTTTCAGAAACTCATATTTGAGCTCCTGGCGCCCTAGTCTCTTCTCAAAGCTTCTGAAACATTTCTAAGGTGATTTCTTACCTAGAACGGAAGATCTAAAGAGGGGGAGGAATGCCTAAGTGTTGAAACTCATCAACACTTGCGCGCCTGAGTAGCCAGCCCTTAAGGGAAAAAGGCCACACTTGTGCGCCGCCTTACTCCTTCAATAGAACTTGTGCGCCCTTTTTTTGGAAGAACCTCAAGAGGATTCTAAAGGCTTTAATCAAGAGTCACTCAAGTATTACCCTGCTGGTTAACCGTCGCGCAAGTACACCATGTGTCGCGCAGGCATACCTGCACGACCAGTACTTGCGCGCCCATGCAGTACCTGCGCGCCTGTCAGGACTTGCGTGCCCCTGCCTTTTTGGGTGCCCTTCTTGACTATTTCACCCCTCTTAAGCCATTCCACCTTTCCTATTCATGATTCAGTCTTCAAGACACTATTCAAAGCCATTTATGGCATGATTTCTTGATTTGACTTCCTTATTTGAAAGGAATTCTATAGAATATCTCTCAAGACCTAGTGATTTACACATATTTATGTCACTAAAGATTGAGATTTCATTAATTAAACCTCATCCTTTAAGATGAGAGAATCCTTAACCTGGGTCTCCTTTTCAGGAATAATCCCCAGTCATAAGTCCTCTAATATGGGCATCCTCTTTAGGAGTAAGCCCCAAGTCCCTTAATTTTTGGGCATCCTCTTTAGGAGTAAGCCCCGGATCCCCTAACCTGGGCTTCCTTTTCAGGAGTAAGCCCCAGTCTCAAATATGGGCATCCTCCTTAGGAGTAAGCTCCAGTCCCCTAATTTGGGAATCCTCCTCAGGAGTAAGCCCCAAACCTTAATTCCCTTAACCTGGGCCTCCTTTTCAGGAATAATCCCCAGTCTTAATTTCTCTTAACCAGTACTAATTTACCTTTGATCTGGGATTCCTTTTCAGGAGTAAAACCCAATCATAAGTCTTCTTCTAATTTGGGCCTCCTTTTCAGGAGTAAGCCCCAAGTTAGAGTATTCAAAATCTCCATGAATCACATATACCTTTATGGACCCTGTTCCTGGATTTCTTCCCTAAATTAAATCCTAACCTTCATTTATCTGGGAAGTCATACATACATAAGCCCCACATTATTTCTTATGATTGCATCTTTCATGGTACAATTGTCTAATTTTTACCAATACCTCTTGTTTCTCACACCAAGCATGACTCACGTGAGCTTAGAGTGTAAAAGTAATTGTGACATCCTTCTTTGAGCCATCAATCATAAACATCATACTCCCTTACTCGAACTACGTGGGTTCTGATTCCTTTTCTAAACAAAGGATACGTAGGTAGCCCATCTACGGGTTCGATCCCAACTCTAAAATAATCCATGTCCTTCTTAATGATAATAAACTTCAAGTTCCCCACTGAGTGGATTTAAAACCAACATGGTCATCATAATGACCAAGAGACTTCTGTATAAATGTGTCAAAGGGTACCATTGACCAATAATCTCTAATAAATACAGATGATTATCTATCTATAAAGAACCTCGAATACATACAAAAGATTCTCTAAATTTCCTACATATTTAATCATTGATTGTCAGATCTGAAGGAAATCTCATTTTATACTTGGTAATGTAATAAGGATTCACGAACATAACTTAAATCTATAAAGAGAGTCCCTGAGTAGACAATAATTCCCCTCAAAAAGGTGTGATGAGTCTGACCTCCCATCCTCTCGACCAATGCAAATTCCTAAGCCTCATCAGTCCACAAACTAATGAGCACCTACCTTTGGAAAGTAGGTCCAAATGGATCTGGAATCATTGGATGTTTCTGGTTCTATGAAAAAACCCGTTAGAAACCGATTAGAATGTTTGAACCTCCCATCAAGGTGGTCATCCCCGGATTCCGAAACACCTGTAACCTATAAGGAAACAATAATTGGAACAGATGTTACCAGGTGTTAAGAATCTATGAATTATAAAATGGATTCCATGTACCAAAACCAAGTATGGATTTTTTTTAGATCCTCCAATGGATGTAAATACCATTGGTTTCAAATGGGTATTCTAGAAGAAACTAGACATTGAAGGACAAGTCAGTTTCTATAAGGTGTGACTGGTTTCAAAAGGGTTTAAACAGGGTCAAGGAATTGACTACAAAGAAACATTTTCACCAATTTCAATGTTGAAATACATTAAAATTATACTTTCCATTACATCTTAACATGACTATGATATTTGGAAAATGGATGTCCAAAAAGTATTCCTTAATGGGAACCTTCAAGAAGATGTCTATATGACACAACTCAAAGGGTTTGTGGCTCTAAAGGATGCCAAAAAGATATGAAAATTGTAAAAATCCATTTATGGATTAAAACAAGCATCTAGGTCATGAAACATTCATTTTTATGAATCCATACTGGAATTTGGTTTCATAAAGAATGAATGTGATCCTTGTGTCTACAAATGGTTTAGTTGGAGTGTGGTCATTTTCTTAATAATATATGTCAATGACATGTTACTTATTTAAAATGAAATACTTGTATTACAATTTGGTAAGGTGTGGTTGAATAAATGATTCTCTGTGAAATACTTGGGTAAGGTAGAATATATTCTTAGGATCAAGATCCATCATGATATATTCAATAGACTACTCGACCTAATTCAAAGTACATACATTGATAAGATACTAAAGAGATTCAGTATAGAATAATCTAAAAGGGTATTATTTCCAATTTCATGTGGCATTAATATTTCTATGAAGGTTTATCCTCAGATACATGAGGAAAGAAATAGAATAGAAAGGATTCTACAAGGGTCAGTGATTGGGTCAGTGGTGTATGTTATGTTATATACTAGGCTAGATGTCACCTACACATTAAGTGTGGTAGGAAGATATCAAGCTGACCCAGGTAACTACCATTTGATGGTAATCAAAACTAACCTTAAGTATATGAGTCATACTAATGATATTTTACTAGTTTATGTAGGATATGATAAACTAGTCATCATAGGATATGCATATGTTATCCTAAGACCAATTTTTTTTACTTTTAATACATGTATATTTGATGTATTGAATAATAATAAACTTCTTATTACATATTTTTCATTGTTATGCATAACTATAATATAAAATTTCCTAGAGTATACGTCGCATTGATGAGGTCATATCAGTTCCCCATTATGAAGAAAATCTTGAAGTGTTATGAAAATATTCTTAAATATAGTATTGTGGTCAGATAATATACTATAATGGGACACATAGTATATAGACTATAAGGTGTGATTACTCATAAGCGTATGAGGCTTCTTCTCATGAATTTTACACTTAGTAGTCTCTAAGATGGGAGATTATGAGAACATGCCCACTATTAGGAATTCTTCATGTTTTGTGTCATTGGATATTCTTATCTATGAGCATGTTTAATGTTCCTTATACTTTAAGATTTTCATTATTTCTTGTCATGACTCGCACACTTAGATTTTTTGATGAAAACCATGACACAATATATTCATGGTGAGGTAGGGTATGTTGGGTGTGTCATGATTGATATGTAATTAATGGATAAGTCGATGAAGGGTTTTTCCCTTCCATATTTATAGAAGTTGATATCTTGTCCCTTTTATTGGAATAAAACCATCACATTAAATTCCATGGATATGGTGAAATGATGCATTTATTTTATATATTCAAAGAAATATGTATTGAGAAAATAAGTTTATGACAGGGATGTGTAACCTGTTTGATGAGATATTGTGACAAATGGATTATATCACACAATGAGAGTTCGTATGTAGTTGTTGTCATTGTGACGTTAAGTTATTTATCTTGGGTGCCTTGACCCATTTCTAGACAGTAATCTTGGTCTTTAGGCAAGTCTGTCTAATGTAATGAGAAATAATCCTAGAGGGTCACACACTTAGTGATTACGATGATATCAATTTAATTATATTTGAATTTAATTAATTAATTAATTATTATTCTCAAGACCGAGGTATAATTTTATTCAAGTTTTATTAAACATAGATATTTATTGGTGAATGAAATATTTAAATTAAATATTTATTTGGGTGTTCAATATATGCTAGAGTATTTTGAATGGACCAAGACTGTGTTTGGTGACAAATATTAATTAACAATCCAGTTAAATAATATTTGTTATTGTGAAATTTGGCATGTGTCGTGAAATAAAAATAATAATAATAATGTATGGAATGAGGTTTATTAAATATTATAAGATTATTTAAGGTATGGTATGAAATTAAATAATATTTTAACCTAAACTCCAACTCTATAAATAGACGGTTATGTTTGTTGTGTATTGAATCCAAAAATCAAAACTTGATAATCATTGCATGCAATGAAACTCTCTCTTGACTCCTCCTTTCTCTCTTTATATCAAGAACTATAAATTCAAGAGAGACTATTCAAGGTAAAATAATGAGTGATCAACATGAATAATGAAAGACAATTGATTTTTCGTGGTATCACCCAAAGATCGATCGGTGTTACTCAGAGATCAAAGGATCATGTGTGGATTTCCACTAGAGGGATTTTATCCTTGGATCCTCACAGTGCAATGAAAGAAGACCAAAATATTTTTTTTGGATGATCGACATCTTTATCAAATAAATAATCATCAGATCAATTATTCATTTATTTTGATACTAAATAAATTTGATGTGCAGTTTCCTCATTTAGGTTTTTGGGAAACTCAATATTAAAATAAATTTTAATATATCTCCCATCAAATGGTGCTTCTTCTATGCCCAAAACCTATACTCCATCTACTCTTATACACCATTATTTTCATGTGTCACTTATCCTTCCATGAATGTGTGTGATCCAAAGTCATAATCTCTTTAGAGCAGCCCCACTCTTACATTCACATAGGTGAACCAAAAATTGTTCTCATGCTTCAACACTTGTTCGAAATCCTTGGTTCATTAAGAGTTTTAAACTCACCATCATTTTCTTATAGGAACAAAACACCATTCTCTTGGTATGTAATATACCATTGGTGTTTCCCTCAACCATATGATAAATTTTTTTATATTGAACTTATACATGTGAAGTTATCACGTGTTAATTTGAGGTCCCATCATTGGTGAATTTTGACGCGAGCTTTAAATTCATCCCTAAGGGTGTTTTTTATACCAACTCCCTTAAAAGTCCCTTTGTTATTGGGTCCACCAAATTTTTTCGTGATCTAAAAAAGTCTCTAGTTATGATACCATCCTATATCAACTGCCTCATATAGCTATGTCTGAGAAGAATGTATCTCAATTTTCCATTATAAGTATTATTGTATGCCCTAACCAGTGTTTATTGACTATCAAAATGTATAGAAAGTAGATATATCAACAAAGGAAACAATGGTAGATCTTATAAAAGAGATCCAATCCATTCTGATTCCTTTCTAGTAGCTACTAATGTAACAAACTCGGAAGCCATTGTGGTTTCTATCATACAAGTTTGTTTCTTTGAACCCCAATATATGTATCCACCTCCAAGTGTAAAAAACCAAACACTCCTAGAAGAGTGATCTACCATATTAGTATCCAAATGAATCGAAAAAACCTTCCAATACCCTTGGGTTTCCACTATAACAAATATAGTAATCTATAGTACCCTTTAAATACTTAATTACTCTTTTAACCGTATTCCAATTTTCATAACCTAGAGTACTCGTATACCTTCTCAACTTTCCAATTACATATGAAATTTGTGGTCTTGTACATGTCATGGAATATATGAGACACCAGATCACCCTTTCATATTCCAATTGAGAAACCTTCCTGCTAGGATTTGGTATCATCCTACTCCCAAAAGAATATGGGGTAGAAACCGATGAATAATCAAATTTTTCAAACCTCTTTATGAATTTTTCAATATAATAAGATTGGGAAAACATAATGAAATTATTATTTATAAAAATATTGATTCCCAAAATAACATTAGATCCACTTAAGTATTTCATATCAAATTTTCTAGATAAAATAGACTTATCCTTATTTACTTTATTCATATCATTTCCAAATATAAGCATGTCATCAACATATAAGCAAATAAAAAAATGTGATTATTATATACTATAAAAACATTTATCATCTTGGTTAAATATAGAACCATTTGATATAATTATTTAATTAAATTTCTCATGACATTGTTTTGGAGATTATTTTAAACCATATAAGGACCGTACTAATTTTAAAACCTTCTTTTCTTTACCAGGTACTATGAATCCTTCCGGTTGTTCTATATATATTTCTTCATCTAATTCACTATTTAAATTTCAACTTGACATCCATTTGATGAATTTAAAAATTATATATGTAATATAAAGTGATAATAATTCTAATTGAATAAATCATATCCATGATAGAATGGGTTTCGAAATAATTGATTCATTCCTTTTGAGTAAACCCCTTGGCTATAAATCTATCTTTATATTTTTCAATTATACTTTAAACTTTCCATTTTATTCTAAATAACCACTTAAAACCTATAGGTTGTGAACCTTGAAGAATATCAACTAATATAAAATTATTTTCCCCATTTATAGAGTCCATTTCATAATTTATAACTTCCTTTAAAATAGATAAATTAGAAGATTAAATAACCTCTTTGAAAGTTTTTGGGTTATAATTTATATTGAGTAAAACTAGAGTTTTCATAACAATAATATCATTGGTTACTTTCAAAAAGTTCATATAGAAATTATATATATATGTCTTGGTTCGCTGAGGTCATTTTATTTTACAAACCTCCTCAACTATGTCTTATTTAGATACTCTTTTATTTGTTCTAGATTCCTATGATTGTACTTTTTTAGGTAAATAGGTAAACCTAGATTCATAAAAAATAACATCTCTTAATTAAATAATTTTATTACCAACCAATAAATCATTTGATTTTATAATCATGAATCTATAATATTTTGAATGCTGTTCATATCCATGAAATATTCTATCAATACCTCTTTTACCTAACTTTTCTCTTTTAGGTCCATGAAATATTAAAATTTCACGACAACCCCAAAACTTTAAATAATATTGGTTTGGTTTCCTATGCTTCCATAATTCATATGTAGTCATATCCTCCCCTTTTTGGTAAGCCAATTTATAATGTGACATACAGTTAATAATTATTCTCCCTAAAAACCTTTTGAGATACTCGAGATAGACATAATGGAATTAAACATTTTCATTAATGTTTTATTCTTTCTCTCAATTACACAATTTTTTTGAGGTGTATAGGGAGTTTTCACTTCATGTATGATCCCTAGGGATTTAAACAATGAAGTACTATATTATTTGTCTCCACTGTCAAATATGACACATTTAATTACAAACCCACATTGGTTTTGAAACTCATTTTTAAAGATTATAAATTTATTTATAACTTCATCCTTATCATGTAAAATATATATATGAAAAAATATAGAATAATCATCAATAAGAGTTACAAAGTAATTTTTATTAACTTTGGTGGGTGTAGCATGCAGATCACATACATCACTATATATTAATTCTAGCATATTACTCTTCCTTTCTATATTTTGAAATTACTTCCTAGAGATTTTAGTTTGAACGAAAGCCATGAATTTATGCTTATTTTCATCCATTCTATGTAGTAATTCTATTTTTGACATGTCATGCATTTTCTTAAAATTAATGTGACCTAAATGATTATGTCATAAATAGAAAGACTCTAGCAAGTAAGCATAACAATATTTATATTAAATTTGAATAATTCATCATACAAGTGACCCTTTACCACAAAGATCTTTCCCTAGGAAAGAATTAAGTTATTTGCATCAAATAAAATCTTAAACTCATGCTTGTTTAACAAGATCCTAAAGATTAAGTTCCTATAAACTTCAGGCACATACAAGACATTATTTAAGTTAAAGATCTTTGCCAAGGTAAACTCAAGATCAACTACTCCCCTTATACATTTATTCTGATAGAGTTCCCCATGTAGAGTGATGTTCTATTTTTGATTGATTTCATCCTCTTGGGGAGAAATTTGTTGCTACATGGGTGTCATGTAGCCCTAGAATCGATCTACTGTGAAAAATTATCCTTGAGTGCATTTGCTTCAAATATCATAGCGGTAATGTACTCTTTTAAACCATTATTGACACCTTTATTCTTATGGATATGGCAGTCTTGTTTGAAGTGTCTCAGTTTTACATAGGAGTATCATTTTGGACTATTAATTTTGATCCAATATATACCATATACTTTAGGTTTTGATTACCTCAAAAACCCTTCATACATTGTTGATGATCTGGTTTTTTAAGTGTGTTCATTAGGTTTCATTCTATTCTTATGTATTCAATGATTATTTTCTTTAAATATACATTCTGGATGATTTTGGCTGAAATCCTCCTAAGTTTATAAAATCGTACACATTATGTTTTTGGCTATGTGATGAAAAAAAAAATCAATCAATCGACTATGTTAATCACCTATGTAAAGGAAATAGCTATGTCAATCGGCTGCATTGAAAAATCATTTATGTGTAAATTGCATATGTCAACAAGATCGCATACATGAGCAATCACCTATGTGAGAAATCACTTACATGAGGAATCACCTACATCGATCATTCGGCTACGCAAAATGGTTGCATGGAGTAACTGGTTACATGAATCACCTATATGAAGAAATCAGCTACATTGTTTCAATCGACTATGTCAGTTTCGACTACATGAGTAGAAATCCTATGTGATTCAATTTGGATATGTGAAACCAAATCTACTACATGGATTCAATTCTACAAATCAGATATGTCATGATGAAAGTTGTAATTTATTACCGTTTAAGCACTCGAGTGAGAATTTTAATGTTGTTGTACAATCCTTAAATGCTCGATTACCAAGATAAAATCAAATATAATAAGAGACAAGTACTGAGACAAAATAAAAATATGAGGATATTTTAGTTGTCTCTAATATTACTAAGGTATTTCAAGAAAAAAAGGATGTGTCACTGATCCTTGATTCTAAAAATTATGTGTTGTATGTTTAAATAAGAAGTAGTGCATGCATTTAAAATAGTGTGTGAGCGCAGACATTTTTCATGTGAAGTGAAGTGTATAATAAAATACATAGAACTTGTTCTCAAATATATCTGAAACTATACTCTATTTTTCTATGCATATAAGGAATAATAAGTCTTATTTTCATAAGTTATGCTTATTAACAATACTTTACGAGTTCATAAGACTCTCCTTGAGTTGATTATTATTCAGATTATCTCTCTTGGATATCCTTATTTTTATGTCAGTTGTATCTTATAGTTGTGAGCTGAAATATTTAAAACTCTATGTTTATAATCTTTCATTGTAAATGTTATCAATAAAAGAACCATTAAAGTATATTGTTTGTAAATCCTTTTTGGAGCTTGTTTGAAAGATTTTGTGATTGCACTAAGTGTTGACTGATTGCACTCAGTCGTGAAGTCCCTAGAAAAGGGACAGACAGTCCTTAGGAAAAGAAATGGTCTAATGTAAATCATCACACTCTTGGAGAAGAGTGGTGGTGGAGTGGACTAGGGGGCTTTTATTCCTTGAACCACTATAAATATCTATGTTTGTTTCTATTATTTATGATTTTATTTCTGTTGTATGCTTCATTAAATAACATAATAGAATTTAGTCATAATCTAAAGAGGTGGGTTTTCTAAGTGAATAAAATTTTAAAGAGCTCAATTCACCCCCACCCCCCTCTTGAGTCTTAAAACAGTCAGTATCCAACAATATTCGATATCAAAGGGCATGATTCTTGAGTTATCAATAGTAAAAAATTGAATTATAAAGATCTCTTAAATAATGGTCATTATGAATAAAAATATAGAAGTGATGTATATGGTCAGAGAATCTTATTTCAATGGTGATAATTATGGATGTTGGAAGGAATGGATGATCATATATCTAAAGATACTTGTTATGAAAGTTTATCTCAAAGACATAAAGCCTTATTAAATTTAAAATATAGAACTAGAAACTCAGGATGCTAAAACTAAAGTAAGATATAATCTAAATTCTAAAGCTATGAATGCTATAATCTATGGATTAGGTTCCGATGAGTTCAATAGAGTTTCTCCATGTCAAACACCTCATGAAATGTGGACTATAATTTTAGTTTCTTATTATGGGATAGATAACATGTGGGGTATCAGATATAATACTGAATTTTATGATGATGGATGGTGAGATTATCACATAGTTTAATATAAAATCTTATAGAAATTGAAAATAATTTTGTTGCTTTAGGGATACCTATTACTAAACCAGATCAAGCTCTGAAAGTTCTTATAAAACTACCACCAAGGTGGAGTTGTATTTTGGATACTATCAAAAAATAAACAGAGGTTAAAAACTTCAAAATAAAAGATCTTATTGGTACATTGATGATGTACAAGTACGATATGGAAGATGAAGCTAGAGGTCATGTAACTTTTGGTGACAGTGCTAAAGGGAAAATCATGGGAGTTGGATCTATTGGAAATATAAACTATGTACTTATCAAAAAATTTCTATATGTGTAAGGTTTAAAGAATTTTCTAATAAGTATCTCTAAACTTTTTGATGAAGGTTATTTTGTTGATTTTTCAAATATTTTATGTTCTATTTTTAAAGATAAAATTATTAAATTTAAGGTACCATGAACAGAGAATGTCTATACTCTAGATCTTAATTATTTGAGTAAACAAAAGGTGAATTGTATAAGTGTTGAAACAAATTAGTCATGGAAATTTAATAGAATATTGGTACATTTTAATGTTTATTCTTTGATAAAAATTGTTCCAAAGGAATTTAGTTTTAGATTTACCTCAACTTAAATTGAATAAAAAGAATCTATACAATGAATTCCAAATAGGAAAGCAACACAAGTAATATTTTAAACCAATTAAATAGGTTTATACTTCAATAACTCTAGAACTTATTCATATGTATTTTTTCAATACATAGAGAGTTGAAATCCTAAGAGTAAAATCCTTTTTTATGTTTCATTTGATGATTTTTCTAGATTTACCTGGGTTTTATTTTTAAGTGTTAAAAGTGATGCTTGTTCTTTTTTTATAAGTTTTTGAAAACTAGTTCAAAAAGGGAAAGATGACAAAAATTATTTCTTTAATAATTAACCATGGAGGATAATTTTAAAACTATGAGTTCAATGCCTATTGTTTAAAATAGGTTACCAAACATACCTTTTCTTCCCCTGGGACACCTCAACAGAATGTTGTTGTTGAAAAAAGGAATAGGAATTTACAAGAAATTACTAAAACTATGTTGTGTGAATATAATATGCCTAATCAATTTGGGATTAAGATTTTAATACATCATGTTATGTCATAAAAAAAGTTCTAATTAAAAATATTTTAAAGAAAACACCCTATGAGCTATGGAATAATACAATGACAAAATTTGGATACTTTAAGGCTTTTGGATATAAGGTTTATATTCCAAACACCAAGGAAAATCTTGGTAAGTTTGATCCAAAATCTAATAAAGTAATATTTCTATTTTATTCTACTACTTCAAAATCATATATATTTTTCAATAAATGATCAAAGGTTATTAAAGAATCAACTCATGTGAAATTTGATGAAAGTGATCATTTTGATCGATTTTTTTTAAATTGATAAACTAAGTGATTCTTTTGAAAACATGATATCATAGCCTATTTTTTATGAAAAAAAGGATGAAGAGTTAGAAATATATTTTCTATAACCAAATCCTAAAAGGTTGGATGCCGGTGAACCTGAAAGTGTGTTGCCTAGATAGCTTAGAACCCTTAATAACCATCCTTTAGAAACTATTATAAGAAATTATAGATAAAGTAATTAGAACTAGAAAGAGTATAGGGAACTATGTAGAGTTTTTTAATTTTTATCTCAGTTAGAACCTATGTATATAGAAGAATCCTTGGAAGATTAAATTTGGGTTGTAGTTATACAAGAGGAATTAAAATAGTTCAAGAGGAACAAGGTATGGGAATTAGTCGATAGACCCTATGACTATCTTGTTATGGGAAAAATGGGTTTTTATAAATAAAAAGGATGATCATGGTATGATAACTATGAACAAGGATATACTTGTAGATAAAGGGTATAATTAGGAATAAGGTATAGACTATGAGGAAAATGTTTTCGCGATAGCTATATTTGAATTAATTAGGATTTTTTTAGCCTATGCATCATATATGAATTTTAATTATATCAGATGGATGTAAAATATTCTTTTCTAAATGGTTTTATAATGGAGTAATTTTATGTTGAACAACCTCCTAGTTTTGAAAAACCCCAAATTTTCAAATTTAGTTTTTAAACTTACCAAATTACTTTATGGTCTTATACAATCACCTAGAGCTAGGTATAAACGTTTAAGTTCATTTCTTTTATCAAATGGATTTTCAATAGGTAAGGAAGGTCCTACTTTATTTAAGAAAACTTCATCTTAGGATATTATGATTGTGAAGTTATATGTTGATGATGTAATTTTTGGTTCGACAAATAAAAAATAGTGTAATTAATTTTCAAAAATCATGCAAAAATAATTTGAAATGTGGGTGAGTTAAATTATTTTTTAGGTTTTAAAATTTATCGAAAAGACTTTGGGAATGTGCTAAATCAAAAAAAATGCATACTATACTTTCTTAAAAGGTTTAGACTTTAAAGTGGTAAATTACATTCTACCCCTATGAGTTCCAATGAAAAACATGACTTGGATGAATCTAGGAAACCAGTTGAAAATATGATTTATAGAGGAATAATTGGGAGTTTAGTGTATTTGATTGCTAGTAAACCAGATATTATGTTTTCAGTATGTATTTGTGCTTGATTTCAAGATAATCTTAAATAAAAATATTTTAAAGTTTTCAAAAGTATTTTTGAGATATTTAAAATGAACAATTTCTATTTCCTTTCTCTTTCCAAAAACTTGTGATTTTAATTTAATATCTTGCTTAGATGCCGACTTTGGTGGTTGTAGACTAGATAGGAAAAGTACTTCAGGAACTGAATAACCCACAGAAATCTCTAAATTCATATGATATGAGATCATATTATAATTTATAGGCTCAAACTACACTTATTACTAAGGTGTAGTAAAGTGGTAATGTGGGGTCAATCCCATGAGGACGACTGGCAGGTCAGTGGCCAAACAAACAAAACCCTAGAAAGGATTCTTCACTTTCACTCTTAATTTTTGGTGTTTACTAAGACTAGGTGGTTTAGTATTAATTTAGATTAATAAATAAGGTATCAAGGTAAAATTTTGGTCTCTTAACCCAAGATAATCCTATATTTAACTTGGAATGGTCCTATGTCTTAGGCTGTGAAGTGGTGCAAAAATCACTAATTGGTTTTGGTAAAACCAATTAGATTTACCTAAGTTGCAACTATCCCATGGCTAGGATATAATTGAAAACCTAAGTTCATTATTCTTGGATTATATATAGAAAATTTCATGGGATAATGGTCATAGTCCTACTCAAGTATAATTAGCTTAGGTTTATTGAATCGCACTTCCCATGGTCAAGGTTGTGTGAAATAATGTGATGAACAATTATTATTAACCTAATTACTATTCATAGGGTTACCAAGGTTCAATATATATATTCATAAGGTTTGGAAACATACCTACTCTTAACTTCTAATCCTGAGTGGATTAGACGTGCATGGTGGTGATGATCGAAAGTAACAAAGTATTATACATGCTACGCATAATCATAAATCAATTGAAAAAGAAACCATCCAAGATTAAATAAGTAAGATTCAATATGGGAAACAATGAATATCTAATCAAAAACTAACTTTGTATGATGAAATAATAAATAACAAGCGATCCACAATCAAAACAATTAAGAAAAAATCAAAAACTTACTGCAAATGAATAATGGATGAAGAAACGTGTGTTCATTGATGAAGAATGGAGTGCGGCATTGAAAGCAGACATCAGAAACAAAAGAAATGTTCCAAAAGATGAAGAAAGGGAAAGGAATGAATAACAACTCACTTTGATTAAGTGAAACAATGAATGGAATAAAAGAAAACTAGTTTAGGACAAGAAGGAATGAAAACGAGAGAAGAAAATGAGATAAAACTAAATGATGTCATGACTCTCTTAGCACATAGGTGCTACAAAATATATACAAACCTAAGAAGTACACAACATGAAAGTCCTGTACATCATGTACTGGATTTAATGATTTGGGTCTTGACATTTTCACGTCATGTAATCAAGTTGCACATTGTATAACTGAGATCCACTTTTCCCACCAAATAATCTGTGCAAATATTTGACCGAGTGAGCCTTTGATGTTTGCACATCATGCAATCTCTACACATCATGTATGAATTTCACTTTTGGTGGGATTCTAAAATTTGTAAGTTACATGTTGTGAAATGGGGTTACACACTGTGTAATGGATTCATGTCATGTAAAATCTTCATGGGTTAGTCTACAGCTTTGCAGAAATCTTATGAAAGGAGTTTACACGTCATGTATGTGATACATGGCATATAAAGGTTGTTTTGTCATTTTTTCATAATTTATTCTTTTAAGTCCATAATTCCTAATTCTTGTGAAAACAAGCTAAAACCCAGCGCATCATTGAATATTTCATGAATAAACATTATAAAAATCCATTCCAAATGTATATATAATTTTATCTAATAAAATTCCCCCACACTTGAAAAATTCTTATCCTCAAGAAATAATCATATCAACAGGGATTTCAAAAGAAGAAATTTTTAAAATAAGAAACTTGCATTACAACCAGACAAATAAAACTAAGTGTAATCATAGAAAAATCAGTCCTCTAGAATCAATCCTGTAGAGAAAATCAGTCATGCCTCATGGTGCATTTCTTTATCTAGATTCTTATTCTTTTAATTACAATTTCATAACAATTTCTTAAATTATATACCTATTTTTCAATTTACCACACAATAAATTTCTCTCATAACTCAGGGTAAAATGTAACTGAATTTATTCTCATACCCTAAATATATGTTCCTAAACTTAAGCTTTCATTGGTTATATCATCTCCACTTCATAAAGACAAATACAAAATCAATCATGAGGGCTTCAACATAAAGGTTCAAATGACTCTGAGGCTGATAGAAGGTGGGTAGAAAGTGAAAATCAGGATCAAAATGACGGTAATATCTAATGTATAATTCATTATTAATGGTAATAGTGTAGTGGTGTGGCTCCTATGAGATCAAAAAAGTGTCAATGCTCTAATCAGGTTAAAATGGATCCATGAGTGTATCAAGTATGTATCAAAAATTTACTATGTTCATTTCTTTTTCTTTTTCTTTTCTTTTTTAAAATTCATTTTTAAGATAAATATAAAATTTATCCCCTAACCACATATGATCCCACAAAGGATTCATTAGTCTGGAAATGGTAATTTTTTACCTTCCTAATACACAACCCAAAATATTTGTATTTCTTTTTCTTTATTTTTTTTCAAAGGAACAAGGTGGGAAAAAATACTAAGACTAAACATGGATCGTATCGTAATAGTTTGGTAAAAATTCCACAATACATTTCCTTAATCATAATGTCTTGTGTTCATCAGCTGAAAATTCCCCCACACTTGTTCAAAGGATAATCATGCATAATACCAAGAGCAGGGTAGGAAAGGATAATCATCCTAGAATGGATCCATCCTAATAAGGGTTTTCATGGAAACTATGGGATAAATAAGAAAAATTGTAAGGTGGGTCTCAATAAAAACTGGATCAACAAATATTGTCTCGATCATATTAAAATTGTATTTGTGCAGTCACAGTCTTGATAAGATCTCAATGTAAGTTCTGATAGGTTTAAATGCCCCAGGTGTCACTCAAGAAATATGCTCATAAAAGAATTTGAAACTATGGGCTCATAATTCTCTTGGGAATGGGAATATAAAAAAATATTGGTAATCTCTCAAGGTATATAAATCAATTAATAATTAAATTAAAATAAATTTTGAAAATTTTGAATTTGAATTAAATTACAAAATTCAGCAATCATTCTAAAAAACTAAATATGATTAAAACATGGATTTCAATAATTTCCGACCTAAATTTTTCTTTTATTTAAATGGGTGTAAGGAGTTTCTAGGTTTAAAGTATGCTTTTAGTGAAAAATGACTCCTAGATAATTGAAAATAAGAAAAAATATAAGTGTATCAATGGTATAGCTCATGAAAGACCCCCCCCCCCCCACACACACACACACTTAAAATGTGATAGTTTATGCACTGTCCTAGAAAGTATCATGGAGATATATGATAGATATAGTATATATAAAATGAAATAGAAATTTTGAAATTGATTTTAAGGAATTGAGAGCTCCTTGTATGAGTGTCATTCCATGGGGATACTTGGTGGATGTTGATTTTAAATTTTGTGACCCGCATAATGGGTTAGAAAGACAAAACCTACACTAGATAAACATTATTCCACAGGGTTTAAAATTTTTGAAAGTAGTGTAATGGGCAGGTGCACAGAATTAATAGTAATTATTAGTAGCTCAGATGCATGCAAATATGTGGGTAAAATAAATTTCAAAGTGACCTATAATATTTTTTAATAAAATGAAAACAAAAATTTCTGAGTACAAGAATGAAAATAAAGAAAACAAAAATATGGTTTGTCACTCATAAAGTGATAATAAAGATGTTGTCTGCCAGACAGATGGAAAAAAGTATCAGAAAGTGTCATCTAACTACTCAGAAGGCCTCTACCACCTACAAGAATTGGCATTTATGTCATTGATATCGTGTTGATGCTTGGAAGGGTTGATCACCTCTGGTGCATACTAAGAATGAATCTCATGTAGTAAGAAAAGAATTTGTTCCCATAGTGGTGGGGACATCTTCTGACCATGGATATCCATTGATAGCTCCTCAAGTTGGTGCTCGACATCAACCATATGTTGATTCATCTGAAGTACGAGGAAAGATGGTGGTGGAATAGTTTCATCAATGACCATGGAAGAGGAAGAAGAGCTAGACATGTCTAATGTAATACAATAATGAAATGAAAAATAATCCAAGCAACAGTGATGAAAAAAATGTATCACATACATATAATAAGTGAAATGTTTCATTAATGAGAAATGAAAAACAAGCAGTACAAGATATGATCACCCAAACAAAGTACAAAATGGGGTAGGGGTATGTGGGAAACTAAGTATAATCAAAATTACTAAATTGTTCATCAATGGTCCTCTCCCGAATAGAGGGTGATTGTAGTTATATCTCCCTATCTATATCAATTATGAATGAAGGGGGTGGGGGATCAACCATTGTGGTGGGTGTCATGGTGTTGGAAGCTGTTTCAGTGGATGGTGGGGAAGAGATATGAATTCTGAGAGTGTCCATGGATCTAGCAGCTGGATTGATAAATGGTATCTCAGTAGATGTTTGAGGGGTTGGGCCCTTACTCTGTCAGGCCTAATCTTCCAAAAACTCCTACTAGGTAGTAGGGTCTGTTAGCTCAGAGGGTAGAACTCATGAGGTAGGATCTGGGTTGGTTATGAAAGCAGATGAAGGGACGAAATGAAATGGTGGATAAGTGGTTGTGATGGATGGGGTAGTAATATGGAAAAAATCTATGAAGGGGATACACAGGTGGTGGGTAATCCATAGTATATTCTCTAGGATGCAAAGGTGCATGGCCCAAAGATCTGCTAGGTGTGATGGGGTGGTTGGTAGAGTGGTAAAGGTAGTGGTGGATAGTGAATGAGTATGTGAGGTAGTAAGGGAAGGGGGTGGGTGGTGGGATGGTAGTTGTAGCGGTGGAGGATGGGGTGGGAGTAACAAGATGATGAGGGGAGGTTTGGGTAGCTAGAGGGTTGGAATCATGTTGAGTGGGGGCCTTATCATCATCATCCATGTATGATCTCACTCAATGGTAGATGTCTTCCTCCTTCATCAGAAGCCCCATCTTGTGGGGCAGAAAAAGTGAGATGCTCTCCATATGACCAAAGGAAGTGTGTGGGTCTGTTTCCTCAAAGACATCTAGATTCCTGGCTAGATGAGTGATAAATGATCCACCCATCAAAGTGGTGTGGGTGCACTTCACTAACTTCCTGTAAAAATATCCAAACTATCTTACCATGTTGATATAGGTTCTAATCATGTATGAAGTTAGAATATGTACCTTGATATGGCTAACCCTGTCATGGTAATATCCATGTTCCATCCAAGTATATGAGAGGGACCTATGTAGGATTTGGAGACCTGAACCACGGAGCATTGTTCTCTTTGTAGTGTGAGGGTCATACTCAATTTGATGTTCTCTAGAAATTAGAGTCCAAATTCATACATCCTCTACCTTATTAGGCTTGATCTATATAGTGGATAATATAGGAGAGGCAATAAACTCAACTGAATAAATGTCGAGGCTGATTTCAAAGTCAACCAAGCTAAGTTCCCATGGGCATCCTCCAAGTCTAAAGAGGACAAAGACGATGACCATCTCAAAACTAGAAAGGAACTCAAGGAAGATCTCCATGTATGTCTCCTCCCACACTTGTTTAATAGGGGTCATGTGCAGGCATCCCATGAGGTGAAGGACCTCATGATGGGTGTGTATGTTCTCCAAGATGATGAGATCCAGAGTTTTGTTCATCTACATAGGCTTGGAATGGAGATGGATCAAGTGGATCTAATGCTTTGAGTCTGAGAAATAGAGGCAAGGATGAAGGTGAGGATGGTCTTGTCCCTAAAATCCACTGGAGTATGACTGGGAGTCACCCAAAGATGATATGGATGTAGTAGCGGATGCAGATGAGGATGAAGAAGGATCTGCGAGCAGTGAAGGAGGTGTGCACCTCCACCACTTTGGTGGAGGAGGGGTGTCCTTGTGCTCGAGAGTGCGGTCAACAGGTGGGGTGTTCACCATCTTTGTTCATGTCATTTCGGATAGAGGGTGAAGGGAGGGAGAGGAGGTGGATGGAGGGGGAGGGGGTTTCGGTTGAGGGAGCCTATAAGAAGATAGGGGGTGCATCGCATGGTAGAGGGAGTGGCAGAGGGAGGAGGGGTTCACTACGAACCCTAGGTTCACATTTTTTAAAAACTAAAATCGATAATTACACGCTTTTTATTGAATACATATCATTCAAATCATTATTTTACAAAAAAATAGCAGCCCGACGTTTTCACTCGGTGAACTTGTTACACGGCGTGTAAAATTGTATTTTGTACCTTCTTAGATGGGTTCTCCTAAAAATATTATAGAATCACTATAAAAAATCCTAAAAAATATTACAACCTATCCTATCCTAACCTATATTTCTTTCTAATCAGCACTTTATTTATTTTCTAGAGCTAGAAACTTTCATAAACAGAAGACTTTATCTTTGAATTGATATCCTCGTTAAACGGTTCTAGAAAACATATGGGACAAAATGTGGAATGGCCTGTTTTTTAGAGTTACAATGCCTTTCACATCCTTTTAAGCACTGGGTCACTTTTCAATAGGATTTGGTATCTCATTAATGTTCTCACTTTTCATATGATCTTTTTTTCATTATCATGATAAATGGTTTAACAGTTTTTTGAAACGTTTCTTTTATTAACATCTTTTTCCATGTTGAACATAACTTGCTCTTCACCCATTCTAAAAATAACTCTCCCTTAGTTACATCAATTGTTTCCTTTCCAGTGGTGAGAAAAGGTATTCCAAGAATGAGGGGTATTTCACCTTCCTATACTATATCTAGAATAAAAAAACAGTAGGAAAAATGAATTTTTCATCATTTACTAAGACATCCTTGAGAAAACCTCGAGGATTATTGATTGAACAGTCAGCGAGTTAGAGTGTTATCTTTATTGGTTTTAGTTTTTTGATCCCCAGTTTCTTGTAAACACACATGTTCATTGTATTGATACTTTTTCCTATATCACACAAAACTTTTCAAAAGTACACATCCCAATAGTGCATGGAATTGAGAAACTTCCAGGGTCTTGTAAGGAAATTTTCTTTGGAAAATTGCAGAGAATTATTCATTCAAAGGGATGATTCCTTGTTCATCAATTTTCTTTTTACTCAAGATCATGTTTTTAAAGAATCATGCATAAGTAATTACTTGTGCAATTTCCTCTAAAAAGGGGAAATTCATATGTAATTGTTTAACCAGTTTCAAGAATTCAAGAAAGGGGAGAGGTGGTTTGTATGCAGGTGGTGTTATAAAGTCATTGTACTTTTTAGGTTGTTTTTTAACTGGAGATCCCTCATATGGTTCTTCCTTTTGAGTTGTCCCTTGACTGACCATTTTAGAATCTATCAACTAGTTTTTCTAAGGTCCACATGGTTTCTAAAAAACCAGAATATTTTCACTTTTAACCATTATAGATTTATCCTCATCCCTTGGATGAGCCTCGATATTAGTGGTAAAATTACTTGGTAACTTATCAGATTAAGTCTTGGAAAATTTTCCATTTGATGCTCCAAGTTGCACAGTGTAGCCTTGTGCGTTTGAATCTCTATTTCTTATGTCTTCATCCTTTGGTATGCCTTTTTTATGAAGGCAGTGAGCAGGTTTTAAAAATTGGTTTGGAGAGTTTGGGCTTGAGGTGGTGGTCTTAGTGGAGCTTGCAGGTATTGTTAATGTAGTATTGGTGGAGATTTTTGAGCTCTAGGGAAAGGTTATTGGAACTGCTGTTGTGGTTGAGAAACTGAACCTTGTGGTGGGTGACTAGGTGGTCCTTGGTTTCTTTATGGTACTTTTCCACTCCTCTGTTGAAAGTAACCTTGATTTTTCTGCAGCTGAGCTAACATTTACTATTAAATTTGTTTTTGTTAAAAAAAATTGGTTATTGGTAATGTTGGACTTGTTGATTGTAATTTATGTAATTACAATATTGAGTATGAGGTTCATCCATATCTTCCCTATAATCTTGGTAAAAATTTGGGCTTTCGCACATCTCACGTGATTGTATTTTCATTACTAGAGAAGGAGGGGGTGGTGGAATAGGTGGTAACTATAATGATTAAATCTTATTATTAAGCACCTCAACTCAAGAAGAAAGACATTTGGTCTCTTCCACTTGATTAATTATACATCAGGGTGGTCCTCAGTCACTTTTCTATAGGCTGTCATTGTGCAAGACTTCATCCAAAATTGTCTAGCTGACTTCCTATGCTTTAATCATGAGTCCTCCATAAGCAACGATATCTACTAAAATATGTATATCATGTTTTATTTCATGATAAAATTTTTTTAATTGAATCCACACATCTAGTCCATGATGTGGGCATTTACGGGTTATCTCCTTGAATCTGTACCAAGCTTCCCATGCTGATTCTGCATTCTCCTAGGTGAAGTTTTGAATTTCTTGTCAAAGCTTCCAAGTTAAAATGGGTGGAAAGTAGTTATCTAGGAACTTATTTTATAATCTGTCCCAAGTCGTGATTGACTCGGGATCTTGACTTTTTAGCCAGTCCTTGGCTCTATCACGCAAGGAGAATGGGAAGAATCTTAATCTTATGGTGTCTGATGATATGTCTTGGTTGTGAAAGGTGTCACAAACCTCAAGAAAGTTTGAGATATGTTCGTGGGGTTCTTTGATCTAAATCCCACTTAACTGCTCCATATTTTGGATCATATAAATGAGTCCAAGTTTAATTTCAAATGAGTGCGCCTAAATTGGTGGGTGCACAATGCTGGGTACAACACCACTAATGGATGGTAAATCGTAGTCCATAATGGTGTGCTCCTGTATCACTAGTTTCTAACCATGATTGGAAGGTGACGCATAATTGGGGTCTTGTAGATGTGGCAACACAAGATTGTTATGCTATGCCATTGTGCAGTGACAATGTGTAGTAATGGTTCTATCGATCTCGTGATCAAATAGAATATGTTCTTGTGTATCCAAGCTTCTTGAGCGAGTTAAGGGTCCATAGAGCATACAATATATGTGAAGATATAGAGATAAAGATATAGAGAGGGAGAGAGAGGACGTAGTCATGCCTGAAGGAGAAAAAATGAAAAATGAAATGGGGAAAGGAATGAAGAAAGGGGAGGGTGAGGTAATTCAGGTTTAGTCTAAAGGTCATTGTGCCTGAGCAACAGTTTTCCTTGGAAATGTCACCAAAATTTGACTCGCCCACACGCGTCATTGAATTCACATGGGTTGATTTCATATTATAATTTATAGGCCCAAATTACACTTACCACTAGGGCGTAGTAAAGTGGCAGTGTTGGGTCAATCTCGTGAGGATGAATGGTAGGTCAATAGCCAAATAAACAAAACCCTTGGAAGGATTCCTCACTTTCACTCTTAAAGTTTTGTGTTTACTAAGACTAGGTAATTTGGTTTTAATTTGGATTAATAAAAAGGGATTGGGATCAATTTTGGGGCTCTTGACATAAGATAATCCTAGATTTTAACTTTGAATGGTCTTATGTCATAGGTTGTGAAGCGGTGCAAAAATCACCAATTGGTTTTGTTCAAACCAATTGGATATACTTAAGCTAAAACTATCCCATAGTTAGGGTATAATTGACAACCTAAGTTCATTATTCTTGGCTTTTATGCAGAAATTTTTACAAGCCAATGGTCATAGTCTTGCTCAACTCTAATTAGGTCAGGTTCATTCAATCTCACTTCCCATAGTCAAGTTTGTGTGAAATAATGTGATGAATAATTATTATTAACCTAATTACTATTTATAGGGTTACCAAGGTTCAATATATAGATTTATAAGGTTTAGAAACACCCCTACTCTCAACCCCTGACCCTAAGTGGATTAGTCACGCATGGTGGTGATGATCAAAAGAAATAAACTATTAAACATGCTATGCATAATCACAAAGCAATTGAAAAATAAACAATCTGGGATTAAATAAAAAATATTCAATGTCAAACAGTGGGAAACAATGCATATCTAAGAAGAAACTGAATTTTTATGATGAAACAATGAATTACGAATGATCTTCAATCAGAACAATTATGAAACAATCAAATACTTACTAAAAATGAAAAATTGGTGAAGAAATGTGTGTGTGTTGATGAAGAATAGAGTTTGGTATTGAAACTGGATGTCAAAAATAAAAGAAGTGTTTCAATAGATGAAGAATGGGCAAGGAATAAATAAAAAATCACTTTTATTCAATGAAACAAAAAATGTAATGAAAGAAAACTAGTTTAGGAAAAAAAAAGGAATGAAAATGAGAGAAGAAAAATACAGAGAACTAAATGACATCCCAACTCTCTTAGCATAGAGGCACTGCAAAATATATATATAGGCCCAAGAAATACATGACATGAAAGTCCTACATGTCATGTACTGGCTTAAATTATTCGGGTCCTAACATCTGCATATCATATAATCTAGTTGAATGTCGTGTAACTGCAATCCTCTTTTCCTACTGAATAATCTACTCAAATCTTTGATTGGGTGAGCCTTTGATGTTTGCACGTTGTGTATAAATTTAACTTTTGGTGGGAATCTTAAATTTGAAAGTTGCACATCATGTAATGGGGTTACACAATGTGTAATGGCTTCACATCATGAAAACTCTTCACGGGTTGGTATGTGGCTCTGTAGGCATGATGTGAAGGGAGTATACACATCATATATGTGGTACACGGTGTGTAAAGTTTGTTTTTTTAACTTTTTCATCATTTGTTCTTTTAAGTCCAAAATTCCTAATTCCTAAGAAAACAAGCTAAAACCCAGTGCATCATCGAATATTTCATGAATATACATTATAAAAATTCATCCAAAATGTATATACAAGTGTTGTGGATGAAACACACTTTAATGGACTTTGGATTAAATTATAATCAAGTCTCAAATAAATGTGATAACACCATTGCTATAAATATTTCTAATAATACAATAAATCATTCAAGAATAAAGCATATAAACTTAAGACATCATTTCTTAAGTGATCACACTCAAAAGGGTGATATTTATATTGACTTTATTTCTATATATATTCAGTTAGAATATGTTTTTACTAAACTCCTTGTTGTAGGAATTTTGATTTTATTTAAAGAGAGTTGGGTTTATTCATTTTTAAATAAATTTAATGTGTTTGGTTATTCTGATTTAAATGAATTTATTTTTCTTTATTATTGTTGAAATTTAAAATTGAGTGTTCCTATTATATTATTTGATTTAATACTATATAAAAATTACTCTTGTATGTATTGTGGTTTTATTTAAACGTTGTAAATTTAGAAAATAGAAGTTCCTTTCTTATTTTAGTTTTTATTTATTTATTTATCAGTAGGAAGTAACCCTAAACTAAAATTGGGTACATAATCAAATTGGGATCTATGTATGTGACTGAATACAAAATCAGCTCTCAACCCTTTTACCATCTACATACATAACCTATATTTTAAGTTGAACTATTATCTATAACTTCTTGATCCCTATTCGACCTTCAACTGACCTGTTCTAAATGGGAAATTTTTTGTGTGTTGATGATGGAAGCATAAGTTTGTCTAATAAATCCAAAGGAAGTGAAATAAAATCTCTTATGGGAAAATACATAGATATGGTGTGGATGAAGACAACCAAAATGTTGTTAAATAAATCACTTTAGTTTCAAGGATGGGGTTTTGTGTTTGATGAAAAGAAGTTGGGTTTTATTTTTGAGGAATAAGTTAATGGGTTCCTAATGAATATCGAGTTTCAGTTTAATCAAATAGATGATGTAATCTCGTCAAATGTTAAAGGAAAGATAGTGGTAGTTTTGTTCTGTTGAAATGGATTATATATTTCATTATCCCCGTGAGGGATATTTTTATTTTAGTTAGATTCTTGTTTGGACAAGCTTAGTAAGTCCAAAAGAAATATTCAGATTTTTGTTTGGAGCCTCAAATTTTGAAAATAAACCTTTGAAAGAGTTTTCTGTTGAATATAAAGTCTTATTTAAGTTTATACAGATGGGTATATCACAAAGAGAAGAAGATATTGAGAAAGTTATTTTTCAAGATATGTATTTGATGTACATCTTGATCAATAATGTAAAATTGAGTTTGGAAAGATACATGATGAGGTTCATGCATCATTATTGTAGAGGAAAAGGAAAATTAAACTATTTACCTTATGGTATATTAATTTCTTTAGTTTTGAAGAAAAAAGTAGTATATTTAAATAAAGGTTATGTGGTGAAATTTCATAAAAGTAATACCCTGTCATCGGTTCTTTTGAAGATGATTGAATATTCTTGGGATTCTACTTCAAGTTCTTTGAAGGTAGTTGGTCAAAAAAGCATGAATTAGTGATGCAACACATATCGATATGGTGTTTTTTAGGGGAATAGAGGAGACAACATCTTTAAGAACTGAGTCTTCAGTTTCTGTCATCAGTTCTATAATTAGTGAGCCTATCCAAATTCAGAAGGATGTGTCTTCTCATATACAAGTTGTTAGAAAAGATGCTCTATCTTCTGAGGAAGATCAATGTGTGGAGACATTTTTTGAGAAAACTATTGAGTTTTCTGAAGATAGGACAACTAAGATAGGGTCACCAGTTTCTAAAGTTCATAGAAGTGCAGATTTGGAAGAACTATGCGAACAAGATGATCCAATTATTCCTAGATCACCTGTTAATAAAATAAGGGATGATGATGTAGTTATAGACTCTAAAAAGTGTTCCCATATACCATCATTTCCATCTTCACCTTCAACCACTCATGAATTATCTCCTTTAGTTATAAAAATTTTATAAATCTTGGAAAGGGGGTGTTTTCTAATAAAGTAATGATGGATATTGACAATCTAAGAGTATATTGTTTTGGTTTGAAAGTGGAGCTCGTTTCATGAAAATATTAGATTAGATAACTTAAAGATTCCTATATCTCCAAGTCAAACTTTAATAAATTTTTTAGAGTGGTGGTTTCTCAATCCGAAATAATTAATAGTCTTCGAACAGATCCACCTATTCTATAAGCTAGTTCTAATGTAAATTATAAGGAACTTTAGGAAGTGAAAGCCTTAATAAGTGTTTTGAAATATTTTTGTCCTACAAATGTTGATTTTAGTGAGCTTAGTTATTTGTTTTCATCTCAAAATGATATGTTTAATAATCCTTCATCAATGCAATCATGTTTATATTAGGAATTGATTAATAAAATCAAAGCTTTTAGATATGGAGTGAAAGATACTCTGCACACTTTAAAAAGTTTTGTGTTGAGTCAGTTTGAGTTTATAAAGAAATTACAACCATCTGTTGGTGTTGCCTCTAAATCTCCAGTTCTTTTAGATTTCTAAAATGGATTTAGTTAGATAATGTCATATTTAAGTTCTATTTCTTCTCAGATTCAATGTTTCCAAGCTGATATGCTTTCTATAATAATGTTGGATGATATGAAAAGGGATCTTTTTGTTCAATTTTATGATACCCAAGAATCTATTAAGAATATTAGTATTGGGTTAGATATGTGTATAAATGACCACCATGGTCATCTTGAGAAATATCTTAGAGATTTGGTAGAAGAAAATTTTGGTGTTTCAAAAAAATCAAGATATATAATTAAAGGCTACATTAAAACTATCGATCAAAACACTCGATTATTTTTTAGACAGTAGAAATAAATCTTTTCAAAGTGGGTGGCTTTGTATAACTCAGAAGAAATAGATTTAGAATTAGAAAAATATTCAGAAGAGTCATTTCCAGTTACATGAAGGGAGTTGTTTGTTTACAAAGCTTCTATACTTTCAAGTTCATTTGAACCCAACCTATTGTTAGTGATCAAGTTTTTAAATATTATATTAATGATGTTAAGGAATTTGTTCAAAGTTTTCTAGAATAAGTGAATATCATGGGTCAGAAAGTGTATTTAATGACTCTTAGGCTAATAGATGTGCAGATGTCTATGAATCTAGTTATGAAGAAGGGTCATGCGGATATTCCTTCTGGCATTTCAACTGCAAAAAATTCCCCTCTGGCTTTTCCAACTAAGCCTCTATGCATTGAGATCCTTCGTCCATGTGAAATAGTGTGTCACTTTAGGGAGTTATATTCATGATGATAGTGGCATTATCTACTAGTGGTATCTTATTACTCAATGTGGCAGTATCTCTCCCACCACTCATCCATGGTAGTAGCAACACCCTTACTACCACTTAACGGTAGAAATAATCCTTAAAAATTGATGGTATCACATTAGGTCTCCTTAAATAGAGATGGTGGCACCCATGCTTCAACACAATGGTATCAGAGGATCTCTTATATTTCAGTATGCAGTGGTAGCACCACTTTGTTGTGATTTTTTTATCACGAAGAGAAAATAATAGAGGAGAAATTGGCCATTATTTTAGCATGAATAAAGATTGAAAAACTCCCTCTATACACCTTTACTTCTCTATCACATAGATCTCTCAAGGATTTCTCATCGAATAGAGGATCTCTCTTGGCTTGGATGGATGATTGCAGGAGGCTCTCAATGGCCTCCTTATATATCCATGGTGGGAGGAGTCCATGTTTGATGCAACTCCTCCACCAATCTCCACCAACCATTGAACTTCAAATATTAAATACATCTACACCTTTGACAACTCTCATGGATACTAAAAGAATAGTTTCTAAACATGTGAAATATGTATCACCCATGATGGAAATCCTCCATGTTTGGTGTGGTTGGTGCACCGAGCACTAACTAAGGAAGTTGTACATTATATCCATCAATTCTCCCCCCTCAAACTAAAATTTGTTGAAGTATCTACAAAGGTCTATCTTCTCTTGAGCAACCAACTTTGTCAATATATCTTTCAGGTTCTCTTTCATGTGGATCTTCACAAGCAGCAAATTTTGATCCATCACTTTTTATATCCAATGATAGAGAATGTCGATGTGCTTCGTTCGAGAATGGTACATGGAATTCTTGCTCAATTACGAAGTACTTTGACTATTGCAATAAACCTTGTACTCCTTCTGGATGAACATGAGCTCCTAGATAAAACTCTTTAGCCACAAAATCTTTTTTCCATCTTCCAATGAAGAAATATACTATGCTTCTATCATGGATAAAGTGGCAAACTTTTTCAACCTTGACCTTCATGATACAACTTCTCCTATAAAATTATAGATTTATCTCGATGTATATTTCTTACTATCATGGTATTCTATCATATATGCATCTATATATCCCTCCAAGAGAGGGTCAACTCCCATATAGTACAAACATATCCTTAAATTTCCTTTAAGATACCTCATAATCTATTTGATTGCATCCCGGTTTTTCTTCACAGGATTGGATATAAATCGGCTCAGTATCTCCATTTCATAGGAAATGTTTGGTCTCATCCTCACCATAGCATACACTAATCTTCCAACTATTGAGGAATATAATATCGTCTCCATCGCCTCTATTTCTTCCTACGATGATGAACATGAACTCTTGATCAAATTAAAATGTCTAGGAAAAGGAATTCTCACTGGTGTGGATTTGTCTATGTTAAAATTTTTAAAAACATGTTCAACATACTTCTCATAAGATAGCCATAACAACCTACAATTTTTATCATGAATAATTTGCATCCCCAAAATCTGTTGAGTTACTCCCAATTCTGTCATATCAAAAGACTTGCATAACTCCTTCTTCAACTGGATGATCTTTGTTGAATCCTTCCCAATGATCAACATGTCATCAATATAAAGTAGAAGAGAAAAAAAATTTACATCCTAACATCTTTGTAAGTAAATACATCGGTCTTCTTGTGTCCGCTTTTAGCCCTGACTCACCATGAATGGGTTGAACTTATTGTACCACTGTCTGGGAGTTTGTTTCAGTCTATACAAGATCTTCTTAAATTTTTAGATGAGGTTTTCTTGTCCAGAAACCTTAAAACATTCATCCTAGTTCATATAGATCTCCTTAGAGAGTTCACCTTGAATAAAAGTTATCTTCACATCCATCTTTTCAAGCTCTAAGTATAAGCTAGCTACCAATATGAAAATGACTCGAATTGAAGCCATCTTCACCACTGGTGAAAAAATCTCATCAAAGTAAACTCCTTTCTTCTGAAGTAATCCCTTAACTATTAACCAATATTTGTTTTTGACCTCATTTTTTATGTCATCATTAATCAGTCTAAACACCTATTTTTTTGTTAGTACCTTCTTACCTTTGGGTAGCTCCACCAAATTGTATGTTTGGTTCTTCATCAAAGACTATATCTCATCCTCAATTTCATGAAACCACTTGAGTTTATTAGGATGAGACACTAATTCATGGTGTACTTCTATCTCCCCCTCATAATTCAGTAATAGGTACTCTGAATCTAGATATTTTTTTGACAAAATCCTTCCACGTGAAGATCTTAAAACCTATGAAATTTTAGATTGGGATTTACAAAATCATCTAGATCATGTGATGGTTCTGAAACTTCTTTTGGAGAGAATTGAGTATCCCCCACTCAATATCCTCCTCAACTTCCCCTAGTCCACTGAAAATGAGTCTTTTTTCACCTCCTCCTCTTCATTGATAGGTGGTGCTAGTACTGATGTTGGATCATAAATTGATTCCTCGACACTTTCCATTAAAGAAATTATAGGATTTGGAATGACCTCGATCGTCTGGTTTTCATGGAACATGACATATCTGCTTTTAATCATATTCTTCTCCTTTGGGACATAAATCTTGTATCTGAACTCCTCATCTCCATATATGATGAAGATGAATAGAGTAATCTTATTTCTAGATTTTTCCAAAGCTCCATGGATACATGCGTAAATTACAAACATCCAAATACTCATAAATGAGAGTAAGAGGGATGTTTACCAGACTATATCTTCTATGGAATCTCAAAATTCAATGGTAATAATGGTGATATGTTGATGAGGTATCATGAAACCTAAACAAATTCTCCCTAGAATGGCTTGGGTGGCTTAGACAAACTCATCATGATTCTGACCTTCTACATGATTTCTCTATTCATCCTTTACACAACTTCATTGTGTCATGGTATGCATGGGACCTTCCTCTCATATTGGATGCCCTGAATCCTTAAATAGGCATCATATTCCCTCGATGTGTACTCTCCTCTATTGTCTAAATGAAGATACTCTATATTCCTTCCATTTTTACACTCCACCATGGTGTGGTAAATCTTAAAGTGGTATAGTAATTGGTCCTTCGTCCACAAGAATAAAACCCACACCCTTCAATATGCATCATCAATAAATAATACTAAATATTTGTTACCTCCCAATGAATTCACCTCCATGGGTCTACATACATCAAAGTGCACCAGATACAACAACTCTGATCTCATTGATGAATCAGTTTTGAATGAGACTCTATACTTCTTGCCATACAAGCATTATTTGCAAGTATAAAGTGAGGTATCCTTGTCAATACTGATGTGATTCTTCTTATTCAGGGTAGAAAACCCTCTTTCACATATGTGGTTGAGTCTCATATTCCACATATTGGAGGACGTCTCTCCTTCCACCATGTTGTGGTTTTCTGCACATACCTTTACATGATTTTTTTACAATATACCGCATATGTGTCCTCGATTGATGACTATGGATCATTTCATCATCTTCCATGATCTATTGTTGAATATTTTGTACTAGCCATGTTGGTCAAAGGCTATTCCTAATAACAAGTCGAGCTGAAGGCTTGGAACATGTTGAACATCCTTTGGGGTGATTTTGTATCCAACATTCGTCTTGACTTGGATATCACCCATACCAACAATCTCCACCGAATTTGTATTCCCCATCTTGACAACACCAAAATCACCAGCTTTATATGTCAATAAATACTCACGATGTGGAGTGACATGGTATGATGTTGCAATATCAACCATCCATTACGTGTCCTGGCCTGATGTATGAAATAATTTATCTTCTTTGTCTTTGGATAAAAGCACAACTTCTTTTGTAACGCTTGCATGTGCATCTCCATTTATTCTTTTTTGGTTGCTAATTTAGCCCTTTTCTTGTAGAAACTTTTGATAGTTCTTCTTCACATGTCCGTTCAGGCCAAAATGGTAGCACTTGTATGTTGACCTCCTACCATATTTGGACCTTTCTTTGATATTTATTTGACCTCTACTTCATGACCCTTGACCTTATCCTTGTTTTCTCCCTCGCTTTTCTAGGAAAAGAGCTTGCATTTGGTTATAACTCATGTCCTTTCTTCAGGCCTTCTCATTGAACAGTACATCCTTTACCATTTCCATGGTAAGTTTTCCTCTGGGCGTTGAGTTTATAAGTGAAACCAAAATCATATCTCGGTTATCAGGAAGTGTACTTTGTAAGTGGTTTTCCTAGTCTTCATTAGTCAGATTCTTACTTGTATCCACCAATTGATTCACCGGGATTTGGAACTTGCTGGTGTGTTTGACTATAGATATTTCACTTTATAGTTGAATATTCATCAACTGCTTCAATAAGAAGATCTTGTTCCGAGTGGTCTTTTACTAGTATGTATTTTCCAACTTCATCCAAAGTTTTCACGTGCCAATCTCTTATGAAACATGGTGGTAGACACTATTATCAATCCATTGGAGGATTTTACTGGTCGTCTTCTTGTTCATCTCCTTCCACTCTACTTCCTTGGTGGAATTAGGGTTGACTCCCTTTTTCTTAATGGGGTCAAAAAGATCATTAGCATTAAGGATATATTCCATTTGATACTTCCAGATAGAGTAGTTAGAAGAAGTCAACATGATTGTATCTATCATAGATGTCCCTCCATTAAATTTCAATTATATGAAATTTTGTGAATGATTTGGTAAAATTGAACTCACTATTGTGTCTAAAATGGTCGAAAATGGTGGAATCGACACTTGGATTGCTGAAATTGGACACTGATTGATCAATACATGACCAAATTAGTGTCAACGATAGAGATTGAATGATGACATGGTGCTGATGTGGCATGCTAAAGCAAATACTGGAATCTCACCGGAAATGTCACCAGCCATGTAATAGTACTGTCTTCTCCAACAAGGTGGTATTGTAGCACCTTAACTTTGGTCAAACTTTGACCAAGCCCAAGGAGATCTTTTTAGCTCCATTTTCGACGACATTTGCGCCATTGGAATCACCTCAACATGAACTTTTAGAATCTTCCTTCAAAGAAAAATTCTGGGAAACATGAGTTTTTCGGTCACTAGAAAATCTACACTACACTGCTCACTATCATTTTACCACAAATGGCTCTGATACCACATTTTGTGATTTGTTTATAATGAAGAGAAAAGAATGTAGGGAGAAACCAACCTTTATTTCAGTATGAATAAAGATTACAAAATTCCCTCTCTACACCTCTATTTCTCTCCCACATAGAGCTCTCAAGACTCTCTCGTCAGATAGAGGAGCTCTCTTGGATTGGATGTATGAATGCAAGAGGCTCTCCAAGGCCTCCTTATATAACCATGGTGGGAGGAGTCCATGTTTGACACAAATCCTCCACCAATCCCCACCAACCATTGGACTTAAAATATGGAATCCACTTACACCTTTTATTACTCTCATGGATTCCAAAAGAATAGTTGTTGCAAATGCGAAATATGCAGCACCCAAGATGGAAGTTTTCCATAGTGGGTGTGGTTGGTGTCACACCTGGGTTTTTAAGTTTGCCTTTGTTCTGGTTCGGGTTGGGTTCTCGACCATTTCTCTTGGGAACCGGGTGTGACGAGTTTAAATTTTTGGTATATTCTTTCTTTTTATCTTTTCCCTAGCTTTACCCCTCGAGTTTCCTTTGATTTGTTTGAGTAAAATGGAGAGTTTTGGGTGGGAAGGATCCTATGCACAGTTGGCGCACGGTTAGTGGTAACCGTGCACCCGACCCAGGAAATCATGTGGCGGGTGAAAAAACCTACTACACAGCCTCTGCATGACCATGCGCCTTGACCTAAGTAAGTGTGTGGCTAGGTCTCCTTAGGAAGAGGCAGTCGCACTGTCTCTACATAGTTTGGAAAATTGTGAGGACTAACCGTGCGGTTGTGCCAGATCATTAAAAATCATTTCCCTCTTTTTCTCTCTCCCCAAATTTAACCCCTTTAGCCCCTTGCTTGACCCCTTAGACTCCCCATCCCTAGTCACACCTCCCTCCTTCTTACCCTCTCCTTGGGATTCAATCTTTGGGCATTTTTTGTGAACATTCTTCAAGGAACCCTCATATAAGTCTCTTCTCCCTTATTTTCTTCCTTTATTCTAGGGTTTTTCTTCCTATCCTTTGGGGTTTCTTTTTTTGGAGGCTATAGTTTTGTTTTGGGGGTTGGATATTGATCATTTGGGTTATATCTCCTTGATTAGGGTTCCTTGATGTGCATTTGAGGTGTGGATGGGGTTTTGCATCGTTTTTCAGAATTTTCTCCAAGTGAGGTAGGTGGTTTCATACCCTAGCATTTATGGATGATCTAATTTGTTTGTTTAATTAATTTTGACATGTTTTATACTTTATTTATGTGGTTTGAAGCATGTTTTTGAAATCCTTGGCATGTTTTTATGTTGGAAATGAATTTTTATAAAGGAAAGGGGCTAGGTCTTGTGGATGCTTTATATAGGGCTTCTTAAAAAGGAATTTATGCCTTGTTTGAAAGATATGAAACACGTTTTCATGGAACTTGAGGTGTGTGTGTGTTGAAAATGGATTTTTTATGGAAAATGAGTTGATTTGGTGCATTTTCCTTGTTATGCACCGTTAAGCATGAATTGAAAATTGCTTAAATGATGGAAAGGTTGTTTTAAAAATGGTCTTAGGGTATGTGCAGTTTTACAAAGGTGTGTGGCCCATGGATTTGGTTGGTTGATTATATATATGTTCCTTGTGATAGATCTAAATGAATTTTTATGAAATGTTCAAGGCATATTAAGTGTTTTTTTAAACTATTTTGGTGTGGGAAAAAGGGAAGGTGTATTTTTTTTTTTTTGAAAAATGGTGATTTACTTAAAATGATTGGCAATGGGTTGTGTGAGTGGTATGTTGTGTGATATGTGAACATTAACTTGAGCACAATGGAATTCTGGGTATCTAGGTGGGCTAACTAGATCTAGTACGCTAGTGATTTGGAAGTGTCTTGTCCCGCTTTCACTTAGCATGTTTGACGATTACAAAACTAACTAAACCATGATGATGATTGGAGAACACTAGAATTTTGGATTCTTCTCCTCTCTAGTGGATCATGCATGAGAACATGGATGGTTGTGGTTATTATACCACATTTCACTGAGGTAAAAGGTTCTAGGGTCCCACATGAGCTAGAATAACCCTAGGGATTGACCCATGGCGATCTACCTTTTATGATGTGGTTCCATCCATCGACATACAATGAACTTTGTGTGTGTGTCTTTATTATAAATTCTATTCTTATTTTAAGCACATGGTTGTGAAATTAATTACCTTGAAAGTGATATTTTTTAAAATGTTTACCCAATAAATGTTTTTCTAGAAATGTTTTAAATGCAAGTACTTTTTTTTTATAAAAAATGCAAGTACTTAAATGAGCATGTTAGAATGTCTTTTAAATGTTTTGGCATGGAACCTTTTTATTTGGGTGGCATCATACTGGGCTTTTTCTCACACCCTACATGCACCCTTGGGTGTATGTAGATCTGTTTGTATGTTTGTTCCAGGTAAAGGAAAGGTGTGTTGTGTGGATGGTTCAGGGCTCCTAGTGGTATCTCCTTGTGGATCATGTTGGCGGCAGATTGAGTTCATGGACCTCTTGTTTCATGGAGGTTGGGGATGAGTTTTAGTTTCCCTCTTATTGTATTCCTTTGAGTTTTTTGTTCAAAATTTTAAGATTGAAATCTGAAAAGTTGATTGTGTCATGCTTGGTTGTCTAATTTCAGTTTTGGTTTGTTTATCCTGTTAGTTTTCTATTGTTATGTTTTCTGGTAAATTTTTCCCAATCATTGTCTATGATACTCGGTTACTTGTTTCCAGCCTGTTAGGATTGGGAACGCCCTTCAGGCCATGTCATGGACTGGGTTGGGTTCCATGTCAGATGGTGACCCATCTTGGTTCATGAAAAAATGGTATCAGAGCAGGTTATGCTCTTTCGAGTCTTGTTCATTGGGATAGAGTCTAGGTATACAAGAGATAGTATTTTCAAGAATTGACATTCTAGTTGTGAGCATGGTTCCTGGACAGCACACCTCATGATAGGAAACCAGGGGAATTCAGGCTCCATCAAAGTTCTTTGGCCCTTGTGGTCACTTGTCATTTGGGGGAAATGAAATGGGAGTTGGTTCAACGGTCTCAGTGAGATCGCAGGGCCTAGAAATCCATGTGGAGTTGGGGACATTGTCCTAGAATACTCTTCATGATGGTGGAGTGATTGGAGTATGGCCGCCAACCATATGTCCAAGTCACCCACCGATACTGGTTTCCCCTTACATCGTCCTACATCTCTTTATTTTGGAATTGTGGAAATTTGATTTTTAAGTAAAAATGATTGGGTTTTGGGGAGGTGGAAAGTGAATTTTCAGAATTTACCAAAAGGATGTTTTGGAAATGTAAATCTTTGTAAAATGATTTTTAGTAAAGGGGATGAGTTTATCTGGGTTTAATTTTTATAAATAAAGTTTGTGGTTTATCAAAAGCTGGTTGTTTGGGGAAATGGAATTTTATTTTCAAAAAGGGGGTTTGGAAACTTGTTTTAAATTAGAATAGTGAGTTTTTAATTAAATGGTTTAGAATACAGTGAGTTTTATTATATATTAGAAATATTTTTGAATGGAAATGCTTTGAAATTGATGTGTAAGGTTTTAAAAGTGTGGGTTGAATGTTTTGGTTTTGAAAAGTGTAAAGGTTTGGTTTTAGTATTTGGTGTTCTCACAGGTGACCACTTGCATGGGAATATCTATATAAAGTCGGATGGTAAATGGAACGAGTGGATGAGTGCCTAGATTGACATGAGGTGGGCGCCCGGTGTGGCACGAAAACATGCATGTGTGAGGCCCATGAGACACCGTTGGTGATTGTGAAACCCACCAACCCTTTTTATTTTCAAAAATGATTTTTTTAGAAAAATTTGGTGTTTTGTTAACTGGTGATTGTGTGGTGTGTCTTTAGTACTTTTGGAAATGTTGTTTTGGGGTGCTTTGAGTTTGAAAAACCTGTGTTTGAACGATGTTTCAGGGTTTTGTTTCATCGGTAAGTTGGTTTGAAGTGGTGGTAAGTGGTTTCTTTTGAGGAGTGTTTCGGTAAGCCTTTGTGGTGGTTCAACTCATGTGTTCAGTGTTTGTTCATGTTATGTTTTGGCCAATGGATCAATTTGATTGGTTCCTTGGTTTTTCTTCGTGGCTAGTGTATGCCCCCATAAATAAGTTAACACATGATTGAAATATGGCCATGGGTGATTATCTATTGGAAAGTCCTCCAGTTGATCAACGTAAGGACTCTCTCCTTAAATTTTGGAAGATGATTAGTCTTTCTTTTTGTCTTGGTTAAGTGATTCATCTCGTAGTGGGATGGAAGATGTGAGATGAGTTGAAGGAAGCTTCAGTTTCATTGAGTTATTTAAGCCTTCAAGCATGAAGTTTGACACCGTTGTGTTTGAAGATCCTGCTTGGAAGTGGTAAAGGTAAATCCATTGGGAAAACGAAAATTGGTCTGGGTTGTTGGTTTTGACCACTATCTTAAAATGTTCTTTGGACCTTCTGTCAGTTTCATCTAATCAAGGGTTCATGTTAGGCCACCGGTTTGGAAGACCCGGTTATAAGAGGTTGTTATGGTCATTTGTGGGAATCACGTGTTGTTTGGGATTCGGTTTGAGGTCCCTCTCCTTGTAATGTTTTAACCGGTCATAATGGTCATGTTTGGTGACACCTTGCAATGTCGTGTTCTTTCTTGAATGCAAAGATGAAGGTCGTGTAACCTCCCATGAACCTCTGTTTTGGAAAAAATGTGTTTTCCTTCAAAAAAATTCAGATTCCTCCATTTTAAAGGAAAATGTATTATATGTTCCCTTTTACTACAATGTATATCATCCAAAGTAACAAGGGGTGGTGCATATTCATATTCTAAATCCCTGTATTAGTGAGAGTTGTGTGTAGGGGTAAGTGGATGTCGAGGTGTGGTGTGAATGTTGGTGTTGTCTAGGTTGTGGTATGGTTTCTAGTGGCACCAAGAAGAAGAAGTTTCAATCAGGGGTTTTTGGTGCCTAAATGTGAGGTGGGATATGCTTCAGTTAACATAGCTCCATCCATAGGTTCCATAGTGAAGTTGGCGCGTAATCAGGGACCCCGAGGGGTGTAAAGGATTCTAGTCTAGTGTCCATCTTCTGTATGGGGGTGGAAGCAATTAAGCCTCCAGCGTAGTTGTTTTATCTTGTATGGTCTTATTTGGTGGAAAGAGACATGGGGACCATGTTCCTCCATATAGTAATTTGTTGAATGTAAAAGTTTCTCCTTGGTTGCAAGAAATAATGGTTGGTTCGTTTTCTTTAACCTTAGTGCTTATACCCTTGTGGGTGTAAATATCCTTATGGTTGTTCATGTATAAACGGTCTGGTAGTTCCTATTCGGTCTCAGTTTTGGTCGGGCACATCCAAGGATGGTAATTCCCATGGGAGTGTCAAAATGCATAATTTATTCTGTTTGGTTTATAGTTTTGTTAATTGGGTCCCTAGCGGTGGGAGGTTAGGTCATGCAGGAAGCTTCTGAGCTAACCCATGTCAGGTTTCCTTCATCGGTTTTTGCTAGTCAAGTAACCTAGCTGGTCAGTTCTTATGGTGGAGAGACCCACAGTGGGTCTCTCTAAGTTGCCTTAGGAGTAATTTGGTGTTAGCCTCTTCTTTATGGTGGGGAGTCCATTCGAGCCTCCCCATGTTGGTGTCCCAGTTCCATCTCAAGTGTTAGGTTGTTTCTTATGGTGGGGAGTCTGTCTGGGTCTCCCCATGATAGTATTTTGGTTCTATTCCTAGGGTTTTCTTGGTGATAGGTAGTCTTGTTTGGAGATATCTATCCCCAAGTTCCTCTCTCTATCAAACTTTGGGAATGGGGCATGCCTAACAGGTTCATTGAATTAAGGTTATGGGAGTGTTATGTTGGAGTTAGTGCCCTAGAAACCAACTTCTCTATACTTTATGATAAACTTGTATTAATTGTATGAATATTAATAAACTTATTATCACATCATGATTGTTCTTATACGTGACATAGTATGTGATAATGTCCAAATAATAGATTTTGCACTAAAAGGCCATAGCGGATCTCTACTATGATGAGAACCTGAAAGTGTCATGACATTATTCTTGAATATATATTCTATGGTCGGATGATATCATTTGAAGGGACACAAATGATATAGGTCATCAGGGGTGGGGACTCATGAAACTTTGAGGCACCTTCTCATGGTGTGCGCCCTTGGTAATATCTAGGAGAATATTATGAGAACAAGACCCGCCAGTAGGAAATCCACATTCATAAGTGTCATTGGATGTTCTAATCTGCAGGCGTGTGTATTGGTTCTTAGACTTTAAGATTGTTATTAATGGGTATTATGACTCGTGCACTTAGATGTATTGACAAAAACTGTGACGACAGATGTTCGCAGTGAGGTAGGATATGTTGGGTGCATCATGAGTAATATTGCATTAATGAATAATGCAAGAAAGGATTTTTCACTTCAATGGAAGTAGATATCTCAGGCCCTTTTATGGAAATGATATAGCCTAACTAAATACATGGCCATGGTGTTCTCTAGGCAAGTTCAATTCTGGGAAGTAAAAGAATGATAAATTGATCACATGGGTTGATGGAACTTGCATTCAACCCGCTTGATTGGAGATATCGGGACAAAGGGATTGTATTACATGGTAAGCGTTCATATGAGGTGACATGTCGTTGCGACGTCGACTTCTTTCTCTTGGATGCCTTGACCCATTACTAGACAATAATATTTTACTTTAGGCGAGTCTGCCTAATGCCAACGAGAAAGAGGCCTAGAGGGTCACACACTAAGTGTATCCAGTATCTCGGCTAAATAATTTATTTATTTAACAAGTTAAATAAATATTAATCCTGGTTGTGGTTTAATAATTATTCAAGTATTCATGTTCACATTTATTTCATTGCTAGTTATTCAAGATAATATATTGTGGACAAAATATTTATTTATTAGTGAATACTATAGTTATATTTATTTAATAAATAAATAGTCATTATTCAAGGCCCGATAAATATTGAGGAGGATTGGAAGATCAAGTTATGGGTCCAGTGAGAAATAATATTAAATATTATTTGGTTAAATAATATTTAAATATAATATACAAGTTAAGCACATGTCATGGAAATAATAGCACTGCTATTATTATTTGACATGGAGTTTTCACATGGAATAATAAATTAAGTAACGGCACATGTGCTAATTATTTATTATTACCTGGTGAATTAAATTCGTTAAGCACGTGTCATGAAAATAATAGCGTTGCTATTATTATTTGACATGGGGTTTTCACATGGAATAATAAATTAAGTAATGACACTTGTGATAATTATTTATTATTACCTAGTGAATTAAATTCTCTGCTATGTTATTATTCTCTATATAATCCAAGGGGTCATCCCACTGGCTAACCAATCGTTGTGTGCACAACATCCTTGGAGAAAAAGCTCTCGAGCCTAGAGAACTCTTCCCTCTCCAAGAACGCTCTCAAGAATGAGAGAGATTATCCTTCACCAAATCAAAGAGAATGCTTTGGAATTGATTCTCAAGGCGATCAAAGGAAAACATCGCAAGCGCAAGGATATTCCATGCTAGCACCTAGAGACTCCTTCGACAACATCCAGAGATATGTAGGTCACATGTGGATTGCCACTAGAGAATATTTATCCTTGGATTCTACATCGCAATGAAGCTGCACCTCAGATACGTGATCGGACGCATCAACGAAGAAAGAATCACCTTGGAGGTAATTCTATAATTTAATTTAATTAATTATAAACAAAATATGTTGATACTATCTACTCGGATTCGGGTTCTCTCATTTGTCTTTATATTTGATTCAATTCAGTGGATATTGGCATTCATCATTGTGTTGATCCCAGACTAATCATCGATTGTGGAAATTTGCAAAGTTGGATACACGTCCATCCTGCGCTTCCGCTGCGCCCAGAACCTTCATATTCATTAGGTGTGGTTTGGTCTTGTTTGTTCATTTCAGACAAGTAGTGTGGGTTCTGTTTAATAGTGTATGAAGTGTTTCGGTTTGAGAAGTGGGATGGTGCATTGTGGAAAGTTTCTTTTCCTTGATTGATCAACTGGAGGTGTTTTAGCTTTTGGGGGCGGGTGACACTTAGCGGAAAGTCCTTCGATTTTTAAGTCTCCTTTTAGATTGAGGAGTTTTGGTCCATCCTTGTTGTGGATTTTTGGGGGCGGAAAACATTATGGTGGGTAGAATTGTCACACCCGGGTTTTTAAGTTTGCCTTTGTTTCGGTTCAGTTCAGGTTCTCGGCCATTTATCTTGGGAACCAGGTCTGACGGGTTTAAATTTTTGGTGTATTATTTCTTTTTATCTTTGACATAGCTTTAACTCTCAAGTTTCCCTTGAGTTTTTGGAGTAAAATGGAGAGTTTTGGGTGGGTAGGATCTTGTGCACGGTTGGCGCACGGTTAGTGGTAACCGTGCGCCCAACCCAGGAAATTGTGCGGTAGGAGACAGAACCTACCGCATGGCCTCTGCATGACCATGATCCTCGGCCCAGGTAAGCATGCGGCTGGGTCTCCTTAGGTAGAGGCAGTCACATGGTCTCCACACAATTTGGAAAACCGTGTGCACTAACTTTGCGGTTGTGCCAGATCATTAAAAATGGTTTCCATTTTTCTCTCTCCCCGATTTTAACCCCTTTGGCCCCCTTTCTCGACCCCCTCGGACTTCCCAACCCTAAGTGCACCTCCCTCCTTCTTCCCCCCTCCCTGGGCTTCAATATTTGGGCATTTTTTGTACGTATTCATCAAGGAACCCTCATGTAAGTCTCTTCTACCTGGTTTTCTTCCTTTATTCTGGGGTTTTGCTTCCTCTCCTTTGGGGTTTCTTTTCCAGTGGCTAGGGTTTTGCTTTGGGGGTGGGATGTTGATCCTTTGGGTTCTATCTCCTTGATTAGGGTTCCTTTATGTCTCCTTGAGATGCAGTTGAGGTGCGGATGGGGTTTCACACCGTTTTCCATAAGTTTCTCCAAGTGAGGTAGGTGGTTTCATGCCCTAGCATTTATAGATGATCTAGTTTGTTTGTTTAATTAATTTTGACATGTTTTGTACTTTATTTATGTGGTGTGAAGCATGTTTTTGAAAGCCTTAGCATGTTTTTATGTTGGAAATTAATTTTTATAATGGAAAGGAGCTAGGTCTTATGGATGCTTTATATAGGGCTTCTTAAAAATGAATTTATGCCTTGTTTAAAAGATGTGAAACATGTTTTCATGGCACTTAAGGTGTGTGTGTGTTGAAAATGGATTTTTGATAGAAAATGAGTCGTTTCGGCACATTTTCCTTGTTATGAACTGTTAAGCATGAATTGATAATTGCTTAAATGATGGAAAATTTTGTTTTAAAAATGGTCTTGGGGTATATGCGGTTTTATAAAGGGGTGTGGCCCATGTATTTGGTTGGTTTATTATATACATGTTCCTTGTGATAGAGATAAATGAGTTTTTATGAAATGTGTAAGTCATGTTAAGTGTGTTTTTGAAACTATTTTGGTGTGGGAAAAAGGGAAGGTGTCTTGTTTGTGAAAAAGGGTGATTTACTTGAAATGTTTGGCAATGGGTTGTGTGATTGGTATGTTGTGTGGTATGTGAACATTAACTTGAGCACAAGGGAATCCCGAGTATCTAGGTAGGTTGACTAGATTTAGTACGCTGGTGATTCAGAAGTGGATTGTCCCAGTTTCACTTAGCATGTTTAATGATTACAATACTAACTAAACCATGATGATGATTGGAGACCACTTGAATTTTGTATGATTCTACTCTCTAGTGGCTCGTGCACGAGAACATGGATGGTTATGGTTATTATACCACCTTTCACCGAGGTACGAGGTTCTAGGGTCCCACATGAGCAAGACTAACCCTAGGGATTGACCCATGGTGCTCTACCTTTTATGATATAGTGACATCCGTCGGCATACAATGGACCTTGTGTGTGTGTGTCTTTGTTATAAATTCTCTTCTTCTTTTAAGCACATAGTTGTGAAATGGATTACCTTGGAAGTGTTCCTTTTTAAAATGTTTACTGAATAAATGTTTTTCTATAAATGTTTTAAATAAAAGTACTTAAATGAGCATGTTGTATTTTCTTTTAAATTTTTTGTCATGGAACCTTTTTATTTGGGTGGCATCCTACCGAGCTTTGGATCACACCCTACATGAACCCTTGGGTGTATGTAGATATGGTTATATATTTTTTCTAGGTAAAGGCAAGGTGTGTTGTGTGGACGGTTTGGGGACCCTAGTGGTATCTCCTTGTGGTCGTGTTGGCGACGGCTTGAGGTCATGGCCCTATTATTTCATGGAGGTTGGGGACAAGTTTTAGTTTCCCTCTTGTTGTAGTCCTTTTAGGTTTTTGTTCAAAATTGTAAGCTTGAAATATGAAAATTTGATTGTGTCATGTTTGGTTGTCTAATTTCAGTTTTGGTTTGTTCATCCTGTTAGTTGTCTATTATTATGTTTTTGGATAAATCGTTCCCAAAAATTGTTTATGATATTTGGGAACTTATTGCCAACCCATGGGGATTGGGAATGCCCTTCGGACCATACCACGTACTAGGTCGGGTGTTGAGTTGGATAGTGACCCGGCTTGGTTTGTGACAGTTGGTGCGCTGACCACCAACCGAGAAAGCTTGATATTATCTCCTTTGCACCTTACATTGGAATTAGTATCACTCCAAGTGATGGTAGTACGGTCACTTGCAATAACTCAATGGTTATGGTTGCAATGTGCAACGATAGTAGTACATCTCGGGGTTTATGGATTAATGGTAGTTGTCCTTCAACACAACGGTAGCGATAGAAACTTCTTACTACAACCTGGTAATCTTGTTACTGCCAATTGTTTTTATACTACTACCAATTCAAATTATAATACCGTCATTTTAAAAAAAATACCATCAATTAATTTTTTCTATATCGTTAGTTATAAATTGTGCACCTGATTATATTATTTCTAAAAAATATAATTGTTATTATTGTATCATAAAGAAAATATTTTAATTTAAAAAATTATTATATTTTGCTAAAAATATAAGTACTTGGTTGATTAAATATTCTCGACATATATTCTGTAAATATATACACATGCATTCAGTGAGTCTTTAAGTTTCTCTTCAGGAAAAGTATAACATATTAAGACGTTTACCATGAATGGTTTAGCATTAGTCGCTCAGATGCATAAGCAATCGTCTCTCTTGATCCTTGAATTTTGATCCTTGAATTTTGAAAGTCAGGTGTTGTTTTGAGGATCAAAATGTGTGATGAAGCTTTATTTTAGATGATAATAATCGGGCCTCTTGGTCCTGATCCTGCAAGTACTTCTCAGCAAACCCTGTAGAGAATATAAGGTGTTTATGATGCTTCAACTCCATCAATGTCAACCCCATCTACCTCCAAAACCACTCCAACCATAAAACTAACTTTACCCAAACTAAAATGGGTTCCTTGACTAATATTTTGTAATTGTGTTGCGTGGGTGTATAATTTTACTTCGAGGAAGTTGATCAAAATTTTTATTATTTCTTTGTTTCTGACGTGTTTCTTAGTAATTATTTTCATTTGATGTTTTTATCTCTTTATTTTATTTTAATGAAACTCAGTCTTTCCATAATTCCATATTCAGTTTTCGAACTACATCTAACTAGCTCGTAACTCTAAGGTTCTATATTGAATTGTGTCTTGCCACTTTTTATCTTTCCTTTTTAATGACACAAAAAGAGGGAGAAGTTCTCTACCGTACAAAAAAGGGAGAGAAGTATCTAAAGGGCAGAAGTTTCTACCTTTCAAAAAGGGAGTAGTAACTCTCTCAGAGGGAGAAACACTGCATTTTAAACTCTATATATCTTATATATTTAATTTCATTTAAACCTTTTTAAATTCCATGTTTGATATCTACTAAAATATACAACGGGTTTGACGGGTTTTGTGATCATCAAAATCAAGGAGATTGTTGGACTACTAATGTTGATCCAACATATCTCATGTACTTTATGTTTTGATGATCTCAAAAACCCATCATATTTTGCTGATTATATTTTGTTTAAGTGTGTTCATCAGGTTTTATTATATTCTTATGTATTCGGCGATTAATTTCTTTAAATATGCATTCTGGATGATTTTGGATGAAATCTGGCTAAGTTTGGAAAACCAGCTACATGAAATTTTTTGGAAACATGGTGAAGATGGATACATTGATCAACCAGCTACGTTGATCGCCTACATAAAGGAAACGAATACGTCAATCAACTACGTCACAAAATCGCCTACGTGGAAATCGCCTACGTCGATAAGATCGTCTGCCTGAGCAATCACCTGCGTGAGAAACCACCTACGTGAGGAATCACCTATGTCGATCATTCAACTACATAAAATGGTTACATGGGGTAATCGGTTATGTGAATCACCTATGTGGAGCAATCGACTACATCGTTTCAATCAGTTACGTCAAATTCAGCTATGTGAGTAAAAAGCCTACGTGATTCAATTTGGCAATGTGAAGCAAGATCGACTACGTTGATTCAATTCTACAAATCGGTTACGTCATGTTACAAGTTGGTATTTATTATCATTGAATCACTTGAGTGAGCATTTTAATGCTCTTGTACAATCCTTAAATGCTCGATTACCACTTTAAGACCAAATCAAATATAATAAGATCCAAGTATCGAGGCAGAAGAAAAATACGAGGATATTTTATATGTCTCTATTGTTTTCTAGGTATTTCAAGAAAAAAAGGACGTGTCACTGATCCCTGATTCTACAAACCATGTGTTGTGAATTTAAATAAGAAGCAATGCATGTGTTTCAAATAGTGTGTGAACGCGAACTTTTTGCATGTGGAGTGAAGTGTACAAGAAAATACGTAGAACTCGTTCTCAAAGCACTCTGAAACGATCTTTTTTTCTACTCATGTAGGGAAGGATGAGTCTCGTTTACATCGGTTGTGCTTATTGACAGTCTTTGTTGATTTCAGAAGACTCTCCTTGAGTTACTTATTCTTCAGATAATCTTACTTAGAGATCCTTCTTTTTCCATCAGTTGTATCTTACAGCTGTGTGTTGAAATCAGTAAAACTCTCTGTTTATTATCTTTCACTGTAAAGGTTCCCAGTAAAAGAACCTTTGGGGGATATTGTTCATAAAGCCTTTCTAGATTTTGGTTGAAGGCTCGTGTGCTTGTACCAAGTTTCGACTGCTTGCACTCAATCGTGCAGCCCATGACAAAAGGACTGACAACCCTTGTGAAAAGGATTGGTCTGGTGGAAATCATCACACTCGTGGATAAGAGTGGTGGTAGAGTGGACCGGAGGAATTTTATTCCCTGAACCACTGTAAATCTCTGTGTTTGTTTATCTTCTGTATGATTTTATTTCCACCTCATGCTTGTTAAAGTACAAAATATAAGTTAGTCATAATCTAAAGAGGCTGGTTTTTCTAAGTAAAGAAAATTTTAAAGAACTCAATTCACCCCCCTTTCGAGTCTTAATACGGCCAATCTCCGACAACATAACATGTCTATATATTTTATTGAAGTGCATCTTTCCTTTTGAAGTATGGTTTGGGCATTTTTCCCCTTTGAGGACCCTGCTGGATCCACTCCCTCCGCCCGGAGACCTTGGATTTATCATCCTTAGGCTCATTTGTCTCCTCGTGTTTTTTATATTCCTCCTTGATTTGTAGGTAGTTGAGTAACTCATTAAGAGAAATATCTTCATTATTGTGCTTTAAAAATTTAACATTCTCTAAAAAAGGAGGGATCTTATTGATGATAGATGCGAAAGTGATAACATCACCCATGTTCATCTTGTTTTGTTTAAGGTGCGGTGAGATGTGTTGTATTTCAAAGAATTGCTCTACGATATATCTATTATCTATCATTTTTGTATGAAATAAGCTTGGTTGCTAGGAATTTATTGTTTGTCGCTTCCTCGGTGATGTATTTTTGCTCTAAGGTATCCCATATTTTCTTTGCGGTTGGAGGATGTCGACACGTGTCGAAGAGGTCATCAACTAAATCCTTGAGTATGTTTTCTAAACACATGAGATCATTGTTCTATCATTTTTGTATTGTGCGGGAGATTTGAAGCGTCTCATATTTGGATGTTGGGGGCTTTGAAGTTTAGAGCCCACACACCGTTTTGAGAGTTGCAAGTAGTAAGTGCGTCTTCTTTTGCCGCATCTTTGAAGTTGTTGTTGTAAAATTGTTCCAACTTCATCGCATTGCTGAACATTGCCATATCCATGCTGACGAATCTGCTCCTAAGAATGTTGGAGGTATTGGGGGGCAATGTATATAAATTTTTTGGATGGGTAGTAAATGGAGCTCGTCGAGACACATTACATTATCACTTTCCTTAAGAGTGGATTCATCGACACCAAATCGGTAGTACTATGGGTTGTCGGCGAATCATCCTTATGATACAAGGGTGACTAGATACTTGACACAAAAAAATTATCATCCAACGAATACTCCATTTTATAGGCACAAAATCACCCATCCAACATCATACCCTTTAGAATTGGGTTGATACGTTTTCTGAAAAGACATGTATTTTCCAAATTTATTAATGTCTATCGGATTACACCTGATCAAATAAGTGGACAAGATTGCATCCGCTACCGAACCCATTTTTCAATGTGGGATTTCAGAAATAATATTCCTTAAAAAAACTTTAAATAAAACAATTTAAATGTTTTGAAAACACTTATAAAGTCATTTTTTTTACATGTACGCGCAAATGCGTTTGTCAAATATCCATGACATTTTGTTAAGAATCATACATCTTAATAAAAAACAGTACAAACAATTTCAAAGCAGGATATAGATCATGTAAACAAAAGTTTCGGCTCGATCACAAAAAATGTGGAACTTATTTAACATTTCTAGGCGTTAAAAAATTCATAATATAAAAAATGTTACTATTATCTTTGAATAACCGTCCTAAAATTCACATAATTAATAAAAACTTCCAAGGAATATAAATTAAAACATTCACACACATATCATGATATAAAACTATACATAATAAACACACGACAACCTTAATATACATATGTATGCACTGACATGAGTAGATCTTAACACGATGCATAATCTTTCCCGCCAAAAATGGCGGGGACACTTTTCCCGCCCAAACCAACAAGCCCAGGATGTTCATAAAAATGAAAAAAGGGGAGATAAAATAGCCCAAGCAGTCTCTCTGTTGCTCGCATTTCTGCTTCCCCTCTCCGACAGACGCAGAAGCAAGAATATGGAGATCGCCGAAGAAGTTAGGGCAGCGCACAAGCGAGAATTCCTGCAGTTCTTAGATCAAGATGTAGCCTCCGGACCTTGTTCTCTCAATTTTGCCTTCCCAATCCATCTCTAACTCTATTTTGCGTTTTCTCAGGCAGGTATGGGTGTCTACATCGACGAAATCAAGGCCATGATCCACCACAAACGCCGTCGCCGCCTGATCATCAACATTTCCGATCTACATGATTATAAATCCGATCTGGCTCGCAGGTTATTTTCCGTATAATTTACCTTAAAAACAGTCGATAAATCCACGGATCTTTAAATTTGTTCGGTTTTTGTCTGCTCAGGATCCTGAAAAGTCCAACCGAGTACATGCAACCATTCTCCGATGCTGTCACTGAGGCTACTCGCAACCTTGATCCCAAATATCTCAGGGAAGCCGAGCAAGTTCTGGTTGGGTTTGAAGGTCCTTTTGTCTCCCGACGCGTCACACCAAGGGCCCTTCTATCTGGCTTTATCGGCTCCATGGTCTGCGTTGAAGGAATCGTCACCAGATGTAATGCGCTGTGTACTTTGTGATATTATTTTCTGAGTGCAAGGTTTACATTTGTTTTTAATTATACGAAACTTAGGTCGGTTTAGCATGACTTTCTCATTCTTGTTTGATTTAGTCGAAACAAACATTCTAGGTATTTAAGACAGCTGACGAGTTACCGATTGAGCGGGTATGAGCAACTTCGAGAAGAGAGCTTTAGACTTGGATGCGATCATGTAAGTTATAGGAAACATGAGTTCCAGGGAGGAAGACGTGGCGATTGGTTTAGAAAAGAATGGTGTATGGTTCATTTGACTGATTATTATTATTATTATTATTATTATTATTATTTTTGATTTACTTTTACAAAGCCTCGGAATTTAAACCGACTTTGCTTTTACCTGTGAGTGAACAAATAGTTTAACGTAACAGTTGTGTATTGGAAGTTTGGTTCTATTTGTTTCCTAAAAAAGAACAATGCACGGGCACCCAAACCTCTCAATCCAATGCTTTTGTATGCCAAATAGAGCTACACGGTTGTCTTGATCTGTTTGATCATATTGTAATATTTAATGCCTGAGAGTATAACATTTATAATTTATTAAAGCACACCTTCTTGATTTGCACGATTTACAAATTTTTATGGTACTGCAACCTGGTAGATGTTTACATATAACTTCGTTTCTATCATCGTTAGGTTCTCTTGTAAGGCCGAAGGTTGTTAAAAGCGTTCACTATTGCTCCGCAACCGGGTCTTTCATTAACCGTGAGTATCGAGATATTACATCCAATATGGGTTTGCCAACAGGTTCTGTATATCCAACTCGGGTAATTCTCAGTCTCATGCTCACATAGGTTATAATGTTTATGGCTCTCTTCTGACGACGTATTGTTCCAGGATGAAAATGGCAATTTGTTAGTGACTGAATATGGATTGTGCAAATACAAAGACCATCAGACCTTGTCAATGCAAGAAATGCCAGAGAATGCAGCTCCTGGTCAGCTTCCACGTACTGTGGATGTTGTTGTTGAAGATGATCTGGTGGATTCATGCAAACCTGGGGACCGTGTTGCCATTGTAGGGATATATAAAGCCCTTGCTGGAAAAAACAAGGGTGGTGTGAATGGGGTATTCAGGTGGCTTTAATCAGATGCAGTTTTGTTTTTTAGTCTTGTAAGTTATTATTTGATAGATTGATCCAGTGGTCTTTTTGCAGAACCCTGCTTGTAGCTAACAATGTTTCTCTGCTGAATAAAGAAGCAAATGCACCGATCTACACTCCTGAGGACGTAAGCAACATAAAAAAGATATCTGAAAGAAGTGATTTATTTGATCTCCTTGGTAGTTCACTTGCACCATCAATATATGGCCATTCCTGGATAAAGAGAGCTATTATACTATTGATGCTTGGTGGGATTGAGAAAAACCTTAGCAACGGAACTCACCTGAGAGGGTAAGTGGTAGATTATTTGTGCCTGCTGTATGGAAAACTATTTCATCCCTTTGATTTTTTTTTATCTAGGCACATGCATTATTCTTTGAGGCTCACCATTGCCAGAGCTAAAAATTAATTCCACTTGATTATGGTAATCTTTCAACTGTGACGTGTTCTGTTTTTTTAGTGATATAAACTTGATGATGGTTGGCGATCCATCTGTTGCCAAGTCTCAGCTTTTAAGAGCAATAATGAACATTGCTCCTTTGGCCATATCAACAACTGGCCGTGGTTCATCTGGTGTTGGATTGACAGCTGCGGTCACGTCAGATCAAGAAACTGGTACTGTTCATCATGCTCTCTAGGAATATTATCATGGTGCCTAAATCATCTCATCGGTAACTGTAAGTTTTTTTCCCTTTTTACCAGGAGAAAAAAGGCTGGAAGCTGGTGCGATGGTTCTTGCTGACCGAGGCATTGTTTGTATTGATGAGTTCGATAAGATGAATGATCTAGATCGTGTAGCCATACATGAAGTCATGGAGCAGCAAACCGTGACCATTGCCAAAGCTGGTATTCATGCATCTTTAAATGCTCGATGCAGTGTTGTGGCAGCCGCAAATCCTATATATGGAACTGTAATATTTTCATGCATTGATCATATGAATGTTTTATCTCTGTGTGTGCACGCTTATTACAATTTGCTTAACTTTTCAATGGATTTGCAGTATGATCGCTCATTGACACCAACAAAGAATATTGGACTGCCAGACTCCTTGCTTTCTCGGTTTGATTTGTTATTTATTGTATTGGATCAAATGGATCCTGATATAGATCGTCGTGTATCAGATCACGTCCTACGAATGCATCGATATCGTTCTTCTGTAGATGGAGGTATGTTAAGTTTTTTGATCATTTCTCTGCATATATTTCTCTCATGGTACTATGTTACATACTAGATGGGATGGCAAATGATGGAGGTTCAAGATATGGACAAGAAGATGACACTGAAATGGAATCGACTCTCTTTGTCAAGTATAATCGCATGCTACATGGAAAGAAGACACAGAGGGGTCAAAAGCGTGATACACTCACCATTAAGTTTCTTAAGAAATACATTCATTATGCAAAGCATAGGATTCAGCCTGAGCTCACTGATGAGGTGCGTGTTGTAAATATATTCACAATTTTTTGTTCAGTCATATAGTAACTGCAATTAATTTTATGAATTTATTGTTTGCAGGCTTCAGATCATATCGCTACAGCATATGCGGAGTTAAGAAATGCTAGTTCAAATGCAAAGGTGGGCATTGTATGCCATTAGCATAAACAATCTCTGATTTCTTTCACTTGCTCATTTGACGTATTTCTGAGTTTTTGATAGAGTCGGAGCGGGACGCTTCCAATTACTGCCAGAACCTTAGAAACCATAATTCGGCTCTCTACTGCCCATGCCAAGATGAGGTTGAGCAGGAAGGTAAGTTTTCTTCTCCGATTTTTTTATTACTGTTAACAAAGTTTTGGAGTTTGTTCCACTGTAGACGATCCGTATCTGATGCGCCGTTGGTTCAAAATTTGATGCATGTTCAATTATATCGTTACATATTTCATCCAATTCAATAATTGGACCTCACCTTTGCATAGTGATGATTATTAGCTGTACTGCTAGTTTATTTTGTTTCAATTTTCAACAATAATCATAACTTTGTGGTTAAAGACGCTCGCCTCAGAACCTAAGCTGTATGACTCAAGGGCCATTGGGCCTAATGTCTATTTGATGCCGGAAGATGTTGGCCTCACCGAGGCATGCGTCTTTGGTTTCGCTTTCCTTTCTTACAGTCAAATCTCTGGGTGCTTGGTTAAAGCTGTTTCTGAACATAAAAAACTGAAAAGCCTAACCCAGTTATTAAAATCCAATAATTTATTTTAATTTAGAAAAGTCACGAAGCACAGCCAAATTAGTAGTAAGAGCAATATGTTTTTTTAGTTTGAGAAAATTATAAAATTATAAGATGGATTAATTTAGGACGTTGCCAAACAAATGTGAATAATTATGTGAGATGAAAAATTGTGAATTTTATGCAATGTTGCATCTATACCTTGTGGCAGGTTACAAATTCTGATGTTGAAGCTGCCCTTCAAGTTCTTAATTTTGCCATATATCACAAAGAACTGACTGAGATGGAAGATCGTGAACAGCAACGGGCTGGTGAACCAGAAATCAATGGTAGAACTGAACCCTCAATGGATGAAAACGTCACAGCAAGCCAGGGTGCTAGTATTAGAGGGTACACATTCAAAGCTGATGTTTTGTTAGGAGCTTTACTTTCATGATTATTGTTGAACTTTTTCTAGGGGGAATGAAAATTGGGGACCAAAAATCCCCACTAATATCGAAGGACCTCCGGTAGTTCTGTGAACAGTGGACATGGTCCTTGTTTGGTATTAGGGGGGACTTTTGGTCTCCCGTTGCCATTCCCCCTCTTTTTCTATTAGAGGTTATGAAATTGAATTTCCTATTTTAAAAATATTTAATAAGCATTCACCAACTGGCATTTCTGTGTTTCGTTTTTCATGCAGTGCAAGTACAACTGGGGATGCAATGGAGCTAGATGGCCCTCCGACTCTCTCTCCTGAGAGGTTTGTGCTCCTAGTCAAGCTGGTCATATTCTTCTACCCATTGCCTGTTCTCTCAAATCCTATTTCCCTTGCCATTTTTTGATATGCAGAATCGAAGCATTTAATTCTGCATTTGCTCAACACATGTCTACCAACCGCCTTGAAGTCATATCCCTTGAAGATGTTGAAAACGTTGTTAGCACAACTGCTGTACCATACACAAGGGCAGAGTTATTGTACCTTCTGGAGGTGAGATTAGCATTTTTGGTCATTTCATTGCAATTACAACCTCAATATCCATTCCACATTAGTGTCTGTATGGTTTATATTAATTACAAGTTCATATATTTTCAGAGGCTCCAGCGGAATAATGTGTTAATGATTGACAATGAAACGGTGCACATGATGTGAACAGGTATAGTGGCATGATGATTTTGTTTTTTGGCTCAGTGTTTTTTTAAATGATTGAAATTTTGGTGGACGAGCGAGCTGTGTTGCTGAAATGTAGGCTCACTGGGTTGCTGCTACATACACAGGGAGGGAAACATTTCAGTGCTCATTCGAGGAAATTAACATCGCTAGTCATGTATCGTTTTGGGAAGATTGATCTTCATGCCTGTAGCCACATGGGACATTTACTGTTATTCTCCTTTTCAAATTCCCCCTAGTTGGACAAGGTGCCATAGTAAATCTTGCCAACAAATATTGTTTTGGATTCGACTTTGTGGAGAGGTGGGATTTATAAGGTTTGTTTATCCATTTTGCCTGCAAACGGGCGTTTAGCATAAACTGGTATCCCAACACGGGACATGTTAACGTCTAATAAATTAAAATAATATAGTAAGATATAATATAAAAAGAAAAAAATGTTAATACTAATTAATTAAAGAAAATGTAACTTAATGCATTGAGTTTTAGCTAATTGGATAGGGAACAAATTAATTAAAGAAAATGGAACTTAATGCATTGAGTTTTAGCTAACTGGATAGGGAATCACAGTAAGGTATGAAAGGATGTTCACTCATACTGAAATTGTGAGGGAAGGTATTTCAATAAAGATTGGGGATTCCAAATGATTTAGTTCAAACAGTGAAGGTGTATCAATATTTGCATATTTGGGACAAGGAGACTTCAACTTCAAGACATTCCAATACCACCCAAACACACTTACCTGAGTCTACTTCTGATTTTCATTAGAGTTATAGAACCCAACCTCTCTTGTCACAAACCATTTTTATGTCTCACCACTCTCTTTGATGACTAGACACGAGAATCTCAAATTTCATTTGGAACCACCCTTAGCCCAAATCCAATTCTTGGATCAATAAACCACTATAATAAAGGCCCACCTAGCCTCTTTGAGTATTCACCTCATAGGTTCCTTAGAAGATGCAGTCCTAATAAAGGAGTGGAATATGCAGTCCTAATTAATGTTGATGTGGGACTGGTAAGATAGGAAGATGATTGAGGTGATGACCTAAAATCGATGATCATGAATAATCAAATATATGAATTATTATTACATTGTATAGAGGTATGAAGTTTGTATAATATACCTGAATATGAAGAACACAAACAATTATTTCATTGTTGAGAATACCAGAGAACGATATAGTTTAAATTTAAAACAAATAGAATTGCTACGACATAGTCGTCCTTGGCTAGGTGATTCATGATCTAATAATTAAGAACAACAGGAATATCTCGAGACAATAACCGTGTAACTATGTTTGCATGTTCAATAAGAAAATAAAAATAATGTATTGATGAGGGAAAAGGAAGATGGTTCAACCATCATCAAAGCAAAATGATAAAATAGTAGAGTTATTGGATATCGAAAGAAAATATGGATAGGAAAATGGATACTAACTCATCGAGTACTTGAAATTATGAGAGAAATTGGTAGGATCACCATTATGAGATGAAACCTTCATAGATATAGAAGATTAACACTACCTTTTCCAGTTCTCTTTATATGAAATCAAATAAAGGCTTGAAAATGCATAATGTGAAAAAACGAACCAATTGTAAAACGAGTCATCATATAATTGCGATGTTGAAAGCCACTTGAAATGAGTCAAGATTGAGCTTCCACTATGAGTCATGATATAAGCTGTTTTTATTTATAATAAAACACTAGTGTCAATCAAAATACGCTACACATGCTATTTATTTTATTGATGACTATGTAGTTCTTGGTTTTTTTTTTGGAGAAATTGACATATATATGTTTTCTCTCTCTTTGTATATATATGTGCAGAACATGTATATATATAAGAACACACACACACACATATCATAATATATATGTTATGAAATCATTGTCTTGCAATACAAAATACTCATGCTCTAAACATAGAGTAACCTCAAAAATACTTTCTGTAAATTTTAATTGTTATAATGGACAATATAATACAAATATATAAAATAAATAAAGTGATACTTCTCATAAATAAAATGCATTGTTTACTTATAATAAAAACATTGAAACATAATGTATGAAATGATTCAAGTGGAATGTCAACAATATTACCTTATTTTATTAGATTAAATATAAGGCTTCTTAAGTATACCAATGTGTTGATTAATTGAGAACAAAAAACTAGGAAACATCAAACATCAATAAAATAAAAAACATCTAAATTTAAAATGTATCCGATGTGATGACCAAATTGAATTTGTCAATTGAATCTTCACCAAAATGATTTCCACATATAAAGAGATGATTGGTTACTGTGTACTAAATAATGAAAAATTATAGATATTAATTTGTTATGAAACTAATCTAATAGTACATGAAAGTAATGTTTGAGTTCGTAATGTAACATTTTTATCACCATAATCACATATTAAACATGTTACCACATTAGATGTTGTGCTTATACTCTCAAAAATCACTTTATTTGAACTTGATATATAATACAATCAAATCTAAAAAAATATCGATTAAATCATAAAAAAATAACAAATACAATTAAATAATACAATTACATCTAACCTTGCATTGTACAATTAAATTTAAACAATTAATGAAAAACAAAGAATTAATACATACAAGGTATAATACATTACCATTGCAAAATTTTGAAATTCCCATTGATAGTAGACAATAATCTGTTGACAAGGGTACCATTGTTGAGAATACTAGAGATAACCATATAATTTAAATCTGAAACAAATAGAATTGCTACCGCATAGTCGTCCTTGGTGAGGTGCCGCATGATCCAAGAATTGAGAACAAAAGGAATTTCTTATGAAAAGAAAACACACAATGTACAATTAAAACCGAGGAAGATCCAAAAAAACATATGAAAACTAAATTCTTAATGCCAAACGTGAAGATGTGAATTGAAATCAAAATGCCATCACAATGGAGAACTTAAAAAAATCAAAATGGAGGAATGCAATATCTAAACATGAAAAGCAGATCCTCCAGTGCCAAGATAATTCCTTCAAGTAGCGAGTGCATTAAGTGTAGGTTCCGGACGCAGCGGAAGCGCGTTGGTGGGTTTGCCCAACTTTAATTTTAACGTTAAACAACGTTCAATCCGAGATCCGTCACGATATAAAACGCCGAATCTTCGGAATAGAACGAAGAACGAAAAGAAAAGAAGAGTCCCGAAACCCTTGAGGAGGATCATCATATGTTGATTATAATTAATTTAATTAATGCATAAGAATTACCTTGTTGGAATTCTTTCTTCGTTGATGTGTTCGGTAACGATTCGGTGATCCGTCGTTGCGTCGTAGAATCCAAGTGTAGAATTCCTCTAGCGGTGATCCACACGTGTGTCACGTATCTCCGGACATCACCGAAGAGATCTCCGGGTGCTAGCGCGGAAGAACCTTCGCTTGCGATGTCCGCCTTCGACCGCCTTGATTCGGTGGAGGATCTTGCTCTCGTAACTTGAGGGCGTTCTTGGTGGAAAGGGAATTCTCTCTTGGCTTGAGAGTATTTCCAAATCCGTTGTGCACAACAATGGCTCTCAAAAAATGTTGGGGTTGCGAGAATATTTATAATCAGGTTTGAGGTTAATAGAGTTATGACAATAAATAAACGCGTTACGCGTTTTATTTATTTCATTAACTCTTATTGAAAAACCCCCATGTCGAATTATTAATTCCTTGACATGCGCCCACGCTGATTATAATAAATATCATTTAATAAAACAATATTAAATTCTCAAAATCCCAATTGGAAAAACTAAACGGCGTGTAATAATTAATACACGACGTGTACTTGTTTTCCATAAAACTACACAGCGTGTATATTTAATATACACGGCGTGTACTTTTATTTTCCATTTTTCTCCACCACATTTATTAGACCTTGAGTAATGACTATTTATTTCTTAAATAAATGTAACTGCATTACTCGCTAATAAATATATTATTTTATCCACAGTATATTCTCTCGAATAACTAGTGTCAAAATAAATGCGATCAGACATCCTTAAATAATTATTAAACCACAGTCGGGAATAATATTTATTTAACTTGTTAAATTAATATTTAACTGAGATACATGGACACACTTAGTGTGTGACCCTCTAGGCCTCTTTCTCAGTGGCATTAGGCTGAGCCTGCCTAAAGTCCAAGGTTAGCGTCTAGCAACACGCCAATGCACCCATAGAGAAAGAAGTTAACGCCGCAATGACGTGTCACCTCCTACGAACACTTACCGTGTAATATAATCCCTTTGTCTCGATATCTCCAATCAAGCGGGTTGCATGCTAGTGCCATCAACCCATGTGCTTGATTATTCTTTCTTTGACTTCCCGGAATTGAACTTGCCCATACCTTATCATGGCCATGGATTTATTTAGGCTATATCAATTCCATCAAAGGGTCTGAGATATCTACTTTCGTTATGGAACGGAAGAGACAAATCCTTTCTCGCATTATCTATTAATGCGGTATTACTCGTGACACACCCAACATATCCTACCTCGCTGCGAACAGTGTGTCGTCACAGTTTTCGTCAATACATCTAAGTGCGCGAGTTGTAATACCCATTAATAATAATCTTAAAGTCTAAGGATCAATACACACGTCCGTAGATAGGAACATCCAATGACACTATGAAATGTGGATTTCCTACTGGCGGGTCTCGTTCTCATAATATCCTCCTGGATATTACCAAGGGCGCACACCATGAGAAGGTGCCTCAAAGTTTTATGAGTCCTCACCCCTAATGACCTGTATTATTTGTGTCCCTCAAATAATATCATCCGGCCATAGAACATACATTCAAGAACAGTGTTATGGCACTTTCGGGTTCTCATCATAGCAGGGATCCGCTACGACCCTTTAATGCAACAGCTGTCCTTAGGACATTATCACATGACATGTCACGCAGAAGAACAATCAAGATGTGACATGACTTTTATTTAATGAATAAAGTACAAAGTAGTTGGTTCTAGACCACCAACTCCAACAGACTCCCACTTGGACTAGAACCAACTGCTAACAACCTTTAACCCGCTAGCTCTCACATGATATTCATGCTTCTGCTGAGATAGGCCTTTAGTCATGGGGTCCGCCACGTTCTCTTCCGTGGACACTCTGCTCACTGCAACTTCACCCCTTTGATAGAAATCCCTCAAGAGGTGATACTTCCAGAGTATGTGCTTTGTACGTTGATGCGACCTTGGTTCTTTTGCAAGAGCCACCGCTGCAGTATTATCACAATACAATGTAATGAGATCTTTACTGCTAGGCACCACATCAAGCTCCTGGACAAAGTTCCGAATCCAAACGGATTCTTTGGCTGCATCAGAAGCCGCTATATACTCGGACTCCGCTGTAGAATCGGCGACAACTGGCTGCTTTGAACTCTTCCAGCTCACAGCTCCTCCATTGAGACAGAAAACATATCCAGATTGCGACTTCAGATCATTCTGATCTATTTGAAAACCAGCATCAACATACCCTCTGATGACAAGCTCCTCGTCTCCTCCATACACCAGGAACATATCCTTAGTTCTTCTCAGATACTTAAGGATAGTCTTAACAGCAGTCCAATGCTGTTCTCCTGGATCTGCTTGATATCTGCCTACCATGCTCAGTGCATAGGCAACATCAAGCCTGGTACATAACATGGCATACATGATGGATCCTATAGCCGAAGCGTATGGGATCTTGCTCATCCTATCTTTCTCCTGTTGTGTCTGGGGACACATTTTCTTAGAAATATGTAAGCCATGTGACACTGGAACCAATCCCCTCTTGGATTTTTCCATACTAAATCTCTTTAGTATCTGGTCAATGTATGTACCCTGACTTAGTCCAAGCAGCCTCTTGGATCTATCACGAATGATCTTGATCACTAGAATGTAGGCTGCTTCTCCTAAGTCCTTCATGGAGAAACACTTGTTCAACCAGTCCTTAACTGACTGTAAGGCTAGTACGTCGTTTCCAATAAGCAATATGTCATCAACATATACCACTAGGATGACGACCGCATTCCCATTAAACCGCTTATAAACACATGGCTCACATTCGTTCTTAATGAAACCAAATTCCTTTATGGCTTCATCAAATCGAATGTTCCATGACCTGGATGCTTGCTTTAATCCATAAATGGATTTCTGCAACTTGCAAACCCGTTTGGCTTCACCTGGTGTCACAAACCCTTCTGGTTGTGTCATATAGACATCTTCCTGAAGGTTCCCGTTAAGGAATGCTGTTTTGACATCCATCTGCCAAATCTCGTAGTCATGGTAAGCTGCTATGGCAAGTATGATTCTTATGGATTTAAACATGGCAACTGGCGATAAGGTTTCATCATAGTCAATTCCTTGACGCTGTCTGAATCCTTTAGCCACTAGCCTTGCTTTATAGGTGCTAACTTGACCTTCCATGTCCAGCTTTCTTTTGAATACCCATTTGCATCCAACAGGATTTACATCAACTGGCCCATCGACCAGAACCCAAACTTGGTTCTGATACATGGAATCCATCTCAGAATTCATAGCTTCTAGCCATCTTGCAGCTTCTGAGCTTTCTACTGCTTCCTTGTAGGAGAGAGGTTCATCATTGTCCAACAATAATGATTCACCATCCTCGGTGACTAGGAAACCAAATCTCTCTAGTTCCCTTACCTCTCTTGAGCTCCTACGCAGTACTTGTGTTTCTGGAACCTCTTCCACGGGGACCTGTGGAACTTGTTCCTGTACCAACTCCTGTGTATCTTGAGCATCAACTTCGTCAAAGTCAATCTTGCTCCCACTATCCTTCTTGAGGATGTGCTCCCTCTCAAGAAAGACGGCTTGTCTGGCGACAGTCACTTTCTTATCTTGGGGGTTATATAGGTAATATCCTTTTGTTTCCTTGGGATATCCTATAAAGATACACTTCGTGCCCCGGGGTGCTAGTTTGTTGCCTGAGAAGGCCTTAACAAACGCCTCGCATCCCCATACACGTGTGTGCGACAAAGTGGGTTTCCTTCCATTCCATAACTCGGATGGAATTCCATTTTCCGCCTTAGTTGGTACTCGGTTTAATGTGTATGCTGCAGTTTGTAATGCATATCCCCAAAAGGATAATGGAAGATCCGCATGACTCATCATCGACCTCACCATGTCCAACAAGGTGCGGTTCCTCCTTTCACTAACACCATTCCACTGTGGTGTATAAAGAGGAGTGAGCTGAGATAGAATCCCAGACTCCCGTAGAAGATCGATGAACTCTTGGTTCAGATATTCTCCACCTCGATCCGATCAAAGATTCTTTATCTTCTTACCAAGTTGATTCTCTACTTCATTATTGAATTCCTTAAATTTCTCTAAGGACTCTGACTTATACCTCATTAAGTAGACATAGCCATATCTACTCAAATCATCAGTAAAAGTAATAAAGTAAGAATATCCACCTCTAGCTTCTACTGGAAATGGTCCACACACATCTGTGTGTACCAATCCTAGAAATTCTGTGGCCCTTTCACCTTGTCCACCAAAAGGCGGCTTGGTCATTTTTCCTTGTAAACAAGAATGACATCTATCAAGTGGTTTTAGCTCAGTAGAGTCTAAATAGCCATCTTGGCAGAGCTTTGTCAAGCGCTTCTCGTTCACATGACCAAGGCGGTGATGCCATAACTGGGTGATGTATGAGTCATGTGAGTTTGTTTCGTTATCGATTTCCAATACTTGGTTTTCGTAATTTAATACATACAAACCATTATTCAAATGTTCCATACCATAACATACGTTGTTCTTATAAAAGAGACAACCCTTATTTCCAAACTTGAAAATAAATCCATCCATATCCAAACAAGATACAAAAATTATGTTCTTGGTAACACTAGGCACAAAATAACAGTTTTGTAAAACCAAAAGCATGCCAGTTGGCAATGAGAGGTGATAGTCGCCAATAGCCAACGCAGCCATCCTTGTGCCATTGGCAGCTCGAAGATCCACCTCTCCTCTGGCGATCTTTCTAAATCTACTTGGTTCCTGCATTTGAATACAGATGTGAGCCCCACAAGCTGTATCTAATACCCAATGTGTAGAAATAGAAAGATTGCACTCGATAACGAACACACCTTTAGCGTCCCCACGCTTCTGGGTGCAGTTCCTCTTCCAGTGGCCCTGCTTTCCACATGCAAAACACACTGCTTCCCGTTCCTTGCCCTGCCTCTGCATCTTCCCCTTCTTGGAGGGACGGTGCTCAGGGGCTTCAGACCGTTTATAAGTCTTTGGCCCCTTTGCCTTGCCCTTCCTTTTCTTGTTCACCATAAGGACCGCGGGTTTGTCACGCCCCATGTCCTTATCTACCTGGCGAATCAAGGTCAGAAGCTCCGATAGACTCTTCTCATTGCCGCTCATGTTATAGTTGACAATGAAGCTAGAGAAGGTCTTGGGCAATGATGATAGGATGAGATCTGTACGCAACTCATCTGGGAATTTAATCCCTAAGATGTCCAAGCGTTCAATATAGCCAATAAGATTGACCACATGAGGCCCAACTGGCGTAGACTCTCCAAGCTTCGTGGTAAACAAAGCATTGGAGATCTCATACCTCTCCTGTATCGCCTTCTCTTGGTAGAGATCTTTAAGGTGATACATCATGCTATACGCATCCATGTTTTCATGTTGCTTCAAGAGCTCATTAGACATGGCCGATAGCATGAAACACTGGACATCTGTGGCATCATCCATGTGTTTCATGTAGAGAGATAATTCCTCATCACTAGCCTCTTTCCCAGGCGCAACTGGAATAGGCTCTTCCAGCACATATAATTTCCTTTCGTGGCGAAGGACGACGCGTAAACGCCTCTGCCACTCTTGGAAATTGGTGCCGGTGAGAAGGTTTTCTTTTTCGAGTATGGTGCGCAATGATATGTTTGAAGTCATTTTCTTGTCGTTTCTACAATTTAAGATGAGAAAAGGTTTAGTACTTTATTATAAAAATTGAGACAAATAAATAAATTAATACTTATTAGTCTCTCACTATTTTATCGAAATCCAATAGCCCTCACCATTGACTTCGGAATATTCTATTGCATGAATATTCTAGTGGCAAGGATCCATATTTCCCTTCACATTACCCCAACTAGGGTTGGTCAAGCAACTTGAAGGGTTTTAGGTAGGCAATCCAAATGCCAACTGCATTAACTCGCAGTTCCTTGATCCGCTGAGTGGACTCCCCAATCCTGAAATCCTTTTTGGATTTCCTCAACCTTTGCCTCTTGGTCACACCAAGTCCTGCTGTGGCAGTCAACCCTTGATGAGAACCAAGTCAAGTCAACCCAAAACCTTGAATTAGAATTCCCCGATAATTGAAAGCACCCAAACTAGGGTTGGTCAAGCACTTTGAACTATGGTTCGATTCTAACCAAGATTATGGAAGGCTATGCCGACTTAATATTTATTTTGAGGGATTTTATCCTTATACGTAAATTGCCATTTTATTATCTTTGATTACATGCTTGTTAATATTAAGTTGGATATACTTAAGTGATTAACCATGTCTAAGATAATATTTACGTATAAGCCAATTTTATTTTAGTTCCATATTGCATGCTCGTTTAATTCATTAATTGTGTGATCGTGACAACACACCCACAATAAATAAACCATGCAACTGACAGAAATAAAATAAATGGTATGATCATGAGCTTTTCTATTGGTTAGTTTATCTAGCGGTTGATAAACTAACCCAAGACCTAGGGGAGAAACACCTTGAACCTTTCGGATTCGTGTTTACAGCTTTCCACCTGTCCACCTTTGTATCTCCTTGGATTGGTTTCATCTTGGCTCCTGACTTGAGCCGCCTCCACTAGCTTGAGAGCTCCATCAATTATATATGCATTTATCTCACACGCAGGTGAGGGGAAAAAGGGGTTTTTACATAAAAGAATCCTTGGGCGCGCAGGCCCTACATATTAATGAGGAGATGGCTCGCAGGCCAACAAATTTAATTTAAATAAATAAATTAAAAGAAACCATTCATATACAAAGGTCTCGGTCTAGCTCATGATCATCCATACATGCAACGATATTTACGCATAAATAAAACTAGCATTCAATTCTTTAATCATTCTTGTTTAAGATAAATCAAGCTCGAATCAATTAATTATCTTTAATTAATGAATCCTTTTATCTTAAATCCCTTTTCTGAATTTCCTTGAGATTCTCATCCATCATAATTTTAAACAAATAAATTCATTTAAAATTATCCTTGTACAAAACTTTTACCTTGGAGGCAACCCGGCGAATTCCCATTTATTAGGTATATGTTAAATTAAACATATATATATAAAACACCTATCACGTGTTGTGCCTCAGCTTTACGCCTGCACCATGGTACACGTCTCAAGGGTTTGTATAATATAATAATAAATTTTAATAAATCTGCATAATTTGGGTGAGTACACGACGTGTAGTTCCGACTACATGGCGTGTACTTTTTCTTCACCGTCCATCCGAAGTACACGCCCGGGGATAGGGCGTGTTAATGTACTTCGGAAATTTTCGGAGTACAAAGCGTGTACAGTGGGACACACGCCGTGTAGTTTCCGCGTTACACGGTTTCAGCCGGGTAGGCTATGTACGGAGTACACGACCCAACCCTAACCCAAAGGGACTACACGCCGCGTTCATTGGACCACACGACATGTATTCCGGAAACCGTGTGCCACCTGTTTCTGGTCAACACACGGTGTCTTAAATTCTTAGAAAGAATCCAATACACGACCTGATTTGGCAGATCAGTCAATGCATTGAACCTAGACTACACGGTGTGTACTTCCGAATACATGCCGTGTATTCTGGTGTTATACGGCCAGAAACATTTGGCTCCTCCGGATGAGTTCCTCTATTTTATTTTAATCAAAATTAAAAGAAAAATCCGTTTCTGTGAGGTGAACGAGAAACGAGAGAGGAGGAACAGATCTCGATATTCAGATTTTCAGAACGATTAAACATGAATTGAAATAACTAAATTACTAAATGCGTAAATCACCAACAAAAAACTAAATAATTATAACCAACGATATGACCCCTCTGATACCACTTGTAGGTTCCGGGCGCAGCGGAAGCGCGTTGGTGGGTTTGCCCAACTTTAATTTTAATGTTAAACAACGTTCAATCCGAGATCCGTCACGATATAAAACGCCGAATCTTCAGAATAGAACGAAGAACGAAAAGAAAAGAAGAGTCCCAAAACCCTTGAGGAGGATCATCATATGTTGATTATAATTAATTTAATTAATGCATAATAATTACCTTGTTGGAATTCTTTCTTTGTTGATGTGTCCGGTCACGATTCGGTGATCCTTCGTTGCGTCGTAGAATCCAAGTGTATGATTCCTCTAGCGGTGATCCACACGTGTGTCACTTATCTCCGGACATCACCGAAGAGATCTTCGGGTGCTAGCACGGAAGAACCTTCGCTTGCGATGTCCACCTTCGACCGCCTTGATCCGGTGGAGGATCTTGCTCTCGTAACTTGAGGGCGTTCTTGGTGGAAAGAGAATTCTCTCTTGGCTTGAGAGTATTTCCAAATCCATTGTGCACAACAATGACTCTCAAAAAATGTTGGGGTTGCGAGGATATTTATAATCAGGTTTGAGGTTAATAGAGTTATGACAATAAATAAACGCGTTACGCGTTTTATTTATTTCATTAACTCTTATTGAAAAACCCCCCATGTCGAATTATTAATTCCTTGACATGAGCCCACGCTGATTATAATAAATACCATTTAATAAAACAATATTAAATCCTCAAAATCCCAATTGGAAAAACTACATGGCGTGTAATAATTAATACACGGCGTGTACTTGTTTTCCATAAAACTACACAGCGTGTATATTTAATATACACGGCGTGTACTTTTATTTTCCATTTTTCTCCACCACATTTATTAGACCTTGAGTAATGACTATTTATTTCTTAAATAAATGTAACTGCATTACTCTCTAATAAATATATTATTTTATCCACAGTATATTCTCTCGAATAACTAGTGTCTAAATAAATGTGATCAGACATCCTTAAATAATTATTAAACCACAGTCAGGAATAATATTTATTTAACTTGTTAAATTAATATTTAACTGAGATACATGGACACACTTAGTGTGTGACCCTCTAGGCCTCTTTCTCAGTGGCATTAGGCTGAGCCTGCCTAAAGTCCAAGGTTAGCGTCTAGAAACACGCCAAGGCACCCATAGAGAAAGAAGTTAACGCCGCAATGACGTGTCACCTCCTACGAACGCTTACCGTGTAATATAATCCCTTTGTCTCGATATCTCCAATCAAGCGGGTTGCATGCTAGTGCCATCAACCCATGTGCTTGATTATTCTTTCTTTGACTTCCCGGAATTGAACTTGCCCATACCTTACCATGGCCATGGATTTATTTAGGCTATATCAATTCCATCAAAGGGCCTGAGATATCTACTTCCGTTATGGAACAGAAGGGACAAATCCTTTCTCGCATTATCTATTAATGCGGTATTACTCGTGACGCACCCAACGTATCCTACCTCGCTGCGAACAGTGTGTCGTCACAGTTTTCGTCAATACATCTAAGTGCGTGAGTTGTAATACCCATTAATAATAATCTTAAAGTCTAAGGATCAATACACACGTCCATAGATAGGAACATCCAATGACACTATGAAATGTGGATTTCCTACTGGCGGGTCTCGTTCTCATAATATCCTCCTGGATATTACCAAGGGCGCACACCATGAGAAGGTGCCTCAAAGTTTTATGAGTCCTCACCCCTAATGACCTGTATTATTTGTGTCCCTCAAATAATATCATCCGGCCATAGAACATACATTCAAGAACAGTGTTATGACACTTTCGGGTTCTCATCATAGCAGGGATCCGCTTCGACCCTTTAATGCAACAGCTATCCTTAGGACATTATCACATGACATGTCACGTAGAAGAACAATCAAGATGTGATAAGGATTTTATTTAATGAATAAAGTACAAAGTAGTTGGTTCTAGACCACCAACTCCAACATTAAGCATATACATAATTACATTGGAATAAAAATAATTTTATTTGCGAGTTAAGAAAAAAGCAAATTTAAGAGTTCTTAAATCATACACGGGTCACAACATCACCATTGCAACAACATATTAATATAGGTCATAACATAGTCAAAAGTACATAAAACAAATAAAAGTGATAACTCCAAAAGTCCAAACTTAGATCTCAGTCCTTGATTTTTATACATTCACAGTAGAGTCACCTGAAATAACTAACTATATATTTGAAAATGACTAATAATATTAATGTTTGAAGGAAGAAATTAGAAACTAAGTTTTAATTAATATGTATCGAAGAATTGTAAAAATGTAGATAAAACATTGCAACAAAAGTGGGGTGATTTCATTGTCCAAAACATGAAAAATAATAGCGCATCAAATTTCATTTTTTTTCAATCAACCTTCAAGAGTGGATAAGGTGTTAATGTTGAATCAAGGGTGGTTTCAAGAATTCATAATGATTTGTGATGAATTCAATGTGTCCAATTTTAACCATCTTTCTTAAATTTTTGGGAAATGACTAAGCGTATGAGATAATTTATTAAGCTACTTATTATATTACAAGTGTGTTAAAAATAAGTGAAGTATGTTGCATTATTTAAAATAATAATTTAAGTTGAATTCTAAGAAAAACAAATTATAAAATCCCAAAAAAACATTTTTTTAATAAGAAATTCTAAAATAATCTTTCAAAAGTAATTAGTATATGAAAGAAAACCACAATATTCCCATGATACATACCATCGAGAGTATCATATTGAATCAAAATGAAATATTGTAATACTTGAAATAATTTATCTAAATTCAAATTAAATACTCTAAGAGAATTTGTATGTTGAAAACATCAATGAAAAATAATTAAAAAAGATATAATTTTGAAATAGTACAATGTAATTATATGTACTTTGTATTTCCACTTGTATTTAATAAAAATATTTATTTTGAAATGATAAAATCAAAATTTCATGTATTAGGAAGAGTATATAATTAAGAAGCTCACAATTTATATGGTGTCTTATGTGTGTCCATGGTAGTTTAATCAAAGAAGTACATATATAACGATTATTATTGACAAAAAAATTTAGTTTATATAAACTCAATATCAATACATTTAAAACATGATAAGTAAATGCATAACATATTCACAAACTGAGCCAAATTATTGAATAAGAATTGTTACAAAATGGTACCTACACTAGAGAGATATCAAATATTATAATGTATTGATGTGCGTTGACATCAAAAAAGGTGTTCCATGCACTTTGCCACAAAATTCATGATGTTATCCTCACTTAGACACCAAATGTCGAGTTTGAGTAGAAATGCGTTTTTATGCTGGAAGGAGTTGATTGGATTTCCATGTGCCACAAAAATTCCCACACACTGAGGGATTAAGATTTCTCAGAAACATTTCCCAATTCAATGACATGGTGGTGAGAACCTACCTATGAGAGTAGGTCATGGAATGAGAATGAGAGGTGGGGTTGTATGTGTCACAACCCAAAACGTCCTCAACCTGACCTGAAATGTTTGCTCTGCGACACTCCGTTTTTATGGGGGTTAGTGACGATAGCAAAAGGACCGGCCCGAAGGGTTGAGATCGCACACCACTTAGAGATATTAATGGACCGGGCCGGGCCAGTCCATGGGGCGGACCATGCGGGCTGCAGATTTAATAGAACGGACCAGCCCAACCCACAAAAAACGTGGACCGTAAAATAAAGGCCCTAGCCCTACCCTGACGGGACCCACGGGCTTGCGGATGAGCCCGCAGACCTAAAAATCATTGGTATAAAAATTTGATAAAAAACATAAAGAATGGTTAACAAATAAAATTACATCCAAACATAAAATGTATTAAAAAGTTTCAGCATTAAATACCTAAAGTACAAACCAACTAGCCATAAAAACACCACTCATGCCAACTGTAGGTTCTGGGTGCAGCGGAAGCGCGTTGGTGGGTTTGTCCAACTTTAATTTTAACGTTAAACAACGTTCAATCCGAGATCCGTCATGATATAAAACGCTGAATCTTCAGAATAGAACGAAGAACGAAAAAAGAAAAGAAGAGTCCCGAAACCCTTGAGGAGGATCATCATATGTTGATTATAATTAATTTAATTAATACATAAGAATTACCTCGTTGGAATTCTTTCTTCGTTGATGTGTCCGGTCACGATTTGGTGATCCGTCGTTGCGTCGTAGAATCCAAGTGTAGGATTCCTCTAGCGGTGATCCACACGTGTGTCACGTATCTCCGGACGTCGCCGAAGGGATCTCCGGGTGCTAGCACGGAAGAACCTTCGCTTGCAATGTCCGCCTTCGACCGCCTTGATCCGGTGGAGGATCTTGCTCTCGTAACTTGAGGGCGTTCTTGGTGGAAAGAGAATTCTCTCTTGGCTTGAGAGTATTTCAAAATCCGTTGTGTACAACAATGGCTCTTTAAAATGTTGGGGTTGTAAGGATATTTATAATCGGGTTTGAGGTTAATAGAGTTATGATAATAAATAAAAGCGTTACGCGTTTTATTTATTTCATTAACTCTTATTGAAAACCCCCATGTCGAATTATTAATTCCTTGACATGCGCCCACACTGATTATAATAAATATCATTTAATAAAATAATATTAAATCCTCAAAATCCCAACTGGAAAAACTACACGACATGTAATAATTAATACACGGCGTGTACTTGTTTTTCCATAAAACTACACGGCATGTATATTTAATATACACGGCGTGTACTTTTATTTTCCATTTTTCTCCACCACATTTATTAGACCTTGAGTAATGACTATTTATTTCTTAAATAAATGTAACTACATTACTCGCTAATAAATATATTATTTCATCCACAATATATTCTCTTGAATAACTAGTGTCAAAATAAATGCGATCAGACATCCTTAAATAATTATTAAACCACAGTCGGGAATAATATTTATTTAACTTGTTAAATTAATATTTAACTTGTTAAATTTATATTTAACTGAGATACATGGACACACTTAGTGTGTGACCCTCTAGGCCTCTTTCTCAGTGGCATTAGGCTGAGCCTGACTAAAGTCCAAGGTTAGCGTCTAGCAACACGCCAAGGCACCCATAGAGAAAGAAGTTAATGCCGTAATGATGTGTTACCTCCTACGAATGCTTATCGTGTAATATAATCCCTTTGTCTCGATATCTCCAATCAAGCGGGTTGCATGCTAGTGACATCAACCCATGTGCTTGATTATTCTTTCTTTGACTTCCCGGAATTGAACTTGCCCATACCTTATCATGGACGTGGATTTATTTAGGCTATATCAATTCCATCAAAGGGCCTGAGATATCTACTTCCGTTATGGAACGGAAGGGACAAATCCTTTCTCGCATTATCTATTAATGCGGTATTACTCGTGATGCACCCAACGTATCCTACCTCGCTGCGAACAGTGTGTCGTCACAGTTTTCGTCAATACATCTAAGTGCACGAGTTGTAATACCCATTAATAATAATCTTAAAGTCTAAGGACCAATACACGTCCGCAGATAGGAATATCCAATGACACTATAAAATGTGGATTTCCTACTGGCGGGTCTCGTTCTCATAATATCCTTCTAGATATTACCAAGGCCACACACCATGAGAAGGTGCCTCAAAGTTTTATGAGTCCTCACCCCTAATGACCTGTATTATTTGTGTCCCTCAAATAATATCATCCGACCATAGAACATACATTCAAGAACAGTGTTATGGCACTTCCAGGTTCTCATCATAGTAGGGATCTTCTACGACCCTTTAATGCAACAGCTGTCCTTAGGACATTATCACATGACATTTCACGCAAAAGAACAATCAAGATGTGATAAGGCTTTTATTTAATGAATAAAGTACAAAGTAGTTGGTTCTATACCAGTAACTCCGACAGACTCCCACTTGGACTAGAGCCAACTGCTAATAACCTTTAACCCGCTAGCTCTCACATGATATTAATGCTTCTGCTGAGATAATCCTTTAGTCATGGGGTTCACAACGTTCTCTTCTGTGGACACTCTGCTCACTGAAACTTCACCCCTTTGATAGAAATCCCTCAAGAGGTGATACTTCCGGAGTATGTGCTTTGTCCGTTGATGTGACCTTGGTTCTTTTGCAAGAGCCACCGCTGCAGTATTATCACAATACAATGTAATAGGATCTTTACTGATAGGCACCACATCAATCTCCTGGACAAAGTTCCGAATCCAAACGGCTTCCTTGGCTGCATCAGAAGCCGCTATATACTCGGACTCCGCTGTAGAATCGGCGACAACTGGCTGCTTTGAACTCTTCCATCTCACAGCTCCTCCATTGAGACAGAAAACATATCCAGATTGTGACTTCAGATCATTCTGATCTGTTTGAAAACCAGCATCAGCATACCCTCTGATGACAAGCTCCTCGTCTCCTCCATACACCAGGAACATATCCTTAGTTCTTCTCAGATACTTAAGGATAATCTTAACAACAGTCCAATGCTGTTCTCTTGGATCTGCTTGATATCTGCCTACCATGCTCAGTGCATAGGCAACATCAAGCATGGTACATAACATGACATACATGATGGATCCTATAGCCGAAGCATATGGGATCTTGCTCATCCTATCTTTCTCCTGTTGTGTCTGGGTACACATTTTCTTAGAAAGATGTAAGCCATGTGACACTGGAACCAATCCCTCTTGGATTTTTCCATAATAAATATCTTTAGTATCTGGTCAATGTATGTAACCTGACTTAGTCCAAGCAGCCTCTTGTATCTGTCACAAATGATCTTGATCCCTAGAATGTAGGCTGCTTCTCCTAAGTCCTTCATGGAGAAACACTTGTTCAAACAGTCCTTAATTGACTGTAAGGCTGGTACTCCGTTTCCAATAAGCAATATGTCATCAACATATACCACTAGGATGATGGCCACATTCCCATTAAACCACTTATAAACACATGGCTCACATTCGTTCTTAATGAAACCAAATTCATTTATGGCTTCATCAAATCGAATGTTCCATGACCTGGATGCTTGCTTCAATCCATAAATGGATTTCTGTAACTTGCAAACCTGTCTGGCTTCACCTGGTGTCACAAACGCTTCTGGTTGTGTCATATAGACATCTTCCTGAAGGTTCCCGTTAAGGAATGCTGTTTTGAAATCCATCTTCCAAATCTCGTAGTCATGGTAAGCTGCTATGGCAAGTATGATTCTTATGGATTTAAACATGGCAACTGGCGAGAAGGTTTCATCATAGTCAATTCCTTGACGCTGTCTGAATCCTTTAGCCACTATCCTTGCTTTATAGGTACTAACTTGACCTTCCATGTCCAACTTTCTTTTGAATACCCATTTGCATCCAACATGCTTTACATCAACTGGATCATCGACCAGAACCCAAACTTGGTTATGATACATGGAATCCATCTCAGAATTCATAGCTTCTAGCCATCTTGCAGCTTCTGAGCTTTCTACTGCTTCCTTGTAGGAGAGAGGTTCATCATTGTCCAACAATAATGATTCACCATCCTCGGTGACTAGGAAACCAAATCTCTCTGGTTCCCTTACCTCTTTTTGAGCTCCTACACAGTACTTGTGTTTCTAGAACCTCTTCCACGGGGACCTGTGGAACTTGTTCCTGTACCAACTCCTGTGTATCTTGCGCATCAACTTCGTCGAAGTCAATATTGCTCCCACTATCCTTCTTGAGGATGTGATCCCTATCAAGAAAGACGGCTTCTCTGGCGACAATCACTTTCTTGTCTTGAGGGTTATATAGGTAATATCCTTTAGTTTCCTTGGGATATCCTATAAAGATACACTTTGTGCCCCGGGGTGCTAGTTTGTTGTCTGAGAAGGCCTTAACAAACAACTCGCATCCCCATACATGTAACGCCCCGACCCCAGTTACCTAGAGTCGGTGCATTATTACATAACATTGGCATGATCACAAAAGATCAAGTCTCGAAAGACCGATTAGTTTTGTAGCCTTGGAAACACTAGATACATTCGTAAACATTACATTACATCATAAAAATGAAAACTACAATAACATGGTATCCCTAGTCCACACTCATATCCTCACTGACTATTCTTGCAAGTCAGTCATAATACACTTCTTCACATCCTGGGAAAAATAAAACATTGAAAGGGGTGATCTCAAATGCTCCGTAAGGATAACAATATAGCGGAAACTTTCATAAGAAAACATAAGAATTTAAGGCAATTTATAACTAAAACAAAAGCCCTATTGAACTTGAACTTCAACATAATATGGCAAAAGTAAAATAAAATAATTCCATTACTTACTCACATGGATATTCTACTAGACGAATAATCACATGAAATATCAATAACCACTTTCATAATGAGGGAATGTATAATGCCAGACATTCTGAAACATTTTGTCAAGGCCTCGACCAAGACGTCTAAAATGATTAAGGCCTCGGCCAAAACCATAAATCAAATTGGGAAAGGGCCTCGGCCAATGCCACGTCTAGTTGTCCCATGAGACCTACCGATGCATCGAGGAGCTATAGCGAGCTCCACCCGTAACTTATTAAGTCCAATACATTCCTCATATGAATAGGTTTAAACATAACATAAATATTCGTATTAAAACTAGCATACGAAATGTCAACAGTTTCTCCATAAACTATGGATGGTATAAAAATAACACATCCACAGTCAAATATTTCACAAAATGTTCAATGGAAGTTTTGTATCATAAATCAATTTCAAATAAACTTAAAACCCATCAAAGGATGTTGACATGGATGAAATCAAAGCTATTTGAGAGAAATATCTCTCTTTTTTGAAATCATTTAAAAGTACCATAATTATAAAATAATGCATTTACTTTGAAAATATTCTTATAAGCTTGTAAGGGAAGCTTCGACGAAGTTATAATGGCGGAAAATAGCCGCACCCGCCGTATAAGTTAAAAAAACGTTCTTACCTTAAATTTGTCAAAAAGGTCAAAAAGTACATTGTTTGGAAAACTACGGTAAGATTCCTTTAAAAAACGTATAAGGGTATAAATTACTTTAACCCATTTTCCATTTAATAGTAAAAATGTTTTGAAAGACATTTTTAAGAAACATGTATGTGGATGATAACGAGGTCCCAGTAGATAATTATGTATAAACAACCTTGGATAATGAAGAGGTTGTGAAGTAAACCCTTACCTTGTACTTTTACTTGGTTGGGGTAGGTTAACCTCCTGTATAATGGTGAAATAATTGTTATAAAATTATAAAATAATCATATACATTCATATGATATCATATATGATCTTTTAACATTTCTTTGTTAACAATATCTTAGATTTATCGTTGTTTCGGGTGTTAACTTACTCGTTTTATTTTATATGTTTTGTTATGTAAGTCGTGTTTTTCATGAATAGGTTGTATCTTATTCATATCCAGAATTATATCATGTCCTTAAACATTATTTTTAAATCATAAAATGATAATTATACTTGAATGGATACGACAAAGAATGAATCTCATCGCGTTCGTGGAAACAATAGTCCGTACGTACGCACGAGCGACAATATCATTATTTTGATATTAAAATAATATATAATTGGATAGTATATCATATATACAGAATCATTATCATGTTATATTTATTATTTACATGAATTACATATCATTACTATACCCATCTAAATAATAATATATTGAATAACAATTACACCATGACGTGGAGACGGTAAGCCGTACGTACGCACGTATGGTGACATGTCATTCAAATGATGGGTAGAATACTGAATATGGTTGTTCCATATTTATAATAACATCACAGTATATAGAAGATACTAGAGTTATAATTTTATAATTGAAATAATAAACAAAGAGGGAGTGGAAGAAGAAAGAAACTTGAAAGAGGGTGATGAAAACGTTACCTCTTCTTCGGGTTCTTCCTTTTGATTTGATCAAAAGGACTCCTTAGGATGGCTTTATGACTAAAGTAAAGCTTCTAGGAGATTTGGGCAGAGGTTGGCCGAACTAAAAGGCTTGAAAGTGTGAATAAGGTGGTAGAGGTGGGGGCCTTTTATAAGAGGAGAGGAGGGGCTCTTTTGGAAAGATTGAAATGTTACATTATTATACAATGCTTTTCGGATTCTAAAGGTACCACACTTATATAATTCGTGGATAAGGTGATAAGGGATCTAAATCTACCCATACAATAGTCTTTGGACAAGTGTAAGCCTTGGATTTTACATTATCTTTTCATTTTATTAAAATCGTTAAATAATGAGGTCATCGCTGCATCATAATGATGTCATAAATAATTTAATTTATTTAATGTATAAAAATTATAAAAAAAATACTATGATGTAGGAAATCTTTTTAGCTTTCCAATGACTATTTATAGTCAAAAATATGACTTGTTTAACCCCATGTAAAAATTGTTTTAGTAAAACATTTCATGTTTGTGTCATTTTTTACTTTAACATTAAATAAAAGATATTTATGTCATTTTCCAACTAAAGTGGCTCCATGGGGTCCCCAAGTTGACCCATGGATTTTATTGGTCGGACATTACTCATCCAATAGGGGTAGGACAAGTGTAAGGGTATTTTCATATTTTTATAATATCATTTTTACCTTAAATTTCACTAATTACCTTTAATCGCGATTAATTAAACTTAAAAGTTACTATTCACCAAAAAATTATTTTAATCCCATTGAAATACATTTTACATCCTAATGACAACCATGTATGTTGGATTTTTGAAATTCAAAACACAGAAGTGATAATATTTCATTTAAACGAAAAATCAGTTATTTAACTACCACTTAGTGGTTTTACTATTCATCAAAAATTGAAGTTTTTCAGAACAATGCCAAAATTTCACCCTAAGATATAATTGATATTCTGAATTAAAAAATGATGTCTATTTTAAAAAATTCCAATCATATAATTTGCATTAATTAATTTTATAATTAATTCCCGTTGTCACAACAAATAGCGTGTTTTTAAGAAACAATATATATCAAAAGATTGACAATTGTTTATGTCCAATTTCAAAGTGAAATTAATTCTAATGACCACCATTGGATAAAATGGTAAAAATATATACTAATTATACTCTAAAACCACTAAATAGTATAATTTATCACTATAAATTATTTTGATTAAAAAAGTTGTTTTTAAGTATTTTTCACTATTCATAAAAAATTAGAAGTTCTCAGAAGAATACCAAAAATTCAACATAGGCTAATTTTGATATTCCGAATCCAAAAATGAAGTCCATTTTGATAAATAAAATTTATAAAATTTCAAAAATTTGGTATTACTATTCACAACGGCTAGTTTAATTAGTTGTGGTGTGTGTTAGATCTCGAGGTTGCGTACAACATACGCTATTGCATTATTCGAAGGGAAACGTACCGTGGAAGCTTGGGGTGTTACATTCTCCCCTCCTTCAAATAATCGCGTCCTCGCAATTTCTAGGGTATTACTGCATAAAAAGACTCGGGTGGTTCTCCATCATAAGTTCCTCAGGTTCCCACGTTGCCTCTTCCATTTTATGATTTCTCCACAAAACCTTTACCAGACGAGTCGTCCGATTTCTCAGCACCTGCTCCCTCACATCAAGAATTCTGATGGGCTCTTCGCAATAAGATAGATCAGGTTCCAGTTCTAATTCCTCATAGGTAAGTACATGTGTTGGGTCGGGCATGTATTTTCTCAATAGTGATATGTGGAAAACATCGTGAACTTTGGAGAGATTTGGCGGCATCGCCAAACGATAAGCTACAACCCCAATACGATCTAGAATTTCGAAAGGTCCGATGTACCTGGGACTCAACTTACCCTTCTTACCAAAACGTATAACTCCCTTCCATGGAGATACCTTTAGGAAAACATGATCTCCCACCTGAAATTCCAAAACCTTTCTTCTATTATCGGCATAGCTCTTCTGCCTACTTTGAGCTGCTTTGATGTGGTTTTGGATTACCTTCACCTTTTCCATTGTTTCTTTCACCAGTTCTGGTCCCACAAGTTTTCTTTCACCAACGTCATCCCAACAGGTTGGTGTACGACATCTCTTTCCGTATAACGCTTCATAAGGTGCCATCTGAATGCTTGAATGAAAGCTATTGTTATAGGAAAATTCTACCAGTGGTAAATATTGATCCCACATACCCTGAAAGTCAAGAGAGCATGATCTCAACATGTCTTCTAAGGTTTGAATAGTCCGTTCTGATTGTCCATCTGTTTGAGGGTGATAGGCAGTGCTCAAACGAAGTTCAGTATCCAAGGCCTTTTGAAGACTTTTCCAAAATCTTGAAGTAAAACGAGGATCACGATCAGAAACAATTGATAGGGGTACTCCATGAAGTCTTACAACTTCATTAATATATAGTCTTTCTAGACGTTCAAGTGGTAGATCCTCCCGTATAGCCAGAAAATGTGCTGACTTAGTAAGACGATCAACAATGACCTATATTGCATCATTCCTTCTAGGAGTCTTTGGTAGTCCCATGACAAAGTCCATCGTAATATTATCCCATTTCCACTCAGGTATGGGAAGAGGTTGCAATAATCCACCAGGATGTTGCCTTCCAGCTTTCACTTGTTGACAAACCATACACCTCGACACAAAATCAGCAATCTCCCTCTTCATATTGTCCCACCAAAAATGTTCCTTCAAATCTCTATACATTTTGGTGCTCCCAGGGTGTATAGAGAAATTGGAACTATGAGCATCATCCAGCAATTCCCTTTTTAGATCAGGTATATCGGGAACACAAAGTCTCTTCCTGAATTTCAAAATTCCATCCTTATACACAAAGTCCCTCAATCTTCCATCATTCACATCTTTAATCTTCTTCTGAAATTCTTCATCATTGGTCTGAGAACTCTTAATCCTTTCTAGTAATGATGGTTTGACAACCATTTGAAAAAGCATTGATGTTTCACCTTCCCTAGTTATTCCCATGTCCATCTTCACTAGATCCATGAAAATTGGATCCCTTTCAATTCTCATCACATTCAAAACTCCATGGTATTTTCTGCTCAAAACATCTGCCACCTTGTTTGCCTTCCCCGGGTGGTAATGTATCGTGCAATCATAATCCTTGAGTAGTTCAAGCCATCGCCTTTGCCTCATGTTGAGTTCTTTTTATGAGAAAATATACTTCAAACTCTTTTGATCAGTATAAATCTCACATTTTTCACCATAGAGGTAATGTCTCCATATATTTAAAGCAAAGATCACAGCTGCTAACTCAAGATCATGAGTAGGATAGTTTTGCTCATGAATTTTTAGCTGTCGTGATGCATAGGCAATAACCTTATCATTCTGCATAAGGACACAACCAAGTCCTTTCTTCGATGCATCACTATAAATAACAAACCCATCATTCCCCGATGGTAGAGTCAATACAGGGGAATTGACTAATCTTCTCTTCAGTTCTTCAAAACATTCTTCACACTCTTTTGTCCAGACAAATTTAATCCCTTTACATGTGAGATTTGTCAATGGGTTAGCCAATCTGGCAAAATTCTGGACGAAACGTCGATAATAACCTGCTAAACCAATAAAACTGCGTACCTCAGTTATACTTGTCGGTGCTGGCCATTCTTGGATTGCCATGGTTTTAGAAGTATCAACGGAAATTCCATCCTTAGAGACAATATGACCAAGAAAAGAAATCTCCTAAAGCCAGAATTCACACTTGCTAAATTTCCCATATAATTCATGTCTTCTAAGAGTCTTCAGGATAATGCGTAAGTGATTTTCATGATCTTCGTGGCTTTTGGAGTATACCAAGATATCATCAATAAATACCACTACAAAGTCATCAATATATTCCTTGAAAACTCTATTCATTAGATCCATGAAAACAGAGGGTGCATTAGTCAATCCAAAAGGCATTACTGTAAACTCGTAATGCCCGTACCTTGTTCGAAATGCTGTCTTTGGAACGTCTTCCTTCTTCACACACAACTGATGGTATCCAGACCGAAGGTCAATCTTTGAAAAGTATTGAGCTCCATGCAGTTGGTCAAACAAATCATCAATGCGAGGTAGGGGATACTTGTTCTTTATTGTTATAGCATTGATCTCCCTATAGTCGATGCACAACCTCATAGATCCATCTTTCTTCTTAACAAAAAGAACAGGGGCTCCCCAAGGAGAAACACTAGGGCGAATAAATCCCTTATTACTCAATTCCTCTAGTTGTTTCTTTAGTTCAACTAATTCCACAGTGGCCATTCTATAAGGGGTCTTCGATATGGGCCTTGATCCAGGAATTAAATCAATGGAAAACTCAACTTCTCGTTCTGGAGGATGTCCAGGTAAATCTTCCGGAAACACATCAACATATTCTATCACAATAGGTACATCCTCTATTTGAATATTCCTTTCCTCACCCTCAGTAATTTCCTTCTCTTCCTACCCAATAATTGAATTTAGTTGAGCTACTGGGGGTGGATCTAGATAAGAATTATGTGGTGACGATTCTGCTCTAAAGATAAGGTGTTCCTTATCATCATCATCAAGAATCGTAACCTCTTTCCTCTTACAATAAATTTTTGCATCATGGTCCGAAATCCAATCCATACCAAGGATTATATCAAATTCAATCATGGGTATGACGATGAGATCAGCAGGTAAAGAACATTTAGTTGCTCTAATGGGAACTAATCGACAAAACTTTGTTGCAACAATACTTCCCTTAGGGGTTTTGACCGAAAACTCCCTTGTTAAATCAAATTGGAAATATCTAATTTTCTTAGCAAACTGGGAAGATATGAAACAATGCGATGATCCAGAATCAAATAATGCATTTGCTAAACTTGAGGAAACCATTAAATTACCTGACACTACGTCTTTCAGAGCTTCCACCTCAGCAGTAGTGATAGCATAAGCCTGGCCCTGATCCCTTGGCCTCTTCTGAGGTGAGTTCCACTGACGCTTAGGACATTCATTTGCATAATGTCCCTTCTCTCTACAATTATATCATTCCACGTTGACAGCCGCTTTCTTTCCCTTGCATTCATGAGCTTGGTGGCCTTTTTCACCACACTTGTAACATACTCCTTTTCCTTTTAGACAGGCACCAGGGTTCTTCCTACCACAATTATCACAGGGTGGAAATTCATTTCTACCCTTCTTCCCTATTTCCGTATTTCCTTTCCCAGAGTTTTCAGCGGATCTCTTATTATCTTGCTTTGATTTAAAGTCATAAGACTTAGAGAATTCCTTTTCCGTCTTGATAGCGCACGAGACAATACCTTCGTATGAAGAGAAGGTTTGTGATACTAAAGCTCGACAGAGAAATGGTTTTAACCCATCAAAGAAATGATCAGTCTTACTTCTTGGGTTACGTATGTAATCTGCATCATACCTTGCTAACCTTGTAAAGTTAGCCTCATACTTTGCGACATTCTTATCCTCCTTCTGCCTCAGACTCAGAAATTGCCTTTCCATATCCGCTTGATGGTCTCGAGGAAAGTATTTTTCTAAGAACAGCTCTTTGAACTCCTGCCATTCCATGTTTGTTAATTCATCATCTTCCTTTGTGTTTTGAATTAGTGACCACCATTGATCAGCATCTCCAGTGAGGCGGTAAACTGCCATGACAACTTTCTCCCTTTCACTACTCCCCAAAGCATGAAATATTTTCTCTAAGGAATTTATCCATTGCTCAGCTACTATAGGTTTTGTACTCCCATTGAAGGTTGGTGGTTGTTGCCTCATGAAACGGTCTAGCATTGATCCTCCACGTTGCGGATCAGGGTGCTCCATACGAGTAAGGCTATTATTCATAACCTGCGTGAGTTGTCCCAGTACGGTGAGAAGCTGATCAGCACCAGTTGTATCACTAGCTCCACCATAATTATCTTGAGTAGGAGGACAATCCCTACACGAAGTGCGTGCATTGATACAGTTTCCATTCCTTCCACTAGGCGCCATTTCTAAATAATGGCATAAACTAGATTAGTTTATGAATCAAAATACATAATTCCATACTTGTAAAACACTTAACATAAATTGAACTAATTATGGATATAATCCATAATTATAAAAATGTTTTCTTTGAGGAAGTATATACTCGTAACCCTTCATAGTGATTTGTAAAGAAAATGGGAATTATCCTAAGCATATCCCCCGGGAGTGTCGTAACCAAGAGTGCAGCAAGGCCCGTTGTCGTGCACCAGTTTCCGTTCGAGTCTAGCTCAAAGCGGTGTTTTCGGGTTTTACCCCTAGGTACATCTGTGCCAGAGTCGCCTCTACCTGCTCGTATCCAGACAGAGATGTATTACTCGGAAAACTCACAAAATCTCTACAATACCAAAATTTTAGGAAGTTCTTCTATACTAATCCTCAAAGTTCATCTTAGGTCTACGTGCTCTAATCAGAGTTTTTCTAAATCTAGCTTCCAAGGTTTGTACTAAACTTCCTCTGATACCAACTGTAACGCCCCGACCCCAGTTACCTAGAGTCGGTGCATTATTACATAACATTGTCATGATCACAAAAGATCAAGTCTCGAAAGACCGATTAGTTTAGTAGCCTTGGAAACACTAGATACATTCGTAAACATTACATTACATCATAAAAATGAAAACTACAATAACATGGTCTCCCTAGTCCACACTTATATCCTTACTGACTATTCTTGCAAGTCAGTCATAATATACTTCTTCACATCCTGGGAAAAATAAAACATTGAAAGGGGTGAGCTCAAATGCTCCGTAAGGATAACAATATAGCGGAAACTTTCATAAGAAAACATAAGCATTTAAGGCAATGTATAACTAAAACAAAAGCCTTATTGAACTTGAACTTCAGCATAATATGGCAAAAGTAAAATAAAATAATTCCATTACTTACATGGATATTCTACTAGACGAATAATCACATGAAATATTAATAACCACTTTCATAATGAGGGAATGTATAATTCCAGACATTCTGAAACATTTTGTCAAGGCCTCGGCCAAGACGTCTAAAATGATTAAGGCCTCGGCCAAAACCATAAATCAAATTGGGAAAGGGCCTCGGCCAATTCCACGTCTAGTTGTCTCATGAGACCTACCGATGCATCGAGGAGCTATAGCGGGCTCCACCCGTCACTTATTAAGTCCAATACATTCCTCATATGAATAGGTTTAAACATAACATAAATATTCGTATTAAAACTAGCATACGAAATGTCAACAGTTTCTCCATAAACTATGGATGGTATAAAAATAACACATCCACAGTCAAATATTTCACAAAATGTTCAATGGAAGTTTTGTATCATAAATCAATTTCAAATAAACTTAAAACCCATCAAAGGATGTTGACATGGATGAAATCAAAGCTATTTGAGAGAAATATCTCTCTTTTTTGAAATCATTTAAAAGTCCCATAATTATAAAATAATACATTTACTTTGAAAATATTCTTATAATCTTGTAAGGGAAGCTTCGACGAAGTTATAATGGCGGAAAATAGCCGCACCCACCGTATAAGTTAAAAAAACGTTCTTACCTTAAATTTTTCAAAAAGGTCAAAAAATACATTGTTTGGAAAATGACGGTAAGATTTCTTTCAAAAACGTATAAGGGTATAAATGAATTTAACCCATTTTCCATTTAATAGTAAAAATGTTTTGAAAGACATTTTTAAGAAATATGGATGTGGATGATAACGAGGTCCCAATAGATAATTATGTATAAACAACCTTGGATAATGAAGAGGTTGTGAAGTAAACCCTTACCTTGTACTTTTCCTTGGTTGGGGTAGGTTAACCTCCTGTATAATGGTGAAATAATTGTTATTAAATTATACAAGAATCATATACATTCATATGATATCATATATGATCTTTTAACATTGCTTTGTTAACAATATCTTAGATTTATCGTTGTTTCGGGTGTTAACTTACTCGTTTTCTTTTATATGTTTTGTTACGTAAGTCGTGTTTTTCATGGATAGGTTGTATCTTATTCATATCCAGAATGATATAATGTCCTTAAACATTATTTTTAAATCATCAAATGATAATTATACTTGAATGGATACGACGGAGAATGAATCTCATCGCGTTCGTGGAGACGGTAGTCCGTACGTAGGAACGAGTGACAATATCATTATTTTGATATTAAAATAGCATATAATTGGATAATATATCATATATAAAGAATCATTATCATGTTATATTTATTATTTACATGAATTACATATCATTATTATACCCATCTAAATAATAATATATTGAATAACAATTACACCATGACGTGGAGACGGTAAGCCGTACGTACGCACGTATGGTGACATGTCATTCAAATGATGGGTAGAATACTGAATATGGTTGTTCCATATTTATAATAACATCACAGTATATAGAAGATACTGGAGTTATAATTTTAGAATTGAAATAATAAACAAAGAGGGAGTGGAAGAAGAAAGAAACTTGAAAGAGGGTGATGAAAACGTTACCTCTTCTTCGGGTTCTTCCTTTTGATTTGATCAAAAGGACTCCTTAAGATGGCTTTATGACTAAAGTAAAGCTTCTAGGAGATTTGGGAAGAGTTTGGCCGAACTAAAAGGCTTGAAAGTGTGAATAAGGTGGTAGAGGTGGGGGCCTTTTATAAGAGGAGAGGAGGGGCTCTTTTGGAAAGATTGAAATGTTACATTATTATACAATGCTTTTCGGATTCTAAAGGTCCCACACTTATATAATTCGTGGCTAAGGTGATAAGGGTTCTAAATCTACCCATCCAATAGTCTTTGGACAAGTTTAATCCTTGTATTTTACATTATCTTTTCATTTTATTAAAATCGTTAAATAATGAGGTCATCGCTGCATCATAATGATGTCATAAATAATTTAATTTATTTAATGTCTAAAAATTATAAAAAAAATACTATGATGTAGGAAATATTTTTAGATTTCCAATGACTATTTATAGTCAAAAATATGACTTGTATAACCCCATGTAAAAATTGTTTTAGTAAAACATTTCATGTTTGCGTCATTTTTTACTTTAACATTAAATAAAAGGTATTTATGTCATTTTCCAACTAAAGTGGCTCCATGGGGTCCCCAAGTTGACCCATGGATTGTCTTGGTCGTCCATTACTCATCCAATAGGGGTAGGACAAGTTTAAGGGTATTTTCATATTTTTATAATATCATTTTTACCTTAAATTTCACTAATTACCTTTAATCGCGATTAATTAAACTTAAAAGTTACTATTCACCAAAAAATTATTTTAATCCCATTGAACCACATTTTACATCCTAATGACAACCATGTATGTTGGATTTTTGAAATTCAAAACACAGAAGTGGTAATATTTCATTTAAACAAAAAATCAGTTATTTAACTACCACTTAGTGGTTTCACTATTCATCAAAAATTGAAGTTTTTCAGAACAATGCCAAAATTTCACCCTAAGCTATAATTGATATTCTGAATTCAAAAATGATGTCTATTTTAAAAAATTCCAATCATATAAGTTGAATTAATTAATTTTATAATTAATTCCCGTTGTCACAACAAATAGCGTGTTTTTAAGAAACAATATATATCAAAAGATTGACAATTGTTTATGTCAAATTTCAAAGTGAAATTAATTCTAATGACCACCATTGGATAAAATGGTAAAAATATATACTAATTATACTCTAAAACCACTAAATAGTATAATTTATCACTATAAATTATTTTGATTAAAAAAGTTGTTTTTAAGTATTTTTCACTATTCATAAAAAATTAGAAGTTCTCAGAAGAATACCAAAAATTCAACATAGGCTAATTTCGATATTCCGAATCCAAAAATGAAGTCCATTTTGATAAATAAAATTTATAAAATTTCAAAAAGTAGGTATTACTATTCACAACGGCTAGTTTAATTAGTTGTGGTGTGTGTTAGAGCTCGAGGTTGCGTACAACACAAGCTATTGCATTATTCGAAGGGAAACATACCGTGGAAGCTTGGGGTGTTACAATACACGTGTGTGCGACAAGGTGGGTTTCCTTCCATTCCATAACTCGGATGGAATTCCATTTGTCGCCTTAGTTGGTACTCGGTTTAATGTGTATGCTGCACTTTGTAATGCATATCCCCAAAAGGATAATGGAAGATCTGCATGACTCATCATCGACCTCACCATGTCTAACAAGGTTCGGTTCCTCCTTTCACTAACACCATTCCACTGTGGTGTATAAGTAGGAGTGAGCTGAGATAGAATCCCAGACTCCCGTAGAAGATTGATGAACTCTTGATTCAGATATTCTCCACCTCGATCCGATCGAAGATTCTTTATCTTCTTACCAAGATGATTCTCTACTTCATTCTTGAATCCCTTAAATTTCTCTAAGGACTCCGACTTATACCTCATTAAGTAGACATAGCCATATCTACTCAAATCATCAGTAAAAGTAATGAAGTAAGAATATCCACCTCTAGATTCTAATGGAAATGGTCCACACACATCCGTGTGTACCAATCCTAGAGGCTCTATGGACCTTTCACCTTGTCCACTAAAAGGCGGCTTGGTCATTTTTCCTTGTAAACAAGCGTGACATCTATCAAGTGGTTTTATCCCAGTAGAGTCTAAATATCCATCTTGGCAGAGCTTTGTCAAACGCTTCTCGTTCACATGACCAAGGCGGTGATGCCATAACTGGGTGATGTATGAGTCATGTGAGTTTGTTTCATTATCGATTGACAACACTTGGTTTTCATAATTCAATACATACAAACCATTATTTAAATGTTCCATACCATAACATACGTTGTTCTTATAAAAGAGACAACCCTTATTTCCAAATTTGAAAACAAATCCATCCATATCCAAACAAGATACAGAAATTATGTTCTTGGTAACACTAGGCACATAATAACAGTTATGTAAAACCAAAATCATCCCAGTCGGCAATGAGATGTGGTAGTCGCCAATAGCCAACACAGCCAGCCTTGAGCCATTGGCAGCTCGAAGATCCACCTCTCCTTTGGCGATCTTTCTAAATCTACTTGGTTCCTACATTTGAATGCATATGTGAGACCAACAAGCTGTATCTAATACCCAATGTGTAGAAATAGAAAGATTGCACTCGATAACAAATGCACCTTTAGTGTCCCCACGCTTCTGGGTGCAGTTCCTCTTCCAGTGGCCCTGCTTGCCACATACAAAACACATTGCCTCCCGTTCCTTGCCTTGCCTCTGGATCTTCCCCTTCTTGGAGGGACGGTGCTCGAGGGATTCAGACCGTTTATAAGTCTTTGACCCCTTTGCCTTGTCCTTCCTTTTTTTGTTCACCATAAGGACCGCGGGTTTGTCACGCCCCATGTCCTTATCTACCTGGAGAATCAAGGTCAGAAGCTCCGATAGACTCTTCTCATTGCCGCTCGTGTTATAGTTGGTGGAAAGGGAATTATCTCTTGGCTTGAGAGTATTTCCAAATCCGCTGTGCACAACAATGGCTCTTTAAAATGTTGGGGTTGCGAGAATATTTATAATCGGATTTGAGTTTAATAGAGTTATGACAATAAATAAACGCATTACACGTTTTATTTATTTCATTAACTCTTATTGAAAACCCCCATGTCGAATTATTAATTCCTTGACATGCGCCCACACTGATTATAATAAATATCATTTAATAAAACAATATTAAATCCTCAAAATCCCAACTGGAAAAACTACACGGCGTGTAATAATTAATACACGGCGTCTACTTGTTTTTCCATAAAACTACACGGCGTGTATATTTAATATACACGGCGTGTAATTTTATTTAACATTTTTCTCCACCACATTTATTAGACCTTGAGTAATGACTATTTATTTCTTAAATAAATGTAACTGCATTACTCGCTAATAAATATATTATTTCATCCACAATATATGCTCTCGAATAACTAGTGTCAAAATAAATGCGATCATACATCCTTAAATAATTATTAAACCACAGTCGGGAATAATATTTATTTAACTTGTTAAATTAATATTTAACTGAGATACATGGACACACTTAGTGTGTGACCCTCTAGGCCTATTTCTCAGTGGCATTAGGCTGAGCCTGCCTAAAGTCCAAGGTTAGCGTCTAGCAACATGCCAATGCATCCATAGAGAAAGAAGTTAACGCCGCAATGACGTGTTACCTCCTACGAACACTTACTGTGTAATATAATCCCTTTGTCTCGATATCTCCAATCAAGCGGGTTGCATGCTAGTGCCATCAACCCATGTGCTTGATTATTCTTTCTTTGACTTCCCAGAATTGAACTTGCCCATACCTTACCGTGACCATGGATTTATTTAGGCTATATCAATTCCATCAAAGGGCCTTAGATATCTACTTCTGTTATGGAATGGAAGGGACAAATCCTTTCTCGCATTATCTATTAATGCGGTATTACTCGTGACGCACCCAACGTATCCTACCTCACTGCGAACAGTGTGTCGTCAGAGTTTTCATCAATACATATAATTGCGCGAGTTGTAATACCCATTAATAATAATCTTAAAGTCTAAGGACCAATACACACGTCCACATATAGGAACATCTAATGACACTATGAAATGTGGATTTCCTACTGGCGGGTCTCGTTCTCATAATATCCTCCTGGATATTACCAAGGGCGCACACCATGATAAGTTGCCTCAAAGTTTTATGAGTCCTCACCCCTAATGACCTGTATTATTTGTGTCCCTCAAATAATATCATCCGACCATAGAACATACATTCAAGAATAGTGTTATGGCACTTCCGGGTTCTCATTATAGTAGGGATCCGCTACGACCCTTTAATGCAACAGCTGTCCTTAGGACATTATCACATGACATGTCATGTAGAAGAACAATCAAGATGTGATAAGGCTTTTATTTAATGAATAAATTAAAAAGTATTTGGTTCTAGACCACCAACTCCAACACCAACATCCTCTTACCCACTCCAACTCCATCCTCTATGAGATTCTATTCTTGGGAGTTCTACAATTCTTTTAAAAGTACAACGCCCAAGCCTGAAAGTTGAAAAATCAATAAATAATTTAAATCATTTAACAATAATGTAATAAACAATTTATTTTAGAACTTCAAGGAGTAAAATGAAGTCACCTCTTCGGTTAGAAAAATGATTAGTATTAAATGAAATTTGACCATCAAATTCATATCTTGCATAGAAATGGAGAATATTATTTAGTGCAAAATGAAATATGAAGTCAATATAATGTTTTCTCTGGAACATTTTTTCTCATGATTTGAATTAAAAATATATTTAACAAACTAAACTATAAACTACCAATTTTCAAAATAAAAGTCAAATATATTCAAATCAAGAAGTTATGAAATACAAACAAACAAAAACAAACTTACAATTGATATATTCCATATCATCATCTCCTTCATGGATATCTGTAAAATTAGACTCTTCTTTGGGCGCATCATCATCCTCGATATCATGATACTCATCTTCTTCTGTAGTAAAAAAACAAGTTTATTAATAATTATAAAAATGAAGGAACAATATAATTAATATATTAAAATTCAAAAAATTGTGGCATATATATACCTTTTTCAAATGATTGAAATCCATTTAACCAATTTCTAGTAAATATGAGAGCTTGAAGATGATTATCAAGTATTGAAGACCAATACTTGTTAAAAATATGACCTCTGATACTAAAAGAAGATTCAGAAGCAACTGTTGTAATTAGAATGCTTAAAATATCACATGCCATGTTTGCAAGAGCTCCAAAGCGATGCTTGTGATCTTTCCAATATTGAAGCACATCTAGATCCTCAAAATGGTTCATTTGTAATTTTGGCTCATCTAAATAAAGATCTAAATGAGACTTTCTAGTTTTTGTCGCATGTTGAATCTCATATTGCAGATATTCCTATATCAATAAAAGAATACATATGATTAAAAACAAACAATTTTATAAATTTATAAGAACATAATTTAAATAATACTTACATCAAAGAAATCTAGTCTGGTTACAAATCCTCCATTGGCATTTTTAGAGGAAGATGCAGAAGCTTGAACTTGAAAACCATCACTTGCTTCATTGTTAGAATCCTTTTTTTCATAATTTTCATACAACTTATACAACCACTTCTTGACATCTGCAACTTTTTCTTCACAGGTAAAAGGATTAAGCCTTAAATAACAAAACTTTAACAAATTAAGCTTCATTATTGGATCAAGAACTGCTCCAAGGGCAAGACCAAAACTATATTCTGTCCAATACTTGTCAAATTTACTTTTCATTCTAGAAGCCATGTCCTTAACAAGATCATCATCACTTGTCATGTTTTCTATGAGCAAACATTCAATTTTACACACTTGCATGAAGTAAAGATTTGATATTGGATAAGATGATCCTGATATCAACTTGGTCATCACATAAAATGGATGCAAAAACTCACATATAATTGATGCCCTTTTTCACTCCTCTTCTAATGGGAAATATTGATATTTAGCATCACTCAAAGCAAGATCATAAAAAACCCGTTTATACTTGATAACACTTTCAAGCATAGTAAAAGTTGAATTCCATCTAGTTGACACATCAAGACGTAATCCAACTTTAGTGTCAACACCACCAACATGCTTAATTGACACTTGAAAAGTTTTCATTCTAGCCTCATAAGATTTAACATATTTTACACTTTCTTTAATTTTAAAGAGTGCATAACTGAATATTTTTAAACCTTATTGAACAATAAGGTTTAATATGTGAGCACAACATCTCACATGGAAATTTTTTCCATCACATAACAGACTATTTTTATTATGAAAACGTTGCTTCAAAAATCCCTGCATGTTATCATTAGCTAATGCATTATCCAAGGTAAGAGAGAATTTTTTTTCAATGCCCCAATCTTTCAAAGCAATAACAACTTTCTTTTCCAATTCAATTCCTGTATGGGGAATATCCATTTTACAGAAACATAATAACTTGATATTCAACTTCCAATTATGATCAACAAAGTGAGAAGTCAAACATATGTATCCTTCACTGTTGCAAGCAGTCCAACAATCAGATGTCAAACATATTTTTCCAGGACTAGAATCCATTATTTGTTTCAACTTTTCCTTATGAGTGGAATAATATTTCATAACATCGGATGTTGCAGTGCCTCTAATGTATGTATTGACATCAAAGTTAAGCAACTTCATAAGTTCTCTGATTCTTTTATACTCAATAAAACGAAATGGAAGATCATGCTCTATGATACACATAGAGAGGCATTCTCGAACTAGTTTTTCATCAAGTTTTCTAGATGCCAACCTCCTTTCATGATCAATAATCATTTTGGACACATCACCATAACATTTTTTCTTCTTCTTACAACTGAGAAAATGAAGAGATAATGTTGAAGTACCATATTTGTTTCCCCCACAAACAAACAATTTTCCATATAAGTTGCATTTGGCATGGATTTTATCAGTTTTGGTGCACCAATTACAAACATCTAATGTGGTTTGTCTCATATTCTTGGGATCTAAATTAACATCACTTTCTATCTCACCAATTCCAATATGATTTTTTTGATCAAAATTATTTTCCCTATGAGTTGGTTGTGATATAATTTCATCACAATTGCTTCTAATTCCATCCAAAATATTGTGATTCATACTGTAAAAAAACAAAAAATATATAAATATTATTCTAGAATATGTTATGTTTTAAATTTAAATGTATTCACTGAACCTGGTTTATAGAGGGTTTGCACCGACGTGTGGTTGATCAGAGACAGATTGTTGTATTGGTGAAAAACTCTTCAGTAAAACCCTACAATAAATAACAAAATATTCAGCAGCTGTCCATCTCAAATCCGTTGAGATAATGAAGAGAAAAATATGTACACTAACCTGTAGTTTGGATGTCTCAGCCTTCAGCACAAACTAAAACCGGAAGAACAAGCAAGTATCTAAATCTATAACAGTAGTTCACAACTTAACTTCAGCAAATACAAACAACAACACCAACCCTCTAAAGATAACCGAAGTTCATACAAAAAAATAAGCCAGCACCATCCTGAAGCCCTAATCAAACCATGATTTCAACTGAAACCCATAAGCTAAACTATTGAGGCGCAACCCCCGCAGCGGCACTTGAACCCAGCGGCACCAGAAGCATTGAGTCTCAACCTCAGTGCCGCGAACTAAGCGGCAATGGAACCTACGAACTACAACGTTGAACCTCAGCCCCACAACAACACTCTAACCCGCAACGACCACTATCGCCCGGAGTGGAAAAAATGACGACGAGATAGGAGGGAAGAGAATTGAGAGATTTACAGTGATTTGGGCAGTTTGGGGAGGGCGCTGTGCGTGCGACGTGTGTGAGGGATCTGAGGGCTGGATTTTAAGGGTTTTTTTTGGGAAGATGGATGTGAGAGGGTTGCGAACTTGCGACGGGGTGAGGGACGGCCGAATGGAAGAGGGAGAGTCGGGTAGACAGGCCACATGTGTAGGAAGCGAAGGGGAGGAGGGGCGACAGGGGGTGTGGGGTAATTTGGGGGAGCGGGATTTTTTTTGGAAAGTGTAGATGAGGGAGGGAATTAATTTTCAACGGGTTTTTTTGGGAAGTGAAAGTGTAAATGGGTGCTTTATTTTTCAATGGGAATGATTTTTTTTGTGGGAGATGGTGTAAGTGAATTCATTCATTTTTTTATTTTATAATTTGGTTATAGGTTGGATATAAATTATAATGGATAATATAAATTGGTTTTATTTTATTGCAAAATAAAACACTTATGGGACTAATGGGACCCGCAGATACCCAACGGATTTATCCGCGTGGGATGCGGGTTTTACGGACCAGGCCATCTGTGGTCTAGATTTATATGGACTTAAATATTTGAATCCCTAACCTACAAAAATACACGGGCTAACGGATTGACCCGCGGACTTGCGGTTTTTTCACATCTCTAACACCACTACAGATATTCCCTTTTACAATGCACAAAAAGGAGGTCTATTAATCACAACGCTGATTAAGAGGGTCCTTTATCCGTGCTAAAAAATTTGATAAAGACCACCCTTTATTAGTGCTATAAATAGCACTGATAAAGTTGGGTCTTTATCAGCGTTCTAAATAACACTGATAAAGGCCTAGCTTGCTGTAAGTGTGCTGTTAATATAACAACCCACCGAGTAAAAACCTGTAATTTCAAACAATGTTATATACATTTAATTGACATCTTGAATAAAAAAATTTCCACCCATGGTACATATAAAAAACACTTCTATATACATTTAAAATAATGTTTTATATATTTACATTTATAATTATTCAAAAAACATTAAAAAAAATTAATTTTTCATCTTTTGATGCCCGTGAACCCCTCTAAAAAATGTCCTCCCATGATATCAGTTGCTAAACAAATCATCTCAACCCGAGCCAAAGATTACACATATATAAGAAAATAAATATTATGTTAGTAATAATATCAAGAAATAAATTAAACATTAATATGAAATTAATAAAATGTAATTTTTTTAATAAAAAATACACATTTAGAGTTATACTGGTCACATCGTGCATCATATTGAGGTGGGTTTGATTCCTACACATCACTGAGTTATGAATCATTGTCCTAAAATTTCAAAAAAATCTGAATGTGTTTACTAGGTTTTGAGCATGTCGCTTTTTATTTTACTAAAATTAATATCAATTTTAAATAATGACACATTTGGAGTTATACCGGTCACACTGTGTAAGAACCCGGGTTTTTAGAACGGATCAAAATCCTGACCCTGTTTGATTTTTTGACTTGTTTCTGAGGAAACTGGATAAAATGGGAAGTTTCTGAAAATTTCCAGACTACATGCCGTGTAATTAAAAGTACACGCCGTGTATAGTTTAAGTGAGTGTCGGCTGTGTGTTTGCCAAGTACATGCCGTGTGGTGACCGTGTAGAATTTTCTCACTACACGGCGTGTAGTTTTAAACACGCCGTGTTACCCCGACCGTGTGGTGGCCATACATGGCGTGTAGGCCTGTTGGCCGGGTAGAACCAGGTACACGCCGTGTTCCTCTTGGACATGCTGTGTAGTTTAGCCGTGTATGAGGGATATACATGGCTTGTGGGTAAGTCGGTGAGGAAGAGAAGAGAAACTTGGTACACGCCGTGTACCCACAGGTACACGCCGTGTACTCATGTCAGCAGGTCTGGAAAGTAAGGCGGCGGAATTCAGCCGTCTTATGAACAGTTAAATGAAATATACACGGCATGTAGTCCTAAAGTACATGCCGTGTAATTTCTTTTTTTGTTCTAAAATGGGCAGTATCCTCGTTTTGAGGCAGAACACATCTCCTTCGCCCAGTTTCGTGAACCAAGCCGACCAGACCTCTCTCCTTCCCCCGATCGTCCGTTCGAGACCCATTTCAAGCTCTGATTAGTGTGTTGAAACCCCCTCGGTAAGGCCTCAATTCCTCTTTGGCTATTTTGTTTGATTTTCATTCTATAACTAGTTATAGTCGTTTGACCGATTTCAAATCTTTTGTAGATCTACCGCGTTTTAGACCGAATTGGCAGCTGTTATCGGAGGAGTAGCATCATACGAGTCTCAGGTAGGTGGTGCATACCTCATTTTGTGTTTTCGTAGGTGTTTGGGTGATGCGGCCTTTGGCGCGTTTTCAGGTATTTTGAGCGGGACCTGTTTAATCTGTTTTTTATACTGAATTGCTTATGGGACCTCTGGGATGCCTTTGGGTATGCCCGGTTACCAGTTTGCATGAGCGGGCCGGGTGATGGGTCGTTGCTCATCGGGGAATTTTGTCCGAGGAACACCAAATAGTTTTAATTGAAATATTAATGTGTTAAATTGTTATTTTAATTTATTAATGCCTGATTTAAATTGTTGGAGGAATTTAAGACCTCAGTGCTGGTATGGGACAACACCTGGCATAATGCAATTCGACTGTTTAGTGGGTTTTTCTTGTTTATGTTTTTCTGTTTAAATATGTTATACATGAATTTGTTTAATTGCATCTACTGGACCCTTTTTGGGTGGTGTTGGGCATGGCCCAGATATTCTTGAGGTAGTACGACTATCAGGTTGGGCTTGACCCAGGTTACTTTGGGTGGTTTTGACCACGGGATTGGGCGTCATGGACGTCGGCTTGAGGCAATACGACTGTTAGGTTGGGCATGGCCTGGGGTACTAGGATGGCGATGCCATCGGACTTGAGCGACATGGTCGCAGGGACACGAGGTGTCAGATGTGTTGGTGGCTTAGGTACTATTTTGTGATTACTGCTCACTGGGACTTTGAGTAGTGTGCACACAAAGATACTCTATGATGAGGTGGTTTTGACCACTCGTGTGGGTAGAGCCCCCCATAGTTGCGGTTAGGTATTCTGGTTGGGGGTGCTTGCCGTAGAAAGCCACGTGGATGGTGAGGAGCCTTCAGGGGATGGGTGTGCCTTCGGGACGTCAGTACTTGAGACACAAGGTGCAGGAGGCACATGGTTCCGGGTTACTATTTTGGGCGTGCCTTCGGGACGTTGGTACTTGAGACACAAGGTGTCAGGAGGCACATGGTGCTGGGTTAATATTCTTGGGCGTGCCTTCAGGACGTTGGTACTTAAGACATGAGGTGTTAGGTGGCACATGGTGCCGGGTTACACGACAGAGATTCCAGCGTTGGCCGAAGCAGGTGACACTCCATGGTGGCTATTGAGCACTAGTGGAGTTTGTGTTTACTTGTGCATTGTACTGTTTACTGCTTTCCTTGTAAATGCATGACTACTTAAACACATATATTTGGTATGCACCGATGGGTGGTATCCTACTGAGATTTGTCTCACACCCTGCATGGGCCCTTCGGGACGCGTGCAGACTTTATGGATTTACGTGCAGGAAAGAGGCCAGCTTCAGGAGTTGGGCCATGTTAATTGTTGCATGGAGATGGTATGGACCTTGAGGTCATGCCTAGCTGGGTTTACTTTGTTTTGTTTACTTTTCTATATCGACATGCTTACTTGTTTAGCTACCGTTGGTTAGCCATTGACGCCCTCTTTATATTCAGTTGTGTATGACCTGTTCTGGATGCATGTTTTACTGTTCAGTAGTAGTTACATGTTATCATCATGCTGTTGTGTTTATTTCTGCTGCTGTTGTTATACTTACTGCTTCTGCTGTTTATCTATATTGATTATGCTTCCGCTCTGCGGGTCTGGTTTGAGTCTGCTGAGTCTTCCTTTCTGTTGCATCTATACTGTTATACTTGGACCAGTACCCTTATTATGATCCTCCGAGAGGGTATAGCCTCCCCACTATACCTATCAGACCCTTGCTGATAGTTGGCAGCCTTTGGCATTCAGGGGAGGTGTGCCTAAGGTAGTGACACCCGACCCGTTCGGCACTGTTCGGGTGGCTGGCCGGGTCCAGGTCGTTACAAAGTGGTATCAGAGGATTTAGTAGCAGTGCTCTTCTGACTACTAATGAGATTGAAGCTTCTCTTTTTATTTCTAATGGTTTTACTATTTAGGATATGGTAGACTAGAGATAAGTTGTTGTTACTGGGACTGGGTTTTTAGCTTGTGCTTGGGTGCCTGCTGCCCCAGGTACGAGGGATGAACCTAGTTTCCATGGGTGGGAATTGCTGTTGCTTTTGCTCAGATTATAGTTTATATGATTTCCACATCAGTGGCTCACTTGATGTGTGATGTTGTTGATTGTGATATGTGACCCTTGACCCAGTGTGGTAAGGGAGAATTTGACCTTGGTATTTCAATTTTATAAAAAAGTGGTATTTCAATTTTATAATTGCACGTATGCTTTGTGAAGTGATAATGCCATGTGAATAAAAATCAATTTCCATGCTTTATATTCTTTGAAATGTGAACTGGTGAAATTACTGATAGAATTTCTAGTTGTGCAAATGTGTATGACATGCTTTATATCTTTGTAGAATTGCATGTTGCAGGATATTTGGGTCTGACTCTTATGAGAGCAGGTAGGTACTATGGTTGTGGCAGTGTAATTGTCAGGATTGGGCGACTTGGTCATCGGTTTGAGGCAACATGAGTTGTCGGGACGGGCATGGCTCGAGGTACTTTTGATACTTGGCTCTGTTGAGGGCGGGTAAGGAGGCCATGAGGCCGAGATGCCATGGGGCATGGGTTGCAGTGAGGGGGAGTAAGGGTAGTTGTTATGCACTTCCTTTTACTGCTTTCCTTATCTATGTAGAATATATTATTATATATGTATGGGCTGTTTGACCATTTATGGTATTCAGTGGGTTACTCCTTTACGACTCGATGGAGCGTCAGGCAGGAGATGATACAGTTCCGTAGGATTAGGGTCAGAATTTGGTACAGGCAGAGCACGAGCCGCATGTACAAGCTCAAGGAAAGGATCAGGTTCCAGATCCGATGTAGGTAGGACAACAACCGGGTTTGGCAATGTTCAGACTGTGGCTTGACGAGCAGCTCCGAGAGAGCCTGGTATGTGTCTTGCATGGGTTTGACAGAGGCGCACAGGGTACAGAGCCTTCTATGGCGTATCTGATGCGGGAGTTCTAGTCGCAACACCCACCACTTTTTCAGGGTGAGGGTGGTCCGCAGGCAGCTGAGAATTGGATTGAGAGCATGCAGATGATCTTCGAGTAGCTCGAGATGCCTCTAGGGTGGAGGGTCAAGCTATCGATATACATGCTGAGAGGACCGGTGAAGCGTTGGTGGGACGTACAGGTCCAGGCTCGTAGGCACGAGGGACTGACATGGAAGGAATTCGAGGATAGGTTCTTCGAGCACTTTTATCCGGAGACGCTGAGGGTAGAGAGAGCTCGGGAGTTCTTGAGTCTTCAGTAGGGAGATATGTTCATCATGGACTACGCGACTACCTTCACAGAGTTGTCTCATTTTTCACCTGGTATGGTGAGCGATGACGCAGCTAGGGTGAGGCGCTTCGAGGATGGCTTACGACATGCCATTCGGGTCCAGGTGAACATCTTCAGACTGGGTTCTTTCTATGAGGTGGTGAATCAGGCGCTTATAGCCGAGGGAAACAAGAGAGATAAATCTCGCTTGGTTAGGGCGACAAATACAGGTGATGGTTCAGACAGTAGGAAATAAGGACAGGATGAGGTCCAGCAGGGCAGTCAGGCCAGGGATTCAGCTAGACCACCTCGTGGGAGTTCTTCGGTGATTTGCTTCCAGTGTGGACAAACGGGACATGTTCGGGCATAGTGCGATAGGCCTCCGAAGGAGTGCCAAGCATGTGGACAGGTTGGGCATCTGGAGAGGTTTTGCAGGTAGCCTTCTCAGATAGCCGACAGGCAAGGGCCAGGACAAACTGTAGCGTCTGGAGTTGGTTCAGGTTCGGTACCCGGAGAGGGTAGTCGAGGTTCAGCTGTGCGCAGAGGTTGTGACAAAGACGGTAGGACCCAGCTGAGGGGTCAGTGGCCGGTGACTGGAGCAGCATCACAGGGAGGTCAGGCAGCAGGCAGCCGTGTTTCAGGCCAGGTGCATGCCGTGGAGCTTCTAGAGGCTGAGCAGGCTGGTGAGCCGACGATAGTTAGAGGTACACCGCGGTGTGGCCGTGATCTCCATGTTTCCTTTTTGTCATGACCTGTAGAGGCATGTCTGTTTTGAATGCACGTGGTGCACATGATCTTTGTGGACTGACTAGATGCTAGTCAGTGATATTGACACCATATTGGGTGCGTGATATATATATGTATGTATGAGATGCGTAGCATCATGGCATCAAGGATGCAGGTTACTTAAGGTACCATGGGAATCGGGGCATCGAGGATGCAGGTTACTTAAGGTACCGTGGGCATCGGGGCATCGTGGATGCGGGTTACTTGAGGTGATAGGCACCGGGACCTCGTGGAGGTGGACACTGATGCAGTGCGGGATACGTTGGGTGTCAGGAGTGATGCAGGATCACCATTAAGGTGCAGGGGTGACGATGCATCACGGAAGGACCATACGTCCGGAAACTAGGTTAGTAAACTTGGTTTGCTTGAGTTTTTTCAGGTTGAGACTGGGTTAGGCGATTCCTAAGGTGGGGATCACCCTTGCGGAATATATCCAGAACCTTTGAGACCGAGGAAGTCCAGGTTACCTTGAGCGGGGTAGTATGTACAGTGCCATCTCTGGGTTTCATTTGATAGCTTGGGGATGATCTATATTAAGGTGGGGATTTTTTAAGAACCCGAGTTTTTAGAATGGATCAAAATCCTGACCCTATTTGAATTTTTGACTTGTTTCTGAGGAAACTGGATAAAATGGTAAGTTTCTGGAAATTTCTAGACTATACTCCATGTACTTAAAAGTACACGCCGTGTATAGTTTAAGCGAGTGTCGGCCGTGTGCTTGCCAAGTACATGCCGTGTGGTGACCGTGTAGAATTTTCTTACTACACGGCGTGTAGTTTTAAACACGCCGTGTAACCCCGACCGTGTGGCAGGTAGGCTTGTTGGCCAGGTAGAACCAGGTACACACCATGTTCCTCTTGGACATGCCATGTAGTTTAGCCGTATATGAGGGATATACATGGCGCGTGGGTAAGTCGGCAAGGAAGAGAAGAGAAACTCAGTACACTCCGTGTACCCACAAGTACATGCCGTGTACTCATGTCGGTAGGTTTGGAAAGTAAGGCGGCAAAATTCAACTGTCTTATGAACAGTTAAATGAAATATACAAGGTGTGTAGTCCTAAAGTACATGCCGTGTACTTTATTTTTTTGTGCTAAAACGGGCAGTAGCCTCGTTTTGAGGCAGAACACATATCCTTCGCCTAGTTTCGCAAACCAAGCTGGTTGGACCTCTCTCCTTCCCCCGATCGTCCATCGGAGACCCATTTCAAGCTCTGATTAGTTCGTTGGAACCCCCTCGGTAAGGCCTCAATTCCTCTTTGACCATTTTGTTTGATTTTTTTCTAGAACGAGTTATAGGAGCTTGATCGGTTTCGAATCTTTTGTAGATATACCACGTTTTAGACCGAATTGGTGGCTGTTACCAGAGGAGTAGCATTGTACGAGTCTCAGGTAGGTGGTGTATACCTCATTTTGTGTTTTCGTAGTTGTTTGGGTGAGGCGGCCTTCAGCGCGTTTTCAGGTATTTTGAGCGGGACCCGTTTAATCTTTTTTTATACTGAATTGCTTATAGGACCTCTGGGATGCCTTTGGGTATGCCCGGTTACCAGTTTGTGTGAGCGGACCGGGTGAGGGGCCGTTGTTCATCGGGGCATTTTGGCAGGGGAACGCCAAAATAGTTTTAATTGAAATATTAATGTGTTAAATTGTTAGTTTAATTTATTAATGCCTGATTTAAATTGTTGGAGGAATTTAAGACCTCAGTGCTGGTATGGGAGAACACCTGTCATAGTGAAATTCGACTGTTTAGTGGGTTTTACCTGTTTAAATATGTTATATATGCATTTGTTGAATTGCATCTGCTGGACCCTTTTTGGGTGGTGTTGGGCATGGCCCGAATATTCTTGAGGCAGTACGACTGTCAGGTTGGGTTTGGCCCGGGTTACTTTGGGTGGTTTTGACCACAGGATTGGGCGTCATGGACGTCGTCTTGAGGCAGTACGACTGTCAGGTTGGGCATGGCCCGGGGTACTAGGATGGCGTTGTCATCGGAATTGAGCGACATGGTCGTAGGGACACGAGGTGTCAGATGTGTTGGTGGATTAGGTACTATTTGGTGATTACTGCTCACCCGGACTTTGAGTAGTGTGTGTAGGTTCCGGGCGCAGCAGAAGCGCATTAGTGGGTTTGCCCAACTTTAATTTTAGCGTTAATCAACGTTCAATCTGAGATCCGTCACGATATAGAATGCCAGATCTTCGGAATGGAACGAAGAACAAAAAATAAAATAAGAGTCCTGGAACCATTGAGATAGGATTATCATATGTTGGTTATAATTAATTTAATTAATTCACAAGAATTACCTCGGTGGAATTCTTTCTTCGTCGATGTATCCGATCACGATCCTATGATCCGTTGTTGCGTCATAGAATCCAAGTATAGGATTCCTCTAGCGGTGATCCACATGTGCTCCACATATCTCTGGATGTCGCCGAATGGATCTCTGGGTGCTAGCACGAAAGAACCTTCGCTTGCGATGTCCGCCTTCGACCGCCTTGATCCGGTGGAGGATCTCGCTCTCGTAACTTGAGGGCGTTCTTGGTGGAAAAGGGAATTCTCTCTTGGCTTGAGAGTATTTCCAAATCTGTTGTGCACAACAATGGATCAGGAAAAGTGTTGGGGTTGTGTGGATATTTATAATCGCATTTGATGTTAATAGAGTTATGATAATAAATAAACACGTTACGTGTTTTATTTATTTCATTAACTCTTATTGAAACCCCATGTTGAATTATTAATTCCTTGAAATGCACCCACACTGATTATAATTAATATCATTTAATAAAATAATATTATATCCTCAAAATCCTGATTGGAAAACTATACGGCGTGTAATAATTAATACATGACGTGTACTTGTTTTCCATAAAACTACACAGCGTTTATATTTAATATACATGGAGTGTACTTTTATTTTCCATTTTTCTCCAACATATTTATTAGACCTTGAGTAATGGCTATTTATTTCTTAAATAAATGTAACTGCATTACTCGCTAATAAATAAATTATTTCATCCACAATATATTCTCTCTAATAACTAGTGTCGAAATAAATGCGATCATACATCCTTAAATAATTATTAAATCATAGTCGGGAATAATATTTATTTAACTTGTTAAATTAATATTTAACTGAGATACATGGACACACTTAGTGTGTGACCCTCTAGGACTCTTTCTCAGTGGCATTAGGCGGAGCCAGCCTAAAGTCTAAGGTTAGCATCTAGAAACACGCCAAGGCACCCATATAGAAAGAAGTTAACACCGCAATGACGCGTCACCTCCTATGAACGCTTACCGTGTAATATAATCCCTTTGTCTCGATATCTCTAATCAAGCGGGTTGCATGCTAGTGCCATCAACCCATGTGCTCGATTATTATTTCTTTGACTTCCCAGAATTAAACTCACCCATACCTTACCATGGACATGGATTTATTTAGGCTATATCAACTCCATCAAAGGGCCTGAGATATCTACTTCCATTATGGAACAGAAGGGAAAAATCCTTTCTCGTATTATCTATTAATGCAGTATTACTTGTGACGCACCCAACATATCCTACCTCGCTGTGAACAATGTGTTGTCATAGTTTTCGTCAATACATCTAAGTGCATGAGTTGTAATAACCATTAATAATAATCTTAAAGTCTAAGGAACAATACACATGTCCTCAGATAGGAACATCCAATGACACTATGAAATGTGGATTTTCTATTGGTGGGTCTCGTTCTTATAATATCCTCCTAGATATTACCAAGGGAGCACACCATGAGAAGGTGCCTCAAAGTTTTATGAGTCCTCACCCCTAATGACCTGTATTATTTGTGTCCCTCAAATAATATCATCCGGCCATAGAACATATATTCAAGAATAGTGTTATGGCACTTATGGGTTCTCATCATAGCAGGGATCCGCTATGACCCTTTAATGCAACAGCTGTCCTTAGGACATTATCACATGCATTGTCACACAAAAGAACAATCAAGATGTGATAAGGCTTTTATTAATGAATAAAGTACAAAGTAGTTGGTTCTAGACCACCAACTCCAATAGTGTGCACACAGAGATACTCCGTGATGAGGTGGTTTTGACCACTTGTGTGGGTAGAGGCCCCCGTAGTTGCAGTTAGGTATTCTGGTTGGGGGTGCTTGCTGTAGAAAGCCACGTGGAAGGTGAGGATCCTTCAGGGGATGGGCGTGCCTTTGGGACGTCGGTACTTGAGACACAAGGTGTCAGGAGGCAATGGTGCCGGGTTACTATTTTGGGCGTGTCTTCGGGACGTCGATACTTGAGACACAAGGTGTCAGGAGGCACATGGTGCCAGGTTACTATTCTTGGGTGTTTCTTAGGGACGTCGGTACTTAAGACACGAGGTGTTAGGTGACACATGGTGCTGGGTTACACGACAGAGATTCCGGCGTTAGCCGAAGCAGGTGACACTCCATGGTGGCTATTGAGCACCAGTGGAGTTTGTGTTTACTTGTGAATTGTTATGTTTATTTCTTTCCTTGTAAATGCATGACTACTTAAACACATATATTTGGTACGCACCGATGAGTGGTATCCTAACGAGATTTGTCTCACACCCTGCACGGGCCCTTCGGGACGCGTGCATACTTTATGGATTTACATACAGGAAAGAGGCAAGCTTCAGGATCTGGGCCACGTTAGTTGTTGCGTGGAGATAGTATGGACCTTGAGGTCATGCCTAGTTGGGTTTACTTTGTTTTGTTTACTTTTCTGTATCGGCATGCTTACTTGTTGTAGCTACCATTAGTTAGCCATTGACACCCTCTTTATATTTAGTTGTGTATGACCTGTTCTGGATGCATGTTTTACTGTTCAGTAGTAGTTACATGTTATCAGCATGCTGTTGTGTTTATTTCCGCTACTGTTGTTATACTTACTACTTCCGCTGTTTATCTATATTGATTATGCTTCCGCTCTCTGGGTCTGGTTCGAGTCTGCTGAGTCTTCCTTTCCGCTGCATCTTTACTGTTATACTTGGACCAGTACCCTTTTTATAATCCTCCGAGAGGATATAGCCTCCCCACTATACCTATCAGACCCTCCCTGCTAGTCTGCAGCCTTTGGTGTTCAGGGGAGGTGCGCCTAAGGTAGTGACACCTGACCCGTTCGGCACTGTTCGGGTGGCTGGCTGGGTCCGGGTCGTTACACACTATGCATCAGATTAAGGTGAGGATAATTCCTACCCATCGTAAATTACTGATGGATAGTTTTCCTAAAGCATCAAAACAATCTAAATGCATTTGCTCAGTTTTTAGTATGCTAGTTTTGTTTTTTTTACTAAAATGTCATTTCAAACCAAAAACACGCATTTTGAGTCATACCGGTCGCATTGTGCATCAATTTGATGCGAGACTACTTCATACGCATCAAAAATTACTTATGAATCATTTTCCTAAATTATCAAGACAATCAGAGCGTGTTTTTTTGGTTATCAGTGAGTGGCATGTTTTGAACTAAAATGTTAATTTTAAACTGATAACATACACTTTTAGTCATATCAGTCACACTGTGCATCAGATTGAGGTGTGGTTGATTCCTACACGTCAAAAAATGACTAATGGATCATTTTTCTAAAGTATTAAAACAATATGAATGCGTTTTCTTTGTTTTTAGTATGTCACTTTTTCTTTTTACTTAAATTAATGCCAATTTTAAATAAAAAGACACACTTGAAGTCATAGTGGTCACACCGTGCATCAGATTAAGGTGCGGTTGACTCCTACACATAAAAAATGACTCATGGATTGTTTTCCTAAATTATCAAAACAATCCGAATGCGTTTTCTTAGTTTTCAGTATGTCACCTGCTATTTTACTAAAATTGATGACAATTTTAAATAAGAAGAGACACTTTGAGTTATAACAGCCACACCGTGCATCATATTGAGGTTATATTGATTTATAAAAATCAAAAATGAATTATAGATATTTTTACTAATGTATGAAAACAATATGAATGCATTTGCTCAGTTTTCAATATGCATGTTTTTTTACTAAATTGTCATTTCAAACTGGAAACATGCATTTTGAGTCACACTGGTCATATTGTGCGTTAATTTGACGTGATAATACTTCATACAAATCAAAAATGACTTATGAATCACTGTCCTAAATTACCAATACAATAAAAGCGTGTTTTCTTGGTTTTCAGTGAGTGACACATTTTGAACTAAAATGTCAATTTTAAACTAATAACAAACACTTTTAGTCATACCGGTCACACCGTGCATCATATTAAGGTGTGGTTGATTCCTACACATAAAAAATGACTCATGGATCATTTTAATAAAGTATCAAAACAATTTTAATGCATTTTCTTGGTTTTCATCATGTCACTTGTTTTTTTACAAAAATTAACATCAATTTTAAATAAATAGACACACTTGGAATTATACCGGTCACACCATGCATTATATTGAGGTGTAGATGATTCATAAATTTCAAAAATTATTTATGATTCATTTTCCTAAAATATCAAAACAATTTGAATTTATTTTCCTGGATTTCAGTATGCTACTTGTTATTTTTACTAAAATTAATGTTAATTTTAAATAAAAAGGCACACTTAAAGTTATAGCAGTCACACCATGCGTCTGATTGAGGTGAGTTTTATTCCTAAACTTCAAAAATTACTTATGAACCATTTTTCTAAAGTATAAAAATAATCCGAATGTGTTTTCTCGGTTTTCAATATGTCACTTGTTCTTTTTACTCAAATTAATGTCAATTTTAAATATATAGACACACTTGGAATTATACTAGTCACACCGTGCATCATATTGTAGTGAAGTTTATTCCTACATGTAAAAAATAATTTATGGATTATTTTATTAAAGTATCAAAACAATCTAAATTTATTTTCTTGGCTTTCAGTATGTCACTTGTTCTTTTTATTAAAATTAATGTGAATTTTAAATAAAAAGAACAACTTAGAGTTATAACGGTCACACCATGTATTATATTGAGGTGTGATTGATTCCTACACATAACAAATGACATATGGATCATTTTTATAAAGTATCAAAACAATCAAAATGGGTTTTATCAGTTTTCAGTATGTCACTTGTTCTTTTTACTAAAATTAATGTCAATTTTAAATTAATATACACGCATGGAATTATACCGGTCACACCATGCATCATATTGAGGTACAGTTGATTTATACACATAAAAAGTTATTTATGGATTAATTTCCTTAAGTATAAAAACAATATGAATGCGTTTTCCCTACTTTCAGTATGTCACTTGTTCTTTTTACAAAATTTAATGTTAATTTTAAATAAAAAGACACACTTAGAGTTATAGTGATCACATCATATGTACGATTGATGTTAGGTTGATTCCTACACATCAAAAATGATTTATGGATCATTGTCTTAAAGTATAAAAATAATCCGAATTCATTTTCTTGGGTTTCAGTATGTCACTTACTCTTTTTACTAAAATTAATGTCAATTATAAATATAAAGAGACACTTTAATTATAAATACCACACCAAGCATCATATTGAGGTGCTATTGATTCATACATGCCACAAATGAATTATAGATCTTTTTACTAAAGTATAAAAATAATATGAATTTATTTTTTCGGCTTTCAGTATGTCACTTGTTCTTTTTACTAAAATTAATGTCAATTTTAAATAAAAAGGCACACTTAGAGTTATAACAGTCACACCGTGTGTTCAATTGAGGTGAGATTGATTCCTACACGTTATAAATGACTTATGAATCATTTTACTAAAGTATCAAAACAATCTGAATGTATTTTCTTAGTTTTGATTATGCCACTTGTTCTTTTTACTACAATCAATATCAATTTTAAATAAATAGAAACACTTAGAATTATGCCGGTCACACCATGCATCATATTGAGGTGCGGTTGATTCCTACACATCAAAAATGAATTATGGATTATTTTTCTAAAGTATAAAAACAATCCGAACGTGTTTGCTCGGTTTTCAGTATGTAACTTGTTCTTTTTACTAAAATTAATGTCAATTTTAAATAAATATACATACTTAGAGTTATAGCAGTCACACCATGTGTTCGATTGAGGTACGGTTGATTCCTACATGTCAAAAATGACTTATGGATCTTTGTAATAAAGTATCAAAACAATATAAATGTTTTCTTGGTTTTTAGTAAGTAACTTGTTCTTTTTACTAAAATTAATGTCAATTTTAAATAATTAGAGACAATTTTAGTCATAACTGTCACACTGTGAATCATATTGAGGTTCAGTTTACTCATACATGTCAAAGATGACTTATGGATCATTTTCCTAAAGTAAAAAAATAATCCAAATTTATTTTCTCAATTTTTAGTATATAATTTTTTCTTTTTACTAAAATTAATGTCAATTTTAAATAAAATGAGACACTTTGAGTCATACTGGGTACATCATGTATCATATTGAGGTGAGGCTAATTCCTATAAGTCACAAATGAATTATGGAATATTTTCTTAAAGTATCAAAATAATCTGAATAGTTTTTCTCATTTTTGAGTATGTCAGTTGTGTTTTTTACTAAAATTTATGTCATTTTTAAATAGAAAGAAGCACTTAGAGTCATACCTATCACACCATATGTCAGATTGAGGTATGTCTGATTCCTAAATATCCCAAAGTCCTGAAACAAACATTAACTACCAATGTTATCATGATTTCTACTGTCTTTGTCAATCGAACTGTCAACACTGCATATTGAATAGATGTTCTTAGCTGAAAAACCTTTCTCATTGTTGAAAACTAGGAGAGTGGGGGAATCTCATGTGCCTATTATATTATGATAAGTCACCGCAATGAGCACATGACCTTCCTCCACTCTTCTGGTTTTCAACGAGAAATACGTTTTTACTAAATAACATCGACTCTATGCAGTGTTGGCAGCTCGATAAAGAGAAGCAATGGAAAGCATAAAGATCTATAAAAAATCTAAGTGTTAGATAAAAATGACAAGGAAATTAACTTACAAATAGTAGATAAAATGATTACATAATTAATTAAACAAGTAGTATGAATTCACCTTTTCATTATGGTTGTATACATTCTTGACCCATTTCTTTATTGTTATTATCTCAGTAGCAGCCTCAAAGCCCAATCTCTCATGAGCATGAGCAGCTTCAAACATACCACCCCAACTCGAACAAAGTAATCTACCTGTATATGAAAAAAATTCTTATGTGAGTAATACTAAAAAAAAATAAATTAAACATAAATAAGAAACAATCCATTACTTCTATGGAAGTAACATCTTCATGCTATTTATGTACATTCTATCATCAGGTATATTGCCCATTTTTTCTAAGAAAATCTATACCGTCTTATGAATATGAGTCTTTTCAACAGTCATAGTAGTACTGTAAAAATATAAATACACAAAGTATTAATAAATATTTTAAATGAAATAGTAATTATCTTAAAAAATACCTCTTCGGGGATGCTAATTTTTCATGTAATATGATCTCTCTCATAAATTTACAAACATAATAACCATGATATTTTCCATTTGTTTGTTTCAGAAACTGCAGAAACATTGAGAAAAATAAGTAATTTGTTTTGATATGTGATTGGATAGTGAAATATTATTATATATACCCTCATACTTGTTTAGTTGTAGAACTTTTCAGTAGCCTTGTGCTTAGCCCCTAACCTCATTCCTTGTTTTTCATGATATTGATGCACCACCCTATCATAACAGAATCATCATAAAAAATAATTTAAATTAAATAAATTGAATTTTAGTTCTAAAATGTTGGATTTTGTGTATTACTTATTGACAAACACCATCATGTTTGGTCGGTTTGTTGGGTATCCATGCAGTGAATCCAGAAAATAAATCTCTGGAGTATATAAATTGACTGCAATGAGTATCCAATGTTTCCTAAAACAAAAAAAAGGAATAAGTAATGAAAGAAATGAAAATATATGTGATATGATTAAATTTTATAGTTTTACCTCTACATCGTTGGTATTAAGAAGAGTATGTCATCTGAAAGTTTTCATTTAAATGATTTGACCAGGTGTTCCACCATTTCATCCATTTTGTTAGATTCTATTTTTTTTGTTCTGTTGAGGTTGCGTGAGTACTAACAAATCAAAATTTTTTTCATGTAAAAATCCCTTCAATTGGTGTTGATATACAAGCCTTCCAAAAATATGAAATGTATTGAGTCATAATTAACATAGTATATTAGATTTTGAAAAATAAAATCATGAAAACATACCTTATGTATATACTACTGGAAATGAACCCTTTACCAATGGTTCCAAACCATTGGTAAAGGCTGGATAATCATTGGTATAATATATACCAACGGTTATCCAAACCGTAGGGAAGTAAGCCGTAGGGAAAAACATATGCCAATGGTTTCTGGAAAACCATTGGTATATCTTAGGAAATCTACATTATACCAACGGTTATGTCAAACCGTTGGTATAACTTTTCACCAATGGTTTGAAACCGTTGATAAACATACTATTCCAACAATTTCAAACCATTGGAATATAGTTTTGTAAAGCTTTTTACCAACAATTTACATAAACTGTTGGTATATCTAAACATTTCACCTATATCCCAACGATTTGTAAACCGTTGGGAAAGTGTTTTTACCAACGGTTCTCTTAGAACCGTTGGTATAAAACACATTCACAGCCCTATGCCAATGGTTGTAAATCATTGGCATAGGCTTTGCTATGCAATTCAGGCAGCAACCTGCTGCTCTGTGATTTCCATTAGCAGACTACCCTTTCTGCATTTACAGCTTCCCCAACTCCAATTACCTGCAATAACCAACTATAACACATACATATACACAATTAATTCATATAGATTTAACACATAATTCACCCTACAACTATACACATACATAATTAAAACATAATTCATAAGATAATTATAAACATACATAATTGATTTAGAATTCAATTCAAAATTGAGATGACAATTACATGTGAAATCCGAAATTCAATTCACAATTGAATAATTAATTGAATACATACATAATTTAATTATCAATTATGAATACAATATATAAAAAACTGAATATGTAATTATATGTGTTATACAGAATTAAGAATACATAAAAAATTGCATTTTGTATAACACATATGATTAGCCAATAAAAACACATATGTTAATTAAATTTTAATGGTATTAAATGTTCATTTTTTATCTTATGGGCCTGATTTAGTGGATTTTGATTTTGAACATTCATTCTCATTATTTGTGCACTTCATGCCTAATGTACACCAATTTAGGCCCAATGAGTCATCTGATTCTAAGGAATGTAATTATCCATATTTTAATTTGATATTTTGTGAAATGGATCTTCACTTCAATTTAAAAAATTTTCATTCAGGGATCAATGGATGATTCATAAAGGTTGATGGAGATATTTGGCGATGAAAAGAAACAATTCTGGAGAAGGCAGATTGGACACCATCCCACTGATGAGAATGTGGGGCCCACAATAAAGACCTAATGAAGCCCAAAATTCGTGGTATGATATAAGAAATATAGAGTAACAAATCATTATTCAGGATCCAATTCTAATTCGGCTTCCATGATTTCTATTTATGGGGCCCAAATAGTATATCAAAATCTGGGCCAGAATCTGCGGCCCATAAAAACAGACCACCAATTAAACCATATCTCAAAAAAAAAAATAACTCTTTTTGCGTTGATATTTTACAAGCTATCAGGGGACATCCGTATCTTAATTTAATTATTATATGGACCACCCAAATTAGGCCATCTATAAGGCATTTCATGCACCTCTGTTTGGTGGATGCAAGCTGGATGCCTTTTTGGGTCAAGGGTGGAAAGTCTTCTTTCCACAAACTTTCCACCATCCTAGACCTACCATACTCAAGTGAGATGACTTGTACTGTTGGAGTCTCTACCCAAAGGCTCAAAAATTTCTATTTAAGGCAGTGGTGTTGGAGGATTTAAGGATCTTGGGTGTTTGGTTTAATTGTAATGTTATGCTGCCACTTTGTGTTTGTAATCGCATTTCAATTTCCATGTAAGTTTCCTTTTTGTACTTATTTGTTCTTAATCAACATATTTCTCTTCTATTATTCCCATTTCTTTCATTAAAACTTTATAATCACAAAGCACAATGATATCTATTTGTTGTGCTGAATTAGTTCACACATAGGTGTGAATTTCATTCACACATAGGTGTGAATTTCATTCACACACACGGAGGAGTGCTCATTATTTCCGCGGTTTTAATTTCTTCAATCTAATTCTTGTAAGCCATCTTCCACCCACCATTGAGAGTATACCATAAATGGAGGGATAAAACTTTAATGGGTTGATATTATGAAGATGCAAAGTCTGTATTGAATGTTATTTTATGAACTAATTTTTGTTAATTGGTTAACTAATTTAAGACTTCCATTCTTCAGTTATTTCCACTCTTCATCTTTACTGTGTTTGAGGAAGCTAAATCCAATCACTAAAATGACCATATAACTTAGAGAAATCATGAATTTGGTTCTCTAAGTGTGTTGGGGATTATTAATTGAGTTTAGTTGCATCAAACCATAAAATGATGAAGGTAGTGTTATTTTGAAGAATGGATTCATCAAGAATTAATTAAACCAAAATTGTCTAAGAAGTAAAATTCATTCAATCCACCCCTAGCATAATCTTAAGATCAAACCATTTTCATTTAATTGAATTCAATTAGGTTTATTAGTGTTCTTTAAAACCATCCAAAATCAAAACCAAGTTGGCCACTTCATATCCAAAAATCCACCTCATAGGTTGTGTGTCTTAGGTATCTTCTTAGGTCTCAGTGGATTCGACAACCCAATCTAGACTACAAGGACCGTTCTACCTTCATCTCTTGGGTAAATTTGAGTGCGAATCAAATTTTGGCGCCATTTACAGGGAACAAGTAAGTACCATAGACCAACAACCTTCTTTCCTCACCTCCATTCTTCTATTCTCACCCAAGATCTCTTATCTTGTCCCTTTCTCGTTTTTTTTGGCGCATGTCCGCCTACACCCGCGATAATTCAAATAGACTAGTTAGGGTGGAAAGTCCTAGGATAGGGGAGTCAAGTGAACATAGGGGATTGTATCAATTAGATCCTAATCTTCATAATACTTCATAATCTAAAATTTAACCAATTCTAATGGAGGGTCTTCCAAGAAATCAAATTGTAAATCCTGGGGGAAATCAAATGGGGAACCAAAACCAAGAAGCTCAAAACCTAGGGAATATAGTCGATCAAACCATGAATGAATACCTCACTCCATCTTGGACCAATGCCCCCTCATTCATTAGACACAATTCCCTAGGAGATACCAATTACATATTTAAACCCCATGTTCTAAACCACCTTCCAACCTTTCACGAGATGGAGTCTGAGATGCACTACCTTCATGTTAAGGAGTTCAATGAAATTGTAGAAACCATGTGTCCCCCACATCAACTAGAATCAGATAAAATGAGGCTATTTCCTTTTTCATTGAAGGATCGAGCTAAAAATTGGATAAAAAACTTGAGACCTGCATTAATCCACTCATGGGACCAATTAAAAATAGAATTATATAAAAAATACTTTCCCCACCACAAAACAATTCACTTAAAAAGAGTATCCAAAATTTTTTTGAAAAAGAGGGAGAGTCATTCTATGAAACATGGGAGAGGTTCAAAGACACTCTAAACATGGTTCCACACCATGATTTTTCTATACCTGAACAAGTGAAAATTTTCTATGAAGGGTTGGGTCTGGGGAACAAACAATTCATTGACATGATGTGTAATGGAACCTTTAAAAACAAAGCCCCAAATGATGCTTACGAGTATCTAGAAAGCCTTTCTGAACAAAACCAAACATGGGTAACTTCACCTTATTCTGAAAAGCCAAAAAGAAATACTAGAATTCATACACTTAGAGAAGAGGAAATCCTTAGGGATAAACTCGCAACACTCTCTAGGAAGGTTGAAGAGATAGACCTTAGGAAAGTCCATGAAATCCAAACTATTGACCCTGTTTGCACAATTTGTGACAAACATGACCATAAGATAGAAAACTGCCCAACCATTCCATCCATCAAGGATGTTCTTTTAGGAGGGCCCCTAGCGGAGGTAAATGCCTTGAACTTTCAAAAGCCTCAATACCAAAACAACTTTAACCCAAGGTATAATGACCACCCAGGCTTCCGCTGGAAAGATAACCAACAACCTAGCCAACCACAGGGAAAAAATACTTACCCCCATCAGAACTACCAAACCCATAACCAGTTCCAAACCCAACCTATCCAATACCAACAGCCACCAGTCCATTTTCAACAAACCATATTACCTCCAAAATATCCCCCTGGGATAAACCAATCTACTCAAGCACCAACCCAAACTGTTCCACAAAGCCTACTAGAGCAAATTTTCAAAAAAATGGAGAGGATGAACTCAGAAGTCTATTCCCTAAAACAAGAACTTCAAACCATCAAAACTGGAAAGGAAACCATGCCTAATTAGGTGGTTCCATCCTCAACTTCAAGGGGAGAGTCAAGTTGTACTCAAACAACTCATGAACAACTAAAGTATGTGACTATTTTAAGAAGTGGGAAATCAATTGAGAAACCTGAACAAATAATTCAAAACCCACCTGAAGATTCAAACTTGGATGAAAATTCAAATGAACCAAATGATCAAACTGAAAAACATGATAACATTGTCAAAGAAACAACTCTTCAACAAACAACCCCACAACCTGCACCATTTCCTCAACGCATGAGGGGGAAAACCAAGCCTAAATTGAGTGAAACATTGAGGGAAATATTCTCACAAGTAAATTTGAACATTCCTCTTCTCGATGAAATCCAAACCATACCTGCCTACTCAAAGTAACTTAAGGAACTGTGCACTTTTAAAAGAAAATTTTCACATAAAAACCAAGTCCTTTTGGATACTAATGTGAGTACCACCATTCAAAGGACCATTCCTCCTAAGTTGAAAGACCCCGGTTTCCCTTACATCAATGTTGAACTAGGAGAGAGAAAAGTTGTCAAGGACTTATGTGACCTAGGTGCTAGTGTGAATCTCATCCCATATGCTGTGTACTGACAGTTAGGCCTAGAAGAGCTCCAACCCATATCTGTCACACTTCAACTTGCTGACCGACGCATTAGGGTTCCAAAGGGGATTTTAAAGGATGTTCTGGTAAAGGTTGAAAACTTTATCTAACCTGCTGACTTCATTGTCCTTGACAACCATCCAAACTTAGGAAATAAGGAACAAACCCCAATCATCCTTGGTCGTCCTTTCCTTGCAACAATCAACTCTGTTATCCGAGTCCAAAATGGGAACATGACCATCACCTTTGGTAACATGAGTCTAGACTTGAAAATATATAATGTAAGCTCCCAAATAGGGGATGATGAGGACATTCATGAAGTAAACATGATAGGAATAATTGATAATGAATCCATAGAACATCAAGGAATATTTTATGGATGTTTAAGTCAGGATGAGATTTATTTCCTTTTTTCACATGAAGGAAGTTTATCTCCTTGGATTGAATCATTTTCAAATTGCTCTTATGATGAAGTCTTAGGTCTAATAATCAGTGAAACCTTTCAAAATTCCTTCCCTAAATCTGATCAAACCAATCTTGTAGTTGAAACTTCTACATGTGGGGAATCAATCCTATATGAAACTCTAGGAAACAAAATTGATCTTGATCCAATGTCCCAATATTCTGCTAAAATTCCGAACCAACCTGATCTTGAATTGAAGGAACTTCCCACTGCACTCAAGTATGCCTTCCTAGGGGACAATCAAACACATCCTATTGTCATTTATTCTTCTCTTGAATCCAATAATGAGAGGATGCTTCTATATGTCCTTAGAAAACATAAGAAAGCCATTGGTTGGACCCTGTCTGATATTCCTAGGATTAGCCCACTTATTGGGACTCATAGGATTGTTCTAGAATCTAGTTCAAAACCATGTCGTAAACCTCAAAGATGACTCAATCCTAATCTCATAGAGGTAGTAAGAAATGAACTTCTAAAATTGTTAAAATCTAGTATCATCTATCCCATAGATGAGAGTGAGTGGGTGAGCCCAATTCAAGTGGTTCCAAAAAAAGGCTGGAATCACAGTGATAACCAATGAGGATGGAGAGATTCTTCTAACAAGGGTGAGTAGTGGATGGAGGGTCTACATTGAGTATAGGAAGCTAAACTCATTCACCAATAAGGACCATTTCCCCTTACCATTCATTGACCAAGTCCTTGAGAGAGTGGCAGGTCATGCCTTCTACTGTTTCTTAGATGGGTAATCAGGGTACAATCAGATTGAGGTATCCCTAGAGGATCAAGGGAAGACTACATTCACATGTCCATTTGGCACCTTTTCTTTCAAACTCATGCCCTTCGGTTTATGCAGTGCCCTTGGAACCTTCCAGCGGTGCATGATGGTAATCTTCTCAGACATGGTAGGGGAATTTCTAGAGGTCTTCATGGATGACTTATATGTATTTGGGGATAATTTTGAGGGATGTCTGTGGAATTTAGAGAGAGTATTTTCAAGATGTGAAGAAAATAATCTTGTACTAAATTGGGAAAAATTCCATTTCATGGTTAAATAGGGACTAGTTCTAGGTTATATGGTCTCGGGTAGGGGGATTGAAGTTGATAAAGCCAAGGTTGACATCATTCTTCACCTTCCATCACCCAAAACTGTCAAGGAAGTGAGGTATTTCTTAGGACATGATGGTTTCTATAGAAGAATCATCAAGGACTTTAGTTCAATATCCCGTTCCCTTTGTGCTCTGCTAGTAAAGGATGCTCCATTTGTTTGGATAGAAAGCTGTGAGGGTTCATTATCAACCCTCAAATCCTCTCTCACCTCTCCCCCATCATGAAATCTCCAAATTGGAACCTTCCTTTCTAAATTATGTGTGATGCCAGTGACTTTGCTGTAGGAGCTATGTTAGGACAACGTTGTGATAAAACTCCTTATGTCATTGCTTATACAAGAAAATCCTTAAATGATGCCCAAATCAACTACACCACTACTAAAAAGGAGTTACTTTCTATTGTGTTTTCTTTAGAGAATTTTAGGTCCTACCTCTTAGGATCCCCCATCACTATGTTCACTGACCATTCTTCACTAAAATACCTCTTCCAAAAACAAGATGCTAAGGCTAGACTGATTAGGTGGGTCCTTCTCTTATAAGAATTTGACCTCACAATCAAGGATAAAAAGGGCGTTGAAAATGTTGTAGATGATCACCTCTCTAGGATGGAATTCAAAGACAACTCAAATCACCTTTCTATGTCTGATTCATTTCATGATGAACACCTATACTCTGTGAGTGACTGCCCTTGGTATGCTGACATAGCCAAATTCTTAGTTACAAAAGTAATTCCAAAATTCTTAGGGACTCAAGCTCGAAGGAAATTCCTTTCTGATGTTAGACACTATAAGTTCTGCCCTGACCAAGTCATTAGGAGGTGTATTCCAAAATCTGAACAAGATTCCATCCTTAAATTCCGTCATAGTGAGGCATGTGGAGGTCACTTTTCCTCTAAGAAAACATCTGCTAAGATTCTTCAATGTGGTCTCTTATGACCCACCCTCTCAAGGGACTCCTATACATTTTTTCAAAGATGTCCTAGGTGTCAACAAGTAGGGTCCATCACAAAAAAGAATCAAATGCCACTCACTCCCATCTTAGTGGTTGAAATCTTTGACTGCTAGGGAATCGATTTCATGGGTCCCTTCCCAAAATCTAGGGGATACCTCTACATACTCTTAGCTGTTGATTATGTCTCAAAATGGGTTGAGTCCATTCCCACTAAGTACAATGATCATCAAGTTGTGATTTTATTTCTGAAAGAGAACATATTTTCTCGATTTGGAATTCCTAGGGCTATAATCAGTGATCAAGGAACCCATTTATGCAACCACCCATTCTCTTCACTCATGTCTAAGTATGGTATTTCTCATAAAGTTTACACTGCATACCATCCTAAAACCAATGGTCAAGTTGAGTTAGCGAATAGGGAGATTAAGAAAATTCTCGAAAAAACTGTCAACCCCTCTAGGAAAGATTGGTCTGAGAAACTCTTAGATGCTCTTTAGGCCTATCGAACCGCATATAAAACCATTTTAGGAATGTCCCCATATAGGTTGGTTTATGGAAAAGCATGCCATTTACCTGTTGAAATTGAGCATAAGGCATTTTGGGAAATCAAAAAAATGAATTTCGACATTTCTTTAGCTGAAGAAAAGAGGAAATTAGATCTTAATGAACTTGAGGAACTTAGGATGGAGGCTTATAAAAATTCAAGGATAAATAAATCTAGATTTCAAGCCTACCAATCTAGGAATATCAAAGTCAAACATTTTGAATTGGGAAAATTTGTGCTCTTATATAGTTCAAAACTTCATTTAAACCTGAGAAAGTTATGGTCTAGATGGTCAGGTCCTTTCATAGTGCATCATGTGTACCCCCATGAGGCAGTAGAGATTCAAGATCCCACTAGTGGTCAAATTTTCAAGGTCAATAGTCATAGGTTAAAACCATTCATTGAATCATTCAATAAACAGGAAATAGAGGTTGAGTTAACTAATCCAACCTATGAATCGGAAAAAAATTGATAGATTTAGGATCCATGTCGGGCTAACGACATTAAACAAAAGCACTGCACGGGAGGAAACCTGTGGTTTTCATGTTTCTAAACTTTCCGAATCATATTTATTTTTCAAATAAGATTAATTAATCATTTTGATATTTAAAAATAAAATAAAATAAAAAAAATAAAAAAAAATAAAATAAAAAATAGGCTTTTGACCTGTTATTCTATTATGAGTATGGATGGGTACGAAAGGGGAGCACCGTATTCATCCGTGTCACGTGGTGTGATCCTTGAGTAATACCTTACCCAAAAATTTAAAAATAAGACAATGTATCATCAGTTTATTTTATTTTATATATATAATTATATTTTACTTATATATATATATACTGTTTTGTTTTGTTTGTTTGTTTTCCTTTTTCCACTAAGGAACTCTGCAAGCGACATAGATATCAAAGGAATAAATTGGAGCGGCAAGAACTTAAAACTTCAACCACCAGGTGACTTCATTCCATGATCCTAATATTTCAATTTCCTTATTGAACTTCCCTTTTATTCCTCTACCCCATTCTAAATTTTCTTTTTATGAAACTAAGGACAGTTTCATTCTATGTTGGGGGGTGTGGAAACAAAATGTTTGTTAAAAAAAACAATGATAAAAAAGAAGTAAAATTCCTTTATCATTCATATAATAACATCTTTTCTCACATTAAAACTACATAGAAAATAATTTTTATTTCCTTGACTCTTAATTTAATTCATTATTAAGTTTAAAAGAATTGATTTTGGAAGTTTGGTTGTCCAATGAGAATTTTCATCATTTTTATTTTCATCTATTAAATAAAAATGCCACAATGCATGTCCTCTAGATCGTGGGGTGATAATTTGAATTCTCAGGGCCCCATAATAAATAGCATATTATGGTTTTATTTTTATGAATAATATGAGTGTTCAAAAAAATAAAAAATAAAAAAAATAAAAATTTTCATATAGAGAAATGGATTGATAAAATGCGAGGCTTTCAAAACTTGGGGATCGTGACTCCAGAGTTGTCTAGCCCTAAGTTTTTCACTCTATCTCTATTTATGGTAATATGATTTTGTTTTTGATCAAGTTAACTCGAGATGATGCCCGAGTATGTGGGCTTCACTTGGTGCCCTAAGGCCTTTAAGCCTGGGAGTCATCGGCAAAGTCTCGCTACATGGGTTAATTTGATTAACTGCAATCTAAATTACTATGGAAACATTTCAAAATAAAAAAAAAAGAAAAAAGAAAAAAATAATGAATACTCATATTAGTATTAAATGTTATTCCACCTAGCACTTCAATGATTTCCCCTTGAATGAAAATGAACCCCCATATCTATTGTGATTCACAACACATCATTACACCTAATTGAGTTGGATGAATTATGATGATGGATTTGATCAAAGTAATGGGCTTGGGATTGAGATATGATTTTAAATTTATCTTGTTTTAAATTATTTTTATAGGTTATAAAGATATATTGATGTGCAGTTTACTTTGTGAGCATTTTTTGTTATAATGTGTTTGAAGAAAGGAATTCAAATAAAATCATTGAATTATTTGCTCGGGACTAGCAAATATCAAGTTGGGGGGGTGTGATTATCCAATAAAAATACATATGTTAATTAAATTTTAATGGTATTAAAATTTCATTTTTGATCTTATGGGCCTGATTTAGTGGATTTTGATTTTGAACATTCATTCTCATCATTTGTGCACTTCATGCCTAATGTACACCAATTTAGGCCCAATGATTCATCTGATTCTAAGGAATGTAATTATAAATATTTTAATTTTATATTTTTTGAAATGGATATTCACTTAAATTTAAACATTTTTCATTTAGGTATCAATGGATGATTCATAAAGGTCGATGGAGATATTTGGCGATGAAAAGAAACAATTCTGGAGAAGGCAGATTGGACACCAGCCCACTGATGAGAATGTGGGGCCCACAATACAGGCCCAATGAAGCCCAACATTCTTGGGATGATAGAATACATATATATTAACAAATAAGTCTTCTGGATCCAATGCTAATTCGGCTTCCATGATTTCTATTTATGCATCCCAAATAGTATATCAAAATCTGGTCCAGAATCTGCGGCCCAGAAACACATCCCACCAATTAAACCGTATCTCGAAAACCATAACTCATTTTGGACTGAGATTTTACAGGATGTTAGGGGATATCCAAATATTAATTTAAGTCTTATATGGATAACCAAAATTATGCCATCTAGAAGGTGTTTAATGCGTCTCTGGTTGGTGGATGCAAGCTAGATGCCTTTTCGGGTCCAGGGTGGAAAATCTTCTTTCCACAAACTTTCCACCACCCTAGACCTACCATACTCAAGTGAGATGATTTTTACTGTTGGAGGCTCTACCCAAGGGCTCAAAAATTCCTATTTAAGGCAGTGGTGTTGGAGGATTTAAGGATCTTGGGTGTTTGGTTTAATTGTAATGTTATGCTTCCACTTTGTGTTTGTAATCGCATTTCAATTTCCATGTAAGTTTCCTTTTTGTACTTATTTGTTCTTAATAAACATCTTTCTCTTTTATTCTTCCCATTTATTTCATTAAAACTTTATAATCACAAATCACAGTGATATCTATTTGTTGTGCTGAATTAGTTCACACATAGGTGTGAATTTCATTCACACACATGGAGGAGTGCTCGTTATTTTTGCGGTTTTAATTTCTTCAATCTAATTCTTGTAAGCCATATTCCGCCCACCATTGATAGTATACCATCAATGGAGGGATGAACCTTTAATGGGTTGATCTTAGGAAGATAAAAAGGCTATATTGAATGTTATTTTATGAACGAATTGTTATTAATTGGTTAACTAATTTAAGACTTCCATTCTTCAGTTATTTACGCTCTTCATCTTTACTGTGTTTGAGGAAGCTAAATCCAATTAATAAAATGACCATATACCTTGGAGAAATCATGAATTTGGTTCTATAAGTGTGTTGGGGATTAGTAATTGAGTTTACTTGCATCAAACCAGAAAATTATGAAGGTAGTGTTATTTTGAAGAATGGATTCATCAAGAATTAATTAAACCAAAATTGTCTAAGAAGTAAAATTCATTCAATCCACCCCTAGCATAATCTTAAGATCAACCCATTTTCATTTAATTGAATTCACTTAGGTTTATTAGTGTTATTTAAAACCATCCAAAATCAAAACCAAGTTGGCCACTTCATATAAAAAAATCCACCTCATAGGTTGTGTGTATTAGGTATCTTCTTAGGTCTTAGTGGATTCGACAACCCAATCTAGACTACAAGGACCGTTCTACCTTCATCTATTAGGTAAATTTGAGTTTGAATCAACATACATGATTGAATTTAGAAATTAGAAGCTAATAACACCAAAATAAGGAAATGGATAAATGACTTCAACCAAACACAAATATAATGTCCTATGGTTTGGGGTAGGCGTCTTTGAACTTAGTGATGATGATAATGGGTGTGTATCAATGAGCTTGTGTGACTTAGGGAATGTTGTTTTCCTTGGTGTATTAAAAGTCATGTGTTTTAGAATAGGGCTAGGATTTCCTCACATGATAAGTGGATTGTGTGAGGCTAGACCATGGATCCTTATGCTAAAGTATCAACATAATATGAATAAGGTTGGTCAGTTTTCCATATGCCAGTTGTTTTTACTTAAAATGATGTCCATTTTAAACAAAAGATAGACACTTCGAGTGATACCGGCCACACAGTGCCTTATATTGAGGTGGGGTTGACTCTTACACATCACATATAACCCATGGATCGTTTTCCTAAAGTATCAACACAATCTGAATGCGTTTGGTCGGTTTTCCGTATGTCAGTTGTTGTTTTCACTTAAAATGTTGTCCATTTCAAATAAAAGTGAGACAATTTGAGTGGTACCAGCCACACCATGCCTCATATTGAGGTAGGGTTGACTCTTACACATAAAAAATGACCCATGTATCATTGTGATAAAGTATCAACACAATCTGAATACGTTTGGTCGATTTTCCATATGCCAGTTGTTTTTACTTAAAATGATGCCCATTTTAAATAAAAGAGAGACGATTAGAGTGATACCGGCCACACCGTGCCTCAGATTGAGCCGGGGTTGACTCGTACACGTCACAAATGACTCATGGATCATTTTCCTGAAGTATCAATACAATCTGAAAGCATTTGGTCAGTTTTCCGTATGCAAGTTGTTGTTTTCACTTAAAATCCTGTCCATTTAAAATAAAAGTGAGACAATTTGAGTGGTACTAGCCACACCGTGCATCATATTGAGGCATGGTTTACTCTTACACGTCAAAAATGACCCATGTATCGTTTTCCTAAAGTATCAATAGAATCCGAATGCATTTGGTCAGTTTTCCGTATTCCAGTTGTCATTTTCACTTAAAATGTTGTCCATTTCAAATAAAAGTGAGACACTTTGAGTGGAACTGGACACACCGTGCCTCATATTGAGGCAGGGTTGACTCGTACACATCACAAATGACCCATATATCCTTTTTCTAAAGTATCAACACAATCTGAATACGTTTGGTCAGTTTTCTGTATGCCAGTTGTTTTTACTTAAAAGGGTATCCATTTTAAACAAAAGAAAGAAACTTCGAGTGATACCGACCACAATGTGCCTCGGATTGAGGTGGGGTTGACTCATATAGGTCACATACGACCCATGGATCATTTTCTGAAAGTATCAACACAATACAAATGCGTTTGGTTAGTTTTCTGTATGCCAGTTTTTGTTTTCACTTAAAATGTTGTCCATTTAAAATAAAAGTGAGACACTTTGAGTGGTACTAGCCACAACATGACTCAGATTGAGGTGGGGTTGACTCGTACATGTTAAAAATGACCCATAGATCCTTTTTCTAAAGTATCAACACAATCTGAATACGTTTGGTCAGTTTTCTGTATGCCAGTTGTTTTTAATTAAAATGATGCCCATTTTAAACAAAATACAGACACTTCGAGTGATACCGGCCACACCATGCCTCAGATTGAGGATTGGTTGACTCGTATATGTTAAAAATTACCCATGGATACTTGTTCTAAATTATAAACACAATCCGAATACATTTGGTCAGTTTTCCGTATGCCAGTTGTTTTTACATAAAAGAGTGTCCATTTTAAACAAAAGAAAGACACTTCAAGTGATACCGGCCACACCATGCCTCAGATTGAGGTGGGATTGACTCATACATGTCAAAAATGACCCATGGATCATTGTCCTAAAGTATCAATAGGATCCAAATGAGTTTGGTTGTTGTTCCATATGCCGGTTGTTGTTTTCACTTAAAATGTTGTCCATTTCAAATAAAAGTGAGACACTTTGAGTGGTACTGGCCACACCGTGCCTCGATTGAGGCAGAGTTTACTCATACACGTAAAAAATGAATCATGGATCATTTTTCTAAAGTATCAACACAATCCGAATACATTTGGTCAGTTTTCCGTATGCCAATTGTTTTTACTTAAAAGGGTGTCCATTTTAAACTAAAGAAAGAAACTTCGAGTGATACCGACCACACCGTGCCTCGGATTGAGGCGAGGTTGACTCGCACACATCAAATATGACCCATGGATCATTTTCCTAAAGTATCAACACAATATGAATGCATTTGGTCAGTTTTTTGTATTCCAGTTGTTGTTTTCACTTAAAATGTTGTCCATTTCAAATAAAGGTGAGACAATTTGAGTGGTACCGGCCACACCGTGCTTCAGATTGAGGAGGGGTTGACTCATACACAACAAAAATAACCCATGGATAGTTGTTTTAAAGTATAAACACAATAAGAATATGTTTGGTCAGTTTTTTGTATATCTATTGTTTTTACTTAAAACAATGTCCATTTTAAACAAAAGAGAGACACTTTGAGTGATACCGGCCACACCGTGCCTCAGATTGAGGCGGGGTTGACTCTTAAACATCACAAATGACCCGTGGATAGTTTTCATGAAGTATATATACAATCAGAAAGTGTTTGGTTGGTTTTACGTATGCAAGTTGTTGTTTTCACTTAAAATACTGTCCATTTCAAATAAAAGTGAGATAGTTTGAGTGGTACTAGACACACCGTGCCTCAGATTGAGGTAGAGTTGAATCATACACCTCACAAATGACCCATGGACCATTTTCCTAAAGTATAAATAGAATCCGAATGCATTTGGTTGGTTTTACGTATGCCAGTTGGTGTATTCACTTAAAATTTTGTCTATTTCAAATAAAAGTGAGACACTTTGAGTGGTACCGGTCACACCGTGCCTCAGATTGAGGCGGGGTTGACTTGTACACGTCACAAATGACCCATGGATCCTTGTACTAAAGTATCAACATAATCCAAATATCCCAAGATCTCTTAAGGGAGGATCTCCTTCGATCCTTGGGCATTTTGAGTGTCGTCAAGTGCGGATTGAAGATCCGAGTGATTCTAATCCCCTACTTGCTTCCACTTTTTGATTAGGGTTTAACTCTCCTCTCATATTCTTCCGAATCTATAAAACCCTCTTTTCTGTTGGGATTTAGGGTGAATCTTGAAGAGAGCTTAGATTGGGTCCGAGATACCGAATTAAGAGTGTGATTGTCTCTGGAATCATGGTAGGTGGTCCTTAGCCTTTCCTGAATTATCGTGATGTTTTATATATTCCGAATTTCCGATCACCCAATGTTGGAGTGTCAGGTTGGGGGGCTGTCCGGGGTCCAGGGAGGAGGGTAGGGGGGCTGTCCGAGGTCCAGGAAGGAGGGTAGGGGGCTGTCCAGGGTCCAGGGGGGGAGGGGGGCTGTCCAGGGTCCAGGAAGGAGGGGGGGGGGCTGTCTAGGGAGTTCCTAAACACACAAAACTCTGCAAACATCCTCAAGATACACCTGCATAAAAAACAAACACATAAAAACAGCCTTGCATAAAAAACAGACACATAAAAATAGCTTAGCCTGCATAATACACTGTATACACCTGCATAAAAAACACACATAAAAAGAGCACAAAAAACATACATACTGCATAACATACTGCATAACACACTGCATAATACATTCCATACACCTCACTACATACACCAGTATAAAAAACAACACAAAAAACATATAAAAACATACTTTAAACACCACAAAACACCTTTAATAGCACCCAAAAAACACATATGTCTAGAGAGAGGGAAGGGGGCTGTCTGGGGTCCAGGGAGGAGGGTGGGGGGGTGTCCAGGGTCTAGGAAGGAGGAGGAGGGGGGGCTATCCGGGGTCCAGGGAGGAGGGTGGGGGCTATCTGGGGGGTTGTCCGGGGGGCTGTCCGGGGAGGAGGGTGGGGTGGGGGGGCTGTCTGGAGGGCTGTCTTGGGGGTTGTCTGGGGTCTAGGAAGGAGGGTGGGGAGGCTGTCTGGGGGACTGTCTGGGGTCCAGGGAGGAGGGTGGGGGTGGGGGGGCTATCCGGGGGGCTGTCCGTGGGGCTGTTCGGGGGGTTGTCCGGGGGGCTGCCTGGGGTCGAGGGAGGAGGGGGGGGGGGGGGCTGTCTCAAGTTCATGGGATGGTATTTACATATTTTCTAAGCAAATTATTTTAAGGTTAAAAAAATAATTTCATTATATCAACTTCTAATCAGACCACCAATTTTCTAAATTCCACTAAAAAATTACAATTTCATTAAAATAGGGGGATTTCACAACATCCATGATTTTTAAAAATAAAAAATTCATAATATATAAATAATCATTTAAATCATTTAGAATCTCATTTCCTATCAATCATTAAATTTAAGGTTTCATTTAGGGAGAAAAATATTATGGAACCACCGATGTTTTATCAATGTTCAAATCAACACCCACAACTAGACAACCCATGAAAAGAGGGTGGGGGGGATGTCCAAGGGGGTGGGAGGTCTGTCAACAGGGGTGGAGGGGCTGTCCTGGGGGTACAAGTTGTCCAGGGGGTGGGGGTGTCCAGGGGGTTGTAATGGCCCAGACCTCTCCGACCCATTCCTTTGTCAAAAAGAAGGTCACGAAGTGTTCTGGAGGGTAAAATGGACTTTTCCCACACTTTCTAGAATTTTGAAACTACACACCATGTAGTATGAGTACACGCCGTGTACCCCCTCTCCGGGTATACCCCGTGTTCAAGGCTGTGTCCTTGCCGTGTGAAATAAATGAGTACACACCGTGTATCCAATACTACACGCCGTGTAGTCGCTCCCCACGTACGCGTTACCGTGTGTTGACCAGTCAACGACCATGTGCCGTGTTGGAGCCGTGTCCTTGCCGTGTGAAATAAATGGTTACATGCCGTGTACCCAATAATACACACCGTGTAGTCCCTCCCCGCGTATGTGTTACCTTCAAGCCGTGTGTTGACCAGTCAACGGCCGCGTTCTACGTTGAAGGCCGTGTGGGAAGCCGCGTGGTGACCATGTGAAATGGCAGAGTACACGCCGTGTACCATAAAGTACACGCTGTGTAATTTTGGTTTTCTCGCCTATAAAATTAGGGGTCCCCTCATCCTTTTCAACTCACTCCTCTCCTCCCCATTCCTCTGAGCAGAGCTCTCCCAAGAGACTCGAAGGCTCCTTTTCTTCCATAACTTCTTCGCCCGAGCTCAGATTTACGATCCGTCAGCGGCCACGGGATCGTAACGACTGGGCGGAACTTCTGAGCTTGGATCCATTGTCTTTAGTTTGGCCTTTCCTTTCCAACTTCCACCCGAGGAGGTTTTTCTGGGACTCGAAAGAAGTGACAGACGCCGACAGACGTCTTCTAAGGTTGATCCGAGGGAGTGTTGTGATCAGAACCTGTTGAGGTAGGGATCTTACCTTCATCTATCTAAATTGTGCATAATGCGGGGTGGGTATCCTCTTGTTTTCATGAGAAATGGTTGAACCTTTAAATAAAGATAATAACTGGTTAAAGAACGTGGATGGGGAAGTTGTTATGTTTATTTTTATATCCTATGATATTATATTGTGAATTGAATAGGCTTATGCCTACTGAAAATCACGGTCATTGGGGGCCTTTGCTTGCACAATTAAATGTTTCCCTATCTTTATAGAATGTTTTGTGGGTGGAAACTTTGTGTAATTTGGAAATTGATTAATCACGTAATTTGGCTGATTTAAAATCTGGAACCCTTGTGTGATCACCCCGATTAAACAAAATAGAATAATGAACATGTGGGTTTTTCTATTGGTTACTGGTGTGTGAAAGGGAGGGGTGAATCCTTGGTTGTTACGAATAGAACGGGCAGAAGGGCTGCAGTAAATGATGTTAAAGGGGCGATGATGTGGCACAAATCTTGTTTTGTGGGTTGTGGTGGATCGGATGAGCAGCGGGGCTGTGATAAGTTGTATCAAGGGATGATGATGTATGAGCTTCGGTGTGTTTGTGGTTATGGTGGTTGGCAGTGGGGCTCCAGGGATGGGTTTGAATGTGAATGGACTATGGGTTGTGAATAATAAATGAAAAGTGGAAGAGTTAATAAATGGTGGGTTATGGTGATGGAATGAGAATAATAATCAATGGGGTTAGTTGGTTATTAAGAAGGGACTTGTTTGTTGTGCTTGTGTTTTCCTAACTTGATTTGTGGATGACAGGGATATGCTTTACGAATGATTGATGTGGTTGGTTGTGGATAGTTTCCCAGTAGTTAAAGAACTAATAAACTGATTCTGTTGGAACATGAAAACCTAAATGGGGTTGGGGTTGTTTGTGGTATGCATGATTCGTAGTAGCAGTGCCGAGGCACGTGCTCAGTTTCTCTGTTTAGAAGCCATAGGTTGGGATGCGTGTTTGGTATATATATATGTATCTGTATCTTTTGTGTTTTATCGCACCCCACCCATGTTGAGCACTTAGTACTGAACACTCCCATTTCATGGGAGAGGGTGTTTTCCCCTTAGTTAGTAGCTCCTTCCTGCTCCTTATTCCCTAGGCTGTTATGGCTTGAGGAGACCTTACACCTAAGACCCTTCAGGTAGGTTTCGATTGGGGTGGATTGGCCCAAGACTCTTCGGGCTGGTTTGTTTTCCCAAGAATCTCTGGGATGAGGCCCAGGTTTCTTCGTGCGAGATTTCTGTTACTATTACTTTTTCCCAAGAACCTTCGTGATGAGGCCGAGGTTTGTGCATGTGGGTTACGTGGTTTTGAGGCCCAAGTGTGTGCGGGTGGGATACGTGGTTGTGAGAACCAGGTGTGTGTGGGCGGGATACGTGGTTGTGAGGCCCAGGTGTGTGCGGGTGGGATACGTGGTTGTGAGGCCCAGGTGTGTGCAGGCGGGATGCGTGGTTGTGAGGCCTAGGTGTGTGCGGGAAGGATGTGTGGTTTGTGAGGCCCAGGTGTGTGCGGGCGGGGAGAGTGTGGCAGCGTCAGGATGTTCGCCGTTAGGAAGAGCAGCTAACTAATGGAAAATGGTGCGGGGTACCCAATACTCTTGTTCTTATATACTACTACCTGTTGTGATTGTGTTTTTGGTGAGTGTGGCTGGTGAGGTTGAGTGGATAGAATTCCTTTCTAGGTTTCTTCTTTTGTTCTCACGGGACATTAGGATGTCTCCCAAATTGTGCATGAGAGCTTAAGGTTTCCCTACTGAGTATACTTGTATGCTCACCCTACGTTTACTTTCAGGTTTCCAGGAGGACTACCAGGGCTGTGTGAGACCCTACTAGTCGGACAGTTGGATTTGTTGCAGTTGTTGTACTCTTGTTTCCTTTTGGTATTGTACTTTGAGCTTTCTTGTACTTGAACCTTGTTATAAATTGTTTAAACATTCATGTGGGATTGGTTTGGGTTTATTTCTATACACTTTTTCTTTTCCTTTTTTGTGGTTTACTTGTCCTATTTCCTGATCTTAAAATAATAAAAGGGTAATGCCTCCCATATTTTTGAAAAACTCATACCCTTGGTGCTAGTCTCCACCCCGGGGCCTACTGGAGGCAGGACTCGGGGGTCATTATCTCCCTTTCACCATTGCCATCTCAAGAGTGGAATTTTTGGTGGGAGGGGGTCGTGACAGAATGGTATCAGAGGTGATGGTTGAGAGATAGGATGGAGTCTGGAGTTATGAACAGTGATGATTGCATGGGATGGTAGGGAAACAATGTTGGTTAATCTTGGTGCGTGACATAGGCCAGGGAGGACCGGCTAGGACACGAGATTTTAGGGCCCCCCGTGATCCGATGCAAGGACTCTGAGCCTACCGAATGACCAAGTGAGACTACATTGATTGCAGGGTAGAGACCCTATGGAAGGTACATGCATCATCATGATTGTGTTTTACTTGATTTGGGTGTTCTGGGAAAGAAATTGAATAAAATGATAAAATGAAACCTTGAGAAATTCCTTGCTACTTGGGATTAGGCGATCCTTGTTTACCATACAACTATGGCACATGGATGTCGTCCTCGGGTGGCTCAGACGGCCGAGGCCCAGCAGATTCAGGCGGTTGATCAGTTGACGATTGACCGAGAGGAGGAAGATAGCCAGTGGCAGAAGACTCTCCGTTCTTTCCAGCAGAAAACCCTCAAGAAGTACGAGGGTAGTACTTCAGATACGGAGACTGAGGGGTGTCTTGAGGAGCTAGGGATCACTTTTACCTTGATCCGTGCTCCGAGGGAGTACTGGGTTCCCCTAGTAGTCAGTCAGCTGAGAGGTGCGGCGTGACAGTGGTGGACGCTCTACCTCGAAGAGAGGATAGAGGCAGAGGTTTTATGGGCTGACATTGAGAAGGAATTCCGAGAGGAATTCCTTTATTCCATGATCAATGCGGAGAAGCAGAAGGAGTTACTCTCCCTTCAACAGGGGATTATGTCAGTACGAGAGTTGGGAATCAAGTTCAAGGATCTCCTACGCTTTGCTCCAGATCTCTTTTCGGATGAGGAGTCTTGGGCGAGACGTTTGGAGGAGGGGCTTCATCCTTCGCTCCAGTATGCTGTCACCCCCTTCACCCTTCCGACGTACTTGGAAGTACAGAAGAAGGTAGAGGTTGTAGAGAGGATGCACTCGCAGGGAGGTGCACCATGTGAGGGGTTTCAACCAGGTTCGTCAAAAGGAAGGCAGTCAGCAGTAGGTCTCCTACGACGGGACCTTCCAAGTTCAGGCCAGTGGGGAGCAGGCCCCAACAGTTCTAGTTCAGATCTTCAGGTCCTCGTCCCCTCTTCATGAGCCCAGGACCGAAGTATTTTTCTTGTGGAGGTTTCAGGCACATTCAGAGTCGGTGCCCGACCCGAGCTCAGTACGGTGGAGGTGGGCAGGTTCAACGCCCACCTTAGCAGCACCAGTTGCTGGCGAGGCCCTTCTAGCAGCAGCAGGACCATGCTCCTCCGAGGGAAGACTTTGCGGAAGGAGGCCGACCTCAGGGTGCTCCTCAGGGACCTTGACCAGGGCATGGTCGGGGAGGTGGACGACATCAGAGAGGCAGAGGAGCTGGGCGTGGACAGTTGCACGCAGCAGAGTTGATATCTCCGGCAGGACCAGAGGTGGTACGAGGTACGATTTGTTTGTTCAACACTCTTGTTTATTCTTTTTTAGATTCAGTAGCTTCACACTCCTTTGTTGCACCTGATCTATCCCATGCTTTGGGACTAGACGTAGAGAGACTTTCCGTAGCACTGGTGCTGAGTACACCAGTTGGAGGCCAGACCAGCGTATCTTGTGTTTTCCGGGGATGTGGGCTGACGTTGGGACCACAAAGATCTAGTGGGGACCTTCTTCTGTTACATATGTAGCCATATGATGTCATCCTAGGCATCGACTGGTTGTTTTCTGTTAGTTCCATTATCGACTGCTTCCAGAGAAGAGTCGTGTTCTCCGACGTGGATGGGCAATGTGTATCTTTTGTTGGAGAGAGGAGCTATCAGGTGGGAAGCTGGCGTGGGGAGCCTCTCCTTTCCTTGTTAGGTGGGCTATCAGTGGTTCTAGCTGATACAAAGATGATGGATGTCCCGAGGGTTGTTGGGGAGTTCATCGATGTTTTTCCTGAGGAGGTTGTGACTCTACCCCCCTGACGTGACGTTGAGTTCGGGATAGACTTACAACATGGTGCCCGTCCGATTTCGATGGCCCCTTATCGGATGAAACCTTCAGAGTTGCGGGAGTTGCGGATTCAAATTGATGATCTGATAGAGAAGGGTTTTGTTCGACCCAGCGTATCTCCATGGGGTGCTCCAGTTTTGTTCGTGAAGAAGGTAGATGGTGGTCTTAGGCTATGCATAGACTACCGAAGGTTGAACCAGGTAACAGTTAAGAACCGTTACCCCCTTCCAAGGATAGATGATCTCTTCGACCAACTGAAAGGAGCAGGTTGGTTTTCCAAGATCGATCTACGATCTGGATATCATCAGCTGAGGGTAAAGGACAGTGACATCTCGAAGACGGATTTCAGGTGCAGGTATGGGCACTTCGAGTTTGTAGTGATGCCGTTTGGAGTTACGAATGCACCAGCCATGTTTATGGGACTTATGAACATTGTCTTCCGAGAGTTTCTGTACCGGTTTGTCGTTGTGTTTATCGATGACATCCTGATCTACTCAAAATCAGAGGAAGAGCACGTTGAACATCTCAGGGTAGTCTTGGAAGTCCTTCGACACCACCAGCTTTATGGGAAATTGTCGAAGTGTAAGTTTTTTGACGCAAGAAGTACACTTCATTGGGCACGTGGTGTCTCAGCATGGAGTGTTGGTAGACCCGTCGAAGGTGGAGGTAGTTGTTTCTTGGGAAGCACCCAAGAGCGTGGCAGAAGTTCGTAGTTTCCTGGGGTTAGAAGGTTACTATCGGAGGTTCGTTTCGAACTTCTCTCGAGTTTCTTCTCCATTGAAAGCTTTGACTAGGAAGAACCAAGTCTTCCTATGGAGTAGGAAGTGCCAGAAAGATTTCGACTACCTGAAGGAGAAGTTGGTCAGTGCTCCCGTACTAAGGTTTCCAGAGGAAGGGTTGTTGTATGAGGTGTTTTGTGATGCTTCTAGCCTTGGTCTGGGGTGCGTGCTGATGCAGAAGAAGGGAGTGATCTGTTATGGGTCTAGGCAGTTACTCCCTCACGAGCGTAACTATGCCACCCATGACCTAGATCTTGCAGCAGTAGTGTTCGCACTGAATTTTTGGTGACTTACCTCTTTGGGGAGCGCTTTGTGGTCTTCTCAGATCACAAAATCTTGTGTTATATCTTCTCCCAGCGTGACCTGAACTTATGGAAGTGGAGATGGGTCAAGTTTCTCCAAGACTATGACTTCGAGATCTCTTACACTGAAGGTAAGGGAAACGTTGTGGCTGATTCCCTGAGCAGGAAGTTGCATAAAGAAGTGGTTCGGGAATCCACTGATACTTGGAAAGCGATATGAGAGTTGGCCTCCTTGCACTTGGATATAAGGGAAGAAGGTGTTATAGGCTGTTTATTTCAGATGACGGTGCAATCCTCCTTGTTGGAGTAGGTGGAAGAGTCTCAGTGGGGGGACTCCAAGGCAGAAGTAATGCAGGATCGTGTCGATCAGGGAAACGCTCCAGAAGGATGGTCAGAGGACAGCCGACATCGAATGCTTTTCCATGGAAGGTTGTTTGTTCCGGAGGCAATGTGTGAGGGAGTTCTCTGTGAGTTCCATATCTCAGCCTTGGCGGTACATCTAGGAGTTTAAAAAATGTACCGAGGCCTGAGGGAACAATTTTGGTGGCCCAGGGTGAAACAAGCAGTGGCAGAGTTTGTGGCTAAATAACTAGTGTGTCAGCAAGTGAAGGCTGAACACCATGTTCCCAGTGGTTTGTTTCATCCTTTAGATGTCCCTGAGTGGAAGTGGGATGAAATATCAATGGACTTAATCACAGGACTACCCAGAGCTCAGGGTGGTTATGAAGCTATCTGGGTAGTGTTGGATCGACTGACGAAATCAGATCACTTATTAGCAATTAAGGAGTCAGGCCCAGTGAGTACCTTAGCACAGAGGTACGTAGACGAGGTGGTACGTTTGCATGGAGTTACAAAGACTATCATCTCAGATAGAGATACTCAGTTTACCTCATGAGTCTGGAGGGGGTTACAACATGATTTTGGCACCCAACTACGCCTTAACACTGCTTTCCACCCCCAGACCGATGGGCAGACAGAGCGGACTATCCAGACATTGGAGGACATGCTGCGAGCATGCGTTCTATATTTCGGAGGATCATGGGTACAACAATTGCCTTTAGTAGAGTTTTCCTACAACAATAGATTCCGCTCTACTATTGGCATGGCACCATTTGAGGCTTTGTATGTAAGACCATGCTGTTCACCCATTTGCTGGGCAGAGGTTGGTGAGACAGGTGCTCTTGGGCCAAAGGTAGTGCAGAGAACCACGGAGAAAGTCCAGCTTGTACGTGAGAGGATGAAAGCGGATCAGGACCGACATAAGTCTTATGCTGATCGTCAAAGGAGGCCCTTGGAGTTCTAGGTGAGAGATCATGTGTTCTTGAAGGTTTCCCCTCGACGGGGGAAACGAAGGTTTGGGAAAGGGAGAAAGCTCTCACCTAGGTTCATCGGACCTTTTGAGGTGCTGAGGCGAGTCGGTGAGGTGGCATATCGGCTGGCCCTGCCACCACAGTTGGAGAAAGTTCATGACATCTTCCACATCTCCCAGCTTCGTCGGTACTTACACGACGACTCTTACGTTATCGACTGGGGAGAGTAAGATATAGGAGACAACACGACCTTCGAGGAATGACCAGTCAGATTCGAGGATCGTAAATAGAAGGTGCTCTGTGGATGAATCATTCCATTGGTTCATGTGTTGTGGAGGCATGGCGGCCTTGAGGAGAGAACTTGGGAGCAGGAGACCCAGATGCACGCTCAGTACCCAGAGTTGTTTTGACTTGTGTTTGTTCTTCTGAGCTTTGTGTTGATGTTATACTCTGTACCTTTGATACGGAATGCTTGGCTTGTCAGTTGTGAGAGCTTTTGTTTCCTTGTTCTATGGAAATGTGTAGCATGTCCGGATGTGTGGGAAAAAGGAAAAAACCTGATCCTTAATCGAGACGCATTAATGCAGATGCGATTGAACCCATGCAGATGAGTCAGTGCCGCCTAAAGCGGATAATATCTCGACATAGGAGAAGAAATTTCCCCAAACCACGTGTTCGGGTAGTGTGTTGGTTGTGTGGTGTTGGGGGTAGTGCAAGTTGAAAAATCCTAATGTATGAAAGTGGGAAGACCCAATTCTTAATCGAGACGCATTAATGAGGATGCGATTAAACCCGTGCAGGCGAGTCAGTGCCGCCTAAAGCGGATAATATCTCGACATAGGAGAAGGAATTCCTAACACATATGATTAGGGTTGTTGATTGGGTTCCTGTTATAACGAGAACCCTAAGAGGTATCTTGTTGGGTTCTTCTGGGTTGGTTTTTGAATTCTCAGGGACGAGAATGTTTTAAGAGGTATCTGATGTAATGGCCCGGACCTCTTCGGCCCATTCCTTTGTCAAAAAGAAGGTCACGAAGTGTTCTGGAGGGTAAAATGGACTTTTCCCACACTTTCCAGAATTTTGAAACTACACGCCGTGTAGTATGAGTACACGCTGTGTATACCCCGTGTTCAAGGCCGTGTCCTTTCCGTGTGAAATAAATGAGTACACGCCGTGTATCCAATACTACACGCCATGTAGTCCCTCCCCGCGTACGCATTACCGTGTGTTGACCAGTCAACGTCTGTGTGCCGTGTTGGAGCCGTGTCCTTACCGTGTGAAATAAATGGGTACACACCGTGTACCCAATACTACACGCCGTGTAGTCCCTCCCCACATATGCATTACCTTCAAGCCGTGTGTTGACCAGTCAATGGCCGCGTTCCGCGTTGAAGGCCGTGTGGGAAGCCGCGTGGTGACCGTGTGAAATGGCAGAGTACACGCCATGTACTTTTGGTTTTCTCACCTATAAAAGGAGGGGTCCCCTCATCCTTTTCAACTCACTCCTCTCCTCCCCATTCCTCTGAGTAGAGCTCTCCCAAGAGACTTGAAGGATCCTTTTCTTCCATAACTTCTTCGTCCGAGCTCCGATTTACGATCCGTCAGCGGCCACAGGATCGTAACGACGGGGAGGAACTTCTGAGCTTGGATCCGTTGTCTTTCCTTCAGCCTTTCCTTTCCAACTTCCACCCGAGGAGGTTTTTCTGGGACTTGAAGGAAGTGACGGACGCCGACAGACGTCTTCTAAGGTTGATCTGGGGGAGCGTTGTGATCAGAAACTATTGAGGTAGGGATATTACCTTCGTCTCTCTAAATTTTTCATCATGCGGGGTGGGTATCCTCTTGTTTTCATGAGAAACGGTTGAACCTTTAAATAAATATAATAACTGGTTAAAGAACAGGGATGGGGAAGTTGTTATGTTTATTTTTATATCTTGTGATATTATATTGTGAATTGAATAGGCTTATGCCTACTAAAAATCACAGTCGTTGGGGGCCTTTGCTTGAACAATTAAATGTTTCCCTATCTTTCTAGACCGTTTTGTGGGTGGAAACTTTGTGGAATGTGAAAATTGATTAATCACGTAAAGTTGGCTGATTTAAAATCTGGAACCCTTGTGTGATCACCCCGGTTAAACAAAATGGAATAATGAACATGTGGGTTTTTGGCTTGGTTACTGGTGTGTGAAAGGGAGGGGTGAATCTTGGGTTTTTAAGAATAGAACAGGCAGCAGGGCTATGGTAAATGATGTTAAAGGGGCGACGATGTGGCATAAATCTTGTTTTGTGGGTTGTGGTGGATCAGATTGTTGGGTCGGAGAGTGATGGCAAGAGGGGGGGGTGAATTGCCTTTTAAAAAATAATTAACAATTTAAAAACAGAGTTAAAAGTGAAGCGGAAATAAAAGAGGCGAGACACAAAACTTGATAACGGAGTTCGGCTTAAACCAAAGCCTACGTCTCCGCTCCCAACTCAATCGTTGAGAGATTTACTACCGCTTGCTTTTTAATGGTTTTAGCAAGAAACCCACTAGACTTTAAGGTAGTCTAGAACCTATTACAGCTTGCTTTTAATGGTTGAGCAAGAACCCACTTGCTTTTAATGGTTGAGCAAGAACCCACTAGCCTTCTTACAGGTGAAGGCTAGCTCACCTATGACTCAAGCCTTTTAAAGGGAAGGCTTGACTAACCTCTTCACACCTTGAAGGTGGTGTGAAAACCCAAACAAAGAGAGGATTAGAGAAAGAGGGGTTTGTAGGCACAAACCCAAATTGATGCTCAAAAAGATAAATAATGAAAAACCGTAAGAGGAGAAGCCTTGGGCGCCAAAGGATTGATTGGAGTTGATGAAGAGCGCTCCCAAGCTTCTTTGATGGTGCTCCTTGGATGTGGAAGTGGGTTGGAGCAATTGAGGTTCCTTGAAGGAATCCGCCGGAGGTTCTCCAAATGATTGAAAAATGTTCCCGTGGGCTTTCTTGCGTTTCCGGGGCTTCCTAGTCCTTTATTTATAGAGGGGGAACCCTCAAATGGCCTTTGGGGGTCTTCGAAGCCATTGGAGATGCCTTCGGAGCTGTTGGGAGTCAAGTGGACAAGTCTGGTCAAAGCCCAACGACTAGTTTAACTGGCTCCACCGGCTGACCGGTGCTTGGCCACCGGTTGACCAGTGCTTTGGAAAGTGGAGAGGCCTTCTGCCCAGGCACCACTGGCTGGCCGGTGAGGAGGCCACCGGTTGGCCGGTGCTGAGACAGTAGGTGTCCCTTCTGTCTGGGTTCCACCGACTGGTCGGTGATGGGACACCGGTTGGCCGGTGGTCTAGACAGAAAGGATTCCTTCTGACCAGGCACCACCGGCTGGCCGGTGGTCATCCACCGGTTGGCCGGTAGACTCAGAGAGTCCATTTTCAGTACTTCTTGGCCCAATTCCTTGGAAACCTTTTGCCTATCAAAAAACACTTAAAACAAGATTAGATAAATAAGAGAGTGATTGTGATCATGAAAATTAAACCACGAGGGGTACGAGAGGTACAACAATCTCCCCCTATTTTGATGATCACAATCACCAAAACAAGTAATGTAAAAGATTGAAAAGTAAAGCAAAGAATGAGAGAAAGATTTCTCCCCCAATCAACCAAGAATTTCTCCCCCTTTGTGATTATCAAAATAGCACGGGGCATAAAACTTGATTGAGGGAAAGGATTGAAAAACAAGATAGAGATTTTAAACCAATTGAAATTTTTGAAATTTGAATTGAAAGTTTTGAATTGAAAGTTTTGAAAATAAAGAAAAAAGGATTAAACAATCCTAACTCCCCCTAAATAAAAACAACAAATCACCGGGGAGAGGATTTTAGAACCGAGACAAATTTTGGTCCGGTGAGACTCGCTAAAAGGGATTTTTCAATCCATACTTGTCTAGTGGCGGGTCTTCTCCTATGAAATTCATCATTAAAGTAAATGGTTTTGGGCCTTCCATACCGGGCATTTTTGCAATTGCACTCATAAATTAAGTGCCCAGGTTTTTTACAATAGTTGCAAAATTTATATTGGGAGCTCCCCCTTACAAAAATAGTAGGAGCATGGGAAGAGGAATCTTGATTGGAATAGCCAAGCCCTTGGGTGGTTCTAGATATGCATTGGGAACCAAGGAGCTTCGAAAGGTTATGTTCACCTTCGGTGAACTTAGCTAGGGATTTCCTTAAATCCTTGATTGTTAATTCCATAGAATCAACATCGGGAAGGTTTTGGACCTTGATGGACAACTCCTCCTTTTCTTTGAGAAGTTGTTCCTTTTCGGAAGAAAGTTTTTTGAAATTCTTTTTTAAAGCAATAAATTTGGAAGAAAGTTCGTGAAATCCTTCCTCCAATTGATCTCTAGCATATTGGAGATCCTTGTAAGATAAATGATTGAAAGAATTGGAAGAACAAGAGGAAGAGGAGTCGGAAGAGGTTACCTCATGAAATGCCATTAGGCATTTTTTACCGTTGTCACTTGAGGAGGAGGAGGAGGAGGATGAGGAGCTATCACTCCATGTGGCCTTGAATGCCTTCTTTTCCTTTTGCTTGGCCTTTTTCTTGTTGAGTGGACAATCGGGCTTGTAATGGCCTTTCTTGCCACACCCGTAACATGTTACCTTGGGCTCGGATTTTTCGTTGGGTTGAGCCTTGCGGGATTTCTTCTTCTTGTGCTTCTTCATGAATTTGTGCATTTTGCAGGCAAGATTCTCCATTTCTGAATCGCCGCTTGAAGAGGAAGACGATGAGGAGGAGGCGCTTTCTTCTTTTTGAACTTTGAAGGCGATGTTCTTTGGAGTTTTGATGAGATTGCCTTCCTTTTCAGCTTGCCTCCTCATGGTGATCTCGTAGGTCATGAGGGATCCGATGAGCTCTTCGACCGGCATGTTCTTGATGTCTTTTGCTTCTTGAATTGCCGTGACTTTCGGTGCCCATGAGCTTGGTAGGATCCAAAGGATCTTCTTGAACATCATCTCTGCAGACACATCATCTCCAAGAGATTTTCTTCCATTGTAAACGTCAGTAAAACGAGTAAACATATCAGTTATATTTTCAGATGGATGCATGGTAAAAGACTCAAAATCTTGATGGTACATATCCAATCGAGTATCCTTGACTTTGTTGGTCCCCTCATGGGTAACCTCCAATAGTTTCCAGATTTCATGAGATGAAGTGCATGTGGAAACTCGATTGAATTCATTACGATCAAGGCCGCAATGAAGAGTGTTCATGGCTTTGCCATCAAGCTCAAAATTTTTAATATCGGCTTGAGTCCATTTGGATTCATCGGGAGAAGAAAGAGAATAACCATGCATGAAAATTTTATAAATAGGATAACCTATACTTCTAAGAAAAGTGGTAATGCGGGTTTTCCAATAAGTATAGTCGGTTCCATCAAATAATGGAGCACGACCCAAAGAATAGCCTTTGGGGGCGAAAGAAGTTGAAGCCATCACAATGGATCTTGAATTTGAAACCGGTGAAGGTATTACTCAAATTTTGGCTCTGATACCAAATGTTGGGTCGGAGAGTGATGGAAAGAGTGGGGGTGAATTGCCTTTTAAAAAATAATTAACAATTTAAAAACAGAGTTAAAAGTGTAGCGGAAATAAAAGAGGCAAGACACAAAACTTGATAACGGAGTTCGGCTTAAACCAAAGCCTACGTCTCCGCTCCCAACTCAATCGTTGAGAGATTTACTACCGCTTTCTTTTTAATGGTTTTAGCAAGAAACCCACTAGACTTTAAGGTAGTCTAGAACCTATTACAACTTGTTTTTAATGGTTGAGCAAGAACCCACTTGCTTTTAATGGTTGAGCAAGAACCCACTAGCCTTCTTACAGGTGAAGGCTGGCTCACCTATGACTCAAGCCTTTTAAAGGGAAGGCTTGACTAACCTCTTCACACCTTGAAGGTGGTATGAAAACCCAAACAAAGAGAGGATGAGAGAAAGAGGGGTTTGTAGGCACAAACCCAAATTGATGCTCAAAAAGATAAATAATGAAAAACCGTAAGAGGAGAAGCCTTGGGCGCCAAAGGATTGATTGGAGTTGATGAAGAGCGCTCCCAAGCTTCTTTGATGGTGCTCTTTGGATGTGGAAGTGGGTTGGAGCAATTGAGGTTCCTTGAAGGAATCCTCCGGAGGTTCGCCAAATGATTGAAAAATGTTCCCGTGGGCTTTCTTGTGTTTCCGGGGCTTCCTAGTCCTTTATTTATAGAGGGGGAACCCTCAAATGGACTTTGGGGGTCTTCGGAGCCGTTGGAGAGGCCTTCTGAGCCGTTGGGAGTCAAGTGGACAAGTATGGTCAAAGCCCAACGGCTAGTTTGACTGGCTCCACCGGCTGACCGGTGCTTGGCCACCGGTTGGCCGGTGCTTTGGAAAGTGGAGAGGCCTTCTGCCCAGGCACCACCGGCTAGCCGGTGAGGAGGCCACCGGTTGGCCGGTGCTGAGACAGTAGGTGTCCCTTCTGTCTGGGTTCCACCGGCTGGCCGGTGATGGGACACCGGTTGGCCGGTGGTCTGGACAGAAAGGATGCCTTCTGACCAAGCACCACCGGCTGGCCGGTGGTCATCCACCGGTTGGCTGGTAGACTCAGAGAGTCCATTTTCAGTCCTTCTTGGCCCAATTCCTTGGCAACCTTTTGCCTATCAAAAAACACTTAAAACAAGATTAGATAAATAAGAGAGTGATTGTGATCATGAAAATTAAACCACGAGGGGTACGAGAGGTACAACACGGATGAGCAGCGGGGCTGCAATAAGTTGTATCAAGGGATGATGATGTACGAGCTTAGGTGTGTTTGTGGTTATGGTGGTTGGAAGCGGGGCTTCAGGGATGGGTTTGAATGTGAATGGACTATGGGTTGTGAATAATAAATGAAAAGTGGAAGAGTTAATAAATGGTGGGTCATGGTGATAGAACAGGAATAATAATCAATGGGGTTGGTTGGTTATTAAAAAGGGACTTGTTTGTTGTGCTTGTGTTTTCCTAACTTGATTTGTGGATGGCAGGGATATGCTTTACGAATGATTGATGTGGTTGGTTGTGGATAGTTTCCCAGTAGTTAAGGAACTAATAAACTGATTCTGTTGAAACATGAAAACCTAAATGGGGTTGGGGTTGTTTGTGGTATGCATGCTTCGTAGTAGCAGTGCCGAGGCACGTGCTCAGTTTCTCTGTTTAGAAGCCATAGGTTGGGATGTGTGTTTGGTATATATATATATATATATATGTATCTGTATCTTTTGTGTTTTATCGCACCCCACCCATGTTGATCACTTAGTGCCGAACACTCCCATTTCATGGGAGAGGTTGTTTTCCCCTTAGTTACTAGCTCCTTCTTGATCCTTCTTCCCTAGGATGTGATGGATTGAGGCGACCTTACACCTAAGAACCTTTAGTTAGGTTTTGATTGGGGTGGATTGGCCCAAGACTCTTTGGGAAGGTTTGTTTTCCCAAGAATCTTTGGGATGAGGCACAGGTGTCTTCGGGCGAGAGTTCTGTTACTATTAATTTTTCCCAAGAACCTTCGGGATGAGGCCCAGGTGTGTGCGGGCGGGTTACGTGGTTGTGAGGCCCAGGTGTGTGCGGGTGTGATACGTGGTTATGAGGCCCAGGTGTGTGTGGGCGGGATATGTGGTTGTGAGGCCCAGGTGTGTGCGGGTGGGATACGTGGTTGAGGCCCAGGTGTGTGTGGGCGGGATACGTGGTTGTGAGGCCCAGGTGTGTGCAGGTGGGATGCATGGTTGTGAGGCCCAAGTGTGTGCGGGCGGGATGTGTGGTTTGTGAGGCCCAGGTGTGTGCGGGCGGGGAGAGTGTGGCAGCGTCAGGACGTTCGCCATTAGGAAGAGCATCTAACTAATGGGAAATGGTGAGGGGTACCCAATACTCTTGTTCTTATATACTACTACCTATTGTGATTGTGTTTTTGGTGAGTGTGGCTGGTGAGGTTGGGTGGATAGAATTCCTTGCTAGGTTTCTTCTGTTGTTCTCACTGGACATTAGGATGTCTCCCCACTTGTGCACGAGAGCTTTAGGTTTCCCTACTGAGTATACTTGTATGCTCACCCTACGTTTACTTTCAGGTTTCCAGGAGGACTATCAGGTCTGTGCGGGACCCTACTAGTCGGACAGTTGGAGTTGTTGCAGTTTCTGTACTCTTGTTTTCTTTTGGTATTTTACTTTGAGATTTCTTGTACTTGAACCTTATTATAAATTATTTAAACATGCATGTGGACTTGGTTTGGGTTTATTTATATACACTTGCTCTTTTCCTTTTTGGTGGTTGACTTGTCCTATTTCCCGATCTTAAAATAATAAAAGGGTAATGCCTCCCATATTTGTGAAAAACTCATACCCTTGGTGCTAGTCGTCACCCCGGGGCCTACTGGAGGCGGGACTTGGGGGTCATTATCTCCCTTTCACCATTGCCATCTTAGGAGGGGCATCTTTGGTGGGAGGGGGTCATGACAGGGGTGGGGGGGCTGTCTAGGGGAGGGGTGAATCAGTCACAGCAAATCATCAAGTCAAGTTTTATTATTTATAGATAAAAAATAAAGATAATATGACCTACCTAATCACACATATATTCAGGCAAAACAAATCAATAAACATAAAAGGTCAGCAATATCAGTCAAAAATGCAACAGATCAATCTGTCCCTCATCACCATCACTATCATCACTATCATCATCACCCTCACCCTAGTCCTCATCATCATCCCCATCATCATCCCCACCCTCCTCCTCGCGTTCATACTCATCCTCAACCTCCTCATCACCCTCCTCCTCCGCCTAGGCCTCCTCCTCGGCCTCCTCCTCCTCTGCCTCAGCCTCCTCCTCGCCATCGTCTCGACCACCACTAGAACTTACACTTGGTGCACTATATATAGAACGCATCAATGACATATATTAATCACAAGCAGTTCTGGTCTCTGGTGGAAGTGTTGGATTTAAAACTTCCACCAGTTTCATAAATGCAGTGTTTGCCCTAGCAGACTGTTCTACTGTCTCTGTGGCCCTTTTTTTAGCCTTTTATGCTTGTGCCTTAACCTGTGGAAACTCGGTGGCACTGCAACTCATACCCGATGAGGGCCAATACCTCTTCGGAACTATACTCTTCCCAGGCCGGCAGCGTACTCTACCAGGGTGCTCATCTCCCAACGCCTGATGTAAGTGATCATTTGGCCCAAAATTGCCAGGTTCCTGGGCATCAAGGGCCTCTAAAGTAGCCTGTTACAAATATAAATAGATTATTAAGTTAGAAAATAGAGATTAAAATTTTAAATCTACAAAGTAAAACTTACAATCTGCTGCTGAGTCGGTTCATTAACCGCACTTCCATCTTTCTTCTTTCTACTCGAGAAAAATAGTTTTGCTCGAGGAAAATGTCCTTATATATTCAATTTATGCCTCTACAATGACATTTAATGTAGGAAATCATAATTAAAAATAGTATACAAAAAAAACATTAATTTCATAACTAAAATTATATAACAACTTTAGAAATCAAATAAATTATGGAGGAAGCAATAGAAAGTGCAAGTCATAAAGAAAGATTATAAACCGTCATACCTACTGTCTCTCATGATCTGGCATTGTAGTACGTCCCAATGCATGGACATATTTCTTTGCATCAATGTTTTTTTGTTTATTCCAGATGCATACTAAATAAAATTCAATAATTAGTATTAATGAAAAACATGAATTTTTTTATTTAAATACCTCTAATTTGATTAATACTGTAAATTGGCTAGTCATCCGATGAGTAATCATCTATCAGTACTGTTCTAACAGACAATCATCCATGACAGGGACCGCCCCTAACTCTGTGCCCACTCTAGCACACTAGCCAATGTACAACTCATGCTTATAAGCTCTCCAAATCTCACCTAAATCCTTTAGACGTGCTGGCTGTGCACCCTCACCATCAGGGAAATTAAACCGCATCTGACACCAAAATATTAATTCATATAAATACAAAAATCAATATATTGCATTAAATACAACAGATTTTTTTACCCATATCTCTGCCTAGGCTTTATCATTGACTTCATTTGGCAGCTGTCTCCATGAGAGCGGGCTGACAGGAATGATGTCAGAGTATTTGGAAAGTGTCACCAAAAAACTCCTACATTGCTACCCTGATTTTTCAATCATCTGACTATCTTAATTGTAGTCCACCATCAACTGCGTGCGGTAGTTCCACACTGTACGCATGCGTGTATTCCCCTGCCCCTGCCTCTTATCAGTATATGTATCTATTATAAAAGAAAAACAAATATTTTATCAATACATGTTATAATGAAAATAAATAATGGTGTAACAATTTGTTAGGGTTTTATAAGTATACCTGCAGTAGTCTGATCAATGGGTGCCATTGGATCCGTAGAAACTGAAGGAACACCCTATACAGATGGAGTAGGTCCCAATGTATGCTCTGCAGGGACAGACTCTGGCGGAGTAGGAGTCGAAGAAGATGGAATATAAAATCCCAGAGAGAAGGAAGTAGAAGTAAAAGAAGATGACATGGATGGCTGGCCAAATGATGGATGGGGAGTGAGACTCATCATCGGATATGGTACAGATGGGTGAGGAGGCTCAGATGTAAAGGGTGGTGAAAACATGGGAGGCCTAAATATCCCGTGTGTCCCTAACGACACACCGAGATCAGAATGTGGGATGGATGGTATGTTAGTGGGAGGGGCATGGTCTAATTGGGTATGCCGACCAGATCGTCTAGCTCCCGTACCACCCCCTCGTACAAACACCCCAAGTGCTGGGACCACTACTAGGCTGCTCATTAAATAACTGTCACCTAATAGATGAATCCTGAAAAAAAGTTTAAAAAAAAATTAATGACAAGACATTATATATTATTTAAATAAATATATTTGAAATAAAATACTCACTGCAGGCACTAGTGGTGGAATGCCCAGCTCAGTCATGTGACGATTGTTGTCCATAATCTGTTTTCATCGCCTCTCTTCAATTGGTTTCATTTCCTGCATTTGAAAACAAATATGGAAGTAAATAGAAAAGGATAAATAATGTGTTACCCAAAAAACAAAATAAATGAGAGGGAATAGGGGGATTCATGGATAATTTAACTAACCATTGTTTTAGGTGAGCTTGAACAATATACAATGAAGTCAATAAATCGTACAAGATGTAATAGAGAAATTTAATTTTTAGTAGGATGATTATTTAATAAGTGTCATCAGTCTATTAAAATCATGGAACATTGATTCTACCAGATTCATAAGTGGTAAAGCAGTTGTCAAAATTAAGGAAAAATTTAATTTCTTTAGCTCGGGTAGATGATGCAGGTTTCAATACATGTTTTGCAGAAGAATACAAACCATCATGTTCATTACCTGGTAAAATTTTAAAGAGAGGTATTAGATTCATAGAAATTTTATACAAATTACAGTTGAAGCATTGAAATGTTCACCAAGTTAGAAACGTTGGTTTTTTAGGTTTAAATATAGTTCAATTCCAAATTAGAAAATGTAATTCAAATAAAAATTCCAACCAATAAACATTGAAAATTCACATAATGGTCAAGTCGGATACAACATATTTTTAATCAATATTAAATAAATTTGAATAGTACCAACCTTAACAACCCAAATCAAGGTAAACCAAAAGAATTGAGAACATGGATGGATGATTCTATATATTTTCCACCACAAATTCAGGTTCACAATCAACTCTGACAATTGATCTATTAGAGTCATCAAAAGAAATAAATGGATTGGTTCCAATGGCAGTAGGGAAAGTGTCAATTCCATCATCACCATCATAAAAAATATATCTTGGAATTACTTCAACTATGACACCAAATTTAGGTCGAAGTTAGTCTTTGACATAAAAAAATTGTTTATCCATTGATTCCAATACATATGGTTCTTTGGTAGCAAGAGTGCGAGTCATATTAATTACTTAAAATCCACAATCATCAATAAATGTGACCTATATAGTCATCTAATCAAACCAATAACATTTCATCATCGTGACTTATCCCTGAGAGTAATAATCCAATATTATTATTTTTTCAACGACTCCATAATAACCCACATTTTCAAATCGTGGTCTACTATCTGATGTACTATCATAACAATCTGTTGTGTCAGTAACCATAACACCATCATGTTGTGTTCTCATGTTCTTTTCTCGTTCAGTGAAAATAAATTTTTACCCATTGATAACAATTGATTTACAGTCACGAACCACAGTATTAAGACCAAAAGCCAAAGCTCTTATTTCCTCAGAGACAGAGTCAACAGACAAACTCAATACCAACAATATAAATGAATATTAAACTTAATTAAATATTGATTTAATTATTTTAAATAGTAATATTTTTACCTTCAATTTTAACCAAGCAGAAAACTCCTTACTATGCAAAGTCTCCCTCCTTCTCAAAGATAAAGAATGATGATTTCTATTTATCATTGTTTTATGTTACATGTAGATAAAAAATATGAATATTTTAACAAATATATATGTAATATATACATATTCAATTTAGTTACCTGATGTAGTCATTGAAAAAATCACAATTGAACAAAACTATGCGATGTGCCATCTCCCGCTCTTCAAGGATTAATGTCTTCAATGTATATGATCTAGGAATTCCTCCTGTTTGAGGAAGTTATGGAAAACTGGGTTCAATTTGGTCATACTATTCTTCTTCATTTCTCATTGGTCTGTTCATTCTTGTAGTAAGATCAGACAAATACATTGAGCAGAAATCCATACATTCTTGAGCCAAGTAACTGTTCATGATAGAACCTTCAGGATGATTCCTGTTTTAGACATAAGACTTTAATGTGTACATATTTATTTTAGTTGTATACATCCAAAGAAAATAAATAGGTCCTCCGAGAAGTATTTCAGTGGGAATATGGACAGTAAGATGCAACATGCATGTGAAAAACGATGGAGGAAATATTTTCTCCAACTCACACAAAATTAATGGGGCATCTATCAACATTTTTTACAAGAAATACTTGGAAAACTCATTAGTATAAATATCTCTAAACAAATGGCACAACCGAAAAACAGTCGCCCTTACATTATTGGAAAAAATATGACGGATTGCTATTGGAATCAAATCATGCAGAAGAACGTGATAATCACGAGTCTTCAAATATTTTAGCTTCAACTCTCTTCTGTTGACCCATTTAGATATGTTGCTTGAATATCCATCAGGAACTATAATAGTCTCTAATACTTCAAAAAATTGTTTTTTTTCTGTAGGTTTCATCACATAAGAAGCACACAAAACTTGCCATTTATTTTCACTAATACGCACAGGATGCAATTCTAGTCTGATGCCCCAATCCACCAAGTCACGTCGAGACTGTAAATCATCTTTTGTCCTTCCCTTAACATTTAGAAGAATTGAAAGAAACATTTCACATATATTTTTTTTTCAATGTGCATTACGTCTAAGCAATGACGTAAAAAATTGGTTGACCAATAAGGAAAATCAAAGAAGATATTTCTCTTCTTCCAACTGTAACAGGTTTCAGTGGATACATTCTTTCTCTTTCTAGATTTCATTTGACCCTTCTTAAATGAAAAACTGAAATGTTTCAGTTCATTAAGAACATTAGGTCCAGACATACACTGAGGTGGATCATCGGTCACCATGGTATTGTAAAATCTTTGATGATTATTTCTATATGGATGGTCCATTGGAAAGAATCATCGATGTCTAATAAAACTAAAACTATAATGATGTTTCAGTCTTCTGGATCATGTATTCTTTATACAAACAGGACATGATAGTTTTTCCTTCATTATCCATTCAGACATCATTACATAAGCCAGAAAATTATTGATTGTCCACATAAGCGCAACATGCATATGAAATATGTCTTTCGAATATGCATCGTATGTGCGCACACCCACATCCCAAAGAAGTTTCAACTCTTTTATTAAAGGTTACATGTATATGTCAATATCAATGCCAAGATCATAAGGGCCATATATGAGTATACTCATAAAAGTGGAATATTTTTTCATACACAACCATGGGGGAAGATTATAAATGTGTATAAAAACCGTCCATGTGTTGTGCGATGTAAGCATATGCCCAAACAAATTAAAACCGTCACATGAAAGACCCAACCTCACATTACGCACGTCAGCTACAAAATATGGATATAGAGCATCAAATATCTGCCATGAAAATCCATATACAGGTTAAACCAACTCATCATTAGTCTTCTTTCTCTCAGCATCATTCCATCGCATTTTTATTGATACTTCATCAGATATAAAAAGATTCTGGAGTCTGGGGATCAATGGAAAGTGCCACATTACTTTTTGTGGCACACAAGATGGTGTTCCACCAGCTTTTGGCTTCTAGTGGGATGTGCCACATTTTATACAATCATTTCGTTTAGCGATTTCTTCCCAGAATAAACTGCAATATTTCGGGCAAACATGAATTTTTTTCTTGAAAATCCAAATTCCTCAACTAACTTCCATTCCATATAGTGGGTTGAGGGAATATTTGTAGAATCTGGAATTAAATCCTTCAAGAAGGTAAGAATGTAATCGATTGCTATTTTAGAAATCCAATACATAGTTTCCCATGAAAAAATCAGATTAAAAATTCCAGCCTTTTCATTTTATCACACTGTCGATATACTGGATTCGTGACAACATCATTCAATTTTTTCACCCTGAAAACATCATCATTTTCATTAGATGAATCATGTTTGCTCACATCGAAGTCTTCTTAGGTCGGAATCCTTTCTTTTTCATGATGATGAATAAACGGAAACCGGTCATATAACAAATTCTCCACTCTAGTCCTCTCATTTGGATCATCAAAAATTTGAGATTTCATTTTCTCCCCATTGTGATACCACACATAGTAGTTTGCTTGAAAACCATATTAGGTTATGTGGTAGCTGACTTCTTCACGGTTCAACCAAGGTCTACCAACATAATTGGAACATGGGAAGTGTATGCGACCACTATCTGAAGCATCATGAAATGAAAAATCTAAAAATCTCTCCAAATTGTTTTGAAAATCGCTTGAGATCCGATCGGTTTCATACATCCAAATTCTATCCAATATATAAAAAAATTATTATAATTCATTTCATCAAAATCAATTCAATAAGATTGAAGTTTCATCGAAAATATATTTAAGTAAACAAGAATTGTTCACTTTATATGAAGCCATAATCGACACACTACTCTATATGAGAATCATAATATAAAATACAAAAAAATACTATATTTATAACAAAATATATTTGAAGAACTATAAATGAGTGTACAAGATAATGTACACTTGTGGAGGAGAATTATTCAGGATTTGACTAAATTTTAGATCGAAGAAATTTTATATTTTAGTAGATAATTTGAGTGATAACATACATTTCCCAAGGGGGAGGGGGTGTCCATGGGGGTATGGGGTGTCCAGGGGGGTGGCGGGGCTGTCCAGGGGGGTCGAAGGTGTCCAGGGGGTGGGGGGATGTCTAGGGGGGTTGGGGTGTCCAGGTGGGCGGGCTGTCCACGAGGGTGGTCGGGCTGTCTAGGGGGGTATGGGGTGTCTAGGGGGTGGGTGGATGTCTAGGGGGGTCAGGGTGTCTAGGTGGGCAGTGAAGGTTCCGGGCGTAGCAGAAGCTCGTGGGTGGATGTTCCCACTTGGATTTTTGTCATTAGCAATGATCAATCCAGGATCAATGTGAAGATAAATTCCAGACTCCATGGATCAAATCACATAAATAGAAAAAGAAGAAGAATAGTCCCGGAACCACAAAGGAGGATCATCACAGGTTGATTATAATTAATTTAATTAATCGACAAGAAGTACCTTTTATGGCGTTCTTTCTTCATTGATATTTATGATCAAGTTCCGATGTGATTCATCATTGTGTCATAGAATCCAAGTGTATAATTCCTCTAGCAGTGATCCACACGTGCACCATGTATCTCTAGACGTTGCCAAATGAATCTCCGAGTGCTAGCGTGGAGAACCCTTTGCTTGAATTGTCCGCCTTAGATCACCTTGATCCGATGGAGGAGGATCTCTCTCAGTATTGAGAGTGTTCTTGGAAGAAGGATTTCTTTAGTCCTTGAGAGAATTCTCTAGAATTATTTTTCACAACAATTAGAGAAAAGTGTTGGGGTTGTAAGGATATTTATAATCGGGTTTGAGGTTATAGAGTTATGACAATAAATAAACACGTTACACATTTTATTTATTTCATTAACTCTGATTGAAAACCACCATGTCTAATCATTAATTCCTTGACATTCACCCACACTAATTATAATAAATATTATTTAATAAAACAACATTATTTCCTCAAAATCCCGACTGGAAAAACTACACAGCGTGTAATCATTAATACACGACGTATACTTGTTTTTCATTTCCTTTCCAAAATGAAAACTACATGGTGTGTACATTCAATGTACACGGAATGTATATCTTGTTTTAATTTTATTCTTCCAAAATGAAAACTACACGGCGTGTACATTCAATGTACATGGTGTGTATATCTTGTTTTTTATTTTATTCTCCCAAAATGAAAACTACACGACATGTATATCTTGTTTTTAATTTTATTCTTCCTCCAACATTAAAACGATTTAGGCTTCCTTGAATAATTATTAAACCACATACGGGAATAATCTTTATTCTACTTGAGATACTTGGATACACTTAGTTT